>CM051836.1:18232705-19482705 GCA_028451465.1 Erethizon dorsatum
CTCATGCTATTAAATGTCAGGAATAATGAAGAACATCTCACCTTCTTTCAGCTTTATGAATGTAATAAATATGCTATTACTTAGGTGAACTGCAGCACCACGTATTTGGATGTTGTCATTGCCATTTGGAAATTATTATCTAGTTTGGATGGTGAGGTATTTCAAGGAAAAATTTGCAGTGTGGTGCAGAAAATGACAGCTATTCCAAATGCTGCTTAGTTAACAGAGACAAATGTAAAGCAATATAAGGGACCACCAACTAGACAGTGTAGGTGAAGGAGGAAACTTCTTACATTTCAAATGCAGCTGCATGGCTTTTTTCCTCTATGTAAACCTTAGTTCCTACTCTGCTAATAGATATTAAGCAAAGCATTCACCTTGTAGTATTCTATGAGGCATCAATAAAAACTTACAAGTGCCTTGTAGTGAATGAAAGCTTAATAAATGCTGGACATACGTATTAAGTTGGCTTGAGAAGTTAAAAAAAATTGTGGGAGGGGAGATCTGAGAAAAATTGTTGAACTCAGTTATTAGCAACCCCTAAGAGCCTTTCAAAAGGGCAGTTTCTGCCAGCTGGAAAGGCAGGAAGGCAAAGGGCAGCAGGCTAAGGGGGTAAATAGGCAACACTTGCCATAGCGAAATCAATAGAAGCAGAAATCAATAGCATCAAGGAAGCTCATCCATTTGAGTTATTGGAGAGGGAAAATAAAATAATAAAGTAAAATGGTAAAATGATAAAACAGATTTTCTCTGGAAATGAATAATACTGGAAAGCAGAATTCATCTGACAGGATGAGAGGGCACTCAGGTCTTGGTGAGTCTGAGGGTGCTGGGGGTTAATGCCATGAAAGCCTTGAGTGAAATGGGAAAGAGGGCCATTCTTAACCGAGCAGCACACTCTCAAATTTATATCGTGCTGGACCAAGGGGATTTTCATACTAGACAAAGTAGCTTCTCACTGTATCTAAAGCTAAAGACCACACAGAGTTATATGACCCAGACTAAAGGTTGTACCAAGCTGTGACATTAATGAATTAAGTCATAGGACCTTAAAATGCTTTTAGCTGTCATTTGAACAAATGGTCTTAAGTACAGATTAGGCCACATATGGTCTGCCTCAAGGAAGGTAACTGGCATTGGTGTGCTCAATGAGGATTTCGGGCGGGAAGATCTAAGGGTGGCAAATATGACCGTTTATGCTGATATAGATATATTTAGGCAATAGGAAAGTAATTGGTTTTGTTTTGGGCTTCAATATCAAAATTGACCTAGAATATAATATCTCATGTTTACTCTACAGAAACATTTTTTTTCCTGTTTTACAAAGTTTGAGAAGCTTGGATTATAAGGTATTAATGTCAAAGTCCTATTTTAAAAGCAATTATAAACTACATCAGCAAGTAGATGTCCATTCTTTCAGGCTGTTGTGATGAGTCGAAAGAAATCTATCGTAACAATTGTGTTAAACTGTGTAATCTGTTCAGGGAAGCAAGTAAAACATACTGAACAAAAACAATACCCAGAGGGTCATGATTACAGTAAATATAAAGAAGCAGTCGTTATAGTCTTGTATCTCTAAAAATGTGAGGTCTGTGGAATCAGATCATATACATAATCCCAGTTTTTCACTAGAGGAATTTTTAAAAACTTTTTTTACTCTCATTTTCTTCACATATGAAGAGGAAATCATAATCCATGGCCTCTAGGACTGTGAGATAAAGAAGATAAAGAGATAGGAAGTTCATAGCACACTACTTCTTAGGAACTGCTATGGACCACTACTATTATTATCTCTACCACTTTATTTACTTATTCTTTATATTTTAATCTCAACTTAATTTGAAGGTACAATTTCAATTGCATGCATCCAAAGCCACTTTTTCTTTTCTTTTTTTTTTTTTTTTGTGGGTACCGGGGGTTGACCTCAGGACCTTGCATGCCAGCAGATGCCCATGCTGCTGAGTGATATCACCGGCCCTTTTTTCTTATGTGGGTACCGGGAGTCGAACTCAGGACCTCGCGCTTGCCGGGCAGGCACTTACACTGCTGAGCCATCTCACTGGCCCCAAAGCCACTTTTGAAAAGTGCCTTAGAATGATACATCTTGAGGACAGATATTGAGGAGAGCCATTGAGGAAAGACATTGAGGAGAGACTCAAGCAAGTGCAAAGTCAGGTCTCTTATCAGCTCTGGAATGGGTGATTTTCCTTTGGTTGAGCACTGTACATCCTGGCTGGAGTAGCTGGCTTATATATTTTATATATATGTGTGTTTCTATATATCTATATAGAGCTATGTATACGTGGTATATATTGATATACAGGTCTATATAGATACATATACATATATAAACACACAAATATGTCTATATAAATGTATGTATTTAAATCAGGTTTTAAAGGAACACTATATGCAGTGATCTACACTTTAGAACAAACAGAGCTTTATATCTCCTCTTTATTCACATAGTGGAATTGTGCAATCAGGGAATTGGCCTGGGAATTCACATGTAGGATGAATGTGGTTCCCCCTTTTTCTTATCTGAACATGTATGTTTGAACTAACCTCTATTTAAGAGAAAATACCCATTTTCAATATCTTGGCTGGTAAAAACAAACAAGATTGGAAATACCTAGCAACTAGACCAATAAATTCAGAATATTTTTTACACATTCCTGCTTTAAATCAGAAACATGTTTCAACCGTCATGGGCAGGTACATCTACTGAAAAAATTTTAAAAAGCAAACAAGATTTAAACTTTCTTGTAAGCCTCTTTTCAACGATGCCTGAATTTCTAATCGGGGTCCTTTATGTTATAATCAAAACCAGATCCTTAAATGTTTTCTCTAATTTCCTAAGATGGCTTTGCTGAATATCCCTGTCTCCCCAGTAGATCTTTCCCTTAGAAAAGTCATCTGCTAAACAGCGTTCCTGTGGAGACACACTGCCAAGCTAAGAACAAAAAATAGTAAACATGAGAGGCATTTTTACTGCTAAAGCCCCAGAAACAAAATCTTATCTCAAAGTCTGTAACACAAACAAATTAATTTGATTTGCATGTCATTTGAATGAGTTTAGCTAGCTCTGGATAATTTCAAGTAAAAATTAGATTAGTAGTGTGGTTCAATGCAGACCTATAAAAAAAAAAGGAAAATATGTTTCGGTAATTTTAATTTTAAAAGAGTAAAAGGCATGGAAATGTACAGCCCTTTCTTTAAATAGAAAGTGCTGTTCTTCTATCATAGTGATATAATATATTATGAAATTGTATAGCCTAATTCAATAGTATAATACAGGTTGAGTTTATTTTTCCTGGAACAGAATAATATAAATTTGGATCTTAAACAGTTTCATGGATCTGTAAACAGTCATGAAAATATTCACTGATCACTGTACCTAGAGCTTAAAATAAGTCCAGGAGGTGGTGACTGTTGACATACGCTGTACTTTGTACTACATTTTCCTACGCGTTTAATTTATGTAGGGTCCTCTGGGAGATGACATGGTTGCCAAAGACACATTTTTTAGTTCAACAGGGCTTTTATTAACATTATTACTTAAGAAAGCAGTGTGACTGTTATATCAATATTATATACAAACAGGCCATCTCTAGTGACCAAAAAAAACCTTTAATAAATAAATCCTAGCTTCATTTTTATTTTATATGTCTGAAGAATGGTTAGTATTCTATTCAGCTTCAAACTGGTGTTTTTCTCCATTTTTAAACATCCTTTGAAAAGAACATTTTTTATCATATTCTAGATTGACTCCCACCACCAACCTCTCCTGCCCCCCTAAAAATGAAAGGCACAGTATTCCAAGTAAGTTGCACTGTGCCTTGGTAAACAAAGTTCAATTTAATGATTAAACACACTGGGTCTGAACCATCACTGTACTTGTTCAAAGAGAGAAAGCACTAGGGTGAAGTCATGTGCCCTTTGATGACCCAATCTCAGACGTCATGCAGTGTCACTGTGCATCTTTTTATGATTGAAGACAGTTGTAAAGTTCTGCCCAGCTTGCAGAGGAGGGAAAATAGACTTCACCTGTCCACGGAGGAGTGTCAATATCACACTGTTTGAAATGTACGTATGGTAAGGTATGTATCAGGTCAGCCGTCTTTGGAAAATACAATCTGGTACCACAAGGGTCCACCTCGTTGGGTAGAACCCAGGCTAAATGTAAGCCCCCACTTTGCTCATTGGCTGTCAATCTTCTATAGTGAACAACTGTCATAATCATATTTTATGATCCTACTAAGGGGTCAAAAAGATAACAGTTATGGCGCTCTTTAGCTAACGACTTTGGAAAGTTGTTTGAATTTTCCAAATCTGAATTTTCATACACTACAGTGAGGGAATGTATTTAACATGAATGGCACAATGCTCAGTATAGGTTTCCACTTAACTGTTTAATTTTATTTAGTTTTTTAACACCGGGGTTCAAACCCAGGACCTTGCACATGCAAAACATGTGCTTTATCACTAAGCAATTCTCCCAGCCTCTTATTTTATATGAACAAATCTGCTATATTTAGCTATAGGAAATTACCATCTTTAAGATAAAAATGGTTGACTACAGCCAATTGAACATGGCTCAACATAATACATTTTTATGGACAAATCCCTGGAAAATTTTCTGCTCTGTTATATTATAAAAGATCTCAGATTACATAGAAAATATGAAGTATTTCTGATCTTAGATACAGATTACTTATGGACTTAATTGTAGAAAATAACATAACATTTTGAGAGAATTCCACATTTGTCCTTTTTTCTATTGTCTTATAGTTCTCCAAATCCATTTCTAGTGTAGGACAATCCATAGTCATAAGCATGTGATCACTTCTTCCAATATTATAGTGTTTTTAATTGGATTAAGATTGAGACTTTATATGTTGGCTGGATGTAGAGAAATAATAAAATTGCTATAGTTTTCTAGTACCATTTTTTCTTTCCAAACTCAAGTTTCTTAGCAGCTTACTCTTCGCTTTCATTAAAACTCCTGCCTTTCCTATACTCTTTTGAGATCTGCCCTTCAGTGTAAGATACCAATTGTTACATCAGTTTCCCCTCTCTGGGCATCAAAATTTGAAATCATATCTTCAGCAGTGACAGATTAGCCTATTAATCCATTGTACTTCCTTGGCTCTCTGCCCAGTTTTGTACACTTGGAGTGATTCACAGCACTGAAATTTTCTGCATTATTCAGCATTGGCAATCCATCATTTGAGAAAATTATATATCTAATCTCCCATCAGTCCAAATGTATTTAGATAATGAAGCTTCTCCAAAGATTTAGTCATCTAAAAACTCTGTTAGAAAAAAGTGCATAATTCACAAAGTCGTAAAGAAAACATATTATAAAGGCAGGAAATGTCTTCCTCCTGAAATTCTTTAAGAGCTAGAGAAAGAAATAAAATATTATCAATTAATTTACTTCTTTTTAATGTGCAGGAAAACAAAAATGGAAGTATGAAAAATCAAAAACCGAAGGGGAATTTTTAACTTTATTCTTTCTTAATCCTTTGGCAAGTATCTGTTTACACTGAAACATTAATTATTAAAGGGCAATTTTTGCTGTTGCATTGATATGGTGATCTATTATCAGTGAAGAAGAGAAAATGTCAAAATAATGACATTGATGCATTTAGAGAAGAACAGATCTCTTCTGAAAGATCAGAGTTTCATATAGCTAGCTCTTGAGGAAGTTGGTCACATCTGTGGTTCTGTTTTGCAACATTCTTTTCCCACTAAGCATTCTCAGTAATTATATTTTTATGAGACCTGAACATTAATCATTTCAGTCATTTATATTTACAGTGATCATACATTCCACTTTTCCCAGAATGTCCTGGGTTATACCTGTTGTCCCAGCAATCTATGTGCTTATTGCTCTCTTTTCATTCTTAAAATAATTCCGGTAAATATAGCATACAATAATATATAAAATTTCTATCCTTTTAAAAACTAAATTATTCCCTTCTTGCTTTGGAGTATAGAAACAGAAAGAAAGAAAGAAAGACCTATGTACAACCAAAGCAGATTAGATGCCTTCAATTAAATGGGTTTCTGTATTGATAACAGAGGCTAATAAAGATAAAATTAACACAGGGAGAGAGAATTTATAATAATATTTTAATGGTTCATTCAGAAATTCTTAATGAAGGAGATGAGACATAATGTTTTAATTCCTTAGCCAATATGAAGACAAGTAATTAGTAATGAAAATCATAGTTAAATTATTCACTAAAATCAAACTCTTCACTTCTTAACACTTTTCTTTCTCTTTAAACTACTGATTAGGTGTTTATGTCATCAGCAAGTGACATCCAACCTCTACTGGAATATTAATAATACATAAAACACATCTTCTCGTAGGCAGATCTGTTAGAATAGACTTTCTTGTGCTGACTAGAAATCTACCCCCCATAACTTCTAGTTATTATACAAATTCTGTATTCATATCTCTTTCTACATACATGACAATCTTTAGAAGTTCAGAGTATTAACCCATAGCCTTCAATAACTATTCTTTCTAGTTAAACATCTTTTTATGACCCTTTGTTTGTTTCCCATCATATTTTAATTTCAGCACCCCTGGATAAAATTCAGTTTGTTAATGTTACTCTTATAATATGGACTCAGATCTGTACATAGCTTTACAACAGGCGACATGCTTGTTTCCTCCAGGCTGTGAAAGCTGTAATGATATATAAAGAGTTACTAGATAAAGCTAATTCCGTACTATTATATTCTACTCTCTATGCAGAGAATTTCATATTCATTTTTACTCAAAAGTAATTCTTAGAGAGAGTTGCAACAACATCCCTATTAGAAAAAAATAGGAAATTAGGCTCAGGGAAAGTAAGTAAAATGCCAAATCCTATAAATAGAGAGAGGGAGGGAGGGAGGGGGAGAGAGAGAGAGAAAGAGAGAATGAATGAGAACACAGAACTTATATATAGACCTGCCTGATTCCAAACGCTGACTCAAGCGGCCTAAATGTATACCAATACACTTTGCAGACTGGATATATTCTCATTAAGTTCCTTAATAATATATGTATTGAGATTTTTTTTTTTAAATTTTGTTGGCTTTTATAGATTTTGTTTGATTGTTTTTGAGACCAGGTGTTGCTCTACAGTCCAGATAAGCCTTGAACTTGTGATCCTCCTGCCTTGGCTTCCCAAGTGTTGGGATTATAGTTTGCACTGCCACGCTCAACTTTTGTAGAGCACTTTGAATGGAAATTCTTACATGTTGGACAACTTTCGCAGCTTTTTATCACCTAGACATATGTTCCATTTACTGCCATTACCCTTATCCAAATCCCTCTTAAACACAGGCAAGAGTACAGGGCTGGAGAACAGCGTCACAAGCAGTTCACTGCAGGTTTGTCTGTATGTTAGTGTTGATAAACACTTATGTACATATACTAACTTGCATTTCAGCAAATTGGCCTGATTTTATTGACATTTTCTTTCAAAGATTTTAGTAAAACGTTCAGGCATTATTTCTCCTGAGTTTTGATGACTGGACCAGGATTTCTTACCCCTCCATAATTCAACCAGCAAACCAGCAAACCAGTGAAGCAACCAACAAGTAACTGGCTAAAATGCTTAGTGAAAAGAGGACCAAATGTCTGTGCCATTAGCTGCTTGTTTATGCTTAGGCAAGTTACTTTATTCTTCTTAAATCTCAGGTTTCTTGTAAAATCGAGAAAACGTACACGACTGAAAGCAATGCTAGCTACAGACTGTAAATGTCTTTGAACATTTTGACCAAACACTTTAAAAGATGTGATGAATGTCTTTCAAAATTGACTTTCTACCAGGTTTTTCAAACTTCAAACTGCACCAGCATTGTGCAGAGACTTGCTAAAACACAGATGGTGGTCACCCAGAATTTCTTATTGAATAGGTCTGTTACTTGGTCCAAGAATTGGCCTGTCTTCTAATTTCTTAACTGTTTTTGATGCTGTTGGTGGGTGCACTGTACTTGGGGAACCACTGGGGAGATGGGGGGAATGGTTATATGTAGACTATGAAGGATAGTGAAAAAAATGGATACCTTGAGAAAGACAGTAACAGTGGAAATGGCTTCAAGATAGCTACCAAACTGGTGACTGATCAAATAAAGAACAAGAGAGGAAGGCTGGGGATGTGGTTCAGTGGCAGATGCATGCCTAGTTTGTGCCATGTGCACTGATGCCAGCAGCAGGGCTAGAGGAGGAAGAGGTTTGTGGTTCTGAGTTCAGATTTGAAACACTTGATATTCAGAGCGTGCAGGCCCACCAGGTGATGCAGATGACTTTCACGAGGTGGATGTAGCCATGTGGGGTGGTACTGGACACATCAGAGTCAAATTTTCTAACTTTAAAAATAGAATTGAAAGTCAGTTCATTTTCCCCCTCCAAATAACTAGTTCTTACTTTGCATAACATAAGTCTCGTGAGGTTATAATTTAAACACAAACAAGCTTAATGCTCCTGCCTTTCCTTCATAGGAAATAAAAGGTCGCAGGTACTCATCTTGCCAACAGAATGGTTCCAACCTCCCATCGATAACATCAGAATACAATGGCGGTGGGTGGAGGGGCGATGGAAGAGTGACCTGATGCTGTGGGTCTCTCTTTCTTCTGGTCAAGAGAATGAGACTCCCTCGCTTTCTCTGAGTCATGTCAAGCGTAACTGCAGCAGCGTAATGGGAGGAACTCCTGCTTACAACTCCAGTGAACAAAGATCCACCGGTGCTTGTGTTTATGAAAGGACGGACTCTACCTCTGTCCTTATTAGAAGGAGTCCAACTTCCCAGATCCAAAGTGTGAACTCATCTCTCTAATATGTAGAAAAACAAAATCACTCTCTATCAATTTTAATGTATTGTTACTTGTACTATAAAATGTCATATTAACTAGACTCTATTTTTGGATATAGTATGTTGAATAAAGGAAATATATCTTGTTCCAGGTATTATTTAGGAGACATTGGTCCCTAGGGGGAATTGTGGTAAGGGTCCTATTCTAAAATAGAGACTGGGGCTCCAGAAAAAATCATGGTTAGAGATGGGTAAGTAACTAGAATTAATTGGAGCTGGTGGAAAAAATGGATCACATAGGGCTGGAGGAAAGGTGACTGGTGATATTCTGGAAGAGAGAAAAAAAAAAACAGTAGTAAAAGAAGAAAGGTAGAAAAAAGAAAGGAGTAAAAGAGTTGTCAGAGATGTTGAAACATGCAAAAGGGAAAACGTCTTAGTAAATACATTTTCAGGTCTTTTTGATCTTTGCTTTAAATAATTCCATAGCTCCTCTTTTCTATTATTTAAGTAATGAAAATTTTTAAACCTTATACTCCAATTCACTTTCTTAGATAATATTTATGTAGGCAAAATGAATTAAACAGGAATATATTTGAAGTCATATATTGATACATTCTTATGTTTTCTGTAGTACCTACTGCTATTTTTTACTATATCTAGTACTGTATTTCTCATTTTAGACATTTACTTTTTTCAAAATACATGCTCCAAATAGAAAAATAAATGCAAACATAATAATTGTACCTAATGTAATTTGACAAATTCTTAGACCTTTTAAAGCATTTCTACTGAAATTTCCAGAAATCCAGGTGGGATCTGAAGCAAACATCAGTCCTGATAGATAGAAACAAATCTAAATTTTTAACTTGTACAATCACAGATGAAGCTTGAGATACTCATCCAGTAATAACGGTTAACATTTTCATCAATGTTGGGAAACATTTTGATGAAAATGATGTTACATAGAAGTCCAGGGTGATGATTACGTCAACAATTGGTTCTTGCTCTGTCCCACATAGACTGAAACATGAGCCTTATATTAAATGATGATATCTGAATATGCCACACTTTAAGTGATGCTGGCAAAGCAACTGCCTGTGTGTGTAGTGATGTCTAGTGGCACTTCGGAAACTGCCAGAAAGGAGGCAGTAGCAGAGCAGAGGGCAGCGTTCATCGTGGCAGAGTGATTATGGAAATGGTGCTACCAATTCAAGTAAGCCAGTCACAATTTCAGATCCTCTGTGGAATGTGGCTAGTAGGGGGTGGGGATTGAGAAATAGAAGAAGAAAAAGGAAAGACCTTAAATTTTGGTTTGGGACTATCTTCAGTGATGTCTACTCCTGGCATTTGTAGCTGTTGAGGGATTAGGAAAACATTAATCTCTAAATGAATGGTCTTTCAGTAGCAGTGAGGTATGAATAAGTCAGCCTCTGGACTCTCAAGAGATACAAAATTCTTTTCAGAAAAGTTACATTAAAATTTAGCCATCATAACTTGAAGAAAACAGTCACATAAGATATTCTAGGCAAACTTAGGGACAGTTATTGGCCTATAGTAACTACCTCACTGAGTTGTCACTTGGAAAAAAAATTTTTTTGCAATAAGGAAAGACCACCGGTTAATAACTGAAATGAACTAAAACATAGATGTAGCATAAAAGATAGTTAATGTCATTCTGCTGGGATCATTTCTGTTTGGATATATATATATATCTCAAATGGGGCTAACAGGGTTGCACAGCTTTGGAAAGAATGTGGATGTTTTAGTCACTTTTCTCTCATGGCTGAAACAAAATAACCAACACCCAAAATTAAAGAAGGAAAGGCTTATTTAGCTCAGTTTGTAGAGGTTTCAGTCCATAGTCAGCTGGCTGCAAGGCAAGGTGGCGTGGCAGAGGGGCAACAGTTCTAGGCAGCAGAAGACAGCAAAAGCCACAAGAGCAAGAAGGGGTGGGGCAGAGCAAGCTCCTTTATATTTTTTCCTCCCTTATATTGTAAACAGGTTACCAGCCCTCTGGTGGGTGTAGCGCTCATACCATCTCAGTGCCCTCCTCTGGCACAGGCTCAGGATGTTTACATAGTGAGGACCCTGGCCCCCTGCTGAATCACTTAGTTAAACTTCTAAACTTCTCAAGCTGACACAATGAACAACATCCTAGAGGGGTAAGGGCGTGTCCTCTACACCCCAGGATGTAGAACTGCTGAGTCACTTAGTTAAGCTTCTAGACTTCTCAGTTGACACAATGTATCAACCATTACAGTGGGCGAAGTGCCTAATAAATTGAATGATGAAAATTAGGGACCCAGTAAATGAGATGGGGAATGAAGGAATGAAGGAGTAGAGAAAGAAGAGAGAACTTGAGAAATAATATTTATGGCCTAAGTAATGTACCTAAAACAATAAGATAAGGTTTTTCTTTTACTTCCTTGTCTTTCTCAGCCTCTTCCTTTTTCCCAATACCCTGTAAAGATGAAAAGTTAAAAATTTTTGGAGGTAAATTATCATAAAGAAGACATTTTAGCTGAAATCTTGAAGACTGCAACACACAGTAACTGAGAGAAAACACTACAGATCAGGAAAAGTTAAAATTTTAAAGCATAGAAGGAGAATGGCTGGTAACCCTATGGGTTATGAATAGGTAATTAGCAGAGAAGGAAGAAGACTGAAAACTGAAGAGAGGTCAAAAGATGAAGGAAAGAGTGTGTATGTAATTAGGAAGGCAAAATACATGCAAGAGAAAAGATCTGGGGATGGGAAAAATCAAAATGACATAGTAGGATAAAGTTTTGGCCATAATTTGAAGAAGGAATTACAAAAGAATTGGACAAAAGACAAAGACATTTATAACCTAGATCATATCACGGCCAAAACTCAAAATTGTGATGCATTGCCATATTATTTAAATCACACTCAGAAAAAGAAAAATATATATTTATGCTAGTCATGGAAAGTTAATTTTTGGTGATAAAAAGCACTTAGAATTTAAATGTCCTGAGAGTCTAAAAATTTGAATGATATAGAACTGTTTTATTTCTCTTTTAGTTAAAATTTGAAGTTGCTGTCTTATCTTTAGCTTATTTTAATGCTTTTCATGTGTTATAGTGCTTAAAATTACTGTGGAGTGTTGTATATACAAACCCATGTAAATTTTATGCAAATTTAGATGTTTCAAGGATAATTTTGATTATAAGGAGTATCAGCACTCTAACTTCAGACTATAACCTGGAGGAAGCTGCTACTGTCACATGACGTGGAAGGAACTCAGAAAATAATAGGTAACAATTCTATGGTTAGCTTATTAGACAATTTTAGGTTATGGGTGATTTTGTATTTGAGATTCTACTGGAGTAATTCCATTATCCTATAAATATTAACTAAAAAAGAATCAACTTTCCTTATGTTAGTGGTGTTATATAAATACAAAACAGAGGTACCAGGTTAGAGAACAACATTATAGAATAGCTCAATGTCACTTAAAATGCTGGAATTTAAAAATAATAAACTAAGTGCCCTTAAAAATAAAAAGAAGAAAGAAAAGAAAAAGGAATGAAAAAGAAAACAGCTGACATTACAGTTTTATTACATGGTTTTGGTCACCTACCCAAGCATTAGACACCCTGCTTGATCCTGCAATGTACCATTTAATGTAAATGTATGTCAAAGCAAATTAGTGTAGATGGACGTCATTTTCTAAATGAGACTGGCAAAGGGCTCATTGCTAATCTAGCAAGTTTGAAAACACTAGTTATTTTGCTAGAGCCTGTTGTTTTTGTGTAATTCAGCAACAGTTTAGCATTGATACCCAGTGCTGGCCTTATGTTCCCACATCTGCTGTGTGAAGAAAACATATTTTCCTTAAAGTAGCATCCACCATGCTAATTGCTTTCACTTTCAGTTCATGCTAAGCATTAGAAGAGTAATTTGTCTTTCAAGGCATGTACATGGAATCATTTGACTATGGCAATGGCTTTCTTTTCAATAGGAGTTAAAGAGTTTATAGCTTTAGGACATTGAGATCACCTTCCATCTGTAGTGCTTGCTTCTATTATATGTAACACAAACTGAATTTATACAACACCAAATGAAGGAACTGAAATGTGAACTACTTCATCAGTTGACTTTCCTGTCTACATGACCCCAGCATGACTGGCTAGAATGAAAATTATTTATTACTTCTTTCTGTGTCATATAGACGCCACTACCAAAATACATCTAGGACATTCCTTTAATTACTTTTCCCTCTTGGTCTCTTAGGAACTATACATTTAGGACATTTTCAAACTACCTCCATTGTTATTTCTTACTTGACACATAAGTTGTTTTGCTGTCTTTCTTCATTTATCGATGTTTAAGAAGGCTGTCATTATCTTGTAATTGATATCTAGGATAGTTACCGTGTTCAGATGCAATACAAATATGACTTCATACTTGTGAAATATGTGGAGACTTTCTTTATTACACAGAGTATGATTGCTTTTGGTAAATATTACATATACTTTTCAAAAGGAGGTGCGTTGTATCGGTGTTAGTTATAGTGATCTATATTTTTTTCTGTTAGATTTAATTTGTTAATTACGTTGGTCAAGTGTTCAATGTATCTGTTGCCTTTTGTTGTTTTTACCCTATTCTGTTGGAACAGGTTGTTCTAGAAGTATTACTGTCCCTTAGCATTTGCTTTCTCTTCTAGACTTTTTGTTCTTGTTCATATATATATTAATTCTTCATGTACTTTAAGGTAACATGACAATATTATTATTGTTTTGTGCCATTGTTATTCATTTAAATCTATGGATATGTTTACTCTGTCTCTTTATGTTCTTACTTCTATGTATATATAATATCTGGGATCATTTTCTTCTGCACAAAAAAAGTTCTGTATAGACTTTTTAAAATGTAAGCTTTTGGTTGACAAAATCTCTTTGCTATTTTTTTTTTTTTTTTTTTTATATGGGTACCAGGAGTCAAACTCAGGACCTCGCGCTTGCCAGTCAGGCACTTATGGCTCTGAGCCATCTCGCCGGCCCAATCTCTTTGCTTTTATGCTCTGTCCATTTCTTTTTGCAGGAATACATTAATTTCACTTTAATTATTTGAAGAGCATTTTCATATTATGGTAGTTATTTTCTTTCAAGACTTTAAATTTGTCACTCATTTGTCTTCTGCTGTGTATCCATTTCTTACGAAAAAGCTGCTGCCACTCTTGTTTACATTTTTAAAGATAATGTGCTTCTTTTTTGTTCATGTTTAAGATTTTTTATATATTTCTTTGATTTCACAGATTTTATTATAATAAAACTTGAGGATTTCTCTGTGTTTTTCTTCTTTGGCTTCTGGAACTTTAGGGCTTAAGGACTTTCTTCATGGCCAGAATTGCTACAAATATTACTTTGCTTCTATTTGTTTTTCACAAGATTCTGATAATATTACCTCAGACACTTACCATGCTCAAATGTCCTTTTTTCCTTTTTGAATGTTTCAAATTTACCTTCTGTGTTCTTTAATCTACATATCATCTATTGACCTGTATTCCAGTTCTTTAATCATCTCTTCTGCTTTTTGCAATTTTGCTTTTGAAACCATCTATCAAATTTATGATTTTAGTTATTCTGCTTTTTCTACCTCACATTTGATTTGGTTCTTTTCATAGATACTGTTCTGTTGGTAAAATTCTTGTCTTTTTTTTTTTTCACTGTAATATTAAAATCTGTATGTGGTTATGCGAATATCTGAGTCACCTCGAGAGATTTATTTTATTGATCTCTTTCTGTTGTTTCTGTCTTTTGGCCATTTTTCATTAAATACATACAAAATTATAGAACTTACGATTTTTATCTTTCCAGAGAAGGTTTGCTTTCTTTGTGGCAATCTACTAAAGCAGGAGCACACTACTCTGATTCAGTTAAGAGTTGAGATTGCTCCAAGTTGAGTTTATTCTAAGCGAGTTCTAGTTGACTTTACTTTTGCCCTAATTGCTAGAGAAGAGCCTATCAGAGAGCTCTTTCTTATTGTGGTCTTTGAGTTCTATTTTGTCTTTGGTGCTGTTTACCTTTCTATCCTCTTAGTACTCACCTTTTGTTTAGCTTATTTCTTGCTTCGTTAATTTTAGAAATCAGCAAATTAAACATAAAAGCAGTAATCAGTAGTAATGCTCTGTCCCTACCTCCAACCATAGATGCAAATGCACAAGGGGGAGGCCTGGGTCTCTGCAGTATGGCTCCTTTCTTTATAAGGTCTTGACCCTTCGAGGTTGTCTGCTTGGCTGCTCTCTGAAGTTTCCAAACAAAAAATTTTAAATTAAGAGTGCATATTTATTCTTTTTTAAAATAGACATTTTAAAAACTTTTATTAATGCATATTGGTTATACAGAATAATGGGCTTCATTTTGGGTATATGCATATAACATACTTTGATTATTGGGGTAATCAAAATAATAGAAAAATCATATTCTTTTTTTTTTAATGTGGGTTCTGGGAGTCAAACTCAGGACCTTGCTCTTGCTGGGCAGGCACTTATGCCACTGAGCTATCTCACCGGCCCTATAATTATTCTTAATAGAGAGCTACTATCTTGAATCAAGCTACTGTGTTGTATACTGAAGTAGAAATCTCCCAAATACCCCAGTAAAATATAGGCTCACACAAATTATTTTTAAGTGATAGCATAGAAGGGAGGCTACAAAGAAAAAAAGGTGGGAAAGAAAAAATGAAATAGAAAATAAACCTTAGAGCAATATTTACAATAGAACCTTGTCTATACTAACTCTTGTCAGTCCTATGATGATTACTATGTATCACCTTTTTCAACTTAATTTTAGCTTCAAGTTAGTATGTGATTTCAAGTTAGCATGTGAAAGAGATAAAAAAAAAAAGAGAGCAAATTTCAAATCAGTAAAAGATTTCCAGTTCCTAATTCACAAAATTTTAAAAAATGACTTATATATATACATATATATAAAACTAATATAGTCAATTCTTAGGCCTTATAAAACATTTTGAATGAAAGGAAGCAAGTCTTTGCTCTTCTACATATTAAGGCTATGGATGAGGTAAAAGCAATTGTTCATTTGACTGTGAAATAAATTTGAGTCAGAGAGAACAGTAAGTTTTTTTTGTATTATATAAGAAATAATTAGTTTAATAAAAGAGGAATTACACAAGCTAAATGCTACAACAAGTTTAAACAAAGGTAACAAATATTGGATTAATCTGATAGTACATTTACTGGCATAAGGCTGGAAAAAATATCTATTTTCTCTCCTCTAATGTACTTTGAAAGCAGTTGAGTGCCTTACCACTAGACTGTGTAATTTAAATGCCATTTGCTATTCAAAGGAATCAGGACTTCTTGGAAAAATGGTTACTTGCAAAGTAGAGTAGGAAACATGGAAATCAGCAAAATCGGCCTGAAACATGTTGTCATACCAGAAAGCATGGAAATTTTGATAAACTGTTAGTGTCTCTTCACAAGAGCTGAGGTAGAACTAGAATAATTTCCTCTGTTAAAATTTCAACAATTTAAGCATCAGTAAGGACAATAACTGCAATATGTTTAGGTCTACGTTAATAATGATACTAAGTATAAAAACAAACATTCTCATTGTTCCTTTTGTAAGCAATAAGGAACAAACTCATTATTTTGAAAGTTGGCACATTAAAGGAAACAAGTATCCTTTTGCATTTCCTATGTACACTGACCCTCACAGTTACCAATTATTAAAGGCTGAAAATTTGTCTTGCTGGAGTATTTCAGCTAACAAATAAAGATGGAATAATGAGATTAGAATATCAGTATTTTGGAATCTAAAATTAAAATCACTGAGTATAATTAATGATGGCTAACATTTGAAAAACAGAAACATGTACTGTATATATTTCCTGATGATAAAACAAAAAAACTCTCCATAGGGAATGTAATCATTGTGTACTGCAAAAATGTACAAATGAAAAACTAAAAACAAAACAAAAAGTTACAAAAGAGAAAACCTTCCCTGACCCTCCAAAATCAAACACAAATGTCATCATTCTTCTACTTGTAATTTAAGTACTAATACAAAGAAAATGCAAGAGCCAAGAGTTATCTACTAAGCCATGTCAGTAGGAAGCTTCAGAAATACTGCAGTGTAGGAAACTGTATGGAAAAAAAAATCATCTCTTTTATTCAACACAGTTTACAAGGAAAAGAGAGATTGGTAAACTACACACTAGAAAACTCATGTGTCACACTCATGTGTCATATTGGTGTCTGAATTCAGACAAACAAAAATGTTAAAATACCTTTATGGGAAAATTCAGGGAAAATGAATATTGACTAGATTTGAAGGAACTAAGGAATTATTATTAAATTATTTTAGGTATCACACTGACACATAGTTGTAGTTTTCCTGACTCACTCTTTTTTATATAGAGATAGAGATATAGACAGATACAGATAAAAAGATATATTTTGAATATTTTTGAAATATCTTTAGTAAGAAGAATTGATAGAAATATAATGAAATAAGCTGATAATTATTGAAGCTAGATGAGGATAACATGTGGCTCATTTAAAAATTTTCTCCACAAGTACATGGGCACATAATGAAAGAGAAGAAGTCTAATGCTGTATATTATATTAATTAAAGTAAAATAAGTGAGAGATATTTAAGAAAATAATTTGAATTACCCATTTTTTGCAGAAAAGAGACCTCTCAGGATTCTTTCTCTGCAAGTCTAACATTTATGATCAAGAAGATGGTTTTCAGAAAACAGTATTTTGTGTTGTCCTGTGTAATCATATTGAATTTCCTTGGGCAAATTTTAATCAGAAGGAGGGAAAACCACTTATGCTACTTTACTACCCACAAATACTCTAATGGGGATCAATCACACCCAATTAAAACTCAAGGAATTATGAATCTTTAATAGGTTTATCATGAGATAATTCAGCTGCTAAGTCCTCTTTAGCTTCTTGCTGGGGAGCCGCTCAGGTTGAAAAAGAATCATCTTTATGACATCACTTTCAGAGGAGCTTTCTGATTTTTTTTCTGTTTGAAACAAATACAAAGGCGCTTTGTAGTGTGTACTAGGATTAAATTTTCCATGTGTTTATCTGAAATGTTCTAAATGTACTAGTTCTACAGGGCTTATGGGAGGCCATATTTATACTAAATAGGATCGTTTTGATTCCATAATAATTAGTGGGTCTCAGTGACTTACCCTGGTCCTCGTCTGGTGTGTGGCTTACGGTAGAGCCTACTCCTTATTTCATTACTCATAAAACAAGAAGTGACTTGAGACTTCTTCATCTTTATCTTTGTAATGTAACAGTTGAAAGAGCTGACATCCGTATGAGACCATCTGACCTGACATTTTCTAGTTAAGCAGCATCAGCACGCCCTCTTCATCTTCTCTTCATCCTTGAAATCATAATAGCATCTTCCCTGTATATTTATGGTGAGGGTTAAATGAGATATTACATGTGGATCATTTTAGACAATGCCTAGTACACGATGGCCATTTAATAATAGCCTGCTGGTAGCAGTGAAGAATGACAAATATATCCCTTCTGTGGCCGAGACACAAAGACCATGTTGAGATGGTGTTTTTTCATATACTTCCCCAGGGCAAATCATTTCCTTACCCAGTGTGAGCTTAGAGTGAACATCTGCGTGCATGTTAGAGTGTGTGTGTATCCGTGCACATGTGTTTATTTAATGGGAAGGACTGCGTGTGGCAATTCGAATGCCTCTGTTGACTATTGCTTTTGAAATATTCTGAGTAGAGTAGGGAAAAGGAAGATTCTAATCAGATTATTTTTGGCAGGAGTATTTACTTCTATTTATTTTTAGACCTGGATGAACATTTAAAAACAACTTTTTACAGTGTTAAGTGGAACAATCAAGAAGCCCTGCTGGAAACAGTTGGCAGAACCCCAGCCAGCAGCCTCATCTTCACTGAAGCTGTCTCTGCATCGATAATTTTATCCACAAATATCTATTTAGAAAAGATTTTTTGCCTAGCTTTTCTTTTCACTCTAGCTGCTATTTTTGTAATGCAATTGTGCTTATATAATGAGTAGAAGTCATTAAGATACACAATGCATAATTAATTGATGTGCTTGCAGTAAAGAATGAGCACACAAAATATATATTAATATCTAAGCATTTTCAACCACAAAGTGCTGTAAACAGTAGAGTTTACTCAGCGTAGAGTGGAAAACCCCCTTATCAACCAGATAGTAGATGCTGGTAGTGAAAAATTATCTCATTCTGATTCTCTCTGTTAAGAAAATAGTCCTTTTATAGGTGCCTTATAATTTTAACAAGTTTCTAAAAATGCTGTAACGATCCTTTGCCATCAGCCAATATCCTGATCCTGGCCTGAGATTATCACCAGATTCCAAAACAGTTGGAAAATTTCACAAGGATTCCATCCTGAAGTTTTGCTAAGTGCAAACAACATGACATGCCTACAATGTGTTCATCTCCCCAGTACCTGAAACTTCATCACCAGGAGCTGGCTTCATAATGGTGGACGTGGCTAGTATGATATACACTGATTTTTCATATTGCTTTTTTCTTTCACAAAGCCACATAACATGAAATGCTCAACATCTTCAAATCAAAATAAATTCTGTTCTGTAACTACAGATAATATTTTTCAAGTCATCAGATCATGTGTTAGAGTTTCTTAATCTCCAGCAAGGGGACAGACACTTAGACAAAGGGAGTGTTTCTGTAGTTTGCCAAAGCTTAAAATATTTATGGAAGGAATCAAAGGCGCTGTGTCTTCCACCTTCTCTTACATTCATTGTCTTTCATGTGCCAGAATGGAACAGCTCATTTTTCTAGGATAAATACTTAATTTTCTCATTGGCAATGTTGTCTACTTGGGTCATTCTAAGTATTTGCTAAGGTGCTCTGATTATACTTGTCTTATTCTGGGAGAAGAACACTGTTTTAGCAGCAGAACTTCTATGCAGTTGACTTATTTGAGGTTGCCTATTGGGCTGGTTGGAATAATGGCCTTATGCACCTAGCTCTGTTACTAGATACCTGGCATCATGTAAGCCCAAATATTTGCCCCTTCTTTGCCAAGTTCTGCCCACACCTGATAAAAAATTCACTCTATCCACTGTGGTACTTATTTTCCCTGCCTTAGGATACTGCTGATTCCTGGTGATCTACTTTCCGTCTGCTTCTCTAACTCCATTTTTTCCTCATATTTAAGTGTGCCACCCTGGAATGTTCTTCTCTTTCTTACCTTAGGTGAGCTCCTTGTTATAAGTTGTTTTCATAAATTAGTTTTATAAAAAGCTTAGAAGCATTCGTAGGTAAATGGTTATTATATATTATTTAACTACAGGAAATAAATATAGGGATGTGTTGAGGAGGAGGTATATTGCCAGATTTGCCAGGTTGAAGACTTAGCACCTCCACCTACTAGAAGAGTGACCGTGGGAACACTAATTGAATGCTTGGGAACACTAAACTATTTCAGTTTTCTTTTATGTAAAAGAGATATGGGTAATAGCAGTTCTTAGCAGGAGGATGGGGTATAGCTCAGTGGTAGAGCATTTATTTAAAATGCATGAGTCCCTGAGTTCAACTCCGAGAACCAAAAATAATAATATTTTTATAATAATTATCGTGATACTTGACATAAATATATATAACATTGTGCCTACTCACAAGGACACAATAACTTTTAGTGTTATTATCATTTCCAAGAAATTCAAAATATTTGACACCTAGTATGGGTAGGCATTTGCTTACTAGGGTTCAAAGGTCACTACTAAATGTTTCACCTCCTACTTTGGATTTCATGCAGCTCCGTAAGGGAGACACTTAGAATGGAGACCAAAATGCAAGGGTACAATAAGATTGCCAGTTCCAGAATGGGCCTAGAATGGTGCCTACCAGCTTGGGACTGTAAGGAGGGGTGCTATGTAAGCCTTCTTGTGTTCCATGTGAGAAAAGACAGAAAGCATTGCTCTGAAGGCAAGCATCTGAGACGTTCCTCAATCTACCTTTAATTACTGGGTTGAGAGAAACCTACAGATAAGGTGAGACTCAGGGTGTTGACTTTACCAACCAGTGTGACCATGTCTGAACACCCATGGTGTATCAGCCCTGACTATATCCTAACTTAAAATTTATTAAGCCTATACTACTTCAAAAGAGACTTTGGCTATCTAAGTGCAAAATGAAAATCAGATGCCTAAATGGAGAACACTTAACATTGTATTAATCCTTAGTAATTTGTTACCTGAAATCCCAGTGACATTTGGATATATAAATTTTGCAGTTTTCCTCCCGGTGAGAAAAATAACAGTTCTGCAATGTTGTGTCTGTTTAGATAATTTTTTTTTTAACTTCGAAGAGGGTGTATTTAACCTTGAAGAATATTATGAGATACTCTACTCAGCAAACACACACTTGGTTCTGCAGTACCAGACTCGCACAAACTCAGAACGAGTGTTCAGACATAACTTCTGGCAGTGATAAGAGATGACTAGAAACAAAAACTCTGAATGAAAATGCATTGTTTCCTACTTCAATGCATTTGTGCCCTGGGATAACCAGAAATAATTATTGAAACAAGCCTCTTGTTAATAATAATTACACTTCATTTTATGAAAACAAGAACAAACAGCAATTATCTATAATTTCTCATTTGCAAAACACTCTCATTATGCTAAGATTCCCTGTCTGTGTTTGATAATATATGTTATGTGTGCTGGAAAACACTGCAGTTTTTTCAGATGTTTTATACTATCTTAGGCAAATCATGATCAATATAATACAGACTTAAATGATACCTGCTTTAAGGCAAAACAGTTTCCTTAGGCAGCCTGAGTTATTGAAGAAACAGTATCTTAGATTTCTTCACAGAAGATAGTTTCATTAAGCAAAATAAATACGCATTGTTCCATATGAGCAAAAATTGGATCAGGAAGAGAGAAATACATATCAGCAAGGAGGTCATTTAAATTAAATTTGCGAGCAAACAATACATGTGAAAACTAGGAACTATTTCCATTTTGATACCTTTTTATGTACCAGTGTTACCCTACCTCTCCTACTTTGTGTAATCCTTCATCTGTTAGGTAATACATAGGTACTGCTTCAATACCTATGTGCTTAATTGGAACACAGTAATTTTGAATTTCTCAAATTTCTTCATCTGCGTTATTGTGTTTATCTTGATAGATTAAAAGCTCTTTGGGAAGGAATAATTCAATTCCCTTGTGCTTCAGTCTTCTGCTAAATTATTCAAAATAATGATGTAAAGGAAAGTTTAAAACTTTTATATATTTCTGGATATTCACCAATCAACTGACTCTATTCTGAGAACTATTTTCCTTATCTATAACAAGAAAGATGATAATAATACCTAAATCTCATGTTTTCTGAAAGGCTTGAATGAAATCATGCATGCAAAGTATTTAGCACTGTGCCTAGCACAAAATTAAGCTTTCAGTACTTCCCTATAACTGTCCATTTTGTGATCAGAGCTACAGATTTGAAAGCAAGATATATGTCTTAATTGCATTTTTCTCAAAGTTCAAAGTACTTCGTCCTGCCCCAACTGAAGGCTAGTAGCCCTCAGTAAAGGCTCTTTTAACAAGTTTTGGTTGCCTAAGGAGCACTACATAAACATAACCTCTGTATGAGGATACTTCAAATTTGAACAAAGGAAAGAAAACACACCATTAAAATATGGGTCAAGATTTATACCTGTAACCATATTAATTGTTTGAAGAAAGATTTAAGATTTAGGCTACTTTGCAGTCCACACAATATCAAAGTTAAATCTTGATATCAAAGTAAAAAAATTATCTATTTTACTTTTGAGAACTGATCATCTGTCTGTTCCCTCTTTGGAATCTGGTTCCTAACAATTTTCTAGCTAGTCAAACTAATTTTTAATGACATTGATATGCTATACACATCAAAGGTGTTTTTTTTAATAAAAAAAATCTAATCTATTTACTCACCTATTCAATGCATAGTGAACAGAATTTGTTTTAATTATTTATGTAACAAACCATTTGTTCAAGGAAAATAAAAGTTTGAATTACCAGAATATATTTTGATGTTAATTCTTGCTTATTTTGTTAGAGAGTTTAATGTGGCAGGATTTTTATAGTTCCCCAAAATGTTATTATATCATCTGAAAAACTCTTTAAAGTATATATATATATATATATATATATATATATATATATATATGCTTTAAATATATATATCAGGAATCGAACTCAGGACCTTGTGCTTGCCAGGCAGGTGCTTGTGCTGCTGAGCTATAACCCTGGCCTTAAAGTTTATTTATCTAGAATATAAATTTAAGGTTCCCAGAAATGAGCAAAGATGGTTCAGATACAGTAAAACTTTAGTAATTTAAATGGCCTAATGGGCTCTGCCTGGAGATATAGGAAATGTTAAAAAATATATAATTAGATACAGTGGTATACACCTGTAATCCCAGCTACATAGGAGGCTGAGGCAGGAAGGTTACCAGTTTGAACCCTGTCTGGGCTACTTAGTAACTTAGAAAGACCCTATCTCAAAATGAAAAACTACAAAGGGGTGAGAATTTGGCTCAGTACAGAGGTTCTGGGTTTAATCCCCACTAATGTGCATGTGCATGAACACACACACACATACACTCCAAGTATTGTTCTTTTTAAAAGTTTTTTCTTTAAATATAATTTTTATTTTTGGTTCTCTTTTTTATTATTTTGTGTTTGCTGTACATGATGTTTAGAGAGTAGATGTATGTACTTCACATATCTCGACATATCCTCATTTTTTTACTGCCTTTCCCTTCCCCACTCTCTTCTGTTACTTCATTTTTAGATCTGCTTCTATTATTATTGTTGTTGTTGTTATTCTAGTTCGTGTCTGTGACACATAATGATTACACTCATTGTGGGTAATTGGTGCATGTACATGATGCATCTTACATTTCTTTACATCCCCTTCCCTACCACTTCCCCCCACCCTGGGGCCTCTTCTCATTTACATAAGATCTATCTCCTGTTTCTTTATATTAGTCTTTCACTTTACGTGATTTGTACTTTGGATTACTCATAGAGAGTAAGCCATATTGTATTTAAACTTAGATGTCTGTTTTATTTCACTTAACATTGTTGAAAAGGAGCATCCGTTTTCCTTCATATATCTCAAATTTTTCCTTCTTTATAGCCAAGTAGTAGTCCATTATATGTAGATATCACATTTTCTTTATCCGTTCGTCTGTTGATGGACATATAGGCTGCTTCCAAGATTTAGCTATTATGAATTGTGCTACTATAAACATTGTTGTGTGTGTATCACTGTAATAAGATGTCTTTAACATGTTGGGAAGATAACTAGAAGGGGAAAACCTAAATTGAATGGAATTTATATTTATTTGTTATGAGAAATTTTCATACTGTTTTTCATAACACTTGCAATAGTTTACATTCTCGCCAACAATATAGAGGAGTTTCTTTTTTTCTGTAGCCAGGCCAGCATTTGTTATTATTTGATTTCTTGATGATAGCCATCCTTTTTGGAGTAGAGGAAATCTCAGTGTTGTTTTAATTTGCATATCT
The DNA here is from genome assembly GCA_028451465.1 of Erethizon dorsatum. NCBI lineage: Eukaryota > Metazoa > Chordata > Mammalia > Rodentia > Erethizontidae > Erethizon > Erethizon dorsatum. The sequence continues at coordinate 18,257,105 of CM051836.1, forward strand.
CTAATAACCACCAAAATCGAACATTTTCTTCATGTATTTATCACCCACTTGTATTTCTTCCTCTGAGGAGTGTCTGTTCATTCTGGTTGCCCACTTTTTGATTGGGTCTTTTATTTGGGGGGTCTAATTTTTTAAATTCATTATATATCTTTATATTAGTCCTCTGTTCAAGGTGTAAATGATAAATTTTTTCCCACTCTGCTTCCATTGCTGTTCTTTTAAATTTGTAATAATCCCATGTGTTGATTCCTGTTGTTATTTCCTGTGCACTTGGAGAACTGTTCAAAGAGTCTTTATACCTATGACTTCAAGAGTTTTTCCTATTTTACCTTCCAGTAGGTTAAGTGTTTTAGTTTTAATGTTTGTATATTTGATCCATTTTGGTTTTAGCTTATTACATGGTGAGAGATATGGGTGTTTGTTCTTCTCTCCATTGATGCCCCCTGGATCTGTCTTGAGAGAGATGGGAATCTTTGGGATCCTTTTTTTTTTTTTTTTTTTTTTTGCCTTGTTTCACATGGTGTGTGTGTGTGTGTGTGTTGTGAAGGGGGTTAAGGTCAATTCCAATGAGGAGTTTTTAGTTAATATGAACACCTTTTCAGTTATATTTTTCCTTTCCAATGATGTGTTCGTGGCTTTCTTTGTCCAAAAATAGTGCTCACCCCTTCAACTATTTATTTAAATGGTTTGAACCCTGCCCGTAGGTTGCAGTTATAGCACTACTGGTTATAACAGCATCAACAGATATGATCATACATCACTTATATGTATTAAACTTTGCATTTACACATTCGCCCTTTATCATTTCACCTTTACAACCTACATTAAATTGTTATGTTCTTTTTAATATAACAATAAGATCAAAGGAACAATAATGTAACTCATTCATTTAAATAGGGACTTGAATGCCACACATATTCAAATAATTATGATAAATTGCCTTAGGTAAGTTGTAAATAGGTTATCTGCCATGTATTTACAAGAACAATTTATCCAAAATTTCTTTCATAGTTAAGGACATAATATAATCTGCCCTCATTCACACATGTCTAAATTTATAGATGTGTATAAATTTTTGATAATTTGGTGTTTAGTATTCTATATAAAAGAAATAAAATATATTAATCAAAACAAGCTAGGCATGGTGGAACTGCCTGTAATTCCAGAAGTTGGGAAGCTGAGGCAGGAGAATCACAGTGAGTTTGTTTTTTGTTTTTTTTTTCTTTTGTGGGTACCGGGGGGTTGACCTCAGGACTTCGCACCAATAGGCGCTTGTGCCGCTGAGCGATATCACCGGCCCCTTTTTCGTATGTGGGATCTGGGAGTCAAACTCAGGCCCTCGCGCTTGCAAGGCAGGCGCTTACGCCACTGAGCCATCTCACCGGCCCTCACAGTGAGTTTGTGATCTAGCTGGGCTACATAGTGAGTTCAAAGCCAGCCTTGACTACATAGTGAGATCCTCAAAACAGCAACAAGAACAGCAACAACAAAGAAACACACAAACAAAAATGAACCAAAACAGAGCTTCACATTTATAAAACTAAGTTTTTAATTATTTTAATGTAATAAATTTTAAAGCAAAAAGAGAAATTTAAGAAGTAAACTAGTATGTACATATGATAAAGGAGAGGTAATTTGTGTTAAAACAGTTCCAGAGGTCTGGAATTTGATCCCCTTTTTTTCTTCTCTTCTAACATGGTGCCCAGAAGGACTTGGAAAAGTTCTAGTGCTCCAGCAATATATATGTTTTAAAAATAGGATTAAAATAATGCAAAAAGTTTTACTTTCTATAAAATCTTTTCAGAGTTTGGAGATACAAATAATTCATTCTTTTTAGCCATTTAATATCACAAAAGAAAGAATAGGTGTGGTGATTTGAAAGCTTAAAATAAATGTTTTTCTTTTGGAATAAAGTTTAACTTACCTTGAAAAACACCAAGACTGAATGGGAAACCTATGCAACTCAGTCATAATTACTGGATGTGGAAGAGCTAAAGACTTTGTGTTAGTAGTTATGAATTATAGTCACACTCACATGCATGTGCACACACACACACACACACACACACACACACACACAGTTCTACTACCAACAAATAACATATCCTTCCGGTGACCTAAGGGGTACTGATGTTGAAGGTATTATAGTGCTCTGTTGCATTTGTACAATTCTAGGCATATGTGCTACAGCCTCAAAGAGGGGAAAAAAGCCAAAGCCAACAAATTCAAAGACTTTTGGATTTCTATTTTTGCTTCCAGCTTTCTCTCTTTCAGCTGCACTCCCCATTTCCTGTTCCAAAACTTAAGCTGTCAAAGCGAATGTGGACAATTTAGAATAGAGGAGGCAATGTTGAAACTGGAGATAAGTTTAAAATTTGTGAGAAGTTAACTTCTAATACTTCTTAATAAACTCTAGGAGAACTTGAATATAAATTGGAGTTACATATTTAGTTCTTAGCTACGGTTTTATGCTGTCCATTTAGAGAAAAATTTTATAAATTGGGAAAAAAATGTGTTCCATTCAATTAATAATCCTGCTGCGGACATACATAGCAACTTTCAGTTTGTCCTCTCAATGTAACAACTGGGAAATTTTATAAATTATTTTATAAAATGATATTTGACATATCTCACACCCCATTTTCCCTTCTTTCCTTGATTATAACTCATCCCAATATTTGAAATCATGCTATTATGAGACGTGGACTAAGGTAGCATTTTAAGGCAACAAAACAGTAATAAACATTAAGAACTTTTCAGTTCATTACATGGATTATGCCAATGAGCAATACTCCTCAATAAGTTGATGAGAAAGATAATTTGGTTCTCTCTACTTTCCAAGTAAAGTTTAAATATCCTTCTTAGTAGTGGATGAGAGATGGATTTAAACGCGGGGATGATGCATCCATGACCTTACACTGTTTGTCATCCGTCCCTAGGAGGGAGGTGGAAGAACATGGCTTTATACCTCCCAGGGAGGCTGTGGGATGACTGCTAATCAAGTGTCAGGGTTAGCCTATGACTGAGTTTCTCTACACATCCCATTCTCCAGCATCATTGCACACTATTTAGATGTGTTCTCTTTTAGAAGTTTTATATCATCCTAAGAGAAATAAAGTATGTGGTGAGTTGAAAGTATAAAATAAATGTTTTTTTCTTTTCAAATAAAGAGTAATTTGTCTTGAAAAATGCCCAAACTGCGTTTGAAACCTATGAAATTATCAATAATCTATGCATATATACACATATATTTATCAAGTATAATTAATTGTATATATGCCATTAATTATTTGTGTTTCTAAGAATATCTTTCTAGCATATAGAACTTAAAATATATTACTCATTTAATGCTCATTTTTAAAAGTATTTATATTTTACCCTCATGTAAATATAAAAAATGGAAACCCAGAGAGAATGTTTGACTTGGTTAACCTCGTCTAAAGTTACACTGGCAAAATTTTTTTTTAAAAGAGTAACACTCTCAACATATAAACACAAAAAGTGGGTTTTCTCACAGTGGTTTCTTATTTTTATAACCTCACAGTATTTCTTTGATAGTTCTTTAAAAATTATAAGTGAAATTAGTCAAAGGGAACAAAGAATACCTTACAGAAAACATCATTTTAGTTGGTGTGGGGTGAGAATCATTTCAGTTACCTATTTTTCACAAATTGTAGCACCTCATTAATAAACAGTTGTGCAAATGCTAACGACTACCTGTTGTGTAATTATTTCTCCAGCGATTGGCCTATTAGTGAGCCCTATTTAGACCTGTGTGCTTCATCCTCACTGGGATACAGATTATGAAGGTGAATTTATTTTCACTATATACAATAAAACTTAAATGTGATCATAAAGTATATTCATAGGCCAGTTTAACTGAAATGATTATCTGAAGTTTCCACTCAATTAAAAAGTTTGTTATTGCTGATGCAAAAGAAGAAATATTTAAAATTCCTGAGATGAGGCTCAGAGACACGTCATCATCTCCTGAGATTAACAACAAAGAATGGTGCTGGTGTCCACTGCGTCACATTAATTTATACACTTACAATCTGAGGGAGAGTTCGTGTGTGGGGTTTCTCTCTTAAAAGACAGAGCCTAACTCTTCTAAACATTTATTCTACCAAGATGGCTCCTATAAATTGTTTCTTATCCATAGAAACATCTCATTGATAATATTACTTGCACTATTTATCCATTAGAAAAAAGAAATAAATGCACAAATATAGTTTTGATTCCAGTCCCCCCATATATTTATTTTTACTGTATATCACTCAATCTATCCCCTACCCATATTTTGCCTACATTTCTTTTCAATCTTAATTAATACACTTTTATAGAAAACCACATTTAAATCAATATTTTTACAAACCCAAACTCATTCATCTTATTAATTTATTTTTTTAACCTAAATATTTTTCCATTAAAAAATAAACAGCCACAATGATGGCCTGGTAGATATTTGAAAATTACACACATACTTTTGTTATTCTATGCATTCTTTGTAAAGATAAAGAGGTGAAATTAATTTAAAACATACAGTAATGGCCTTATGCATTATCTATTTTTCACAACAGTAGTTATCCTGCAATTAATTTACTTTTAGAGTTTTATGCCTTTAGGCTAACAAATAATCTGTGTTTGTTTAATCTTAAATAAACTTTTCTTTCAAAATTAACTTGCTCTACTGGCAAATGAAAAATGCTTTCCCTTTGGACTCACACGTACATGCATTAAAATGGGGGATGCTTTGAAACCTTCAAAAGAAAAACACTTAGGTTTTGCTCCAGAATCAGACAGCTTACGTATGCCATGCTGACCACTCATCTATATATTTCCTAGAATAAGATGTTCCTGTTAATCGGTGGCATCGGAATACAGACATACTTGGTGTAGAATCTCATACCAGAGCAGCTAAGGAGAAAAGATGAGGGTTTCACTGGCCAAAGACCTTATTGCATTAATACTAATTTGCATATTTTGTTTATCTCTTAGTATAAATGAATTGGTGTAACTCTATAGTTGTTAAAATGCTGCTAGTTGTGAGAGGGTACAGACCAGAACAATAAGAGCACAGTTACCAGTGCTAAACAGCATTGACTGCAATGAGAAAGTTGTACACTATTCAGTCTCTTTGAAACAAAGACAGTAGCCTCTAGAATTACAAGGATAAATCTTTGTTACAGACTCATCATTTGACATCAGCTCGTAAGTACAACTCTCACTATAACTTTTCCACTTTAACATATTTTGCCCCTAAAATTTAGCTTAGAAAGATTGCGATGATGGTATGTGTTGTGTCTTACTTGAGTGAATAAGTAAATTATTCAGCCTGTGTGTAAATTTTGTAGAACTTAATAAAGCTACACATGTTGATTTTTACCTCATGCTTTTGCCCTTATACCAGATGTCTATGTAAGTTACATCTCTCTGAGACTCATTTAAACAATGATATAAGCAGGCTGATGACCTCTGTGACTTTCCACTGATTCTTTCCTTTCCCTTCATGATCACCTGGAACAATCAACAAATCTACTAGATGAAATATTCTAGTCCTATACCCAATGGGATTTTAGAGAAGTTAATAAAATGATTTGAAAATTCATTTGGAAGTAAAAAAGGCATACAACGGCAGCAAAATATATATTCTTGATCTTATATCACTGCAGCAGTTTTACAGAAATGATACCTTGACAGTATCAGAATTGAGTATCCAGGAATGCGCACACCTCAAAATTTGCTAATTTATTTTAATATCCTTCAGTAAAATTTTGAGGTTACCTACATAAAGGTCTTGGATAACTTTTAGTTTTATGTGATATAGGCATTTAAGTATTTTGTGTATATTTTTACTAATATTGATAGTATTTTGCTGTATTTCCTAATATACTATTGCTGGTATGAAAGAAAGTAAATTATTTTAGATCTTTTTTTAAATCGAATAACTTTCTGGTCTTTTTTCAAGGTATTTCTATTGGATAATTATATGTTTAATAAGTACAAGTACAAATTTGTTTCTTCTTTAAGGCAGCTCTACCTTATAATGCCTCAGTGATTCTACCTTATTATATGGGCTATAAATTTTCAAATAATTTGCAACAATAAAGATAGAAGGGAGCAATTTTGTCTATTCCTTAATGTTAATGAAGTCATTTCTAATGCTTCACTCTTAGAAGTGGCTGTATTAGAAATACATACTCCTTGCTATGGTTAGGGTTTATAAATCCCAAGAATTATTTTTAAATGATCAATATTATCAAATAATCTTTAAATCAAATACAATGGTCAGTCAGAATTTTCTCTATATTTTAATGTAATGATCAATTTTATTAAAAGTTCTTAAATATTCTCACGTTTTAGATAAATCATTCTTGAGTATAATTCAATTTTCTTTTAATACATTAAATAATTCACTATACTAAAATTCTATATAGTAATTTTGCTTTCATGCTTGAAATTATTATTAGTCTGAAGTCTTCTGATTTTGTCCTCACAAATTTTCTTGTTAGTATTATGCTCAGTGCATGAAATAGACTGGGAACTTTCTTTTTTTTTTTAATGCTCCAGAAGGCTTCGATATAAAAAGACATTATTTGTTAATTGAAAGCTCTAAAAAACTGGACCATAAAACTGCCTAGGTGTGAGACTATCTTGGGAGGCAAAACTCTGACTACCCGTTTTCAATTTCTTCTCTGTTTACTGGTCTATTCCATTGTCTGCATCTTGAATAAGTTTTAGTTTCATACCTGTTTTTCACATTTTTCAGCCTCCCACTTTCCCTACTCAGGAACAAAATTAAGAAATGTGTTTTGCATTCTGATAGCATCTTCTTTCTTTCTTTGTTTGTTTCTTTCTTTCTTTCTTTCTTCTCTTCTGTCATGATCATGGGGTAGTGATGTCATACTTACCAGTTCTTCATCACTACCACTGGCAGCAGAAATTAACTTTGAGATCTCTTCCAGCCACTGTCAATGTAAGGAAGTGTTTCAAGTCCATAATTCACAAGCTTATAACCCTATCACATGAATGATGAGTTGTCAGTTAAAAAGTTAGTCACTTGAAGAGTTTTTTACATGTCTATAAATATCTGGTTGTTTCAAAACATTTTAATTGAACAAATACTTATTATTTCATATATATGTTCCAAGTAACAAAGTCATTATAATACACTATGTTGTTGACTAAGAATTCCAAATGCACTTGGGAATTTTATGCAGTAATTGAAATGATTTAAATGACTATCATGTAAGGGAAATCAAGGTATTTCTTTTTAAATATATGAAAAATAGGGCTGGTAATACAGCTCAGTGGCACAGCGCCTGCCTGGCAAGCACAAGGTCCTAAGTTCAATTCCTGGTACCAAAAATAAATAAATAAAAAATAAGTGGATCCCATCTGGTCAAATTTCTCTTGGTTTTATTAAATATTAAAAGTTGTATTAAGGGATTCTGTTAAAGGATGCAAATATTTTGTTTCTTTTCTTCATTCATGTACCAGGCTTTGTTCTAGGTGCTGAGAATAAATTGAATATTATATAAAACAATGTCAGTTTCAGAATATAAATGAGGGTAGAGAGAAACATACATATAATATAAATGGCATGGACACAGGGAGGGTGGTGTAGGATCTTGTTTTTGGTAGGGTGGTTAAATGTGTGTTTTTTAATGAAGAGGCATTTGAAGTGTGGCTTTCATTAAGAGCAAGAGGAAACCATGGACATGTTTGGAGGAGCCACTTTCTAGGCAGAAGAAGCAGCAAGCAGAAGCCATCTTCCTGGGGAAATGTCTCTTGTGCTTGAGGAACAGCGTAAAGGGAGGCCAGAGAGCCCGCAGCACAGTCAGCGAGGATGGAGAATCAGGTTGCTAAGTGGAGAGCAAAGTGAAACGCGTGGGACTGCTACCCACTATGAAACCTTGGGATTTAAACTCGGGTGTTATGAGAAGATGTTGAGTACTTCCAACACCACTCTAGAGTTCAAAACTACAGTCATTTACATTTACATGAAGAATCATCTACCTCCAGATATTTCTCATATTGATGCAAATAGCAATAAAAATATTTTCCCCTAGGGTAATCAGAGAGGTTGGAATGTCATCAGCCAAGAAATATGTGACATAATTATTTGAGTTGATTGGACTCAGTGGGTATTTTCTTGTTTTAGGACTACTTGAGTCTGCGGGATACATGCTACATATGCCTAATGAAATTTGTGTTTTAGGTTTTATTTGCAAGTAGATATAAGGCAGTGTGGTTTATGGACATGCACACATAAAAAGGAAATTAAGTTCAAACTCTGGAAATTCTCATTGTAATCAAAATTATGTATCATATCACTTGTGAGACATTGCATATGATTTGTACTTTTCCAGACTTCCACATTCAAAGAGGTTTGATGTAGGTAAATTTTAGGATTTTATGTGACACCAAAATTCCATTACGGAGAAAATGCTTATCTACATTCTCTTCTGCCTATTTCTCATCCTCTTTTTCTCATGGAATTTGTGTCTTTATCTGTTCTTTCTACACACTAGAGAAAAAGCTGAGTTCTAAGAAATATATGAAGTATAGCTACCATTTTTAACCTGTATTTTCATGATACTTTAAATCTATCAGAACTCTATCATTTTATTTCTACATCATAACGCCACATCCCAGTAGGACAGAAACTGTTACTATTTTTTTAATAGAGGAGTATTTTAAAATATTAGTGTTAACTAACTTGTTCAATATTAAATAACTATATACTCATTAAAAAATAAACCTGGGTTTTATATAGCTTTTTGAACGAAACAGACCTCTGGCTGAAGTTATTGAAAGTGTCGTCCAACCTAAACAGTCTTCTCATGACCACCTGGCCAGGGATGTAATTAAGGGAAAAGGACTGTATCATTTTTGTATTATCTAATGTGTATTTAGTATGCATTGTATAATGAAACCAGAGAGGGATATTCCTTAGATTCCCTTATGCTTTTAATCAATGCTTACCTAACTTGATCAGTCCTATTGGATTAGATTTCTTCTACATGTCAATTTGTTTTCTCCACTGGGGCATTTTTTGTTCTGGTTTCTACCATTCCAATCAATACTGTGGCCAGAGAAAACACATGACTCTGTTAGAGAGGTAAGCTGTGGATGTTAAATATCTAACGACTAATCATGATTTCAAGATGCATGTTTTATAATCTATAGTTTTAGGTAGTTTGCTACTTTCCAAAACATGACATTCTTATTGTTTCCTGTCTTATGCAGTTGCCTTGTTCTCTGTTATTGTGGTCATTAGAGTACTCTTTGTCTGATAAAACAAAATCATTCAAGAGCAGATGAAGCTATAATTACAATCAGAGTTCATACTTGCAGGAGATGAAATAAAAATTAAAAGTACTAACTCTGTGACATTTTGATTATCTGGAAATTCTCCCAGTCTGACAGATGACAGTAGGGGCACATGGCTACATTTAAATGTAGACACAAGAGGCTCCTTGTAAATCAAAAAAATTGTTCTGGACTAGGTTTCATTGTTCAAGAGAATTTGCCAATTGTCCCATTCTTGTGGAATTCTAGGTTTTTGATTAAACATTCAGTTATGAATGCTAGACATTTTTTCCTCAAATTATGGTTTGATTAAATGACAAAATATAATACTCCTATGTTTCACAAATGAAGAAAAAGAGAGAAACCAGTCTGTTTTCTAAAACAGGAATGGGAGCAGAACAAGTTTTCAAGTTAAAAATTTTATGTGCTCTTACATTAAAGAGGGAACCTAATAACAAAGTCCTTGTCCTGCCGGACAGGTGGCTTTTTAATTAAGTCACATTGTGTCGAGCAATAAATCAGTATTCGTGGAGTTATATTCACTTTGTTCAAGTCTTCCAACTCACCCAGCACGATCACCTACATTTTTCAAAAGGAGATAATACATCTAACCAGTTCAATAACTCCACAAACCACCAATTACACCCAAACATTTTAGAAGGTAATACAGGAAATTCTTCAGTAATTTGTCTTCTCAGCCTTCTCTTATTCAACTCAATTTTAAATGAGCAGTGACTCACTGAGTAGCCCAGTCTTAACATCGGTAAGTCCTAGCACCACAAGGAACCGTCCACACAGCTGGTTCTGTTTTTGATGAAAGATTTCAGACAAGAGAAATGAGCTGCCGTATAATGAGTAGGTAGTTTATTGCAAAACGGTAGATTTTCAGAATGAGAAAGAGAATATACTCTCAGGGGTGAAGGGGGCAAGTGCCAAAGTGGCAGTTGCACCAAATGCGGTCTCCGGTTACGTTTATATGATTAATTGGGTCTTGCAAAGAATATTCCTTCCTTCCTCTCAAGTCATTTTTTTTTTTTTTATAAGGAAAAAGGGCCATGTTGACCTACTTCAGAGAGATGTAGATCCTTGTTTACTTCCTAGGTGGATATTTTCCTTTTAGTTTGTTTTGAGGCCTTGAGGTTTTTTTTTAACTCCTCACCGAAAGTCTGGACTTGTATGGGTACTGGACCTTATTAGTTTGCTCTGTGGATGTTACATTCTCGTGGACTAAAGTTTGGAACAACAAGCTTGTGTGGATTTTATCTAAAGCTAATGGTTAAGAAAATGAAGAAAAAAAGAAAATAATTCACATCTTCTTTGCTTTTCTTATAGCCCGTGTCACCTCTCTCCAGGTCTGCTAATGTCTAACTTTCTGTCTACCGTGACATGGTGTTATCTAGCAGGGGCTCACTCATTGGTTTCATATGCCCGAAACCAATATTGAGATAGGATAGGAGGAACAAAGACAGATTTTAAAAAGTAGTATAGATAGTGCAGTTAGGGCTACAGGGTGCTTCCTTCCACTTGCTGCTGGACCATGCCCCCCTACTCATCTGAACGTGGGTAATACCCCATGGCCAAACCCCTGACCTTCGTCCTAAGGCTTACTGCCCAGAGGTGGGGACAATAAAAACAAAGACCCCTGTGCCTGCCTCAGAAAAGTGCAAAATTCCAAGCCAGGTTGCTTGTGTGGCAGATTGTCCTGCATGAACTAAAGTAACCTTTATTCACCTAGAGCGCATTGAAGGTTCATCATATGTACTGCATCTCATACATCCAATTATAATGCAGTGAATTATGGGAAAGGACATGCATGATACACAAACTAACATGACAGTCAAGAGAAAGCAGAAGTTGCTTGTTGATTGTGTTATCAGAATATCAGGGTAAAGGCCCCAACTCTGGGGGACCCAATGGTCTAGGCTCAGCCACTCATCCCAAGAGATGGTGCTGGTGAAGAAAAGGCATTTTAATCAGTGTTGTTGCATGAGGAAGACAAGGGGACCAGTGTCCTTAGCCTTGTCTTTAAGGAGTTGACAATGCCTTTGAAGTGTTATAGGAAGAAGATTGAAAAAAGTGTTAGATGTTTCCATAACTAGGCATGTGCACAGTGGGCAAAGCAGGTAATCTTGGTAAGGGCTGGCCTTGTTGATCATTATCTTAGAATGGTGGTAGTGGTGGTGGGGGGGTATGTTGCCTTGGGCAAAGTTTTGACTGTTGTCACAAGATATTCATCCGTCAGACTTGTTCCTGGTATCCAAGGTGATTGTAGAATACATAGCTGAGAAGAACTCAGAAAGGAAAATAAAACAGAACACAAAACAAGGGAAACAAAATAAAGTTAGGTCTGTGACTGTGTGTTCCTCAAATGGATGTGGAGAAGGGGGAATTGTAGGGATTTCTTGTGTATAGTTGTAAAGGTCAGCATGTCCTTGATTCTTTTTGAAAAAGGGGCTAGTTAACATGTCCTACCTTGGAGATTTTGAATTTGTAACATCAAAAGTTCATTGACCTGATGAGCAGGCTCCTACTGCCCATGCCCATGCTTAAAAAGGAGGTTCTAAACCATCCATGAGTGGATTCTGGAGGCTTGTCCTGAAAGAAGATTTAAAACTGTGTTTTTTAAGTAATTTGAGTCTGGCTGTATTGAGGCCTTACCAGATTTCAATGGTTAAGAGAGAAAGTTGAGTGGGCCAATAATAGTGCAGGTTTTTGTGTACCACAAGGAAAGAATTGCCAAGTGTACACCCAGTAGTAAATAGTAAACAACTATGTTTATTGAAGGTCATGGAAGTTGTGCTCAGGGCCAGTCTGTGCCAGAAAGGTATAACACAGACCAAGAAAGGTGTCAAGGCTACAGAAAAACACTGCACACAGGTCAAATGAAAAATGCTGTAATTCTTAAGTTAGAGGGAAGATAGAAAAGGGCTCCAGGTTGGGTATGTGGCAGGAACACATTCTGATACAAGGCTCAGACTGACCCACCTGTGAAAGGAGGAGGCCAACTTTTAAAAAATAGCTGGTGGGCTGGGGTTCAGTTGACCAATGTCTTAGTCCTAGTGTCATAGTATCATTGTTCTGATATCATAGTTCTGGAATTTTCGTGGCTGGGATCTTTTCATTCACAAGTGATTACAGGTTCAGCCATCTGGTTCAGGAGAATGGCTGGAGACTTCCAGGCGTAGTAGAATGTCCCTGCAAATCCCCCATCCTGCTGTCTTCAGTAAGGAATGGGCTGAGAATAGCTAAATTCAGGCTAATCAACCTTGTTTTGCAAACTTTTAGACAGAAACCCTGTACATGATTCACATACCTATATGCAGAACCGAGAAGAGAGTTGACTCAAGCTTTACAGCAACAAAGGATACAAAAATAATGTCAAACTTTATTCTGCTTTTAGTTATCTTTAGGGCACTGTAGGCCCATGAGAAGAGTTATGGGTCATAGGAAAAAAAAAGGCTTTTAAGTCCCTGGCTGTTTCAGGAGAAACATTAATACATAAATAAGTTTTTAATGAGCAGCAGATAAGAGTCCAGGGTTTTGCCCGTATGGTGGTCCTGTCTCAGGTCATATTTGTATGATTAACTGGGTCTTCTAAGGAACATTTTTCCTTTCTTCAGGTCATTGTTCTTGCATAAATAAAATGTGCTGTGTTTATCTATGTCAGAGGACAGTAGGCCCTTCTTTATTCCTTAGGTGGGTGTCTCCATTTAGTTTGTTTTGAGAGCTTGAGAGTGTTTCTAACCCCCTCCCAATAGTCCGACCTTTATATGGGCCCTGTACCTGATCAGCACACTCAGAGTATGTTATATTGTCTGGAGCTAGAGTTTTAAACCACAAAACTGTGGATCTTATCTATCACTAGTGTCGATCTTATCTATCACTAACGATTAAAAAAGCTAAAGAAAAATAAAAGAAGTAGCCTCCAGCCTACAAATGATAAACTTTCTGCCTAACATCATGACTGCATTATAATCATTACTAGTGCCCCGTATCTTATTGAAGGCTTTTTGTAACATTCTGTAGTTTAACAAATGAAACATACAACCCTACATACAACCTTACTGAGGTAAACATACCATCACAATATAAAATTAAATTTATAGAAATATTCATTTTTGTCTATTCTTACTTTAAATAACATAATTTGTTAAAGATGAGTATCTATTGACAAATTGGATTTCACTTTCAAATCAGACACTTCTTGTTTGTACAACTAGGGCAAAAACCTAGTCTTTTGTGGCATTATTTCGTTCATCTTTATGGGGAAAATAAGACTGTTATGTGAACTTCATAGGGAGTTATCAGGAGAACAAAATCTGTGAGAGAATTTTCTTTAAAAAAAAAAACTATTGCAATTATTTGGGGAGAAATGAAATAGCTCTAGCAAAAGTGTGATTATGAACAACCTGAAAATCAGAAATGCAGCAATAACAATGTATCATTTATTTCAGTGTTTTACTCCATACTGGACATGATGCTAATTGCTTTCCATCTTTCTTTCACAATTAACTCTGTGAAGGAGATACTAAGGTCAAGAGAGGTTAATTTATTTATGAATATTACTGTGTATCAAAATCAGTTTTGTCTCTCTCCAGGAATTTTAAAATTACCATTAACCTCTTCAATATGTTTACCTGCTTTTTTTGTAAGGTAAGTCTTTACCAGCATAAATGCTTCCCAGAAGTTGCATACAAGTTTAGCTAATGTGAGATCTTCTTGTTCCCTCTGTAAATCAACTAACAAAAGGTGAGAATAACTGAATATTTATGTATGTCTAAAAAGATGAACTGGAAATAAGATGACTAAAAGTGTTAGCTTTCTATTTCTATGACAAAATACCTAAAGATAACACTTTAATTAAAGGGGAATGATGTATTCGTGACTAATGGTTTCAGCGGATTCAGTCCATGGTCACCTGGCTCTATTTCTTTTGGGCCTGTGGCAAGGCAGAAAAATCCTAGTGGAGGGACATGGTGGAGCAAAGCTGTTCACCTCATGGCAGCCAGGAAGCAGAAAGAAAGAGAGAGTCCAAGCGGTTGGAGACAAAATCACACTCCCATTATCCAGTCTCTTCAATTAGGTCCCACCTCCTAAGTTTTCAACATCACCCAATAATGCCATCAAATTATTAATCCATCAATGGATCAATCCACTAGTGAGTTTAGAGCCCTCCTGACCCAGTCATCTTCCCAAAGGTCCTTCCTAACATTGCTGCATCGGAGACTACACCTCCAACACATGAGCCTCTGGGGGACACTTCCTATTGACATTTAATATTGAAATTGAGAAGTACTGCATTTAAATCAAATCAAATTATATCACATCTTCAAAATAAGCAGGTTAAAGAGGGGAATAGATTTTGGAAGTATTTATTCAAAGACATTGCCTAAAATAATTTATTGTACTTTCATAAATAGTTACAGAAGAATATATATTAAATAAGAGGTGTGATCAACAAATACAATGAATGTTGAATATTTTTAAAATTATGGTAAAAGACACATTGCTATTAACCCCCTTTAAAATATACCCTTTTGATTCAAACACACTGATCCCATTATTCTTGCCACTTTCTAAAATAGTTCTGAACGTCTTCTTTCATGAGTGTCTTTAGTTGCACTGTTGTGGTTACATCAGTGACCTAAACTCAATTCAAAACATTTACCTTTCATGGTCATTCTGACTTACAGAAGAGCCAGAAGTCGTGTGGTACCAGATCCAGTGATTAAGTTGAATGAGGATACATTGTAATGTTTTTGACAGAAGTTGTCATAAATGTTTTGGATTCAGGACCTTAAGGCAACACAAAAAAGTTATTAAAGAGGACTTCCAGAACTGTTTCAGAAAGTGGCAAGAATAATGCAATAAATGTGTTTGAAGCAAGGGATATATTTTGTGGAAGATTAATGGCAATGTATCTTCTACTCTGATAAATTTATTTTCCTTTAAACATTCACAGTATATTTTGATCATACTGCATGAATTAGTAGCTCATTTCAAATACAGAATACTTCTTACTTTGCTACATTGCACATTTATCTAGGTTAATAACCTTTTCACTCATTGATATGAAATTGCTTATCGGATATGATCATTAACTTAATGGATTGTACTTAATTGATTGAAGGTCTGTACCCACAGCTGTACCAAATTTGGAGGAGACAATGTTTTGGAGTTAATAAGCAGCAAAAAGCTTTGCATTGCAGAGCTGAGTATTTGAACACAAGGCTGAAGGAATTACCTTTAAACAAAGAATAAGAGTTCACTTTTCTAGGAGTGCCTTTTATAAATGAGTTGTTATTATTGGATATGCCTTGTTTTATTTTGAAAAAACTGCTGAGGGAATTTTACAACTTAATTTAGAACCTATAAAAATGAATTGAATCCTTTGGACTTCAAATATTTTTTCCTTATAAGCATTTTTTGTTCTTGATCATTTTTTCTACTTCTCTTTATATGCCCTTTTAATGAGGTCTTCCACCACATAATTTTCTATTCTGGCCTTTATGTCAATAAGTCGAGACATTCTCAGCTTTCTAATATTTTCACTTTTCACTTTCTTTGTATTTACTTAGTACAAAAACTAACCATAGAAATCTCTGAACTCATTCTACCTTACAGAGTCCTTCTTCCTTGTTACTCTTTGTTAATATCAACACTGTTTTATCAGACAAACAGAAGCAGCAATATCAATCAATTCCACTAAGTCCTCAAATTGAGGGCATTATGCCTTTTCACTACTGTTATGGTTTGTATCTAAAATGGCTCCTCAAAACTAATGTGTTTGAAAAGTGATTGGATTACAGGGGACATTACAGCTGACTTGCTGCTAGGATGTGCCTCTGGTCAGAAGATGTGGTAACTGTAGGCCTGACCTGGAAGGGTTTTTCTACTTTCCTGGCTGTTCCTTTGGCTCTCTGCTTCCCAGCCAAAATGAAGTGGGCAACTTTTTTCTGTCATGCCCCTCTGCCATGTTTTTTTGCCCTAGATCTCTCTGACCATGGACCTTAATTTAACCATGAGCCAAAATAAACCTCTCTACCTTTAATTTGCAGGTGTGAGGCTATTTTTGTCCCAGTGATGTGAAAGTGATTAAGACAACTACAAACTCATTTTAGGTTCATTCCCTTAGAAGAATAGTTAAATATATCTTTCCAAGAAGGAGCTTTGTTTAAACATAATGAAAACAAATCACGCCTTGCAGAACTATTTATTTTGTGCTGAATAATCATATGAAATATTGATATTCAGTGCTATCTATGGTTCACTCTAAACTGACGCTTTTCTTATTTGACCTCCCTCCCTCATTCTCTACACTTACCATATATTCACCAAGACTTCCTCCTTAGCAGCCATGGGGTGACGGGTAAAGTATTGGGATGGAGTTAGCAAACAGGAGTCCACAGAGTTCTGTGGCCCCACTCTGGCTTAAGTCAGAACAGCTCTGCATTTATTCAACTGAAAAATGGAGCTATTAGTAAAGCTTTGTTTTTAAGAGAACTAAAATATTAAAGATCGCTGTCCCCTGACAAACATTCAGGTTAATCATTTCTAAACCTAATGCTTGTTACTTGCCAGAAGTGAAGCTGAAAGCTCTTTCATCTTTCCCAAAATCCCTTGCACTACGTTAGCTGTTATAAAATGGAAGGTCACTATGCTTCTGCTTTAGATTCAAGTGAATTTTTCCAAGTATCTTTTCTTTTTTTTCCCAGTCAACTTTAAGTTCTCCTTACTCTGAACTTTCAAAGCACTTTGGCATTGTCTGTCCCCTTCTGTCTTGTATGATATATTTGTGAATGAGAGAGAAGTATGAAATTTCTTTTTTTTGGGGGGTTGGATATTGTCGAGGGCAAAAACAAGGTCATTTATGTTCTTCCGCTAAGTTTAGGGTAGAATCTTGAATTTGGTTTTCTTAGATCATTTGTACTACTATAGTGGAATGCCACAAAGTGATTTAAAATGAATAGAAATCTATCAGTTCACAGTACTGGAGGCTGTGAAGTTTGAGATCAAGATGCCAACATCCAAGGAGGCCTTCTTGCTGTGTTATAACCTGGCAAAGTAGGTACTGTGGGGAGGAGATGAAGGGAGATGAACTTGTCTTTTTTTACAAGGAATCAACTTGTATGATACCAAACCAGCTTGCATGATAAGAACATTAACCTTTCGTGAGAGCAGGGCCCTTACAGCCAGCATCATGACCTGTCAATGGGTCAGACATCCCAACAATGATGCATTAGGGATTACATTTCCAGTGCAGGCTTTTGGAGGGCACACTGTCAACCACAGCACTAGTACATACTCAGATTTATTGACCCAAAATGTTGGATCAGTAGCACATACTTCTCAGGAAAGTCACAGAATCTCATACCCTAGAAATACTTCATCATGTGACACTACTCCTTAAATAAGATTGAGTAATTATGTTTGGAGAATCAAGAGGGCTTTTATAAGATGTTTATGGTTTTAAAAATCTCTGTTTCATTTATAGAAAAAAGTTATAGAATCAGATGTAGGCATTACTAAAATATTGCATAATCTTGTCAGAATAAAGACCACTAAAACCTTCAAAGTTAATATAAAACTTTTTGAGACATGTTGTATTTTCTATATAACTTCTGTATAAAATGGAAATCTAGAATATGTTTATTATAGAGATTAACACTTTCTTTTAATCTTTTTTATTTCTTTTTTTTTTTTTTGTGGGTACTGGGGGTCGACCTCAGGACCTCGCGTGCCAGCAGGTGCCCCTGCCGCTGAGCGATATCACTGGCCCTTTTTTCGTATGTGGGTACTGGGAGTCAAACTCAGGACCTCGTGGTTGCCAGGCAGGTGCTTATGCCGCTGAGCCATCTCACCGGCACCTCTTTTTTATTTCTTAAACTAGAGCAACACTATTTCCTTCTCTTCAGTCTCCTAGCTCGGATAGCCCATGTGCTCTCCCTTGAGTGGACAGAATATCCTCTAAGTGTTCTTCGAAATTGTTCCTTCCTTTTGACATCTTGTACAATTCTTGTTACTTTACATTCTAATCAATTCATGCTGGGTAAAACTTCAATTACAATTAATCAATGTTTATATGGACAGAGACAGAGCAATAATGAGAAACTGCTGATCAGTAATAAACATGTTTGGGCCACATTTTATAAATAGCTGGCAGTAGGGTGGGCTGGTCTTATTGACTAACTCATAAATGACTTACAATCTATTTTCATCCCTTAACCAGGCAAGGGTTTTTCAAAACAAATAGTAGAGCAGCTATATTTCTAGTGAGAAAGCAAGGCTTTTAGATTATTATTGAATATGTGATTGATGTAGTGGTGCAGGTGGGGAACAGGGAATGGACTTAAGAATGAGTTAGGATTTCTACAACAGTAAAACAATGCTATTTTTACTCAACTTCATAACTTGAAATACTCTACAAATGTAATCTAATGCCAGTTTTCTATCTAATAATTACTCTTCATATATTCACAAGATCATTTTAACTGTTAACTATTACTTGTTCCTCCAACTACTTTATTCTAAAAACTACAGTATTTTTAAATCTGCAAATTTTTCTTAATATATTTTTTCTTCTTCCCACATACCAAGTCCATGAGTGTTAAATTCCACATGTATGTGGCTCCGTTTACTGATCACATATCCTACTGACATTATGCAATTAGTATATTATAATATACTTGCCTATTCACTAAAGCCTTCATGGGTATTTTATTATTCTTTTTTTTTGTGGGTACCGGGGGGTCGACCTCAGGACCTCGCACACCAACAGGCACACGTGCCACTGAGCGATATCACTGGCCACTTTTTCGTATGTGGGATCCGGAAGTCAAACTCGGGCCCTCCTGCTTGCAGGGCAGGCGCTTACGCCGCTGAGCCATCGCACCGGCCCTATTTTATTATTCTTAGCAAGAGAAAAAGTTGTGTTGGGACAGAAGGTAGATTTAATCTCGTTTATATCCGTACCAACTCAGAACAACATTAAACACGTAAGACTTGTAAAAATTATTTGCCGAGCAATAGGCTTTATAGCTGGAATTGTAAATTTGGGCTTACAATGGCCAAGTGTATAACATAAGCAAGTAAAAATAACAAATGTAAGATGCTTGAGGGGAATTCAATTTCTAAATTGGAGAAAGCTTGCAAGTGAATAAGGTTATGATTACATGGGAAAAACAGAGCTCACGTCTGCAATATAGACCCTATCACAAAAATATATGCTTGGTCCCATTATTGGCGGTACATATTTGTTGCTGAAGGAACATGGATGAAGAACTAGCAGATACTCAATTTTTTCATAGAAACTACAGTCAAAATTCTATTAGAATTTCCTACTTTTAAATTAAGTAATTATTTGAATTTCAACCTACCAGAAAAGCAAATGAATAATTTGACAATCCGTGAGTTACCTCATTTTTTCTGTTACGAATATAACTTTTGGGGAACAAAATATTGGTAACATTAGTAACTTTAACTTCTAGGAGTATCTTTGTCTTTGTACCTAATAGTTCAATGAGTACATGTACCAATTTCTTAGGCAAATGCATGGTCTATGTAGCTGCAGTTTTTATACTGAGAAGTACATTTTTGTTAAAATTATTTAGATAAGGCTGTTCCATTAGATTCACTACATAATGCCTCTCACATTGAGAGGAAGTCCATTCTGCATTAAAATAGGTATAATTAAATTGCGTTTGAGGAAATATTTAGGACTAAACCGAAATAAGTATTTTCTAATGTAAATTAGAAAATATTACGTTCTATAGAAAACTGGAATTACAAAGATGTTTTGCTATTTTTCAACTGTCCTATTTCCAGATTTTGAATATTCTTTCCTAGACACAGCTGGGTGAAGGGAGTGATACAGAATGCAGGAGACATCAAAACTGCCTGTTTGTATTTGAAAAAATGGAGGGAATACAGAGAGATGATTCTGACTTCCTGGTTCTCGGTGCTTTCAAACCAAATAACTAAGCAACCAATAACACCAAAAACAACAACCAGCCCTCCCCCAAACTGTCACATTTTGTACCTTACTCCAGTTAACATGGCTGTTATCAAAAAGACGAATGATTGGAAGTAGTCATGGGAAGGTGGAGAAATAAACCTTTGTACACCGTTGTGCGGCGTGTAAAACCGTGCAGTCACTATGGAAAAGAGTGTGGAGGCGTCGCAAACATAAAGGACAGTAAAGCTGCCACATGACCCAGCAATTTCATTACCGCGTCTGTGTTTAAAGGGTATGAAATCAGTATATCAAGGGCACATCTGTATTTCTGTGTTCACTGCAGCATCGTGCACAGTATCCAACAGATGAAATCAACCTATATGTCTGTCAATGAACGAATGGATAAAGAACATGTAGTCCACATACACTGGGAATACTTATTCAGTCATAAAAATGCATGAAATCATGTGTGCTGACAACATGGCTGGACCTGGAAGACGTTACCTTAAGTGAAATAAGCTCAGCAGAGAAAGATAAACAGCACATGATGTTATTTACAAATGGAGTGGAAAACACATGAGCAGTAGAAAGTAGAAAAGTGACTCCAGCAGCTGGGGAGAGGAAAGAGAGGAGAAACGCGAGGTTGGGCAATAAGCACGAATTTACAGTTAGATGGGAGGAATAGGCTTTGGTACTGAACTGCAGAATAGGGTGACTGTGATTAGCAATAACGTATAGTGTATTTCAATATAGCTAGAAGAGTGGATATAGAAAGGTCTCTCCACAAGAAAGGATAAATGTTTAAGGTGATGGATATATTAATTACCCTGATTTGACTATCACACAATGTGTATGTCAAAATATTATGTTTTACCCCATAATGTGCAAAATTGTGTCAATAAAAATAAAAAGTAAATTAATAGAAATTAAAATTCAAATGGAATAGAAAACTTGAGGTGAAATTAACCCACTGTTTACATACTGGAACCATTTAAGAGCGCACACTTATTTTATAAGCATCTCAAACACTTCCTTATTATTTGACTATCACTTGCTTAGAAAATGTGTTTTTAAAAACCGTAATAAAAGCAATCTAAATGAATATTTTTTACTGTTTCAAAGAACCTATTTTAAAGTATTAGATAGCAAAAGGCATATCTTTCTCTTAATAAATGATACCTTTACTATGATATATGCTGTCTGGTGATACACTATATTTACTTTAAATGAAATTCTTTGATGCAATATTGCTTTGATTTATTGGGTAGTTTTTTTGATTTAGTAGAAGGCAGTTTTGAATCAGATGGTGGAGCTGATTTACTAGAGAAGGTATTTGATATGATAGATGATGTATCTTTTTCAGTATTCAATAAGTAATGATTCAATAGTGGATGTCTGATTTGGTAAGTGAACTATTAGATTTGATTTTGATCTATTTTCTCAGTAAGAGATACATTTATTTTAATGGTTGATGTATCTAGTTAATGTAAAATATGTCAAATTTGTGATTCCATGTTCTTTTTTTGTACTTGTGATTTATGAATTTTACTACTAATATGTATGTTTCAATTAAAGGCAATATAGAACATCCTTTACATTCTACAAGAGTTGTATTTCAAAAGGTATCTGAAAGTTTTCCTCTTTACTGATAAAATATTTGCCATAAGATCATGAATAAATCTTAGCACAAAGAAATGCAAACATATCTTTGATAGAAACAAGTTGTGTGTGTATACTCTTTTGAAATCAAAGTTAAATTACATTACATATTTAGATAATAAATAAATTTTCTCTTTCCCTTCCTGTCTCTGAAAAGTGACTATCAGGTTCCCACTCTGATTTGCTCTCCTCTAATAAAGAGCTTGCTTACAATTTTAACATAGAAATACTGATTAGCCTACTCCTAGATTTGTTAGGATTTACATTCAGTTTTCCTTATCATCATGACATACTTGTCTGAACTTTATAGACTGACAAATGAATTACTATAAACTTCAGATAGTAATTCTACTTGACATGTTTTTGAGCCAACATTCATGGTTGTTTAAGCTATAACTCCCAGGGTCTGACTGGCAAAGCTACACATTTTTACCGGGTAGATAGAAATATAAAATATGACTAAGACTTCAAAGAAATAAAACAGCTAAGGTGTCATCTTAGAAAATTTTAAGTCTAAGAAACTACAGTTTAGAAAAAGATGAAATATAAATTAGGCTTTATGCATTTTAAATTATGTGATCTATTCTTTGGGTAGCTGTACTGTATTTTCAGTTATTTCATAATTAAAGGAAGTATAAAGAGGTACATTACTTATTTGAATAGCATAAGTGCATTACTTATTTGAATAGCAGAAAACAAATGCAGCATGATGTATGCGTAACAATACAGATGGTGAAACCACCAATCTGGTTCAAATCTTGTCTCTGCCTTCATAATTCTGCCTTTCCAGGTATCATATAATCTTTCAGTGTCCCACTTAATTTTTAAAATACAGATAAAACTTTGGATGGCTTTTAGGGTTAATATTTGTAAAGAACCTAGAATAGTGCCTGGCACAAAGTAAGTATTATATAAATGTCCCGTAAATAAAGAGCATGAAAACATAAGTAGGATATTTTTGTGCATGCTTTGTTTTGTTTTGTTTTCTTTTTTGTGATACTGAAGATTGAATCCAGGGCCTTCACACTGAGCTTTATCCCCAGCCAACTTTTTATTTTGTATTATTTATTTATTTATTCATTTTTTTCTGAAGTACTGGGGATAAAAAGCCCAGAGCCCTTGCATTGACTTATATCCCCAGCCCATTTTTTACTTTTTATTTGGAGACAGGATCTTGCTAAGTCACTGCGTTGCCCAGGTGGGGCTGGAACTTGGAATCCTGCCTCTGGCTCCCAGATTAATGGGTTTACAAGTATGCATTGCTCTGCCTGGCTCAGCGAAGGCTACTTATCATCCAAAATAAAAACCATTTTTTTTTTTACGGAGATATTTTGCATGACTTCATCTTTGCATTGAAACTGTGATGTCATCCTGATTTCTAATCATCCATATTTCATTAAATAGGTAGCTTAGTTATTCCAATTCCACTGGATTTTTTTTTTTTTGATCAATCAATTTAAAGATCTTAGCCTGGATGTCCGTAAATAAGAGAAAGGATTAAATGAAATTTTTGTAGTTCTCACCACAGATGAAAATCAGCAGTTGAAAAAATAAATGAATCCTCCATGAATGAACATGGATACATCTGTGTATATTTATGTCAAATTTTAAAATGAAAAGGTGTGGAAATAGATAAATAATAGCTTTTACTTTGAAAGGCTTAAAGGAATCAAAATAGATAATAGTCAAAGGATGTATTAGCTTTATTTTAATGGTCTGTTTTTTAAAAGCACATATTGGTGTATTGCATTAATATTTAACATTAATTTAAAAATTGAATACCCTGTGAAAATGAACTGGTTGATGAGATAAAATTATTTAAAACAACTTTGACTATTCATTATTTTTGATACCATGTTGCTGTTAACCAAAATTAAGAAAAGGACCTTTACATAACAGTTCACTTTCTGATTTAAAAAATACCTTAGTGTGGAATTTCCTTTAAAGTTATCCTTACAATTTGCTATGGAAATGGAAATATGGCTAAATTGGACATTATCAAAAGAATCAGTCTTGTGCTTCCTCTTTTTCTCCCTTTCTTCTTTCCTTCTGTCCTCCCTCCCTTTCCTTTTCCCTCTATTCTCCCTCCCTCCCTCTTCCTTCCTTCCTTCCTGCCTTCCTTCCTTCCTGCCTTCCTTTCTGTTTGTTTTTCTCCTTTTGCAGGGTAACATTATTTTAGGAGACCTGTAGGGAATGTATTCTCATCCTGGGCAGTATCACTGGCCCACACCCTGCCAAAGAATCAATAACCTATTGTTGATATAACTTAGAGGCTGTGCCTACAGATACCCAATAGGTAACTAAAACAGGGATAAAGCTTGACATCTCTGTATTAGTTTTATATCTGTCTCTTTTGTTACCTTACTATGTTTGGTTAGATCCTGGCTCCACAATGCACATAAGCATGAGAGTTTATCTAACAACTAGGAATGTAAGATTACTGACCCTAGATTTAACTAGCCAATCTCATTCCCCTTCAAGATTGAGGACACTACGAGTAACTATTTTCAAGCTCTACAGGGACATTCAATGGCCAGTTTTCACACTGTCTTTGTCTAGACCCCTTGCGGCTGTGCCTGGAATTCTCCAGCCATTATTCTAATCCTTCCATCATCTTGGATTCCAACAGAGCCTCTACAGACGCAACCCCCATGGGAATCAGATTGTCCCTTCAAGTCAAAAGAACTTTTTCTGAATCTACCTCACATATTCAGTCCTGAGATAATCATCAACCAAACCAAGGTTAGACTTTGAGAACACCTAACCCTTGCTTTTGCTCCCCTTTTCAATAAAACTTCAAAGTTACTGACAACCCCTTAAAGACAGCTCTTGAGCCTCTCTATCTGTCTTTTCCAGCGTTGCCAGACTGATTAAAGCTTTTTCCGTGCCTTTCACCTCTGTCTCCTCATTTGGTGTTTTGAGACAGGTAGCTGAGTCTGCTCTGTTGGTACCATCAGAGCAAGGACTTTCCCTCTAAAGCTATGGTAGCATTGATCTTTGTGGTAGTGAGAGTCTTTCATTTTCTTGTTCTTTTTATATGTAAAGCATGGATGTACATACAGCAATACTTACATATACAGATTGTCTGTGATGTTTACATTTTATGTGAAGGTAGTGACTAGGAAAAATGTCTACAAAAGCTCCTTAGAGGGACAATGATGAAGAGAAGGTTGAGAAATGATGCTCTATGAGATTAAAAAATACATTTTAAGTATTCCATGTTTCACAAATTCACATACCAAATTTATATGTGTATTTACATACTAAACGGTGGGACATAATCCGGATGAGACAAGAGACTATGATAAAAGTTTCACACGGTAATGACGGAGGTAGCTATTACATCTTTCTTGTTCGTTTAGCGCCACTAGAGGGTGAACTGAAACTGAAAGGGAATTCTGAAGGTAGGCACATTGTTTCCTTCCAGGCACTTACGTAGCCCAAGCCTAGAGCACGGAGAATGAGCTTTAGAAGCCTCATTAGGGATGGCAAAGGGAACATTATCCACATCCTAGCATGTGCTTATAGTTTGAATGATGCATCCCCATAAATCCTAATTGGACCAGTGCTTAGAGAAACTAGCTTCACCTCTCATAAACAATCTATATGTTCTTCTCAAAAATAAGAATCTCGGGGCCGGTGAGATGGCTCAGCGGCTTAAGCGCCTGCCCGGCAAGCGCGAGGGCCCGAGTTCGACTCCCGGAACCCACATACGAAAAAAAAAAGGGGCTGGTGATATCGTTCAGCGGCACGGGCGCCTGCTGGCGCGCGAGGTCCTGAGGTCGACCCCCCGGTACCCACAAAAAAAAAAAAAATCTTACTAAGAAATAGTATGTAGAACATTTTATTCCCAAGGGAAACACATTATTATTTTTTTTTTTTTCAGGAGGAAAAACATAAGACTTCTTTTTTTTTTTTTTTTTGGGGGGGTACCGGGGGGTCGACCTCAGGACCTCGCGCGCCAGCAGGCGCCCGTGCCACTGAGCGATATCACCGGCCCTTTTTTCGTATGTGGGATCCGGGAGTCGAACTCGGGCCCTCGCGCTTGCCGGGCAGGCGCTTAAGCCGCTGAGCCATCTCACCGGCCCAAGACTTCTTTTTTAGTAACAGAATCCATGCAATTGAAATTTCAAATATCAAAGTTTACCCCTGGACTACCACCATGCTAATCATGTCTTATCAGACTTTCTTTTATTCATACTTTAACCTGATAAGGTAGCAATCCCTAGTTGACAAAGGAGGACACATAAGTTTGGAGCATTAAAGAAAAGGTTACATTATTATTTCTCAGATATAATATACAGAGTATTACTGAGACAAAGGAAAATTATGATAAATGATCTCAATGATTATATTTAACTAGGGTTTTCAAAATTTCGTGTTATGTCATTGTCATTGAAAATGCAGCCTTCAGTTATTCTTATATGCAGGTTGACGCCCTTGTCCATAGCCACAGAATTAAGAAGCAACACTGCAATTTTAACTTTTTGTTTCTCAATTTACATTCACAATTGTTGCAATTATTATTCCATCTTTCTCTGACCATTCTCCATGATGTCGTCCTTTCCTAAAGCAGTAGTACAAGGAATAAAGGAATAACAGTAGTGTTAAATGTTAGCTTTGTCTTACTGTGCCACATACTTTCAACAACCCCACATAAAAACCTATGGTGGATGCATTACCCTTATCTCACCCTATGGGTAAGGACATGGAAGCATGGAGTAGTTAAGTTACTTCTTAAGTAGTAGTTAAGATCCTATAGCTAGTAAGTGATGAAAATGAAATAAAAACCCCAGAAGCCTGGCTGCAGGGTGAGAAGTTAGATGGTGGGACAGATGTGGTGGAAGGTCAAAATATGTAGCAACATTTCTTCACAATGTACTTTAGCTATTTCCCTACCTTGAAATTCACTGTAGAAACCACTTTCCCAACTGCCTCCAAGAAAGCATCTTCCTCCTGTCTCCTAGGTTTACTGATATTTTCACTAAGTTTCTCTGCACTCCTACTGTCTTAATTGCACTGTCATTTGATTTTTTTTCCATTTTCCTACTCTCCCCTTTAATCTAATCCCATAGGCACCATAGAAACTTAGGTGGTACAGAACAAAAACAGAATCTGCCTCATAAAATTAGAGATCAAAATGGTACATATTTCTATTTTCAAGATGTTCTCAATGTCATATGGGCATACCAATACCCATGAAATACAGAACAAAAAATAAACAGTAACAGTCTTTCCAAACAGTTATCAGCATGACCTGAGGATACCCTAGTCTTTATCCTAAAAGCTCTGCTTTGACTATAACAAAGTCCCGAGAGAAGTCATTCATCAATTATAAACCTATCCAGATCCTACCTACCCTTAAAAGACTTCCCCAAGTCCCTTCTCCATGGGGCAACCATCAGCGACTTGCTATTCAATTTCTTGCTTCTCTGAGCTCCCACTACACTTATATAGAATCTACTATAATTAGATCCTCAAGAGACTTTTGACTTTTTTAGATGTAAATTGGCTTTTTCCATCTCATATAACCACTCTTCTCACTCACTGTACCTTCAACCATTCTCTAGAAATAAAATAGGGATACAATGAAAGAAAACTGTGAAAAAAAAAGATATGTGTGAAACACAGAAGAGATAATTATTAAGGGAAAGAAAGCTGAGACTCTGATTGCATTGCGTACAGTTGCGCTATGGTTTTGACATCTTTCCTCCCCCTAATTTTTAATAGTATGACAATTTACCCATTTCCACAGTAGTTTTAGAATGTTCTACCCCTGAAAGGAAGCCAAAAATGTGGCCTAGAAGTCTAAGAAATTTTGAATTGTCAAGATAGTACATGGGTCATTAACTATTTTCAGGAAGAAAGGGTCCCAAATGGGTTTTGACATAAGTAAAATTGAGAACGTGATTCATGAGCTTGTTCCAAAGACTCTTTCTGGGTTATTTAAAGTGCCTAGATGGAATAGATTTTACCAGTCCATTTTTCTAAGCAAAGTCATATTTCATGAAGGGCAGGAACAGTAAAGAGGTGCAGAGAGCAAATCACCAGTTTTACATTACAGTAAATTATTAAGATAGGTGACATTTTATGACTTACAATAATTTTAAAGAAGACGGTTATAGGTTGAATTGTGTTCCTTTAAAATTTGTAGGTTGAAACTCTAACCCCTTGTTCCTCATAATGTGACCATATTTGAAGATAAGGTTTTAAAGAAAGAGGTAATCAAATGAAAATGCAGCTGTTTGAATGGGCACTCATCCAATCTGACTGGTGCCCTTTGGAGAGGAGATAAGAGCACGCAGATCCGGGAAGGACCGGAAGGACTCTCAGCGGAGGGCAGAGGGTGGGCCAGAAGAGGAGGAAACAGAGTGGCCATGGGCAGGCCAAGGGGCGAGGGCCTAGTAGAAATGAACCCCATTCATCTCTGGAACTGTGAGAAAATATATCTCCATTTTGGGCCCCACAGTCTGTGGAATTTCTTTATGTTAGCTTTAGCAAACTAATACAAAGACCTAGGAAAAAAATTATTACTAGTGTATTCTAAGCACCAAACGTTTTCTAAATTGTATTATTCTGGATTCTGAAAACATATAGGGTATTTTAGAAAAAATGTCTACTTCATTTGAGCATTCCTTCAATAGAATATGACTTTTTCACATTTCATACATTTTTGTCACTTAAAAAATGACATACTTAACTCAAATGTGGTCTTCTGAACTTTTGGGTTTGATAATAGCATTTTGTCGTTAATGTGAATTTTGTCAAAATTTTCTAAATAAAATTATTTTAACATCAAAATGTGATGATGCAGTAACTTAAAACAGTTTTTTATACAGCCAATTAAAAGTGAGTGTCTGAATTTGTCTTCAGTTTTCAAGTACTTAATTTGAAATAGGTTTAAACAGTATAATTTAAATATTTTCTATCCATGCCTATATCCTCCCCATAATAAGGATGACTGAAATGCAATAAAGCACCAAATTTGGGAAGTATTATTTATATCTAGAGGTAAAACTTTCATATTTTTAAAGAAAAATATAGTCACTTTTATGTGAGAACAGAGACCTGGATTAGGAATAGAAGAAACAGACTCAACATTAAAAAAATAATAATAATTATATATATATATATATATATATATATATATCTTATTTCTTCACCAGAAAACAAAAAAAAAAAGTAAACTTCAATTTAATATTGTGGAACATAATTTAAAGAAATTACATTTTATCAGTTATCTTTTCCAAAATTAATTATTAAAGGACAATAACAACGAAGATAATTATGAAATAATAATAGCTAACCTGTATCATACACATCATATGTATAACATGGATAATCAAGTAGGTAAGATTCATATCCCACTTTATGTACAAGGTAATTTTACATTAAAGAAATCAAACAGGGCCAGTGAGATAGCTCAGCAGCATAAGCGCCTGCCCGGCAAGGGTGAGGTCCTGAGTTCGACTCCTGGAACCCACATAAAGGAAAAAAAGGGCCGGTGATATCGCTCAGCGGAACAAGTGCTTGCTGGCAAGTGCGAGGTCCTGAGGTTGACTCCCGGTACCCACACACAAAAAAAAAAAAAGAAAGAAAGAAAGAAAGAAATTAAACAACTTGTTTAAGGTATCAATTTATAAGTTAGGATTTGAACATAAATAATTGTATTTCAGAGCACATATTTTTATCTTCTATGTTTCACTGAATAAATTACATATCCTCTGTTTCAAGTTTTAGACACCAATTGAAAGCACTCATGTGCATGCAGCTTACATATACCATGGGTAAGCTTAGGCTTCGTTACCTTTGAAATAGAACATTTAAAAATTCTCATCAGGCTATATGACTGAAGCAAACACCTATAGATTTCCTTCTTTGTATTTAAGAGAAATGTATTTTAATGGTATACTTTGCCTTTTCATGCTGTATTTCTACCATTTTCTGATCCAATTCTAGTAACTCTTCTTTATATTTCAGAGCTCAAAGCACAATTTTCCACCTCTTGTCCAGTTCATTTATGTGAGATCATAAATTTGTTGAAATTGCTTATACTTTTAAAATTGTCTTCTCTCTTAACTCCGAATTCAAAACTCCATTTTCTAACTACTTTTTCTGGGTTTCATAACTAATCTTTCTATTTTCATGAGCTTTCGATCATGTAGTATATTTTCCTTTCATATTTTCTGGTTTTTAGTCAACAACCATTCCCTATCACTTTCGTCTTTTTGTAACATTTGTATTTTGGTTTAAATGTTGATAACCTCCCCCAACCTCCTTCAAGGAGCCTATTTTGATGACTTAGATGGAATTCCTGTCTCCTGGAATTTTGAATTGTGAAGTTTATACTTCAGGTTATTTAAAGCATACCAAACGTTTTCTTAATTGTATTATTCTGGATTCTGAAAACATATAAGATATTTTAGAAAAAATGGCTACTTCTTTATTTGAGCATTCCTTCAATAGAATATGACTTTTTCACATTTCATACATTTTTGTCACTTAAAAAATGACATACTTAACTCAAATGTGGTCTTCTGAACTTTTGGGTTTGATAATAGCATTTTGTCATTAATGTGAATTTTGTCAATTAATTTCATATTTGTAATATTTTGACTAATATTTGTGGTATGCAAAAAGTTGAATATTGTCATCTAAAAATTTATAGTTAAACAGAGTATTTATATTAAGGTCGAGGTTACTTCTTGCCCTTTGAAAATCAGAAAATTGTTCAGAACAAAACTGCTCAATAATTCTTAAAAATCAATTTCTCTTATTTTGAAACAGACAACTTCTTAATGAAATAGATGCATTTTAGTGTTATTAACACGACTGGAGACATTGTACACTTAAATACTACTTTGCAAAATTTGCCCTGCATCCATGCACTTTCTAATGTAAAATATTTTTTACTGTCATTGAACTGCTGCTGTCAGTCATGACCAAGAAAAAGCCAGTATTTCAGAGAAGCTACCAAAGAAGGAATTTCTGCATAGGATAACATATATTTGCTCTACAGTCTTTCATTCAAAAAGTAGTTTTTGAGGAAAGCCTACTGTGTTCCAGTTATAAAAGTTATGGAGGGCCAGGGATTTAGCTCAGTGGCGCAGCGCTTGCCTGGCAAGCGTGAGGTCCTGAGTTCAATTCCCAATACCCCCCAAAAAAAAAATAAAAATAAAAGTTATAGAGGTCTGGAATACATCAACGTACAAGAGAAATGAAAATATCTTCTTTCACAGATCTTCTTTTCTGATAAGAGGAAACGGTAAAATTGTGCTTATAATGTGTAATATGTCAGAAGATGATAAAGGATAAAAAAGATTATAATAAAATATATATATAAAGTTTTCCAGTTGAAAATATAACAGAATGATAATAGGGGCTGGGAGTATGAGGGACCTAGTAATTCGCTAATTTGACTAGGGTGATCAAGTAAGCCACAGTGAAGTAGATATTTGACTAAAAATTTAAAGAAAGTAAAGAAGTTAGATATATGGATATCTTGGGGAAGAGAATTTCAGCCAGACGGAATAACAAGTCTAAAGACTAAAGGAACACACTCAAATGTTTCAGAAAAGGGCAAGCAAGCTACTTGGGCTGCAGTGAAACGAGCCCGGTGGCAGTGGTAAGAAAGTCCGTACTCTTGGACTCTCTCAGGTTCCTAAACCAGGAGATGCTCAAGTCCCTCATACAAATCGCCATCGTATTTGCGTATAACCTAAGCATATGGTCCTGAATACTTTTATCATTCGTAGATTATTTATGATACCTAAAACAATATTAATGCTGTATGAGTAGCTGTTACACTGTATTATTTAGGGAATAATTGCAAGGGAGAAAATCTGTACATTTTCAGTATAGTTTCTTTTTTCAAATATTTTCAAACCTTAGTTGGTTGAGTCATCTGCAGATACAGGACCCATAGGTATGGAGGACTGGCTGTGATTCAGATAGGTAATAGAATGTGGCTGAGTTAGGGATATCATGTAGAGCCCTAAAAGTCACCATAAGAATTTGTACTTCAAATCAGAGTGAAATGGCAGAACTGTTGCAGAATGGTAAGTGGAAGGGTTATACAACTTTATATTTCATACTATTTGGAAAAGTAGGCTTTAGTTGACAAGGGGAACTACAGAGGAAATGATTGCAGGACTTCATATGTGAGATGATGATAAGGTGCTAATAGATTTCAGGAAGAGAGTGAAAAAGGTCAGATTCCAAAGACACACACAGGAACACATGCACATGTGAGAATCTTGTCTTCTACCTTCAATACGAAAAATTCAAGTGCAAAGAAAAGTTGGAATAGGACAATAAACATTTATTACCCAGAACCTAGATCTTGCAATGTTTAATACTTCTTTTGTGAAGTATTTGAAAGCAGCAAAAATCCTATCTCTTCCTCTTGTTATATTTCAGCTTCCAAAAAGGAAAAAATCTGTAATATTAATTAATATACCTTTCAATTTTAAAATTAAAGAATGTTTATAAAAACATCCTTCTCAACATGTCATGTTCATATGAATGTTACCCACATTAGTCTTGCCTGATTTGTAGTTATAGTAGTATTTAAATTTTCCTGTATTTCCTATGAATTAGAAGCTAGTGCTAATAGCTTGATTAGATTAAGGTTAAATATTGTTGGCAATGGCACTTCACTGATACAGCTATGAACTTGATAAAACAATGTATCAAGGGGTACAAAATCCTATGTTATCTAATTACTACAGATACCAGAACTATGTCCCAACAGACTTAATTGAATCATTCTTTTTAGCCATTCATTTACAGGTAGATTATTTTGTCTACATCTGTTGGCAATTTTAAGGTGTTTTTAATTTTTATTTTTCTGAATGTCTATAATATATACATTGTTCTGCATTTTGTTCATTTTATTTAAATCATACTCTTTAGCACACATGCAAAACACAGTATTCATGCATGATATATCTCCAATTCTTTTTTATAGTTGTATAGCCCTTTACTGTGTAAGTGTGCCAAAATTTATCCAGCCAATTTCTTTCTTTATTTTTATAGTACATTTTTGCAGTGCATAATGTTTACATTCTTTGTGTGGAGTTGGTACATATATGATGAGCATTTAATTTGGGGCTATTAAAAACAACAGAATAAATTTGGTGTGTGAGATTATCTATGTGTATGAATGTGTGTATGCATGTTTACAGAGAGGATTTGTAGAAGCAGGAGTAGAATTGCTGGGCCAAAGAGGAGCTGAGTCTGCAATTCTGAACAGTATTGCAGAATTTCTTTCCACACAGGCTGTATAATTTTGCGCTCCCAATATTAAATATATGAGCATGCTGACTTTTTCACAGCTTTGCCAGCAGACTGTGCTGTCAAGCTTTTGAGCTTTTGCCAACATGATATATGAGAAATAGTATCTCAGTGTTGTTTTAATTTTAATTTATCCTATTATGAATGAAATTTAACATATTTTCATACATTGAAGGGCCATTAGCTGTTCTGCTTCTGTGAACTGTCTGTTCTTTTTGCTCCATTTAAAAAATTGGATTTCAGGACGGATGTATTTTCAAATTAATCCCAAGTAGACTTCTGAACAGATTGTATGTGATATGTGGGGAAATAGATAAATCAAATCTAAATCAAAGGTCTTTGTATTCAGTAATTGGAAAGATGAAGCTGTCTTTTAGCAGGATGAGAGGTTATTGGTCAAGGGATCAAGATTTTAGTTTTCATGTTGTAGAGTTAAGGCCATCTGTTGGACATCCAGATAGAGGAACAGAGAGGCACTGGGAAATAAGCGTAGATAAAGGAGAAAAGTCCATGCTAGAGATCCTAACATGCGAGTCACTGGGGGTAAGGATGTGAGTGATTACCATGGAATGGGGTTAGTTTGTGCGCGCGCGCGCTTGTGTGTGTGTGTGTGACAAGGATTAAAAATCCTGGATGTTTTGGCATTAAACATTTAAGAGCACCGTTAATTCCAGTAAAGCATCCGGAGAGATTGGTGTCCTCAAGGCAGCTGTAGGATCTCTATCAAGCAAAAATGAATGATCAGGCTGATAATAAGTAAAGGGAGATTGTGGCAATAATAAGAATAGTATATTCTTTTAAAATTTGGTGAATTTTCCACAACCTTGAAAAGGACAATTTTGGTGGAGAAGAGGGAAATAAAAATCTGACCTGAACTTTGATGCTTCCACAACATAAAAACAAATTAAATACTCCTCGAATGTAGACATGTTAGCTAAAATGCGTGTAACAGGAAACAGTTCACATTTTATACCATAGTCACTTCCATTTGAACCTGTGCAAAATGTTTTGTAGTGAAATTTAATATAATATTTGTTTTTTTCTTCCCCTCAGTTTATGACCAGTGTTTGCTATATAGGCACATTTTATAAACACAAAGAATAAATTATTCCTCCCCTCTAAGAAAAGTATAATTTGCGTAGGTAAAAAATATGAAAATATGAAAAAATATAAAAGTACAAGTGTATGCAATAATTTCCATATATAATTTCTAAAGAGTTCAGTGGGAGAAGTTGGCAAAATAGTGCATGATTAACTAGCAAGTAGATTGTGTGGGTAATCCTTGTAACTTCTATGAGGAAATTAAATGAGAAAACATCATTTCAGGATGAAATATTTTCTGCTTCAAGAACAGGACTGATTTTCAAAAAAAATCTTTGGAAATTACCAAAGAAACAAATAAATATGAAACTGTCACTAATATGTTCTTGTGGTAACCGTTAAGATGCTCACTGTAGAACTTTCACAGTTGTGGTAGGATCGAAAAGCATTTGAACCTCAAACAAATGACAGATATTGGTGTATCCTCCTGGTCAGGCGAGTCATTACTGAATACCAGCTCTGTGTGTCACTGGCGGGTGGCAGAGAGATAGTTTTTGTGAAGCTGGAAGTTATGTACACCTGGCATTCACAAAGAGCTCAATTCAGTGCTTTCTTCTATTCTCAGTTTTACCTAGTAGCTCTTTGTCACTTTTAACATATATTTGCATGGTAAAATCTTCTCTAGACTCCCAGAGAAGCATGTACTCCAATCATTTGTTCTCCTTATACCAGACTTCCAATTTACAGAAGTTACTATTCTCTCTTAAACATTTTATCTTTCTTTTACACTAAAATACATACTCCCTGAGGACAGGAGCCATGGAGGTGACTATGTAGTTAGAAAGCTCTCCACAAGTATTTGTTGATAACTAAAAGAAGAAATATTGGCAGCCAGGGGTGGTGCCAGATATCTGGGAGGCTGAGGAAGATGGAACAGGATTTTGAGCCCAGCTTGAGTGACTAAAAATTAAAAACAAAATTAAGAAGGGGTGTGGATGTAGCATAGTGCAAAAGTCCTGGGTTCAATCCCCCATGCACAAAAAAAACCCAACCAACCAAACAAAAAGAATAAATATCAACATTGTATTTGCCATTTTCCTGACATAGCCCATTTACAACCTTTTGTATACCATCTACACATGGGTAAGTTAAATACCTACTCTTCTTTATTCATTTCATACTTTCAAGAACTACTTTTCCAAATTAATGTGTTATAAGCCAAATATTTTAATGGTAGCAATATGATGTCATTTGGACTTACATTTTCAGTGGGAAATATTGATAGTTATATAATAGAAAGTGATGATTCTATAAATAAAAAGGTGTCAGAAAATAGCACTGACTCTTTTGAGAATAGCTCATGCTAAGAATAAATAAGCATCTTTCTGAGAAAAATCTCTGTAAATCTTTCTGGGGATAAATTAAAATTGTTCCACATTCTAAAATGACAAGTAATCAGAGGTCAAACACATGGACTTTGAAAATTAGAACTGTTACTTCCCTGAAACATTATTTTTATAAATAGGACAATAAAGGTACCAGCCTCATCCAGGAGGTAAATTCTGATCATCTCTGGGTTTTTTAGGAAGTCAATTTTTAATTTAAAAATCACAAACTCCTAACATTCCCAATTTTGACTGGGGGTGAAGTAATACTCCAGGGAATAGTAGGAGAGATAGAGGCAGAGGGATGTATGCAAACCGGCTATATACTGTAGTAAAATGCCAGTAGCTCTCAGAATAGAAAGATATCAATGTTGCCTGTGAAGAGAATGAATATGAAATGTATAATCTTCATATTCCTTAGGACACATGAGGACTGTGTACTTGTACAAGGCCCAGTTCTTCAAAGATCCTGATACTTTGTTTAATGCTTTTCCTGTGCTATACAGACATTTTAAATATTACTTAAACAAGGATGCCATCAATTTTATTTTGCAATACAACCCACAAATTTTGTAATGAGATTTAAGGACAGATAATTGTGGGAAGTATCACTGTAAGACAGTTGAAAAATAACAAAAGTGGAAGGTTATTGGGGGCTGTGAGTGCAATTTAATTAGAGTAAAGGATCCACTGAGAATTAAGGCAATTTTCAAAGGGAAAGGAAGGGTATCAGACAGGATTCTCTGCAGTCTAGTGTACCTCATGCCTCTTCACTCTCATCTGTCACCTGTCCTTTCAGGTGTTAACGCATTAGTTTTAAAACAATACTGAGTTTTTGAAGCTTCACTTTTTAACATCTGCATCTACCTATTTACATGTACTTTAATTACTGGCTTCTGATTTAGGCAGCTTGATCAGTGCTGCAATGATAATGTCTTGGAACTCAGGTTTCATTTCATCATGAGCTAGTTATGCAAATGAAATCAAAGAACTCACGAAAGGAAAGGGTGGGTAAGAAACACTAACAAATTCCTCGTCACCAGCATTGATTGCATGCTGTAGATTATTTTCCTCTCATATTTTCCCTAGATAACTTTGTGACGTGTTGATTCTCCAAGGAAATACCTTTGATGTAATCAACCAAAATTCTAAGTGCTCATTAAAAATGTGAGTAATCAGAATTACGATTGTGTGAATAATATCCACAGTCAAGACATGTTCTACTGTTATGTATTGTACACAGATTTTGAACAGTAAAAATGGACTTGCTATCCCCACAAAACCTGGCCCATGTCTTGTCAA
Organism: Erethizon dorsatum; assembly: GCA_028451465.1. Taxonomy (NCBI): domain Eukaryota; kingdom Metazoa; phylum Chordata; class Mammalia; order Rodentia; family Erethizontidae; genus Erethizon; species Erethizon dorsatum. Next base: position 18,294,056 of record CM051836.1, read on the forward strand.
GAAAAGCAATCATATGTAACCAACTGATCATTGACCAAGATTAAAAAAATACCTGCTAGAGAAAAACTACCCTCGTTTATGAATGGTATGAATGGTAGTGGGGCAAGCTGACATCCACATCCAAAAAAAAAGGAAAAGAAAGAAAAAAGAAAAGAATCATTGACCTTACATAGTTTGTAAAAACTAACAAACTCGAAAGGATCATTGACCTATGTGTAAAGCCCAAATGTATAAAACTCATAAGATGACATAGGAAAAAATTCAGGTAACTTTAAGTTGGCAATGAGTTTTTGGGTGCAGTACTAAAACACAATCTATGAGGAAAATATTGATGAATTAGACTTCATTAACATTTAAAACTTCTTGTCTATGATGGACACCATTAGAAGAATGAAAAGACAAATCATAAGTAGGAAGAAAATATTTGTAAAATACATTTCTGATAAAGCACTGGTATTCAAAATACACACATAAAAAAATTAAACCACAAGAATGAGAAATCACACCCAATTAACAACTGCATGGAAGATCTCATGAGAGGACTCACCAAAGAACATATGGAGATGGCAAGTAAACCATATTGAAGGATTGCCAATGTCATGTTCCTTTAGGAATTAAAGACAAAAATGAGATACCACTACACACCAGATAGAATGGCTAAAATCTAAAACATTGGCAACATCAAATGCTGACAAGAATGTGGCGTGACAGGCATTCTCACACATTGCTGGTTGGAATGAAAAATGTTACAGCTATTTTGGAAAACATTTTTGCAGTTCCTTGCAAACATAGTTGTACCATATAATAAAACTAGCACACTCTTGGATAGTCCTGTAGGAGTTGAAAACATGCCATGTACAAATTTGTATTTAAATGCTTATTACATCTTTAGTCATAATTGCTACAGATTGGAAGCAATCAAAATATCCTTCAATAGGTGATTATATAAACAAATGGTACATCCATACAATGGAAGACAATACAGTGACAAAAAGACAAATGCTATATGATTTTCCATATATGTAAAATCTAAAAAAAGTGAATTCATAGAAGAAAAGAGTAAAGTAATGGTTAACAAACCTAGTGTTGAGTGTTGGAGATGGGAGTGTTGGGGAGGTGTTCATCAAAAGATAATTTCAGTTAGCTAAGAAAAATAAATTCAAAATATCTACTTAAGAACATGGTGACTAATAATAATGATTAATAATAATGATCAACTAATTGAAAGGTAGTGAGAGTAGATTTACAGTATTTTCACCAGGAAAAATAAGTATGTATGTAGCCTGTTAATTACCTCTATTTAATTGTTCCACAATGTATACAGTCTGAAACTGTAATCAGTCTGAAAAGGCTGCTCACTGTAAGATTCCAACATACAGTAAGGCAAAACTGGAAAAGGCAAAACTGCAGGGACAGCAGGAAGATCCGCAGTTAGGCATGCGGAGGTGGGAGAAGGAGGAAGACTGAACAGGTGTAACCTAGGAGATGTTTAAGGCAGCAAAATCATGTAGTATAATACCGTAACTGTGGAATTATGCTATTATACATTTAGCAAAACCCAAAGAATATACAGCACAGAGAATGATCCTTAATGTAAGTGATGGATATTAGTTTTAAATAATGGATCATTATTGGCTCATTAAGTATAACAATTGTACCATACTAATACAAGATGTTAAATAATTGGGGAAAGTGTTCAGGGCGGGAGAAAGGCAGAAGAGTTTGAGGAGAACTCTCTGTAATTTCTACTCGGTTTTTCTGTAAGCCTAAAACTGCTCCAAAAACTAAAATCTATTAATTAAAAAAAAATTGGTCATGGAAATTTTCTAAGAAAGGATACGTCACGTGGATTATTTACACTAAACCACGTGTTTTAGTGAATAAAACATTACATTTAATTCTAAGAACTATACTTTTAAGCATTGAAAACACAAATAAGGAAAGATGTCGTTCTAGCATTACGGTGCAAATAGAAGCACCAGAAACTGGAGTTTTGACCCCAGCTCTGTACCTTATTAACCTTTCTCATTAGTTGAGTCCCTTAGACTCCCTGAGCTTCACTTACCAGATCCATTAAATTTAAATAGTATGGAGTGTAGTAATAGTATATATAAGGATCCCTACTTACTTGGAGAGGTTTGTTCAGGAGAAAATGGCCAGCAGGCAGCTGCAAACAAGACACGGGGGTGACTTTACCCAGCCTAGGGCCTGGCATTATGAGCTCGGAGAAGTGAAGCTACAGACAACTCCTCAGAGAGTTATGTAGATATGCAAACTGCTGTTTTATCATTTAGAGAGGAATAATCATTTGGGCTGTAGAATATTCCAAGCCCCAGGCCCACTCACTTTCTCCTTTTAGGTTCTTTACAGAAAATTAAGTCCTTATCAAAAGATTCCTTAGAGAATATAGGCTTAATCAGACCAAAAAATGCTCAAAGAATTGAAAGTTTAGCTGCGAGGAAAGAATGCCCGCCCTCCTCCATGTCCCAGCGGGGCTGGCCTTTCTGTGGGACTCAAGGCGCATTAGCTAAAGGATCTCCCAGTGCTGTATGGCCTTGAATATACCTGCTCTGCAGTCATATACGCCACGTTTCCATCGCTCTCCACACCTCTTTTCGAGTAATACTTATTTCTCTTGTTTGGTGAGAACATCTTCAGTCGGGAAGGAAAATCTGCCTCTCAAAGGGAACTTTGCAGGATGGAGGCTTTGACTACACTGATAGAGCTGTGTTTACCTCCATGCTTCTCTCAGATTCACATCTTAGTTCCATTTCTCTACTTCTTGGCTTTCCTACCTGAAGCGATTTGCTCAACATTCTAAGTTCCTTTGCCCTTAAATTGTGGCAATAATAATACTGTTTTATACTAGCTATTATAAAAATGAGAAAAAAATATGCAGATGGACAATAGAGGTCAGATTCTGACATCAATTAAACATTTAATAAATTTCATTTTTTTATTACTCAAGAGTGAACTTATTTCCAAGTTTTTAGTAATGTGGTGCTTTTTTTCTTCCAACAATGGGCCCAATATATTCCTATAGTCATTCGCAGAAAAAAGTGTTTTGGTGAACAACCCTCTTGTATTTGGGATGAATATCTAGAATATCTAGACTTTCCTTTGTAGTCCTTCTGTGTAAGTGGGATTAAAATAGAGCTGCACGGTAAAATATGAGTGTTTTTTGGGGGGTACTGGGAACTGAACCCAGGGTTTTGTGTACACCAGGTAAGTGCTCCACACTGAGCTACTTCACAGTTATTTCAAAGTTTTATTTTGTACAGTGTCTTCCTAAGTTGTCCAGGGTGATCTTGAAGTTATGGTATTCCACACTGGGATTATAGGCACGCACTACTATGTCTCACTAGAATATGTTGATTCACATTCTACTAATGTAAACCAACAAATACATCAGATGCCCCTGGCCACAGTGGAGAGATGCACTACTCAAGCTGAAAAGTATAATAAAAAGTTGGCAAAATCAAAGTGAATATGGGCAAGAGAGGATGAGTCTAAGAAGCCCATAGGAAGTACGAGTGAATGCTGAAGAGCATCTGAATCTTTGGACGAAGTCAAACCTGAAAGAAAATGTGCCTTATTGTCACGCGCTTCTGCTTGTCCAGCGAGAAGAATCACACAACACGGGTCGGTGAAAGCTTGCTTTAATCGTTCACAGCTCCAGAGCCTCTACAAGCGTCCGCCCTGTGGCGGCTCCATCCGTGCTCTGCTCCTAAAGGGCAGCTTTGCATGTTTTTATAAGGATAGGGGCGCCAATAGCAATACAGCAGGAAATGAAAGCTCATAGGCTATACTCATCAGTCTCTAGGCAGACTCACACATTTACAGGGCGCGAGCAGCAATGACCGCAACCAGGAAGCAGGAACCAGGCGCCATCTTGCCCAGGTTGATGGGAGGGGTAATTTAGCGCAGGCTTTGAGTCAGAAATACAGGCCGCGCCCGAGGCCTAACTGTGATGTTGGCCCCCAACATTTCCCCCTTAAAAATCACATAATAAGGCAGACGTAGCCCGTCTCGAGTGAATGTATTGGCCTGCACCCCACTATTAGCCCGGTGGTCGTTTGCGCCGGCTGCAGTCCAGCATCGACCATCCTGGGCCTCATCCTTTTTTGTGGGGCTAGGAAGTAACTGGATGGAACCTAGATGCATGCAGGCATGCATTAGGTGTTCCGCCATGAACCCCCCTGCGGAGCACCTCGTGACTTTCCTAGTCACACACTCGACAGCGGTCGCCACACAATGGGATGGGGCCTGTCTTAGGTTGAGTCAAGGCTGGGGATCCTTGCTCTTACCCGTCTTTGGCTCACCCACCCAGCTAAAAGCGATGTTCTGCGACCCTGAGCAGGTAGGCAGCCGCTGGCCTGGCTGTAGGGCCTCCATCCGCCAACTGCATGGCAGCCATTGCTGTCAAGCGCACCTGTTGTTGAGTCTGCATTAATCTATCCAGCAGGCACTTGATAACAACCAAGACAACAAGAATACCGACTCTGATTGCAACCCAAGTTGCCAGACTGGGCCAGCTAAACCAGGAGGTGACCTTTTCCCACAATTTTGTGATGACAGTTCCCAAACTGGACAGATCAAAAGTAACAGGCTGTAGTTGTATCTTTTTTACATTATCTAAGCCAATAGAGACCTGCTCAGAGATTTTTGAATGAGGGCAAGTATGTATTTTTGAGCCAGTCAGACATCTTGGACAAGGTCCGTGACCTATTAGTCTTAAAAGGTCGGAGGTCTACACATCCTCCTAGGGGGTTGCAAGCTTGATATTGGCTGAAAACCTGGACCCCCCAATTAAGGTAATGGAGCTGGATCTCTCTACATACCATAAAATGCCCCCATATGTCCCCCGATGAACTGCAGTTTTTTATCTTGGTGACATTGGGTGGCCTTACGGGCCCAGTTGTCCATACCCCCCACCCTGAAGGAGAGTTTATCCTAGCGGTGCCATAGCACGAGTGTCAGGTTTGATTAACAAATTCTAAGAAAGGCAGAGAAGAGTTGTTAGGCTGACACTGTGCAGTAACGTTAGCATAAGAAAACACTAAGGTATCTGGAGTAACTGGGAAGCTGGTATTAAAGGCAATGGAAAGGGGCTAAACTGGGTGGATGGTGCCACAAAGCCCACAGGTACTCATCTGTGCCCTCACTCCGACTCTGGAGGGTCAGAGATGACGAGGTGCCGAGCAGGAGCCAGACAATCACCATCAGCGGCGGTGGAATACCCATCTTCCTTGGTGGTCTGGTCTTGGTGGGTTTTTGGTATATTTGCGGTCCTCGTCAGTCTTTCGGGGACCCACACCAGCTCCCGTCCAGGATCCTGTGGGAAGACACAAACCGCACCTCGGACCCAGCTGACCACCAGGTCCGGGCCCATCCACTGCCCCGTGATGACATCCTTCCAAGTGACCATCCCCTTATTTTGGGGGGAAGGATTGCAATGTTCCATCGCAGGGGAGCGGTTGTCCAAATTTAAGCTCAAAAAATTGATGGTAAATAGAGCAAGGGAGAGCTTCCTTTTTGATGAGAGGCCACGGCCTATCCCCTCCTTTTGTTTATTTAGAGTATCTTTAAGCGTTCGGTGTGTTCTTTCAATAACAGCCTGGCCCATTGGGTTGTATGGAATGCCATGTTTAAGGACTATTTCCATGGTTGCACAGAAGCATTTGAAGGCCGCACCTGTATACGCGGGCCCATTATCTGTTTTTAGTATTTTAGGCTTTCCCCATGCAGCCCAAGCCGCAAGGCAGTGATTGATAACATTAGATGTCTTTTCTCCCGTTTCTGCCGTGGCAAAAACAACTTGAGAACAAGTATCTACTGAGACATGGACATATTTGACAGACCCAAATTCTGGGATGTGTGTTACATCCATTTGCCAGATATGACCCGGTCTGAGTCCTCGCGGGTTAATCCCATCGGACCGCTGGGGGCGCATCACGGCGCAGGTACCGCAATGCCGGACAATGTCTCGAGCCTGGGCCCTGGGGATCTTAAAGTGAGCTGCCAAGGTCTGAGCATTGACATGAAATTTTTTGTGAAACTGTTGGGCTCTCTCAGCTGGGGATGAGAACGTACATATCCATATTGGGCGCGTGGCTGCATCTACCATTGCATTGCCCTCCGAGAGCAGGCCTGGGACTAGTTGGGGCTGGTCTGGTTGGAACTGCACCAACACAGGTTTAGAGCCTGATATCATATATGCTCCAATTCCTGTCTTTGACCCATCTGTAAAGACTGTGGGAGCCCCTATGATGGGCTCTTGAACAGTGGATTTTGGAAAAATGATTGGATGTGATGTTACAAATTGTCAAGGGGTTGATGGTATGGTTGCCCTCCCTGGCCGGCGAGGACCGGATAGATCCCGTACGGGCCCCAGTCAATGCCGGGGACATCTCTGGTCCCTGTTTTCTTTATGACCTCCCACGTGGGGGCGTGGAAGGTACGGCAAGCGGAGGGCAAAGGGCCATCTTGGAACGGGGGAGGCGGCTCCCAGGGCGGGGCACTGAGCATAGGTCCGCCCCCCCCGCCGCCCCCCCCTGACGGGGGCCGGCCTATATTTAGCTCTTTAAAGTCACCACACAAATCCCGGAAAGGATTGGAAGTCTGCCACGTAGCAGCCGTAGCGCCACGTCTTGGGGAGGGGAGGCTCTTCGTTGGCGCCGAGTCTTTATTGACAGCAGCCTGAGGCCCCGCTCTAACCCTTCTGTCCCTTCCGGCTCTGAATCTGAAGAGGAAGAATCCGACCCCGCCCTAGAATTAGCCCTCGAGCTCTCCGAGCGAGCCCTCTCAAAAGCCTTGTCTAACCATCTCCCAGAGGGGGCGCACGGAGGGGTCAATGACTCCCTCTTCCTCAGCAAAGCTGATATCATGTCCTAACTTTTCCCAGCAGGGTAAAGTAAGGTGCCCAGTGGGCCAAAACCACGGGGCGATCTCATGTATATTTTTAAAAAAATTTTGAACAGTTTTAGAACTCACCTTAATGCCTCGCGCTTTCAATAAGTCTCGCATCGGCTTGTGCATCGGGGCACTGTCGGAGTTCCCCATTGTGAAAACGAAACTGCTCCAGCGACACCGTCCCCGCCGTGAGCATGCCCGATATATGGGCAACCCCCGCCTCAGCAGTTGAGAGCGGAATTTCCCTGAAAGTGCGTCCACCCAGGGCCAGGTTAAGCCTCCCGCTTACCTGAAGGTACGTACCGTCCTGTGACTCGATGCAGCTCCACCAGACCCCGCACGAAGGGTGATCAGTTCCCCGTACGGGCCACCAAATGTCGCGCGCTTCTGCTCGTCCAGCGAGAAGAATCACACAACACGGGTCGGTGAAAGCTTGCTTTAATCGTTCACAGCTCCAGAGCCTCTACAAGCGTCCGCCCTGTGGCGGCTCCGTCCGTGCTCTGCTCCTAAAGGGCAGCTTTGCATGTTTTTATAAGGATAGGGGCGCCAATAGCAATACAGCAGGAAATGAAAGCTCATAGGCTATACTCATCAGTCTCTAGGCAGACTCACACATTTACAGGGCGCGAGCAGCAATGACCGCAACCAGGAAGCAGGAACCAGGCGCCATCTTGCCCAGGTTGATGGGAGGGGTAATTTAGCGCAGGCTTTGAGTCAGAAATACAGGCCGCGCCCGAGGCCTAACTGTGATGTTGGCCCCCAACACCTTATACTAGGATGAGCTGACTTTTATTTTTCTTGTATTCATTTGTGTTTTTCATAACGTGCAAAGTTAAGTTTAACTGATAGAGCATTCGATACAGGGCTATTTTAAGATTCAACTGAGAGAATGTGTAACATTCTCACATAGTTAACTGGCAAAAGTGGTTAAAATGAATATTAAACAATGTGACATTTTGCTCTACTTTTTGGCTTCATTACATTTTTAAGGTATAATTCTTTACATCTATGAAGTATTAATTAAATGAAGGAGGAGATAGGTGATTCTACTGTTTCTCACAAAGCAACTGCTGGGTTCTTGTTTCTTCTCCTTGTCAGGGAGGCACAAACCTGAAGGCCAAGTTGAGGATCCTCCAGTATGGCCAGTTCCAAGTCAGCATTGAGAAAGCAGCGTCTGAATGGGGTGGAAAAGGTTGCACTGCATGGCAGTAACTCCCCGCAGCTGAGAACCACGTAGTTTGGGCTCCTGCAGAATGGATCTGCTTACGGGTTTTCTATCCCTAGAGAAAATACATAGACAGGGCATCTGCAGGACTGGAAAGAATAGTACCCACTATGCAGCAAAAGCTTCCCTGAAGCATTATGTTTCAGATAAAATTTTTACAAAATATATTTCTAGTCCCTCTGGGAAAGAGACAGTATATTTATATTTAAATAAGTGGACATTAACACATACAATTTTTGTATTCTATGACTGAAGAGTTGTTTTTTGGACTTGACTAAATCTTTGTGAAGATTTCAAATAATCAGTACCAACACTTGTAATTATTTACTAAAAATACCACTATGTCTGGGTACGATGTGATGCACAGGTATTCCCAGCTACTTGGGAGGCTGAGGCACGAGGATCAGTTGAGGCTGGGGAGTTTGGTTCTATCCTGGGTAACATAGTCCCAGTGTCAAAGAAAGGAAGGAAGGAAGGAAGAAAGAAAGAAAAAGAAAGCTAGCTTATATACATAATATTTCTAGATATTTTTACTTCTAATCTTTTTTTCCTTTTTTTTTTTTTTGTGGATACCAGGGGTCGACCTCAGGACCTCGTGCACCAGCAGGCACCCGTGCCACTGAGCAATATCACTGGCCCCTTTTTTCATATGTGGGATCCGGGAGTCGAACTCGGGCCCTCGCGCTTGCCAGGCAGGTGCGTACACTGCTGAGCCATCTCACCGGGCCTTTACTTCTAATCTTATAAAAATAAATTTTAAATGATTTTTACTGTTATTAAAATAGCAATTTTTAAAAGTTTTTCTACACTTTTAAAATCTGCTATCTCTGTTTATGTACAAAGAAGACATGTTTAGAAAGGCAAAGGTGAATCTGAGTAATGGGTATCCATGGCTCATTTTCATTTTGCAATACCAAAGCCTTATTTATGGTTCAGGATAATGGTGTTAAATTAACAATCTTTCCTAATGGTAGCTGCTCAGCTGTGCATGCACACACATCATTTTCAAATTATTTCAATCAACAATTTTATGATTGTATATATTGACCCAACATGAAGCTATTTTGTCCAGTTTACTCCTTTTTCACTTACAAAATAATGAACTTTGAACCTGGGAGCGGTGCTACCCACCTGTAATTCCAGCACTTTGGCAGCTGAAGAAAGAAGATCACAAGTTCAAGCCCATCCTGGACTTGAGGAGAACCTGTATTCAAAAAATGGGCATGTGGGCGCTAGGATGTGGCTCAGTGCAAAGGCTCTGGTTCAATCCCCAATACCAAAAACAATTTTAAAAATTAAAATTAAAAGCTAATCAACTTTGAATTTAAAATGCACTTGGATAAAATTAGCATTGAAAGTGGTCAAACTAAGTGTAGGAGTCTGGAAATTAACAGCTAATATTAAAAATGTTCCCAAACACTATTTAGGAGGAATAAAAATATAAGACTGACAGAACAATGTTTGAATGGAACAACTCCCAACTCATAGTGATGATTTTCAACCTTGGAAGGTATCATACTCTTGTGCCTCACAATCCAGGCTTCCATCCCTTTTCAATTAAAATTTAATCATCTCTTTGGTACACTCATTCAAATTGTAGTGACGCTATGTCTCATTGTGGTTTTAATTTGCATGTGTGATGATGAGTGATATTCTACCTGTTGGCCATTCATGTGTCTTCTTTTAAGAAATATCTACTAAGTATAGACAAAGAATATATTCAAAGGAAATAGGGTCAATCTGTTGAAGAGACATCTGTATCACTATGTCTATTGCAGCATGATTCTCAATAGCCAAGATGTGAAAATCAATCTAAGTGCCCATTGGTAGATGAATGGATAAAAATATATACATGGTAGACATGTACAAAGAATGCTATGCAGTCATAAAAAGGATGAAATCCTGTTATTTGCAAAAACAACAGATGGATGTGGTGGACATTATGATAAATTAAGTAGGGCAGGCACAGAAAGAGAAATAGCCCATGATGCCATATATGGAATTTAAAACAGTGGATCTCCTATAAGTGGAGAATGGAATAGTGGTTATCAGGAGAGAATAGTAAGGATTGAGGCATAGCAAGAAGCTGATCAACAGATACAAAGTTACAAAGATAGGAAGAGTAATTTTGATGTTCTGTTGCTCAATAGTGTGACTGTAGTTAGCAATAACATATTGTATATTTTAAAATAACTAGAAGAAAGGACTTTGAATGTACTCACCACAAAGAAATGGTAACTGTGTGAGGTAATGAATATGCTAATTACATTCATTAGATCATTACACAATGTGCATGTATCAAAACGTTTCATTGTACTTCATAAATATGTGCAATTATTAGGTGTCAAAATAAAACTTTAAAAAAATTCTGCTTGTCTATTATTTCCTTCTCCACAAACCTTGCAAGAAAACAGGTGTGATAGCATTTCTAATTAATTACCTCACATAATATATTAATGGCTTAGGATTTTGTTTTCTCATATCTGTGTCTATGTCAGTCTTTCTCTCTCTCTCTCTCTTTTAACTGTCTCCTAAAAGTATTTTTTTAAAAAAGAGAACTCATAGAGACTGAATTTGATATCATAGATTAAATCATAATAAGTACGAATTTTTGAGGCTTATGAGAGAGATATATTATGAAAGGAGAGAATATATTGTAACAGTTCTCAATTTGTCTAATATACGTATCTGCCTCTCTGTTGAAATGGAAAATAGATCCAAACTCAAAACCATTAGACCTTTTCAATGATGTCAATCACATCAGAAAGTCTGTATTTTTTTGAAGAAGAAAAAGAAAGAAAGGGACAATATCACGTGAAAAGATGAGTAATACTTCCTTCTTTCTTAGTAATTGATGATTCAGACACAGGGTTACTGAGGTTTTAAACCTGGCACATTAGTGTCAAAACAAGACAAACAAAATACAAAATGGACATGACAAATTTGATTTGTTCCAGGCGGAGATTCACCAATTGAGAGACATCTATTGTATGAAATTATAAATGTTACCATCACATTCTGGAAAAGATAAACAATGTCTTTGATTGTTCATGTTTAAATTTACATTGGAAAAATGTTCCCCATTTATGTACATTTAAATTATGTTTAACAAAGTAGAAATAAACTAAAAAATGAAGTTTGATTTAAACAGTGTTACTAATTCTCCTCCTTGTCATTCCATTTGAAATGATTCATTGCTTGGTTCTGAACCAAGATATGATTAATAGCAGGTTATTTATTTATGTTTTTTTGATAAAATTGTTTTTTCTCATGCCAAGTCCAAGGTATTTAAATGAACTCAAAAATTTAGCTGTTCCCTGTACATATTAAACCATTTTTTCTCCTTCAGGTGCTTGCCCTGGTAGAAATTTCTGCACCATCCCCAAGGAAATAAGAGGGACTTACTGAAAAGGTTAGTGGATTTATCAGTAGTTAAATTACATTCAAATATTTGGTAAGCCTCTAATGTATTAAAATTCTCTATGGATCTGTTTTAATGTCATTATCAATTTTTGGTGGCTAATTTTCTTCTCAAAGAAATGGAATCTGTACTGGCAACTAAAATATGCTTAGACTTTTATTGCTGACTTTTCTACTGGTAGAATAATCTACATGATTCTTAAAATTATCCTCAGGTATCAATCACTAAACAAAATTCAAGTAGAATTTTCTTAAAAATTTGAACACTTTTAAAAGCATTTATCATTACAACCAGTTTCATTTGATTAATCAGTGATCATAATGATAGGAAACAAACCTAATTTATTTATTTATTTATTTATTTTATTTTATTTTTTTATGTGGGTACCAGGAGTCGACCTCAGGACCTTGCGCTTATCAGGCAAGCGCTTGTGCCGCTGAGCTATATCACCGGCCCTTTTTTTCCTTTATGTGGGTTCCAGGAGTCAAACTCAGGACCTCGCACTTGCTGGGCAGGCGCTTATGCCGCTGAGGCATCTCACTGGCCCAACAAACCTAATTTAAAAGCTGCAAGTGGAATTTATTGACAACCTAAGAAGAAATATAACTGTGTTGTTCACGTCATATGCACTTATATAAAAGGAAAACCTCTTGTAGACTCTTTTCTCTGCTGTTATCACTAAAGAGCAGCTTTTTCCAGAGGACAGCATTAGAAACGAAGCCACGTGAGCTAGTTTCATGAGAAAGATATTCGTATTTTACTCATTAAATAGCTTATGAATTATTGAGGAGATTGAAATATTAGAACCAAGACTGAATTTCCAGGGGCAACATCCAACTTCGCATTTCAAAACTGCACCACAAAAAGATACGCTGTCTCTACCTTGACTTGAAGGTGCCTTCAGAATTGGAAGTCACCGTGACAATTGTTGGCTGCAGGACCTCGAGCCTTTGCCCCATTCTGCCTCTTTCCCTAGTAATTCAGTTCTGAATGCATGTCTTGTTAACGTGCATTTGATTGGCAGAGTCAAAGCTCACAAAGAACCAGAACTGCAAGGAAGCCTGGAAGAGGTCTTGTTAGTCCATCAGCTTTAGCAGTGCAAACAGGATTCCAGAAGGAAGCTGGAAAGGATGTAGCACACGGAGCCAGTTACACATAACGTCGTGGTTACACATAACGGTCACCCTGTGTGCCTGGTTTGCCCTGAGTTTACAGTTTAGGGATTCAACCACTGGAGAAAGAATGACTCAATGCTTTTCAAAGTTTTGAAATTTCCAAGGCAGGCCTGAGACTTCACGTCTTAACCTAATGTAAGATCTAAACCAATCAACTGTGGTCAGTGCAAATGCTCATTCTTACAGCGATAATGTTGACGGGGCCCACGGTTGCTGAAAAAGGAGCGCTAGAGCAACAATCCCAAAGATTATCATTTTGTGTTTGTGTGTATATATGTATAAATACATGTACTTGTCATATATATATATATAGGGCTATTTGTGTTTTATATGTGGATATCACATGGCTGTTTAGATGTACAGCAGTGAAAGTTAATGCCAATTAACTGATAGGGTTGTTATAGAAATTTAGAGTTGAAGTTAATATAAAATGTATACAAAGCCGTGCGTAGTGGTGCACACCTGTAACCTCAGCACTCTGGGCTGGCAAGGCAGGATGGTTGCAAGTGTGAGCCTGTTCTTGGCAACTCACATTCTTAGGGAGAGCCTGAATCAAAATTAGAAAGGTTGCAGGTGTAATTCAGTGCAAAGGCCCTTAGTTCAGTCCCCAGCACCACCAAATCAAAAATCAATTAATTGATCTATCAGTCAACCTTCTACGAGCGTAGTATCTGCTGCTGCACTTCCAAGTTGCCTGCTTCTTAGGTAAGGTTCACATTTTAAGTAAAGTCACGGTGTGGAGATCATAACCGAGATTTCTTATAAGAGTGAGAAAAATTTTACAAAGAAAAACCTGATGCCAGATTTCACTGGCCTGGGACTACTGGAAAACAAGTTTAGTTGTGGCCTTCTACGTAAAATATTTTTTGTGAAAGTATTAAGTGCAGTTTTTCAAGGTAAATCTAGAGGTAATATGCAGGACACATGTGAAAGAGAACAGAAAGACAAGAAAGGACAATAATGTCACTATTCTAGGGTATACTGATGTAACCAGAGTGGTGGAAGGAAAAAGAAAAACGTGAGACAAATGAACTTTGTTGAATAGATAACATTTCTTAAAATGATAACATTTCTTATTTATTTCACACTTTTTGGAAAGTATAAAACTGCTTTACAGTAGCAAAGATATCAAAGCAAATCTAATTTTAATGCAATAACATGCTGTATTACTACATGTATAGAACTTAGTAAAATGATATATGTAAGTTGGAAAGCCATAGAGAATTTTAAGTCTCATTTTCTGAAGCAAAATTATGGAAGTTATATTACTGAATAGGAGCTGACACCGCTTCCAATTAGAGGAGGGAGAAAGTAGAGTTTCTAGAAATTGGTTAGGTAATCACTGCTCCAACCTTCCATTCCTAAGGAAAATAGGCTTCAAAAACACATGGAATGTGCCAATTTGTGACTGGGAGTATTTTACCTGGTATCAGAAATGAGATTTGAAAGGTTCATTGTTACCCTGGGACAAAAGACTAAGTTAATTAGATAAGAAAAACATAAAAGTAAATAGCAATGTGCCAAAAATCTTGGCAAACACTCCAATTATTTACTTTTTCTGTCTGTGGATAAATAAACCCTTTTTATCACTGTTTTGTCAATATGTGAGTCGTAAACATATTTTGCCTCCATTTGATTCCTTGCTATTCACCATTCAAATGCTTGTGTGTAGTTTAGAGAAAGTGTGGTAGGCTGGAACCAGTGATGACAGGCAGAGAAATAATTCAGCCTTCTTGCTTGGCTGACTTAAGTCTACCTGGCTCATTACAGGTGTTAGAATTCCAGATGATTTTTAACAGACCTTTTAATTGTATTTCATCACGCCATGTTTTACCCAGAGCGTTAGCCTCAAGTCAGAGGATTTATAACAGCCCTGTCTCTCTGCTTTCTCAGAAGGCAATAGGTGAGCAATCGATACACAGTAATGAAATGGAACTTGTGTCGTGGAATTTTTTGGATTCAAATTTTACTGGAAGCCAATGCAAAAGCGTTTTCTTTTCCCAGCCCTGTCTATAAACAGACAGGGTAGTACATTACCTAGTAATCCTTCTTAATTCCCTTGGGCTGAGGATTTGGCTTGTATACAAGTTGTTGCTCTTCACGTTAATTCTGTAGCTGCGTGTCTGTGTCTTTGACCTTCATTGACAGATTTGCCTTATTCCGAGTTCGACAACTTCCCGATTGTGATTTTAAGACTCACAGTTTTACTCTTGTCTCATGATCCCTAAACGAATATCTGGGGAAGTTGTGTGCTTATTTTTTTTTTTTCCATTGTATCCCCATAAGAAAAGATGCCTGAAATATTTCATTGAAGAAATAATTCACCTTTCTGTGAAGTATCTATTAACACTTTCAAAATAATACTCCCATATGCCTATGATTTGCAATTCCTTGATAACAGACCATGCCTTTATTTTGAATGCTGTACTTTCTCTCTTTTTCCCCTCAAAAACAAAAATAAAATATAAAAAAATACAATCAAGTCTTCCAATATTGAATGCAATTTAACAAGGAAAAGAATAGTTCTAATTCCTTTCTTCTCTTACTCTGGCTTGTTCAGCATATAAATTGGAAGAGGCTCAAAGGTTCTATTTCAATCGGCCCTGTTTATTCTCAGTGTAACCTTGAAATAAATTTATTGTTTTTCATTTATACTTAAGGTCAGATGAAAGATAAGTTAGGATCTATTGCACTGGCTGTAACAAACAGTAAAATATTTCACCACAGTCTGGGGAATACCTGCTACCTAATCAGAAATCATGTGAAGCGCAGTCTCTTTCAGAGGATACCATTTTATACTACCTATATGCCTTATATAAGAAAACATCATATTCTTTTCTGCCCAGCTAAAGTTCATATCATAGAAGATAGTAGAATATAATGCAGTTTAAGAATTTTATTACCTGGCCTGCCTAATGATGAAGTATAGCGGCATTTGTCATTAATAATGCTCATTAAGTAAATATTATGTTAAACATAAAAATGCTTTCACTGATAAATAGGCTACTGCACTTTAAATATATATATCCGAATTGTCTAAAGCGAATGGGACAAAATTTGGCTAGATATCTTCTAAGACTATATTCATATTATTCTGTAGCATATTTATAATTTTTTTAAAATCCAAATAATTAACTTCAGAACATTTGAAATATTTTTGACATAATTTACATATAATAAATTCACTGGTTCTAATTGTACAGTGTGACATGTTTTAACAAATGTATAATATAGTGCTGTAACTTCCCTGAAAATTATAATATGGAACATTTTCATAGCCCCCAAGGAATTCCTCTGTGGTCTTTTACAGTGTCAAAGACAAAAGTGCTACACATTTAGTTACCGATCCAGTTGCTGTTATTTAGAATTTGTAAATTGGGACACCCTCCAGACCTCAAAACAGAATAAGATCTCCCTCTCGTCAATGATAGAACAGTAGGTGGAAAGAAGAGGAAAAAAATAGAAAAAAAGCTGATGTGTCAACACCAGTTTACGTCACAGTATTTGCTTATGTATTTAGGATTAAAGGAGAGGGTACTTCCTTGTAATTTCTGACTCAGGTAGACAGTTGTGTCTTGTTTTCATGAAAAAGGAAGTTGGTAGTCTTAGAATGTATCTGCTTCCTTGAAGTTTCACTTTGACTGTATAACAGTTGGCGTAAGTGACTCCATTTGGTTTGATCTGGTCCGTCAGGACTTAGTGCGCAGCTCAGCCTAAATCAACGTTCTCCTGTAATTTTTGTTTAGCAATTGTCAATCACTACGCTGGTTCCTTCCCTCCGACAACTGCTTCCTTACGTTTAGCCCTTGCGTTTCATAGTTTTAGATTTCTTAGCTTGTCGTGTATAAATAGTATCATATATATAGAACATTGTGTTTTGTTCTGGGCTTCTTTTAATTAACACTATGCTTTTGATGTTAGTGTATGTGTTAGTACTTTGCTCCTTTTATTTTTCTCTCACTGGTATCCCATATAATTTCATTTCAATGCTAAATATAAGTGGTAACAATCATAATGATCGTTGTTACTTTCTCCTGATCGTAGTATGATGCCAGCTACAGATTTTCAGATGTCCTTTATTAGATTGAAAAAATTCCCTTCTATTTTTAGTGCAGTGAGCATTTTCATCATAAGTAGGTGTTGAATTTTAGTAATTTTTCTGCATTAATTCAGATGATTACATGACTCTCCTTCATTGTTATTTTCATGTGATGAATTACATTGTTTTCAGAAATAAATCCCACTTGTTCATAATTTCTTATTCTTTTCACATATTATGGGATTTAATCTGCCAAAATATTGTTAAATATTTTATAGCTATGCTTATGAATTCTATTTATAATTTTCCTTTTTTATAATGTTTTTGGCTTTGCTATTTAGGTAATGATGGCTTCAAACTTTCCGTGTATTTATTATCATGTATTTCAAATATTATCGAATTTTGAGGTCTCATTTTTATTTCCATCTTGAAAAATAGACGGAAGAGGTTTTGCGATCAACTGATATTATTACCAGTCTTACTGGAAGATTTTTAATTATGAATTTATTTTGTTGAGTGAAGCACTACAATTTGTGCTTGTAGAGAATTTGTCCATTTTATCTAATTGTTCAATCCATTGGCATAAAATGGTTCACACATTCCATAATTATTCGCTTTATATCTGTAAGATTCTTTCCTAGGTTCCTTTTTCATTCTTCTAATGTTTACGTTTTTTGCCTTCTCACTTTTTTCTCTGGTCAGTTGTATCAGTTGTTGGTTTGTTTTGTTGACATTTCAAAGGCACTTTTGGTTACATTTATTTTGGGTTCATTCATTTATATTTGATTTATTTATATTTGATTTTACCTGTTGTCCATATTATTTTTTATTTATTTCTGCTGTTATTATTTTCTTCTTATTCCTTCTTATAATCCCTTTATTTCCTGGATTTAATTTGCTCTTTTGTTTGGGTTTAATTTTTCCTTACATCTTAACAATTTTAGGGCTGGTGAGATGGCTCAGTGGCATAAGCGCCTTCCTGGCAAGTGCGAGGTCCTGAGTTCAACTCCCGGAACCCACATACGGAGAAAGGGCCGGTGATATCGCTCAGCGGCAGGGGCGCCTGCTGTCACGTGAGGTCCTGAGGTCGACCTCCGGTACCCACCAAAAAAAAAAAAAAAAGGAATTTTAAGTTGGAATCTTACCTTACTGATTGAGAATATCAACTATTCTAATATAAATATATAATCTTTGGCATTGCCTTTCATGTCGTTCTTTTTTGCACTCTAAAAATTCTGATGTTATCTCAGTTTTTATTCAAAAATATTTCTAGTTTTCTTGTGGTTTCCTTTTTGATCCATGAATTATTTAGTAAGTATTGTTGAATATCTAAAAAAATTGAGGATTTTATAAATATCTTTTTATTATATTCTAATTTAACTTTATTGTAGTTAAGAAATATATTATTTTTATTTCAGCTTGATTTATTCAGATCTGTTTTTTAGCCCAGAATGTGGTCTATTTTGATGAATATTCTGTTTACACTTGAAAACAATGTATAATCTTCTGTTGGTGGAAGATTCACTGGATTCAGATGCCATACTGCATACTGCTTTTCCATTAATCGCCAAAAGAGATATTTTGAATTTTCAACAATAATTCCCAAGCAAAGAAGGTTTCACACTGGATATGACGAGAGAACTGAGTTCTTCAATATGTATGAATACAGCAGGATGTTAATAACAGAAAGGAAATTCTTTTTTTTTTTTTTTTTGTGGGTACTGGGGGGTCGACCTCGGGACCTTGCGCGCCAGCGGGCACCCGTGCCGCTGAGCGATATCACCGGCCCCTTTTTTGTATGTGGGTTCTGGGAGTCGAACTCAGGCCCTCACGCTTGCTGGGCAGGCGCTTAAGCTGCTGAGCCATCTCACCGGCCCCAGAAAGGAAATTCTTGAGTAGAATATATGTACATTACAGGTTACCTAAATAAAATTACGATTTTCCCCATTTACTAACTAATTTTCTTTTACTAATTTTCTAATTTACTAATTTACTAATTTTCTTTTAAACTTGCACATTAATTGATAAAATAACAAGGTACAAAAAATAAGACTTGATGTATTTATGAAAATTTGTACTTTATCATTTTCATGGTGCTGTTTTAATGTAGCTTGTGTGATAGAAGAAAAATTAAGAAAATTTAGATTTTTTGCTACATGGAGGCAGTATCTGGAGGTATCAAAATTACAAAACAACAAAACAAAACAAAAATCTGCAAGATGAAATGTAGGTCTGAAAAAAGAGGAATTGGGAGATTTGGCAGTTTAAATAAGAATCAATTCATGAAGTATTTTGTTGCCATTCCAAGAGCTTGATCTTTTATCCTCATGGCAAAACAAATCCCTGAATGATTTTATGGAGTGAAGGAATGAAAGAATAATATATGTTTTTTCAAGACTACTTGCTAAGAAGGTGGAGAATTAAAGACAGAGAAAAAGCAGCATGTAAAAGTTATGTAATTTAACTGAAAGTCAAAGACAACCTAAATGATGAGGGAAGTGAGTATATTCTGGAAGCAGACATGCAATGCTAACAATAATTGAGCTTTCTAGAAGTAGGTGAACAATTAAAGAGGATATTTCAGTAAATTTACATTCAGTAAAAGGTTGGACAAAGAATCACACTAAAAACACAAAAGGATAATTACTGAAGAACAGGTGGATATTTTGGTTGGTTTTAAACATAAGAGAGTCGAGCTGCCTATGACTTTTATGTAGGATGTAATAGCATGAAATAGACCTTTAAAACTGGAGTGCTGAGTTCTGGAGACAAATGAAATTTGCAAAGAGGGAGGAGGGTTAAGGGTAGGAGTCTAGTCCATCATTTGGGGACAGAAATGACCCTAAAAAGTTCAGGCAGAAGATACCAAATTGGTCACACCATGGTATTTATTTTAGAACAGGTTACCTGATTCTGCTTAATGAAAACTAAAAATTTACTCAATTTGTTGCATAGTGGTCTGGCATAGGTTTCTGGAAACATTTCCAATTTAAAGTACTTTAACTTTCGTTTTAGACGAAGTTTCCAAGAAGTTTTGTTTTTCTCAATGTGTTTTTTTTTTCTTTCATTGCTTATTTCTAATTATAAGAAGTGATCTAATATAATTTTTTTCTAAATTAAATCTATTAATCTTGATATTACAGTGTTTCTTTCCTCTTTTTCCTCCTCAAAAGGATAATTTTACAACAAAATTATGTATGAATCTGAAGGTTTGAATCTTTTGAGCAATTGAATGATCTAATTGGATATGCATCATTAAGTTTAAGAATTCATAATTATTGTGGTTTTTCTGCTTAGTGACTTTCTTTTTGCAAAGCCTGTTAGAGAACTCAAACTCATTGTCATATACCTCTGATCTCCATTACCACGTCAGCACAGATAAACCATTGTTGAAAATGCTGGAGTCAAGAGCATATTGATCTCTCATAGTGGAAGCAATTTCCTGTTTTCAAAACCTTGTAATGAGATTTTCAAAATGCAAATAAAACTAATATTTTCACCCTAGAGATTACAGAGTTGGATAAACACAGAAAAACTGATGTTTAAACTTTTCTAACCTTCCCTAGCATTCTATTGTTAGTTTGCTAGCAGAGTTCTTAGAAGATGGAAGGGATCTCGGGATAAGCAGGTGTATTCCTAAAGTCAAATATATTCTTACAGTCATTTTAAAAAGAGAAGACCCTGACTTTCATAGATGGTTAACTATTTTACAGATAAAGTTTGATTTCAAATTACATGAAAGAAATTCATTATATGTATGAGACTAATTTTCTAGTATTAGAGTGTTATGAGAAATAGAAAATATGTGGCTATTTAATTATTGACAAACTTCTGGTCTATAAAAACCCTAAGAAGAAAGAACATGAGGAAAAAATTCCTACTGTACTGGCACACTATGTAGCCACTCCTTTCACAACACACACACACACACACACGCACACACACACACACACACACCATTCGCTTTATTTCCAATAGAGTATTCATATTTGCTGAGATCCTTCCCACCTAATTGTTGGGCTGAATGTGGTGTTTCCTTGCGAGTCTCTCCTTTTTCTTCCAGTTTGTTCATTCACTCTAACATGTCTCTGCTAGAGTAATCTGTTTCTTTCAAATTTTTGTTTTTTGTTAGTACATGCTTGCAGTTCATGATGACTGCAGTCCTCCTGTGGAATAGGTAAACACACATAACACATCTTAATTCTTTTTTATCCCCTTCCCCTCCATTTCCTCCTCAAGGCCCCCTTGACATTTATAAAAGATCTATATCCCTATTGTCTATCATTTATTTTTCTCCCTATTTATATTTTTGGTTTCTCATATATGAAAAACCATGAGATATTTAAACATGTGTTTGATTTATTTCACTTAATATTATTGCCTCGAGTTACATTCATTTTCCTATAAATGAACCCACTTAATACTCCACCATGTAAAATACCACACATTCTTGATCCATTCAACTGCTTGATGGACGTATAGGCTGCTTCCAAAATTGAGTTGTCATGAATTATTCTGCTATAAGCATGGGAATGCAGGTATCACAGTAACATGATGTCTTTAACTCTTTCAGAAAGATACCTAGAAGCTGGGTTGAATGGAATTTCTATTTTTAGTTTTTGAGGGCTCTCCATACAGATTTCCACGATGGTTATACTACAGTACATTCCCACCACAAGGTGCAAGGATTCCTTTCTCCCAGCAGCCTCACCAGCAGTTGTTCTTGTTTCATTTCTTCAGGATAACCATTCTTCCTGGAGTAAGATGGAATCTCCATATATTAATTTTCATTTCTCTAATGGCCAGAGACAGAACATTTTTTGATGTACTTATTGTCCATTTGTACTTCTTCTAAGAAGTGTCTCTCATTTCAGTTGTCCATTTATCAGTTTGTCTTTATTTTGGGGAATGTAGTACTGATTTTGAGTTCTCTGTATGTTGTAGATATTATTCTTCTGTCTGAAGGATACTGGCAAAAAATGTTAGCCCGTTCTATAGGCTGTCTTTTCACTCTCTTGGTGGTTTGCTTTGTTGTGTGGAAACTTTTCACTTTGATATAGTCCCGTTTGTTTATTCCGATGTTATATTTTGTGAAATTATGTTTCAGTTCAGAAAGTCTTTGCTTATGTTTATGTCTTCAAGAATTTTACCTATTTTATCTTCTATAAGATTAATTATTGCTGTTTAGATCTTAGATCCCTTTCTATTTTAGTTCAGTACATGGTGAGATATATGGTTTTAGGTTCAATCTTAGGCATGTGGAAAGCCAGTTTACCCAACAACCTTTATTAAAGAGGCTATCTTTCTTCCAGTGTATGCTTTTGGCCACTCCGTCAAATATCAGATAGCTGAATGCACCTGGGGTTGTTTCTGCATCTTCTATTCTGTTCCATGGTTCCACATTTGTTTTTATGCCAGTGCCATGCTGCTTTTGTCACTGTAGGTTTGTAATATAACTTGAAATCTGAGATTGTGATGCTTCCTGCTTTGCTCCTGTTACCCAGGATTGCTTTTGTTATCCTGGATCTTTTCTGGTTCCATATGAACTTTAAGATTATTTTCTGTAGTTCTGTGAATCGGTGTTTTGGTCAGGATTGCATTAAATCTGTATAGAAGTTTTGGAAGTATGGCTTCCAGAACCATATTGACTACATTGGTTCTGGCTGTCCGGGAACAGGGGATATTTTTCAATTTTCTGATGTCTTCTACTCTTTTTTAAAAGTATTATAGTTGTTGCTGCAGAGCTCTTTCACTTACTTGGTCAGTTTTATACCTAAGTATTTAATTTTTCTTGGTACTATTGTAAATGGTATTATTTTCCTAATTTCTTTCTCATTATTGCTGTACAGAAACATGTTTGCTTTTGTGTATTCATTTGTATCTTGCTACATTGCTAAATTTGGTTATTTATCTAGAAGTCTTTTGGTAGCATGCTTTGGGCCTTCTTAGTATAGGATCATGTCATCTGCAAATAATGGTAATTTGGTGTATATATATATATATATATATATATATATATATATATATATACACACATATATACATATACATATATCCCTTTTATTTTTCTGTCTTCCCCAAATACTCTGACTAATGTTTTGAGTCTGATACTAAACAAGAGTGACGATAATGGACATCCTTGTCTTGCTACTGATTTTGGAGCTTTTCTGATTTAAAAAGCTTTCAGTTTTTCCCCACTTAATATGATTTTGTCGGTATGTTTGTCATAAATGGGTTTTATCAGACTGAGATCAGGTCCTTCAATACCTAAGTTCTTCAGGGTTTTTATGAGGAATGGATGTTGGATCTTTTCAAAGCTTTTTGTGTCTTCTGAGATGATTGTGTGGTTTTTGTGCTTGACTCTGTTTATGCCATGTACCATATTTTTTGATTTGGCTACACTGAATGATATCTCCATCCTTGGGATGAAGCCTACTTGGTCGTAGTGTATAACCTTTTTTATGAGTTGTTGCATTCTGTTAGCCAATATCTTGTTGGGGATTTTTGTGTCTATGTTCATTAAAAAGATTGCCCTGTTGTTCTCTTTTTTGGTTGGATCCTTGTCTGATTTTAGAAGCACAGTAATTCTAGCTTCCAGAAGTGAGTTTGGGAGTATTCATCTTCTTTTGATTTCATTAAACAGATTGTGGAGTATTGACATTAGGTATTCGCAGATGATCTCATAGAATTAGGCAGTGAATCCTTTAGGGCCTGGGCTTTTCTTTGTTAGTAGGTTTTTTATTACTGTTTCAATTTCTTTGTGTGTTATTAGATTATGCAGAGGTTTTTTTATATCTTCTTTGTTCAGTTTTGGTACTTCATAGATATCTAGGAATCTCTCTAATTCTTCTGAATTGTACAGTTTATTGGAGTACAAGTTTTTGAAGTTGTTTCTAATAATCTTTTGGATTTCTGTAGTGTCTATTGTGATTTCCATTTCTCATTATATTGATTTGAGTCTTTTCTTTCTTTTTTTGTGAGATTGGCTAAGATTTGTTATTTTGCTTATTCTTTCAACCAGCTCTTCAGTTTATTGATTCTTTGTATTGATTTTTTAATATCAATTTTGTCTATTTCTGCGCTGATCTTTATAATTTCCTTGTACTAGCTTTGGACTTAGATTGTTTTTGTTTTTCTGGGACCTTAAGGTGCATCATTAGGTTATTTGGGCTCAATTTGTTTTTCTGATATGGGCACTCACAGCCATAAACTTCTCTCTTAGGACTGTTTTCACTGTGTCCCATAAGTTCCACTATGTTGTTCTGGTATTATTGTTTGATTTTAGGAATTATCTAGTTTCTTCCTTGATTTCTTCTGTGACCATTGATTACTCAAGTGTATTGTTTATTTTCCATGTGTTTGGATAATTTCTGTGGTTTCTTTTGCCATTGATTTCTAGTGCATTATGCAATGACCTTGTAATATTCAATGGGTAATTCTGATCCTTTTGCATTTACTTGAGCATGCTTTATTAACTAGTATATGGTTTATTTTGGAGAAAGTCCTATGTGCTGCTGAGAAGAACATGAATATTGCTTTTTGGTTGAACATCCTATACATCTACATGTCCATGTGTTCAAATGTCTGGTTCAACTCTGGTATTTCTTTATTGATTTTTGTGGAATTGATCTATGTATTTGCGACAGTAGAGTTTGAGATTTCCCATAATAATTGTGTTGATTTTGCCTGATTTTTGTGTCTAGTAGTGTCTGTTTTACAAAGTTGCCAGTGTTTGGTTCATATATATTTATAATTGTTATCACTTCCTGTTGAATTGTTCCCTTAACCAATATGTAGTGACCTTCTTGACTCTTCTGATCAGTTTTGGCTTGAAGTACACTTTGCCTGAAAATAGGATAGATATTTCTGCTTGTTTTCAGGTTCACACTACATTTCCATCCTTTGAATTTGAGTCTGTGAGTTTCCTTTTTTTGTTAAATGTATTCTTTGTATACACTATACCATAGGGTTTTGCTTCTTGATCTATTCTGCCAATTTGTGTCTTTTGACATTGAGAATTGTTACTGTATGATATTGACTTATTCCTGTCTTTGCATTATTTTCCTGTTGCTGATTTCATTTTTTCCCCTCTTCTACTTAGATGTTCATCCTGCCTGGTGTATTCATTCTATTAGACCTTTGGCACTGTTAATTTCATTATCTCTTTCTAGGATGTCCTTGAGATATTTTGCAGTGCTGCTTTGGTGGTCATGAATTTCTTGAGGTGCTCTTCATCATGGAAATATCTTATTTCTCCATCAATTTTGAAAGATAATTTTGCAAGTTCCATCAGTCTGGGTTGCAAGTTGTTTTATTTTAGGGCTTGGCACACTCAACTCCAAGATCTTCTGGCCTTTAATCTTTTTTATTTATTTATTTATTTTTATATTCAGGTACCAGGAGTTGAACTCAGGACCTCGCGCTTGCCCGGCAGGCACTTATGCCACTGAGCTATATCACCAGCCCAGGCCTTTAATCTTTGTGCTAGAAGTCTGCTGTAATTCTAACAGGTTCACCTACACAAGTGATTCATTGCTTTTCTCTAACAGCTTTTAAAATTTGGTACTTGTGTTGGACTTTTGGGATTTTAATTGTAATGTACCATACAGAGGTTCTTTTCTGAAAAGAGTTATTTGGAGTTCTGTATGCCTCACTTATCTGTAAGTTAAATTCTTCCTCATATTTGGAAGGTTTTCTGTTATGATTTATGTAAGTAGATTTTATGCTATTTTCACTGTCTTCTGTTCTTTCACTAATTTCAACTAATTTTAGTCTTCACTGCACCATCTTGCAGCTGTTAATCCATTTTTATACTTTCTTGTGTTTTTAGGGTATGTATGAGTAATCGATAACTAACATTGGCCTTAACTTCTAGGTCTGAAATTGATTCTGTCCTCACATTGATCTTCTGCTGCCTATACTTTCAATTGAGTTTTTAATGTCCTGAATTTCTGTTTGGTATCTTTTACATGGACTCTAAATCTTTGCTAAACCATCATTCATGTTTTGTATTGTTTTGTTTAGCTCAGTTAGCTTTTTATTTGTATCTTCTGTACCTTACTGATATGTTCATTATCCGTTAGCTATATCTTCTTTGAGCTGCATGAACACCTTATCGATCTGTTTTTTAATGTCCTCTATTACACTTTTGAACAATTCAGCTGTATTGCTTTTGATTTCCTGACCTTTGATGCCACATGGAATTTTGCAAGGCATTTTATTGCCTTATCCTGTTTCTATTTTTTTTTTTTTTTGTCCTGAGATTTGATGGTTGCTTATGGTGGAAGATTTTGTGGTTAGTATGGAGACCTTTTTAGTTAACGTGTGCTTTTCAGTGATACACTTTGGGTATGGCTAACGATAGGATTTTGCCTTTGTCCCAAAGTCCAACCATCTGTATTTATTTGGGAAGGGAGGCTTTAGTGTATGTGGCTCCACGTGCAGTTCTCCACAATTGGGCTGCTATACTGTTAATGACACAAAGCCACCCAAATATTGCCATATAGAGAAAACCAATTAATAGCAACAACTCTGCTACCTTAGAAATAGTAATAAAATCAATAATAATAGTATTAAAGACAAACTGAGTATTTACATAGCATGATACCAATAATGTACAACACTTAACCATAGAAGAGAGATCTGTAATTATAGTATAAAGAGAAAGACAAACCAAAAATTGACATACAGTAAATATCTACTAAACGCAACAACTATATCTCCACTATCAATAAGCAATACACCACAGTAACAGCATAGAATTAACTATCAAAAAATTTATAAAGCATAATATTTATAATAGTAAAGATAGAGAGGTAGGGAAAGTGAGAATGAAAAAGTAAAATATGAAAAATTAATCGGTAGAAGATGAGAGTAAAATAAAAGATCATATTAAGGAGTAAGAGGGAGTCAATATGGCTGAATAAAGGAGGATTCACATTGGAGTTTCTCAGAGGAAATCAACTAAAAACACAGGTAACTGGAAGAAAGGGAGGGACATACATCCTGATGCCAAAATCAATCTGAGATAAGAGGCTTGTAGATCAAAGAAAACATAGGCATAGGACTTTATAAAATGATAAACTAGCCCACAGGGCTGCCTGTGGGTTTCCCACCAGCGGGATCAGGATAGGAGCAGGAACCGCCATTCCCAGGAAGCTCCCCAACTCCAAAAAAAGAAAAAAGAAAAAAAACCAGAGATATGGCAAAGGTGTGGCAAACTCAATCCATACAGGATAGACCTAGAATATAAGGCCTCTCACCTCTTTTGATTTCCTGCAAACAGAGGACACTGCAGCCTGGCAACAAATTTTGCTGGCACACACAGGGTTGGGTGACTGCTCCTTCCCTGATGGGCCACCAGTTTTATTTTTTTCTTTCTTTCTTTTTCTTTCTCTTTCTCTATTGAGCACCATAGCCACAAACTGGAACCTCTAGTGACAACAAAGTTAGGGAGCAGCCAACAGCACTGAGGATTGCTAGTGAGACAACACAACTCCTCTTACCCTATGACTGGTGCAAGAGAGGGACTGGGACCATCCCATACTTGGACAAACACTTCCCTGCCCTGCAAGTGGCAACCCTTGGGCCAGAAAGTCAGCAACTCCCTCCAACCTGCGACCTGCAGTGTGGGCTCAAGGAGTGGGAAAGAAGCACTCCCCTCCTCTGTGAAAACTGTACAAGCACCCTTAAGCTGGGAAGTCAGCATTCCCCCCTATTTGCCACAACCAGTGCGGGACAAACTTGTGACCACCAGTGCAGTGTGGGACAAGGAGGGCAGAGTGTGAGAGGAGCCTGTGGGAGTGCAACAGAGCAGACTGTGCAAGGTCAAGGAGGGGCCAGCTGTACTCTGGATTGGGAGCTGACTTGGGCTGTCTCTTTGAGGGCACCACAGCAATCAGGAGAGCAACACAGAAACAAACAGGGTAAGGAGTAGTGGGCAGGCCATCCAGTAAGCTGCTGGCTAAAGGTGGGCCACAGCCCCTACATCCAGAGGCCAAGATCATCCCCACATCCAATCCAGCACTAATCCTATGGCAGAATTGATGGGACACTGATTTGTATACTAACACTTAACCGTGGACGCCCGAGGAATTTGATTTGGCTTTTTCTTTGTGTGTATTGTTTCCCTTTTATTATTTGGTTGGCTTTTTTGTTTTGTTTTGTTTTCCTTCTTTGTTTTGTTTTGTTTTGTTTTTTCTTTCATCTTTCCTTTTTAGATTTATACATATATTTCTGTTCTACTCTATTCATCTTCTTTCTCTCTCTTCTCAACTATCTGTCTTGATCTTAGGATATCTACACATGAGTGAAAATTGTCCCTAACCTTTGAGAGTTGCTTCAATGATCTTTTGCTTTTCCCTTCATTCTTTCTTTCCTGCCTTCTTCTTCACCTTCACAAAACTTGTGTGATCATCCTTTGCCCTCCAGCCTTGCCTTGACTATATTTCTCTTCATCTCTCTCTCTGTTTTGTCCCTTGTACCTCTTAAATTTCCCCACTACAGAGTACAATCACTCTACTATTGCATATAAGTTCCTGATTTATGTTGAGTTTTATTATATAACTGTAGATCTTGCCCCATGGTTAAAGATACCAAATCAAGAGTTGCCACAGTTTGTCAAATTCTAGGGTGTGCATGATGCTATTGTTACTGCTAATAGTAAGACTTTAGTCAGGATGTCATATGAGTTGTAATTAGTTGTTCTCCCTTCTGTAACAATACAGAGACTGTCTGGGGTCATAACCATCACCATAGTCCAGTTCCAAAGCCATGGGTGCCAAGCCAAATACATGGCAACATCTCATCCTCAATAAATTGGGAAGGTAGGATCTTGGGACAGACACAAAAACCAAGAACTTTCTACACATAGAAGACACCTCTGAAGAACAGACATTTCCTAGGGAGGCTTCAATATTAGTGATAAAGCTTCCTACTATAAGAAATACACAGGCATCTATACAGGAAAAAAAATAAGATAGAAAAATAGAAAATGACAAGACACAGAAACAAAACCCAACCCCAGACCTCCAGCCTACCCAGGACAAGTCCAAGGGACAATAAGGTAGAAGAAAATGGAGGTTACCCATCTGAAATTTCTGAAATGATAGCAGCAAAAGTTCAAAAACAGGTGCATGAGACTATAGAGGAAATCAGATCAGAAATAATCTCCCAGATTAAAAAAAAAAAGATGATGGCCATAATGAGAGATTTACTCAGCAAGTCTAGAATAGACATAGATAAAAAATAGAGGAGCATAGGAAAATAATGAAAACCATGAACACACGGCATAGGACAGAAATGGAGTCCATAAGACAGATTAAAACAGATATCCAGGAAATCAAAAATTCCATTAAAAGTTGGCAAAATCTCATCAACGAACACGAAGATAGAATTTCGGACCTAGAAGACAAGATTGCAGCTAGTGATCATGAAAAGAAAGGTCTCTTAAAAATAACAAAGGACCATGAAAAAACAATCCAACAGCTGCAAGATGATGCAAAGAAGAATAATATAAAACTGATTGGACTCAATGAAAAAGAAGGAGCCAGCACAAATGACATAAAAAACTGTTCACAGAAGTAATGGTAGAAAACTTCCCAAGTATGGAAAAGAATTTGACATGCAGATAAGTGAGGCATATAGAACTCCAATTAGTCATGACAAAAATAAATCTATACCAAGGCATTTAATAATCAAGATTCCAGAAATTCAGCACAAGGACGGAATACTACAAGCTGTTAGAGAAAATAAACAAATCACCTATAAATGAAAGCCCATAAGAATTACAGCAGACTTCTCAACACAAACCCTTAACTCAAAGAGAGCTTGAAGTGAAGTATCCCAAGTCCTGAAAGAAAATAACTTCAGACTGATGTACCCTGAAAAACTGTCTTTCAGAATTAATGGAGAAATAAGATACTTTCATGACAAAGAACAACTGAAGAAATTCATGACAACCAAACCAGCTGTATAGTGTGTTAGGAAAGATATTGTAGAGAGAGATAACAATGCGCACAAATCCAAGAAAACCAGTAGGAATAAGCCGCCAGGCAGGGCAACCAATTAAGCAGAGGGGAAAGACAAAGAACTAACAGCAGATAACATGACAAGGATAAATCAATACATGTCTGTTGAAACCATCAATGCAAATGGTCTCAACTCACCAATCAAAACAAATAGACTGGTAGAATGGGTCAAGAAACAAGATCCAACAATATGCTGTATAGAAGAAATGCATTCAACTCAAAAAGAAATTCATAGACTGAAAGGCAAAGAATGGAAAACAATATTCCAAGTGACAGGAATCTAGAAAAAAGCAGGAGTAGCTATTCTATCTGCAGACAATGTGAACTTCAAGCCAAGACAGATCAAAAGAGATAAAGAAGGTCACTACATTCTTGTTAAGGGCAAGAAGAAGAGATTACAGTCGTAAATATATATGTACCAAATACAGGAGCACCCAGCTATATAAAACAAATATTAATGGACATGAGCACTAACACAATTGTAATGCGGGACCTTAACACCCCATTGTCACAAATAGATAGATCAACTAGACAAAAAAAATCAATGAAGAAATATGAAAATTGAACCAAACCAGTGAACAAATGGACTTAATAGATGTCTACAGAGTGTTCCACCCCACAGCATCAGAATACACATTCTTCTCAGCGGCACATGGGACATTCTCCAAAATAGACCACATAATAGCCCGTAGATCATGTGTAAGTAAATGCAAAGGAATAAAAATTGTCCCAGGCATATTATCTGACCATAGTGCAATGAAATTGGAAATCAATGGCAAAAGAAACCACAAAAACTCCGTAAATACATAGAAATTAAATAACACCCTACTGAACAACAAACAGGTCACAGATGGAATTAAAGAAGAAATTAAAGAGTATCTACAACTAAATGATAATGCTGATACAACATATTGGAACTTATGGGATGCAATGAAAGCAGTTCTATGAGGGAAATTTGTAGTGATGAACATCCATGTCAGGGAGACAGAACGAGTTCAAATAAACAACCTAATGTTGGATCTCCAACTTCTAGAAAAAGAAGAACAAGTCAAGCCCAAAGCTCATATAAGGGAAGAAATTATAAAGATCAGAGCAGAAATTAATTCAACTGAGACTAAAAAAACAATACAAAGAATCAAAGAATCAAAGAATTTGTTCTTTGAAAGATTCAATAAAATTGATATACCCTTAGCCAACCTTATCAAAAAAAGGAAAGACACAAATTCATGCAATTAGGAATGCAAAGGGTGAAATCACAACAGATCCTGCGGAAATCCAGAAGATCATCAATACCTACTTTGAGAAACTTTATTCTAATCAAATGGAAAACACAGATGAAAAGGACAGATTCCTAGATACATATGAACTACCAAGGCTAAATCAAGAGGATGTAAAAATTCTAAATAATTCAGTATCAGACAATGAAATTGAAAATGTAATTAAAAACCTACCAGCAAAGAAAAGCCCATGTCCTGATGGATACACAGCTGAGTTCTATGAGAATTTTAGAGAAGATCTAATGCCATTACCCTCAAACTCTTCAATAAGATAGAAATGGAATAAATACTCCCAAACTCATTCCTGGAAGCAAGCATTACCCTGATATCAAAACCAGAAAAAGATCCAACCAAACCAGAGAACTACAGGCCAATATCACTAATGAACATAGATGCAAAAATCCTCAGTAAGATACTGGCAAACAGAATGCATTAAATCATCAAGAGCATTATACACCATAACCAAGGAGGATTTATTACAGGTATGCAGGGTTGATTCAACATATGCAAATCAATAAATGTAATACACCATATCAACAGAGCAAAGGACAAAAATCACATGATCATCTTGAAAGATGTGGAAAAAGCATTTGACAAAGTCCAACACCCATTCATGATAAAAACCCTACAGAAAATTGGAATAGATGGTCTTTATCTCAATCTGATAAAAGCCATGTATGACAAACCAACAGCCAGTATCATACTAAATAGTCAAAAACTGAAAGCTTTCACTCTAAAATCAGGATCAAGGCAAGGATGTCCGCCATCACCAATCCTATTCAATATAGTTCTGGAAACATTAGCCAGAGCAATTAGAAAAGAGAAATAAAAAGAATAAGGATAGGAAATAAAGAAGTTAAATTATTGTTGTGGATGACATGATACTCTACATAGAAGACCCCAAAAACTCCACCAAAAGACTTGTAGATTTAATAACCAAATTCAGTAGTGTAGTTGGATACAAAGTCAACACTCAAAAATCAATAACATTCCTCTACACAAACAACAAATTCACTGAGAGAGAAATTAGGGAAACTACACCTTTCACAATCACATCCAAAAAAATGAAATATTTAGGAATTAATCTAACAAAGGGAGTAAAAGAGCTGTACACTGAAAATTACAGTTCTTTGAAAAAGGAGATCAAAATGTAAAGATACCCCTTGCTCATGGATAGGAAGAACCAACACAATGAAAATGGCCATACTCCCAAAATTGTTATACAGATTTAATGCAATACCAATCAAAGTACCATTAGCCTTCCTCTCTAACAGGAATGTTAAAGAAAACATTCCTAAAATTAATTTGGAAACAGAAGAGACCTAGAAGAGCAAAAGCAATTGTAGGCAACAAAGGCAAGGCAGGGGGCATCACAATCCCCAACTTGAAATTATACTACAAAGCTACTGTGATAAAATCAGCATGTTGCTGGCAAAAAGACAGACCTGAGGATCAGTGGAAGAGATTAGAAGATGCAGACATAACTCCAAACACACTCATCCACCCTATCTTTGACAAAGAGTCCAAACATATTCACTGGAAGAAACACAGCCTCTTTAATAAATGGTACTGGAAACACTGGCTTTCCATATGCCAAAGACTAAAACTAGACCTATGTTTATCACCATACACTAAACTAAAATCAAAATGGATCAAAGATCTAAATATCAAAACAGAAACACTAAATCTACTGGAAAAGAAAGTAGGTAGAAATCTTGAAGACAGAGGTAGGCACAGAGTTCATGAACGAAACCCAGACAGCATGGGAAATAATTCAAAGAATCAACAACTGGGATCTCATCTTTCTAAAAAGACTTTGCACAGCAAAAGAAATCACCAACAGAGTGAAAAGACAACCCACAGAGTGGGAAAAAATTTTAACCTGTTGTCCCTCCAACAAAGGACTTTTATCTAGGACATATACAGAATTGAAAAAATCAGGCTGCCTAAATTCAAAGAACCAATCCAAAAATGGGCATTTGAGATGAATAAGCACTTCTCAGATGAAGAAATACAAATGGCAAATAAATATATGAAAAAATGCTTAACATTATTGGTCATTTGAGAGATGCAAATTAAAACAACACTGAGTTTCTATCTCACCCAAGGAAGAATGGCTACCATCAAGAAATCAACCAATAACAAATGCTGGTGGGGCAGTGGGGAAAAAGGAACACTTCTCCAGTCTTGGTGGGAGTGTAAACTGGTGCAGCCACTGTAGAAATCAGTGTGGAAATTCCTCAAAACACTAGGATTAGAGGTCCCATCAACCCAGCTATTCCCCTTCCGGGTATCTTCCTGGAAGAATTAAAAACATCATAGCACAGCAATATATGTGCACTCATGGTTATAGGAGCACAATTTTTAATAGCTAAATCTTTTTTTAGGGGGGGAGAACAGGAATCGAACTCAGGATCTCATGCTTTCCAGGCAAGCACTGTGCTGCTGAGCTATATCCCCGGCCTTAATAGCTAAATATTGAAAACAACCCAACTGCCCATCAACAGAGGAATGGATTAAAAAAGATATGGTCTTTTTACACAATGGAGTACCACTGAGCCACAAAGAAGGATAAACTTGAGACTTTTATAGGTAAATGGATGCAACTAGAGACCGTACTCATAAGTGAAATAAATCAGAGTCACATGTGCAAGCATCGTATTGTCTCCCTGGCATGAGGAACTGAAAGAGTAAATAAGGTTCAAAATGCACAGTAGATATTGTGAAATGGGAAGTAATTTTTCAAAAGGAAAAAGGAACTAGGATGGGGAAAAGGAAAAGGAAGGAAAAAGGAAAAAAAAAAACCCAAAATACAAGATAGTTATATTACTAGTTTCTCTTAGTTCATTGAAAAGAAATGTTTGTGCTAGTATCATCTGGAGAGTTTGTTAAGCCCATATCTTGTACTCTAATTAACTGCTTTAGAGATAACAATACTCAGTGTATAACTATTTTGTTATTCTCTTATTATTTTGTTATGAAATTTTGTTTTACTTTTTTTCCATAACATTAAAAAAAACATTGAGGAGTAAGAAGAAATTAGTAGTATTAGATAAAGACAAGAGAAAAAATCAAACAAGTAAAAACGTTTTTTAAAAACTCAGCAAAATAATGAAAAAAAGTTGAGAGGAGCAAACAGGGAGAAGAGGAAAAAGAAACCCAAATTAAAAAAAAAAAAAGAAAAAATAAAAAAAAAGAAAGAAAAATATTTTTAGTATCTTTCCATGATCTGCAGTTTTGGAATCCAGCAAGTCACAATTTTCTCCACCTAGATTTCTTTGTGGCCTGAAGTTTTTGAGGTGTATTCTTGATGCAGAGGTCCCTCTTTCTGTATATCCCCGACTGTGGCAAGTGTTCAAGCTGAGGTGTATCCTCGTTCACATTCGTAGATGGGAAAAGCAATATGACCAGTGATCTGTGCTGGATGTAGGCAGTGGAGCGGAAATTTAAACAGATTACTGGCCTTAATCTGAGCACTTTCAGATCCAGCCGCCCCTGCAGGCCACAAGTGCCAGGCCTGACTTCTCAAGCCAACGGGGTATATGTCCTTCAGACTTCTCAGGGGTATATGGCCAACCAGCAACCTCTCTGTGGCTGTGTTTGTGGCTGTCTCTTGTGGCTGTCTCTTATCCAGTCACTGTGGGAAGGGAACACTGAAAACACTGAAGAGGAGTTGTTCTGTAGTTGTTCTGTGGCCCAGTCTTAAACAGTTAACCCCTTTTCCGAAGAGTGTCTGATTAAACACTCTCTGACAATATGGCAGGCACTGCACTGGGCTTCTCTTCTAACCCTTGCTTGCCATGAAGGAGTCACTTTTGAAGTAAAACCTCAAACTGATTTTGTAGTGTGCAATTCCTGTGGACATTTCTCGGGGTAGTGCTGCCATCCGGATCCATATGAAGCCTTACCCTTCTCTTCCCAGGTACTGGCATTGTCTACAGTGAGGTCGACTAGTTGGCTGGCACCTCACTGCTCCTACCAATGGGGGCCGATACAGAGCTGGCTTAGAGTTGGTAGGTGGCCTTCGCCAGGTTACACAATCCACAGGCACTGAGTTGGTCAGGGGCCAATGCAAGGGGCCGTCTGGTCTGTGTGGCCGAGACTAATATTCTTTAAAAGTCTCCCCTTCTTCAAACAACGTGGTCGGACTGCCTTTTGTAAACTTTATATCTAGAATTTAGGAGAGATAATATATAATCTAAGGGAGAGAGAGTGAATTACACCAGCTCAGGACTGAACTCTTACAGTGATGATTATTGATATTCCAAGGAGAAATGTCTTCTCTTGGTAACCTTCTGCTTTATATTCATACTCATTGATGTCCTCCAAAATTCAGTTCTTTTTTTTTTTTTCATTTCTTTTTAATCTAATTTTTTTCCATTGCTGAGTATTGAACCCATGGTCTCGCACATGCTGGGCAAGGGCTTTGCAACTGAGCTATATCCCCAACCCTGAAAAATAAATTCTAACATATATAGAACCACATTCCAGGAGACTTTTACTGCTTAACAATAATACTGTAATTTTACTTCTCACCTCCTGTGCTTCATCCCCTTTATGCTCATTAATCTATCTTTTCATTTTTCATTTAACCATCCATCAACTCTTATAGTTCTCCAAATAGACATCAAATGTTTATCACTTTGTCCCTTTGCACATGGAGTAGTGTTGCCACATTTGCAAAAGCTTGTATATCTAATGGAATAGCCTTCAAATATATTATCAGACAAGAAGATTGTTTGTCTTTTTGTGCCTTAATCATCTCATAGTCACATTTTTAAAATCTTTAAACTACAGTAAACTAGTTGTAAATAGAAAACCAGTAAAAATATAGTAGAACCTCTAACAGTACTTAGCCCTTTTATTCAAAAAGTTTACTGAAGGTTTACCATCTTTGAAGCACAGTAGATTTACTGCCAACAGTTACTGAGCTCTTACTTTCTCTAAAGCACAGTATTCAAACTTGATATGCATCACATTTTCATTAATCCCTAAAAATTGTTTAAATTGTCATTATGCCCATTGACAAGATAAAGAAAGTGAGGTGCATAAAGACTAAAAAGATTGCCAATCTACACAGTGAGGAATGGCAGGCAGCTAGTTACAATGCACCCTACCTTCTCTTGAGTACCTCACTTTATAGGCATGAGTGCACTGTAGCAAGGAGGCTAAAACCATTGGCAGGTCCTGGAGGACTACAAAACTTGCCCAAGACTACTTGGATATAAAGCACAGCTGAAACTAGGTAATGTTTTTGAGACTAAACAGCTATAGTCTTTTCACAAGCCCTCCCTGTCTCACAATGATGTTGCTACAGCTTGGGTCTAGAATGTCCTCCCAAAGCAATGTGTTAAAGGCTTGATTCCAAGACTGATGGGAGTTGGTGAGAGTTGCTATTGGAAGGTGGGGTCTAATGCTATGTTTAATTGGTGGAGGGTTGTGCTCTTCAAGGGGATTGTGAGACACTCATTGTTTTGTTTTTTTCTCTTTTACTTTCTGCTCACATCAGGAGCAGTTGCCATGCACTTTTGCCATGATGTGTTGCTTTTCCAAGGGCCCAAAGCAACTGGGTCAGTTGATCAGTGACTGAAACCTCCAATCTGTGGGCCAAAAATAAACCTGTTTTCCTTACAAACTGATTTACTGAAGGTATCTTTTATGCTCATGAAAGCTGACTAACAAAGATGTCCTTCTTTACTTAGTGATTTTGAATTTCTTGTGACAAGTTTCAGTAAAAAAATAAACTTTGTGACTTTGCTTGTTTTAAAATATAATTGAGTTTTGATTTCATAACTTTGCCCAATATTCTGCGTGCTTAAAATTTCCCTTTGTAAGTCAAGAAAAACCATAAATTTACAAACTCTCTAATAACTTTATGTCACCTTAGAAAACTCTGGGTCCATTTGTCCAAAGGAAGTTCCTTTGTTTATTATATGTTTCCAAGCTAAATGAAATACAGAAAGCAATGATTTAGTATGCAGCATGGATTTGCCAACACTAGTTCAAATTAGACCTGCCAGCTAACCCCTATTTCTTACTTCTGAGTCCAACAAATAAATTATAAATGTTGGCACGATATTTATATTATTATTCTTATAGCCTACAATTTACAACCCTGGCTGTCCTTGAGAGGCTACGTGTATTTGTTACATTCCCCTCCAGGGAGGATTCATTGAATGACGACTCAACATCTGTGCTCAGGGAAATTCAGGCTCATTTGACTCTATTCCATTTCCCAAGAAACATTACTGTTCCTCATTGATTGTGTAACAGAGGATTAATTATGCTGTCACATAGTATATTTATGTCCTTGCTGGTTGTATTGGCTTGCTGACTTTAAAATGGCCCGTATGTATCAGTATATATCCTGCAGTGGGACATATTTGTTTTATAAGATGCCTCATCGCTGCATATTGCAACCAAAAAGGTTCTGTGTGTGTATTTCAAGACCCCCAGTGGAATAGGAAAAGTTTTTATCAGCTGGAATGTTTTAACCCTTCAAAGAAAACTAATTCAGTGTGCGTGTCACTAAAATTAACCACTCATGCAGAGGGATTAGGAGTGAAATTGTCTAGGCTTGAGTTCCAACTTTACCCATTGTTGTGAGTCTGTGACTTAGGACAGGCAAGTCACTTAAAATATTCCAACAGTGCCTGGTGACTTACACGAAACTCTGCCACCATCATTTTTTGTGTTTTTATTACGGTAAATTTCAGCTTTTCAGTGAAGCTGTACACATACAGCTACTCCAGTGGTAAATGCAAGCATTTCTTGTTTTTTACCTTTTTAAATGATATATTTGAGAGTGTTACCTTTGTTTGCGTATTTATACAATATGTCTACTTTCTTTTCCTCAGAACTCAGGAACAACCACCAATCATAATATTCTTTGAATGTTTTTTTCTTCCTGGCACCTGCTGGAAAGGCTATTTAAATAGTTGTGCATTTTATATCTGCTCAAATGAGGCCAGTGTTTGACCTGGAAATATTCTTGTATCTTTTTTCATAGCATTTCATGAGTTCTTTTAAAATCGCCAACATTGCACATTATTATAAAACATGTATTTTATCATGTAATTCTTGTAGAAGCTGCTGGACAAAAAATGAAGAGCCTTGATAGACTGACATATTTCCAAGATTGTGTTAGTTACCTACATAATGACAGAAGTCTGACCTGTTATTTTAGCAAAAGTCAATATCATTGTTATTACCAAAATTATTACCAAAACAGTATTTTTACTCTGAGGTTTTTAAGTTTTATTTTTTTTTCCTGATTTTTTTGTTCTGTTACTTTTGTGAGAATGTGAACCCTTTTGACTATATTATCTTATCACTTTGGATGAATTTTAATCAAAACTTTGAGTTATGTGGAGTGAAAACATAATTTTGTATCCAGTTCAACATCATCACCTATGGTGCAAAAAATTAGATCATAGTACATACATATGGAGATTCAGTGTAAGTGAATATAAAACAGTTTTTGATAACACACCAGTAACACAAAATGAAATTTGTACTAAACTTGCAACATTAAGCCATGGATATTAGAGCAATTACTCTCTACTGTCCCATTTATGAAATCAGCCCTAAATGTAGAAAAACTTAGTATTCTTCTAGAAGTTATTTTCCTCTGATATGAAATTACAAGTCTGTCCTTTTATAACCTATTCATTGTAAAACATTTCAACAAAAAACAATAGAGATTCTAGCAAAAATCTTAAAAAAGAAGCTCCTTTTATTAAAGGAGAATTCAAATAATATCCCCAGTAATCTGGGAGAATGTAGGTACAGATTTCTCAGTATATGAAAAGTCTTAGAAAAATAACAAAATTTTCAGAAATAATTATAATCTGCTTAGAAGTGAGAACCACCTCCTTATCAAAGCTCTCCCTGCCCCATGAGAAATGAATTGAAAGAATGAAAGAGTCACTTACTCATCCTATAATTCTTTATTGATTATTTTACATGTCCTCATGTCCCAGGCAAGCAGGAGGAATCAAAGATAAGCAATCCCTGGAGGTGCTCATGTTTACCAGGCGATGCAGACACG
Organism: Erethizon dorsatum; assembly: GCA_028451465.1. Taxonomy (NCBI): domain Eukaryota; kingdom Metazoa; phylum Chordata; class Mammalia; order Rodentia; family Erethizontidae; genus Erethizon; species Erethizon dorsatum. The sequence continues at coordinate 18,333,183 of CM051836.1, forward strand.
CACTCCTCAGTAGGGCTCGATTCCCTCCCGAACTTTTAGAGGACAAGAGGCTTCCGGGATGGGCTAGGAAATGCCCATCTTCTTCTCCTGGTATGGACTAAACGCTTAGGCCTGTGCTTTGCAATGTAACACTTACTGGACTTCTTTGTTCACTGTCATCATGTTTTTATACTTATAAAGTAGTTTTAATATTTTTATTCTCAAACAGGTAGTTCACATGGTATAATGTGGAACCCTGTCTTATTAATATTTTTATTCATTCAAAACACTACCTTGCACAATAAAATACACATAGTACAAATTAATCAAATGAACAAAAATAATGATTATGTTCAATCTAAGTCATAGTACGAATGAGTCACCCTTGATATCACAGTATCAAAGGAAGGAACCTAATTTATGTAATACTTGGGTTCTATTTAAAATCACAGATTTCTGAATTCCAAGTATCCTTTAAAGAAAATATTCTTCCATTTTGCTTATCATTGTCAAGTTTATACTTCACTTTTTGAAAATCTTTTGCAGTAGAATGGAATTGCTGTGGAAGAAGTAATTTTTATTTGTTCAATTTTTTATCCCAAATGACTAAAATAGTGTCTGACTCATAAAAATTGCTCCATCAATATTGGTAGATAAAAGAAAGAGGGACAGAATAATCCCTATCTTGAAAAAAGTCAGAACTTTATCAGTACATTCTACATCACAGAAAAACAAACTTAAGTGAGCAAATAAATGAACAAACTTTGTGAAAATATCATAAGGTCAATACAGTGTTCCAATATACTTCCTCAGTACTCATATGCATACATAATCTTTTAATATGTTGGAAATCAGCCTGCATCTTAAAATTCATTTGTATATATAATGTGATGATATTTTAATTCTTTTTGCTATTCATCGAAAGATTGTTATCCACTCATGGCCTGTGTGTTTCAACTGATGTCTTACTCAAACCGAAACGTGGTCGTTGTGATGTATTGGTGGTCAGCGTGAGGTCGTCATTCTAGCTGTAACTGTGCTTATTGCTGATTATTACAATCAGCATCACTAGCACAGGTAATCTGAAATAGGTATGATGCCCAGGGGAAGGCATTTCCTTTCTGAAATTTTTCTCAGTTATTCAGCTAGCTGCCCCCACATTTTCCCCATAGATTGTTGTATAACCCAGGTGATATTTGTTAAATAGGAAAAAGTGCATTTTGTGTTATTAACTTTATTTCAATTTTTCTTTAAAGAATTACAAATGCTAACTAAACAGTAGTAATTCTTTCTTACATTACCATATTAGATTTAAGTATGACATTAATGAGACTAACAAAAGAAACAGAAATATCAAGGTACAAACTCCTTACTGGCATGGCTCCTAAGCAAAGCTGTGATGTGAAGTAGCAAATGTAGTGTTTGCTGATTGTGTACTGTACGATGTTACCCTGGCAAGTGCTGTTTATGCATCATAATCTGTGCTCTATGGATGAGGAGACTGAAACTTAGAATGGTGGATAATTTATCCAAGGTCACATTTAGAATCAGAGTGGAGCCAGGATTCAAATCAGACTGCAACTCCATTCTTCGTTAGAGTCCTTGCTGTCCTATTTCCAAGCTGAGTTTGAAAGCAGCCCCAGGCCAGTCCAGGGGCTGCCTTTAGGAACAAGGCCAGATTCTCAAGCTGGAGACCTGTGCTATCTGCACTGGTTCCCCACCTTAGAAGGGCCTCCTCCTTCTCCATCGTCTCATCTCCCACTTAAAGTCTCTGTTGTCATTTTGGATTTCTTAATAATTTTGAACAAGTAGTCCTACACTTTCATCCTTTTTTTTTTTTTTTTTTGTGGGTACCAGGGGGTCGACCTCAGGACCTCGCGCGCCAACAGGCGCCCGTGCCGCTGAGCGATATCACCGGCCCCTTTTTCGTATGTGGGATCCGGGAGTCGAACTCGGGCCCTCGCGCTTGCCGGGCAGGCGCTTAAGCCGCTGAGCCATCTCACCGGCCCCCACTTTCATCTTGTACTGGCCTCTACATATTAAAAATTAAAAGGTCCTATTCAGCAGATTTTATATGGGAATTTCACAGAATAATGTCACGTTGGTTATTGTTTATTGAATGATTTTCCCTTTGGAAAAATATCCACTATACTTAATTTTCTCCAGGATATGGATGTGTTAATCCTCCCTTCCCATAAACCAATTTACAATGAACATAATCTCAAACTGAATACTAGTCAAAGGATCCTCATATTTTCTCTTCTAGTCTTGTTATATCTTTGGGGTCTTTGGTCCCTCTTAAGGTCATCCCTTATAAAGGATTACATGCTTATTATTTTGTTCTTTTTTAGAAGGAAAGTATTCACCTTCCTTAGCCAATTTCCATCCTCAGATTATGAGCAAAGCTGTTAATTCAATTGTTTTTTTCAAAAATAGAAATGAAAAAAAAATGCAAATGTTGCCCACATTCACCTGTTCTAGACTGCAACATACTTGTACAGGACCAGTTGACCAGATGTAATTCAGTCCTTTGAACAAAAGAAATGCACCAACTAGGTGCTTCACGGGCTCTTGCAATTATTCCTGTTACACTATTTATTTCCTCTTTTTTGCTGGTCAGAATTCTTATATGCTTTGAGGTGTTAAAGGGGTTTTTACAAAATCAGGAGAAATGCATTTGTGTCATTTGGAGGCTATAGGCTAATTACTAACCTGACAGGTATAATAACAAAATAAATGCATCAGTGAAGAAAAAAAATCAAACAGTATATGCAATTATTTTATGAAAGAATTTTCTTTCCTTGCGGGAGAAATCTGCCTATTTACCCTCTGTAACAAAGGAGATGTTGAACTACATAAGCGAATTATTCCAGCTCTGTATACATGTGTACATGGAAAGGGATGAATTTAAAATGACGTTAAGCAGTTTTGTTATTGTCAAAAAATAAAAATAAAAACACTAAAAGGCATGACAAATACAGTGAACCCCAAAGATGCACTTTTAAAGATTTCTTAAACAAATACAGTAATTTGTATGGAAAATCATGTGTGATGTAAAGTAATAGAAATTTTTCTCTGTTGAAAAAATTTATGTTGCGTAAGGCTTTCATTATTCTTCATAATGCGTGTGAACTCAGCATTCACGATATGCTGCTAAGGAAAAGGAATCAGGACGTTAAAAGCCCAGCAAAAGAGTCAGGAGGTTTTTTGCTAATAGTACATATATCTAATAAGATAATCTGGAAATGACTCTCGTTAACATTGAGAGTCCGTTTTACTTTGGATGACCAGGGAGTTCAAGGTCCAGCTGTAAATATGAAATTGAGCATTTATCTCAGTTTCTCTGAGTGCCTCTCAAGGATTTTGCAAAAGAGAAGGAGCAGTGCTTACTTTCCTTTCACCCCAAAGTTGCTGCCTTGGCTCTCTCATGGCAGAGGCACTGTACCCAACATTCACAGCTTAGAGGAGGAGAGATTTAACTTTGTGGAATTCAGCCTATGGTCAGCTGGCTCCAAGGCAGAAGCATCACGACAAAAGATACAGGCGTAGCAAAGATGCTCAATTCACGACGGCTGTAAAGCAGAGCAGCGCAAGATTGCCAGACAGAAAGGGGAAAGGGAGCATACACAGTGCCTGAAAGCCACGATTCCATCACTGACCCAGACACACCAGGAGCTTGCTTTACTAATCTGCGAGGTGTTTCTTAATCCAATGAAGTTGACATGTCAGGGTTAACAATCATAGTGGGCAGGTTAATGGGAAATAGAAACATTAATTGCAAAGCTAGTATTTCTCTTTAAAATTACAGGTTTTTTTTTTTTTTTGGCTTTTTGGTTTTAATATTTAGGATGCTCATGGGTCCAAATGGATATTCTTTTACAATGAGAAATAATGTACCCCTAAAGGTATGGAGAAACACATTTATATTAATCTTAATGCTTTGAGAATTCCAATACCACATGGCATTGCCTCTCCTTTTCACTGTCACAAGGACAGAAAACTTCCATCTCCATTCTCTTAGTGTCTTGGGTGGTCCAAATTGACTAATGATTAATAACAGAATAGTATACAAGCTGTACATGGAATGGGAGCCCTCATAAAAAATGAAGAGCCAAAAAAGTAAACTGCTAAATTACAAAAGAATAATAAAATGATGGAGAAGCGAGTCAATTGTGTGTGGAGATTGGAAAGAGAAGTGTTATTGTAACAAGGTAGGTACTGTATTCTCTCAATTTCGGCTTCTCATCCTTGAGGATAGCATGTTATATCTTTCTAGTATATGAAGGGCGTCCCATCTTCTACTTTTCATGAACACCACAAATGTCAAAGTGATCTTCTATACCTGCTGTTTTCAAGAGACTTTGACTTAAATAGTATGCTAGAATCACATGTTTTAACTCTTTCACTATCGTGCTAGAGCTCTCAGACAACTGCAGAGAACTATTCAAAAGACTGTGTTTTTGTTTGAGTTAGAGGCCAGAACAAGGATTAAAAGATTGGGATAGAGTCTATGTTTGGGGGGTGGGGTTTACATGAAATCACATAATACTATCATTATTGCTCTTTCTTCTGGGATTGTTTTTCCTTCATTTATGTTTTAAAATATCTGGTTATTTATTTCTCAGTGACTACTTGTTTTCTACTGAGAAGAACATATTCAATGTAAGCTAAACATTAACTATCTAGTAGATGTGTCTAAATTCTACTGTAAATTACTTGTGGACTGGTCACCTCGGAATAGTGTTCTTTCTTTTTCACAGACTGTCTACATCTGACATCAGTTTGAAAGTGGAATTTAAGCTATTTGGAAGACAGGGAATGGTCAGTCTGATTCAGGGATCTAGTCTGGTCAACTGGATTTTTAAAGCGATTACAACAGATCACCGTGCATTGAGGACACAATGATATGGAAAGCCATATGTGTTGTATTACCCTATTGATTGATTGGATAAGCAAAATTCACATGAACCATTAAGCAGCTGGATGGTATTCCTCATGTATGTGAACCAATTGGAATTGAAGTGTCATTTTTCTTTTCTTCTTTTCTTTTCTTTTCTTTTCTTTTCTTTTCTTTTTTCTATGTCTGATTGCATTAGTTTCATGTTCCCCTACTGTCTTATTGGGTTATTTTACTTGAAGTTTCTCTCTCATAGTATACTTAAGAATGAACTCATTTCCCTTTTCTTCCCATCAGTGTAGATTATTTAGCATCTTGGAAATAATGAAAATGTCACAAGTGCGATTCTGAGTATTGTTTTATTGAAAAAAACATTTTTTGTCTAAATTTATTTTATTTAAGATGATGAGTATCTCAAGAGGATAGTTACAAATCCAGCAATAAAGTAATAAAAGGTGAAGACCTAGTAACTTCATTCCTTCTTTACCTTCTGCACCAATTTTTAAATCTCCCCAAGCATTTCTTGTGCCACTAAAATAGGATCCAGAATACTTCATTTAGTTGAGGCATAATTTCTTTTCTTAATTTATGAATATTAAGGATATCGTCTTCAACAGCCACAGCTAAACTGATTTAGGTTTCTGATTATTCACCCCAGCAAAACTCTTGAGACCTAGCCATTTCCCATTGTGATGAGTGTGGTCAGGCTCAAGTTTTGTAAACCTCTTGTCTTGTGCTGGTCTTTCATAGGAATGCTGCAAGGATGTTTGTAATTATGTCAGTTAGCAGGGCTCAATCCCACCATTCCTTCAGTCAAAACCTATCTTTGTACATCAATAAATCTCACTTAAAGTCATGTATTAATGCACTTATTTTGGACAGTAGAATCAATAAAACGTGACAAATAACTTTTTGCCTAGTATAAGTCACATTTCTAGTTATCATAATCTCTGAATATAACATGTTTTTTGTAAAAATTACCTACTTATTAATGTGTGAAAAGTCAACTGCTGAGAGTGAAGAATAATATAGAAATATTTTATTATCTTGCTTAGAATGCTGGTATTTATCTCATTGTAGGTAAATTCATTTATATAATTATAGGATTTCGGTTGTTATATCTTAAAAGAGGTACAAAAGAACTTTAGCTATATTTTAATTTCTTTAAAATTCACTCTTTTAAAATATGGTGATCTGTCTCTGTAGAGTGTGTTATATATTCTATAGGTTGAGAAATTATCTGCCTTTTTATGTTTAAAACCAGTGCAAAATGTGTTTAGTGAAAAGCAGGTTATTTAACAAGATCACTGGTTGAGAATTACGTATTAATATACTGTATTCTGAAAATCTTTTCCCATTAGTCGCAAGAGTTTTTGTGTACATTATTTCATTTGATTCCTGGTGTAATCTCATGCATGAAACTTGCATTATTGACCCATTTCACAAAAATACAGACACATTCATACATGATAAAACTCAGAACCAAATCTAAATCTTATGCTTTGGACAGTGTGATACTAATGAGCAAAATAATTAGTCATGGATAATTTAATTGACATTTTTTTTTTTTTTTTTTTTTTTTGTGGGTACCGGGGGTCGACCGCAGGACCTCGCGCGCCAACAGGCACCCATGCCGCTGAGCGATATCACCGGCCCCTTTTTCGTATGTGGGATCCGGGAGTCGAACTCGGGCCCTCGTGCTTGCAAGGACATTTTTATTTTTAAACTTAATAGAAGAAAAATTTGAATGAACCTCAGCTCAGTTAAATGTTTCTTTCATGAGCTCTTTCTCTCTCTTTTCATCTGATCTCTTCACTCTTTTAAAAAATCTTCTATATTCTCAACCTCATCACAGGATTCATCTTTACCTCGTGGTTTTCCACAATCATTGCCCTCTTTTTTTTTTTTTTTTTTTTTTTTTTTTTTTTTTTTGTGGGTACCGGGGGGACGACCTCAGGACCTCGCGCGCCAACAGGCACCCGTGCCGCTGAGCGATATCACCGGCCCCTTTTTCGTATGTGGGATCCGGGAGTCGAACTCGGGCCTTCGCGCTTGCAAGGCAGGCGCTTAAGCCGCTGAGCCGTCTCACCGGCCCAATCATTGCCCTCTTGAAGTCTGTTTATTCTCTTTTTAATCCTCAGTTCCATTTCTGAGGAAAAGAAAGTTAGTAGGCTCAATTAATATTTTACAGTGATATCCGAACATAAGCCACTGACCAATCTGTTACGGGCTTGCCATTGAGTCATATCTGTTCCTCATGCAGTCCTCTTGGGCTGAGTATGGAGAATCACATGGCAAAGTTAGCTGCCTCAAAGTTACTCCTTCAGCAGGTAATTGCAGGCAGATGCTGGGGATGTGGAATAAGCAGTGCACAAGAAGGATGAAGAAGGCACATAAAGGGTGCATTTTTTCTTGATACTTACAACAACCAAATTTAACATAGTTAGAGATGTCATATTTAAAAATGATAAACTCCATTCAAAGATATTTTGTTGTAAGTAATAACAGACGGCATATGTTTCATTCAGTGTTCAACTCTCATTTGATGGTGAGAGCTTCCACTGTCACTCAGATAAGCTCAATACAGAAAAATGCTCAAAGTAGAATCCTTTGTAATCCTTGAAACTTCCCTGGGACCATCTATGAGTAAGGATACTTTACTCATACCTAAGCTTTCTTCAGTCTTTACAATTTATATGCTTAGTTGAATTTCTTTAAGAATGTGTACTACAGAACTCTTTAAAGTATAACCATAGTATTTTAGCTGTTCTAGTAGAAATCTGACTTTGGTTGCTGAAGAACAGAGATAAGTCATCAGCTTATGAAAGGTCATCTTCCACTTAGAGCTAAAGTTTCAAATACTGGCATTATCTGATCTGCTAGTTTTCCTTAAACCATGCTGTTTCTACCCAAAACTAATTTTAACATACTCTAAGTAATATAGACACACATATTATTTAATATGTTTGGAAGCAAGTGAACTAACTTAACTAAAACCTCTGTTTTCTGAAGACATTTTATATAGCTCTGACTTGGATGGTTAACTTGCAACATTTAGAAAACAGTAAGATTTACTGTAATGCAAACTGAATCAAACTTATTTGGGCTTTTTCCTTGCTCCAGAAGGAACTCCAATGATAACCTTTCTGAATCACTTGGCTTTGTTTTGAATTCTTTCACAACCATGATATTCATAAATTGAAAGTTAGTCTTCAGCATGATAGTATTAAGAAGTAAGGCATTGAAGAGGTGATTAGAGAATGGGATTGGTACCTTTGTAAAGAGGCTCGAAAAAGTCCTTTTGACCTTTTGTGAAGACATAGCTAGAAGGTGCTGCATCTGAGGATAGGTCCTCATCATACACCACATCTTGTTGATACTTTGACCTTGGACCTCCCAGGCTTCAGTGAGCAATATATTTCTATTGTTTATAGTTAACTAATCTAAGGTATTTGGTTATATCAGCCCAAACACACTAAAACAGAAATTAGTACCAAGACATAAGTTACTATATTTGCTTAACAAATTCCTTAAAGTGTGGAAATGGCTTTAGAACAAGGTAATGGTAGAGGCTTGAACAGTTTGGAAGTATATTGCTGGAAAAAAAAGATACATTGTCAGTATATACTTGAGATCTAAAATGTCCCCCAAAAGTCTCCTGTTCATAGGTGAGGCTTTTGGAAAGTGACTGGATCATGGGAATGGTGTACTCATGAGTGGATTAGTCCATTGATGAATGCGTAGCTGACTGTGCTGCTTAAAGGTAGAGGCAGGGGGCCGGTGAGATGGCTCAGTGGTGTAAGCGCCTGCCTGGCAAGCGCGAGGGCCCAAGTTCGACTCCCGGAACCCACATACTAAAAAAGGGGCCGGTGATATTGCTCAGCGGCACGGGCGCCTGCTGGCGCGTGAGGTCCTGAGGTCGACCCCCGGTACACACACACACACACACACACACACACACACACACACAAAGAAAAGGTAGAGGCAGAGCCTGTTCAGAAGAAGCAGGTCACTGGGGTGCAGGATGACTTTCTTGTCCCAGACTTCTCCCTTCTTTCTCTGCTTACCAGCTGCCATGCAGTGAGTCATGCCATCCTGCCATGCTCTTTCCTTCTTGAGCTGGCCAACCATGAACCAAACCCGCTAAAACTGCAAGCCAAAATAAACCTCTTCTTTAAGCTGCAGGCATTGGGTATATTCTCCCAGCAACTGGAAAATGACTAATACAATCACCATGAATGGAACACTGAAGTTGATTCTTAGGTGATCTCAGAAAAAGAGCTGTAACTGTCTTTTTAGAGGTTACTAAGTGATCATGAGCAGAATGTTGTTAAAAATATAGGCAGTCAAGACTATTCTGATGCGACTTCACACAGAAATGAGGAACATATTATTGGAAACTGGAGGAAAGTTCATTCTTAAAGTGTCAAAAAAGTTGGATGGATTTTGTTTGTGTTCTAGTGTTTTGTGAAAAAGGGAAATTCTGAGTGATAAAATAGAATATTTGATAGAATAAATACCAGGCAAACTGTGAAGGATACAGCACACTTTCCTTGACTGCTTATAGTAAAATTTAAGAAGGGAGAAACAAATTAAAAGTAAAATTTATAATAAAAAATGTAGGAGTACTAAGCCTGGTCATATTATAAATAGTGAAAAAATGTGCTGAAAAGAGAATAAGTGTATGGCCCGACTTGTGATAAGCAGATTAGTATGGATAAAAGAAGCTAGGTGTATTTCATCCAGATAATAGAAGATGACAACAAGCCTTGTCAGAGGCCTCTCCCATCGCAGGACCAGAATGCTAGGGCCTTCTCTGCCTCCTGGTGCAGCATTCATTGGCCACCCCAGATGTGGCTGAAGCAAGCCAAGGAGCAGCTTAAGTTGGCCTCCAGAGTACACAGGTAATAATCCTTGGCAGTGTCCAAGTGATGCCATCTCTGCTGACATGAAGAGTACAAGCTATGGATGTATTTTGACTTCTACCTAAATTTCAAAGGATGCTACAGACTGTCTTGCTTCCCATCCAGACAACTGTGACAGGGGCAGGTCCACTGCAGAGTGCCCACCACTAAGGCAATGTTGAGTAGAGCTGAGAGGCCAGGGACCACCCCAAGATCAGACTGGTAGGGCCCCCAGTGTGCAACTTCCACATGGGAGAGCCACAGATATGGGGCTCTTCTGATGCATGAGAAATGCAGCATGGGGTCAGAGAGGTCGAGGGGGCTAGCTTCCCACTCTGAGGGACCAATCCCCAAGCCAGTGTATTCCCAGTGGAACACTGAATCAAAGAAGTTTATTCTCAAACCTTAGGAGTTAAAGTTTGCACTGTTGTGCTTTGGAATTATTTGAGACCTATTATCCCTTTCTCTCTTATTATTTTTCCTTTTGGAGTGGAAATATATATCCTGTCCCTGGCCCACCATTGCATTTTGGCAGCATATATCTTGTTTGCTTTCTCAGGCACACAGCTGGAATCAAATTTGCCTTAAAATGAATCACATTTGAATTTCGTCCTTATCTAATATCAGTGGTATTTAATTTAACATTGAACTTAGATTTGATGCTGGAATAAATTAAGGTTTTTGGACGTATTGCTTGTGATGAGTTTATCTGGCATGTGAGAAATACTTGAATTGTAGTGGTGGTGGTGGGGACAGAATCCAGTGCTCTGAATATTCACCTTTTCCCCCAAATCCATATGTTGAAACTGAATTCTCCATGTGATAGTTTTAAAAAGTTCAATTTTTAGGAAGGTCTACCCTCATAATTGAGATTAGTGCCTTTATGAAAGATGCTTGAGGGGACCATTCTGCCTTCAGCTATGTGAATGCCTCCTATGAGAATTTGCCCTTCTTGAGACACTGAATTGACTAGTACTTTGATCACAGAATTTCAGCCTTCAGAACTTTACTCAACAAATTTCTGTTAGTAAATTATACAGTCTAATGTATTTTTTTATAGCTTCCTGAAGTGATGGAGACAACCTTTGAATCCCTGTTGTTCAAAACACTGGGTTTAATATATACATGATGTAGAAGAAATTTTGGTTTTTAATTTCAATTGTCATTCATCCTTTGTGCATAAAATTAAAGTACAGCAATTCATATTCATATAATCTCTATATATCTCTTCCTTCAGCTTTTTCTGCAGGATTACCCAGAGACCACATGATATCACATAAAGAAAATGGAGGAATATTGCAATTTTTTCTATAAACTGTGCAGACTTCATTCCTGATTCTAAAATCCATGGTGGGTTCCATGAGTACTTGAAATAGTGGCCTAAAATGTCCATAGGTTGACCTAGTGAGTCATTCCCTTTTTTATTTATTTCTCAAACACAAAAGTATATTAAAACGAAGAATAAAACAAAAGCAAAAATTATGCTAGCACTGTTCAAAAGTAGCATATATGTCACAAATAGACTTCAGTTTTCTAATAGTCACATTATGAAAATAAAAAGAGATGAAATTAATTTTAATAATATATTTTGCCAAATGCATGAAAAATTTAATTTCAACATAAAATACATTATAATATGCTTAACAACATATTTTAAGTTCATTTTTATACTATTAGATCATGAAATCCAATGAATATTTTATTCTTGCAACAGTTCTCAATTGCAAATGCCCAAATGCCACAAGTGACCCATGGTTACACTCTTGGATGCTTCTAGTCTAAATTCTCACTTATAATCACTTCCTGAGTCAAGTGAGTATAGATGATTTTTGTCATGAGGAATCATACTATTATTATTCAGGGTTTTCTTTTTTTTTCATTGCTGGACAAAGTACCTGACATACACAATTTAAAATAGAAAAGTTTTATTTGGTTCATGGTTATAGAGGGTTCAGTCCATGGTTGGTTGGATTCGAGGCAGAAATAGTATGGCAGAACGGCCTGGAGGAGGAAAGTTATTTAATCCACGGTACCCTGAAGGCAGAGAGGAAGAATAGGAAGAGCCAGAGCGAGCGATATACACTCCCTGTGATCTACCTCCTCTACCCAGACCCCATCACCTAGCAGCATATTTAGGTATGAACTCATCAATGAGTTGATCCACTGACAAAAATTGTGCCCTCATGATATAGTCACCTTCAAAGACATCATACCTCTGAAAACATGAAACTTTTGGGGAACATTTTAGACCTAAACCACCACAGCTACATTATAGCAAAAATCTTTACAATGATCATTTCACTTAGGAATACTATGTACTGGAATGTTTCCTTAAAATGTACTTAAATCTTTAGCTAAATGAATGCATGTTACAAAATTGTTTATTATAGAAATTCAAAATAATTTCACAGTATAGTATTAAAGTCACTGGAAGAATTATCATAAGATATTACTCAATTATTAAAACATTATAGAAAAGCACATATATATGAATATTGCCCTTATTAACTGAAAAAGGTGATGTCTGCATTTTCCATAATACATTTTTCTGAACAAAGCAAAAAGTGATTTAGTATTAAAATAATTATAAAAGTTTTTAAATTGTAATTGCATGTGTGTGAATTTTCCTTTGTGCCAACATGTCTTATTCAAATTCTGTAGTAAAAATACATTGCCATTCAATTCATAATTTTAAAAAAATTATTTAAATTTATGCATTTACCATAGATTACTACTTAAGATGAAAAAAAAGATAATTTATGTAACATGATCTCATTGTTATAGAAGTGTATATAAAGATACATAAAAAAACTAGAAAGGTGTATCAAGTTTTTGATAACAGTTTCATCTGAGTATCAGAATAGAAGGGCAAGGAAAGAAACCATATAGCTTGTCTTATTTTTTGTGTATTTTCATAGCAAAATAATAAAGGAATATTTTAATATTTTATTTTGATATAATTCCAATTACATAAAATCTAAGAAAAGCTATGAAAGCAGAGAATTAATTTTTCACCATTCACTTTACTAATTTATGTTACTACCCTACATTTTGTCACTTGTTGCCTTGTCCTGTATTTTGAAAACCTTTAGAAATTTAAGCAGATGCTACTGATGTCTTAGTCTATTCCGACGGTCCAAACAGTGGAAGAATTTCTCATGCAGTTTCCATTTGTTCAAACCACATACTATACATTATATTAACTACATAGCATTTTCTTTCTTTCTTTTTTTTTTTTTTGTGGGTACCGGGGGTCGACCTCAGGACCTCGCGTGCCAGCAGGCGCCCATGCCACTGAGCGATATCACCATCCCTTTTTTCGTATGTGGGTTCCGGGAGTCGAACTCGGGCCCTCGCGCTTGCCAGGCAGGCGCTTATGCCGCTGAGCCATCTCACCGGCCGACTACATAGCATTTTCTTGTCTGACAAACTTTTGAAGGGCTGGAAACTGCTAAAATCACAATTAAAAGGATAATAATTTAACATTCCATTCAGCAGTTGATTGTGTTCAGCTGAAGTTCAGTCACACACACTTTCACTCAAAAGGAAAGAGAAAAAAAAAAAACCTTGATTTTCTGCATAAACAAAGAGTTTATGGATATTTAAAAACACTGTGAGTATGATATATTGCTCTAATGATAAAGATGTTTATATGAATTTTCTTGTCTTTGAAAAGCAAGTTTACTTGCAAGGACAAAAAGGCTCCTGGATTAAAAAGCTAAAAATCTTTAAGGGATCAAGCTTTGATAGCACTGACAGCAATAAACTATAAAATAAAAGAGAGCAGGGACCCATAAGAGGAAACAGATCGCAGCAGCATGTGACTGCCTTTTCCCTGAGGTGTCTGCTAATCTATGTAAGCTGGTCTTGGGGTTTAGTTGCCCTGCTGGGCAGAGGCAGGGAAGTCAAAGTCATTGCTTGCCTTTTGGAGCTGGGAGTCCTGGGGGAAACCAGCCCATATTAAATAGGGACTGCATGATACCATGATCCTAACTGCCAACCCCAGGAATAAAGAATACAGGTGCAAGGAAAGTCTCCATCTCGCATCTAGCTTGGAAAAATTAAAAATAAACAAACAAAACACTTCTGCACTTGAATGAAGCTTGTAAATCGTTAAAATGCCTTTTGTCTTTTACACTGACTAAATTGGAGGCTCCTGTAGGATTTGAAGCCGAAAAGAGGGAGGATCTGAATTAACTTTCAAAAAGAGCTCTAAGGCCACTGTGTGCGAAGGAACACATGGAGCAGGGAGGTTGGATGCAGCCAGGCCAGTAGGCGGGCTGGTGTGGTAACAACAGAGGAAGTATGGCTGGGCGTGGTGGTGCACACCTATTACCCCAGCACTCTGTGAGGCTGAGGTGGGATGATTTTAAATTCGAGCCCAGCCTGCACAGCTTAGCAAATTAGTGAGACCTTGTCTCAAAAAGGTAAAAGACATTTTGCCATTAATCCCCCTGAAAATATTCTCTGTCTCGTCGAAGCAACACACTTATCCCATCATTCTTGCTACTTTGTGAAGCAGCTCTGCAAGTCCTCTATCATGCGTGTCTTTAGTTGTGCTGCTGTGGCTGCCTCTGTGTCCTGAATCGATTCAAAACGTTTACCTTTCATGGTCGTTTTGACGTTGGGAAAGAGCTGGAAGTCTCCTGATGCCATACCTGGTGAATAAAATGGATAAGAACACACCCCGGTGTTTTTAGGAGGCTGCCCTTCTGTTTGGAGACACACAGTTGTGACATTTACCATATTTTTTTTTTATCACAACTTGTAAAGACACTCATGAAAGAGGACTTCCACAACTTCTTCAGAAAGTGGCAAGAATAATGAGATAAGTGTGTTCCAAGTGAGGGGAAGTATTTTTGGGGGTTTAATGGTAATATGTCTTGTAATAAATCTTTTAAAACAAACTTTCACCATATATTTTGATCACTGCTTGTAAATGTACAAAATAAAGTAGCAAAATACATAGAATTGAATCTCAATGTAGCCAGTCTAGCAAAAAAAAAAAAAGACTATTCTGTAATATTTTTTCAAAAGAAAGCTGAGGTATAGCACTTTGAACTTGTATGTCATTTCTAAACTCTAAAATAATAGGTGTTAATCCTATTGTATTACAAATACCTGATCTTGTATAACATGCATAGCAGTATATTGTGTATAAAAACATGTTGCAAACTTTAATATGCAACACAAATCTAAGATGCTCAACTTTTTAAATGAAGACATATGAATATAAAACTAATAATGAGAACTATTTTTAGTTCACACATACAGAAGTATTGCATAATAGTTAAACTATCTCTATGCATTATATAATTGGATTATTACCTCAGTTCTAAGAGGTTGTTGGTACTAATGTGAACACCCTATTATAAATAAGTAACATGAAGTTTAGAGAGAATAAATGAGTAGCTCAGCTACTAAATGATTCTTTGATTTTCTGTAATCTAATGAGTATTATTTCTATACCTATAGGGTATACACGATCCTTTCTATCAGTGGTAGTATAACTTAGTGATTAGTTTTAAATTTGTAAATAGAAGTATCTGGGTTCAAATTCTAGTTTCACAAATTTCCATCTTGGTTAGCTAAAAATATTTAATATTCTAAGATTAATGGTTCTTATTTATAAAATTATAATATTGACTTCATTAGCAGTGTTGTACAAATATCATGAGAATTAAAGAAGTAAATCATGGGCTTAAAATAGTGTATAGTGTCTACTGAATATTTGTTCAGTTTTTAATTGCATATTTTAAAACATATAATCAGGTAAATATGAAAATAATGGTCAATTTCATCTTGAAAATTAGTTGAATCACAGTTAAAGGACAAGGATAATTAAGAAACTTCCATTACTCTCTTATGCTGTCATAAATACTTTCATCGTTATTTTGGATGTAGTACATTCTTAAAGTATTTTACATATTAAAAAATCATATTAAAATCTAAGAATCAGTAATATTTTGGTATTAAGCATACATGAAATTTTGATTGTTATTAGTATCATTTATTGACATGAAAGATTGAGAGATGACCATACAGCATTTTGTTCATTTATTTAATTATTTATGGTATTCCATTCAAAATTTTACAGTGCTATAGTGACAACTGATGAATTAACTTTTATGTAAGTCAGTCTCATTTCTTTCCTTTTCTCCTTTCCTCATGCTGCTTACTTGCTTTCATATTATAACCTCATGTTTGTTGAAGAGAGATACTTCCTTAAAATTTGGAGGAGTTATGGCCCATGTTTTCTACTGGTGTGCTTTCTTATACTCGTGTGATAAAATATTGATTTCTAAATTTATTTTGACAAGCTCAAAAACAATAGCCAGCTTATGCTTAAAGTGTACAACCCCTCCCTGCCTTACTCATACTCTTCTTCTGTTTCTCTATCATCTTAACCTATCAATTAAGTGCACATATAAAGACCTCAGTTTAGTTTCCTAAATCAACTTGTATCTCCCTACCTTGAAGGAACGTGCCATAATACAAGACTGCATGTATACAATCATCTTCACAAGAAGGTGACAAATGTGAACAAAGTGTTTTCCACTTACTTTTATGCAACTATCTAAGCAATCAGAATAGCCTAGAATCACCATTATCTCCTGTAAAATACCTTGGTTGGAAAAAGTTCCAAATCATTCATAAGTTCAAGCCAAATGGTGTTCAATGATTTTTTGACCTTATGCTGCACTAAAAAGCTCACATAAAAGCAAGCAAGCTACCGGATTATGTCATGACCGGATTATGAGAGTCAAGTCTTAATGTTCCTTGGAAGAAATGTTCTTATGAAAATAAGACATGGAACAATGAAGATAGCCAAGCTAAGAAAGCACAGAGTATATGTTAACTACGGTTACTGAGCACTCATTAATGCCTTAGTGTTCACTTTCTTATCCCTACATTCCATTTAGAGTAAAACTCCTGAAAAATGACCAATAAAAATTGCCCCACTTATAAAAAAGAAAACTAAGCATTATGTTAAATACTGCTATTAGGAAAAAAATATAATACAATAGATGGAAATATGAACTCTGAAACCTAGTAGATGTGACTAAAAATATTGGTTAACATTTAGTATGTCCCTTGTCTCCCTGTACAATCCAACTCAAAATCCAGCTGTGGTGTTTTTTCTTTTTTAATCTGTGAAGCCTGCTGTACTGAACACTACACTTCCTTAACTAGCACTTTGCAACTCATTTTTCTTTAATATATAACTGCGTTTTATAGGATATCTATTACATATATTTATGTTTATATATGCATACACATGTATATGTATATACAAGTATATAAAATATCTAAAATAATATATGTACATAAATGTACACATAAATTTAATATATAATATGTATATATGAAATATGAGTATATAAATTTATGTTTATAAAATTTAAGTTTATAAATATGAGTTGCATGATGCAAAGAGGATGGGATCCTGCCACAGCTGTCCATAGCATAATGTCTTGCATAAAGTTTATATTAAATAAATATTTGATATTCAAATTGGTAGATACAACTATTTAAATTCGAGATAGAAGGTTAGAACCTTGACATTATAAGTTTAAAAGGGGCAGGAAAAATGTTCAGTTTCAATAAAAACCTCTTCAGTAATTATTATGATTGTTAAAATTAGTATTTAAATCACATCAAAAATAAAACAAGTTTACTAAACTGCAAATATAAAGAAAAAAGAGAAGGTTTTGGCTTGAAATATACTAATCATTATGGAAGTAGGCATTTGGTCTTGGTCAAAGAATCCAAACTATGTGTGTTTAAATTTAAGACCCATTCCAATTTAAACAATGCTGTGGGATTTATAAGTAACTCTAGTTCTTGTCTAAAGGTGGAAAGAATACAGGTTGTGTGTTATTTTCAGGCAAAGAAACATACACTTATTGAAATGGGACACTAACTTTTTCAAATTATTTATACCACTACCTCTGCCAAATGTTCAGACTTTAGATCTGAATAATTAAAAAAAAATGTGCTCTTTGTTTAAGAAATTGAAAGTTCAGGGCCGGTGAAATGGCTCAGCAGCGTAAGCGCCTGCCTGGCAAGCGCGAGGGCCCGAGTTCAACTGCCGGAACCCACATACGAAAAAAGGGCTGGTGATATCACTCAGCGGCACAGGCGCCTGCTGGCGCGCAAGGTCCTGAGGTCGACCCCTGGTACCCACAGAAAAAAAAAAAAGAAATTGAAAGTTCATACTTTAGCATCAAGAAAATGAAATCATTAATAAATACTCCAAATATATCTGCATACTCCAAGTACATTTACACTGAAGAATATTGTGCCTTCTGTCCTTCCTCTTGTTCATTCCATATCTCCTCCTTCTAGCCTTAAAAACACACTTTTAAGGTTCTTTCTCAAATGCACCAAGCTTCCCTTCATTTTCCCTAAGCCTACTCTAGTTTCCTTTGTGACAAACTCTCGTAGATGGATGCTTCTTATTTGAAACTTTGATTCAGTTGTTAAATATGAGGCCATTTGTGGGGTAACTTGATTTATATCTTGGCGCTATCATTAGATTGGAAGCTAGGGGGTTGGTGATGAGTCAGAAAGGTTTTGTTTGTATGGTGTCAAATATATGGTAAGGTGATACGGCCTTTATTATAAATAATAAATTGCTGTAACTACTTAGGATATAAATTCTTCTTAAAGTACTGCTGCCTCTTTATTTCAGTGTGCCCCAAATTCCAAGAACCTTCCCAGTTATTTTGGTATCAAATTTAATACTGATCAGTGTTTCTTCATTTGGAGTAACGATGTATTAAAGATATTTAGTCTTTTCTTCATTTATTTAGTTTAGATTATGTTACGCAACCACAGGCTGCTTAATGACAGGAACACATTCTGATAAATGTGTCATTCGGCAATATTGTCCTTGTGCAAATAGCAGAGAGCAACACACACAAACCTACATCATCCAGGCTCGTTGATGTAATCAAGAGACAGGTAAACATGAGATGCCCAAGGCTGCTGAGCACTGTTTCATAATAAAAGCTTTCTTCCTAAGAACAGTGGCACGAAGTATAGTAAATACGTAAACTGGCAACATAGTTGTTTATTGTCACTATCAAGCCCTATACTCCGTACATATTAGCATACTTCTGTTTACATCAGCATCACCACACTACGAGGGGATCCTGCTTCTGCTGTTGTTAGGCACCAGGGATTTTCAGCTACATCATAATCTTGTGAGGCCAACATTCTATACGTGATTCACTGTAGACTGAAATGTTGTTTTGTGACATATGACAGTGCTCTTTACAAACCACCTGTTTTCGTTCAATATATTCTTATTTTTCCTCACTTCTCAAAACTATCTACACCTTTTGTCCCCAAATACCAATGGGGATTTGTCTTCCACTATTCTTGATACTCTGCTTTTATTTTATTTATTTTATTTTTTTTTTTTTGGTAGGTACCGGGGGTCGACCTCAGGACCTCGCACGCCAGTAGGCGCCCGTGCTGCCGAGCGATATCACCTGCCCTTTTTTAGTATGTGGGTTCCAGGAGTCGAACTCGGGCCCTTGCGCTTGCCGGGCAGGCGCTTACGCCGCTGAGCCATCTCTGCTTTTATTTAATCCAGTCTTCTTATGAGTCTGAAATTGTTGGCACTTTTCCTCTTACAGCTGGTCACTGAAAATGCTCCCTATACCCACCTTACCCTCTGCCCCATTTAAGCAGGTGATGTGAATCCTTAAATTTTCAACTTCCTTCCCATCTTTTTCCTGACACCCTCACATTCTGGTCATTTACTTCTGTTCTCAATGTCTCGTATTTTTATGGTACTCCACATGATTTCGCACTTATTTATACAATGCCTTATGTTGTACGGAAATGTTTTACATGTTCTATCTTGTATTCCCCACTAAAACACAAGCTTGCAAATTAGGCATGGCTGCACACACCTGTACTCTAGGAAGCAAAGGCTGAAGGATCACAATTCAAGCCCAGCCTGGGCAACTTAGTGACTTAGAGAGACTGTCTCAAAATTAAACAAAACAAAACAAACAAATAGAAAAGGGCTGAGGATATAGCTCCATTTGAATACCCTAGGTTCAACTCCCAGCCCCCTACAAAAAAATCGATCTTGCTGAGTCAAGAATTGTGCAAAAAGCACCATCGTATCCTAAGGCAATTCTAAGACTATCATTGTCAGTGTCCAAATCACCATTCAAGTCAGCCAGCCCTCATTATGTGTGGACTCCAAATGTCTTTGTGAAGTTTTTGTCCTTTCTTAATTCCTGGGGCGTACCTGTAATATAGCCATTTTCCTACTTTGAGTTACTTTTTCTTTTTTTCTCTCTCTACGGTAGGAAGGCAGCTTGATGAAGTCAGGGGTCATGCCTTTTATCAAAACAGTATCTTAAATACTAGTGCAATATCTAGTGGGAAGGTGGGGTCTTGCTCTGTATTTGATAAATGGATAACTCAGTGATGTATACCTCTTTTCATTTGTGCGGCATCAATCAGATTTTGTATTATCAGAAGATTAGGAAAATTTTGATACACTGATAAAATATTGCTTTGATCTGTAAAACATGCATAAAACCAAATAAAATTTTAGTTAAGGTTTCATTTTTTATAAAAAATTTGTTAAAACTTGATTTTTGCAATGAGACATGTCTGATTTTTGGTTGTATGTGATGCAAAGGAGGACCATAGTGTCATGAGCCTCAGTAATCTCACAATGTGTGCGATGATGACCAGCTACCTCACAGTGGTGCTGTACTAATTAAAGAGTATGATGCATGAAAAATTCTTAGCAAATTTGCTGACACAGAAATACAATACATTTTAATCAATACCCTTTATGAAAGCTATTTCCGAGGGGAGAGAGTAAATGTTCTGTCTTCCAAGATCTGAATGAGTTCAAAGAAGTGATACCATTTTCCTAATCCAGATGATTATGCATTTAAAAATATAACATGTACAACATAAATATGTACACAAGTAGAGTGTGTTCTACCGCACATCTGTAAGATCTGACCACCTTGAAATATTTTCTCTGTAAAATATAAACTTTCCCTGTAAAAAGTCAAATAGTAAATCAGGCTTTAAGAGTTGTATGTCACAACAATTCAGCTCTGTCATCACAGACACCATGCTTAAATAAATGAACATGATCGTGTTCCAAAAAATCTTTATATGTACAAACAGGTGGACAGCCAGACTCGCTAACCCTTGTATGATATGGACACTTTTTCTTCACTAGAAAATTTTATCACAGGTAATAAATTTCACATTTGTATAGTATATCTTTGCAATAATGCCAACATTTTAAGGATGCAGGATTGCTCAAAAGGTAATCTTTAAAAAATACTTACATATATATTAATCTTTATATGTATTTAACTATGTGTAACTTCTAACTTCAATTACTAATTACCTGTTTACCTTGATAAGGTTTATGTTTTTTCATGGCTCTAGGTAAATCAACTTTAACATCACCTTTTGCCTTGGCATTTTGCCTTACTTTATCAGATACTCAGTTCATATCCACAGTACTAATAAAAGTCACATGTCCAACTTGACAGTTCCACATGTCTAAAAAGTCAACTAGAGAGTTTATTAATTAGTGCAATCCTGGTCTTTCAATCCAAACAGCAGTATTTCTGTCCTCTAAAAGTTCGTGCTTCTGCCTGTGTCCAGGCTAAGTTCTATAAGAGATCAGATATAATAATATTTGTCCTAAAGTAATGATTGTCATGAAGGTGGAGACATTTTCCTCCCAGGGTGTATTTGCAATGTCTGGAGATACTGTTGATCATTAAAACTTAGAAGGAGGGAGCCTGCTACTGGCATAGATGCCAGGTGTGCTGATCCACATCCTATAATGCACAGGACAGCCGCCTCCACACAAAGAATTAGTGTCCCCAAATGTGGCAAGGTTTAAAGAACTCTGCTGTAAAGGTTGTTATGAAGATTAATTTACATAGTGTTGTAAAGGTTCAGTAGAATGCTAGGTTCAATAAACATTAACTGTTAAAAATAAAACCAGTTTTTAATAACTGGTAGAAAATAAACATGTACCTAAATTGTAAAAGAACACAAACATGTACAAATATAAATGAACTATTCCATTCTTTGGGCCAGAATCATGCTGATATATATATTTAGATCAAATGATAGAATGACAAAATTAATATTTATATGTGTGTATTAACGTCTGGATTCCACATAGCCTTTGTGAGCCTTGAAAGGTTTTGAATGATACTTGCCTGTTCTATTATTGTCACGTAAAATGTTTTATCATTGTGTTACTATCTGACTTATTTTAAATTCATGTGGGAACTTTCTAAGTTCTATTTCCTATCATAAAAATCAATGACAACTTAATCGATGCTGCTAAAAACAAGCCCCAGTTCCTATGTAGTAGAAAAGTAAACAAGCTGGAGAATTAAAAGTGACAGACTCTGCACATCAAGGACAGAGCACACTTCTAGTGAGCTCTTCTATGCTTGCAGCCTGAAAGGTTCCATCTGCTTGGCTCTTTCCTCAGGGAATTGAAGCCCTTAGAAAGGGATAAAAAAAACTTCAACATTACAGCAATGTTTCATGTCATTAGGTTTAAATTAAGTAAATAACAGAACGCTAAACTGATGACACATCTGGAGGCACACCATTGTAATTTGTCATCTCCATCACCATCACTGGACCTTTCTTTTAGACTTTTGTGGATGCTTATGTCACCATTCTCCATGTGCCACTAGAGGACACACCTAGAAGCTTATAATCTTATGCAAATGCAGATATCCACAGTGGTCCTGTGTCAACAAGTTGTAGTGGCAGGGATTGTACCAGTTTCCCGTGATATCAGGTTATATAAACTCATGCATATAGCTGTGAGTTGTTACTACCATATGTGGATTTGTTAGAAAGAAGTGACAGGGAAAAATTTAGGAGAATCGAACTGTTCATGCACCATCCTAAAGGGTTAGTGAATATTGAGTTTGTTATTTTTGGGTAAGTGGTTGGAGTATGGTCAGTTCTATTTTTTTTCAAAAAAGAATGAAATCTGAATTTTTAAGGGTGACATAAATCCATCAATCAATGAGACAGAGTTTTAAAGTAGTGTAAAGGTACTGGGATGTAGCTCAGTGGTAGAATGCTTACCTATCATACATGAGGCCCTGGGTTCAATCCCAGAACTGAAAAAAAAGGAGTGTAACATGATACAACCACTTTGGAAAACTAGTATTTTCATTGAACATAAATGCATGCCTACTATATATTAGTTCTACTCCTAGACAGTTACCCTAAAGAAATGAAAGTGTATGTCAGAATACTCTTAGCAGGTTTTATTTTCACAGTAGCCCAAAATTGGAGATAACACAACTGCTGCTCTACAAACCATTGTTTAGGTAGAATGTTCCCTTACTCTGTGACCACTCTCATCTGAAGTTGTTTCAGTTTGTCTGCAACATTCCATTCAGAATGGACCTTGAAACCACTATAAAATTTTTCAATGTTGTTAGACAGTGAAATATCCATAGGAGCTCGTCACTGCATTACCTTACTTCTGGGTTTTCATAGATATAAAGAAGATGGTAAGTAATTGTTAGTTACTTGTTAGTTTTGTCATTCTATTGATTTGTATTTTTCTATTGATTCATACTGAAATACTATCTTAAACTGTTCAAGCACTTTTATATCTGTCTCTGATAATCTGTCTTTTGCATTCTGTTCCTGTACAAAAACATGTTTTGTTTTGTTTTTATTCAAATCATGCATAATGCAATTTACTTTACTCGTGTTGAATTTGGCTCATCAATTTCTGTGAGCTGTTTAACTTTACTGAAATGCTCTTTTTTGTTGAAAGGTGGTATCATTAGAAGCACCAATGGTATAATTATCTCCATCATAATGGAAAAATATCATATGGTAAATATGCTTATGTCCATTATCCCATATAATTCATTCAATGAGTCAATGATGATTCTTCAGTTATAGTTTTATGGATGAGGAAACAGTGGAAAGCTCAGTTTTAAGTAACCTTAAAGCAACTCTGCTGATGAATGATAGAGCCAGGACCCTATTCTAAGTCTACAATTTCAACATCTACGTTATTAACCGTTGTAATTTTGTCTGAAACTGTTCTTTCTGAATATTCTATCCATTGCCAAAATATGCTGTGAGACTTGAGTTGAAGTCATGAAGTATCTTTTGGTATTACACATTTATCACTTTAGCTTAAGTAAGAGAATTACTTTTTGGTATCATACATTTATCACTTTAGCTTAAGTAAAGCAATAAACAGTTAAATTTACAAGGAGATTTCACCTGCCTCATTTCAAGAATCTTGTCCAGAAGCATACAATTAAAGGCTTCAGTAAATATACTCTGATTTCAGTATAATGGTTTTGTCTATTTATAGCTTCTATCTTATTCTAGTCAACTCATGGATATCTAGAGACTGTTTTATTTTTTTGTTGTTGTTGTTGTGTTTGCTTGCTCATGTCACATTTCTTGAATGAGATTGTATCTAAAGTGTATTTTTACATTTAGTGCAAAACATTTCTAAAAGTAGAGCTGTAACATAATACAGTATCTCCTTATTAAGGGAACAAGGTGGAGTAGTACAGTGTATCTGAATATTACATATTCAAATACTAAAAGCTGACTTCTATCAGGGTCACAGGGAAATCATGGATTAACTAGATTCTTTTTTTTTTTTAAGTTTATAGCAGAGATCACAGTTTTCTCCCAAAATCCATTACCTTCTTCCCTATGGTAACAGGATTTTGTGGAATACATGGTTAGACTATGTTGAGTCATTTATGTGGTAGATAGAATACCATATGTGGTAGACAGAATAATGACTCCTACAAATGTGCATGTCCTCATCCCCGGAACCTGTAAGCAAGTTAGGTTATGAGGCCAGGGGAAACTAAGGTTGCTAATGGAATTAGGACTGCTAATCACATGTCCTCAAGGTAATCTTATCCTGGATTACCTGGATGAACCCGATTGTATTTCTGAAGGTTGTTAAGAGTTACAGAAAGATGTCACTATGGAAAACCAGAGAGATGGCACCATAGAGGACTTGGTCTGATGATATTGTCTTTGAAGGAAGAAGAAGGGGTCATGAACCAAGAAAAGTCAGTGGCCTCTAGAAACTGCAACAGGCATGGCAATGGGTTTTCCCCGAGCAGCCAGAAAATGCTACAACTCTACTGACACACTGATCTTAGCCCAGTGAGGTCCACATCAGACTTTTATTTGCAGAAAAAAATTTTGTTGTCTCAAGATAATCTTTGGTTATTTGTCATAGCAGTGCTAGGAAGCTAACACTCCATGCTAAAATCTTATCTTGGAGAAGAGATGAGCACTGGAATCAGAATTGCTTCAAAAGATACAGTCTAGAAGCAATGTGCAAATGGACTAATTGAGCAAAGTCAGAAGGAGAAACATCAGAGTCTATTTTTAACACACAAGGTCTCGAATGATGTGGGAAGGCACCCGCAGGAGGAGAAATGCAGAAGCAGAGAGGAAGAATTTGCTACCCAGTGAGGAGTTCTTGATTTTGAGGTCTGTGACATGCAGAAAGTCTGAGAGAGGGCAGAAGGGTTGGCACGGGTATGTCATATATTGCAGGGACACTGTGTCATGCAAGTTTATAGAGGTACAGGAAAATAATTTCAATTTTGGGAAAAAAAATAATTTCAGTTTGGGGATACCTTTCAAATACTTTTCAAATAAAGCTGCAAATACTGATAACAAAAGCAAGGTTTTTGGCTCCTGTTCATGTCTCTGAGACATTTGTGAATCTCCTTGAAGGTTTTCTTCTCCACATATTATTTTATGCACAATGCAGATGTAGTATTATCCTGCAAATGCAGGCCTGTGTAAAAGTGACATCTTGTGTTGCTTTGATGCATTGCACTGGTAGTTCTCCTTGTCATAATTTCTCTGTTTTGGAAATATTTTTGCTTTTAATTCCATTCCTACACAGGAAAGAAAGACTACACTAATATTACTGCAGCATAAGAGATAATGATATAAAAACATTGGTCCATTCTCTGTGTTATTTATAAATTACATGATGGTGACAAGTAAATCATGCTAAGGAGTTTATATCTGTTATGGTGATGGATTGTGGACTTGAGAACAAAGAGTTTGATTTTTAAAATTAGATTTCATAGTTATTGTGAATATGCCTTAACATAGAAACTCAATAGATCTGAAACTAGCCTGTTTTCTAAAAGCTATTTTTAGGAAATGTTACCTTTTGTCAATGATGAAGCCCTCGTGGTTCCAGGGTGAGTCTATTTTCTTATCTCTTGTTACAAATTCATTTCACTGTAAAGTTTGACCCTCAGTGGCAATTACAGCAAAACTTACCAGTTCATTTTAGTTAGGCTAAAAATAGGATACGCATTTGAGTAGATAAAAAACATATAAAGCCCTGAAAAAAATCTATATGATCAATAAAATTAATAATGCAGATACCAATATTTCCTTCATCCTCATGGTTAAAATGTGACATTAGAAGTGGTAGGGAGGGAAAATCTTTCCAGTGGCTTCATAAGGGTTAAGGTGGGATGACGAAATCTAGAACAATAGAAAACAGAAAAGAATATATGGTTGAAAATGAAAAAGAAAACTAAATGAAAGAAACAGCATGGGCATATGACCACTGCAGAGGAAGAGTGAGAGAAAAGCCCAAAGCTTAGAGCTGAAAAAGAAAGGGAAGTCTAAAATCCCGAATAACTGCTGGGAAGAAACACTCTGGAGAAGAAAGAACGGGAGCCTCGGTCAAAGATAGATGATACCGAATCTTAAATGAGGAGGAAAAAATGGCCCTCAAAGGGAAACGAGAACATAGAGGCTAGAAGCCTACTGTCAGAGAATTTGATTACAGATCCCACCCTCAGATGGGAAGGAAACCGAAAGATACATGGGAAAGGCATGGGTTGCCTTGTATAATTATACTCACTGATTCCAGCAAGTACAAACCCATATTCGTTCAAAGTAAAAGTAAAAGACAAAGTAAAATATCAAGTATTGGATGTGGCAAAGACAGAGTGGCTTGTAGAATCTGACACCAGTGTTGTAGCCTGGATTCCTGTTGCATTTTGATCACTGCATGTTTCCTAACTATTCATCTTGTTTTCTCACTTGTAAAGAGAAGACAGTTGCACCTTCTTCATAGCTATTATGAAGAAGTGAGGTAAGGAAACCTTGCTCTGACTTGACAATAAATGATGGATACTAAAACCTCCGTTCACAGTTGTTTGGAAGAATCAAATGTACTGGCTTCTGTTGTTTGTTTGTTTCTTTGTTTGTTTGTTTTTGTTTTCATTTTGTCTCAGTATATCATATTGATGCAAGGAGCCAATAAAGAGAAATAGAATTTAAATTTTGCTAGGGAAAAGAGGAGAGAATTACCCACCCCCCCTTCTTGGTAAAAGTTTACTCTAACTTTAATTTATCGGGGTCACAGGGAAATCATGGAGTAGCTAGATTCTTTTTTTTTTTTTCAATTTATAGCAGAGATCACAGTTTTCTACCAAAATCCATTACCTTCTTCCCTATGGTAACAGGATTTTGTGGAATACATGGTTAGACTACGTTGAGTCATTTGTGTGGTAGATAGAATCCCATATGTGGTAGACAGAATAATGACCCCCACAAATGTGTATGTCCTCATCCCTGGAACCTGTAAGTAAGTTAGTTTATGAAGCCAGGGGACATTAATCAAGGGCAACATAATAGAGTTTGGGGCATGCCACTTGGCAAAGTAGAAGTCTTAATCTCCTTACATCTCATTTCCACCGTAACATGTACAAGTTGTGGCAAGAAGAAAATTTTATAGTTGGCTTTGTTTCAAAGTTAACACCACAAGATCAGGAATAATTTCTCTGAAACAGAGTCTGGTCCGTGGGAGTCCTGCAAAACTACACATTGTGGTGCCTGCTCAAATCGCAAAGTCCTGGAGTCATGCCCACGTTTTCTGAAACTGCAAAGTACTTATCTTTAAAAGCTGGGCTCAGTGCTCTAACTTGTTGTTTCATCAAGGTTCCTGTAGGTCTAAAGTACCCAAAAGTGTGTGACCCTTTGAGCTAAGAGATCTTGTAGCGTTTTCATGTTTGCATGGAAATCATCAAATTCTTTAGCTTCATTTATATACCAAATAGTCTTCAGTTGATGACAAAATACCTAGGGTTTCTTAAAATATCCTAGAATTCTTCCATTTGGCTGGTATCTACCTTTCCTAGAAGATTATTGTGAAGCTCATGCTACAAGTTTATCAAGCTGTATTCTTTGGCTTTTAAACCATTTAATACTTTAGAAGGAGTGGGTTTTAATGTGACACTGTGGTATTTTTGTAAAAGGGAAAGTCAGGGTAATCCTTGACCAATTCTTGAAATTTCTCCTCTTGACTCTTATAACTCTGTTTGTCCTCTCTCTCTGGTGAGCACTGTTGTTTTCAGCTACTTTTCCTGACTATAGCTGCAAAGTTGATTTGGGTGTTGTTAAGTTTCCTCAACCTGTGCAGTTCCGTACCTTGGTAGGGGAGGATCTACTTGAGTAAGTAGATCTGTTTGAAATGGCTCGTTGTGTTACTTCCTGTTGGGAATGATGTTGCCATTGTGAGGTTCAGGACAACCAGGGTAGATCCTGTGGAACAGTTAATTGGTCAGGCCAAAGGGCACGTGGATTGAAGTAAAGTATACTGTGTTACGGAAAGGCAGCCAATGGTAGGAGCATTAGGGTATGGGATTCTTGCCGTCTTCATGCAACAGATATTCAGAAAATTACTAAGCATTAGGGCAATCGAGTTTGCTTTACCTGCTTCAGTTGTATGAGCTGTGTGAGGATCAATTCAAATAATTTGGTTCAATGGAAAGTACTACAGATCTCCAATGCCTGGAAAATCTCTTACTCATGGCTTAGTCCCTCACCTAGTCATTTCGCGTCACTATACTATCATCTGTCAGAGTGCTGTTTCATTCAGAGTTGATCATTTCTTTCGTTATCCCATCACTACATTGTAAATGCCTTCATACAGCAGCTGCTGCACTATTCTGCAGATATGTCTTTAAACGCTTGTTTAGGATTCCAGAAGAGGTGACCTCCCTGAAGACACATTCTAGGCCTTCTTTTTACCCTTTATGTAGCCTAGGGTCTGGCACATAGTAGAAGTCAATATGAACTCCTTCAATAACTGAAGCCATAGTAAGAAGTTGAATAACTTTTTCCTGTCTTTAAGGAGCACCATTTGAGTAAGAAGCTGAAGGCAAGGATATGAATTGCTATGTTGTAAGGTAGAGTAAAGTTAAAGTCATCAGAGATTTCATCTAATTAAGGGGATTTCAAAAGGCTTCACAGAGAACATGGTGCTCTAGATAGGACTCAAGGAATTAATAGGTTTTCAACAAATGGAGTCTGTTTGGAGTAGAGTAGCTATTTCAGATAAATGAAATAGCATGAAAAAGGTAGAGGCAAAATCTCAGAGAATATCAAGCGAACAAAGCAAAGGCCATTCTGAATAGAGCTCATTGTAAGACTAGCTATTAGATTTTATCTCATATGCCATATATGACAACTGGTAGAGGCTGAAAATAAGTATTGAAAATAATCCCTGAGCCCAGTCTGAGCTCAGCATGCAAGAATGTCATAATTAATGTAAAAAAAAATTGCTGCCATGGATGCAGGAGACTATCATCTCTGATTTGAGGTCATTAAGGCCTCTATGAATATGAGAATAATAACATTTTCTCCACCCTTTATTTTGTCAGATACTGAATATCCCCTATGTGCCAAAATCTAAAAACTCGATGCTGAAAGCATATAGTGGCAGCCACGAGAAACAGTGATGGCATTGAAGAAGTGACAGTCACATGGGGATTCCAGTCATTAACCAATATTTTTTATAAATAATTGTAACAATCAGTTACTATTGATTGTTACTGAGAGCTATATGGTGGCAAGTGATCTTGTCCTGAAATGAGGGTCCGAGAGCACTTTCTTTGCCAAGTGATGGTCAAACTGCTACTGAAAAGAGCACAAAATAATGTAAATGCTCTTTTAAGCCTTTTGGATGTTTTAAATTCCAGTGGCCCCATGACTTCTATGTTAAAGGTTTAGACAAAGGCTGGGATCCTTGCACTTTTCCTTATTAATCTGACATCCTCACAACTAGTTAAAACGTCTTTGACAAACAGGCAAAAGCATAGCACATTTTTAAAGATAGTTCTCATAATGTGGGCCTTTCGTCAGCAATGTCAGTCTCCCTTGGAAAGTTGTTAGGAATATCAATTCATGGGCTCTACTCCATACCTACTGATTAGGACCTCTGCATATAGATCCCAGCAAGCTGCAGTTCAACAAGCTGTCCTGGCCATTCTGATGCCCCCTAAGATTTGAGAACCTCTGTGTTGAACAATAATCCACACCTTGTAACTCTTCTTAAAGAGTTCCTTTCCCTGTAACAAAAATAAAGATACAAACTAGAAATGCTAACTGAACACTTACAAAGCATAAAGAGTTTCATGGCAGGCCCTTTAGGTATACTGAGAAGAGCCAACAGTTGGTACAAAAAGGTGGTGTCTAATGCTTCACTTACTTCTTGTGAGATGCTACAAAATATTATTGACCTTTAGGAAAAATTGATCATGATTGCTATGTGTAAGATAGAGCATGTTTGTTTTTCCCTCTTACCAGTGGTCTATTTGTGTATGCTCACTTGCCTAAGATTCTCAAGTAGGTAAAGACTAAACATATTTGAAGATCCTTGTCCCCATGTAGTATATGAAATCATCATAGTGCAATGAACTGAATCCCTAAAATGCTAACATCAAATGGCAAAGATAATCATGTTAGCAATATTAAAGATACCTCTCACGTTAGCAATTTTTGTGCTCAGGAAAGTAGAAAAGAGATAGAAATATTTCAATTTTGAGTATAGTACTTGACACTGCCTAAGGTACTATTTTTCAGTAGACATCTCTTGTTTCCAAGAAATTTGTGAGACTTGCAATTAAAAGCAATAGATCAAACTTATTCTGAAGTTATCAATGCCAGCTAAACCTTTGCTACCCAAAGTAACACTAGCACCACCCAGGAGCCTATTGGAAATGCAGAATCTCAGAACCTATCCCTGATTTGCCAAACCAGAATCAGCTGAAAAATATTATCTGCAGGTGATTCATATCCTCTTAAAGTTTGAGCACTGGCACACTTCCATCACCCAGTAGAAAAATATTGACTGGGAAATTTTCTGGTACAGGCATATTTAATTTCTATAAGGGATGGAGTTCTAGGGTCAATGCAAGTATTACTGTATGCTAATCTAAAAGTGGTTAATTGAAAAGATGGATGAGAGAATATATCCTGGATTTCAGCATAAAATGATCGAGAGAAATTATTTCAAAAACCCAAATCAATATAAATAAAGGGTTTAAAAATTGCTTATTGAGGAAGAGTAAGTGATAACCATTTGGTCCCTAATGCTGCAATAGCTCTAGTTTTAAGGGCTATCATATAAAACATTTCCCAATAGGTTCCATTAGGGAAGAAGCCTAAACAAATCTCCTTTGCTAAAAAGAAAAGCCTTAGAGGAAGATAAAAGATAATTAATTATACCTGAAATCTGCACAATGAACTGAGAGCAATACACCATTGAAAACCAGAGGAATTTTGCAGCCTATTAACTGTAAGAATGTCTACTGTACTAGAAAAAAAATGTTAATTTTTACAGTTTATGACTATGCTAATTCCCAAACAGATACTTGGGTGACATTAATGGTAACTGAGGAAAATTTTCTCCCTGCATAAGCACTGGAATTTGCATTTTCTAATGTCACATACATGGTAAAACGTCGTCATGGAGGGAATAAGTTATTCAGAAGTAGATTTAGCCTACAATAATATCAACACTTTCATTTTAAGCTCATTGATTTTTTTTTTTTTTTTTTACCTCAACGACTACTGGAATTAGTAGAGTACAAAAAGCCCTATATTGGTTGAAAATCTTCTCACAACTCAATTTAATTTAATTTGAAAATAGCTGTTTTACTCTCTCTCAAACTAA
Source organism: Erethizon dorsatum (assembly GCA_028451465.1). NCBI lineage: Eukaryota > Metazoa > Chordata > Mammalia > Rodentia > Erethizontidae > Erethizon > Erethizon dorsatum. The sequence continues at coordinate 18,365,020 of CM051836.1, forward strand.
ATTTAAGAAATCAAACAGAGCATTAACATGTTAATTAATAAGAGGTTTGGTAGAAGGTAGGAAATGATTAGTTGCATTACCATTCCTTCAGATTTTCTCTAAGAAACTCATTAAAGGGCTCTTCAGAGGTGCTGTTCTGAAAAAAAATGACAAACACATGGCACACGTTCTTCAGGGATCTTGAGGTGTGTGGAAGACCTGTGTCTGGATTCTGCTCACAGCGTGGAGGCTAACGGGTGTGCTCATCTCAAAGGCACTGAGAAGTGGAACAGCAGGTCTAGGCTAGATATGTTCACCAGTTAAGAAGAGAAGAGCTCACAGTCAATGGTATCACAGCATTGGGAAGCCATTTTCTTTGGGTTAGCGCAGGAAGAAATGTTCCATCTTTTTCTACTAGCAGAGATGAAATGAGGAATTCTCTAAGTAATCTACATTTTATGCCTCTTTACATTTAGACTCTTCATAAATACAACTCAGAAATATCAGTTTTATCTTCCATGGTTTTCATTACCCAGAGTCAAGTGTGGTCTGAAAATATATACATATATATATATATATATATATATATATATATATATATATATATATTTTTTTTTTTTTTTTTGGGTACCGGGGGTCGACCTCAGGACCTCATGCACCAGCAGGCACCCATGCCGCTGAGCGATATCACTGGCCCCTTTTTTCATATGTGGGTTCCGGGAGTCGAACTTGGGCCCTCGTACTTGCCGGGCAGGCGCGTACACTGCTGAGCCATCTCACCAGCCCCAGTCTGAAAATATTAAATGGAACATTCAATAATTCAACAATTTTAAATATTTTTGTCAAATTATGTTTCCATATTGTTATATTTTATATACATTTATTAGTTATTTTGGTCAATTTCTTACTAAGCATAATTTATAAATTAAACTTTATTATAGATAGGAATGTATAGGAAAAAACAGGGTGTATATGGGGCTTACTACTCTGTAATATCAGGGAGCTGTTGGGAGTTGGGATGTTGGGGATACTACCATATTGGCTCATTTGATCTCTCCACTTTGGTAATTAGAAAGAGTTGGTGTAATTCCCAAAGGAAGACAACTACCTTCAGTCATTTTAGCTACACTATTGCAAATGTGTATAAAATTCAGATTCTTTCTCTTTGTCCTAGTATCTTTCTTCTTACACATAAATATATGGCTTTCCTAAAATTATTTTAGACACTTAAGCAGGTATATACAATACTAGATAAAATATGACTTAGATATTGGGATAGGAAAGGATGTGAGTTACAATACAAAAATTACTATTGAACATACAAAGTCTTAAATTATTGCTTGTAGGAATATCCCAAGATTGGATCTTATCTTTGCACCAGCTAGTGAAGAAACCCTATGAATGACATTATAGCAGTACCTCTCAAAAAGTTTTGTCCCTAAGCAGCATCACTTGGGAACTTGCTAGCAGTGCAGATTCCTAGGACCCACCTCAGGCCTACTAAATCAAAAACTCTGATATAAGACTTAATTATTGGGCCGGTGAGATGGCTCAGTGGCGTAAGTGCCTGCCTTGCAAGCGCGAGGGCCCGAGTTCGACTCCCAGATCCCACATACGAAAAAGGGGCCGGTGATATCGCTCAGCGGCACGGGTGCCTGTTGGTGCACAAGGTCCTGAGGTGGACCCCCCGGTACCCACAAAAAAAAAAAAAAGACTTAATTATCTCTAACCAGTCCTCCAGGGGAATTGGATGCATGTTCAAATTTGAGAATCACTGCATTATAGAATGAAGAATGAGGTAAACATTGAGCAGTTGCTTTATGAATTATCTTTGTGAGATGGGATCTTTTTTGTTTTGTTTGCTTTTGCATTCCTAGAACAGAACCAGGCATATAGCACATACCAAATAAATTTTTGTCGAACCTACACAGTTTCTCAAAATATCTTCTGAAAGTTCTTAAGGAGATACTATTTAATATAGCAAGCAAGTTTTCAGTAATAGGTAGAGCAGTACCTTTTCCAGGACTTTTATAGTAATTATACATGTTGGTATGAGTAAATAAAATAATTGCATAAATAACCAGTAGTATGTAAGGTAGAACAGCTCTTCTCAGTCTTGGCTATTCAGAACTTATAATCAAAATTACTCATGGTTGGCCCAGCTGTTCTGATATGGTCAATAGTTCTATGGTGAAATCCAGAAATGGTGATCATAAAATGCTGTCCAACTGTAATGGTTGATACATTGTGTCAACTTGAGAAGTTTAGAAGCTTAATTAACTAAGCAACTCAGAAGGAGGCTAGGGTCCTCACTTTGTAAACATCCTGAACCTGTGCAAGAGGAGGGCTCGGAGATGGTGTGAGTGCTACACCCGCCCTAGGGCAGGTAGCCTGCTTACAATATAAGGGAGGAAAAGACACTTACTCTACCCTCCACTTTTTTGGCTCTTGTTTCTTTTGCTGTCTTCTGCTGTCTAGAACTATTGCCCCTGTGCCATGCCACCCTGCCTTGGAGTCAGCTGATTATGAACTGAAACCTCCACAAACTGTGAGCTAAAGAGTCTTTAACTTTGGATGTCAGGTATTTTGTCCCAGCAGTGAGAGAAAAGTAACTAGTACACCAACTTATATATATTTCTGTAGATGCACATAACTTTCCAATTTTGTTGTTATATTTAATAAATAAAAATTAGATCTTAAAATAATTTTATCTTTCTGTTAAGATTTCTACTTATGATAATTCACTATGTAAAACATAAAATCTTCAATATCTTTGCATAGAGTAGATAATTGAGTTGAAGTTATTAATTTTTAATGAAACTTTTGGGTTATTCTTATTTTTAAGAATCAATAATTGACATGTTTGTTGTTTTTTATTTTAGGAACATTCTTGATACTCTGCTTTTTTCATTTGAGTCTCTAATATTAATTAGAAAGACACATACAGACAGACTTACAGGGACTGTGAAGGACTATTTATGTCTCACTGTCACAGCTATAACTAGCATAATAATGATATGTGGCTTTTCCCTGGACTTTGAGATTGAGTTATTCATAAATACATGCAAGATAGAGTAAACTGATTCCATACTTTTATTATATGATGGAATTATTAATGAAATTAACTAAATTCCCTTAGTGTTGATGCAGTTATACAACATTTAGTGTATTCTAGGATCTTTCAAAAGCTTAATAGAGATTAATCAATATATTCCTCCTAAGAATGATATAAAATAGAAGCTATTATTAATTCCTTTTTATCAGTGATAAAAATAAAGAAACAGAGATGGTAAATAACTTGCCATGATTTTGTACCTAGTAAGGGGCAGAGAAGGGATTCAAAACCAGGCAGTTTGTTTTATAATCTGTGCATTTAGTCACTATACTACATCTCTGCACATTTTCAAATGTAAAACCTTGACTGCAAATTCAACAAGTTTTTTTTTTTTTTACATTTCAACAACAGGTTTAAGAGAATGTAATAGTTGTGCAAACATCAGTTTTGATATTTTTAAATTGTGTTAACAAATTCTTGATGAATTTCCTAAATGCGTAAAGGGGTAGACAATGGGGAAGAAGAGAAAGGTCTTCAAAGAAATTAATTTTGCTAAGGATAAGTATGATAATCTCTATAAAAAGTCAGAGCAGATAATAAATAGGACCAGGTGAATAATTTGATAGTCTATAATTACAGCAGAATTCTTTCTGACAAAGGAAAATTTATAAAGATGAGTTAACGGGAATCAACAAAGATTAAAAATATGATTAAAGTTCCTTTCAACTCCACATGCTATGACTAGTTTGCAAGTAACAAGCCAGATTGGCTCTTATTGTGCGAAACATCTTTTTTTTACCTGTTGTGGGAAGACAATTACAAAAAATATGATGTAAATTTAGAATATACGCAAAATACTCTTTTCCAACAAATTTAACTTGTTATGTTTATCTGAGTAGCAAAACTGGATGTGGCTGAGTTCTTTGTCATTATCTGCCATCTATATTTTAGAAAAGTTTGTCCATTTTGCTAAGAAGAGTTCAGCAACCTATCATCTAAAAGCATGAAATCACTGAAAGCTCAGGGCTGAATAGTGTTAGAAGCATCATTGTGTTAACTATTTTCCACCTAACAACCTGAAACTTAGATCAAACTTGAAGTTTACCTATTTTTAGTGGTGTTTATCGGTACCTTCAAGTTTTTAAATGAAAGGTTTCCACACAGATGACAAGGTTTCCATTTATAAGCATCCCAATTGGACAGGCTGCTCTTTGGTGTTTACCCAAACTCACAATTTTGGTGTAAAACTTTCACTTGCCACTAATGATGGGACTAAGGACAGGTTTAAAACCTGATTTGCGCACAAATTGTAATTGGTTGAAATAGAGCAATTTGACACTATCTCATAGAGAGGGAAATGTCAGATATGAGGCTTAAGGGGGGAAGACAGGTGGACAGGAAAACAAATTTAAGGCTGTGGGAATCCGAAGCTTATGTGACTTGTGTAAGTAACTCAACTGTTAGACCCATAGAGAACATGAGTTTCATCATTTTACATTGATAGAAGATAATGAACATAAATAGAGGAAAGTTTTCAGATTCAAGGAAATAAGTTAATATCTTCTACATATTGACTGAACCGACCCACTTGATACACTCAACCACTATCTCCTTTTTTCTTCACCTGCCTTCCGCCACACACTCCCACACATCTCTGACAATTTTTCTTTAGCTTCTGTGTTGCTCCCGTATGATATCCTCAACTTCAAAATATCCTCAACTTCAAAATATTGGAGTTCCAGGGGCCCGTGAGATGGCTCAGCCTGCCTGGCAAGCGCGAGGGCCTGAGTTCAACTCCCGGAACCCACATACGAAAAAGGGGCCGGTGATATCGCTCAGCGGCACGGGTGCATGCTGGCACGCGAGGTCCTGAGGTCGACCCCCGGTACCCACAAAAAAAAAAAAAATTGGAGTTCCCCAATGCTCATTCCTATCATATTTTCCCATATGATCCATGGTGATTTCCTTAGATGCCAGATCAGTCATTGTAATATTCAGAGTGTTCTAGTTTATGCCTTTTGTTTCACCAAAATTCCAGAAATGAATAAAAAATATTGTCACTTAATCCACTTGCAAAATTTATTACAAGAGTCCTATGAGAGGTAACAATTTGGAAAAATAAAGAACTATATTCCTTGACAATAATTTACTATTCAAATGATCATATGTCATACTCTGGACTAGGCATGTAATGTGGGTTATTTTATTGAATATTAATGTAACCTTTTAAGTAGTGAGTGATGTCCTTATTTCACAGATGACCAGGATCACATGCCAGGTACAATGCCAGCTGATTTCCATCTGCCCACTCTGTGTTCTGCTGCTTTAGTTTCTTAATTTACTCACCCGGTAATCCCATGTGATAGTGTTATTCACATTTTATAGGTGTGAAAACAGGTTTAAAAGTAACTTACCAAAGATGGAAAAACTAATGGGTAGTATGTCTTCAATTTACATTTTTTAAACTCTACATTCCTGCTCCTTTTCACATAAGCACAGTGTCTTCTAGGGAGATAAAGAAGAGACAATATCTAGATAAGGCTGAAAAAGGCCCAGGTAAGACACTGGTAAACTAAGAAAGCAGAATGAACTGGATAATTAAGAGTCAACAATTCATCAGTTGATGGGCATTTGGATTGTTTCCAAGAGTTAGCTATTACAAACTGTGCTGCTATAAACGTGGACATGCATATATTGCTGTGGTATGATGCTTTTAGTTCTTTTGGGAAGATACCAAGAAGAGGAAAAGTTGGGTCAAATGGGACCTCTAGTCCTAGTTTTTTGTGGAATCTCCACACTGATTTCCACAGTGGCTGCACCAGTAGAGAAGGTTTCTGCACCAACAGTGGAGAAGGGTTCCTTTTTCCCCACAGCCCTGCCAGCATTTGTTACTGGTTGATTTGTTGATAAGAGCCATTCTTTCTGGAGTGAGATGGAATCACAGCATTGTTTTCATTTGCATCTCTGGAATGATCAGCAACGTTGAACACTTTCATATATTTATTTGCCATTTGTACTTCTTCTGAAAAGTGTCTACTCATTCCGGATGCCCATTTTTGGATTGGGTCTTTAAATTTGGGGACCCTGATTTTTTTCAATTATTTATATGTTCTAGATATTAGTCCTTTGTCTGAAGAACAATTGACTAAGATTTTTTCCCATTCTGAGGCTTGTCTTTTCACCCTGCTGATTATTTCTTTTGCTGTGCAAAAGATTTTTAGTAAGATCAGATCCCAGTTGTAAATAAGTAGGGGATGAGGGGTTGAAGGTAGGGGAGAGAAATGGGAAAAGAAAAGAGGAATTAAGATATATCACGTACAATTGCAAGTTCTCTATGATGAATGTGGTCATTATATATATCTAAATTGTACCAATAAACTTCTAAAAAAATAGTCAACATGATGGCTAAGGATATACAAAAACAAAAAGGGAAAAAATCCAGAAAGCAAAAAAATGAAAGAGAGACTATAGAGGTGAACTTTGCTTATTTACAATTTTGTTTAAGTGCAAATCTGCAGGTCTTGGTTCATGTTATGTAAGTTATAACAGCACTAACAGTGACTGAAATTCTTCCATTACAGTGAAAACCACTTCCTTTTGGTTTGCTAGTTTTTCTGCTTGGCAAATAAGGATTCATTTTTTAATAACAACTAAATTGCCCTAAGGGTTCAACACTTTATTCTGATCTTAAATCATGTGCTAGAACCAGTGTATTTTGTAATTTATAAAACTAAAAAGCAAACAAACAAAAAATATACTATTTTACTATCCATTTATTTAAGATATATTTTTAAATTTTAATTGCATTGAAGTAATGAACTTAACTAACTAATTGTCTATATAGGACTGATTCTAAATAATTGTGTTTTGATTATTTCATAAATACCTAAGAAATACCTAATTTCTTCCTTCAGCAATTTGGTGTTTATTGAACACCCACTATTGTAATGGGCTCTGAACTATAGGCGCTGGAGATATAAATATTTCCAACCTCTTAGTTCCTGCTTTAGAATTTCATTGCTAGATCATAGAAGACAGATAAATATGGATTCAAAACCCATATGTAAGGTACACACATATACACATACACGCAAATTAAAAGTAACAGAAAAACATAAGGAAATTCTAATTGCTAATGAAATTAAGTCTAGGAGAAGGAAAACCTTAAAAGCAGTTAAAAGGAAACTCATAATTAAAAAGCCAACAGATTTAAGCATGTGTACTTGGCAATAAAGTCAGCTGATGTAATGAGCCAACAACTCAGCCAGATTAAGGAAATAACAACTGGGAGAGATGACACAGATTGTCAGGACAGGTCACAAGCAGCCACTGAGTCAGTAAAGACAATAGATAATGAATGTTTAATCCAAAGAATCTGTTAGGGCACTTCAGGAGAGAGAATGGCTTTTACCCAAGATATTGTTCTAGCAGTTTTGTAGAGCAGATGTATAGGGCTGAGTAATGACACACTAAGGACACTAATATTTAAGGACAAATTGCCTAGGCATGGCAGTTGAGTAACAGGTTGTAAAACAGTTTAACACAAAGGAATGCTACTCAAGAAGGCAGAAACCAAGATGCAAAAGGGACGAAGTGCTCAGCAGTGTCAAAAAAAGTTTAGAAAGTAAGGCGATGTGACATAAAAAGAGACCCCTTGATTATCAGTTACGGGCCAATGAAGATCTCTTTGAGGGGGAGAATTTTAAGGGGTGACAAGAGAGAGCTCTGAAGCTAGATTTCCTGCACTGAAATCCTGTGTAACCTAAGGCAAATTACATAATCTTTTAGTGATTTGTTTTTATCATCTATAAAATAGGCTTAATGTCATGCTTTAAAACATTATTATGAAAATTAAACAATATTTTAAAGCTATTAGAAAATTGTCCTAAGACACAGAAAGTGGTAGTTAAGGGTTGATAGTAGATACAAATTTGATGTAGAATGATGGTAGCATAAAGTAATTAATACTGAGTTGAAAAGTAAAAGGTAAAGAGGGGGAGAACAGAAGACAGTCGGGCTTGGAAGTTTTCCTGTGAAAGGAAAGCAAGAAAGGACAGTTGTTTGGAGAGGAGTGAAGCTTAAAAGAAATATGAGCTTTTGTTATTGGATTTTGTTTGTTAAACATGACAAAGATTGAACCATAGATTTAGCCTGAAAATAATTAAAGATCTTAACTCTCTGATGTCCTCCACTTAGCCTCCTCTGGAACACAGAACAGAGATAGACCTTAGAATTTCCCATGCCAAGGCGACCAGAAGGCTACCATTCCCATGGGACCATTGGGTGGGGTGGGGAGTGTCAGGAATGGCCGGGGTTCTAAGAGGCAGGGGGTGGGTTACCGAAGATATGCCTCAAGGACTCATATGCATGTGAGCTCTTAGATTTCAGGTATATGCCTCACTGTCTCACTGAACTTCTTACAAAACACACTTTCAAAGACAAAATTATTAAGACCCTCAAGATGGCCACCACAGAGTGTTAAACTCCAAACTTGGGGCCATTCCAAGAAGGGGTGATATGCTGCTGAAGTGGTGGTACCTCCATAAGATCTGCTCTGCTGTGGCATTAGGGACATAGCAATTACTCTTTTCCTTTTCTTTATTGGTGCCATAAATAAAATGTCAGCCATCTCTACCCTGGACGTGCAGTAGCTCTGTGCATTTAGTAGGTGGCCTCACTTGCACTTGAAGGAGGTGAAGTAGGTCAGTCATGGAGACTGCAAGCCCTCCTGAAGGTTGCCTTTCAGCCTTGGGTTGGACCAACAGTCTTATGGGAAGAGGAGATTGATTTCCTTACCCTCAGCTGAGTTTCAGGTTTGAGTTTTACACTCATTTTTGAAATTTATGTGGCTGGCCTTCTGCTAAAGACTGGAGAAGGGCATTAGTCATTAGCTTTCAAAAACACTGGAAAACCTAATAGGGGACAGAAATAGCAAAGAAACATGATAGCATTTCATGAGAGAGGCCTTGAATTTTGCTAGTGATGTAAGGTTTTAATATTCCTGTCCATTAGTTCTGTCATAACAAAATACCTGAGATGAAGAGATTTTTAAAGAGCAGAAATTTATTCCTCACAGTTCTGGAGCCTAGAAGTCCAAGGTCAAGTTTTCAATAGGTTCAGTGTCTAGTGAGAGTCTGGTCTCATGACTGACTGACTGATTGACTGACTGACTGACTGAATGAATGAAAGGATACTGATGGCGTGGCAAGATATACTTCAATTGCAATTAGCTATGGTAAGACACCATGGAAAAACAATGAGTTGTCAAGTTGTTATATCCTCCTCCAGAGGGAAGTAATGCTATGTCTTCACATGGCAGAAGAGACAGAAGGGGCAGAAAAAGACCAGATTCCCTTCCTCAAGACCTTTTATAACAGTGTTAACCTGTTCATCGTGGTGGAATGCTCACAATGTAGACAACTTTGAAAGGCCTCACCTTCCAACACCGATGCTTTGGGAATGAAATTTCTGACATATGAAATTTGGGGATCACATTCAGAAGACAGAATTCTTTATTTTAAAAAAGAAGACAAAACATATATGAAAAAATATAACCACTCATTAGGTATGATTGTAGTTATATGGAGTTTTGCTAAATATTTCTTTGTAGTTTTGATTTTGTTTGTTTCTCAAAAATTTCAATTAGAAATAATGAAAGCACATGAAATTATTTTATTTAATGAAAACTTTCAACTCAGTCTCTTAGGATTTTGAAGTATTGTATTGATTTTTGGCTTTTGGGTGTTATGGACACTCTTCTATCTTATTGATTTTCCAGTGTCTTACCATAGCTAATTAATTGTCAACTAAACTGTGTTAGTAATATATCAGCTTTCACTCATTCATTTATTCCTTCATCAAAATACTGAGTTTCATCATGTTCAGATATTGCAAATAAAGAGACAATAAATCGAAGTTTTCCCAATGTGTTGGAAAATGTGTGAGGTAATGCTGACAAAATAATGGGAACAGGAACAGAAAATTCCAACATGCCATTAGATTAGAAAAGAGTGTTCACACGTCACATTAGGAAATGCAAAAAGTAGTCCTGGAAAAGGTGGTAGTTAATGATGAATGGATCTCTGTGACACCACAGAATGAACAAGGAACAGCCGTACATAAAGAAGGAAAAACGCTTCAGATCATCTGTTCTCAAATATGCATAGCTGCTCCATTATCAAGAATCCCCCACTAGACTGGCACATTTGTTGCAACTGATTAACTTATACTGACACCTTATAGTCACCCAAAGTTTACTTTAGGAATTATTCTTGGTGTGCGTTCTGTGGGTTTGGATAATCATGTAATGACATGAATGTGTCATTACAGTATTGCAGAGATTTCATTGCTCTGAGCATCCCCTGTTTTCCTTTGTATTTTTATAGGTGTTTTTCATTCTCCTTGGCTCATGGAAAAAGTGTGTCATCCCATGCTGCAAAAATTATAAATGGAAATGTTTTATAGATAATACACAGGCTTATAAAATGGGTTCACCTAACAACACTCATAAAACCTTTACAGAAGAATGGAGGAAGTCTAAATGGATCTTACATAAATCTAAAATTTTCCACAGTTTGAATAGCAAAAATCAAAGTTACTCAGCTTTAACTTGATTGGATCAACAATCTGGATGAAATACTTTATATTAAACTTCTCTCATGCCATTCTACCCTCTCATGATAAAGTGCTTACTCAATTTGTTCTGAGTTACTGGGAAGGACACTTCTCCAATACACAGAATGAGTCTGGGAAATCAATCTACTATATATTTTGCCCTTGAACTACCTATATATGTGTACTTATTTATAAAAGAGAGAGGGTTAGAGGTTTTCTTCAAATGTCCATACTCAAAGATATATCCAGTATTATGGCAATGAGGAATACACCGAATAATTCCTTGAAGCATTGCCTTCTGATTTGGTTATATGAAAATTAAGATTTTCGTAGGAATTGTCTTAAAGCAGGGACTAAGCTTGTGTATTTCACACATACATATAAACACTTATATTTGAATATACAGATGCATGTGTCCCTAATGAGAACCCAAAACTAAAAGATATGGCAAAATAAAAGCTTATTTTGAGAATTAGAAGTTATGATGATCAAATGTTGCACACACTGGATCCTTAAACAGTAACTGCTTCTATGTGTCCATATATGATAGGATAATTTTTAGCTCTCAAAGTCTATTATTTGAAATAAGAGTATAAAATTTCTATAATGATCTTAAATAGGCATATTTGTAAGAATGATTACTTTGTCTTCTCAGCATGCTATCACTGAAAACCAGAGAAGCTTGTTTCTTCTGTCTTCTAATAGTCCTTCTGGATATACACTTTACCAAATAGCAGTAGCTTCAAATGCTTTCTTTAGAACTGTCAAAAATGACAGTATTAAATGGTTATGAAGAAAGAGTGATGGTGAATATTTCTTTTGTTTTTAAAAACAAATCCATACTTCTTTAAAAAAAAAAAAAGCCAAATACTAAGCCACGAATACATGGACTCTGAGAAGTCAGACATCATAAAGTTTGGATTTCAATCTTTCTTCTTGTGCTGAAGGCAACAATAATTCATGTAACTCTTAGCACAATGCTTGGTACTAGTGAAATCTCTTCTCTTACTGGTCTTCCCTGGACCTATGAGGATATGAGTGTTCTTCCCAGTCTATTCTAGAAGTTCTCTCAGAATATGGGGTCATTCTAATGTAGGATTGGTCTTTGATGGTATATTAGTCAGGCTATTTTGAGTTATGTTCTGGAAACTGATCTCAAATCATATTCAACCCATTAAGTTATATTTCTCTTCCATTACCAGTAAAAGTCTTTAAGGGGCTATGCTGTGGATCTTTACTCGGGGACCTATGCTGGCAGCTCTGTTTTGAAAGAGCATCCACAAGTTTCTCGGTAAGAGAAGAGAATGTGGTCGATCAATCTCTGATTTGTAAAGCTTCAGCAAAAAAGCAGCACAACTCTTTTGGTTCAGTGATCCTTAGCCAAAGCAAGTCGTAGCCATCTTACCTACCTTCAAAATGGGTGGGGCGGTAAAAGTCTACCATGTACCCAAAGGACAACTCTCATCCCTTTTAAATTAATTATGAGAGATAATGGGGGGAAAAAAAGTGTTAGATACTGTGAGAAAATGCATCCATATTAGCTAGGAATGTCTTAAAATTTAAGGGAAATTTTTGCTACCTAATGTTATAGGAATGGGAAATTTCCTCGTAAATGAATATGGCCAAAATCCAAATTTATAATTCCAAAGGGATCATAAACAAACTGTGGCTAAATACACAGTTCCTTTACTCTGTCGGTCAGGAATTCAGAGAACTTAGGAAGGACAAGATGCCACAACACATCAATTTGATAATAAGGCTTGGAGAAATGTGATTTTCAAAGCTTGAACCTATCAAACTGATTTCAGTGTTTGCCAGCTCCTGTCTCACATATAAATTTTCAACCAGGACAGGATGACAAAAAACACTGCAGAAATATGTCTGAGGTGTTAATGTGGAATGCAGGTTCAGATTGCAGATGGGTTTTGTTTTAGAAGTCATGAGATTGCCTCGACTGAAAGACATTTAAAACATTACCCTAAGCTAAACAAACACCACTTCTCCAAGGTGCCTCATCATTAACCTTGGAAAGTTGATATGCCCAGGGACAGAAAACAGAAAACAACAAGATGACAGGCTGTAGAAAAGGCAAAGAATATACACGTACTAAGAGAAAGAGAGAGAAGAGGGCAGGAAGAAGAAGGGAAGGAGGGAGGGAGAGAAACACAGAGACAGACAGAAAAACAATTACAATGGTGGATGAGGCTTTTTGCAACTGGGAATGAGCTGTGACTCCAGATTTTTCTACATTAGTCTTAGCATGTGTAATCTGATTTAATGGATAGGAGCTTAAAGTTGTATTTTCATCTTATTTTATCCTAATTATCTAAATCAAGGAATGGGGAAAGTGAGCATAATGGAGCAGGAACAGCGTTGGACCGAGACAATCCAGACCTCAGTGCTGATGGTAATCCTAGGTACTACCCTGAGGTCTTTTCTCCTTCCTAGCCCGAACAGTAAATAACCCATTGCTAACTTTTACAGTCTGGATTTGCTTTCTGCTTTTCTCCGAAGTTGTCAGCATCTGGGCTTTTTTTATTTGAACACTACTTCTGCGTTACTAGGAAAAGTTCACTCCCTAGGGTTAACGTAGCCAGTGATATCGCTTTGAGTGGGAAGTCGTAGCATGTTTGCTGACATATGGGACATTACTGGCAGGTCAGCCAAGTCAAATACTGTTGCAGCATGACGGGCCGTTCTGCTGCACATTACATCAACAATTTGTAAATAATAATCACAGATTTCCTAGCCTTGGCTGATAGCCTGTTTACTCCAAGTAATAGTTGATAAAACACAATTGCAAGACAGCAAGAGAATTTGGACAATCCCTTGGAGTTTGCTAAATGGATTTGGCCTGTGGCTGTGCTCCCTGATAGCCAGCTGTCTTTTCACTTCCACAGCTCTTCTTCATGAATGTTGTTTATAGCTTGAAAATGTTTTCAAGGATAAAGTGGTAGCGCACACAGGCATTTTCGGTACCACACCAAGGATGGAGGCACTCAGAGAAATAACTGTTGTAGTAAGATAATCACTTTTTCATCCTTAAGGAAGCCCATTGTGAAGGCGCGAGCTGCCACTTCTTACTGACTATTACACTTTGCTGACAATGCCTTTTCCTGCTGTTCTTTTAAAGAGGACCTCAAATTAAACCTCTTACACCTTAGATCCCAATTACATGGAAATCCACCACCTTTCTGGAATGCGTCTAAGCACTAACATAAAGACCCACTCCATTCCACATTCCTACTAACTGGTTCAGGGTCTTGACATTGTCTAGTAAGAAGATTACAGAAATGCCTGAAGGACGATTCTGGGTACAAAATGAAATGTCCCCATGTGCATTACAATTGCCAAAAAAAAATCCCTTTCATCTTTTTATTAATTGTATAATTAATGCATTCTGTGTACTGATAAGAATAATGCCATGTAATTAATTTTTAAGAATTAAAAAGTTGCCTTTATCCAGCCTCATGGTCTACTTTCATGTTTATGGCTGTGAATATAAATCCTCTTATCTAATTATAACATGACTGGTTTCATTGTTGAAACAAAGTGGTTCTTTGTCATTTTTTATTTGATTATGTAATATTTATTTTATTATATTAATTTAATCTTCCCAGAAAAAAAAATTAGACCCAAGGACTTAAATTTTTAAGTCTTCCAATGCTTATCAGAAAAATACCATGCTGTTTTAGATAAGGTATGATATTTCATTTGTTTTCTGTGTCTGTTTTTGTCTTCCATGATTACCCATTCTGTTTACTAAAAGGCTCAATTAGCATTTGAATAGTGAGCCAGAGAGCAGACAGGTTGAGAATTCTTACCGAACTAATTTGGCAGCCCTTCTCCTTTCCCCCTTCTCTCTTCATAGCCTTTTCTTTGCCTCTAATCAAGCTGCAGTTATTAAAGCCAGAATAAAAGACCTGATTTTCCATTACATTGATGCATGCTGAACAGGGCCTTGATTTGCTTTTTCTTTCAGCAATGCTAATTGGACTCAAAGGAAATATTTAGTTTATAATAGCAAATGAAGAATTCATTTAATTTTAAGGAAGGAGAAAATCAGCAATGGAACTAGCCTATATATACATTTTTTTTGCAACTATTATTTTCCTTTAAGAGTCTTTGTCTTAATGCTTCTTACAAAATATCAGTTATTTAATTATCAGTGGTAATGGCTATAGGTTGTGGAAGTATACAGCTGACAGGGAAAAATTTCTGATCTCTGCTTAGAAGAAAAATAAAATGTAATGGGTAGGAAAATCTGGTTTCAAGTATGCCTGATCAATACATAAAAATGAACTCATTTGAGCACAACTGCTTTCAAATGCTATTTGCACTGCAGATAGTTGGAAATCTTCCAGACTAAACTTTCACCACCCATCATTCTGCCCATCAGATAACAGCTGGCATTGTTCACGGGACCCTAATGTTGAATGGGTGTAAGAATAGAAATTTAATATGGAGCATGGTTAATATTATATTTAAATGTCACTTCATGTGCTGGCTCTCATCACCAGTAAGGCTTTAAGTCTTCACTTTGAGGAGGAAGTGCTTCATTTAAAAATGTCAATCAATAAATTCTGTAGCGGGATTGCAGCTCAAAAGAAAAAAGGAAATTCTCAAGGGTTAGAAGAGATTTGTCATACAACTTACAAATAATGTGCTATTTTGATAGTACATCAAGATTAAAAGCAAATTCTTCATTCAGAGAAATACATTTATTCTCTATGTCCATGTACAAACTTTCCAGGAATGTTGACTCATTATAAAGTTTTTTTTTTTTTAAATTTTCATTTAATGTATTGCTCCAATTATATATTTGGCAGAAATCTCCTTACCAACTATTCGTTAGGGAGCAAAACAAGACTTTATTTGGACATTTGTGATTTAGCCTCTAACCACTTCTTGGAAGTGAATTGTTAAGCTCACTCAAATCATTTCACCCTGGTTTTATTTTTCCGGAAGGCATCATGGTCTTGATTCTAGGCCTTTGAATACACACTTGCAGTCCTTCCTGTCTCTTCTATGATTGGCATTTTTCTATTCAATCTTCATAGCTTAAATTTTACTTCCTCTATATATGTTCCCTGATCTATTCTGCAAAATCCATTAAAATAGCGCACAATACCATTCACACTACGCAGAATTATAGGTTCCTTCACGCATGTTGTTCAGTGCTTCCCTGGTTTTATTATCATACTTACATCTGTGGAATCATGAGCTCCAACCTCTGGGAACTGGTAGGCGCCTGTTTCATTCATCCCTATCCTGCCAGTGCCTACCATACTGCCTGGTATAATGGGCAGTGACAAATACATAGAGAAGAAATTGACCTGAGATAACTTAATTCACAATTTAGTCCAACTAGGAAATGTCAGAGTTGTAAAGGGAAATTTTAATCCATCTATTTATTTATTTGAAATTGAGTTTTTAGTTTTTCAGATATTGATATAAGGTAAAATTCTGTCAGAATTTTAAATCACAGTTTTGACATCAAATGTAGGTGACACTATTTAAGATATGGCTAATAGTGACATATCTTCATTTTAATACTTAGATCACTTTTCTTCCCCATGAGTTGCCAGAAAAAAAAAATCTTAATTAAATTAAGTCTTCTCTTCTCAGCCATAGGTCCCTGTACCCAACTACTAGTGTGACATCTCCTCTGGAATGTCTCAAAGGTACCTCCTATTCCATATGGCCCAACTCATCCCTATCCAATGTTCTTTTAGCAAATGGCAGTATCATCTACCCATTTCTACACAGCAGAATTCTTTAGCTCATTTGGATTACCTCTCTGTTCATATCCAGTCCTACGGATCTTACTCTCTTACATCGCTTTGGTCCACACTACTTGTTTGGCCATTTTCAGGAGTCTCCCTGATGTATTTGCTCAGGTTGCCCTGCTCCAAAGCAATTAAAACGAGAATAACATTGCCAGTGCCATATTTGAACATTTTATTTTACTGCTTAAAAATCTTTATTGTTATTATATTATTCTTACGTTGAAAATAAAACATCTTAACCTTAGCTGTAGGACTCCACATGGTCTTACTTACCTGGCCAGTCTTCCTACACTTTCACTGATTTTCCTGCAGTAGTCACACCTTTGAAAAGGTTTTTTTTTTTTTGATCAATTCCATAGGCTCTTTTCTGCTAGAGGGTCTTTATACATTCTCTCCCTTTCACTTATAATGTCTTCACCCTCTTTTCCTAGTTAATTCCTTTTATTGTTCAGATTTCTGATCAGCTTTCACTTTTTCTGGCTAGGTAAAAATGTTGACTCCTAAAACACATTTGATTCTCTTTTTAGCATTCTTTGCATGTCTGTGGCACTATATCTACATGGGTATTTGTTTGATAACATCTGTTTCCTTGACCTTCAGAAGAGCATGTCCCATGTCCAGCACAGTATTGGCACATAATAACCATATAGTCCGTATTTGTTGAAGAAATAAATAAATAAATATGCCAAGTACTGTGCTAAAAGTTTTAGCTTTTGAATAAATATTTATGAAATAACTGAACTGTTCAATGAGCTGGGTGTTCAGGAACATGGAAAATAGTAGATATTGGTTATTTCCTTCTTTTTTTTTTTTTTTTGTGGGTATCGGGGGGTCGACCTCAGGACCTCGCGCGCCAGCAGGCGCCCGTGCCGCTAAGCGATATCACCGGCCCCTTTTTCGTATGTGGGTTCCGGGAGTCGAACTCGGGCCCTCGCGCTTGCCAGGCAGGCGCTTACGCCGCTGAGCCATCTCACCGGCCTGGTTATTTCCTTCTTAAGAGAATCTGTTTTCATGTTTTCTATGCCAACTTTCAGTATAAATCAGAATTATGACAATGCCTGAAAAATCCCCAGTATTTTCATTACATAAAATTAAAAAATCAGCATCTATTTCTGCACCCTTCAAGTATGAATTAGTTTCTGAGGGGAAAAAGAAGTTGAGTTGTTGAAAGCTGAAAGAGAGTGAGTGAATTGACATTTGTGATGTCCCCTACTGTATCCTTTGCCCCTACGCATTTAATAATTTCTAAGACCTCATATGTATTCCCTCTTGAAAGAAAAGAAACAATGTCCCAGAAAGTAAATAGTCTATATTATACCACCAGTGTGTGGTAATGTTGGAATGCACATTCATTAACAGAAACAACATCTATTTATATGATATTCAGGTACAATTTGAATTACACAGTCATGATGCACTTATCTAAACAAGCTCATTGGTGACTGAATGTGTCAATCAGCTTATGGGTATAGCGATTAGTTCTAGTTCTATTTCAACTGCATTTGTAAATAGTCCTTACTGGGGCCGTATTTGTGTTTGTTTTTCCAAGTACATACTTACTTTCTCATTCTTAGCATCATCATGATAATTACAATTTGGCTAATTTGTCAATCTTTTCTTGTTTTTCAATCAAAACTGGTAAAAAACTCTTTACCTTTTGATACATGCCTTTAGTGAGTTGAGTAGTGTTCCCCCAAAATTCATGTCTACCTCAGATTTATGACTTATTTGAAAATAGGGTCTCTGAAGATAAAATTAGGTGGTCCTGAAATCCGATGACTGTTTTCTTTATAAATATAAGAGACGAGGACACTGCCACATTGAAAACAGGGCGAAGTTAAGATGAAGGCAAAGATTGGAGCAAGGTACCTACAAGCCAAGGAACTGCAAGTATCCAAGTATCTCCAACTCTATCCTAAGCAAGCAGCAAAGGCACAGCCTTCTGAAGAGTATTTGGAAGGAGCACGGCCCTGCGGATTACAACTACAACGTGGTTTTGGACTTCTAGCCTCCGTGTCTATAACAAAATCAATTTCTGTTGTTCAAAGCCCCTCTCCCCAGCAAACAAATACAATACTCTGAATTACAATATTCAGTTCAATTCAGGGAAAATTCACTTGAGAGAAAGCCGTTAGACAGAATGTTCCCAGGGGCTTCTGCATACTGGGCGCGGATTCGTTAGTCATGCTGAAGTAGCTCGAAAAGGAAATGGGCAGTTTTCCTGGGGTCCAGGGACTTTTAAACCATGATGGTTCTAGAAGAGAAAAGTTCAGTTTACTCTGCCTAAGCCTGGCCATCTATAGAGAATGAGAATCAGGAGCAGTCTAATGGCTAAGAAACTAGTTGGTTCTCATCAGAGTTTGTGTGTATGCATTCATCTATTGTGCCACCTGTCATTCACATCTTTTTGAGCTGAGACAGTTAAGAGAAAAAAAAATCCATTTTTATAAAATACTAAATAAAACATCTCTAGTCCTGTACTTAGAAAAATCTCCTTTACTTCCTACTTGACACTTTGCATGTATTCTCCTATGTCTCAAATTTCTTCTTTCAATTAACCAACGATAAGGATGACTTCTTTCAAAATCCAAACCCATAAATTTAGGAGGAAAAACACTGGCTGGAGGGGAAATTCACTCAAACTTCTGTGTCCTGTAGGCCAAGTCTGTTCAAAGCCAAAAGTATGCTGATCACGTTCCTGGCCTCAGTAGAAGATACAGATCATTAAAGCTCATTCCAGTGTCTGTAGCGAGGTTGTTTATTACAGAAGTAAGAATCACTAACATGTCCTCTTTGCTAGGACCATAAATCTGAAACTTCTCTCCATAGAAACGGAGACGTGACAACTACAGTGCCATAGCTCCCCCTGCTGTTCCAAAGCGCATTGTCAGCTGCCTCTGGAAAAATCTTATTATGCCTTTTCCTTTGGTTTAACCCTCCTCTGACTTGTTCGCTTCTTAATTCTTCATCTCGCTTCTCTCCGCTATTTAGCAACCCAGTGGCAATTTGAAGATTGATTTCTTCATGATCCTCGTGTTAATCTCATCTTTCACACCCAGGCGATTCTGGAATGATTTTGCTTTTCTTTAAGATCATTTCAGCCACTCTGCTAAAGCTCCCACAAGCCTCTCTATGCAGTTTTCCTAAGTAATGCAGTTTCTGTTTACTTCGACTGCTCGTGCAAACATCCCTGCACCCACGTGCAATAGATAAAAAGCTGGAAACAAAAGAAAAGCACAAAGGAGCAAAAGTGTTGCTGAGAACTTTGGAAAACAACCTCAGAGCACTATCAAAACACCTGGAAATTCTTTCACTTTCCAAATTAACACTATCAGCATTAAGGAGGCCGCGGAGCACTGGCTATTTTTATACAATATTTTATGACCATTTAAGGGAAGCCTGGGTAGTCATTGCCTCCATTTTGTATTTGAAATATTTTTTCTTAGTCAAAATTTTGTCACCTTGGAGAAATATGTATATATATTTCAGTTTGTGTCTTCAGATGCATTCCGGCAGGTGTCTGGAACATACATTATGAGTGACAGCAGAATCCTGATTTTTAAAAAATGAGATAGATCCTGAAGAAAGTTTTCCTAATTTACAAGGTGCATACGGAGGATTCGGGACATGTATACACCTTAGCAGGAAAAGACAGAGGTCTAAAAGACTGATTTTAAGAAGACCAGGTGAAAGCTATTGTCTGATATTTGCAATAATCCACCTCCATATATGCTTTGCTATTGGACTGGAATCTACTTGAAGGGAAAATTTACGCAATGTCCTTCGGCTGTTCAAACATCAGCACAGAAGCATTTTATGCATTTTGTGTGGTTAAACGAATTAATACATAAAAAATTATGTAAACTGACAGAACCCATGTGACAATATTCTTTCCTTCTTTAATTAAGGGGTCATTCAAAAATAAAGCCCATGGAATATAGAGTATCGCTTATCAATTTCCCACTGCATATTTATTTTGTTTTGTTTACATTTTTTCCACAGTAGTCAATATGTGAGCATTTACTTTTGTGAAACATCCTACAACGTTCTTGAAACAGATATTTATGTGTGTACAGTAAATATTATATTTTAAAAAGTATATTAGGTAGCCAGTGTGTCAAAACTACAAAGGAAATCATATACAAAATATTTAATTTCCACCTTAGAGTCTACAAATAAGCCATTTAAAAACTATGTATTTATGAACCAAACTTTGTGACTCATCTTCTTAAAGCAAAATAATGTATTGACGTAGTTTTTAGAAACTGTGGACCTAGTGGATAAAATACTGTCTCCTGCGGCTGCTGCTATCAAAGAGCTTGTAAAATAGTGATTCCGGCCTATCTCATCACCTACGATAGTGAATACATGAGATGAGCTTTCGGCTGGAACCAAATGTGAACATTATAATTCTTATAAAAAATCAAGCATGAAAAAATCCTCCCATTGCTGCAGCACATGAGAAATGCAGGCTGAAAAACTAGATGCAGAAGGTAAAGAAGTACAGAGCACAGTACTGCAAAGCGTGAGATCTGGGGTTCAGTCCCCAACACCAAAAAGAAAGAGATGTCCGGTTTCTAAATCATGGCTGCAATATATATTTTCAATCATTCCTGAAGGAGAATTAAAATTCTGCTATTTTTGTTCTTTGTCAAATTATAGAACACACACGAAATGCAAAAATAATTTTATATACCAGATATGCTTATCCATTATCATCTCTAGATGGAATTATGTGAAAATTTCCTGCATTTAATTTCAAATGATTTTTAAAATAAGTTTAATAAGCTTAAAAATATACTAATTAATCTTTCTCTCTGTGTGTGTGCATGTACCCGTATGTACATGAACATAGGTTTCTTTAAACAAAAAAGGATTTTATAATACTGATATTAAAATTCATGGAATTAAGCAATCATTTTTAAAGACTGATTTTAAAGAACATGACAATTATAAAGGACACAAAGGAGAATTGTCAGGCTCTATACAGATGATGAAAAAGAGGGAATAGCTGAACAAAAATTGAAATTATTTTATAATGTTCCTCACTAGGACTTACACAGATTCCTTAGTGAGTGAGAATTTAAATTGTGTAACACAACTCTTTTAGACTTATATCTCATATTTTTTATTTCCATATTATATAGTAGTGATGGCGAACCTTTTAGAGACCAAGTGCCCAAACTACAACCCAAAACTCACTTATTTATTGCCAAGTGCCAACACTGCAATTAAACCTGAATACTGAGGTTTTAGTTTAGAAAAAACAACTGTTGTCTTATGCTCGGCTGCTGGGGTGACTTGGCTCGAGTGCTCACAGAAAGAGCTCTGTGTGCCCGCTTCAGCATGTGTGCCACAGGTTCGCCACCACTGTTATACGGTATGTCCTATGCACACGTGCACGAACATATTCAACACGGTAAATTTAGTCTTTCCCAGCTGTCTTTCCCAAATTGAAAAATTGTTTCATGTTATTCAGTTTTGTTTTTTTTTGGTGGGTACCGGGGGGTCGACCTCAGGACCTCGCGCGCCAGCAGGCGCCCGTGCCGCTGAGCGATATCACCGGCCCCTTTTTCGTATGTGGGATCCGGGAGTCGAACTCGGGCCCTCGCGCTTGCAAGGCAGGCGCTTACGCCACTGAGCCATCTCACCGGCCCTGTTTCATGTTATTCAATTCAGAGAATTCCACCTGATAATTATTCCCCCTGACATTCTGATTTCCATTGTTACGTAAACTATAAATCCTGCACGTGTAGAGTGTGGCCCTAACACTTTATTCTTGTCTAAATATGCACACATTATAACCACACTAGCATATCCTCTACTGGTTTTCCTCAGAGTGTTTTACCTCGGGTATTAACAGAGAATCTAGAGTGGAAGAAAAGACGTTTTATGTACAAGTAAATTTGGCAAAGATGGGTGATACAAGTTTTACAGCTGTTTTGAAATTCTGAGGCCAAGTAAAATATTAACATTTACTCTGCTTGCCAAGGAAAATACAATAATTATCTCCCAGATAATTATTTCTTCTAGGAGTCCTATTTTAAGTATTGGACTTATTCACATCTTGTAGGACAAGTATGTGATGGAACATATTTTGGACAATATTGTTTTAGTTCCAATAGTATGTAACACATTAATTTAGTAAGACTGGGGTGATCAATCAGTGAACGTATTCTGGGAGAATTCAAACTAAGGCATATTTTAAGGTATACAAGGAAGGTTAAGAAAGTTTTGTATTTGCAAGAAAACCATCTTTTGACTTGTAGTTGTTGCTCTTTGTTTTTCAATATTGGTTTATTAGAGTACTGATAATTTTTCTCTTCAGTGTCCATTTGGAGACGAATAGCTAGAAGTTATAAGACCTCACAGAAAATCTTGGTAGGTAATACCTGGTGTAGGAAATTTACACTTAGCTTTTGTTTTGTTTTGTTTTTTGGAGACAGAGTCTCTCTATGCAGTTCAGGCAGGCCTTGAACTCGCTACATAGCCCAGGCTGGCCTCAAACTTGGGACAGTCTTCCTATCTCAGCCTCCTGAGTGCTGGGATTATAGCTATGTGCTGCCACATCTGATTACATCTATCTTTGTGAGTCAAAATATCATTACAATAATAATACAAGACAATAATCACCTTGTTTCAACTTTACAATATGTAACACTTTTTACTTCAAGCATAACCTTTTCTTTCAAGTGCAGTACACATTAGCTATAGGAAAAAAAAAAAAATCACAGGATAGCCTGAGTCTAGTCATTTGATCTATTCTGTTCATAAGTGTTAGAAAATGTTCGTAGTTTCAAGATACATGCAGCATTTGAGACTTATAAAAATATACTGGGCCATTTGTATTTGATAGTTGTCCTTCTAGCAGTACTCATTAAATAGAGATGTTTTTATACTTTTGTCAACAATTATTCTGTAAAGAGAAAAAATCTAAATTGTCAGTAAATCTACTTAGAATAGAAATATACAGCTGTTGAAATCAGTGAAATAGGTTTGAATGGAGTGTATTTTTATTTCATAAATTGCTTAAGAATTGAACAATTTATCAAGCATTAGAAGGTAAGGAACATTGATGGCTACATTATAAAAATTAAATATAACTCTCAAAGCCATGAAACTCACCATTTTGTTCAGTTACATTCTAGACTAATAAAAATGTCTCCTGCAAACAGATAAAAGTATCCTATTCATTTTTACAATAAGTAAATGAATAAATACGTGAAAATAGTATCTACTTCATGATATTTTGCTAATATTATTTATATAGTAAAGTAAAACTAATTCAGGCATACTTATCTATTAAACAATTCAACATATATAAAGCATTGAAACGTCTCATGCAATCATATTCCATGTTAAAATCTTTCTTCCTGATAAAAACACATTATCAAAACATTAACTTATAAATCTTGAAATTTGCCAGTAAGTCATTATTTGTGTGATATTAAAAATGATACTGGTAATAAAACACCAGCTGATATCTGTTAAACATTTATTACGTCTTAAGAGACATAAAACTCTATTTTTCCTAGTTGATCCAGAATAAGTTCTAGGATTCACACCTTTTTGCCCAGGGACCTGTTTTTACTCAAAGCAAGGATGTGGGGCCAGCCCAACCTAAACTATAAAGTTTAAAATGATAGATAAGTTGTTTCCTCAAAAGAAAGATTGGGAGGTTATTACCAAAACAATGGGGAGTAATACTAGGCAGAAAAACAATGAATTTACAACTTGCAAACTTTAAAAAAACGAATTACTAGCACTGTTATGGCTTGTGTCTAGATGTCCCCCAAAAACCTCATCGGTCATAGGTGGGTATTTTTCAAAGGTGACTGGATCTAGAGTGTGTGATGCTGGAATTGATTCATGGTGCAATGCTAGGATCAAGGGCACTAGGATTAAGGGAGTGAGTGCTTCCTGCCCAAAGTAGACTGCATAAAATGTAAGGGATAGAAAGAGCCGTGGTCATTCCTCCTTGCTTTGCTACTTTTCTGCCTGCCACAAACTGTTTCTCCCCTGGGAAACCACCCTTCTTTGGAGCCAGCCGGGTATGGATTGAAGCCTCTTCAAACTGTGATCTAAATAAACCTTTACCCTCTTAACGTTGGGCATCAGGCATTTTGTCTCAACAAAGAGAAAAGTAATTAAGACAATTATATTTCATTATATTTAACAAAATCTTAATCCACAGCCTTCTGCACTGAGGGTAATGTTGTGGGATATGAGTTTATTTCACTCACTTTTCTTAAATTCTGAGCAGTTCTCTGGCTCTCTTCTCCTCCTGTCTTCTATTTCCTTACCCACGCATCACCACCGCATATGCACATTAACCAGAATTCATCCTCACCCCGTTATCCACTGCTTTCTTCATTTTAACAATCATTGTAGAGCAGTGAGACTGTTCTTAATGGCAGTGAGTGGGGGCTCTACTCTCAAAGAACTTTCAACATGGAAGTAGTAAATGTTCTTTCTAATTCTGTATCTTAGGATATGAGTTCTGAGCATTGTCCTTGCAGAATGTCCTGGACTCTATCTGTCCCTTGTTCCCTGAATATGAGTAAATAGTTATCTCTTGAAACTGAAATATTAAAAAAAATTAGACCAACAAGAAAGTTTAGTTATTAACTATATTTACAGATTTATCAATTAATATTTTACCCAAGAGTCTTCTGATTTTCGGTCCATAATATAGATTAATGATGATCACTTGCAAATAATTGTTTTCAAGAGAAAACAAAACAGGAAAACGAAGTATTAAATGGTTCCTACCTAATGATTTTCAAAGACCGTATTTATGTTACTAAGTGAAATAAAGTTTGTATTCAGTTATTTTCTGTTGGCATAGGACAACTTCGTACAACATGTTTTTATAAAATTCAATGAGAATAAATTACAAATAAGAAAGAGATGGAGATTTATTTTAGAAATCTATTTCTACTTAATACTGTCATGCCACTTTGACATTAGGTAGTTTTTATTTTACTAAAGGAAAGAACGTACACGTTCCTATAAAATTGTGCCGTGTATATAATATACTTTCAGTAGTAAACCAAATTTTAAAAGATTGAACAGTTTATTCAGACATAGCAGTGCAATTATCATGGCGTGAGAATATCTGAAATCTATAAATACCTGGAAATACATTTTTAAAAACTGCAAGTGTTTTAATAGTTTATGGAAGGAGAGAAAATGTATTGAATCAACATTCTTTGAATACAGAGGTTTAAAAATGAGCCTTTTGTGTTTTGTGGCTAACAGAACCAGTCATCACCAGGAAATATGCTCGAGACTTATTCTTGCAGTTTGTTGCTGCAGTGTATTAGGGCAATAGAATTTTGATTTCTTTGAAGCTTATAATTAAAGTTGGCTACGAGTGAAAAGAAATATGAGCTATTTTTTAATATTTAAGATGACATTTTTAGGATGATGTTTTTGATAATAGTGATAGTTTCTTATTTTAGTAATGTGTGTTGTTTATTATTATTTTTTCTGTTTTCTCTTTTATTCTGTTGCAGTTTGTTGTTAAATTTTTCAGTGTAGGAATGATGATAAATATGACATTACAAAAATTAGCATTCAACCTGTAATTTGTTCACTAGATCTTAGAGCTTGAAAATTCACTTTGTTGCCATCTTCCACTTTTAAAAGATGTGGCGTTCCACACTCCTGTTACATATGTGAGGTAGGTGAGACCTAAAGGTGTCATATAATGTGCTCCATATCATAAAGCTAGCAAAGCAAGAAGGACTTCATTTTAATTCCAGCCCATAGTGTACCACACCATGCTTTAAAAGAAAAGACTGGGCTGGGGATATAGCTCAGCAGCACACCACCTGCCTGGCAAGCACAAAGCCCTGAGTTCAATTCCTGGTACCAAAAAAAAAAAAAAAAAAAACCTAAAAGACAAGCAAAATAGGAAAGACAACAGTTGAAATTCTTCCTTTGCCAAAAGTCTTCAAATTAATATGATACCTATAAGTAATTTAATACTGAATGAACCATAATATATGATTCATGTAGTGTTAGAACTGTCCAATGGCTCATCATTTATCTGGAAAGAAGAGAATACATTCTCTCTGTGTAGAATTATTTGACACACAGCATGGTGTGGCATGAACTACTGATCCCACACTGTAGAATATTACTTTTTATTTTATGTATATTATGAATTTTAAGTAAATCTTTCTTATAGCTGTTATTACATAAAAATTTACAACAAAATGATAGAGAAAATATAATAATAATGAATTAAGATAAGCTACTCAGATATTGTATAGGGAAAATTATTGTCATCAGGAAAATAAACATAAATGTTTTAATTTTCCAAAACTTCCTTTTCTTTCCTAATTTTTACTTCTTTTTTAAAATTTTTATTTTAAAGAGAAAAAACAAATAGAACAAAATTTCAAAACAACATAATAGGGGGTTAACAATGGTTAATACATTGCATATTGTTATCTTTAAATTAGTTACTCAGAGTACAAGATATCGGCATTCAGTTGTCCAAACAATATTAGCACAAACCTTTCTTTTCAATGAATTAAGAGAAATTGGTAGTATATCTATCTTAAATATCTTTTATATTTTTTTTCCTTTTCTTTTTTGCTTTTCCTATCCTTCCTTTCTCCATTCCCCCATCCCACTTTCTCTTTCCTTTTGAACAGTTTCTTCCTGTTTTACAATATCTATTGTACATTTTGGATCTTATTTATTCTTTCAGCTTCTCATACTAGGGAGACAATATGATGTTTACACATGTGCGTCTGGTTTATTTTACTTATGTGTATGGTCTCGAGTTGCATCCATTTATCTATAAAATTCTCCAGTTTATCATTCTTTATGGCTCTCCATTTGGAACCAGAAGAGACCTAGAATAGCAAAGGCAATTCTGAGCAACAAAGGCAAGGCAGGGGGCATCACAATCCCTGACCTGAAATTATACTATAAAGCTACTGTGATAAAAACAGTGTGTTATTGGCAAAAAATAGACCCGAAGATCAATGGAACAGATTAGAAGATGGTAAAACAACTTCAGACATACTAAGCCACCTTATCTTTGACAAAGGTGCCAAACACATTCACTGGAAGAAAGATAGCCTCTTTAATAAATGGTGCTGAAAAAACTGGCTATGCACATGCCGAAGATTAAAACTAGACCCATATCTTTCACCATGTACTAAACTAAATTCAAAATGGATCAAAGATCTAAATATTAAAACAGAAACATTAAATCTGCTGGAAGATAGATTAGGTAAAACTCTTGAAGACATTGGTGTAGGCAAAGACTTTATGAATAAAACCTCAACTGCACAGGAACTATCACAAAGAATCTACAACTGGGATCTCATCTTATTAAAAAGCTTTTGCACAGCAAGAGAAACTATCAACAGAGTGAAGAGACAACCCATAACACGGGAAAAAATGTTTGCCAGTGGTTCCTCAGACAAAGGATTACTATGGAGAACATACAAAGAACTCAAAAAAATCAGACCTCCCAAATTTAAAGACCCAATCCAAAAATGGGCATCTGAGATGAATACACACTTCTCAGATGAAGAAATACAAATGGCAAATAAATATATGAAAAAATGTTCAACATCACTGGTCCTTCAAGAGATGCAAACTAATTTTTACTTCTAAATGATAATCTGACTTTTGAAAGTTTTTGGCTGACTCTTCACCCTTATCAGGAAAAACTCTCCTTGTAGCGATAAAGAACAATTGCCATCTTTCGAACACTTACATGCAGTCCTGACTGTCCTGAGCCATGATAGATTTCTTTAGCTTTTCAGCATTGCTTTTGGATTTTCTTCAGAATGTGTTATAAATTATGAGATTAACTGGACAAAATATCCTTGTGGTTAAAAGTAGAATATGAGAGAAACATCCTTCTTATAAAAAGTGGTGATGTGACTGGTCATATTTTCACTGCCAATTTGAACACAATATTTCCATACGAGAAAGGTATGTAGAAATGTGACTAATAAAGTAATTTCTTTTGGGGAAAGGACAATATATATGCTTTTTATTATTTTACACTATTCATTATACAAAATATTATTTTTTATCCCTGTTATTTCTTCATGAAGCAGCAATGATATTTTTGCAGATATCCATGACTGTATTTCCAAAATACATTACTCTGAAGACAGGTACGAAGAACTTTTTAAACTACCATATCCTACTGTAAACCTAGCCCAAGTGTGATTACCTTCCCATGAATTTTGCCTTTCCCACCTTCACTGGAGGCACCCCTTGAAAACAAGCATAAACCAGGTTCAATTCCACCATACAGTTAGAAGAGATGAAAATTTTACTGAAGAATCAAAGGGAGAGGCAATCATGAGGCAAACTTCTAAAATCCTCTTTAGAACTATATTCTCTACCCACGACCCAGAGTTCCTTGGCTCTGAAAACCTCTAGGGTCCAATCTCCCATCTTTCTGCCTGGTTCAGGGTGGGCGCAGGACATCCAAAATGTGAGAAGCTCTCAACTTTGTGCGTACAAGGACATGACTCTACAGAGTCACTTCTTGCAAAGATGTGGGCATGGATACAAATACCAGACAGCTATCAAAAACTTTCCACCTGTGTTTTGAAGACTGGTTTTCCTCTTTGGAACTGGACATTTATAGAACTAAATCACACTGCCAAAATCACACTGGCTGACCACATAGGCATGTGGCCCAAGGAGGCCTTCTTTTTCCTAGCAGAATGCTTTGTTCATGTTGTCCAAACAGGCAGCAGGAGGTTGAAGACATGCTGGCAGCCCCACTGCTATGGAGTGAAGAAAGAAGAACTGAAGTTTGGGGCCGGTGAGATAGCTAGCGGCATAAGCACCTGCCTGGCAAGTGCAAGGTCCTGAGTTCGACTTCCGGTACTCGCATAAAAAAAAAAAAGAACTGAAGTTAGCAATGAAATAAAGTAAAATTCAAGCCAGTGGTTTCCCTGAAAGTCCTGGATCACATGTCGCACGAGGCTTTCATGTGACATGTTTATGTGAGCCACTAGATTCCTCTTTGTTTAATTTTAAGCCCATTTCAGTTGGATTTATATGATTTGTTATGTAAATATTCTTAACTGATGGTTTCCTGCCTCCATTTTTTTTGTATGAATAGTGATTTCCAATCTGTTCCTTTGTATTCTGTTTAGTTTTCCCTCTTTTTCTGCCTATGGGCTATTTTCCCTCCTCTTTATTCTTTCACAATTTAGCTTGAGTAAATTATGAAAACAGACCTGTATGAGTAAAAATTCTTAAAATCATTTATTTATGATTTATTTCCTCCCTTGAGGTGTTACTTGCCCTTTATATCTAATGTCCCTTCCTGGTCTTTAATTAATTTCTCTCATGCTTCTTAAGAGACACGGCATGGCACCATGCACCCCATATGCACTCAAAGTATTAATTGGAAATAATGATAATGATCAACCTCATGAAACGTTTCTTAACTCTGTCCTTGTTCACCTGGCAAGCTGTGAACATGAAAGATAGCATAGAACTAGCCACCAGGAAATGGAATTAATGAGCAGGGACAATGTCTAATTTTATATATATTTTAACCATATCTATTGCAGCTAGCATTCAATTTAAATTAATAACATTAACAGCAGAATTGGTGATTTTCTTGTAAGGTGAGTGAGTGGGTTCCATCCTATTAGGCAATGAACCATTACATCACAACAGCCTTATTTTTATTTGCCCCTCCACCTCCCCCTGGCTTTTCCATAGGTATTCTGAAGAATTCTTTTAAAATACTCTAGAATAGTCACCATGTCTTCATTCCCCGATGTCTTTCAAAAGCAGATCACATATTAGATTCTCTTCTAGGGCATTTCCTTTGGATTTATAAAGCCATTTTCATATAACCTCGACCAACTTTCTTCATTATTATTCTGAGCCAAATCTTTGCCTGTCTAAGATCCTGCTTCACTTGCAGAAATGTGAGTCCGGGGAAGCCGACAGAGTGTGAGAGAGTGCACTGAGCCTGGCATTGGCATGAAAACTTTTCTGGTGTCAGTCTACAGGCTCAGAGGAGGGATCAGCTAAGTCCTTTGTTTTTCCCTTTTCTCTTTTGGTCTTTGACAAGGTGCATAAATGCATGTGAGGAATAAATGTAGTTACAAAACTTGCCTTCTTTTTATCTTTAGTGGGTTATCACAAGGAAAGCGGGAAAACTACATACATTTCTAGGATTTGGTTAAATCTTACTTCGTAACTGAATTTTTCACACATCCTTTCCCCAGGCTGGTTCCACGGATGTAAACTCCCCAGAACAGCTATGGATTTCTGCTCCAGTGTATTCTGCATGACCAATATTATGCCTGCTTAAACTAACAGAAAAAAAATTAAAAAAAAACACCTCGAAGAAATGGGCAAATAAAAGGCTTGAACGAAACACGTCAAATGATATATTTTCCTTTTAAGCATACTAAGCTAGGTCATTGTTTCTTTTATTTCAAACTCACTTTCTCCTTTTTTTAAGTGCCTATATTTATTAAGCATAAGTTAATTTATCATAACAATCAAAATTGAAATTAGGGGAAAAAAAGCACGATTTTTCTTCTAGTCTTAAGAGTATTTTTCTCTTGTGTAGTAAGGTTTGTAAATGAACATATCTATTTAAGTTATGTACAGTATATTTTTCCCAATTAACTACAAAAATAACACAGAGAAAAAGATTTCAATTTTAAATTACAGTAGCCTCTGCTTATCTTTTAAAACTATGACTTTTTTTTCTTTCTATCAAATGAACGTGCTTTTTATTTTAAAATCTTTTTCCTTATCAAATCAATGCAGTATATGTTTTCGTAAACTCTTTGGACACAGAAGAAAAATGGGAAGACACAGAAATATGGGAAGAATTTTGGAATGTCTACGCGCTTCTTAAAAGCAAAAGGACATGATCTTATTTCCCTAAGAGGCAGAGAAGTGAAAGTCTCTGAGAAAGTGGAACTGAAGCACACTATTCTTTTTTTTTTTTTTTTTTTTGTGGGTACCCGGGGTCCACCTCAGGACCTCACGCGCCAGCAGGCGCCCGTGCTGCTGAGCGATATCACCGGCCCCTTTTTCCTATGTGGGTTCCGGGAGTTGAACTCAGGACCTTGCGCTTGCCAGGCAGGCACTTATGCTGCTGAGCTATCTCACCGGCCCCGTGAAGCACGCTATTCTTGTCCATTAAAAAGAAAGAGAAAAAAAGAAACAGAGTTCAAGTGAACTGATTTCCCTGTTTAATTTCTCTTTTTAAAAATAACAAAGTAGGTAGGTACTTCCTTTTTGCAGTGAATTATAAAATACAGTAATCCAGAGCAGTCTGATCAGTAAGTAGAGGCATAAAAACATAAATCGACCTCTGTGTTCATACATCATGCGTTTAAACTGCCTTGCTGAGTCTTCAAGGGGATCAACCTTTGTGAAAGAACAATTATATCTTAATTGGCTAGGGTCGTGTTAGGATAACAGTATTAACTTAGCTTCTGCAACGTAGAATGGTGGAACAGTTTATATTTTATTTTCTTGACCAGTATTTGTTGATTAATAACATTACCCCACAGGAGTAGATATCATATCATGAAAAATCCCTCCTTCATTTGTATTCTCAAAAAAGCAAGCTCAAAAATCTTGTTTGATGATTTTTTAACCTTTACCAAATATAAGGCCATTGAGCCCCCCTTTTTTAAGTCATGAGAAAAAAAGTGACTCCCAGTTCATAGTTTCAGAAAATGGAATCTAAGCCAATAAAAATAAGAAAGATCTGTCAATAATAACCATGCATAATGGTGAAGTCATCTGATTGGAAAGGTTCTTTTTCATTTATCATAAGATATATTGACTCTCTACTTTAATCCTGGGAATACACATACAAAGTCACTGTAAGACACCTTAGACGTATGTAAGCCTGACTCTTATGTTTTTAAGTTCTTGTTACTACAGTAATGAACTTCAAATATTTCAAAGAGAAAAGATCAGTCACAAGCTTACACACTTAGAAGTTTCTCTGCTAGAAGCACAGACTGGACTTGTAGGGATACTTTATTACGGGTCTGTGAGGGGAATCTCTTCTGAAATAGGATGAAATGTTAGACTCTCCTTTCTTTCATGTATTAAGGAAAAGGAACAATTTTAGTGAACTACATAGTAAGTCACTATTCCCTACAGGTCACTGAATCTTAAACATCACTGTGCCTGTGGTCCTGGCCATTGTGAGATTTTAGTGTTTTTTTTTTTTTTTTTTTTTGAATTGTATGTATTCATGAATTGTGGCTTTACAACAAAAGATAAAAGAGAAAATTAGAAACATTTCTGAGATAAAAAGGACAGCCCTATACTAAACTGCAGGTCTTTAAATGGACTAGCAGTGGCAAAATGCTACTACTAATCACAGACCGACTGTGCTATTAATTTTCATGATATGGAGAAAATAATCAAGGTACTTAAAGTATGCATTAAATATTACAGTGATTCAGTGGAAGGGAAAGTTAAAATACCTTCTTTTGTGTTGCACACATTTGTGACTTATGAATATTCATTGTTAGCAAAGAATGAGAAAGGTGGGAAAGAGAATAAAACTTTTCCATTTGAGGTTTTAAAAGAATTTCTGAGCCCCCTCTTCCTTTTTTTCCTCACACATCAATCGGGCAATATGATTATAATTCAGAAAGAATTATATGCCCAACTATGTAGTTAAGTGAGAGGTTGACTCGGCCACCAGCTTTGAGGTTCAAGTGGCATTTAGAAAATCAAAATCATAAGATGGGAAGAGCAGGGTTACCATTACAGCAGGCACTGAGAGACTTAGACAAGTGCCTGAGGGGAGCTAACATGGTGAAGGTTACTCGTGTTAAGCAGTATTTCATAGAACATTCTGTCTGGAGTATTACTTCTATTTACAAGAATGGGCTAAATCATTTAAGTGAAACGTGGCTTTTGGATATTCAATTTTTTTAATGTCACCAAAATTATCTCAGAGGAACAGCTCTGACAGGTCAATCACTGCAGATGGTAAGAGCTTTGTTAATTATACAGAAATTTAGAAGCCATTGTAGAATGTCTTGCCTCAGGAGAAATTTCTCTCTTCCTGTTCAAGGGCTGCTTCCCTCTACCAAATTAATTTTGTGTTTGTGAACAGATAACAATCTCTCCCGCATGGTAGAAATAACTCCTTGCTCCTTGCTCAAATATGCAGTGTAAATAAGCAGAGAATATCACAAATAAACAATGCCATTCTTTTTTAAATAATGCAGCGTGTGTAATTAGGAGTATGCAATTACAACAGTGTACAGCTTTCACTGTAACAATTAGGTTTTCAGTAAAATGTAATTTGTTCCAATGTAAATGTTTTTCCTCAATTCAGAAGATTCCCTTGAGTTGTTTCAATAAGCGTATTTCTGCAAATACATGTAATTGTGTGCTATGTTTTAATGTACAAATCAAAGAGGACAGCCATATTATTAGGTACAGGCTAATGAAAATTTCAAAGTATGGAAGTTTTAAAGCTACCTTGAGATGGGAGAGTGGGGTGATTGCTTTCTGGGAACCGTTGCCATGTAAGATGTCTAACTGCTACATTGTAAAATGTACCCTTTTGCTGTGTGACTTTGCCCCTTCTGTAAAGAGGCAGACCCTCAGTTTCCACTCCTTGAATGTGGGCTGGGTTTGTGGTTTACTTTGAC
Organism: Erethizon dorsatum; assembly: GCA_028451465.1. Classification (NCBI taxonomy): domain Eukaryota; kingdom Metazoa; phylum Chordata; class Mammalia; order Rodentia; family Erethizontidae; genus Erethizon; species Erethizon dorsatum. Next base: position 18,399,129 of record CM051836.1, read on the forward strand.
CACTCGGATGTAAAGTGTCATTGTTTAACATCCAGGCCTCAGCTTTGAAGAGTTCTTGTTAAAGTGGGCTCTAGTGCAGCACTGCCACAGAAAGAAGCTAGAGTAGCTTATGCACAAGTAGAACCAGGCCCCCAGCGGGAGTCATTACCAGACAGTCGAGAGAGGCTTCTTTTATCATCCATTCTCACTCAACCACCAGCTAAATCTGCTCAAGCAAATGTGCCCACATGAAGTCTGTAGACCTCTCCAGCCAAGTACTAGAGTTGAAAGAAATAACTAATATAGGTTCTAGTCTCTAACTTTCAGTGTAGTTGTCACTCAGCAAAGTCTAACTGAAATTGTTCTTCTAGTGTTTGTTATCAACCATTTAATGAATTTTGTTTTCACAGTTACTTAGGGGACTTGTAAAGTTTAGTTTTCTCATGGTCTTGTGAACACACACACACAAAAATCACATTTTTAATAGAAAGAAAAAGTGACTAAGAAAACAGAATCTTTGTACATTAAAGCTCAAAATAAGAGATTATCTAGTCGGATCATTTGAAAAGTGTGCTTCTCGGGTTACCATGATAGGGAACATGAAGCAATCAGTTTTTCATGTATAACTACAGCGGCTTAGTTGGAGGGGATGGTCTGGATTTCCCAAGCTTGCTTCAATCATACCAGCTGCCCCTTTCCTTTGTAGCACCCCCACATGCAAAAATAATCACTCAAATAAAAATTATAAAGCCACTGACAATGCAGTCCTCATACTTTCCAGGGGTGCACATTAAACACTAGGAAGAAGAACTCATCAATGTAAGCAATTATCTTTGTGGTAACAAGATGCTTCCTCTTAATGATTTTAATGGGTCTATTGCACAATGTGCAGCTGCTAGATGTCAAATCCTATAATCATATTCCTCCTACTTATTTCTCTGGCTCCCTATCTATCTCAAATTCACAGGTTATCAGTGCTTCCCTAACCCGATCTTTCCCCTTATTCCAACTGGGAACCCTCTGGTTACACACAAAGTTGTTTTTCTCCACCTCCCCAACTTGGACACAATATATACCGCACACTACCTGCATCTTCTCTATCAGGAAACCTTCCCAAGGTTCACTTCCCAGGATTGGTTCCTGGTTATGAACCAATCTTCTATAATGTTTTGAACTCCTCTCTGTGTCACAAGTGGGAAAGTCTACAGTGTGCAGTAACCTTGTGTCTGGCTTTGCAGGTAAGATAAATGACAAATTCATCTTTGTAGCTCTAGAGGCTGCGTAGATAAAAGACATATAACAATATAGGTTGTATAAACGAATGCATGAATGAAGTAGTGAAGTTAGTAAAGCAAAGAAGTTGAGCTTTGTTTTACCAAACTATTCAAATGAAAGTTTAGCTACAGATCAGTAATTCTAATAGCCTGTTTCCATATGCTTCCTTACAAAGGGCCATGTAGAAATTTGGAGATACAGTATTTATTGAGAAAAACTCAATTGATTTTAATATTCATTTATAATTGGAGCTTGTCTTAACCCAAGCTTGCTTTTTCTAGTGTTATCCTATAATAACTCATGGCAATACCACTTAACCAGCTGCCCAACCAGAAACAAATTTGGGTTTCATTTTTTTATTCTCTTCTCTTTCTTAGCCATGACAGTTAGGAAAACTGTAAGACTAGTTAACTGTGTCTTCTTATTATCTATAGAATTTACAGCGTCATTCTTACGCCAAACACAAAATATTGCTGATCATTCCACTCCCATTACCTGAAAACTTTCAGTGGCTGGGAGATCAAGTTCAAGCCTTAATATGGAAAATAATTTATTTATCCCTTTTCTCCCTACTCCACCACACCCACTCTTAATCCATATACATGGTTACTCTGAATTAATTAATTCATTTATTCATTTAGAGATATAAATTTTTAGGAATTTTGTATGCTGTTCCAGGTGCTGTGAATTTTTTAAGAAGCGAGGAACAATTTGTTGTCCTCAGGGCACTGGCCTATCTCATGTAATAAACGGGGAAGCAAATAAGTAAGCAAATGCACAAAATAATAGCAGGTAGTGATGGGTATCAGGGACTGAATGTGATTCTAGTCAGAACGATAAGGGGAGACATCTCTAAGGTGATAGCTGAGCAGACATTTGAATGAGAAGGACTGACCCATGCCAGAGTAGTGGAAATAGCATCCCAGGGAGGAAGATCAGTGTGTGAGAAAGGCTCTGGGGCACAGCCAGACCAGCAAGAAAGATTTTGTAATACAGCGTACTGAAAAAGTGGCAAAATTATAGGAATTGGGCTTAGAAGGGAGGCAGGACTAATAAAAAGATGCATAGGGGCTTTTATACAAGTATAAAGGACTAGAAAAAATTTTAAATAGAGGACACGAAGAAGAAAACCTTTACAAAGATGCCTTTGCCTGTTCTGTGAAATAGAGATGAGAAAATGTGCAATATTAAAGTAAAGGTATAAATTGGGAGGCTGGAAACTTTTAGTTATTTTGTGTAGTTCACCAATTAAAATTGGTATTAAAAGAAATACGAGATTTGAAGCAGTAGACCTAATTCAAATCTTAGTGGTGGCCATTCACCTTATAACCGTAGGTCTGCTATTTCTGTGCTGAGTTCTCTTTTGTCTTCACTTCTGAAGTGAAGATTATGATTCAAGCTAAATAGGAATAAAAAGGATTAAATGAGGGAAACATAATGATTCACTGTAAATTACAATGTACTTAATATGAGTTACACGATCAGAACCAATAATTTCCACTTTCCAAGCTGCTGCTTTGGTAACTTTTTTTTTTTTCCAAATACTTTCTGGTGAAGATAAGTTTTATATTTAGCGATGCAGACATTCCCCCCAAAATTATATCTGATTGTATCTCAGTATACTACATCAGTAAAGTGGAAATGTCTTTTTGGTTTTGCTTCAGTGGAAAAGCAGACAAAATAAATGAGACATATCTTTGTAAGAGGAAAAGCCTTTCAGAGAAGTAAACTGCCATTTTAAGCCTCTGGCCTATGTAGCTTTTAAAAATATTAGGCCATTTGACAACTATGTGTTCAGGTAACTTGAATGAGGAAATGATGAAAGAAATATGGGCCTCCTCCTAAATGGCATACAATGAGGAGAAGAAGAAATAACTCTAAGGCTATATCCGATGTAATGCTGCACGATCTATGCTGTAACATGGGAACAAAAGTGTTTTCAGTAGTTGAAGAGACAATATTTGTTTTAACAAGTGCCTTGAAGGAGGAAGAAAAGTCATGAGAGTGTAAAAGGGTGTGTGTGTCTGTGTGTGTGAGAGAGTGAGAGAAAGAGGGAGAGAGAGATGTAGTTTTAGATGAGAGTGACAATAAGAACCAATGCAAAGAGGTCAGAAAGCATAATACGGATTTTCTTAGCAAACCGTGCCCAAAGGTTTTAGAAGAGTATTAAATACTGAGAAAGAAATTTGGTACTGTAGGCCCAGGACAAATTATAGATATGTCTTGAATAATAAACTGAAGATGTTTTACCTAATTCTGTATTTGATCAAGAGGCACTGAGTGCTAATTTTTGAGGAATGATGAACTATGGAGAAGGAATCATGAGTAAAAAATTCAGGATAGTTAATATATGAAACATAGCTTTATAAGCCCTGTAATAGAGTAATATTTAGGGTGTCAAGTTATCTACAAGAATACTACTAGTAGTTGTCTTCAGTCATTAAGCTCATTTGAGGATGGTTTCTTCCAGTTCTGTTGCTGTGACAAAGTGACAAATCACTCTGGAGTCTAGTTTTTAAAACAATCATTTTGCTGCAGTCATGGTTTATGTGGAACAGGAGTCTGAAGATGCTACAGCAAGAATGAATTCCCTCTGCTGTGTGATGTCTGGGATTCATCTGGGGAAGTCCCAAGGGATGGGGGCTGGGATTATGGGGAGATTTATGAACCATATGTTCGAGAGGTTGTGTGAAAAGACCGCAAGGCTGGACGGAGGTAGGGCTATTGGCCAACTTCAAATATTCTCCTCCTATGTCTTGGGTTTCTCTCAAACTTTTGGTAGTTAAACTTCTTGCAGAAAGAGGAAATGTTCTCGTGAACAAAGCAAAAGATGATGGACTTTTCTCATGTGGCCTTGGAAATTACATTGCATCACTGTGCTGTACTGATTAAGGCAGACACAAACTCACACAGATTCAAGTTGAGGAGATGGAGACCCCATACGATGAATATCATGAAATTTTGGCATAGGTTCTAAAATCATCACACATTTCACTACAGTCAGTTAGTAGATACAGTTTTTTTTAGGAAAATACATGTTAAACCACATATTTTCCATGTGAAAATTATGGAAAAGTTTGTAAGGATGTACATAGAACTTTTGATTTTATTTTCTTGTACTTTCCAATGTTCTTCAGAAAAAATAAGATAGAAAAAATACATTCACCTGCAAGATCAAGTAGACATAGTCTTGGAAAATCATGTAATAATTTCATTCTTTTTTAGTAATAACACTTTGATCAGTGGAGAGGAGACAAGTGGCTAACATTTAAGTAGTGACTTGTTGAAAGTAGTCCATCAGTCAATTTATATTCCTTACAGATTGAAAACTCACAACTTTATACTACGTATATATTCTCACTAATTTTGGCTTCAAGCAAATTGATGCTGTTGAAAGATGCATCTCTTTGAACTAAAGTTAAAGCCACATGGACAGGACATATAAGAGATTCTAGGAGAGCCATCTAACACTATGTGAAGAAATAAGGGGTTTTCTAGAGGAAGTGGCATCAGAACTTAATCTTAAAGACAAAATTGTCCTCATCCAGACAACAGAGTGAAAAACCCTACTCCGAGTGTAAATCAAAGAAGTGGTGAGAGATGTTGCTGAAAAGGTAGACAAGAATTCAGTAATTGAAGAACTTGCATGTCATTATGGGAATTGGTTTTATCTTTTAGTTAATGGATACAATGTCAGGAAATGGCTGTTCCTTTATACCTGTTGTTCCAGAGTAATCTCTATGTCCCCCTCACTTACAAAATGTACTAGTTCAGCGAGGAACTAGAGAAATAGAGGTTTTTTTTTTTCCCTCTACAATTGGTACTTTGAATGGCTATTAAAAACACGAAAGACACTGTTGATTTGTGATTTAGGGATGCTTTTCATGGCCCCGGAAAGAATCAAATTGATTGCATTTAGAGTTGGTTGCAAAGATGCAGGGGATATATTTTGTGATATTAAATTATAATTAGAATGAAGAAAGGCTATAAATTGATATTTAGCCATACTTAGAGATTAGTTAGATGTAAGGAAAAAAGAGGAAAGATGCGTACTTGTTTCCCATATACTTTACCTATGTGAGGGGCTGGTTGATAGATTTGAAAAAATACCTTCTTTTTCAGTTGTTTTGGATTTTTATTAGGAATACGGTTGGGGTAATGATAAAACTAACCATAAAAGTCTATATACACATATGAATGTGTAATTGTTCTTTTTTTTTTTTTTTGTGGGTACCGGGGGGTCGACCTCAGGACCTCGGGTGCCTGCGCGCCCGTGCCGCTGAGCGATATCACCGGCCCCTTTTTCATATGTGGGTTCTGGGAGTCGAACTCCGGCCCTCGCGCTTGCCGCGCAGGCGCTTAAGCCGCTGAGCCATCTCACCGGCCCTAGTGTAATTGTTCTTTGGGTAAAAATTCTGAGCCCAGACCAGTGGTTTGAAAACTTTCTTAGATTTCATATAAAAATTAATCTTAAAAAAATGAAGTAGAACAAGCTAAAGAATGTTTGGTATGGTACAAAAGAAAGTGGCTTCTTTTTTCTCCTGCTACACGCTGTGATGTGGAATTTCAGGTTTGTTCTCAAACTTTCTCAGTAATTTCCAAGTTTTTCACAAATAATCTCAATAAAACTGTCCAGTCCAGGCCATTGTTTCATAGGTAAATATCTCATTCAATTTAAATCACTGCCGCACAGCTTGTGTCCATATTCAATCCAAAAGCTTGGCATGGCTTGTGGGGAGCTCGCTGGGAGAAGGAGAACTGAGACTTGGAGAGGAGAGAGGAGTTCACTGTTAACGTCATACACTCTCCCCAGCACTTCCTTCATATCTGCTCAATGTGCTGCTTCTTGTCTTGATCCTCTAGGCATGCATAGACAAGCAAGGGGAAGATAGAGCAGAAAAAGGGCGAGAGGAAGACAGCTGTCACTTTTATCATACCTCTCTTGTGAGCTGCCTGAAACTTTTTCCCTCCAGTGGTTTGCTGGTACAGGCAAATTCCCTCCAAGTGCTCACCATTGCACTGAGTGCTCATTGGCCATTAAACAATTCACTGACATGAAGACTATTTGAGTAAATTCCATTCCAAGACTCCCAAGCAAAGGGCTAAGCGAATAATTCACATCTGGCCTGTCATGGTAGGAATGTGGCACCTTTCTAGGAGCTTCCCCTCATTCTCCTACCACAGGCTGTTCTGGCAAGGTTTACATGGAATTAAAATAATTAGATAAAACTTTGAAATGTATTTAATAATTAGAAAGATGGGCTTGTGAGATGGCTCAGCAGTGTAAGCGCCTGCCTGGCCTGGCAAGCGCAAGGTCCTGAGGTCGACCCCTGGTATCCACACAGACACACACACACAAAAAAAAAAATTAGAAAGATGATCTAATATTTTAAGATGCATTTAATAAACAAACACTATTTTAGCTCACTAAAATTATGAATACTTTCTGGAGTTTAAGATGATTAAATTTTTAATCTCTTGAAAGTCTTAGATATAGCCTCCATGGTAGAGTTAATTTGTTTTTATAATGGATGTCAATCATTTCTTATGACAGGAATACTTAACTCCTCAATGTGTATAGATGTACATCGAAGATGTACATGGAGACTTTCTAAAGCATTAAGTCATTATGCTCAACTCTCTTAGTCAGGTTGAGCTGCTGTAGTGGAATGTGATAGACAGTGGTACTTAAAGAACATTTTCTTTTTTCTGAGAGTTCTGGAAGCTAGCAATGTGAGATCAGCGTGCTGACTCTTGAGGGTCTTTCTCTTGCTTCAGGACCATGATCTTTGCACTGTATGTGCATTCACTGAGAGTGAATTCAAGTTCTCCCAATTCTTGTGAAGGCACTAATCCACTCATGAATGCTCTAGCCACATGACTTAATCCCTTTTGAAAGACTCTCCTTCTAAATACTATTGCATTCGGAATTAAGTGTCAACCCATGAATTTTGGAGGACGTGATAACTCCCAGTCTATACTACTTATTTTTCAGTCCTACCAATCAATTTGGCAACAATTTTTATTAAATTTTTATTTGTAAAATTTGTCTTGGGCTGGTGATATAGCTCAGCAGGATAAGCGCCTGCCTGGCAAGCGTGAGGTCCTGAGTTCGACTCCCAGTACCCGCATAAAAAAAAAGTATTGTTTTATATTGATCTGTTCTTCTTATATAAACAAACTAGAAGGAATTGCAATTCAATATATTGTAACAATTGGATTCAAGATTTACTGAAAGGCTTCTTCAGGCATGGATTAGAAAATTTTGTTTTCATTGTTATTGTTCATACATATAAGAGGGTTCACTTGGTAACAAAATCACAAAATGATCAAAATCTTCCAAATATCCATTTTCTGAATATTTTCTCCTTGCATAAGCTTTTTTTTTTTTTTTAACTGAACTTATTTTCTCACTCCTTGTTAAAACAACATACTTGATTGAAGGGAAAGTTTAAGTAGTCATTTTTCAAAAATTCTTTTCAAATTTTCTTATATTTGACAGCTGGTTAATCATAACAAAAAAATAAATGCTTGTTTCTTTTAATAGCTGTCTTCTTAAAAGAAAGACAAATAATTATCTTTTCATTCCATAGTTTACTTACTTGTTCACATGTTTGTTTTTACAGTGATATGACCAGGGAACCTCATGTATTACAGAACATTGTTACCTCCTCTCTGCATTCATTATATTGTAGAATTATTACTACATTAACCTAGCTAAGTAGTCTGGAGCATTTGTATAGTTTTTAAAACTTATTATCTATAATAACTTCACTGTGACTTTCCAAGTGTAGCAGTACCTTTTTAGCTTTACTCTGTATTCTCTTTCTGCCCCTCTTTCTCAATTCTAGTTAGATGAACTCCTCAATCAATGATTGTCATCCTATTTCCCCCCACTTAATACTTTGATTTTTTTTCTCTGATGGTTTTTTTAATATATCTTTTCTTTAGGAGTTCCCTTAGTTGTTCTTTGTACATTTCATTATTGAAATGTTACCCAACAAATGCATATTTAAGCTAAGTTGGAAAAAACTGCATTACATTTACTCAACTTTATGACAAAAATACTTTATTTGTTTTAATATATGTTTCTTCAAAATTTTAGAAATTATTTTTGTGCATTTCACAATACTATTTACAAACAAATAATGCATTTTAATATGTCATCAAATCATTTGCCACACATTATTTTAGGCATTTGTAGTACCAGGAAGAATTAGGTTTGCCTCTAAGGACAATTTTTTGTCTTTCATAATAAAAAAAAGTTTGAGTGCTTATTTTAAATATATCTTGCTAATTGCAATGACTTAATTTTGACACTGTCACTCATATCTCAAGACAAAATACACACAGTACACACAAGTAGATTATTTTGAGTGGTATATAGATAATCCACAACTTTTCACTAATTCTTGTTAGATCTAATAAGGTACTTTGTTAAAAAAAAAAAACCAAGTACTGTAGTTAATGAAAATTTTGTATCTAATGAAGAGTAGAGAAAGTGTTAGTTTTGTCATTTTCTTATTCCCTACCTGAGCTTTCATAATTTTGCCAATTATAATTGATTGGATATATAGAGTAATATTTTAAAAACCACATGATATGTTTAGAGAGGTTTATTTGTTTAAGACTAGACCTTTATCTATAAGCCCACATAGATTGGCTTCCATGAACTTTTCCTTCCATATGCTGAAAGTGATCAATACCAGCAGCAAAGAGAGGGTAGAACTCTCCACTCCCGTTAAGGACAGCTCGACAGCACGGCCAAACACCGTGTGCTAAAGAGTCCTTGAAGGACTAGAGTCTTTCCATTGATTATCGTTGAAGACTTCCTCTTGTTTTTGGATTATATCCTTTAATATTTTCTTTGTCATTTCTGACACACATCTGCACATATCCTACTGTATGTGAATCTAACTTGTCAGAGATATAGACCAAAATGCCCCCAGAGATGGGAAAAAAATTCATTCAGACAACTTTCCAAAGCTCTAACTGCTAAATATTCTATCCTCAAATTGATTCAAAATCTATTTATTCATAACTTTCACCCACTGGGTCTAGGTCAGCCAAAGGTTGCAGATCTAGAATGAGAACCTTAAAATTTCAATTATTTATTGTCTAATGCAGAGCATTTGAGCTGTCAAATAACTTGTATGTCTAGAAGAGGCATAAACCTTATCTGCACAGTGGTTGCTTTCATGAATTTCCAAAATGATTGTCTTACAGGTTTTAAATGATATGCTCATTCAAAATGCCTATTTGTTGACAAATTCCATGGCACCACTGCATTCATTAGTAAGGAAATTTTGTGATTCTCTAAGATAGGAAGTCCATGAACTGAGCCACAGATTTTCTGAGACTTATATCTCTTTAGTTCTTTCGACTCAGTTGGCAATAATTCACTTTTCCATGTATGAATAGAGTCCATAATGAAAACCATTTCTTTATTTCCATGGCATAAACTGTGAAGTAAAGATTTGCTCTTGTGCCTTTGCAGTGTTAACTTGAGATCAGCGAAGAAACTCACTTGGAGGGTTTCATTACGCATGCCACATAAAATGCATTCAACACGTCATACACAGAACTCCCCAAACCGGCCGTCATGTAATGATAGGAGGCTCTGTGAAGAGCCTGCTCCTTCTGTTGGGGGTGATTTTAGCCTCTGAACAGTATACGTGAGAGTAGTGAAAAGTATAATGAAAAATCCCACACATTTGGAAAATGTGATATTGGAATTGGCGTTGTTGGGGATTGTGCTTATGGAGGGTTTGTTTGGACTTTGTACATTTCTCAGAGCGTAGCATATTTCTCTTTCTTGCCCTGTGCCTGGAAGATGCATTCTCAGCACAGTGGATTCTGAGCAAAGTAGCCTGAGAGTGAATGAATTCCCCACTGAGTTTTCAATAGTTATTTTAAAAAGAGAATTTGTGTATGTTTGAGGGGCAATGCCGTGTAGGTGAATATTTTATTTACCCATTTATGTGAAATTAGGGTGACTTGATAAAATGCCCCAAATCTGGACACTTATTATATTTTATTTTACTTTTATTTTTACAATCAAGAATGAAAGGGAGGGCTGGTGAGATGGCTCAGCAGCATAAGCGCCTGCCTGGCAAGCGCGAGGTCCTGAGTTTGACTCCCGGTACCCACATGCGGAAAAAGTTCCGGTGATATCGCTCAGCGGCACGGGTACCTGCTGGCGCGCAAGGTCCCGAGGTCGACCCCCGGTACCCACAAAAAAAAAAAAAAAAAGAATGAAAGAGAATGCTAATGTCAATCAAGGTTAAGATAAAAAGAAGAGCCGGAGTAGCCCTGAGCAAACCTGGGTACAGCTCATCCGAAGTAAAATGTGTGAGGGTCAGCAACACACACCTACTGGGTGTCACGTTTTCCACAAAAGTACTCCCCTAACCTGACCAGATCAAAATCCCCTGTATTGTACATTAAAAATGCTGATTTTCTTTCTTATTAGGCTTTCATTTCTGGAAGATTAGATTCTCCATACTTTTAGATTCCTGGCTGGCTGTGATGAAATTATTCAATACAAAACTGGTATAGCCTACTTCCCTCTCAAATCCCTCTACGTTTGTGACATACGGTGTAATTCCTCAGATGCAAGCTTCACCTGTTCATACTTCCTATTCCTCTGAAAGTGAGTCATGTTCCCCACATTTTAACATAATAAAATCTAAACACATCTTATAGTTGTTTGCATCTTAAAATCAGAGCATGATTCTCAGCACCTGTGCAATCATGGACTTGGTTTGTTTTTCATGGAGGCAGTGATTAGACAACCATAGTCCATAATGTCGATGTTTTAATCAATAAACTCTTTGAGGTTCATATGAAGAAAGAACATAATATCTAGTTTTTGTGTGATGATTTTCTGTTGATACTTTCAGAAACAAATGAGAAAACAGAAGCATCAAATTTTGTCTGATGGGTATTTGTATATTTGAAACAAATTCCTAAAATCTATAATGTGATATTCTTTTATGAATTATTGCACACCATGGGAAGCTGTGTCGCTGAACTTTCTGTTGAAAATCTGAGCCACTGATGCCTCTGAATTAAAGAATGGATCAGAAGCATTGCATAAGGGATAAAGAAGGTAAAGAAAGCTTAATGAAATTATTTACCTTAATTTTCCTTTTTATGTACTAGAATATCCTTTCTGGATATATAGGATATATATATATCCAGGCTTCACCTCCCAACATCATACCCAGCTAGAAACTCATCAGTTGACTAATCCAATATCACACACCCGTGATCCGCTATCACACACCCACAATCCAGTCAACCTCCCCAAAACTCCACCTATGAATGCGTGAGGCTTGGGGGGGCATCTAGATATACGCCATAACACAAAGAATTTTAGTATCAGTCTCAGTTCCTTTACACCTCTCATGATCATCTCCTCACCAACTGTGTGAATTCAATGTAAAAGGATTTTTAAACGTGTTTTTTTAAAAATAGACACAGTAATTGTTTGAATCTCTACCTGCAGAATGCTGTGCCAAAAAAAAATTACCTGGATTATTTGATGAATTCGCAAGGGCAGTTTTGAGTCTGGACAATGTCTGGAACAAGACTTCCCAATGTACAACCTCAGGCACACAAGAGATATAACAGTATTCTCTGTTAGATAAAATAGATTGTTTGTGAATTTGTGTACAACCAGAAGCAGCCAAAAAGAGAAGATTCAGGCCTCTAAAAGTAGTAGTTTTTGTTCCTGACCCCATCATCCACAACTTCCCCCTCCAGTTGTGTTTCTTTTTTGCCCGTACAGGGAAGCCCAGCTGCCAGCAGACAACAGGTTGAACGGTAGCCAGCTGCTTTATAACTGTGTTAGCCAGAAGCCCTCATGAGAAATATTTTTCCTGGAAAATAAATTATAACATGTCTAAGTGGTGCCTGACAAAGCTAAACAGGAGGCATGCTGCTCTATTGCAAATTCATCTTCAGTCTCTGGGTAGAGAGACAAATAAAAGCACTTCATCAAAATCAGTCACAGAAACCCAGGAATACCCATAGGAGACCACTAAACTCTAAATACCAATCAATTTCTCCAACTTTTTTTGTCAAACTTGCAAGTCCTTTTAAGCACTGTCTTCTTGAACTGCCAGGCTGCAGCTGACTGGTACGGAGAAAGATCAGAAGGAGGACAGTTTGGGGGCTTTCTAAGACGTTGCAGTTTATCTAGCTGAGGACCTTCATCGCTGAAGGGCTTCTTTGGCCTTACAGTATCAATTAAGGTTAAAACTAAATGTGTTTTACTTCTTTTTGTCTGCAGTGTCTCTGCTCCAAGAGGTTTACTTAAATATATTATCAAACAATATATACAGTATGTGTATTAAGATGCTCCTCCCTGACCACAGGTTTAAAACTGCAGCTCTGAAAATAACTCAACATGTAGCCTGGACTTAGTTGTAGATATTTTTAAAATACTGAACTCAACATGAAACTACAATTTAACTCAACATGTGATTTAAACTTAATGGTAGTTACTTTAGCATCTGCTGATCTTTTAATAACTGCAACTTAATAGGGTAAGGTATTGATGATTTGAATTAAGATGCATTTCCCTGTATTAACCCTCAATTTAATCAATATTTCTGTTGTGCCTATTATCTTTAAGGCACTTTTCTGGATATTATAATGATGCATGATAATTTCTACCCTGAGGGAGCTTATTTCCACTCAGGAATCTGATATTCAGAACGTATGACTCTTTTCCAGGCTGTGACATGACTAGTTTTATGACCATGAGAAAGTCACTTAGCTATTATTAGAAAGGGTTTGGCATATTATTTACATATGAAAAAATGTATTCTGGCCAATATACTGGCAGAATAAAAGAATGGAAAAAGGGAGAACAATTGAGAACTTACTGAAATACAGTATGATGAATCAAGGTGACAGTAGGGATGGAGAGAAAGAATGAATCCATGATATAGTTTGGAAACAGACCCATATGTTTTTCCAAATGTCACTTGATAAGCTGAAGCTACTCTATTATATTGTTCTACATGGACTTTTTGGAGCTGGTGAGGTTATCAATCAGAGGACTGAAATATTATACAGCTTTTTTGTAGCTTGTTGTGCAACCTTCAAATTCCATTTAATTTCATCAGAGAGTAGAGTTCTCTATAATGAAATAGACTAACCCTGTGACCCATTTCCCTCTCAAAAATGTAGAGACAAGAAACAGATAATAAGTGTGAAAATGGCTGGAAAGAAAAATTATTTTTGGATGTACAAGGAAATACTATTATTTGTAGAAAAGTTTTCAGTGGTAAGGATTCAGGTGAATGAGCCCTCTCAGGTTTTAAATAGTTTCTTCTAATTTACAAGATTTAAAATTAATAAGATTAAAATAGAAGAGTTAGAAAACATGGCTATTTTCTTAAATGCATCACATTCAAATTAGAGACATTTAAGATCCAAATTCACAAGGTCAAAGTAATCTTTAGTTGATTCTAACTTCAAATTGCCCTAATTTACAAAATAGTTCCATCCAGGAGGACATTTCCAAGTGAGGTAATGGTAGAGAAATATCCATGAAATTTGTCTATGAACTCTAATTTTGTCCATATTGTACTAGAGTTATTGTTTTTCCCTGATGGCTAGTAACGAGCATAATTATGATTCTACAATTGTGCAATCTGGATTAGTACAAGTAGACAGTGTGAGAGGTGCTCCACTGAGGCAGCACGTGGCATAACCTGCGTACACAGAGGAGTCGCCATTATTATGGGTGCAGATGATTCACAGCAACACATGAAAAATACAATTTATTTCAAATAGCACGGAAGATTTTGATTCAAGTTTAATCTTGAAAAGTAAAACAAATCATCATAAAATACAATTGCTATTCATATTTTTGTAAAGGTAGGCCAAAGAAATAATTGCAATACAGTTTTTAGAAGGAAGGCTTGATTGTAGAGTTCTTAACTGTATGAAGTTATAAATAATAGCAGTAAATATTTATTTCTTAGAAAGTAAAAATTAACATGCTGTAATTAATGAAGAGATTTTTTGACTCAATAGCAACCATATCATTCATCAGAGCTCTAAATTAAGATACTCTCTACGCAAATGTCAATGAAGGTGAGGAAACAATGCCCATGCAGAGTGGAGAAGTTGCTTGCAGGTGCAAAAGTCTCATCTTATATGGAGCTTCACTTTCCATGGCTTCAGTTTTTCAGTTAATTGCGATCTGAAAATATTACATGGAAATTTTCAGAAATAATATATAGGTTTTAAACTGCCACCATTCTGAGTAGCATGACGAAAGCTTATGTTGTCCTCTCCATTTCACCAAAGATAAGAATCATTCTTTGGTCCATTATATCCACATTGCATATGCTATTCACCCACTCCTTACCTAGTAATCATCTCAGTTATTAAATTCACTGTGGCAGTAACACAGTGCTTGTTTATGGGTGGCCTTATTTTATTTAATAATGATCCCTAAATATAACAATAGTGATTCTGGCAATTCAGATGTGCCAAAGATGCCGGGCGTGGTGGTGCACGCCTGTAATCCCAGCACTTGGGAGGCTGAGGCAGAAGGATCGCAGCAAGCAAGTCTGAGGCCAGCCTGGGCTACAAAGTGAGTTAAAGGCCAGCCTGAACTGCATAATGAAACCATCTCCAAAAAAAAGACAAAAAAATATTAGATATGCAAAAGAGAAATCTAACATACTTCTTTTGAAGTTAGAAACATTAAAGAATTGGTTTAAGGAAAGAAAAACAATTGAACGCTGAGATGGCTAAGATCTATGATAAGAATGAATCTTCTATCCAAGAAATTGTTCTATTTTAGTGTTAGTTATTGTTAATTTCTTACTGTGCCCACTTAGTAAATTAAATTTTACCATAGGTGTGTTGTATGGAAAAATGTAATATATATATAGTGGTAAAATGTAGTATATAATATAGTATATAATGTAGTAAAAATATAATATATATTTGGGGGTCTTGGATTATATCTGCCATGAATGAGTTTACTATTATATTTGAAGATAAATCTTGAGACAAATTTCCTCATAGGAATAGGGTGATATATTAGAATATACTTAGTGTAGTATTCTGGGACAGGTAATTAAGGTTAATAAAAGTGAGCTCAAATAATGTTAGAACCCTCCTGCAAACAACAAACTCATGTACATAGCTTTGGAACACAGCGCAGTTGTACCCTCGCGTTATGATCCCACAGTGTACCCAAAAGAGCAGCATTTACGTCATACATGGAGTATACAACAGTTGGGCTAATGGAGTGTCAGGGACAGATTTTCTCTTCAGAACTTTATAGCTTACAAAAGAGCTTCCATGATTTTTGTGCAGCAAGTTACTAAGAGAACTTTAGGGAGTGAAATTAAAGTTGATATATTTCATTCAATATATATATGTTAAGTGGTAAAAAAATATTTATGTGTAAAGAACATAAAATAAAAATGTTATTTTCAGCATTTTGTGTGGATTTATGTTATGCAGAAGCACAGTAAGATAAAATGTAAAATGCCTACATACAGCAAGGAAAAGGACAAAAAGTAAAGTAGATTAAGAATGCATGCCAAAGGGAAAAATTTAAATTTACCAGTAGAGAGTACTGCTACCTGAAACAGGATAAAGAGGACTATTTTAATGCTAATTAATGAATTTGTGTGGTACCTCCACCTCATCTCCTGGTAACAGACACAAACATGTTTAAACCAGGATGACATCATGAATATATTTTGTCTAGAGGATTTAACAACTTTTTTTTCAACCAATTCCCTGACTCATGTAATTCCTAAATTAGGATTCAGCCAAATAGATGTACCTTTTATATTGTTGATTACATAACCATAACTGGCTTAATTATTGTAAGCTCACAAAACTATGAATGATGACATTGAAAAAACATGCACTGGTTGATCAAAAAGAGCAGCCTGTTTTTAACTTGTCTTTATTTTTGTAACAATCACCAACTGCAGAGAGTTTGTGTCAAGTAACAATGTTTCCTCTAATCCCTTAAGTCATTTGCACTTCTTGGTATGTTTATATTACTAACTTCTAGAATGAATGCTGTGGGCTGGGTTCAAACCCCTGCACCACAGAAAAGAAAAAAAGAAAAAAATGTTTAGTACAATATGACATTATGTAATTTATGGCTCCAGGATAATGATTTTTTAAATTGGTGATAGAAATTGATAGACTTGTTTAATAATGACCTTTATATCTATATATCTTCTTGCAAGCCTGTAGGTATGATTAATGTACAGCCCAGGGAACAATTATTTTAATCTTTAATGGAAAGACCAACAGAAAACTGTTTTTTGTTGTGAACGTGATATCAGTATTTTAACTGATTTTCAGAGTCATCAGATTTAATAGTAATATAATAAAGATATAATACTTTTGTGAATATTACAGGCTAAAAGTTAACAGAGATTCCTTTCTTCTTATCAAGTACAAAATTCATTAACAGGTTCTTTATATGTGTGAATGAATAAAACAGTCAGAATCCCAAGAGATTGACATCCTTCAATATATTTTTAAAGTTTTTTTGTGTTGTAATGTTGAAAATTCTTAGACCTCCCCAGATTCCATCTCTGTTAATGAGAGTGCTTGGATAATTCAGATGCTACTGAATTTTATTCTTCAGTGCCTGCCATATTGTTAGAAGTGGTTCTTAGGACAGAATTTCTCTTCAAGTCCTGTGGGTGTGCCATGGACTTTGGACCCTTCCACTTCTTTATGGCCAAGATCCTTCGCAAAAGCTACGCATGTCCCACATTTCTCCTCTCATTTCTGTGATGGGCACTGAAAAATGGTCTTTTTCTCAGTTTTCGAGCAAATATAAATAACATTACTGCCAATTTTTTGACCTTTGTGAGATACAAAGACTGCATAAAATATTGTTTTTCTTCCTTGCATTCTGTTATGAAAATATTAAAATAGTCTCTCAGAAATATGATTGTTGAAGTCTTTTAATACTTAGCTCTGTAGAGATTATTTGTTTAGCTTACTCTTTTCCAGATAAAATAAATAATTTGATATAGCAAACAGCCAAAAGTTCTTATATTCCATGAGGCAAAATTTTTAAGGCACATTTGGTGGAGAGTCAAAAATATAACACCCAGCTAATACAAAATGATTTTCTCTACCACACTCCAGAGTACAGCAAACCTCAGTGTAATGTGATTTCTGTCTGGATTTGTTTGTCTCCTGTGTAAGCAGGGTTATTGTCCTCTGTGGTGATGCACCTATTATCTGCCTCATGTAGCTGAGGCAGGAGAGTTGTTAGAGCCCATTTGTTCATGGCTAGACTGGAAACACAGAATAAAACAAGACTGTAATAAGAGGGGTTATCTGCCCCTAAATATTATAATTTAAGCTTAACTGAAAAACATGGTGATAAGATGTTTTAAAAAAGTGTGTAGAAAGCATAGTAAAAACCACATAGGGTATATGATATGTAGAGTTAATGAGCTTTTCCAATACTTGCCCTACAAGCTCTCTGAAAAACCAGGCACACATTAAGATGTATAAATAATGCTATGAGAAGTATCTTTACTAAGAAGAAAAAAAAGTCTAACAAACACTGAACTATAGATGTCATATATGTATTGTTGTCTATGCAAAAGAGGGAGAATTTATTGTAAACACAATATCTGAAAAAAATATTTGAAACAAAAGTGAGGAAACTGGCAGCTAATAAACAAATAGATCTAAAAGCAAATCACTTTATTGCTGCTGGAAAATTTAGTGAAAGATGTAATGTACATGAACACTGCAAACTAGAGAGCAGGAAGCATGAAGAAATTAAGAGGTGTTTGTAAACACATACGACTGTTAGGCCTAAGCCTTCTATTTCTGAGCTGTGGGATTTTGTCTCAGTCATTAATCTAGCTGAGCTTATTTCCCTTTTATAAACCAGTAGATGAATAAATGACCCAGAATAGTCATATTTTACTTGGGCACTGAATTCTTTAAGAGCTTATCTTTTCAAAATTTGTGCACTTGGAAGTGGATCTTCAATTAATAATTTAGGCATTTCTAGTTACCTGATCAAGCCCTAGTGTTACTTTACCTGACTCATCAGATATGAATGATCAAACTCATATTTCTTTGGAAAATATTATTGACTATTGACCAGTTAAAAACAAAAAAAAACAAAAACTAAATTCATCATTCTAAAAATGTAACAATAACAATAATAAAATGTTAATGATATTTATAAACGTTTACTGGGAGCCTAATATTTCTCAGATTTAAAAAATAAATATTATAGTATATATTTAAGATATAGAACATGATGTTCTGGGATAGGTTTAGACTGTAAATTAACACTCATCATCTTAAAGTTACCCATTCTTTAAAAATTTGTTTCTGTGGCAAGAGCACATGAATTCTACTCAATTAACGTGAACCCCAAGTACAATACAATTTTATTCCTTCTGGTCCCTATGTTGTACATTATATCTCTAAACTTATTCATCCTAAATGTCTGTGTATTAGATTTTATATTTGTTTTCTCATTAGATCTTCAAAATAGCTCTGTAAGCTAAAGACTATTGTCCAAACTTACACAGAAATTGGCAAAAACTACCAAGACAAAAATCTGGATCACAAAAGCCTAACTGTGGAGTCAGACATGTTACCCATAATGTTATTCCACCTTTCAAGCAACCATACATTGGTCTTTAAAAGCCTTCATCATATTTACAAATTGTGTTTGTAAATGTGTGTGACTGTGTGTATTCATCAGTTGTGGTGTTTCTGAATAGAAGTACCTGGTTTATAGGAATGTCCTGTATATTTTTGCTCTTGATCACTAATTTTCTCCTGTTACACCTCACATTCCTGTTATAATCAAGCCACAAAATTATGTAGGGTCATGTATCTCACCATATCACGGAAATCTCTGATTATGTTCCCATCTTCCCCATCAGAACAGTTTTCTCAAGATGCAGATCATATATTTTTCATTTTATAACCTATAATTGTTTTTAGTAAATATTGAGCAATATATTTGATAAAGATGAAAATCATGAGGACCAGTATAATGACATATTCCATTGTACTACAAGTCATAGAGTACTTAAATACAACAAAATAATTCTCATATAGTTACTTTTTATATAAAGTGTATTTGCCTTCAGTGAATGTGTGCAAAACTAAATTAGAAATAAGTTGTTACTTTACATAATTATTTTTGAATATGTAAAATCAAGTAATTCTTAGGGTCATTTTGTATAATCGTTCTTGTAATATTTCCCATTTCTAAAACAATCAAGATTCTATGCAGAAAATATTTCAACGCTTAGTTTTTTTCAAAAGGAATGGTATTTAAGATGTTACAGAATCCTTGAAAATGTGCTTTGGAAAAGCAAATACCAGCTTTGAATTTGCAATCTGTCTTTTTAACCTCTTATCATGTCGGGGATAACTATATTTTAGCACTTTGGTTATTGTCCCAGATAAATAATCAGTATCATTTGAATCATTAAAACATGTTAAGGCATTAGTATTCAGTATAAGGGTTCATTTTACAGATTTATATTAGTAGGTTATCAGACTTTTTGCATGAGTAAAAATAAAATACTGATTTTCAATAATTCATTCCTTAAGATTGCATAATGATCCCTTATCTACAATAACACATTAAATAGTAGTTTTGGTGGATAATTTCTCATTTTGGAGCCTATCATAGGGACTAGAAAATAGCAATAAAAGCTTTTGCCTGGATAGTTCTGTACTATACAAAGGAATATGATGAACATTGCTTTAATAAGTGAGTCTCTGTCATTGTGGTTTGGGGGAATGCAAGCTGTACTTATCCATCCATCTTAGTGTTCCTACATTTATTCTCTTCCGAAGATGGCTAAATCTCAGTGGAGAAAGCTTTAATTTCCTTTCAAATGTCATTGGCTTGGAATGCTTTGATCATGCTGGGCTTTGTCCAACCCCTGTCATGACAATTCTCTGATGATTTCAGGCTGATTTGCTTTGTACATTAAAGGCTTGAAAGGACCATTCTACAATGGTCCACAGCACATGTGTGCTTTTGGCTCCACATTTTGAAGTCTCCTGAATACGCACGAGTCATACTGTTATAAGAAGTAGACTACAGTTGCACACTTAAAAAATATGATGCCTAGTTGTTCCCCAGATTTATCTTGTTTTTCCTCAAAAGCAAGAATTCTTTTTTATTTGTTTGTTGTTTTGAGGTAGGGTCTCACTATGTAGTTCAGGCTGGATTTAAACTTACTTTACAGCCCAAGATGACCTTGAATTCATGGTGATCTTCCTGCTTTAGCCTCCCCAGTGCTAGAATTACAGGTATGCACCACCATGCCTGAGTAAAAGTAAGGATTTTTATAGGACTGTTTCTCAATTACTTTATTACTGTATTCAAAATAAGGATGTATTATATGAATATTATAAATACAATTTTAAATTATTTTTAATAACCTAAATGTTGCTATCATCATATTGTCATAAGTAATTGAAAGTTTGGACATCAAGGACTAAAATCAGCAGGTGTTTAAAAAGACTCATGGGCACAATGTTTAAAAATACAGCAGTTTAAGTTCTTACATTTCATGTATTGTAATAGAAAATATTCTAGACGAACATAAGCAAATCTTGGTTATTTTATCAATTTATTTCAGGATATAGGTCCTGGAAGACTTTTGATTCATTTCTTTGTTCTATTTGGGCAGAAAAAAAGAAAAGTGAATGAAATTAAAATGGGCGAATGACTAATTCTAATGTGCTATCAAATTTAAAGAAACTCATTTATTTATTCTTACAGTAACAAACATCATCATCATGAGAAAGAGAAATAATATTAATAATAGACAAGTTAGAATTTAGCTGTAATGGAATCAATTATCAAAGTCATAACAATGGCTGTATTTATTAGGCACTTACAGTGTCCTCCACACTTTTTTACTTAGTTTTCAGAACTGTTGTATGAGAAATACTGGATTATTATCATGATTTTTTTTAGATAGGGAAACTGAAGGGCAAATAAATAAACTGTTCAAAGTCCAGTGATGGATGATCCGCAGAGCCTGTATTTCTAACCTTTATGCTCTTTTTCCTCCATATACTATACATATTTTAACTTCACTGAGATTAAGATATTTTTGATTCTTTTAGGATTTTAAAAGATTCTCCAATGACACTTGATTTTTCTCACACCTACAGATCTGTTCCAATTTTGGGACAATCTAATAAATTATTAAAAATATTTATTATTCTATCTTGGAGTGGAAGATATACAGCAGTTTTATAGATTTAAAAATGGTAGCAATACAATAATGATAGCATTTTTTTAAAGTATGTGAGTATTTGCTATTTGCTTGTAATTGTAGAATATGTGTTTTAAAGACTTTTTGCAAGTCAGGAAAAATAGATGTATACATTTAAGTATATATACATGTACCCAGATATTTATGTTCTAGGACGTGTAAAATCTAATAGACTTTTATTAAAGTATATGATCAGAAACCTCAGATAATAAGGGGATTTTCCCAAATTCAATATGGTAGCCACTATTAAACCTTACTTATGCTACAATTCCTGATAAAACTCTATAGACTTTATAAGTGTTTGTTATGACTTTTCAGTGATCTATGAAAACAGGGAAAATAGGTTTTGGTGAAATTTCTGTAATTATATCAGTTAATATTTAATATCAGCATTTATCTATGTAGTGAGTCATCTTCAGGCCTTATAAGAGAGCTAACTGTAGATAATTGAATTATTTTTGTTTGTTTAACTGAAATATAAGACCTGAAAGACTAAAAAGATTAGATATACCTAAATATGTTAGATCTAAGAAAACAATATGCAATGCATTTTTAAAATGTATTAAGAAATGAGTAGTGTTGAACAAAATAAATGGGTATAAAGAGTAACATTTAGGGCCAGTGAGATGGCTCAGTGGCATGAGCGCCTGCCTGGCAAGCGCAAGGGCCAGAGTTCGACTCCTGGAACCCACATATGAAAAAAGGGTCGGTGATATCACTCAGCAGCATGGGTGCCTGCTGGCGCGCGAGGTCCTGAGGTCAACCCCCAGTACCCACACACACAAAAAAAAAGAGTAGTAACATTTAAAAACTGAAATCAAGGGCCGGTGAGATGGCTCAGTGGCGTAAGCGCCTGCCTTGCAAGCGCGAGGGCCCGAGTTCGACTCCCGGATCCCACATACAGAAAAGGTGCCGGTGATATCGCTCAGCGGCACGGGCGCCTGTTGGCGCGCGAGGTCCTGAGGTCGACCCCCCGGTACCCACAAAAAAAAAAAAAAACTGAAATCAATTCATAATAATTATGTTAATTCTTATTAGGTCTTATAAAGCCAGAATGGTTGAGGCCATATTTTAGGCTTTCATTTCATAATTTGTTTTATTATTAATACTTCCATTTTGCATTTGTAGTGAGCTTTAGAAATAACTAATAAAATAATGATTCATCTGCTAAAAGGAAGTGTATAATAAGAATAACCTGAAAGCTAAATAAACTTTGGGTATTTATAGAATTCATTACTGTGAACAAGTGGAGTAACAATTCTCAGCTTATGAGTATGAGCAAAGAGAGAAAATGTAAAGGACAGAAGTCAATGTCCTCTGTTTCTTTAATCAAAACAATGTGATAGCAAAGTTTCAGGTTATGTAGATCTTTGGTACTACCAAAAAATGATGGCTTGCCCAACTTTTATTTTATATACAATATTCATTCTATATCTTACATGTTTTTTCTTACATATACATGTATTTAATAAAATATATCTTACATTTTTCCTTATTGCATATATTATGAAATGGATATTTAGTATGTATTGTGTATCTGTAAAATCATAGTTTTCTTTGTTCTACTATTTTACAATACAGAAATTCCCCTTATCCACAAGAAATGCATTTCATGAACCCAGTGGATTCCTGGAAAGGCAGGTGGGGTAGTAATGAATCCTGTATATACTAGTTTTCCTGTGTGCCTTGCAGTGTGACCACAGGGGTATGAGAGTTAATCCATCCTTCCGTGTTTCATGTCCATGCCTCCTTAGTAACAGTACTCTTGTGTTTTGGGAATATCCGTGAGTAAGTTAGGGATTACTTGAATCCAAGCCCTGCAATACCACAATGGCTACTGAAGTGACCAACAGGCTGGCGGTTTGTATGATATGGTTTTGCGGGGGATGGTTCATGTTCCAGGCAGGAGTGTGTGTGATACGGTGGGATTTATCTCACTATTCAGAATGATATGTACTTAAAAACTTACTAATTGCTTGTTTAGGAAATTTTCGATTTAGTATGTTTAAACTGTAGTTGACAGTGTGTAACTAAAATCATGGAAAGCAAAGCTGTTGTTAAAAGTATACTACTGTGTTATTTAACTAACTGCAGATTTAGGAAGGGAGAGGTGATGCACTAGATGTGTGTAATTTTGAGTTAAAAAATATTGAAATGAAAAAAATATTCATGTAAGAAGTCAGGGAGACAAAATATATTCCTCCAATGCAAAGCTGAGCCCAGATGTAGTTTTCCTGACGGTTTCTGGTAGCAATACATTCATGTAATAATTTTTTGTTTTCCGTGGCTTCTTTGAAAATAGTCAATTTAGTGCATTCTACAAAATGCCAACGATCCCCATGAGTGGTTAATATTACCATGCTTAAACATAGTATTGGGTAGAAAACAAACAATCTAGGCTAATTTCAAAGTGAAATCGTGTCAACGCCATGTGTGCTGCCCGTTTCCTACATTGCTAATAGTTTTATAACAATTACACTGTTTCCTTAACAATTTACGAGGAAACAGCTCCTCTTCATTTCACTCTAGGCTCTATTGAAACGACCTTTGTGAGAAATCTGGATTCCATTCCCAGTATAAATGCAAGCTGACTGGCACCAAGTCTATGAAGTAGAACATTTGTACGGTAAACTCAGCCAAAACAACTCACTTAGAAGGGAAAACAATCATTTGGGTCTGTAAATTGGTTTTCGATGTTGATTATAAAATAGCAACAGTCTCAGTCTCCATGTTTAATTGTCCTCTACTTCCCTCCTGGTAATAAGTGGAAATTATAACAACCCTTATTCAAAGACCAAGAAAGTAAATGAGACTAAAGCGAACGTGCATTTTCTATATCATGGAGAACAAGGAGAGGTCTGAAGTGTTCTCAACCATATCCAAACAAAACGGATAAAACAAGTTTATATTTAGGCATTACTATTTTCTTTAATTTGGATCTTAAATGTCCCCCAAAGATTTTTTTTTTCTAAAGTTTCATCACCAGAGCAGTGTCTCCTGGGAGATGATGGAGAAGCCTTGGGGGACGCTCATTTAGGTTGCTGGGGTAATGGCCCCCAAAGGGAATTGTGGGAATTTGGTCCTCCTCTCTCTTTGCTTCCCACACACTCCTCCCATGAGGTGCCGCCTCATCACAGGCCCAACTAAATGGGCCCAAGTGTTCACGGAATAGAACCTCCAAAATTGTGAGCCAAAATAAACATTTTTAATAAGTTAATTATCTCAGGTTTTGTGTTATATTGATGGAAAGCTGGCTAACACACTGAACTATTTCTTCATCTAAAGCGTAGCCGATACACAAATGTAAATTTATAGTTGATAATATCGATTGCCAGTACATAATTTCTTTTGCATGATGCTCCATACAACCCCTTTCTTAAGTAACCATTTAATACAGTTTTGTATTGTATTGTTCTATTAAGGCTTTAGTTACTATTTAATAGTTCTTTATTTACCATTTAATGGACATCTATGTGACTATCATACTTTTACTTGCAATGTGTGTTCTTGCATTAGTTCATACAACATACACATCTTTGTTCCCATTTAGCAGATGAAAAAACTGAAGATAAGAGAGTCTTTATATGTTCATTAATTTAGCAAATGAATATTTAGCACAATTTTGCTAATACCATATTAGGGATATAAAGGACATAAATTTGTTGTAATTTCTGATTTCTCTGAGTCTCATGCCTAATGACACTTGGTTAAGTAACATTTTGAGTAATGCAGCTAGTAAATACTTGAACCCAGTTTCTATGTATAAACCAGAGGTGTATAATGATGTTTTAATCAACAGCAGGCTGAATATAGAGTGAATGTCCCATTAGATTATGACAAAGCTGAAAAACTTTTACTTAGTCAGCAGTCATCCTTAATGTCATAGCCCAATGCATTACTTCCAACAGTGTAAACAAACCTACTGCAATCCCAGTCATATAAAACTATAGGACACCTAATTACACACAGCACATGATAACTGATAATGATACTAGCATAACATACTATGTTACTGGTTTATACGCTTTATATTATATACTTATCATTACTTTATTACTACTTATAAAGTTCACTGTAAAACTGTGTGGTACATGATGCCATAAGCAGCCTCATGCTTCCCATGTTTATTTAAGTAGACTTTAAGATGTTTGTACAAAGGCAAAATTGCCAAATGATACATTCTTTAGGAAGTACCCCTGATGTTAGTGACACACAACTTCTGTATTTTTGCACTATAAAAGATTAAAGAATGAAATAAATTAATAAGGTAAAGTAAATCCAGAGAACAGTCTATGTACTATGATGAATTTTGTTCTTGTCACTTCTATCTTCAGACCATTTAAATAAGCATTCAGTGTATTTGATTTAGGATATATGTTATTTCCATTCATGGCTTTGAATGAGATGTTCACAAAAATGCAATGAATTGGTATTTGATCTGAGCCTTGAATTGTTCTTGGATTATAAAGGAGGAATAAAGCTTGTGTTGCTTTAACACATAGTAGAGGTTTTATTAATATTCTGAAAAGCTATGTACAATGTGTAAATGGAAATCTCTCATTGTAGCATTCTTTCATGGTTCTAAATGGTGCCACGACTAAGGTCATGCCATGATGTTTAGCATGGTTTATGAAACTGTAATGGCTTGGCTTTTTTGACAGATTTTTCATTTAAATATTTGGCTTCACTTACATAGGAGGCTGCCATCATTTGTAAGCTTCCCTCTTTTTAGTCTTGTAATCTCTGCTGGATGAAAAATGTTCTAATGCTATGGAAATTATTCTAGCACAGATGCATTTAGATTGTGGAAATTGCTTTGGGTTGTTTAAAGCAAGACATTTTTTGATTGTTTCCATGATGATTGGATGCTTCATTAACCCCTTTATTGTTGACATCCTATGGAGACTCGATATGTAGTCTTAATTATTTTAAAAGACAATTCTTTGTTATTTAGCTGGTGATTAAAAACACATTAAAAGATGGCACAAAAAGACTATTTTTGTTCATTACCAAATCTAAAAATCTAATCATGTAGTAAGACTAATTTTCGCATAATTCTTAAAACAATAAGTACACTACTGTAGAAATTATTTGTGCTGCCTATATCAGTTAATTAACCAAACCACATGAGAAGGGTAAGAAAGTGATTATTTTCTATTAATCAAATGGAAAAGTCAAGAGTAGACACCTCTATCAATGCTTTTAAGAAAATAATCTCACAGTGAATTCATGAAATGAACTTAAAATATATGAATCCATGTAAAAAGCCATACAAGGATGAAAAAATAATGCACTGAAAACATGTAAAATTAATATAAATGAAAGAAACTCAAAGCCCAAAGATAACACTATAAGCAATGAGGAAGAAGTTTGAGGACAGAGGACCATGGATAAGATAATATGTGTCACTCTAAGTCGTTTCATAAGTACAAGTCTATTTACTTTCGTGCTTATGGTGACGTGCCAATATTTATCTCACAGTTTTCACTTATTGGAATCTTTCACTTTGAATAATCTTTGCAACCTCTATAGTAAAGGAAAATTCTACCACTCTCCATAAGATAATTGCATACTCCACAAGGCATATGAGATTATTTTCATTATATACCATTTGTTAAAGCTTTTAAAGAGAAAAATCTCTTCCTCCTCTTCCCCACCAGAAGTTTTTATTTAGCAGTAGTATCCTGTAAACAGATTCTATAGCTGAAAATCCCTCTGCCATGATTATTGCATGCCAAGCACTGAACTGACTAGCTTTTTACATAGAGTTACACTTTAAACTTTAAATGTATACTATACTACAACCCTAACATATATGCTGAGACATAGCTAGATTAAGGTTAACAGTTGATAAATAAGTTGTCTACTCAGTTTCTGTTTAATTCCGTACTATTACTACTAATTACGGTTCAACACTGCCTGTTTCCCAAACTCCAAGACATCTTTTTAACTGTGGAATGTAAGAAAATAAAAATAGATTATTTAAAAATCAAAGATACATCTTTCAAAAACATATTAAATTTAATCTCATAAACCTATGTAATCTTTGTTATTCTTTAGAAAATTATGCCCATATTCCATTGACTTTATTATGAATTTCATCAACATTTATTATGCTGTTCTGAACAAGGCTCTGTTGTAGGATCTGGCATCAGTTGCAGTGTGGATACTTACATGATTCCAAGTTATGTAAATATGTACATTATTGTATTCCTCTATCCTCTAAATTGAAATGTGCAGCTAAATTCTTAGCAAGGAAGGTGAACAATTCAAGTTTACAAAAGCCAGATCACTGTTCCATTTTACTGTATCTTGGTTATTTGTATAGGGACAATCTGACTATTTTGTACAATTGAGATTTTGCTTTCATTACATCACCATTTAAAAGCAGCTATTGCAATTGTTTTCTCTCTCCCATCTGAGGGATATCTAATTTTAATTTTAATTGAAGGCATGTAAAACCACTAGTTTTGTTAAGCTTCAATTGGATTTCATATAAAAGTAACAATCCTCATCAATAAACTGACCAGATGGCAACTTGGGTATGGAAAGGAGATAAATGGCTCTCTAAAAGGAGGGATGCCCCACATAATGAGGGTCACTTAAGAGGTATGTGTATGATTTGTTTTGATGAATAATAAATTCATGTAAGTTACCCAATAATCATGATGCATGAGTATTCACTGTAAATTACTGGAGAATCAGTCTCACATGGTGGAATACAGCTGCCCTTTCGGAGCAGATACCTTAATCTATCATATTGAAGGACAGAATATTTTAAAGAAACGGGCAAGGCTTAGAGTAGTGAAAGCTTTACATTTTGAATTTTCATTTTACACTGGAACTTTCGAAAGTCAGACTATTATCACTATAATGGAGAACAAAACTGCATTTCATTCCTCCCAAAATTTATAACAGTCTCTTCCGCAGCACGAAGGAATCTATTTGCCAGAGAGATAAACAGGAAAGACACAACATTCATTTGCATACTGAGGAGCAACTATACCAAGCACTTTAAGTCCCATAGTACTCTTTTGCTAAAC
The DNA here is from genome assembly GCA_028451465.1 of Erethizon dorsatum. Classification (NCBI taxonomy): domain Eukaryota; kingdom Metazoa; phylum Chordata; class Mammalia; order Rodentia; family Erethizontidae; genus Erethizon; species Erethizon dorsatum. Next base: position 18,427,738 of record CM051836.1, read on the forward strand.
ATAAACAACAAGAGAGACTAACCAGTAGCATAAACTAAACAGTAACATAAACTAGCTGTTCTCTGTGTGGAAGAAACAAAATTTCTTTCTCTGTGTGGGAAATCAGAGTTAAAGCAAGCAATGAGCTGAGCAAAGAAATTAGCAACCAACTAGAGACATTGATAATCATACAGAAACTTCAAGAATGTGTTTGTCCTTCAGACAATTGAAAATGTAAACGCAACAATTACATGCTTTTCTCCTTTTATTAAAATGATAGAGCAAAAATAATCAGAAAATGGAAAACAATCCCAACTCTGAAAACCAAGTAGGAAAGAAGTCAGTTCTGCATTACAGAAATGAGATGGATAGTTGGCAACCATCCAGGGGCATTAGTGGTATTAATCCTAATCCAAATAATTTTATACAAATAAAATGCTGAATCTTGGTGATTCTGAGAAAGCCCATTATCATCAAAACATCATCTCATTCACCTTTGCAACTGATATTCATTAAATTTTTAATCCTTTAGTCCCCTTGAAGATAATTGCAGCAGCAAAAGCATGTCCCTGGTTCATGCCTACTCCATTGTAGGACAGGAGAAAAGACATAGTAACCCGCCAGGACAATGTGACGCAAGAGGCGGCAATGATGGTCACGTTTTACTTCAAAGTTTAGATATAAGGTAAAATAAAAAAAAGAAGCAGCAGCCTATGATATTTCTTCCCTAGGATGGATAATCATTAGATTTGAGATTTTTAATATTATAATATTTTTATTTAGAGATGGACAGAAGTTAAAAACTAATAAAGTCCATATTATAAAATGTAAGTTCCCAGTGTTCACTTATTATTATTTGTGTTTAGTTACTATAAAACAGAAGCGGTGAGAGAAGTGCAAATTTTAATTTAAAATTAAATATTAATTGTTATGGTATATTTAGAGTATATAGTGTGATAATTAGCCTCATGGATATAATGAGTAAAGATAAAATCAGTGTAGTTAGCAAAACTAAAAATTTTTATATAGCTTAATGTATTATTATCAAACACCTGGGTCCCAAAGTAGAATTTTGCCTGGCACCTGCAAAGCATCTCTTTGTGTCTCCTAACAAAAGCATCTACTACACCGACTTTTATACTGATTACTTTTTGTATTTTGTTTCATCATCCTAGCAAATGTTACTCAATGCCAATATTTCATCTCTCTCAGTTTTTAAAAACTGAAATTTCTGTTTTAGTTCTACATTTTCTATTTCTACTCTCTTTTTCTTTTTTTAAATCTGTTGAAGAAACAAACCATTTGATGATTTTTTCTCACATTAAGTGCAAGACATGATTTGAATACTGACATAACCACCAGGAAGATAGTTGAAAATGATTTATATCTTTTGTTTATGTTCTTTTCTCACATCTAGATTGCTAGTGCATATAGCCATTGCGTTTTACACTTAATTTAAACTGTACTACAATGTGTGCTCTGCGTGTCATTGTATATTAAAGGCCGACTTCTGGTCTTCAAGTGCTATCCTTCCATTCACAGAGCCTGTCTGAAGTTCTTTCTCCCGCACATTCTTAATGATATGATCATTAAACCAAAAGTTCCCGAGCTTTTGCATATTCTTAACAGTTATCTTTGCGCTTTGTGTTTGACATTGAGCTATTCTGCATCTAAAATCTTTTGTTCAGTTTTTTTTTTTTTTGAGTTTCTTAAAGATGTTGCTCTATTTTTCCTGCCATAAAATGTGACTGTCAGAACTCTTTTGATGGTTTGATTTTCATTTTTTTTTTTTTTTTTGCCTAGGTACAGTAAACTTTTCATTTTTGTTCTGTTTTTAAGTGTTTTCTTTGTAAGCTTGTTAATCTTACTGGAATATATACACGGTTGATGACTGCACACAAAATTTATAGGCAGATTATATATTCTTGTAATATGTAGTTTTGTTCATTTTAATGTCAAGTATGATTTTCTTGAATTACAGTTTTTAGTATAGACTATTTTCTGACTGGTTTTAACAAGGATTTCTGTTATCTGTAGATTGAAACTTTTAAATCTTTTAAATATTTGTCAGTTTCCTCAAATCTTTTTTTCTTCCATTATTTTATTTCATTATTTATTTATTTTATTTTTATTTTAAAGAAAATAAAAACAATGATACAAAATTTCAAAACAGGATTGTAGGAGGGTAACAATGGTTAGTACATTGAGTATTGTTATCTTCAATGTAGTTGCTCATATTACAAGATGTAGGCATGAAAAATTGATCGAACAATATCATTTTTGTCTTTATTAATTCCATTTCGACTTTATACTTCTCCTTTTTATCAATTTCTACTTTAAATGCACCATCTTTTATTGACTTTGATTTGTTTTTGTGCAATGTCTTATTCTTTATTTCTCAAATGAGCTTTTCAATCTGTAATTCTTTCTAGAATTCTACAATTTCAGAGGGTTTTAAATTATAACTTAGATAGCTATGTAATGATTTATAGTATTTTCTTAAAGTCTATAGCTTATTTTGAAGTAGGTTTGGGTTGTAAACTATATTATGGGCAGTTTTTGTGTGGTTGCTGCATGTTCTGTATGGATATTATTCTACTGAACATATTCGTGTTGAATGTGACCTTGATACTTATCTGTAACTCATTTAAAATTAAAATTAGATTTCTGAAATTTTAGAAGGTATGAGTCAGTTTAGCTTTCTTTGCAGAGTTTTCTATTTTGGTCAAAGTTTAAAAACTATGGCAGCTCTTCATTCTGAGATGTTCTTGGTTATGTGCCCTCCGATAACTTTACTTTCTTTTCCTTGTGTATCTAATGTCCCTGTCCTGTGGGGTTTTGATAGTTACACCCGCTGCTTCCCCTCATTGTCCTGGAAAGCAGCCTTGGGTCATGAAACTGCAAAATTCACCAAAGCTCATCCCTGGGAGTCTCATCATTCTATGGTGAACTGCAGGGCAAACTTTTGTATTTCTGCTTTTTCCCACACTGACATTCTTCAAACTCCACCTTGTTTTCTTGAGCAGTCTGTGATAGTCTGATTCTCTTGGTTTTCTCTCTGCCTGTCATTTGACATATTTGTAAATGGGTTTGGATTTAGTATTAGTATCTTTGCCTGGACTTCAAGGGAGATATTAGGAGATTCCAATTCTGGATTGTCCCAGAATTTTCTCAGTACTGTTAATACCAATAGTAAAATAGCTACTAGCTTTTTGTTTGTTTAATATGTACTGGGCATTTAGATAGGCAGTTTATCTCATAGTAATATTGCTAGGCACTATTCTTTTCTTTCAGTTTTTATTTTTTATTAGTACATGTTTGCAGTACCTAATGATCACATTCCTTGGGTGGGGTTAGCACATATACATAACACATCTTTATTCCTTTTTCCATCCCCTTTCCTCCCTCCCCTCTTCCTCTATCTCTTGATCCCTTCCTATTTGTGAAGTATTTGGAAGTAAAATATCTCGCTTCAGGGGAGTTTTAATCATTTATATATTACAATTTTTAAAGGGAGTTGGAAAAGGGAAGTGACTTGTTGCAAAGTATAGCCCCTTCTCATATCCCCCTACTTTCTATTGTCTATCACTTATTTTGCCCTTTATTTATATTTTGGGTTTCTCGTATGAGAGAAAACATGGAGTATTAAGCTTGTGTATCTGATTTTTTTGCTTAACATTATGGATTCAAGGTGCACCCATTTTCCTACAAATGACTCAAGTTTATCCTTCTTTGTGGCAGAATAGTACTCCACTGTGTATAAACACCACATTTTCTTTATTCATTTATCTGTTGATACACATAGAAGCCTCTTCCAAGATGTAGCTATTATGAATCATGCAGATATAAATATGGTTATGCATGTAATACTATAATATGATCTTTCAATCTTATTTTACAGATGATTTTGAAGGAAAAGTAAATACTATATCCAATATTTCACATGTGGTGAGTGGTGAAACCAAGAACCAAAATGCTAGCCTCATTAATTCTAATGATGTTTTTTATAACTCTGCCATTAATAACATGTTTAGAGCCCCATATTTTGCAGTGTATAACAATACACACTTTAACACAAGGCTCATGATTTTTTCATATTTTGTCTTAAACTATTGGTAATTCACAACATTAAAATTATAGGTAGGACTAATTGTCACATGAATGATTATCCACTCATTTTGATTTTCTTTTTTCTTTTTTTTTTTTGTGGGTACCGGGGGATCGACCTCAGGACCTTGCACGCCAGCAGGCGCCCATGCCACTGAGCGATATCACCGGCCCCTTTTTAGTATGTGGGATCCGGGAGTCGAACTCGGGCCCTCGCGCTTGCCGGGCAGGTGCTTACGCCGCTGAGCCATCTCACCGGCCCTTGATTTTCTTTATGATACCACTCAATTATATGTGCAATTGTTAGGACAAAATGCATGAGTGCTTTTCAGCTTTTTTTTTTCTCATTCTACATTTTACAAATCTCATTCTATTGTTTTTGTGAAGTATTCAGAAATAAAAGGCCTTGCTTTAGAAGAGTTTTGATCATTTTTGCATTATGATTTTAAAAGTGAGATAGAAAAGGTAAGAAGTGGCTTGTTGTAGAGTATAATCCACCAAAATACTAAAATTCTCCTTTTTTTTTTTAGCCCTGTAAGACTGAGAGAGAGACAAGAGTGACAAAGAAAATATCAACCAAAATGTTAAATATCGGTCCTTTGATCATTTTGGTCATGACAAGAACCCATCATGCTGGGGGGGCCTCTTTGTATAGATCCTATCTGGCATCCTCACTCTTTGGTATTTTATAGTTTGCATGACCATGCTGCATGTGTGACAGATTTTTTAAGTTCCATGCCCTATCTTCTTACATACTGGCTCGATTAGGAAACCTATTCTTGCCACCCTTTTCTCATCTGTATCTTCTCGCGAATGGCTATAAATTGTACAAGGTCAATGATTCCTTGAAACTTTTCAACAAAGTGATTATCTAGAAAAAAAGAAATGACAGAAGAATTCTGATAACAATGTACACAAAATTTTGATCTGAAGAAAAAACATCATTTATATATTAATAAATTAGGATAAAAGTATTTCCAAGTCTTTCCTATTTTTATTTTATTCTCATTCTATCTGAATATTGTTTGTCCATTAGATTGTTACCTGCTATATATCAGCAAACTTCTGACATGGGAACTCTTTCACATTTCTCGACAGAATCCTAATGTGTTGAAGGTCAAGTCAAATACTGTCATTGAAATTTGTCTTAAAACTTGATAATCTTCTAGTTAAAGAACAAATTACTCTTCATTACTATTGTTAACTTATGATGTGAACAAAACTTACACAGATGATTACAACTTAGTGATTTGCTTTTCCTCTTTAATGCTATGTCATGTATGACCTATTCTCTTAAGGAAAACTCATAACATGATATAAGTAATAGAATATCTGAGAGCAGATTTTCTCCGGAAATTATGGGATAAGAAGGTAAGTATTTCAATGGGTCTTGCTGGTACACGGCTTATATGTTTAGTAGGTACCTGTTTCCTATGGTCTGAATGCTTGTACTTCCCCAGTCCACATTTATGTGTTGAAATCTTCACCCCTGAGGTGATGATGATAGGAGGTGAGGTCGTTGAGGGTGATTAGGTCATCAGGACAGAATGCTCATAAGTGGGACTAGTGGTTTATAGGAGAGACCCTAGTAAGATTCCCAGCTGCTCTGCCACATGAGGACTCTGCAAGAGGAATGTGCTGTATGCAAATGGATCCTCACCAGACAAGGACGCTGCCATGAACTTGATCTTTAACCTCCCATTCTCTGGAAATAAGCAAAATACATTCCATTTGTACAAGTCGTCTACTTTATTACAGCAGTCTGAATGGACTAAGACAGTGTTAAACAAGTTTCAGCTCCATTTGTGGTCGTCCACGTGGGAACTATGCTGAGACATAATATAAAACATTGTGCCCAGGGCAACTAGTCTTTTTCAGAGGTACAAAGCTTAAAAGTCTACTTCTTGATTGAATTATGACATTCATAGCTGCTAGATTATTGCTATTAACCAGTTAAAACTATTTTGTACTTTTGTTTCCATGTTAATTACTTTTATCAGGTATGTTGCCTTTTATAATAGTCTCTTTATGTCTATAATAGAAATTTAAAAACAAATAATGCTTCCTAGTTCATTTCTTATGGCAGTTTAGCCACAGCACAGGTGAAATTATTCCTTTCCAATGCATTTGGTTTCAAATAAGGGGCTAATTTGACTTGTCTCTTACACTTTGTGAGGGATCTGGGGCTACAAAAAGCCAAAACAACATTTTCTATGGTAGAATACCTGATTTCTGGCTACATTTGTAGTCAAAATGACATTCAGTGTAAGGTTTTCCTGTCCTTTTGGTTGGCTGTCTGTGATAGTTGTTTATTTGTTTATCCATTTTCATTTATTTAACACATATTTTGAAGTATCTCCCACTGGTTCATCAGCATGCTGGACACTGACGATACAATAATGAACCTTAATAAACATGGTTTCAGTCCTCTTGGCATTGACACTCAAGTGATAGAGATGAATGTTGTATTTCTTTACTGTGTGATGATTTGATTTGCTTAAAATTAAAATTAATAGAGAACATCTGAATGGGAAGTTCCCAGTCCATTGATAGTTTAAGAACGTTTGGTCTTGTAAGGAAGGTCAAAAAACAGGTTAGATTAAATAATATGCAGGAATTAATTAGGGAAAGATGAGAGGAAGTGGAATTCCAGCAGAAAAAAAAAAAAAACATTTATTACAGATCTTTGAAATGTACGGGGTCAGTCACATCTAGGTTTGGAACTATTGGGATCTGCAATGCAATTGTGATCCTTAAGACTTCAATTAGTATGATACATGAATCCAAAACTCTGCGGAAATGTATATGTATCTTATTTAAATGCATGGGAGCAAATGAAATTCTTAAGGGAGAAGTACAGATTTAAAAGGAATGGATTAGGCTCTAGTCATAAGAAATTATCACGATGGCATCTGGGCAGTACAGTTGAACTTGTGAAGAGACAAGAGTCAGATAGGACCATGAGGTAAATGCTTTGAAAAGGAGGAATGAACTGCTTTCCCCCAGAACATGGTATTACCAGAGCTCTGCCTCATGTGTTACTCCAAGATTATGCTCTAGAATGAGAGATTGTTTTTTCTTTGTTTGGACTGTGGGGAGCCTGGACTGAACCCATGACCTCACCCATGCTGAGAGAGAGCTTTACCATCATTTCAACCCTCAGGTAATTTTGAAGTAGAATTATTTACAGGATTGCTAGACATCCTTACAGTCTTCAAAATCCACAGAGGCAGGGACACAGTGATTTTGCAAATGCAGTTAGTAGGGTTCTTACTGCAAATCTACTGCATTTGAAAATATTATATCCCAACATTATTAGTGTGGGTCTCCCATTACCAAGTAGCATGCCCCTAACATTCTGCCCTTTTCTTGCCTCTCACGAGGTTGGGCTGACTTGTTGAGGCTGCTTATCATTGCGCCTGGGTTGTCCAAACTTCGCATGAGATGATGTACATCAAATAATTGAAAACACATGCAATGTGCATCCTGTCAGGCCTTCTTTTTAGCATCTAGTCTGACACAGGGATTCCACAGTGTAGGATAACGGGTGTTTAGGAAGGTACGAGGAATGTTTTCTATGTTGAGGCTCTGAGACAGACAGAATTGCATACACAGTCTACAAATAATATAAATCTTCGTAGATGTGGAGAGCCCCTTCCCATGAGATGGTAACAAACACATTTCAGAAAAGAAGTTCAGATTTGGTAAAATATGTGATAGTTTTGAATATTAGAGTATTGTTATTTATTCTTCATATATGATAATTACCCGGATACCTAAAATTTATGTTAGATGAGCATGAAGTAATCCTTCTTTATCTACTTAATGCACATGAGAGACTAAGACCGGTTAATATTCGCCATTATAAAAATGATGTTATAATTTCCACTTTTTTGTTTCTAGTTTTAGCTAATTTCAATTGAAAAAACTTGGTTTATGACATAGGTGATAGTAAGTCTCATTTGTATCAAACAATTTCCTTGTAGGAACTGAGTTTTTCAGAAATGTGCTAAAAAAGTTAAAAGTTCAGATGATCTATAATTATTCCAAATAATGATATTTCAAAAAAATCCCCTGCTAATTAAAATTTAAGCATGAAGGCTGTATCTTCAAGTTATGAGCTTTTATATATAGTATCAGTCTTCCGTTTTACAAGTTCATATGACAGGCACAAAATCTTTTCCTCAAGCAAAATAAGAAAAAGAAGGGTAAAAATTATCCCACATTGTGCAGTTAAAACTTCAACTGTACAAACTTTCCAAAAGAAAGTGACTTTTTGATAGACTATGTACACAAGGCTATAGACTCAAAGTCGCTATTTTAATTTGAATGAAATGAGCAGTCATCAAAAATAGAAAAATAATTTTAATTATATTGAATAACAAATTTTTCTTTGTAACATATGGGCTAATTAATTGTACAACATTTTCCCAAATAGCCAGCTTAAGCATTGAGTAAATATGAAAAGTATGTTACAAGGGGAAAGAGAAACTCTTCAGAAAACCATCTTCACTAATAGGGAACATATTTTACAAACTCAAAGCATGTGGCTTACATTTATTTGAAATACAAATGGCATGTCTTCATTAGCACACATTTTTATGTTTCTGGCACTCTGAAAAATTCCTGGTACATTGATAGGGTTAATAAATTCTTGGAGAGTAAAAATAAAAATAAAAGTACAGTGTATCAATATTTCCTGGTTAGAAATTAAGCAGAGTTTACAATATTGATATTTATGTTAAAACAAAGGAGTCATTTTGGTGCAAATGATCTGTCATATACAGACAAACTGTATTGTCATTTTTTTTCAACTTTACAAGAATAAGACACAAAGCCAACCCTTGACTAGAACAGGAGCAGAGGGAGACTGGAAGGTGCCCTGGAGTCTGTTTGAAGATGGTTACTGTGGGATGAGAATGGTCACATGGTGAAAGGGTAACAAGATGAAAGAAGTTTCTCTTCACAATCAAATTAGAAAGAAAATTGAAAAAGCAACTGGAAATATACATAAAATGTTAGGCTATGTTAGGGGAAATGGCGTACAAAAGAGTTTTAGGGTACAAAGTAGCCCTTACCAAAGACTATCAAGGACTGAACCTGCTTGCTGAGATTACACACATACACAGACACCCACACGTGCACGTGCGTACACACGCACACACACCACACACACCATAAATACATACACCTATGTTCCATACATACAAGTGAACACACATTCAAAAACACAAGCCAGAGTTACATTATGTGGTGTAGGATTCTAGGCACTGTGATAGAAATGGCACCAGCGGAACCTTGATCAATTCACTATCCTGGCATCTTGCTTCTCATAAATTATGGGCATGGTATCTCCATTCAACTACACAGAGCTCTCGTGTTACTTTCATGAATTGCTAGTTAGGTTAGGGATAGAAATCAAAGTAAAAAGAAGCCATGTGAGGGCTGCAAAACAAACGACAAGATCAATGTTGACTTTCCTTTTAAGTCTAGAAAGAGAAAGAAGCCTTGATCAATCAACACGTATTTATCGAGTGAAAAATCTCATTAAAATCTTAAATGTTAATTTTGACCTGAGAATATTTTTACATCCTTTCAATTAGTCCTCTAAGCAAATGTATTCTATCTGTGAGCTTTTAGGGGCCAACATATTAATCGCGAAGTGTCTTGGTGTATGATCTTCTACAATATGTTTTTTGGCTTGTTTTCTGGAGAGTGGAGTCCACTTTCTTTTATGTCTGTTATGAGTGATTATTTGACATTTATAAAAATACGTTTCAGTACCATTGTTAAGGATAACAAATAAGTTGAGAAGGAAATCAAGCAAACTGTCCTTAAGCCATTTTCTATTTATAGTCCAATTATACCTTAGCCGTTTTAAATGATTTTGGAAGTGAAATTTTCTCTTGTAAACACTAGAACCCAAGGAAGAAGACATTTATAAATAAGCAGATATGGGTTGGTGAGATGGCTCCAGCATAAGCGCCTGCCTGGCAAGCGCGAGGTCCTGAGTTCGACTCCCGGTACCCACATAAAAAAATAAAATAAAATAAAATAAAATAAGCAGATATGTGGTGGCTTGAGAGAGTTAATGCAGTTTTCCAAGATGTTCAACAAGTAGGAAACTGAAATCATTTGATGATCTGGCTTATTCTGTTTGAACCATTTTAGTGTCAAGATTTGTAGCCCTTCCTCTAAATATAAGCTAAAATCAATCGTGAATTTAGTCCATCTTCAAACTCGAATTTGAATGGTTGCTCAGTTTAGACTTCATAACTTTTTGTTGCATATGTAAAAAAATTACTACCAACACGGATTATAAATTATGGTAAAAAATCAAAGAAAAATTGCTTGGGAGTAGAGAAAGGAGCAAATATCAGCCTCATATTTGCTGATATGAAGGGTATACTGAGCTTCCAAAAATGGTCTAATGGCCCTGTGTTTCATTTAGTAAAAAATCCTTTCAAAATGTCAGAGAGACAGGCTAACAAAGCTTCTCCATTTCTAATTCCACACACTAACAAGGTTAATCTATCCGTGAAGTAACAGTGAGGCTTTCACAATTAATGTTGTAAAATACTTAAACCAACAGCTAATTAATCAGCCCTGAGGTCACTATATCGCATGCAGAAAATTAGTAATAGCAAAGATTCATGGCAGAGAAAGGGAGATGACAGGTCACGCTCTGTGAGTTGCAATTTTAACTAGCAAAGACTGTCAGAGTTATATCTAAGCTGCAGTTGACTTTTTTTTAAGTTACAGTGGAAGTTTGACTCGCATGAGAAACAATTGCATTTTGAGCTCATTTATAAAACTTAGCTTTGTAGTTTTTAAATATGAGATGAGACAAGAAAAAAATCATTGTATTTTGGACTTCTCTGGTAAAACATGTTTCATCAACTTATTCATGAAAGAAAAGCTGAGTTAAATGCATCAAACAAGTTTACCAGATGATACACTTAACCTTTAAAGCATGATAGCATAAAATGTCTTACTTGCAGTCTTTTTATGCATGCCAACTTCTAATTAACATACTACGCAAAAAGAGGAAGCCAAGAATGAGAGAGAGAGGGAGAGAGGGAGAGAGAGAGAAATGGAGAGAGAGAATATGAATCTTTGAGGGCCTATATAAAGTCATTTTTAGAAACCTTTATTAGATATAGAAACTAAAATTAATAGTTACAACTTTTATTTTTCCTTGGGTAGAATAGATGTTAATGTTACACCCTAAATAGAAAGGAATAAAGGAAATATTTCAAGTATATTAATACCACTACAATGCCACTGAAAAGGAAAAAGAAAAAAAAGCCAAGCTCCATATTTTAAGTGAAGTCAAATATGAAACTATGCCAGGGCACAGAAAGGCTATTGATACTAGGATTTGAAGTCTATGAGAATTTGAAACAAAAGTGTCCAGTATAGATTATGAAATTGAGAAAGCATGCTAGAGTTATGGATCGGTGGTAGAGTGTTTGCCTCGCATACACAAGGCCTGGGTTTAATAATCAGCAAAATAATTGAGAAAACGTGTTAGGACTTAGATATAATTGACTGGGCAAGTTATGGTACAGGCATACTCTGGAATATTTGGTGATTGTCAAGAAGAATGGGGCAGTGAATGGTACAAAAGTGGAAAATGAGGATCATATTTTATTAATTAACATGATACTGTTAAAATTATAATATAGTTGTACACATATATTTCACTTATATAAGATATGAGTAAAATATGAAGTACATGTGCATATGTAAAATTTTTAATATATGGAAATATAACATTTTATGTGTAAATATTTGTAAATCCATGCACTAATACTCGTCACACTGTCCGTTAGTGTCATTTAGGAAGAAGAATGAGTTCAGATACAAAGCGAGGGAGTTTTGCTTTTAGTTTTGTATCAGTGTTGTTTCTGCCTTTTGTTTGTACCAAAGTAAGAATGTTGACTGCTTGGATGAGCAGTCTATGGAATATATACTTATTTTTATAAGGACTATATAGAAATAGTAGGTGTTCAACAAATGCATTTCAGAGGGAAAATACTTTTTGCTGCTATTATTTCTAAGAAAAATAAACTTCATCAGTTTGTATAGCTCGTTGATCATAGCAGGCAATCTAATGTGATGCTTCCGTACAGCGTGCTGAAAGAGATTGAAATTAATGGGGAGGGCTGGTGAGATGGCTCAGCGGCGTAAGCGCCTGCCTGGCAAGCGCAAGGGCTGGAGTTGGACTCCTGGATCCCACATACGAAAAAAGGGCCGGTGATATCGCTCAGCGGCACAGGCGCCTGCTGGCACGCAGGGTCCTGAGGTCGACCCCCCGGTACCCACAAAAAAAAAAAAAAAAGAAAAGAAATTAATGGGGAAAGGATGGATTTTGTCCTAGTAGTGGTTTAGGTAGTGACTTAAGTATAAAAACAGGCTCTCACAAACCCTTTTGAATCTCCTTCAAAGGTTAAGAAAACAGAAAAATCAAGCAAACTATGAACTTAATATTGATGCTTCTGAGACCCTAATAAAGGAAAAAGTAGGAAATCAGTGACATTGAAAAATCTAAGCCATTATAGTACTATTAAATTATATGGCTGGAAAGAGCCATTACATGCTCAGAGAAAGAGAAGGGAAAATGGGGGGGGGGCATGAGTACCAAAAACAAGCACCAAACAGTTTGCGTTGATGGGAAGGGTAACCAGCAGGTCAGGAGGCAACGTTGTCTAGCTCGTGTGAGTGGGGCAAAAGTTAGGCATCAACATGTGTCAAGTGTCGAATTCGAGCTTTCAAAGAAGTCAAGGACCAACATACGACTATATAAAATACACATGTAGATTTTAGCTCGGTGAATGATTTATTGTTTTTTTGTTTTTGTTGGGAAGCTGTTAGAAATCGGATATATTTTACAATCAAAATTAAATGTAACATTCTAATTACTGGTTCTTTTAAAAGACATTTTCTAATTATGAGCAATTTTAAAAGAAGTTATGAAGATTTTTTTTTTAATGTACAGAATTAGGCCACTCTCCCCTTTCATGAAGTTTATGAGATTCTGCATGTGAGTGAGACCATGAGGTATCTGTTTTGCTGTGTCTGGCTTATTTCACTCCCCCTAATGATTTCCATCTTCACTCATGCTATCATAAATGACGGAATGTCATCTTTTTATGGCTGAATTTGTGAAAATGTCCTACACTTCCTTTACCTGTTCACTTATTGGAGTGCAGTTAGGTTGATTTCCTGTGCTGGCTGTTGTGAATGGTGTTGCAATAAACTTAGGGTCCTGACTTCATTCCTTTTGGGTATGTACGCAGTGCTGAAATTGCTGCATGGAAATGCAGAGTAGAACAATAGGCAATAAAGGATGGGAAGGAGAAGAAGGGTGAGGATACTGGAAGAAATTAGTCAACAGACACAAAATTGCAATAAGATAGGAGAAATAATTTTGGTGTTCTATTCCATAGTAGAGTGAGTAAACAATAAAGTATGTATCAAAGTAGCTATAAGTTGGAGGCATCCCAGCTTTTTTCTCTAAACACCTGTAATGCTACAATTCAACAGGTGTACTTCTCCTTTATTTGCCTTCCTTTTGGTTTCTTTTCACCCACCATTTCCCAGTACCCGTTGGATTATGGTGATCATCTTTTGAGCCTCTCATGAGTGCTGACACCTCTAGTTCACCATGCTATATCTCCCCAAATTGAAGGAATTGTTTAGATGCAGATTAATGGACTTTCTTCCTCACATAAGATATATTAATTGCTGAAAATCATTCTCAGATTAAAATGTAAAATTATTAATAGAATTGAGTCAATTTAACTACAGTTTTCAATATTAGGTAAGTTTTATGTTTCCTTCAAAGAAAGGTAGGGCCGGTGAGATGGCTCAGTGGCTTAAGCGCCTGCCCGGCAAGCGCGAGGGCCTGAGTTCGACTCCCGGAACCCACATACAAAAAAGGGGCTGGTGATATCGCTCAGTGGCACGGGTGCCTGCTGGCGCACGAGTTCCTGAGGTCGACCCCCCGGTACCCACAAAAAAGAAGAAAGGTAAGTATAATGGCTCTCTTATACTTCTTTCTTCTCTATCCACAACCTGTTCTCTTATTATTATATTAACAACTGATAAGGTTTAAACCACTTTTGTTCTTTATAATTATGTTTAGTAATTTGAGAGCAGGCTTAGGTATCTTAAATCATTATCTTACATCTTTGGATATGTACCATTATTCTATTTACCATGGTGTCTTAATTCTCAGTGTACCTTTTTGAGTTCATTATGTGGAAGCCTTTATTTTATTGTTAAATAATGTTTTATATTATTGTACTATAAGTAATCCTACTTGCAATTAAGGCATACTTAGAAGTTGAGCATATATGGCCAATGCATTTTAACATTATAGCTCTGAATTTCTCAATAGTAAGTGAAAAATTCAATGAAAAGTATAACTAAGTTATCCAAACATTAAAGTTGATAATTAAATACATATTTCTGCCCAAGCATATGTGGCACATGCCTGTAATCCCAGCACGCTGGATACTGGGGCAGGAGGATTGCCTGGCCAACAAAGTGAGACTCTATCTCTGAAGTTCTCTGGGCTGAGCTCAAATTTTTGATTCTAGTGCCTCAGCTTTCACAGTACTTTGCAACAGTTAAATATTTTAAAGGGGAAAGTACCACTCATAATTCATAACTACCCTTTTTCACATCTTTCTTTCTTTTCTTTCCTTCTACAGCTTTCCTACCTCTCTGTCTCTCTCTCTCCCTCCCCACAAAAAAAACACAAACACATTGATTTGTGTAGTTTATTATAAAAAGGCTACCAGCTTTCAAAGCATTTAGAATCATGCTTAGTCCTCCTACTTTGGATATTCCTTCTCAGTGGAACTGGAAAGTGATAAAATAAATAATTTTTAACCAAAGTTATAGGTCTTAAACAAATGGACAGAACCTGGGCCAGCACATTATTATGTTATGTTTCCTTGCCTAAGGACCAGTAGGAATTGTCCTCATACATTTAGCTAAAATGTTATGCCAAAAAATTCTCATGGGACACTTCTAAACAGAAGCTAAAAATATTAATAAACTTGCAGTAGCCTTTTGCATATAATTGAGATGGTAATGGGCAATTTTTTTTTTTTGTAAAGAAAACCTAAAATTCTTGTATCCTTGTATATGTCTTAGAGTCTGATATGTACACACATGCTCCATCTTAGTGTATTACTAAATCAGACAGGGCATTAATCCATATTATTTGTGAGAGTAAAAACAGTTTTCCTTGATCCCTGTTTACCCATATAATGTGATTTCTTGAAAAGTGAAATCTTAATTATTATGATTTATTCAGCACAGAAGTTCACAGTCATTCCTTCTACATTTTGATTTGAAGATTCAAAAAGTTCTTTGCTGGAAAAAAAGAAAGCCATTTCTATGGTTCCTTTGTAAAATACTTGTCACTTGGAGATGGAGTGTATATAGCAAGTACATTTTTGACTTTAAAAAGTGAGCTTGCCTTCTTTTCTAACCTCATTCTTTTTTACATTTGATCCCATCTTTCTCTCTTTTCTGTAGCTTTAATAAAATGGGAGATGAATGAAAAATGTTTTTGTGGACCTGATTGTAAACCAGCCCACATTTCCTGTATGAGTACACACTCCTATGAATCACAGCACAAATGGATCTTTGATTACCTCTATGACTTTATGCAAGTTATGATTTGTGATATCAGTGAGGACCAGAAATCATTTTCAATATTTTCATTGCAGTGCAGATCAAACCTACTATGGAAAAACAAGTTAAGTGTTACGCTAGCTGCTTGCCCTCCCTATCATTATGGAGCACTTTAGGAGGTCCCTTTTATTCAAGTCAGTGGTGTGGTTTAATTTAAAAGTAACTCCAAGCATTTAACATGCTTCCTTCATTTTAAAGAGTACTTAAAAATGAAAAGGATTCAATCACTTTTTTGGAGGCAGGCAGAGGGTACAATATAAACGTAAGTCCCATCAGTGCAGGTCTGATGGCTTCTGATTTAAATAGTTTTAATTGAATATGAAATGTCCAAATTACCTAATCATTGTCTCCTATAAGATAAACACAGTTTTCCCAGGCCTTTCTCCCGAGTCTTATCTCAGAGCTGCAGAGTGTCAGCTGATAATGTTGCCTTCATGTTAGACAAGCAGACAAAATAATTTGATTGTACTGCTTGCCATGTTGTTCTAAGCAGTTCTTTAAGAACTAAAACCACTTTGTTTCTGGTGGCATGACAAAACCCATTACTTTCATTTCTTGAACTCCTTAAAAAGCTTCAACATCAATAAGACTGCTTTCAGAGCTCACCGGTATAATGTGTCTAGTCTTGTCTAGTCTATCCATGCAGGGGTAGACATAAAACAAAAGTTGGAATGGTAAGGAAAACGTTTCTCATGCAGCAAAAACACGGCACAATTACAGGTAATTGCTTTTTAGACTGACAGTCATTGATGTGAAGGTTCAAAGTTAAATTTTAAATAAATTATTCAAAAACCTATACACCTATATCTCAATGCTAGGCAGTAACTTCTGTACTGTTTGAATATTATGTGCAATGATCATTCAAGCAGGACAGGCGCAATGAAAAGAAATGATTAAAATAATCTGTGCCATTATTTTCTTGGGTTAAGAGTCAAATAGTTTCATCTTTAAAACATTAAGCGATAAGCCCTCTCATTATTGAATACTTGTGAGAGAGGAGCACAAGAAATACGAGTGAACTTATAATGAGACCTTTGTTTGAAATAAGAGTATAAGTTTAGTGATTGTTTCTAAAGGATAAGCATGAAGAAAAACAGATCTTCACCTAAATAGATTTAAAAATCAAAGCTTAGATCAATGGGCACCTAGGTTATGGCAATATGCAATTCATATGTTCTAAGTCTATGTTTCCTAATTTTAAAAATAAGACTATAATGCAGTAATAGCTGTATGAAGAAAGGCTTAATGGTGAAATTAGATTATCTAGTCTGTTGGATCTATACTATCCCTGAGGGACAGAAAGCAGCATGGTCCCTGTCCCCACAGGGTTTACTTTCTAGTGGAGAGAGCTAAAAATGGAATCAAGTCAGTAGCTGAGTGACTGTACATTTGTGACAGCGAGAAGCATTGTGACAGAAAGCTACTGAGTCCATGAGAGATAGGACTAATAATTTTTATGTGATCGGGGCAGTTTAATGTACTTAGAAAGCTGGGAGAGGTTTCTATGGGGACAGAGATGTTGTTCTGCCTTTTCATGGAGTGAATTAGGTAAATTTGAAAAGGAATGATGCAGAGGGACTTGGATGTGAAGATCCGTGTCTCGGGGGACTCTGAAAGAACTCTCATGTACAGAGAAGGAAGAACAAAGTGAGAGGTTAGATAGAAAAGATAGGTAGATCACAGGACTCTGCAGGAGACTCTAAGGACGTTTGTCCTCATGTATTCAAGGGGAACCATTGAAAGGATTGAGAAAGAGAGGTGGCTTCCAATTTGCTCTTAAAAGAGACCAATCTTAACCACTGTGGAGGCGCTGGGCTTAAAAATACACTTTAAAAACTCACATATCACTGGAAACAGTTATGCAGTTCGAGCCTTGCTCCTCACCCTTATCACCACCACATTCTGGAGAGAACGTTCCCTCCCTCCCTCCTCCCTTCCTCCCTTTTTTCTTCCCTCCCTCCCTCCTCCATTCCTTCCTCCTTTCTCTCCCTCCCTCCCTCCTTTTTCTTTCTTTCTTTTTCTTTCTCTTTCTTTCTTTCTTTCTTTCTTTCTTTCTTTCTTTCTTTCTTTCTTTCTTTCTTCCTTCCTTCCTTCCTTCCTTCCTTCCTTCCTTTCTTTCTTTCTTCTTTCTTCCTTTCTTTCTTTTTTGCTCTTTTGCCCTTTTGTTCTTTCTTTCTTTCTTGGAACTAGAAAGAGGACTAATAATTTACATGTGGTTAAAATGCACAATCATAAAGAAGTACCAAATTTTTGGTGCAGTGACATGGTAAGGCAAATTTTTCAAGAAAAGGCCCATTATATGATTTTTTGATATTAAGTATGCATATTCTTTCTGAGAAAAAATAAATCGTACATTCCAATACAATAGTAACTGTAACTTTTATCACAATGCACAAAAGTGCCTGAAAATACGTCATAATAAAAGCAATTATAAAGTAGTATGCTTAAATTAATCTCCATTTATTATTGAAAATAATGATGATACATTCCTGCCCAAGATTTATTATCCACTTTCTTTAAGCTACGTAAGATATTGGAACCTATACGCATTCTTGATTCTTTCGAGTAGCCCTAAAGATACGCACATGCACACGCGTGCGTGCACCCATCGCCCTCGCTCTGGTCTACACTTTAGGAACCTACAGGAGCAGCGCTTTAGTAGCAAGCTCCTTAGGACTGTCCTTTAATCAAATCAACTTGGTAAGTTACTGAACCCCTCAGGGACACAAAATCTTCATCTGAAAAATGAAGTCACTTATTAGAAATGGCCACTAAGATCCTTCTAACGTGGTGCTACTGGAGACACTTTAAACTGTGATTATGAAAATTCTCTCATGAACTACTGCTGGAAGCCAGCCATCAAACACCTCCTTCTGTTCGTCTGCGCACTGATATTATAAAACGGCACTTTAGGGAAATTGCCAACATCTGTATCGTAATGAATATACCTTTTCCCCCTCAGCATCAGATAGTTTTTCATATTAATTTTTTCAAAGCATATCCACAAAATTGTTTATATCCACCAAATTATAGTCACTAAGAATAATTATCTTACTTTTCCCACTACTGTTGTTTAGAATAGTGAACATAAGGCAGTTTTTAAGATACCTGAATTGATGTGCACATCTGGTGGAAAGGTGTTCCCTCTGCTTAATCTCTAAGTATTTGACTAACTTCTTAATTTTGAGGGATCAACACTAATTTCCAGTGTTTACCAGCAATCATAGATGACTAGCAGTTAAAAGGCCATCAGCTCTGTCACATTTGTCAAAGAACAGAATCCCTTTCCAGATGGCCCTTCATTTGGCTAATGGACAGCCTAAGGGGATAAAAATGTCACCTGTTATAGGAAATCAACAGTATTAATAAAAAAGCAAAAATAGACCATTCATGGAAGAGCAACATCCCAAAAATGTATTTTTGAGTTTTTTCACAGAACTAATTTGCAATGATCATCACTTCAGCTTTTTAAAGTTTCCAGTTTTTCTCTGAATTTTCAAAACTATTGCTTAAAAACACCAAGAAAAATATTAATACATAAAAATGTTCTTTTCAAAGAGTTAAAATAATTTTCAATAGCTATACTACATAAAATAGTTTTTAAAAGTAGTTCTCATGTGAAAGATAATGGTCACATAAAATATGTATTTCTATGTATATATTTTATGTATATATATATATATATATATATATATATATTCAGATAGCATGTTGGTGATTTTTCTACTTCATCTTCTACTAAATGTCATCTTAAAAACTGTAAGGCATTACAACTCAGTTTCTATTTTTTTCTGTTTTTCAAAAAGCTGTTTTTCTTGCCCCTTTTTCTAATTTTAGAGAAGAGTTTTCTTCTAATTACATTGTATTTTATAATTGCTAAAAATGTTTCTCATCATTACAGTTGAGATCACAGATCTTGTCATTAAATTTCTATTATTTTTCCCAGATTTCTGTGACTGAGAGGCTAAAGGTAAAATGCACAGATGATTACTGTGAGAAATTTTTTTTTTTTTTTTTTTTTTTTGTGGGTACCGGGGGTCGACCTCAGGACCTCGCGCGCCAGCAGGCGCCCGTGCCGCTGAGCGATATCACCAGCCCCTTTTTCGTATGTGGGTTCCGGGAGTCGAACTCGGGCCCTCACGCTTGCCGGGCAGGCGCTTACGCCGCTGAGCCATCTCACCGGCCCAGAAAATTTTACATCAGTTGTTTTTTTAAGTTATGAGATGACAGTGAAAAAATGTAGTCTAACAGAAGATGATTTAAAAATCATAAATGTCTATGTTATTACATTTTTACCAAATCTTTATGTTTTAATTCTTAAACAGTAGGAAAGTGTAACAAGGCAGTACATACATGTGAAAAATCCAGCAGTAATAAAATAAGCCAAAGCCTGTTAGACCTTTAAGTATGTTTTTCTAAAAAAGCCAAAATACTCATATTTCAATTTTTTTCATATGTTATGCCATAAAAATAAATTCCAAAAACCACATTTTGCATGATTCAAGTAATAGAGCTTGCACTTTCTAGTTGCCTAGTACACTACACGTTCTCTTCTTAAAAATCATAGGGTAAATTGAAAGCAAATGTCAACAGTATGCATGCATAATATCATTATCTGAATTACAACCCTAAGGGATATGGTGAGAGTTCAGCAAGTCTCCATAGCTCAGTGAGCAATTCGCTAACAAAGAAGTGAAGTAGCATTTTGATTTCAGGCCTGATTTTGATACAGATGCACACTCAGCCACCTTGAATAATGAAGAAGGGGAATAATTAACAATGGGAGATCTCACCAATATTTTCACTGACAAGGCAAACCCACAAGAATAGAAAGTACTCTAAAAAGTCACACAATTAACTTTGCTGTGAAATAAAAATGATCCTTTATGAATATATTGTTCTCTTTTTGATGTTTGTTCTAAAAATTTTGTAATAAAGATTAGGATCAATTTTTACTATAATTGTAACAGTAACTTTTCGGAGAATGCAAAATTCTCTTAATGATGTAAGATTTTGAGTCTAGCATTATACAAGCAGGAATATGTCCCTCTGTTGGAATAGAGAGAAAATAGCCTCTATGTTGGCATTTGATTTGTTAAATTTTAGAAAGAGTATGCTGTACAGTAAGTGACAAAAGACCTTTGCTGAATTCTTTATTGCATTCTTAGTGCATTCATTAAATTTTCAAATAATAACATTTAAATAATTTTCCAAAATCTTTATCTGTTGTGGGTCATGTAAGCACATCAAAATGATAACAGCTTTAATATTGAGTGTACTTTTTCTACTTTTATCTAAAATCTAAAAGTAAAACATCAAAAATAACATGGCCTTTATGTATCTGTAGGTAGATGTCCATTTGGGAATCTGATTTTCTATTTTGAATTAAGAGAGAAAACAAGTCAACTGCTGGTGACCCGGAGTGTCTTATTAGCCTGTCTTTCACACTGCTTAGTAACTTATATTTAAGCTTCATAGAAGAAAATTAGTGGCTAAAATTTCTGTACTCTGGAATCATTAGCAGAGAAAAGAATGATAGCTACTTATCACTTCTGAAATTCGTTACCACAACAATTATAAAATGACTATTTGAGAGGATAACCCAAATGATGACATTTCTAAATTCAAAAAAATTTTCCAAATTATTTTAATCCAACATATCAATATTGAGACATTAAATCCTAAAAATTGGTTAAAACCTTATTCTTGAATTTTGTCTTTTCACTTAAAATTAGGAGGGTAACAGTATTTGATATTTTTGAATCTCACATTAACATATTTTCAAACATGTATTTCTAATACCTCTTTTACTGGGTTATTTCTTATAGCAGTGTCAATTCACCACTTTCCAACAAGTGCCCTTGTTGCTGCTAAAACTAATGGTGGACAAACTCACCTCCCAAACAAAAGAGACATCTTCCAGTTTGCAAATTAATACAGAAGACTAATACTATATTTTTCCAAAAACTTCTGGCAGTTAATCTCTGCCATGGGAATCAGTTAAGGAATGATATATTTCCTTTTGATTGATGGCTTTTACCCATAAAATTTTCTAGGTAAACATCACTTCTTAGAATTATTACATATTCCAATTGCATTATAAAGTAGAGGTTGTTACAGTTTCTAACAACAAGGGCTATTATAAGAAGTGTATGGAACAATTCATTTAAAGTTTTTGGCACATTATTTGGAATCCTCAATGACTGTTAGATTAATATTCTGGGACACCCAAGAAAAAAATTAATTATGAAGAGGCCTGCTTCCCTGTAATACACTGAGGGTAGAATAAACATTTTTAGTTTTATTTACCTGTGTAAAGTCTCTTTAGGTTTTGGATTACGGAACTCTCTTCTCCCTCTTTGACCAAAAATTAAGTACCCTAAGAAGCTTACAAGATGAAGTAATTTCATTTTTCAGTTATTTTATTATTCAATTATTTTAATCAACACATTAAAATTGTACATATTTATCAGGTACCATGTAATGTTTCAGTACATGTATCCATTGTATAATGTTATAATCAGAATAAATCTCCCCAACACATGATTTCTTCATTGTGAAAACACTTAAATCCTTTATTCTAGGTTTTTTTTTAATGTATACTGCATTATTTTTATCTATAATCATCCTAGTAGGCAATAGGATACCAGAAGATCTTACTAATATAACACAGTGCACATTGAACAAATTTTCCCCGTTCATTTAACATGACTTCCAGTTCCATCCATGCTGTTGCAAACAACAGCATATCATTCTCCATTTTTAATGCCAAATAGTATTCCATTGTGTATATCTACTACATTTTTATCTGATTATAAATTGATGGTTATTTGTATTTCTTGGCTATTATAAATAGTGCTGCAATAAATAAGAGAATGCAGATGTCTCTTTGACATACTTGTTTCATTTCCTATGGATATATACCGAGGAGTGGGCACTGGATCATTTAATAGCTCTATTAATATTTTGAGGAACTTCCATCATGCTTCCTGAAATGACTGTACTAATTTACATTCCTATCAATAGAGATAAGGGTTCCGTTTTATCCATAGCCTCATCAGTCTTTGCAATCTTTTGTCTTTTTCATAATAGTCACTCTAACTGGAGCCCATTGGAGTCTTGATATTTTTACTTTTCTTTTTGTTTTCTATTTTTGAGACATGGCCTTGTCATGTAGCCTAGGCTACTCTTGATTGGTGTGCTCCTGCTTCAGTCTTCTGAAGGCTAGGATTACAACCTTGCACCTCCATGCCCAGCTTATTATGATTGGATTTGCATTTGCTTCAGTATTTGAAATAATTTTCTTATATGATGTCCACTTTTGGTGGGAAAGAAAAAGCAACCAACCACCACCAACAGCAATAACAAAAGGCATAAGGGTGTACTTGCTTTCCTAACAAGACAAGTATTGCTTTGATAAATTTATACTTTTAAAAATAAAACAAGAGGGGCCAGTGAGATAGCTCAGCAGCATAAGTGCCTGCCTAGCAAGCGCGAGATCCTGAGTTCGACTCCCGGTACCCACATAAAGGAAAAAAAGGACCGGTGATATCTCTCAGTGGCACAAGCGCTTGCTGCCAAGCGCGAGGTCCTGAAGTCGACCCCTGGTACCCACATAAAAAATAAATAAAACAGGAAAGAAAAATAAATTTTTTCATTTTTATGACCATATTCCAATTTCATTAAATACATAGAACTGTATTTCTTTAGATAATTCAGGAACAAGGGTACATTTGTGTAGCAAAACACCACCGCTTGAAATTTAAATTCTCTTAAGTGAGTTAGAATAACACATTAGCTTCCATCAGTGTCATGGGATTAGTCAATTATGAAAATGATCACCCTCGTTTAACAAAGTCATGTGAAGGCATTACAAGGAGGTTGTCCAAGGTCACTGTAATCATAAGTGAAATTTATAGTCTGCTTTGTAGAATGTTTTAATGGATGTACAAAGACTCAACTGATAAATTGATGGATTTATAAATTTGGATGGATAATGTAGGAGTGACCTGGTGATAGAATTAAATTACTACTTGTGTGGACAGAAATTTTTACTGCTCTTTTCAAACACCTCTCAAACATCTCATTATTTGTTTATCCTCCAAATATTCCTCAGTCCCTGATTTGTGTGATCATATTCATTTTTTTTTCTCTCTAGTCTTGGCATTAATGCCTGCTACGTCACCAATATAGTATCTATTCAGACAAATCAGTCTTGACACATAAAACAGATTTAATCAACTATTTATTTATCACTGATAATTCCATGTTTTTTGAAAGCATACAAAAAGTCCCCCAAAAATGTTTACTGAACATAGTCAGAGAAAAGTATTTGTTACTGTGGGGTTTTGAAACTAAAAACCGAAATGTGTGCTTTCTCCCCAGTTTACAGTACAACGCTTTAAGTAACTAATAAACTAGGGTATGTTACACATACATTATGAGAGGTAAAAAGCAGTAGGGCATAAAAACTCATGAGTGAAGATATTGAGATTGGTTCTTAAAGTAAATCAGTGACCAATGGTAATAAAAATAAAACCGTAAGGAAAGAAATTCCCTGGAGGCCAGGGATATAACTCAGCAGCACAGCACCTGCCTGGCAAACACAAGGTTCTGAGTTTGATTCCCGATACCAAAAAAAAAAAAAAAAAAAGAAATTCCCTGGAAACAAGATCTAAGAGACATAGATCTAGATTAGATATGTAAGAGGGTTGGGGAGAAATAAGGAAGGGACAGAAGAAATTACGATTTTTAAGAAAAAAGGATGAGGGCCAGTGAGATAGCTCAGCGGCATAAGCGCCTGCCCGGCAAGCATGAGGTCCTGAGGTCATCTCCTGGTACCCATGTGAACAACGAAAAAAGGATGAGTAAGATACAGAATAGAAAAGGAGAAGCTTCTTTGAATGCAGATGGAGAAAAGTGAGGCATTTTCTAAAAACCTAATCCAGTTCGTGCATTAGTAACGATTTTGTTACTGTAATAAAAAAAGACAAGGGAAAAAACAGAGGGATACGCAAGTGAAAAGCTGAATAGTTAAGATTTATTTTAATGAAGAATGAACTTTCATAGTAACATCAAACCGAGTAGGATACCATTAAAACATTCATTATAATGTTGCCAATTACTTAATAATTTAATGGTAAATGTGATAATTTGACCTGCATTTAATTGTGGTTGATAAATCTTAAGTAGATGATAATTTTAATCCCTTCCATCAATATCTGAATTTAGTGTGAAGTATAAAAATGCAGGCCATGCGCTATATGTTCAAAATTGACACGTTGCATAGTTTCCACTATGAGGCAGGCACTGATTAGACACTGAGGAGAGTCAGCAATAAAATTAAGTTCATTTTAGGGAGGAGAGACACACATCTAATGAAGCTGTAACCCAGGTGGGTGTGATGTCATACACGTGTAACTCCAGTACTCCTAGAGGCTGAGGTAGGAGGACCATGAGTTTGAGCCCACTTGGGGAAATTTGTCACTTAGTGAGACTGTATCAAAATTTAAAAAAGAAAAAGGACTGGAGGTGTAGTTCCACTCAAAGGCCCTGGCTTTGATCCATAGTAAAAAAGAAAAAAAATGCAAAAATAAGTATAATCTAGTGTATTTAGTTTTCTACTAGGTTGAAGAAATTACAGTGGCTGCTTAGAAAATGGAGTAGCATTTTTGCTAGATTGGGAAAGATTCAGAAGCCTTCAGAGAACATGGTTTTATTAAGATGTGTCATAAACAATGACTGGAATCACAACATATAAGAAAAATAAAGGAAGAATATAGAGAAAAGGAGGTAAATTATGCATAACTGTTCAGAGGAATTAATACACACCATTCGTTTAATTAATAGCTAGTATCAAGAAGGAGCTTAAATATTATTTAGAAATAGAAAAGTTGGAGGTGGTGTTGTGGCTTGTTCATTTTGGTTGAGTCAGGTGCAACAGAGTAAGGGACATTCAGGCCAGATTTATGAAAAGATGGTTGATTACTCACAGGTGCCAAAAAGAAGGAGACAGCTTCACAAGGCCAGGGGCAAGGAGAGCCTGACAGGATTGTGGCAGTAGAACGTAGGAGGAGGGTGTGACCCGTGGCCAACTTTTTGTTATGATCCATAGTGTTAGCTAGAAGTGTTCCTCTTTGCTGGGTTGGATTCGTTTAACTTGAAGGGTACAGGAGGTCAAGCGTGGGAACTTGGCGGTTACATTATTGGATTCAATGAGATTAGTGCAAAATTAAGGTGGTGCAGTGGTTCACGTTAGGGAAACCTAAGCCCAGCTAGAAGAAGAAAAGAGGAACGAGGTGGAAATTGTATCAAAACAAGTAATCAAAGGTGACAAGCCAGAGGCAAGACAACTAGATAGATACTGAGGCAGAATTAATATGCATGAGAGTTCTGACAAGGAAAAAGAGATTTAAACCAGGTGTGGAACTGAGTTATACATTGTACTAACACAGCCAACAAAATAAGTACAAGGGAGCTATTGCATAAAAGAGGCTAAATTGTAATGGCACAGCTTGAATCTCTGGAATTCAATAGACGATAAACAAAAAAAGAAAAAAATAAAAAAGGATTCCACCAACCTGGGTATCTACATGGGGATTTTACCAGAAAAGTGACTGTGTTCCGAAATCCTAGGCAACCTTGAAGTGGAGAACCGAGTTTGGGAGAGTACTTGTTTTAAATGTCAAGTCATGGCCATGATACACATTACTAATGAAAGAATTGTCTAGCTACTTAGATATTCCTGGTGTTACTTGTAAATGATTACTGTTATCAAAAGCAATGGAGGGCCGGTGAGATAGCTCATCGGCATAAGCGCCTGCCTGGCAAGCGCGAGGTCCTGAGCTCGACTCCTGGTACACACATACGAAAAAAGGGCCGGTGATATCGTTCAGCGGCACGGGCGCCTGCTGGTGCACGAGGTCCTGAGTTTGAACCCTGGTACCCACACACACACACACACACACAAAAGCAATGGAATCTTTTATTTTTATACAGAAAGTCAGGAAGATTTCTTTTATGATTCTACCATAGATCTTGACCACTATTTTGCTTTCAGTTTAAATTCTATCATCTATAAAAGGGAGTGGTAAAAATTTCTCCACTAGAAGTTGGTTAGTGGTCTCATCAGGCTAAAATAACAGCCAACCCATAAGAAACCCAAGTATGATTACCATATCCACAACCACACAAAATCTAACTAAAGGATGCCCTTCATGCGATTCTCCCTCCAATCCTTCCAGTGTGAATACATTTTTTTTTGATTAATGAAGGATAAAGGAAAGATACTTCAAACACTGATAAAGAAGAAGAAGCTTAAAATAACCATTTAAAATAAAATTCCAAGACAGGCAGTAATGGTAAACAAAACAAAACAAAACAAAAAGCAAAACTAAGATTACAGCACATAGGTAAAGCGAGTAAATAAAACATGGCAATTATTCTGTCCTAAAATGCTATAATGTTATACTAATTATATTCTCCTTTTAATCTGAATGGCTTCCTTGTACTCCTCCTACCCTTTGCAGATTTTATAAAAGGTTCTCTATAATAATAATGCAAAGATATCTGTGATAACTGTAATTTTTACCTGGAATTTATATGGTTTTTGTTACGATTTTCTTATGTTGGTGGAATTTTTCTGAAGTATTTGTTTAAATTGCATCTTTTTTTAACTTTAAAAACTAGAAACAGAGAATAACTACATTTTAATATCCAGGTTCATATAAAGGCATCATATACCTTAATATTAACTATTACAGAATAATAAAATTCCATGGGAGTAAAACACTTACTTAAAATAACTGGGATTTAAAATTATATTTTACAGCCTGTTAATTTATCATATGGAGTAAAAATAAACCATAGGTTGGAAATGGAAACTTACCAAATGTCTCCATGTTGCAGTAAACTTAATTATACAGCGCACCATAAAATGACAGTAATATCAGAGAGTAGAAGTAGCAATTTCAGATGTGCAATAACTGCTTTTTACAAGGATAGAAATCACATCAAGTACGTGTACCTATTCAGTCTACTACTGTTTTCTAGCAAGAGCCAGTGGGATTCACAGTTAAGGGGAGGGAGAGATTTAACTAAGCTGAAAGCTACTTAGTGTTGAAAAGGCTTCCCTAGGAAAATCACCGCGTGCAACTGTGTTCATTTGCTAATAAGTAATAAGTACCTGATGTACAAATTCACATTCAGTCTTTGAATGTCTATGTGTACATGTACACATAATAGCTCCAATCAGATCATGGTTAATGGATGGATCCTTGGCTTGGAAAGGGGTTCTGAAATGCGAAGCACTAGATCGATGTGTATAACATGTAGAATGATTTTATAATGAAGACATTCCATTATGAATTAAATAGAATGAATCCTAAGAGTTTAGAAGCTCTTTCATATAACCGAGCCAAAAATCTTAAATTTAAAAATTTGAGAGATTGTCACTATTTACATTTTAAATTGCATAGACCATTATCGACATTCTACCTTCTTTTATTACGGTCTTCAAGTTAAATAAAATTGACATAATATCTTCCTTGATATATTTGTATTGAATTTCTTGATGACTAGATTATTAATGCACCGATTATGGTCTTGAATATATGGAATATTTCTGTCTAAATGTTTATACAAAGGATATTTAAGCTGGCTGTAGTGGTACATGCCCGTAATCCAAACACTCAGGAGGCTGAGGCAGGAGGATTGCTGCATGTTTGAAACCAGCCAGAGAATAGTGAGCAACATGGTGAGCTCAAGGCCTGCCTGAACTACATAAGGACACCCTGTCTCAAAAAAATAGTAACAACAAAATAAATTAATTAAAAAACTATAGTCTTTTGTTACATAAACCTTGGTTTGAGTGATGGTTTTGCCACTTGCTCTCAGTTTAACATCAGGACAATTCTCTATAATTAAATCTATTTCCTCATTTATAAAATTGATGTATTAATGCCCACAAGTTTTATTATTTGTCTAGGATAGAAGTAATGCATGGAAATTTCCACAATATTGCTAAGCACACAGCAGTCAGATAAGGTATTAATAGCTATTATTTTTTCAATCATGTGCATGGTGTGAAACTGGTGTTCTAATTTTAGTTCTAAGTTTTCTCTTGACCATCAAACTCTTTTGAGCATTGATAATGTCGTTTATTTTCATTCTACGACTGAAAAGTCTTGGGCTGGGGATGTGGCTCAGTGGCGCAGTGCCTGCCTGGCAAACGCAAGGTCCTGAGTTCAATTCCTGGTACCAAAAAAAAAATTAGAAAAGTCTCCAGATTCTATTAAAATAATACATAATTGGATGCTTGTTGTCAGATACTTCTTATGTCACATAAAAAAGTTAAGTAAGCCCAGTGTGGTGCCACAGAACTAGAGTCCCAGCTACTTCAGAGGCTGAGGCAGAAACACAGGGGTTTAAGCCAAGCCTGGATAGTATAGTGAGATGCTATCACAAAAAAAAAAAAAGAAAGAGAAACATAAAATTCTTTTTCAAAAAATGGTAAAGTATGGCTGTGGCATAAAAATATTATAGATTAACAAGTAAAAAATGTCTGTCCAAATTGGTAAGTCTGTATTTTTAAGGGTAAAGGAACTGGAAGGAAAGACGTATACTAAAAGGAAAGGGATTAAGTGCACGTATTAGCCAGCATTCCCATCCCTGAGATGCAAGGTTCCATACCCACAATTTAATGAAGAGGATGTATGAATTAGTTCACTGTTTTGGGAATTCAGTCCGTGGTCTGCTGTCTCCGAGGCAGGAACGTCAGGGAGGAAGGGAGCGGCTGAGCAAAGATATTTAGTTCATGGCAACGAGGAAGCAGGACAGGGAGCAGTGCCAGAGAGGAACATAAGGACCATGTACAGTTTCCATGCCTCTGTGATCCACCCAGGCACATTCAGGAGCTTGCTTTGCTCATCTGCTAAGCATTTCTTAATCCAATGAAGTTGACAAATTAGGATTAACAGTCGTGGTGCTTAAAGAGTAGGAGAAAGGAATAAAGGGATAGTTTAAGAGGAAAGTGTCCATCGCAGGATGAATCCCCCCGAAGTTGCGCGTGGTGGGTAGTTTGATGCTTTCAGTGGCATTGGCAATTGGTTTCCATCAGCTGAAGCAAAATGTATCTGCCTACTTGTTATTAATGCATGAAATTATTTTGTCAGGAGCCAAAGCTTTTTTCCCCATAAAACGAGGCAGGGAAAAATGTTCTATGCTTCATGACTTAATACCTAAAAATGGGTTTTTATATCAGTACTCTTTTCTCTCTTCCAGTCCTCTCACCTACAAACTCAGCTACCTTCCTTCCTTCCTTTTTTCCTTCCCTCTTCTTTATCCCTTAGTCTTTACCTTTCATGAAGAGATGGTTTGTTCTTTTCCTCCATTAGGAAATATTTATATCTGTGCAATGTCTACAAATACTAGAGCTAAAAATTACTACTCTAAGTTTCTAGATTTTCTTTAGGGAATACTTGGTGTAATGATAGAATTATACTAAAGTAAATGTTAAAAATGTTAAACAAAACCAATTTTCTTTCATAAATATAAATATATGCTCCTAAGAGATGTAATTTCAAGTATTCACTTACTGGCCATGCAAGCTGTATGGCAGATATAATGAGGTTAATGGAAGAATAATAGGATATTCTTCTTTGAATAGCACAAACTATCATACTTTATTTCTAAAACGACTGAGACAATTAGTAATTACCTACTTTGAGCTTGACAATGTGTTATGGTCTTAATCTGTATATATTAACTCTAAGCTTAAAATAACTTTGGAAAGGTAGCTGGTATGGTTCATCTTATAGATAAAAAATGAACATCAAAACTCAAGGATTAAGTCCACATTTAATGGTAAATAAGCACTAGAGGGAATATAAAAGCAATAAATGTGATTTTATGATCTCCTCAGAGCCAATGGAATTGAATTTCACTATTCTACTTCCAAATTCCTATCATCACATAGAGTCCCTGCTATATATAGTTCTAAGAGTTTCTACAAAAATAGAGAGAAAACTCCAAACATAAGACATCAACGTTTTTGATGTCAACATTTTTTTTTCCTGAAATGTAAAACATAGTTGTAACACTTATAGTATATAAATAGTCAACAGGAAGAGGTCAACGATATCTCAGTGTGTTGTCATTTGAGACCTAAGTGGTGCTTTGCAGATTGAAGTAAAGCGTCTACTGTCAGCTGTGTGAGCTCAGGAAAAAAATATGTTGCAAGGGTTCATTATTTTTCTGCATTTCTAGCCACTGTCCCTATTAAGGTTTAGCAGCACAGATGGTGTTGTGGTAAAGACACATAGCACTGTCAGGAGCTGTAACATATGGCACAAATCTGGCATTCCACGTTCCCGCAAGTTTCAAGGTTAAGATCAAACTTGTCACTTTTCTGACATTCAATTAACTTCTTTCCTTTGTCTTTATGTTAAAATAGAAAAAGATCTTTCATCAGAATGTTTCCTTAGTGGGTCATTTCCATGGCTGTGTATTTTTGTTTCATTAACATTGAACTAATAAATTTTGAATTTTTTAGTGTATCCTGTGTCATAATAAGCATGATCTCAAAAGTTACTCAATTGGGAACTGAATTATACTTAAATGTATTAGAGTTATTTGACAAAAGGAGTACAGGATAATGCTTGTGCAAAGTCAAAGCCATCATTCCTTTTTTCTCATATATGTAGTTTCCCATATATAGCTATGGATATATATGTATATTTCCTTGAAGTAAGAAGTGAATATGATTATTTTCAGCAGTGAATTACAGTTTTGTTATATCATATACATGAATGTATAAATAGAAGTGTTCTTCTCTGGAAACTAAATTACAAAGTTTCATAGGGTTACAATATTTTCAAAACAGTATGATGAGAAAATATCTTACTAAGAATGAAAAGGCATTATCAGGCAATAAGAAAAACATTTGGTCTGCCATAAAGCACACATAGAAATACACCCAAAATCATGGAGTCTCCTTCCCAGAATCTTCCTTGGAAATTCAATAACTTATTCATCACCTGTTTGTCTCAGTTTTCATCCAGCTATACTTTTATCATAGGGAATAGAACAAGGAGAATGTCCTAGTGAAAAAACAAAATAAATTAATATATATATGAATATGAAAGATGTACAATTCAACACACTATTTAAAGAACATTGATTTTATAAAGACTGAATGATTTTACTCTTTTGAATGTATAAAATAGGACTAAACCATAAGAGCAGATCTGTTTTTAAAGTTGTGCATCACTACAGTAGAGGTATAAAATTAAGGTGATTATTTTCAGAAAGGTATCTTTCGAATCCCAATACATGATTCACAAAGGCCAATCATTATAATGATCTGATGACTATGTTACTATTTGGTGAACATAAAACATCTTTTCATAACATCTCTGGACCAAGATAGATTACTGGGCAGACATATGGTATCTCAACTTCAGTTCCTCTAAGGAAATTGACAAAGTCTGTTATTTTTTTTGGAAAAAAAATGAAAATTTGAGTAGGAGGATAGTAAATATAGCATATGTATAGTGACAAATCAAGCTCTAGGGATATTTTGTATGAAAGAAATGATGGGGAAAATCTGATAATTAGAAATTGAAGATTTTTCATCTGTATACCAGACAACTTTTATGGTAGTTCAAATGAAATAAAATTGAGTTCTTTTTATAGGATATTTACTTGAATTCAGTAGTGTGAAAGGCGTTATATGACTGCCAAGAAATTCATTTGCTATTAATTCACATTAGCAGAGTTATTGTATTTAGAAAAATGCCATAGTAGGTATTGCACAATTTGGGTTTAATTGCTTATTCATTGTTCACCTTTATGGCTTACTTAGCTTACATTGTGGGATCCAATCCAAAACTTCATTCAGTTTTTCAAAGGTAATACATTCTCTTAAGGAAAATCATTACTTCCCCACCTTGAATTCATTAGGCATCATCTCAGAAACTGCATGGTCAAATCAGCTGTTGCTTTTATGTATTTTTATTTCACTCCAAACCTGCTGGTTTTATTCCTGATCCCACTGTTTTGCACCTGTTGACTGGTTTGGTTGATTTCCCCCCATTAAACTTGACTTCGAGCTTTTTGGATATAAGGAAATGTCCATTTTTCTATTCCAATCACATGTTCTGGAACACAAATAACTATTGAATAGAATTATATAAATAAGAAAATTGTTCAGTTCACTGTCTTATATAGACAACTACACATACACACACAAAAGAGATCCCTTCTATAATGTTCCATGTAGGGCTAAGTACATGGCTTAAAAAATACCTAGAGAAGAAACTATGAACAGGGACAGGAGGAAAATATTCAATATAGTGACATAATGGTTATGTTCAATATAAGAAGCACCAGAAAAACCATGGTATTTTATTTTCTGTCAGATGGCTAAATGATTGTACCGCAGAAGAACAAATACAGCACAAAAAGACATAACTAATTTTATTGGATAGAAGTAGTAGAGATAGATTTAACTTCAGCATAGGGAAATATGGATGGATTAGCCCTGTTGAAATCGGAGTGAGCTCATGTAGCACAGAAAGCTGTTTTTATTGGAATGATTATTTTTGAGGAGAGGAAATGTGGAGTTTGTATGTTCATGAATTAGGAAAACTAGTTGGTGTCTAAAACCTATTTTATATTATGTGGTATACATATGTAGATTTTGTGGGTTATGTGAAATACATAGATAAATAACTGGTTTCAAAGACATTAAAAAATAATGGGATACCTAGGGTAAAGGAAAAGTGGAAAAAATTAGGATAGTTTTGTGGTTGCTTTTGTAATTTTAGGTGATATTAACTAAGTATTTACTAGATGAAGAACCACGATATATTTTACAGTGTTTCTCAATGTGAGGACTTCATATCTGCTGATATTGGGAGGGTATGAGCTCCCTATAATTAACATACTACCTATATATCTAATTTTGTGTTAATTTGATTATATTTTAAAAATTTAGTGCATTCATCTAGTTAATGACTCATAATGTTAATGTATCAAACAGGTTTGGGACTTTTATAGATATTAACCTATTTAACCCCTGTGGTAGGTGTTATTTTTATTCCTAATTTGCAAAACCAAGGCACAGAAATGTTGATAGTTTGTATGTGGTCACTTGGGTGGTAGATGGCACTGCCAGAACCCAACCCAGTTTCTCTTCAGAGTCAGAACTACTTGTTTACATGTATTTTCTTTATATTTGAGTGTATTTATACAGATTCATTTTTCTACACATTCTTTTTTTCTTAGCCATTTTTATTTTCTGACTTGTAGAATGATTAGGATTTTAAACATATTTAATAATAACATATAGAATTGGTTGCTTCATAATCAGGTATGATATATGGAATAGCAGTGGAAAGCGGATGGGCAACACATATGTAATTTTCTAAACATGCAAGTCATGGAGGGAGCATGTTCATTTGTTGATAAATTTGTCAGATTTAGCAAATAAAAATACAGTTCAATTCAATTAAGTTGAATTTTAGAAAAAGTAATGAAAAAATTATGTGTAGTATATATTTATTCTAAAAAATTATTCTTTGTTTTTCTGGAGTTAGAATTTATCTGGGTATCCTGTGACTCATCTGAAAGTCATAACTAATGACTTAGATATCTGTGTGACGTGGGAGTTATCACCCCGGGGACTTGTGAAAGAAGAAAGGCTGGGATTATGATATACATTGTATGAAATGCTTTAAACCCTTGCCATTTAGTCTAAGTTAAAAATAGTTTCCTCAGAACCTCATACATAAATGTGATTGTACTGAAATTATATTGTTTAGATATCTAAACCATATTGCCTACTGAATTCAGAAATGAGGTAAAATATTTGGTGGTTGCTTTTCTTTGTGGCAGTGCTGGGTATTGAACTCAGGGTCTTTGCACTGAGATACAGCCACAGCCCTTTTTATTCATTTAATTTTGAGATGGGATCTCACTAAATAGCTAAATTGCCCAGACTGGGCTGAATTTTTATTCCTCCTGTCTCAGCCTCCCATAGTGCTGGGATTACAGATCTGTGCCACTATGCCTGATCCCTCTCTCTCTCTCTCTCTCCTTTTTTTGAATGGATGGTGGCAAAGGAGGGAAGGATATATGGAGACTAAAACTATGAAATACTCCTGACACTAAAAAAAAATGATTGATAAGCTAAGAAATTCACAGCTTTGAAATAGTGCTAACTATATGTTCAATTCAGTCACTTATATAATTTATCTCTAAATTACTCTGTAATGTTCTCTAAAAGTGAGAAAGAAACTTGGTAAAATATAAGAAGATTATAAAGGATCAATTTTGTTTGCCACATCCAATTCAATATGGCAAAAAATGTTCATTAAAAATGTTCAGAAAAGAATGTTTTACTTAACCTTGAATTAACAACAATAATTCAACTATAACACATTTCCTGGTATTTCTTTGATATTCACTGCTAGTAAAACTCAAATTTTAGCAGAACATCAATATCAGCCACAGCAGAAGCTTTATAATAGAAATTCTTCATGCTCTTTTATGGTACTATCTGCATATTTAAGAGTTAGTGATGAACATGGAAAACCCCAAGTTGGCAAGGAGCAAAGTGATCTCTAATGTGTCACTGAAGAATCCTATTTAGTATGCATATGTTTTGGTAGCTCTTTCATTTAAGGATTTCCAAACACACATAGACACCCCCCCCAACACAATAAACGAAATTTTAGGAGACTCAAAATAAACTTCTGTTATTGAACTAAATATTGACATTAATATGTGAACATGTACTGAAAACAATTTTGTGGATATTCAATATGTACCAATTTCTTGCAAAGTTTTAAAAACATATGTATTTGTTCCACATGAATAGCGGTATTTCATTCAAAACTACACTGAAGAAAAAGTAACAGACTTTGAGTAATTTTCTTTATGAAGTCAAAGCACAAGCCCCCAAATGTACAATGATGCACAAGAGTGGAAATTTGAGTATATTCGTGAACCTATCTATGTATTGTATTAAATTGCTCATCTCTCCTCTGCAGGATTTGGGAGAGGTCCTGTGGCATAAGGGGTGTGGGAATTGGGAGTGGCCGGAAGTCTCCGAGGTTGCTGGTCATTCTCTTATCCTAAAATTCTTTCCCGTTTTTGACTCCTAACCCTCCCACAATCCCTTCTACTACTCTTTTTTATTTAAATATTGGACTCTTCAGATATTTGTCTTGTAATTTTGGGCTTTTTTCTGTACGTACTCCTTGAGGAACATTTTTCTGTTGTCCCTGATCTTCAATTACCTAAGACTAATAGATTTATATTTCAGACCCTTCTTTCCCAATTTCCATATATACATGTCTATTGGATATACTCAAAATATCCCATAGGCAATGTAAATTAAACATTCAAGTCAAATTTCCTTTCTGTATTTCTCTCTGTATTTCTGATCTAAATTAATGGCCTTGATACCCAAATCAATAAGCTGATTAAAGACTTCTGGAGTTATTGGAGTTATTCCTTACATACTCTGTCACTAAACTCCATTAATCTTGCTTTTAAAGAATTTTTGTAAACATTTTATCCTCAAAAGGATTATATTTTCATCTAAGTATTGCAAAACCTGGGTAATATGTTCTGCTACAAAAGTTACCCCCTCCATTCATCCTCTCTAATGCCACTAAAATTATTTTATGACAGACAACAAAAAACAAGAACAAAACATAATCAGTTTACCTTCCTTCTAAAATATTTTGAGGGTGGTATTGTTTATAGGCATAGATGTCCCACTGGCCTAATTTTTTCCAGTGACATGGAGAATATGGACATAGAATAGAACCAGATACTGAATACCTTGTGTGCTCTTCTCTAAACTAATCTAGCCATTTCTGGTTTAGGGGATGTGCCTTTGTACCATTTTCTGACTTTAAAACACAGCCTGCACGACTTATGACACCTTATGACCTCCTACTCAATCAAAGGTCCACTTGAATGTTGTTGTGTGAGAAAATTAATTAATTTAATGACAAGATAAAAATATCTTTGTGAGTCGGATAGCTTCCAACATTTTGTTTTCAAACCAGTTCACCTAATAAAATATCGAAAATAATTTTTGAGGTGTATTGTTAAGTGATTTTTGTCATAAAACTTAGAAAGATTTATAGGAATTGAATGCCAAGGTATAATATAATTTTTTTGTACCTATCTATATATTAATGATCAAATTTTCAAGATTTATACCTATAAAAAGCACACTTTTGATGATTATTATACCAATAAAACATTTACTCATGAATATATAAAGTAAGTATAAAAATCTGAGTTATTAAAAAATATAGCTCACTTAAAGTTTAGTTCTTTTGAATAATTCTTAATGGAAATATTTAAATCTTTATGTTGTATACTAACATGCTATAAATTCATTCTATAAGGGAATCCTACTTATATATTATGAATGCAGGAAGTTTTTGAAATTGATAAAGAATTGTGATATGACAAATTAAAAATATTCTGAGCCGGGAATGGTGGCACACGTGTTTAATCCCAGAATTTGGGAGGTTGAAGCAGGAGGAGCACTGTGAGTTCCAGGCCAAACTGGGCTACATAG
This sequence comes from Erethizon dorsatum, assembly GCA_028451465.1. Taxonomy (NCBI): domain Eukaryota; kingdom Metazoa; phylum Chordata; class Mammalia; order Rodentia; family Erethizontidae; genus Erethizon; species Erethizon dorsatum. The sequence goes on from CM051836.1 coordinate 18,465,143, forward strand.
TGAGCTCAAGGCCAGCCTGAACTGCATACTGAGACCTTGTCTCAAAAGAAAAATTCTCAGTTAATATACTATCAGGAAAGTGATTCTACAGAGAAAATAGGTACAAATATTAATTCAAGTGGAAAAAATGCATGATATAAAATTTTTAACTGCTAGAGAAAAATTTGTCTATATATTTTAAAAATAAAAGTGATTTTTCATATTAACGTTAATACTTGAAATTTATTCAACATGTTTATTTTTTAAATACAGCATTGTTCACAAATCCATAGAAAGTATATCTTTTGCTACTTAAATGTACAATAAAAATTTAAGACATCAAAGTAATTTTAATGTCCTTCTCAAGTTAAAAAAAAATAGACCACTGAATCACAGAATGAAGTCAAATTCTTTATGGAGGTTCACATAACCACCTTGTTACTGTTCTAATTACATGCCCCACCATTTATATCTCCTGCTCTAACTATTCCTGACCGTTCATTGTGGCGTCACTGGTCTCATTGATTCACTTTATTCTGCTCAGAATTATCTTTCTTCTCTTTTATTACTCCCAGATATTTTATGTCATTTTAATGCCAATCAAAATGACACTGTCACTGTCACATTGTAGATTCCCATTAATGAGACTAGCTATTGTTCGTGGAATGCATGAGATGTAACAGGAACACTTTGTACTCCCCAACTGCTTTGGTCATCATTGCAACCCTCCATGATAAAGTTGTGTGGTAGAGAGGGCTGCAAATGTACCTAACGTCAAAAGGAACATTTGTCTTGTTGATTAAGTATATTTAAAAAATAGATGCTTGACTGCTGCTTCTTTTCCACTTCATCTGTTTCTATGACATGGTTATTATTTAGATGTGCAATTTCTAAAAAGTAGTTTAGGGTCTGTGAACTAGTATTGTTGTTTTTATTTGTATTATTTTCCAAAAGAAAAGTCATTTTATTTTATTTTAATGATCTGTTTGATGCCCTTTTTCCCTGACGAGCTTCATGCTTCTCTGGGCCAGGTATCATGAATATCATAATCATCATGTGCATCACTATACAATAATACATGTTGAATCAACAATTCCTTACACAATTTTAGAGGGAGTTTTTAATAAACCCTGATGGTTATAAATTGTTAAGCCTATTATTTTCTAATAAAATGCTTCACAACTTTAGACATCTTTTTGCCACTTTCTTGATTTTGTCATTTTGAATACTTTGGTGTTACTCTTTAATTCATATTTTTCTCTATATTGAATGTCCCTATATCTACTTTATTTATGTAGGAACCTCCTTTTCACCACTGTAGATGGAATATTTATGTCACTGAACAGTAAAAGTAAATATTCCTCCAAAGAATTGGCATTATTAAAATTCATCTAAACATATTATCCCATGCTTATGGTGCCTTCTTTCTCTGTGAAAGAGGATAATTTCTAAAAAGTACATAGGTTAAAGACAGACTGGTATCAAATTATTGCTTTTGCCTAGAATTAATTATTATTAAAAATTCTTAAAATGGACATACTCATTTCTTTACTTGATTCCATTTAGCTTAATGGCATATCTATGTGCATCCTAAAATTATCTTTGGCCTTCCTCTAGATGGGGTTCATAAAAGTTTTAGGCTGTGCCTGGCATATCTTATGCATTCAGAAAATATCAGTTATTTTTATAAACGTTCCACATTTTGAAAAAATAGCTGTAAATAAATCTATTTTGGTTTTATTGAACAAGATCAGTGAGACTGCAGTCCTTATATGTGTAGTTCATTAAGATTGTCAATTATTTCTTTAGTGTTTCCTGCCCACTACCGTGTATGTTAATACTTGTAAGATTTCTGTTAAAGAAAGCACTAGAAATTTCTGGAAAGTTTTAAAGCAAATTGAAAGAAAGTAGGAGGGAAAGGCTACATTAAGTTTGATTCACTAAGAAGGCAGAAGCTACTGGATCAATGACTACCTTCAACAGAGTCAGATTTAAGCTTGTCTCAAGATGTCACACTATTAGTCAAAGAGCAATGGTGTGTAACAATTTCTAGAAACTGAAAGGAGTGAAAGGAAATTGGACTTTTGGCCACTTGTTCACAGTTATTCAGACAGTGGACATTCTTGATACTTAAAAGGGATTGTGATTAAAAGTTTATTGCTTAATCCAACAGAAGCTACTGAGAAATTTAAATTCCAATCATATTTAATATTTACTAAGAATATTAAATATATTAACTAAGAATATGTTTTAATAATCATTAAAATATACTTTTAATTACCAGGAGCAAACACACTATATTTATTTGTGTATATATATTTTTATAGTATGTTCCTTCCTAACAAAAAATAAAGATAAAATTTCCACATACTTCATTATAACAGTCATTATACCTTTTACTTTTATGTCCTGCTTTCAAAACCAAAGGATAAGAGTATTAGGATTCCCATAAATAATTTATGGGATTGTAACTCCTGGACATGGAGAAAATTATGCACAAGTATTTATGATTTCTTGAAGATTACTCTTACATGCTACTAAAAAGATAAATATGTAAACTCAGTGAAATTTCACCATCCTTATTGTTTTAATGTTGCTTTCTGGTCAACTAGAAGACAATACCCAAAAATCCACAACTTAAAGGAGGAGAGGTTTGGCTCACAGTTTCAGTGGGTTCAACCCATTTGGCTGGATCCAAGGCAGAAGCAGCATGGTGGAAGATCCTGACAGAAGAAAATAAAAAGCCCCAGTGGCCAAGAAGCAGAGAAAAGAAAGAGGATCTGGGGAAAAGTATACACCCTCCCAGATCATGCTATGAGTAGCTCTTCCTACCATACTCCACCTCCTAATAGCACATTCATCCATAAACTAATTAATGGTCTAATCCACTGATGCATGTAGTGCCCCCATGATCCAGTTACCCTCTGCAAGCCCCACCTCTGATTACATAAGACTTTTGGAGGATGTTTTAGATCTAAACCATGACATCTGCAAAAAGAACATTTCAGAATATGCGGTTGAAGGTGAGATTTGCAAAAGGAATTGGACAATGACAACTGCTACAAACATTGAAATGAAAACAACTGGAAATTCACAGTTTGGCACAGTTGTTGCTATTAATACCAGTACGTCAATTTGAATGGATTGGTGTACTTATAGAAGAGTAGTGGAGCATAGTTCTGAGGGTATCTGTGGATGATGGACGTGTAAGCCAGAAAATAGAGGGCAAGACATACCCCATATAGAGGTGTCACCAACCATTAGACTGAATAGAATATAAGGAGAAAGGAGAAAGAAATGTCCCTATTCTGGAGGATCCCCAGTTTTGACCATTGCCTTTGGACATTAGTGTCCTGTTTCTTTAGCTTTCCAACACACACTTACTTTCTACAATGAGATTCCAGGCCTTCAGCTTTGGGTTGGTGCTGCATCCTTGATCCCTCTTGTGCTGTGATTTCTATCTCTTTGAGCTGAGCAGCTACAGGATTCTCTGGCTCTCTAGGACACAAGTGGCCACTATGGATCCTTCTGCCTTTGATCTCGTAGAAGGCTGTCGTAAACTCTCCCACCTCTAACACCGTTGACAACCACTGTGGATTCTGCTGTTTCTGATCTTGTAAGCCTAATTAATAAATCTCTTTGTGTAAATATATATATATATATTTTTTTTTCTATTGATGTTGTTCCTGTAGAGAGCCAAAACCAATATAACCAATACAGATTTTGGTACCAGGAATGGTTTTAGAGAAACAGGATCGAAATGATGAATTTCTCTAGTCAGCTCAGTAGTTCCTAGAGTTGGCTGTCTAATTTGACGAGGCCGTGGTGGCATGGTGTCTCCTTCTGACATTAAAGACAATTCTTGTAGTCTGTGGTTTGGACAACTTAAAGTAATACACAACATAGATCCATTTAGTATCCAAATTTGCCACTTTAAAGATGCAAAAATTTTAGTGACTCTATATACAATACTTTTGAACACTTTTGGAAGAGTAAGAAATATAATGATGCTAAGTGGTGCTCTTAGCATCTCTGGAAAAAATGCTAAAGGAAAATCATGAGTTCTAGACATGCACAAACAATCACTGTGGTACTTTAGTAAGAGTAGAGCCATATGGGGGTGAGGTGTTCAATTGTGTTTTAGTCACAATCCAACTCACAGCAGGTCTAGAAGGTCCCTGAATCCATCCTGAGGCCATTTTCCCAGTTCCAGAATATGTCATTAGGATAGATATAATTAGTACTTGACAGAATCCCCATATTGGTTCCTTCTTCTGTGATGTAAGGGCCATTATGGTAGGAATGACCACACTGAAGTCATTAGAGTTGCCTCTATGTAGGAAAATAGTAAATCAAATAAAATATCACGTCCCTGGAGGGATCACAGAGCTCAGTTCCTTCATGAAGGACCTGAAAGATGAAGAGCTGGTGGTTCTCACCATATCCCAATTTAACTCTCTTTTTTGGCATGTGCAGAAGATGGGGGATAATTATGGTGTATTACTGTACACTTATTCAAGTGGTAACTCCAAGGGCAGTCACGGTGTTAGGTTTGGTTTCCCTACTTCAGCAAATGAACACATCTACTGGTACTTTGTATGCAGCTATTGATTCAGCAAATGCCTATCCATTTTCTCCATGCCTATCCATAAGGCCCACCAGGATCGATTTGCTTTAGCTAGCAAGGCCAACAACACACCTTTACTGCCGTCTCTCAGGGATATATCGATTCTCCAGGCCTGGGAACCAGGACGAGCGAAAGTTCTGCAACGGGTCCGAAGAACATACTTCACAGCAAAAGAAATGTAGCACTGGTACATGCTCGTGAATTTCACTTGCCTTATCGTATTCCTCACCATCCAGAAGCAGATGGAATGATAGAAAGGAGAAATGGCCTTTTGAAGATGCATTTACAGTACCAGCTAGTTGGCAACACCTTGACAGGTTAGGGGCAAAGTTGTCCAGAAGACTATATATGTTCTCTAAATCAGCCTCCATTATATGGCATTATTTCTCTCATAGCCAGGATTCATGGATCCAGGATTCAAGGGATGGAAGTGGGAATAGTACCACTCACCATTATCCCTAGTGACTCACTAGGAAAATTTTTGCTTCCTGTTATCAAGACCTTATGCTGTGATGGCTTAGAGACTTAGTTCTAGAGGGTGGGAAGGCTTCTACCAGGAGGTAAAATACTAACCTATTGAATGGGAAGCTAAGCCTTTCACTTGGTCATTTTATGCTCCTTAGCCCTGGAGTTAACATGCTAAAAAGGAAGTTATGGTGTAGGCATGGATGCTTGATCTAGACTAGCAAAGAATAATAGTACTACCCTCCAAATGGAGGTAAAGAACAATATGTTTGGAATCCAACCTATCTCTTGGGGTGTCTCCTAGAATTACCATTCCTCGTTATTAACATTGATAAAAAAATTGTGACAACCCAATCCAGTGAAGATGACAAATGTCCCAGAACCTTGAGGAATGAAGGTACAGGTCACCCTACTTACTAGGTAAAGAACCACAACCTGTTGAGGTGTTTGCTGAAGGCCAAATAAATTCAGCACAGGTAGTAGAAGAAGATAGTTATAAATACCAACTACAACCATGTGATCAGTTACGGAAATTAGGATTGTAATTGTGCTGAGTCTTTCTTTTTGTATCCTTTCACATATATGGTATGCACATATGTTAAACACATATGTTGTTTTTTGATTTATAAAATAGTTACATTATAAGATTTAGTTTTTAACATGTCAGGAGGAGAGTAAGCATCACCTTCTAAAACAACTCTGCCTTCTATTTTGGGGAGGGAATGAGACATAATCTGTTTATTTGCAGGAAAGTTTTATCATGTTAAGTATAATTATGAACTTGCTATAGTATTTGAAGATCAAGTATGGTTTAAGGAGATGTATTTGGTTGTCAAGTTGACAAGGGGTGGATTGTGAGCACTAATCATGGCGTGTCCACTTGAATAGATTAAGCAGATAAGTGTAGCGGATTAATGGAGCACAGTTCGGGGTGTTCTGTGGATGAGTAAAATGTAGACCAGATAAATGAAGGGAGTAGACCCCTCCAGATGTGGGTGGCACCAACCAATAGGCTTTTAGTTTCTGCTGGGTCCTGTGACTCTCTGGGCACAGATGGCCATTATGGATTCTCCTTCCTCTGATCCCACGGAGATCCATGGTGAATCTGCACTCTCTGATGCTGCAGATAGACATTGTAGATGCTGCTCAGATCCATTAACTCTACATAGTAAATCTCATTGCATAATTATATCTATAGTTTGTATTGATTCTGTTCTCTAGGGAACCATAACTAATACAAGGTTGTACCCTATTTATGAACTCCATGTGTGAACTGTGCTTCCGATTTAACATACAATTGCCAGTTGTGTTAGTACTTTGCTGCCCAGAGCCTAAAACTGCCTTCTTTTTTTTTTTTTTAAATCAGTTATCTGTGACATTTACTTAAAATAAAAGAACATGGTTGTCTGATCTCAAGAAGGTTAATGTATATGGGACACCAGAGTCCGTTCTCCACTGTGAGCATCCATAAAATGATCTGCAAACTTTATGTGCTTGGGAGGATTTGGGTAAACTATAAACAGTTTGAAAAAGAAAGGAACAAATATTTGGGAAAGTTATTTTTGTATTTTAAAGTGTACCATTAATAATAAGTAGTTAATTGGTTTGTGAGGTGATTCACTAGGGTCATGGCTTATTTCTTGTTTTTATTTTATTTTGTAGTAAAATATGAATGAAATAAAATTTAGCGTTTTAACAGTTTTATAAATACAACTCAGTTGCATAGGGCCCCATTATATTGTGCAACCATTATCACTAACCATCTTGCAAAATTAAAACTTTGCACCTGTTAATGATATTTTCCCACTCTTTTCTCTTAGCCCCTGATAATTACCATTCTTTTTTTTTTTTTTTTTTTTTTTTTTTTTTGCTATGCATTTACCTACTTCAGGTAACTGTATATAAGTGAAATCATACAATATTTGTCCTTTTATGACTGGCTTATTTCATTGACATAATGTCTTCAATATTCATTTGTGTTATTGCATGTATCAAAATTTTCTTCCTTTTTAAGGCTCAATAATATTCTACTTGATTTTTTACCAATTTTTTATCCATTCATCCATTGGTAGACATTAAGGTTGTCAAATATTTTGTGTATAATGCTGCCATGAACATGGGTATTTAAATACTTGTTTTAGTTGCTCCTTTCAGCATATATAGAAAAAATGGACATTTGGGCTGACAGAGTAGTTTAGATTATTTTTTGGAGAAACCATCATGCCATCAAAGTTTATTTTTATTTGAAGTAATCTATAGTCTTTTTATGTGTGTTATTTCCTTTTTCATTCTCTTTATAGACACACACACACACACACACACACTTCCTCTCTCTTCTTTATTCAGATTGCCTTTAGCTGTGGAGAGTCATTATGAAGCCCATTAATCTTCATTTTTCACAGCAAGATTCATTTTATAGGACTGGAAGATGCAGAAATGAAACCACACAGCACTTTGTCAGCAGCCAGGATTTCTGAATGTGATGCCGAGTGAAAATTAAACACAAGAGACCAGACAGCAGCTCTAATAACTCAGTAATTTCTAAATAAATAGACTGAGATTGATGGAACTGAAAACAGTTTTCTTTAACAAGGGAGACAGTGCAGGGTAGTAATATTTACCTCAAATATGCTTTGCATGAGAGATTAGAATTCCTGAAAGCCTCTCATTTCCCCATCAGAGAATTTGTTTCTTCGATCAGTCAAATGGTAGTTAATTATCATATTTCAAGGAGCAGCTCATTAATTCATTAACTAAAAATAACTAGATATTTATGGAGGAAGATAACACATAATAACAGATAACTTGAACAGCTCTGCTGATGTAAATTGTCTTCCAATTTCAAAAAAGTTTCAGGAGGTGATTTCATCCTAAAAGTTACGCCACTTGTTAATTTCCACTTCAAGAATTAAAGAAATTTTGATATGAAACAAATTTAAATTCCATCCCCTGGGGAAATTCTTCTCTCTCCATTTGATCAATTTTGTTTGTCTGTTATGTTGACAAAGAAAGTTATAATCAAGGGGATAAGAGACTGCTGAGTGAAGAAATAAAGCATTAAAATACCAGCTAGGTCAAGGACTCTCAGGAAGGGAATAGAGAAAAAGAAAAAAGCTCTAGAGAACTGGAATCGTTCTTTTCTCTCTTCAATGACAAAATATGACCCTAACTTCAGGAAACAAAAGTGATGTTGGCACGAAGTTAAATCTTTTACACTTAAAATATCAATGATTATGGAGATTATTCTGGTTCATTTTAATTCTTTCACTGTAAAATGTTTACCAAAGAGTATATGTAATATTTCATATTTATGATGAATTAAAGAAAGTGATTTAGCAAACACATGCATCTGTCACTAAACAAAACTTACATAATTTGATTTTAAAAAGTTTGGTTTCAATTCTATCACAGATGCTAGTGGTATATTTTTCTAGTATACACATGGTATAAAGTAATATCTTGTTTAAATATACATATTTATATATATAAATATATATATATATATTTAAGAGGGGGCTTTTTAAAACTTATTTATATAATTGTAAAATGCCATCATAGAAGGAAGACAGGTGCAATCTCCCTAAAGATATCTGACATGCAACCCAGACACAGAGCTTTGAGTTTTATCTTTATCATCACTTTTTCCTTGCACCTAACTTTGAAAAACTTGGAGATGATGTTTAATGGATAATGTTTTGCACTATATAGGTATAGCTAGTAAGATTTGTGTCTCAAGAGTTAAGCTAAATCTGACTAAACTTCAGTTTTCACCACTCTCTATACTGTCATCGCATAAAAATGGGAACATGGTCTCTAACCCATGAGCAGACACATATCCTATTTCCTCTGCCTGGAACAGTCTTACTCTCTTTTCACGCTTACTCCCTCTATGGGTCTTAGCTGAGTCATCATTTTCTCTAGGAAGCTTTCCTTCATACTCTAAGTGAAGAGTATGTTACCTTTCCTCTGTCCTCCGGCCATTTCTTGTAACCCCCACTCGGCAACTACCAGTACAGAGTCACACTGCATTGTGATTATCAGCTAATCTTTTGCATTTCTCTCGCTACATCTGCTAGTTCAGTCATGATAGTTTGCACGTGGCAGGTTATAGCTCAACAATCGAGCACAGTGCTTGCCTCAAAGGTAACACTTATTTCCTGTGTAACTTCATGAATCTTCTTTGAACAAAACAGCGTTGAGTGTCTATGCACAGAACTACCTACATTTGGCATTGAGAAAAGTTAACTTTTATTTTACAGGTTTACAGAGTAGCTGCTGAGTGTGGAGCATAGGCAGACATATTTAATAACAGTATTACATTGGCCCTCTATTTTACATATAGGCCTCTAGAACTAATGAATTACTGTTGAACCATGTTTATCAAAATTCAATGTACAGAAATATATTATCATGGTTAACCTGCAGAAATGGAGAATTTTACCCGATGGACCTGGAATGTGGTCTGGAATTCCATATTTCTAATAAGCTCCCAAACATTACAATGCTAATTTTCCATGCCCCACACTCTGATCAGCCCATTTTAAAGAAAAATGTCATTTACCATGTTATCATATATAATTATTGCCTCAACTAAAGATAGAAAAATGGCCAAAAGGAAAAAGAACAGGAAGAACAGGAAAAAGAGACATCCAGCTAACCACGAAAAATAGCAGCCACCCTCCCTTGGTGGTGTGTGTGTGTGTGTGAATATGTGTATATTCTACATATATGTATGTAGATCTTTACATCTAGAAAATGAAACACATTAGGAAAAAAACTACTAAATTATGTACACTAAGGCATCAGCAAAAATATGCTGTACATATATATTGGAAAATAAATGATGAAAAGAGCACCTCCTTTAGAGCATTGAATACAATTTAAAACTCTGGTGTCAAATGATAAATTTTAAGATAGGAGAAATGAAAATCAACAATTAATACTAAGGGGAACAAACTGAGTAAAAGCAGATGTTCAGAAAAGCAGTCAAAAATCAAGTCACTAAAGATGTAACAAAATAAGAGAACCTGATGAACTAAAACCAGTGAGAAAGATATTTTGTTGTGAACATTATGGGGGGGAAATTCAGGGAAAAAATACCTGTGGAGGATTCAAATACCTACTGATTTTTTCAATGTACATTAAGGAATTATGATAGGAAAGATATTTCATGGGATTTATGATATATAGAAAGTTGAATAAGAAATTAAGTAAAATGCATTTTCTTTGGGTAAAAATTCTATGTAAGTGAAAAATTTCAATACATTACATTATCAGAAGCATATGGAAAAAGCATTTTGGAATTAAAATGGGAAACATCTGACCAACTGGCTTGGAATATACGTAGAAAAAGTAACAAGAAGATATTAGAATTAAATGTTGTCCTGTTGTGTGTGTCTTCCAAGCCTGACCAAGAAAAGAAAGAACACTCCAGGTAAGGAAAAGTACTTGAAAAGATCAGTAAACTGAGCCATGTAACTTGCAGGGTCTTTGGCAGTTTGTATTCCTAAGAAACACAGACAAAGGTATGTGATTTTACTTGTATGCAGTGTGTATATATGAGAGAAAAGACAAAAGCAGAGTGATGGCATGTGGAGGATGGAGAGAGGGAGATGAAGGAATATGGTTTAGAATTCAATTTTGGGGAAGTGATTTTTGTTAGTTAAGAGAAGGATATTTTCATACTTAAATAGCTATGGTTGGGAGCATTGTCCTCAAGCTTGCTTTGAAATAAGGAATGCTAGTGGTAAAAATAGGCAAAACAGAGAAAAGTGATAAAGAAAATTAAATTTTATGCAATATTTTCATACAGAATGTGTTGTTTTCTACACAAATTAAATTTTCAGAGGGAGAAAATAAGGAAAGTAGAAAAAGATTGCTATCTTCATACTAGAAAAAAGTTGGCCCAAGGTATCTCCTCTCCAGAGATATAGATTAGAAGTCAAATCACAAGGTAAAATATGTTGTAGTATTCATGTTTTTTTGAAATTAAATGATAATAATTATAAGGTAAGACTTAGGAATATATAAATCCATGTAAACATGTATAGTTTTAGTTCAAATATTTCTTAGACTAAAATACTCTATCATAAGATGGATGATAATAATGGCAGAATAAGGTTTTGGTTTGATTTTGGTTTCTTCATTAATTCTGTAAGTTTTTCCATTAAATTATAGAATTAAGCAATTACATATTAAGTTGATGAAACTAACCACTTTTAAGTGAATTCTCAACTAACAATAACAGGTTGAAAGGAAAGGAACAGTTTTAGCACATAAGGTTATATTCTATCTCTACTTATCTGTTAGCCAATAAATTCCAGCAAATGAAATAGAAAAGAGAAAGGAATCTGACTTGGTCATTGACTTGCAAATGGCTTCACAGGCAAGTGGAATTCAGTGGGAAACTACAGCAGATGGATATTTTCTCATTGACTTTCATCAGTCCATGCCGCCTGATGTATGAGTGAAAACTGTGCCTCAGGGTTTGGCCTTGACTTTGTGGAGCAAGCAAGGGGGGTTAAGTAGTTTCACATCAGTGGAATGCATAGAAATGGATAATGTTAATTTTCCCCTAAATCATTATTTGAAAAACAACTAGAGTAAATAAGATAACAACTTTACCATTCTCAAAGCTATCTTCCTGAAAATGACTGGTACGTGTATATGTACTTATGTATGTATATATATTTACATACATGTGCGTACATACATATGTGCATATATATATTTTTTTCTGTGTAGGTAAATATCGTTATCTCCCTTCAGTTCTGGGCACTAATATTTTATAAGCAGAAGTACTTCTGGAGCACTTTTATATAACTTAAATATTGTATAAATCCCAGTAAGTATTGACAATGTATTTCTATTCACTTGCCAATGGTTACTGTTATTACTAGCAACATAATTTGGAATCTGGAACAAAAATATGACTCTTGATATACTTTATATTATTTTGGATTTTGCACCTAAAATCGATTTCACATAAATTTTGTATGATTTTATTTTTATACAATTTCAGATTAATGGAATTTAAATTATTATGCACATACATTCCTAAAGAGACAGCTGGAGATTTTTTGCTGTTCTTTATTCCTATAATTTTGCCTAAGTTATGCTATACTTCAAGCTGATATGATTATGCATTTTCTATTTGTTGACCATCCTTAGTTTCTCTAAAACATTACTGAGGTGCTTCTATAACATAATAATATACTTTGGGCCTTAACTTGAATGCATATATAAAGTGTTATTAGAATTGTTATTTGTCTTCTGTCTTAAATATTCAATACAACTAGATTAGTGACTCTTAAGTTTTATGTTACTAACTAAACAATCCTACATGATTCTTCCTATACACAGTGCTACAATAGTTAATTTAAATTTATCTGTGACTTCTCTGGTACTTAGCTTATTTGGTACATAGCACAATGACCCACACTACAGACTTATTTAATAAGATTATTTGAAAACTGTTAAAATATATATTCTCATAAAAAAACATTTATTCAATAATATATTTATTTTTATTGAATAGGTCCTATATTTTCTACTAAAACCCTTAAAGTTTATCATTGCCAAAGACAGCCATCTCAATTTGTAGAAATGACGGATATATCATAGCATAAAGTACCAAATAATCCTGACAAAAGAACAATAGATGTCTTTTTAAAGTTTACTCTTGCAACACTTTATAAGTGTGCTTTCGTTGTTTTGTTCCTATAATGAGAAAATTCTAGAGTATAAATATACATTTACAAAATAACTGATGCACCAATCACATTAAATTTCACTATAGAGAATCTTCCATTGATGAAAAAACTTAGCAGTTTCTTCCTATAGAAAAGCACTTTTTACATACAAGTCCATAACTAACCTAGTATTTTACACAGTTTCATCACTGAGAATGATGGTAGTGTTATGATTTGGTGTAAATGAAGTCTTTAGTGTAGCTGACTACAACCCTCATTTATTTTATCTGAGAAATCCAAGCTGTTATTACCAATACTAAATCTAATCAGATTGGATCCTCAAGCATTATTTGAATTAATTTATGGGAAGGCAAATGATCATAAAATGTCCTTTTAAGCACATTGCAGAGGAAACAAACACCCTAACCATTATTTCTAACAGGGGACAGAATATGAAAATGCTACTAGATGATAGCCCAGCTTGGGCTTACAAAATTAATGAAGAACAAATGTTCTAGGGGACGTGAAACCATGACATTTTCTCTGTGGGATGACCTTCATTCTTCCTCAGTTAGCTAATGAGGATTTCTTTGTTATCTTTCTTGCTAAAGGACCTCAGGGCCTTGTATCATTATAGAGTGAACACAATGTCACCTCAGCTGGCAGAAATGTTTCATCTCTTGTCAGCAAGAGAAGTTTCCTTATGTCATCTGAAGAAAGCACAACAGAGGGCCAAGCAATTGAGACCAGACGTTTCAATCAGTAAGCTCGGCCCAGTGGAGATGTTTAACCTGTCACAGTTGCTCACATCAGAATATTTAATCTCTGCTGTGTCTCTCTTGGAATTTAGTTTGTTATGGCTAAAGAAAAAGTCACGTTGGTTTATACTCTGGATGATTCTCGTAGGTTAGGAGAACACTTAATTTTTTATAATATTGTGCATAGATATATAAATGGGTGTATTTGATCTGAAAATTAGATTGAAACAATCTCTGTAACTCACATCTCTATATTGGTTTCTCTGATGAACACAAAAAAGGGAGGAAGGAGAGTTCTACATAATATCCTCTCAAGTAAGATATACGAGTGAAATTTCCCTTGTAATGTTCAATTTATTTTAACAACAACAACAAAAAAAAACAGGAGAATATGAATGTATGGCTATTATGAAAATAAGGACTCTGGAAGATGCTATGCAAAACGACAGGCATATCTTCCATCAGCTTGTCTGTTGGAAGGCAAGTTCTTAGGGAGTGTAAGTGACTGCTCTGACTGCATTGAAATGCATTAGTCTGTACATAATTTGTCACGGGTTCATTCCTACCATTTAGCTATTGAATATTCTCTAGGTTTCTAAGTTCTATCCAGGGCCTTGTCAATATCGAATAGAAACAAAAAGAATAATAAAACCCAGGATTTTTAAAATTAACAGCATCTGTGTTTAACTCAAATTTACACAAGTTTGCAAGTTAAGAAATGGTTTCTTATTTGTTTAGTTGCTTAGTGTATAGGATTCAATTGTGAAAAGCAAAGGTGTTCTATGGTACACCTCACAGAAACAATGGTTTGCCTATAAAGGTGGGCAACAGAAAACCCTTCGCCTTGGTTCCCTGCTGGATGTAGTGGAGATAGAAAATGGGGAGGAGGTCTTAAAAGTTGATTAAATGATATATGATGTGAGAAATAGCTTTGAAAATTTAAATTTGGATCTCCTGTTGTTCATTAATGTGTTATAATTTATGTACATAAATTTTGTCAGTCACCTGGATGATTGCATTAGATGGAACAAGTTGACAATTTTTCCCAAATCATGAAGAATTTACATCTCTTACATAATAATGCGCTAAGTGGCCAACCAACTGGGTATGTTAACCATATTTCTAGCACCTGTAAATGTGATGGTTTAATGTCTTCCCAGAGTCCATGTGCAACATAAGTCTTGTTCTGGACACAATAATAATATGTCCTATTTCTGTATCTCAGCCTCTTGCCTTCCTTGCTCTCTATGCCAAGAGTTCTCCTCCCAAAGGTGCACTTTTAAAATGCAAATCAACCAGTCAATCAAGAATCCACATTTCCATTTACCTCCCCTACCAGAATCTATACTCAGGCCAATATCCACTGCAGGGATATCCACTGCCCTATTCACTGCAGGGCCAGGTACTAAAGAACCACCTACAAACCCTTGTGCTAAATCTTGCTGAAATTATTCCAACAAGCCAAGTCTCCCATTCATTTCCATAGAATCTAAGACTAAGATTCTTTTCTACAGTTGCTCTGTCGTCTGTCTCATTACTAACCTTGCTGTTTTCCCATTTGACCCCCTTTGTATAAAATGCCTCTCTGCTCCTGAGAAATGCGAGTGACAATTCACATTGTCGAATTGAGAAATTTCAATGACAACTGTCTCCTGAGATGTTAGATTTAGTTACCTTGAATTTTCTGTTAATAGACTACATTTTAAATCACTGGGCTATTCTTATACTTACATATAATAAAAATTAATATATTAAAACATTCATAAAAGCTAAATTTTTATATTACCTGACTTTACCATAGCCAGGTAGTTTAACAAAATACCTCAAAAGACTGTTCTGATAAACATGATTTAATATATTTTTATTAAGGTCGTATTGGTTTAATTTAGCACATGCACATTATTTGAACCTCTCATTAAAAATATTTACAGGTATAGATAGCAAGGAATTATTATCATCCTTTCTTTTCGCTTACTTAACTTTGATTTCAACAAATATCTGTATTAGGCATTATTCTAGGTACTGGGGCCATAGTAATGACTATACTAACAAAAACCTCTGCTCTTTTAGCATTTACTTCTAGAGTGGAGTCAGATAATGAAAGCAGTAAGTAATAATACTACATTTCACATGAAATAGAAGCAAATGCTAAGTGGAAAAATATAAAGAAGTGATGAGTGATAATGTTCCCATATATGTGCTCCTGTGGGAGAATGGAAGAATAAGACAGAGTGAGTAGACACTGAGAACGGCACTTCTGAATAAGAAAGTGAAGGAACCCAGAGAACTAGCTTCGAGAATATCCTTGGACAAAGTCTTCCAGCCAGAGCAACAGCAAGTACAAAGAACCTGACTGAAGCAGAAGGTCAAGTAACAGAATAGAGCCCACTGCTGCTGGGGCATACTGGACTAATGTCAAAGCAGAAGGATATGAAATCAAAGGGGATATGCGGGGAGGAAGGAGGACCAATGGGGCCTTGACAGTAGCACCTTGGGTTATGAAGTATGTGGAGAAACTGAGAAATATTTTAACAGGGCCACTCAGACTGTTCTACTGGGTGTATAGTAAATAACCTGAAGGGCCCAAGCAGGAAAATGAATTAGGAAACTAAAGCAATTATTGTGATAGGAGAGAGATTGGGGCAGCTTGTGGAGCAGAGTTAAAAAAAAAAAAAGAGTGGTAATTAATAGTCAAATTATTTAGAAGGAAAATCAAATAGACTATTTATTTATTTACACATCTTAATTGCACATATTTTTGGAACACCATGTGAGGTTTTTATACATGTCTACGTTGTGTGATGTTCCAACGAAAGTAAATACTGATCATTTCATTGTGTTGAAAACAGAATGTGTTGATTATTTCTTTTAGCTGTTTTGAAATATTCAGTATATTTTCATTATCTATAGTCATTCTATTCAATATATACCAGACCTTATTTCTCCTGAGTGTAACTTAGGATCCTTTAACCAACTTCCCCCCATCCCTTACTGGCCCATTTACTAAATGTATCTCTGTAAAATATTTGATTTTAAATTTTTTTCTTTTTTCTTTCTTTCTTTCTTTTTTTTTTTTTGTGGGTACCGGGGGTCGAAGTCAGGACATCACGCGCCAGCAGGCACCTGTAGCCACTGAGCTATATCACCGGCCCTTTTGTCATATGTGGGTACCGGGAGTCAAACTCAGGACCTTGTGCTTGCCAGGCAGGCGCTTATGCTGCTGAGCTATCTCACCAGCCCTTGATTTTAAATTTTAAATTGGCAAACAATATTGTGTATATTTATCACATTAAACAAAATGTGTGCTTTATTTTTTCTGTTTCCAACTATCTTTGATTTTGCTTTATAATGTATTTATATTTTGGGTTTGTCATGTAAGAGAAATTATATGATGTTTAAATTTGTGTGTCTTATTTATTTCTTTTAAGATTATGGTCTCCATTTACCTAAAAACCATTCGAGTTTATCCTTCTTTGTGGCACAGTAGTACTCTGCTGTATATACATACCACATTTTCTTTATCCAGTCATCTTTGATGAACATCTAGGCTGCTTCTAAGATTTATTTATACTGAATTGTGCTGCTATAAACAGGGGTACACATGAGTCACTGTAGTATTATGTCTTTAACTCTTTTGGAAAGATGCCTAGTAGTGAAATATCTGGGTAAAATGGAATTTCTATTTTCAGTTTTTTGAGGAATCTTAATACTGCTTTCCACAGTGGTTGTATTAGGTTGCAGTACCATGATGTAGACGGGTTCTTTTTCTACACAAAGCCTCACCAACATTTGTTTTTATTTGATTTCATGATTTTATAGTCACTGTATCTGGAGTAAGATGGAATCTCTGTGTTGTATTAATTTGAATTTCTCTAATGGCCAAAGATGTTGAACATTTTTTCGTGTATCTATAGGCCATTTATACTTCTTCTGAGAAGTGTCTATTCATTTCAGTTGCCCACTTTTGATTGGGTCTTATATTTTGTGGGATCTAATTTCTTTGTGTATTCCACATATTAGTCCTCTGCCCAAGGAATACCTGGTAAAAACATTTTTCCATTCTGTATGTTGTCTGTTCACTCTGTTCATTGTTTTCTTTGTTGTGCAGAAGCTTTTAATTTTATATGATCCCATTTGTTGATCCTTGATATTATTTCTTGTGCACTTGGGGTCCTGTTCAAAATGTCCTTACCTACGTCTATGTCTTCAAGTGTCTTACTAACTTTATCTTCCAGCAGATTGTTTCTGCTTTAACATTTAGATCTTTGTCCAATTTTGATTTTAATTTAGCACATTGTGAAGGTTAAGATTCTCAATTCAATCTTTTGCCTGTGGATAGGCAGTTTTCCCAGCACCATTTCTTAAAGAAGTTATCTTTCTTCCAGCATATGTTTTGGGCCGCTTGTCAAAGATCAGATGGATGAATGTGCCTGGGGTTGTTTCTGCATCTTCTATTCTGTTCTACTGAGCCACATATCTGTTTTTGTGCCAGTAGCATGCTGTTTGTATCACTGTAGCTTTGTAATATAACTTCAAGTCCAAAATTGTGATACTTTCTGCTTTGCTCTTGCAGCCCAAAATTGCTTTCACTATTCTGGGTTTCTTCTGGTTTCATATGAATTTCAGGATTGTATTCTCTAGTTCTGTGAGGAATGCTCTTGGTATTTTTATTGGAATTGCATTAAATCTGTATATATTTTTTGGAAGTATGGCCATATTGACTATACTGGTTCTGCCTATTCAGGAACGGGGCATATCTTTCCATTTTCTTTTTTTTTTTTTTTTTTGTGGGTACCAGGGGTTGACCTCAGGACCTCGTGCGCCAGCAGGCGCCCGTGCCACTGAGTGATATCACTGGCCCTTTTTCGTATGTGGGTTCTGGGAGTCGAACTCAGGCCCTCACGCTTGCCAGGCAGGCGCTTACACCATTGAGCCATCTCACCAGCCCCTCCATTTTCTGATTGCCTCTTCCATCTCCTTTTTCAAAGTACTGTAGTGTTTATTTTAGAGGTCTTTCATTTCCTTCATTAGGTTAATTCCTAAGTATGTAATTTTTCTTGATAGTACTGTGAATTATATTGTTTTCCTAATTTCTTTCTCAGTGGCTTCATTATTGTTGTATTATTGGTGCATAGACTTTGTCTCTTACCACATTACTAAATTTGGTTATTAGTTTTAGAATTCTTTTGGTGGAATTGTTTGGGTTTTCTACATACAGAATCATGTCATCTGCAAGTAATTTGACTTCTTCCTTTCCTATACCCATCCCTTTTATTTCTTTCTCTTCCCTGATTGTTCTGGCTAATGTTACATGTACTCTATTGAACAGGAGTTATGATAATGGACATCCTTGTCATGTTCTTGATTTTAGAGAGAAAGCTTTCAGCTTTTCCTCACTTAATATGATGTTGGCAGTAGGTTTGTCATAAATGACTTATCACATTGAGATAAGGTTCTTTTTTGTGTATGTGTGTGGGTACCAGGGGTTGAACTCAGGACCTCACATGCCAGCAGGCACCCGTGCAGCTGAGCGATATCACCGGCCCTTTTTTCGTATGTGGGTAGTGGGAGTTGAACTCAGGACTTCACGCTTGCCAGGCAGGTGCTTATGCCACTGAGCTATCTCATCGGCCTGAGATAAGGTTCTTCTACACCTATTATCCTTACGGCTTGTATCATGAATGGATAGCGGATTATGTGAAAGTGTTTTTCTGCCTCTGCTGGGATGATCATGTGATTTTCCTTTTCTTCTGTTTATGTGATGTATTAAATTTATTGATTTCAGTATGTTGAACCATCTCTGCAACCCTAGGACGAAGCCTACTTGGTGATGATACAAGACAATGTTTGTTTTGGAATGTATTTACAGTGTAGAATAGCTAAATTGAGCTAATTTACATATGCACTACCTAACATAGTTATTATTGTGATGACTACCCTTAGCATTTTTAATACTATATATATTAATCATAGTCACCATGTTGTACAATAGATCTCTTGAAACTGTTCAACTGAAATTTTGAATCCTGTTACCAGTGCATCTCCACCTCCTACCCCTTTCAACACCCTAGCCTTTGTTAACTACTATTCAGCTCAGTATTTCTGAGTTGAAATTTTTGGGATCGTATATTAAATGGGATCATATAGCAAATGTCACTTTGTGTCTGGGTTATTTTCCTTAAAATAATATCCTCCAGGTTCATCCATGCTGTCACAACTATACAATTTTTTTTATATAGCTGAATAGTAGTCTACTGTGTATATACTCCACACTTTATCCATTCATCTACTGATGGACACTATGGTTAATTCCATATCTTGGGGCCGGTGAGATGGCTCAGCAGCATAAGCATCTGCCTAGCAAGCGTGAGGTCCTGAGTTCGACTCCCGGTACCCACAAAAAAAATCCATATCTTGATTATTGTGAATAATACTACGGTGTGTCTATTCAGCATACTGACTTCATTTCCTTTGGATTGGACTTTTTAATAGATTATATATGAAGTATTAGAGAAACATAATCAAGGATAACACCAAGATTTTAAGCATGTGAGAATAGATTTGGTTGTCATTTCAATGATAATATAGTGGGTGTGTTGAATTTGAGCATTTACTGGAAGTCCAATTGGAGATGTAAATAAGTACTTGATACATAGTGTAAATTTCATGGAAATATCCAGATGAAGTGAAATGCTATTTGGAATTTGTTGGCAAATAAAAAGCTTCAGCCTAGATGAAATTACCTAAGAGTAAGCACATATGTAACAGATTAATACTTTATCATAAAGTGAATATTTTATGTAAATACTACCTGTGACACAGAGAAATAATACGACCAAAAGCTCAAGTAGAAAACCAAACCCAAGTGTCTTTGGGTGTCAACTACAAATAATCACATGCAGCAAAAGCAGGAAATGTGACTACCAATGATTTAAACAAAGTAAGTCTTGCTTTTCCTCACATCCTATACAGTGAATAAATGATTTAAATGAAGAAGGGCTTGTTTTTCTCGCACATCAGATAGCAATTATGAAGGCATTCCAGGATGCAGCTCTCATAAAAATCAGTTTTGTTTTTTAATTGTTATACCCTATTGTCCTAAACACAGACTTGTGTTTTTGCTTACGTTCTCATGGCTGTAAAATGGTTGCTTTATCTCCAGACATCACGTTCTTAAATGAGGGAAGAGAGAAAGTTGAAAGGATGATTTCCGTCAAATATTTAGCTTTTTGTTCAAGAAAGTACTGCAACTATAGTTTAAATTCCACAGGCTATGGAGCACATCAAATGGCTTCCATTAACAGCTTGGAGTGGTGGAAAAAGGAATGCATTGAGATCTAATGGTGGTAAAGGATAAGTGATAGGACAGCTAATATTGATTTTTTTTTTTACAGTGACAACCACAATGTACAAACCTTACAGGAAAAACTGACTATATATTTTCCATGGGTATTATTCTAAATATTACCCTGATATAAAATGATGGGGCACAGATTTCAACTTCAAAAAATACCATGCCAAAGCCTGATAGCTCCTGTTTAACATAAGGTCATGATTTCAGGAATTCTTCATTTCAGGAATTCATTGGGAATGCTGTATTGATAATTCTGTGATCTCTCCAGAATGTTGTTTATACACCTTAGGGAACATGTTGCTTTTGATCAAATTTGTTAAATTGAAATTCGGAAAATCTGCAGTCCATTGGTATTTTATTATCAATTTGCTTTACAGTATGTTCACTTTAAATGGTTTGAAATTGTTCTCCATATGTGGGCTGTATTGTATGAATATGCATATCAAAGAAAATGATGATATAATAATGTGATATTATGAGCTCAATAAAATTAATTACCTATTTATAATGGAATCTACTTTAAATTTTCTTTCAATTATTTTTGAGAACAAGTAGAAATGTTCAGGCTGAGGTCTGAACATATAATTCTTCATATTTTTGTCCTGTCTGTTTCATATCATCAGGTTATCACAAAGCCAGAAGATGATACAGTACATTACGAGCAGTGTAACCCATGGTTGTAGGCAGTATGTCAGGATACTGGAAAATGAAGAATCTGTTCATTCTCTGATTTTGACCACCTGCTATCATGTTAAAGTTAATAACTTGAGACCAAAGAATGAAAGAAAATGTAATTTTAAATGTAAAGAAATTTAAAAATTTCTATTACCCTTTGAATAAAAATGTATATTAAAGAAAGCATTTATTCTGAACCAATGCCTAAAGCTATCATGAGTAAGGAAAATTTCAAATAATCTGGTAAAATTTTATTTTATTTTGTTTTTACTATTAGCTATTGATGAGGCCTATTGTCTTATAGTTGTTTGCACCTTATACATTATTTAAGAAGCAAGTATTTCATTACAGGGAAGAGCCCTTAAAAGAAAGTGCTAGTAGTATTAATAAAAATAAAGGCCAGAATACAAAAGAATAAGAAGAATATTTAAAATTGAAACATAAAATATATCGAAGCTATTTGGTATGT
Source organism: Erethizon dorsatum (assembly GCA_028451465.1). Lineage (NCBI taxonomy): Eukaryota > Metazoa > Chordata > Mammalia > Rodentia > Erethizontidae > Erethizon > Erethizon dorsatum. The sequence goes on from CM051836.1 coordinate 18,487,161, forward strand.
AAGTGTCACAGAAGTAGTAAATTAAGTGCCAATTCATCTCCAGCACAATGCATTGGATCTAGAGTCATTTGAAGGTCAAACTTTTAAAAGCCTAAATGGAATTTGGCTCTGGAAAGAATCATTTAAATTCTTAACATTTTATTGTACCATTTCACAAATTGGTAGATCATAGTCCAGTCAAAACCTATTCAAAATTAGGTACAATACTTTATAGAGGTTTTCATGCAGTGACTTTGAGTAGATAGTGGTATCAACACTTTATTCATCAGAATTTTCCTGCATGAAAAAAAGATAATCAGAATTACGCATGCTAGCAAAAGAGTCATGGGCACTTATAGTTTACTTTCATAATCACGTTTTCCCTAAACATACTAAAATTACCGGACTATTTAGTATGACATAATTTTTAAGTCATAAAAATACTTTAGTACATTATAATTTATGGACTTTAGTATTCATTATCACTTTATTATTTATTTTTACCTCAAAAATAAGTCCAGAATACCTGTTATCTGCCAGCTATTAGGATACACATGTCTGCTATATATTAATTTTAGAGTCCTTTAGGGGACACATTAATACAATAAAGAACAGATGAGCGAGCATATGGTTTGTTAAATCATGTTTATAATAATTAGATCCAGATCAAATTTAAATAAAGGGTCAGCGGCATATATTGGAAATTCTAATTTAACACATTTTAGGAGTAAGAGGTTAGAGGCATTATTACCAGTGTGAACAGGAAAATCACATGCCATGAAACAAACAAATTTAATTATTAAAATGTAAAAACACAACACAGTATGAGAAAAATAGCACAATCTGAAAACATTGTTAGTAGTTCCATGAAACTTACCAGATGGTCACAATTTCATACCATGACAGGTACAAAAGTATTTCTCAATCTAGACTATGTGACCAGCATCAAAAATATGTGGATATCAGTTAATATACATATTGTTCTTTTTAAATTTTTTTATTTGTACATATTTGCCATACATAGTGCTCACATTCATCATACAAAATCTATACCTGTACATAATATATCTTAATTCTTCTTTTTTCCCATTCCCCTTCCCTTCCTTCAACTTCTACCCCTCCCCATTTGCAGAATCTTTGTTTCCATTTTTTTCCTTCCATTCTTTGTTGTTTTCAATTGCTTCTAATATCTTACTAGCTTAAAAGGGTTATGCTTTTTGACTGCCCAGCTAATAAATCGATGAGAATATACTTAAAGTTTTACTCTACAGACCCTTGGGATGAGTCTTTAGAAACCATTTCCTCAATAGCATTGGATCACTGTAAATACTTTATTGGCTGAGTATATTTTTCTAAACCCCAAGAGAGATTTTAAGCTAAGTTTATCTACATGAGATGACATGGTTGTCAGTGGGTATTTTTCATTCCTCTACATAAATAGATAAAATAATTGGGTAAATTTTGTAAGTGGTCATTTCTAATATATAACAATTTATAAAATCAGGAGAAAAAACTAGATAATATAAAAACTGTCCTTAGCTAAGCACGGTGCCACATGCTTATGATCTCAGTACTTTAGGAGGGTGCAGCAGAAGAATCGCAAATTTGAGCCCAGCGTAGGCAACTTGGCAACTCAGTGAGCTCCTGTTTCAAATTAAAAATTTAAAAAAAGCATTAAAATTGGGGCTGTGGATGTAGCTCAGTGTGAAGCCCTTGGGCTCAATCCCCAGTACCATACACACGCACACACAAATTCTTCTGTGGTTTACTTCCTGTCAAATTTGCTTCTCCTTAAGGTATCTGCTTAGTATTAGGACAATTCAGGGTAATGGTAATAGATTCGCCATAACAATCAAACTACCTTGAATGTTTAAGACAGATTATAAAGATCAATATCATTTCGTAAAATATCCTTCTCAGAAATTCATCTTAATGTCAGCTATTTCACAATACTCAAAAATATATAATTATAAGAAAAAATTTAGAATTAGGTACAGTATGTGCATCAAATTTATTTGACAGTCTACATTCAGTGCTCTTCTTGAAGAATCACAGTTATAAATACTTTATTAAACTCTTCACATAGTATTCGAAATAGGTGTCATCTAAGCCCAAATGTATTTGCCTACAGAGCCTTTTGTTCATATTACACTATTAACATATTCTTGAATTCTACTGCTTTATGAAGCATAGTTGGGGAAAATTACCTTGGCTTATGAAGTTTTTCACTTTTGTCTGCACTTAGAATGGTTTCTTCATTCATCATATTCACAGCAGTGTCCTAGACAATTATTGCTCAGCTCTTCTCAAAATTTCAAAATGTGGGTTTCTATGAACTACTTCAGTTCTAGTGAATCCTCAATATAGGAGAGACATCTATCCATAAATCTATTTTTCAGTGTTTTCTTTAGTTTCAGAAATACTAACACAGATAGTAGAGGCCTAAAAATAAGGGGAACATGATATACATTTCAAATGCTCCACATTAGAGGAGCTACTCAGTTTGGAGAATTGTAATCCTTTCATAAGTTACTAGCAATCAAGAAAACAATACTTAGAAAAAAACAATAAACTCAGAGAAGCAACAATAAATTAACATGACTTCTAAGTTAGCATAGATCTCATGTAAAAAGTGACAGCAACAAAAATGTCTATGAATCTAATAGGAGGTAACATGAAAAGGGAGAGGAGATCTTACTGATGAGTAAAGCACAAAGGTAAAGGAGTGAGAATTGGAATATGGAGAGGCTAGTTTCTAAGGAAATTGGAAAAGTGCTACAAGAGGCTCTGGCTTCTTTGACTGTCAGAAGAGCTGGTGGGTTTCTTAAATAGAAGCTAGTCCAAGATTTTTGTTCCAGGAGAGCTTAGTGAGGTTCCTTGACTGAAAATATGCCATCATACATGCCATACTAAACACAGAACTTTGGTTATTGCAGATTTTGAGTTCCAAAGGTAATCAAAAATAGAAGAGTATTAGAAGCTGCTATGAATTTCATTCATGGCCTATGCCGCTAGACTTTACCAAAGAAGTGTAAATTAGTAGAATTAAACCTATCTATATTTTTTCGTTCAAAGAATTTATGATGTATTTTAAATAGTAGAAGCTCTTTAGAAAAAAGACAACAATAGGAAAGTGTGTATTTGTGACTTGAAGAAGTAAATAGGTGGAGAATTCTGGAATATAGGGCTGTCATTAATTAAGATATAATTTCCCAGGGAGGGTAGGGTGCTTTAGGGGAAAGCATGTGATGGTCTACCTTTCCTTCAAGGGAAGATTCATAGCAAAAAAACTGTTCTTACTGGATTGGATTTCTTCATGACATGCCAGTTTTCAAGTCCTATTACTTCTACCTGTTAATCCCAGCTTCTTTATTTTCCTCTGACTCACCTCCTCAGTCTTTTCTACTTAAAGGTTGCTAAATGTCTCTACAACCTGGCATCATTCTTGTCTCAGAATCTTGGGCTTTGGAAAATCGTGAAATAAAGACATAGAGCTCAAAATTGTGATTCTGAATAACCCTCACCTCCTGTGCAGATAGAGGATGTTCAACTATGTATATGAATAAATTCATTTTTTAACATTGTGCTTGGATTGCTGTCATGAGGACATTTAGTTATTCATCAGAACAATGTAAATTCCTCTAGATTTGTTTACAAAGAAGAGTCAAAACTGGATGCTCACGTTAACATGGGAGTCCAGATGGCATCTTGCCTTGTGTTGCTATTATTTTTTGATGGAACAATTCCACATTTTTCTAATTAATCTCAGACAATTTTTCCAAAGAGATAAACTGAAATAAATGAAAATAAAACAATTCTAACATCTGTACCTGATTTTAGGTTTCTGTTTAGCTATGTAAATATTGGTAGGAAGCACAGACTTTTAATATCATCTTATGTTTCAGGTAGTCTTACTTTTTGATAATCTTTTTCAAAGATTTAGCAAGGTTACAGACCCTTAATGCTAGATAAATAATAATATTTCCTACAATAAAAAAGTGGAATTATATTTTGGAAGTGCCATTGGCCATTTTAAATTTCATCCTGCACATTGTATAGAATATATATATATATATTTTTTTTTTTTCCTTATCATTGTCAACATAGGTCTAAATTTGCCCTAAGGCTGGCAAATCAAGCAGGACCACCTAAATTTGATCAGTTACCATCAAAATTTCAATGACATAACATTTTAGCTCAGATTGGACATGCTGTAAAGCCATTTTCTGTTAGGAAGAATTTCTGTGTTTATTTTTTTGACTTCTGTAATATATTTTCTTAAATCATAAAAAATAAAAGAGCAGAAAACATATTTTGACTTTTTGCTTTTAAAACATAATCATAGACCATCTATTGTGACTGTGTGGATTTTCATAAAAATGTTTATTAACTATAGTAAGAGCTGATCTGTATAGTTGTTAGCTATAGTAGTATTGAGACTACCAAATAATTTCTACATTTTTATTTTTAGTATCTTGTGATCTTAATATGTGATCTCTGATGTTTATGCTTATAAAATTTCTGTCATTATAACATTATGTTATTTTTAAAAATAAAGCTTATATACATAAAACACACTAAATATATATGATAATTTTCTAGATAAGTGTTAATCCTGTAGCCAGACTCTACACCATTCATTGTCAAAGTTACAGGTGAAGAAAAATAAATATGAATTTTTCTATTCTCTAGTATTGTGAGACATCTGGAAATAGTTGTCTGATCATGACTGAATCAACTACCAGAATAATCAGAGCCTAGAGGCCAATGTACACAAAATATGTTTTAGCTTTATGCAGACATCATCCAAAAAGTAAAAAACACATCACTAAGAGTTCTATTTCCAAATTTAGTTGATTTCCTATGAATACTTGTGTGTCAGTTTGTTGTCTTTTTCTGATAAATGATCTTCAATTAGAGCAAAATAACCAGAATTGCTGTCATTGCTAGTTTTAAAAAAAAATTTAATTCAAATGCATCAATATTATGTGAGATAAGTTACTTATTGAAGTGTTTCAAACATAAAAGGAAAGTGTACATATGAATAAATGGAAGGAATTAGAATTAAATAATTGAGAGGGAAGTTACTATAATAACAGAGCAGGTAGAAATAATATATAAAGCTAAATATTGCCAAGAACACTTAGTTACAAATTCTAGTATTTGTCATTCTTAAGCATCTTTTAATGTAGCAGCTATCAAAATGTAATGTAAATTCAAATTCCCTGGGATTCAGATTCTGATTCAATAGATAGGTACTATAGTTTGGATCTTGAATGTCCTCCAAAAACTCTTGTATTAAATCTTTGCTTCCCTGAGTGGCATTGGTGGGAGATGGTGGAATATTTAAGAAATACAGTGTAGCGGGAGGCTTTTAGGTCATTGGGGGTAGGCCATTAAGGGATAGTGGAACCCTCTGCTCCTGTCCTTGCTCAGTTACTTTCTGCCTGATGAGAAGAGCTCTTTTGTTTTGTCACAAGTTCTCTCCTTGATTTGCTGCCTTTCCACAGGCCCAAAACAACTGGATCAAGTGATCATAGACTGTAGTCTCTAACCTTGTTAGTCAAAGTGAAACTTTTCACATTATAAATTGATTACCTGAAGTATTTTGCTATGGTAATACAGTGTGGTGGAGTGGGGCCTGAAATTACAGCAAACTACTGCTGATGTGTGGTGCAAAAAGCTTTGAGTAGCAAAATCTCTGAGCACAACCTGAGTACAAAGATTATAGCTACGTGCCTTTAAGAGATTACAAAAATACAACATTTTAGGATCACAACCAAAATACAGAGGACATGTCAATCACTGAAATACTACCCTGTAGCTCTTACACAATATATTATGAATGGTAACTGAATAATTATGTAGCATAAAATTGGAAGACAAATCATCCCTAGCTCACTGAAAGTTGAAAGATTGGGCATCTACATTGTATTTGAATCATTGGTCTTATTGTGGCCATTGAAAATTGATTTTAAAATATATATAATATTTTAGAAGTATTTGAAGGATTACACAGTGATCATATGTATAGTTTTAGAGGAGGGGGTTACAGATGGTACATGGTTATAAGAAAGTGTCTAAAGAGTTTCTGAATTGTGATTCCTCAGTTATCAACTTCAGGATGAAAATAAATGACTATCACATCAGAATCATGTTTATATATCTATACCATGTCTGTACACATATACTACACATACATGTAGGTCCACATATATGTATGCACATGCACACATAACCACAATATGTTTATAATTAGCTGACATTCTTCAAGGGAGCCATTTATTCTTCCTTTAAGTAAAACATTTATTTTTTTTAATCTCATTATTCCCTATCTTCCTGTTGTGTAATCATATATGAAAATAGCTAATATAACAATTAAGCACTTATGGATGAATAAATGATTTGTGACTTTTAATGCATGTGACATACGAAATAGCTAAACTTGTTATTTATATACTCTTATCCACATTGATCTTTAATTGTAACTTTACTAAGTATAGGTAAACTCAACATTTTGCAATAATTATTACACTGCAATTTGCTCTGTGAAGAAAATTACATGAACATTGTCAGAAAAATGGAAATACAAAGTATATAAAATTTCATGAACTGAACAAAGCATTTCTACTTCAATATATTTGATATTCTTATAAAACTTTATATGAAACAGTTATTTAGTCACCATAGAATCTAGAACAAACAGCTGTCGAATGAACTCAGATGTTTGGTTTGGAAAACAAAACAAAATCAGCAAAAGAAAGTGAAGTATCAGATTGTTTTACAGCATCTTTCCATATGATGAGATATTTCTATTGACTATTTGTTCTGGCCCCAAAGGAGATGGTATGGTGGCGAGTGGGAAGGAGGAGTAGTAATTATGTGAAATAAAGATGTATTCAATTTAAAATGAATTAAACAGTCTTCCAGTGAGGAATTGAAAGAGCCAAAATTCACCTATTAGAAACTATGGTCATAGTCCAGCTGATGACAATGTTATGAACTAGCCAGGTTGCAACAGGCAAAATTTCATATATATGGTGTCGTCAAAATTTCAAATATATGTACATAAAATTTAAATATGTATTAATTTCAAAATCCCTGTAGGGGACAGCCTTGTTATTAATACAGTGAGGAGCAGATGCTGTAGCATATGGCATACTAACTCATATTTATGTTAATTTTATGTAAATACGATTTTAATACAGTAACATTAATCTGTTGTTGCATTGCTTTTTCTGATATATCACTTTACCCCCTTTTTAGAAGAGATTAATGTAGGTACTTTAGACTGCTTAAAAAGTCCTTTTTAGAAGAACAGAGAGTAACGATTTAGTTAAATATTTAACACATATGTTTAAATAGAGCGCCAGTTCCATTGAGAAACTACAGATATCTAAATCTTGTGCTCTTGCTCAAATTTCAGCAGTTTTTTAAAAAACACAAATGGGAAAGAGTATAGTATCAGTATAGAAAATAAACCTTAGGGGCCGGTGAGATGGCTCAGCGGCGTAAGCGCCTGCCTTGCAAGCGCGAAGGCCCGAGTTCGACTCCCGGAACCCACATACGAAAAAGGGGCCGGTGATATCGCTCAGCGGCACGGGTGCCTGTTGGCGCGCGAGGTCCTGAGGTCGTCCCCCCGGTACCCACAAAAAAAAAAAAAAAAAAAAAAAAAGAAAATAAACCTTAGGTATTATTTCATCTAAATAGCTATCAATTGCACAGAAAAAACAGACTGGAGAGAATTTCCCCAAATTATGTCATTGGAGATGCTGTTATAAGTATATGTCATTATTTTAGAACTTAAAATATTAAATGGATGCTATTTTTTATTAAAGAGCTTTTATGTCATTGTATTTTAACATCTTACCTCTTTATGAGAAAAAAGATGAATCCCAGTTTACTTTTTAAAGCAATATAGTTTTGAGAATAGAAACATAACGAACGTGTAGTATATTAACAGATGAAATAGAAAAATTTATGTCTTTAATTTACTCAGAATTTTAACATTGTACTGAGAGCAGATAGAAAAATAGGCTAATTGATACTATTTTGATATTTATAACACATTAGTAGTATTTAATACTAAACTATTACACTGAGCTTCAATGTTATTTGAACTCAAATAAGGAACTATAATGCTATATTGTATTGAACATATCTTATAATCTAACCACAAAAAAAGTTAACAAAGAAAATGAAAATCATCTACGTTTTGCCTCCACGAAAAATCGTGTTGGTTTATGACCTGGTTTAAAAGAAGCCAAAGTAAATTGCTTCTAGCATTTGCCCACTTGAAAGTAATGATTTTTAATGTGGGTAACATACTTTTTAAAGGTCAAGTTTATGCTTATGTGACTTCGAAGTAGAAATATATGCTATTTTACTTTTTGTGATTTGATCAACCCTATAAAGACCAAGTCAGATCTTTAAAAATATACAATTCGAGATGAATATGAGGTGATTTCAGAATAAAATCAATTTCCAAAGGTATGGGAAGCCTTTAGGAAGATAACCATTAATGACATTTTTGTGAGCAATGGATTGATATTTGAGTAAGGAAGCAAGACCATAATGGAATAGAACAAAATTAAGCCTCTAATTCTCTAATTTTATGGATAAATCCAAATTCCAACAAGTGATGTTTAAGCTTTTGGACTCATTTATGATGCATGTGAAATCTCTTTTGTGGAACAAATTTGCATAGAAGTGGACTTAAAATGCACATTTAAAATTAAAATCTATAATATTTGTTAATGTGGGAAATTATGGCACAAAATAGTCCCAGATTAATTTTGAAGAAACTGTCAGTTCACTACTTAATAAGTAAACCCATGTTGAAATTTAATTGATGCATCATATTATCAGTTTATCTTAATTTGAGCAGAATTCAGTTTTAATGAAATTTTGAGAGCACAGTACACTTTTAACAGAGAAAATATGTACCTTCCCACGTGATCTCACACTCTCTTTATAAAGCAGTGCTTTACTTGCCTATTAAATTTACCACTAAAAGTGTTATCTTTGATATTTTAAAAATATGAGGTTAAATTTTCTGCCATAAAAAATTTCAACCCTTGAAACACGGCTACTTTTTGAAAATATGGTGAGGTGGATATGCTCTTCTTTACAATTATGATATATATTCAACTTACTTGTTTAAAAAAAAGATACCCTGAATTTAAAGCAAAAGGCCTCAGACACATCTTATGCTGTCTTCAGACATGTGTAATATTTCCTGAGGTGAGTAAATGACACACCTCATAGAATGCAACTTATATTTTGTTAAAATTTAAAAGTGTAACACAATAAGCATATTCTTGATAGTACATTGTCATTGTATCTTGTCGATAACATACAGTTATATAGTTATATATATAGTTATATATATATATAGCTATGCATATTTAATTACAGGTATATAAAATATTTTACAAAAATAAAAGGCACCAAAGAGAATCCATAAGTTCTTCTACATGTGCAACATTCTGTATACTTGAAATAGAAAATAATTTGAGAGATATACATTCATGACATTTAATTTGGGAAATAACAAGAAAGTGTAGAAAGGCAGAGAATAAAGCCTATGCAATACCCTAACATATCTAGCAAATGTGTTGATAAGTGGTATATAGTAAGAACATAGAACTAAGAGTCGTATTGTTAAAATGATTAGATATTTTATCCAAGGGAGAACCATCATTTGAAAGCTCAATAAATTTTATTTTTATTCTCAAAATCTGTGGTTATTGGGATGTCCCCAGAATTTACAATCCAGCCATAATGAAAGGACAACACATGTCATTATCAGGAGAATGGGATCAGATTCTATGTCTTTACTTGAGAAGAGCTAGCAATTTAATCTGACAAGATTCTTGCCAGTGAGGACAGCTTTAGGAGTTCAACTGCTGTAGTGAAGATTTGAAAAGTCACTGAGTGATGTTGTGCAGAAGGTTGACAATAAACTGGGACTAGTTAATGCAGTTTAGGATTGCTGTAAAAATTTATTAGAAATCAGAGACTGTAAAATTACTATACTTCTTTAGAACTGTTTGTCTTTCGCTTGCTGAATATTTATGTGATGTTTAATGCACGGCACATGTTTTAAAACTTGTTTCCTTGTGGTATAAAAGAAGTCTATTATAATGCACATGAAATTGCACAGAATTAAATTAAATGCATGAGAGAGTAAGTAGAATGTCCGCCTGTAAACCCATTTTGACAAGATTTTTTTTTTCATTGGTGGTTTTGGTGTCTATAAATTTTAAGGAGTTTCAATAATAGCCTTTATGTTGTAAGAAACAAAAGATATTTACATTTATTTGGGGACTAACTTAACAAGAATTTAAAAGCATGTATGACTTGGAATAGCTGAATTCTATGTATTTAAATCAGATGGAATGAAAAAGGCTGAACCTAAAGTAACTGTTAATTGGCAATGCTGTTGTGGCTACTAGGTGATTTTATACATCTACATGAAGTTACTAAGGGGAAACTGAGAGAGGCAAGGCAAACAAACAGGAGTGTGGCTCAATTTCTATATGTAAACGAGAAAATAACCATGCCATATCATGGCTTGAAAAAGGTCCAAGCTGTGGCTTAAGTAGACATATTGATAACTTACCAAAAATAATACTATATCTGCCACCTGAAATTAGCTTTCACATCTGTCACTACCAAGGCATTGCGCTGCTGTGAACTATAAGAAACACAGCCCAAATTATGCAGCACCACAGAGAAGAACTTACGAGGTGATAGTGTTACAACCTGAGAGGTACAACTTCAAGGTGACTCTAACATGAATAGAATCATTAAAGAAAGTACTACATTGATTTCAAGTTTTGCAAACGTACCTTCTAACTCCTTAGATTTTGAAAGGTACTGTATCTTTCACCTGATAAGTTCGTTGAATGAATTTACTTCCATAGCTCCAACCATTTTGTTATCTGTTCTGTATTTATTCCACTTTTTCCTATATTTTTCAGTAAAGGACAAAGCTTATTTCAGGTTATCCTTAACTCTGTGTCACTTCTCTCTGCCATGTGTACCTGGGGAAAGGCTCATGACACTATTTGGGAGGGGAGAATCACCTCGGGAGTGCTCTGAAATGGTTGAAAGAATGACAGGACGATCAGGCAAACCTACGCAGAGTATCTAGTTTGGCAGTCAATCTATCACTGCTTTATTCCCTTTTAAGAATGAAGCAATTTTTGCCTCGAGGATTGTGACTGCTCACTGAGTAGCACTTCAGACTTGCCTGCATTTCCTCTGCATTCGTTTTTGCAGCAGTGGCAGTCTCCTTCCACTTCACACTAATTGTGATTGCTGACTCGTGCCTGGATGGGAGGCTGCCAAAAGGGCAGGTATCCCAGAGAGACATCATTACCCAGGTTGGCAAATACCTGAGAGCCCGATTTAATGATACAATCTTATTTTTACAGCATGGGGCAGGCTTCCAGTCTCACAGCATCAGTTCCCGGCTGTAATATTGTTTGGCAAAAGCCTTTTATATTCTTTTGCAGAATGAAAAGAAATAAGCCATGGGATATCGATCAATGGTAAATGATTAGATACCTGGGAAGAGGTGGAAAGACATGAATAGCTCTAGGATAAACATATTCATCTAATTGCTAAAAAATAAAATAAAATAAAAACTAATCTAAAATAGAGAATGACTTGCCAAGAATAACTTGAAAAAAGTATATACATAAAAATTAGTATCTATAAAGAATCAGTACTTGTTTTTGCCAGACATTTTTTTGTTATTCATTCAGGAATTGAGGTCACTGCTAAGTCATTGAACACTAGGTGAAATTGGTATGACAGGGGACAGTGCATCTTTGTAGCACTAGGAAGGATAGTTAGGAAAGTATTTATATTCATGTTCTATTTTAGTACTGCCTGCTCCAAATCTAAGAGTGGTCTCATTTGATTTTATTTGCAAAATATTTTTAGATGAAACTAATACATGTAATGTTTAAAAATTCTGACAGTTAACTCCTCCTCCTCCTCTGGGCTCTAAACCTCTATTACCAGTGGCAGCCATCGTTACAAATTGTTTTGAATCTTTTTACATGGTCTACATACACAAAAGCACATAAATATGTGGATGTATAATGCATACACAAAAATAGTTCTTTCAAGTACACATCAAAGCAGAGTAGGTATCCTGCATATCGTGATTTATTTTTGTGGGATTGCATCTATCAATGCATATGGATGGATGTCTGGCTTTTTCCCCATGACCGAAGAGTAAGATCTGCTGCAATTTTGCAGTACCCTTAAGGATGTTATTATTCACATTACCGAAAATGAATCCTTTTCATAACCACTGAACACTTAAAGTAGAAAATCTGTTGGATTAATTTCTGAAAATGCAATTACTAGTCAATAATTTGATTATTTAAATTTTTGAAATATGTTATTTAATAGCCCACAAATTGCTCTAACTCTTGCCAATGTAATATATATGAAAGTCCATGATTTTCTGCATACTTGGTACCGCTGTATTTTCAGTCTTTTCAAACTTCATGTTTTTCAGTTAGAAAGGTGAAAAGTAGCATCTCATTTAGTTTTTTTGTTTTTTTTTTTTAAGTGCCAGACTAATGTGTGAATAAGTTTGGCAACAGTTTAATGTGAGTGACTCAAGAACATGTTGCTGCTGTAAAAGTTAAGAGATCCCATTTCAAATTCACAAAATTACTCACTATGATGGTAACTATGCATATGATTCTCTTCTAATCACATTAAATTAACCAAAATATAGATTTTTAGTAGGCCCTGATTCAAGATTACCAACTAAACTTATTGAGGATAATTATGATTTTGAAAGTTAGTGGTTAAATAGAATAGTTTTTTATAGAGTATAGCCATATAATTATACCCAATTTAAATCAAATTTTATTGTGATAACTTAAGTATGTAGCTGCGGGCAAGGATTATGGCAATAGGATTCTGAGGATACAAATCCTAAAGTGCAGAAAAGTTTCAGCTTAGTAAAAATAATTTAAAGCAAAACAATAAAATTTTTCCTTATTAGTGAAGAACAGTTTTCTCACACACGTAAATTTTGTCAGTGATGATGGTATCATAGTTATTCATTAGTCAGTATGGATTCAATCTAGAAAACCAAAATATGTAGTAAATCCTTAATATTGTACCAATTTGGTTGCTGAAATACCCATTTAAATATATCAATCATATGAAAATTTTTTGTTCTATTGTATAACTCAGAGGTTGATTCAAATTCTATTCCTTCCAGACATTTAGCTCACAAATATACTTGCCTGATTCCAGAACTGATTCCAGTTCTCTTGTTAAATTTAATCTATAATTTTTACAATTGATTTTTACAAAGAAAGAAAGATAAAAGAAATCTCTTAAACCTTATGCAGGGCAAAATACTATTCTGTAATATTTTCTATGTGAAATGTTTTAATCTTTCACTACCTAAAATGCTCTTTTTGTTCTTTTTTCTACTTTTTGGGATTCTTGCTTGTGAATAAAACTGGTATTTCTTTGAAAACTCAACTTTATAATTTTGGAAGGCAAACTCTTTCTAGGCAAGAGACTTGCCGATACTTTAGGTAGGAATAATCAGATTCTCAATTTCCCCATCTTCTGTCTTACACTTCCTTACAATGCTGTTCTCCAAAACAAATTCTCTCAATTTGAAACCACTTTGTAAGAAGGGCCTACCAAACCTTCAGTGTAGATATAAGCAACAACTAAAGACTTCAAATAAAAATTAACATCAGAAGAAAGAAACCTTGCATAGTAACACTTATGTTAACACCTATGTGTAGGGATAATTACCCTCCCAAAATGAAATCTTTTAATGCATAGTTAAGTATCTAAGAATTTGAATTCATAGTATAAATACAACACAGAATGCAGTGACAAGCAATTCAGAAATATGAATATTTCATTTATGGAAGTATATTTGTCATTTGCCGTCTATGTCCCATAGGATGATGTGAGCCATAGAATCACTCAGAGAGGCAGGTTACCCAGGCCTCCACCATATATCTGTTTGGAACATCATTAATTTGACTTCATGAAAAGGGAAAGAGAGATTGCAGAATGGAAATTTGGTTACCTCTGTCTGAAATTACCACATATGACTTCAAATAAAATTTTATTTTGCTATAATCATCATATGTATCTGTCCAAATTGCTAGGGCTATGGAATCAAATATTCTTTTTGCACAAAAAGGGAAAGGAGAATATTGAAAAAGACAAGTACTTTCTCCATCAGGAGATATCCTTTCATGATATTTATGACTACTGATGAAGCAATTAATTGAGAGGATATATTATTGACCGATGAAATAGATTCAAGAGTCTAAAAAATGTCCTGCAAAATTAAAACTTTGATGTCTCACAAAGGCGACTCTTCCATTAGTTGAAAAAGTAAGGACCATTCAGTGAAGGCAATGTATAACTATACACGTGAAAAAGGAGGAAACAAAATTCCTATCGCATACAAAAAAAGTAACTCACTATTTATCAAGGTTATTTAATGTGAAAAGCAATTCAGGTTCATGGTAAAAATATAGATAGTTATCTTTTAGAACTTGGGAAGGAAAACAGATCTGAAAGAAAAATAAGTAACTATGAAAACCAAGAGATTTTGTGCCTCCATTACCTTAAAAATTTTTAAATGACACCACACCAAAAACAATAAAAATTTGAACTCATTTCCAATGTACACAAGCACTAAAGGGGGAATAGAAGGATAAACTGTAATATTTACACAATGGATTATTTCCAGCAAATTAAATAACCCATACTGTAAAACAACAAGTGATGAATTTTAGCAATGTCACATTATGTAAAGAAAAATGTTCCAAATGACTAGATAGAACATTCTGTCCTTTAGATAAGGTAATAAATTGAAATGTAATGCAAAAACTTAAGTAATACATATAAAGGCAATAAAACTATATTAAAGCACAGACAAGGAAATGACAAACTTGTGATTTTATATTATAGAATTTCTTCACAATACACACATCCTTATTACAAGTAGCTAATAAACTTATAATCAGATGATGTTATTGTTAATGTAATATGGCATCTAGAAATTTAACTTTAGTAAGATCCAGAGTTATGCATAGTTTTAGAAAAGCTTTTCCATAAACAGAGAACAGGGACTGATTTAACAAGTACTGTTGTTTAAAAAATCGCTTGACCATCAGCTCCACATGAACTGGTCATATAGGAGAGCTATACAAAGGGTTAGAAATTATTCAGTAAACTTTTAAGTATTTCTCTTCTCAAAGGGCCTTTCTCCCCTCACATCACTCTACTATAAACGCAGTTAAATATCTAACTATTCAAATGTGTGAATTCCAAACTTCACTGCAGCCATCTGTAAACATATTCTAAATGCTGTTTCCACGTGTATCACATAGGAATAGCAACACTGGGAATACTGCCCCTGTAGCGTACACCATGGGAAAGCATGAAAGAATTGTCTGCTATCCTCAGTTTCATAGTTTCCTGGCTATGAGATTTGCAGAGATTACTGTTAGATGAAAGATAAAAAAGAATGAGCCCCGCTTTGCTTAGAGCAGTTCTGGGCTGGGATGGGATACTCTCTGGTGAAGTAGAGAGGAGTCTGGAGGTGGATTTTATTATTTTTTCGAAGTTATTTTTTAACAGGAGCATTACAAAATAGAGCCATTTGGTGTTGCTTGAGACAGTACAACTAGGACCACTTGATGGAAATCACCGAAAGCTAAAATGAGATGAGTTGAAAATAATTTTCTAATTAAGTAGCTCTCCAAGTTTACAATCCCCCTCCCCTCCTCTGTCTCCCTCTCTCCTCTTTCTCTGTCACTGCCCCCTTCCAATGCTGCAGATCCAACACAAGGCCTCTCATATGCTGAGCATGCACTCTACCACTGAGCTATGCCCCCGTCACCTACAAATGTTACAGCAAAAGTGGGACAATTGAATATAGATCCCAATACTTTGGAGAGTAACTGACCAAAAATCTCCTTTCATATTTAATGTCTAACACTGGAAAACAAAATGAAGATATGAAAATTAACAGAATGCCATCTCCTCAAGTAGACTATGAGTTTTTTGCACTTGTGTGGACTCTGTTCATTCCTTGTGGTTTATACAACATAAAAGTACAGACTAGGGGGCTTAGAAGAAAAGAGTACTTATTCTTTCAAAATCCTGAAACCCAGATATCAGAAATCTGTTTCAAGAGATTTTGATCTAGCTTCTAGTGGCTGCTGATGTTCCTTGACTCATGGCCACTTTGTTGGTCACATTCCCTCTCCCATAGTGTCTTTAAATCTCCCTCAGCCTCTATTACAGGAAAAAATTTTTTATGGCATTTAGGGCCCAACTGGATAATCCATGATAATCTCACTGTCTCGAAACCCTTGATGCATCTCATCTGGAAGGTCTTTTTTTCTCAGAAGTAATAGGCAGATTCTGTGTGTCAGTGTGTGGTAAGGTGTTGGAGATGTCTTCTATTTGTCAGTTGATTTGATCATATTTGTTTTAACTGGAATACCCACATTTTAAGACAGTAAACTTATTTGTATATTTGTTCACATGTTAGCATACTTTTGGCATATTGTGGGGGTAGTTTTATAAGAAGATAATACTTCACATTTAAGTCAATATACATGGTGATTAGCATAATTAAAACTATCTATATTTGAAATTAAATATGATATAATTCAGTTATTCTTTATAGACAAAAAAAGTATCACATTTTCTTTATCCGTTGATGGGCATGCAGGGTATTTTCAACTTTCGCTACTTTGAATTGCACTGCTACATACGTGAGTATTCATGTTTCAGTATAGTAGGATGTCTTTCTCTTAAGTATGTCCCCAGGAGAGGTATAGCTTGGTAAAAGAGAATTTTTATTTTTCATTTAATTCAGGAATCGCTATACTAATTTTCATAGTGATTGCACTAGTTTACAGTTGCACCAACAGTGTAGAAGGGTGCTTTTTCCTCCACGTCCTCATTTATTGTTTTTTTTTGTGTTCTTCATGGTAGCCATTCTGACTGGGTTATGATGGAATATTAGAGTTGTTTTGATTTTCATTTTTAATGGCTAAAGATGATAAATTTTTTTCACATATTTATTGGTCATTTATAATCCTTTTGAGAATAAGTATTCAATTTATGTATTTGCCCATTATTTTGATTAAGTTATTTCTTTGGGGGCTGTTAATTATTTTGATTTCTTTTTATTTTTTTATTTTTTTAATTTTTTATTTATTTATTTTTTTGTGGGTACCGGGGGTCGACCTCAGGACCTCGTGCTCCAGCAGGCGCCCGTGCCGCAGAGTAATATCACCAGCCCTTTTTTCGTATGTGGGTTCCGGGAGTCAAACTCGGGCCCTCGCGCTTGCCAGGCAGGCGCTTACGCCGCTGAGCCATCTCACCGGCCCTTGCTTTCTTTTTATATCCTAGATATTAGTCCTAAATCAGAAGAGTAGCTCACAAAATTTTCCCCCGTTCTATAAGTTGTCTCTATTTGACCCACCTATACCTCTCCTGGGGATATTCCCAAAAGAATTAAAGACATACAATAGTGATACAGGCATACCTATGTCTATAGCAGCGCAATTCACAATAATTCACTAAGCTCTGGCCTACATGCCCATCAATGGAAGAATGATGTAAGTTACTTCTTTGCTCCACTGATTGTTTCCTTTGCAGTGCTGTTTTCAAGTCATAACAAAATTCGAGTACCAGCGGGTGTCACGGTACATGATTACAATGCTAGCACCAGGGAAACCGAAGCAGAAGAATCATCAAAGTTCAATGGCAGCCCGGGCTACATACGGAGACAGTCTTAAAACCCAAAATAAAAAGGGTAGTTGTGACAAAATGTAGCCTGCACAGCCTCAAATACTTACTACTTTGCTTTTACAGAAAATTTTGCTTATTCTTTGTATACCTCATTTACTGTGCACCCTCAAAACGTTTGCTTGTTAAGTGTAAAGATGAACTGTTGGAAATAATAATATAAAATTTTTTCTCTCTTCAATATCTGGCTCCTCCACAAAAGCCTTAGTTTTCAACAATGTTTTCTCTGTAATGCATTAGCAAAAATGTACCTAAGTGCCCAAAAAGGTAAAATTATGTCTTCATTCTCATTAATGCATACTTTGATGTCGGTAGATGAAGAATATTCTGCTGATTCTTTAAGATGGAAAAAGTTTAAGGGTAAAAGAAATAGAGATATCACAGTATAACATAGAAAAATACTTTTATACCTCAGCTACAAGACTTAGTGTTAAAAATAAATAAACTAAAGCTTAGTAAGATATTTAGGTTTATTTTGAACTTCTATAAACATTTAGTTTTTTAATATACTTACGAGAAAGTTCTATCTGTAGATGATCATACTGAAAAAATAAACTAATAAATACGATTTATTATTGTATTGCTTGCATTCAGTATGAGAACTGTTAGGTAACTCACATTAAAGCAATTTATTTAAAGGTTGCCCAAAAATTGAACTTTGTGAATACATTTGACAAAAGTTTAGCTTGAGGTTTCCAGAGTCATACCTGGATGAAATGATAAATAATCATGTTTAGGATGAAACTACACATTATAAAATTATTGTTCATTCTGCAATGAATTGGCCAACTTTACAGTAACAATTTTAAAGCTCTTGCAAAGCTAAAGCCATAATCAAATTAAATCCTCAAACCAAGACCATAAAGACATAATCCTTTTAGTTTATCCCTTAAGATTTCTAATATAATTCAAACTGGCTCCCAATATGTGCGTATCTGTATGTATATGCATATGTATATGCATATGCATATGTATATGTATCTCTCAACAGTGGTAAAACAATGGTAATGCATTCTGAGAAATGCCTTGTTAGGCAATTTCACCTTTGTGTGAATATCATAGAGTGTACTTACGGAAGTCTAGATGGTATAGTCTAGGCCAATGGTGGCAAACCTATGGCACACACGTTATTTTTCTTTTAAGACAAAATATATTAATGTATGAGGTTTTGTTTGTTTTTCTAAACTAAAACCTTAGTATTCAGGGTTAATTGCAGTGTTGACACTTGTGATAAATAAGTGGGATTTGGGTTGTAGTTTGGGCACCCATCTCTAAAAGGTTCGCCATCACTGGTCTAGGCCATACAGTATGGGCTATTGCTCATAGGCTACAGACAAATACAGCATTCTTCTGTGCTGAATATTGAGGCAATTGTAACACAATGGTAATTATTTGTGTAGCTAAATATAGGATTTTACACTTACATTTTAAAGAAGCAGAAGTGTAATCTGGTTCATGGTTTTAGGGTCTCAGTTCATGGTTGGCTGGTTCCAAAGCAGGAATTACATGGTGGAAAATTGTGGGGGAAAAATGCTGCTTAGAGTAGGGGAGGCAGCAAACAGAACAATGGAACAGTGCAGAGAGGGAACATTTATAGTCCTCAAAGTCACAACTCAGTCATACACCCAGACATACCCAAAAGTGTGCTTTACTGGGCATCTCTTAACCCAACATAGTGGGCAAATCAAGATTAATGATTACTTGTTCATACTAATGTTGTACATTAAAGTATACATGTATGTGTGTATATGTATGTGTATATACACTTTATATTAGTACGTATGCTTACATTTATATGCACACCTTTTATCTCTGTCTGTCAATATACAGTATGACGTGTTTTTATAACATTAACTATAAAGACAAATAAGCCTAATGTTTAGGCTATATTCAGTCAAAATTATGGTTTGAGCTTCTAAATACGTAGTTACCGAGCCTGGCTTCAAAGGCAATGGCAGTTGGGTTTTCCAAAAAGTACTACCCTATAAATATAGAAATGGCTTTGCTATTTTCATAACTTGCATCTAAATCTCCTTCATCATCATTTATTTGTAGAAATACTGAACTTATTGTTTTATAAGTATACCCTTTTAAAATATGGCTTAGGAGATAGATTTTCAAGGATGAATTAGCTACTGCTTTTCAGCTTCTACTTGTCAATAAAACACTACATAGAATTGTTCTCCTAACCTTAGTTGTCAGTCTCAAGCCTATTTTAATATATTTCTTTTATTGAATCTATATCTCACTTTTTTGTCTTTAATTCCATCTGCAAGAGATTTTTAGAAATGTTTATTTAGGCAAGGAGAGTGAAAAGGTGACAGAAAATAAAATTGAAACAAAATTGAATTTATGTATTTGTGTATTTTCCTTATATAAACAGTATCAATATGTTTAGAGTTAAAGAAAAAAATTTTTTGTAAAATATTTCTTCCAATTCCTTTCCTAAAATGTAGACACCTTCAATTATATTTTCCCAATAAATTGAATACAATTATCAATATTTCTACTATTTTTAGATATAAAAAACTTTTTTTTTTTGTGGGTACTGGGGGTCGAACTCAGGACCTTGCGCTTGCAAGGCAGGCGCTTAAGCCGCTGAGCTATCTCACCAGCCCTAGATATAAAAAACTTTAAAATATTAAGTAATCTTTTGAATAATAAACAGGAGCAAAAGAATGTTGTGCCAGAGAATATCAGTGTTTAGATAGTTCAATAACACAGTAGTTTTGTGTAAAAAGTGTGTGCTTTAGTGTAACATGTTTACCTTTAACCAAAGGTACTTGAAGAGACTGAGTATATTCTATTTCATGTTTCATTACAATGCTTATATACTGTAAATAACATGCTATTAAAGATAATACATTAAGATAATTTCTATAGTTAGTCGTTTGACAATACTACATTATTAACTGAGTATAGTGGTGTGTGTGTGTGTTTGTTTTATGCTGGTGAGTGTGTAATAGCATGAAGAAGCCTTAACTTTGGTAGAAATCTGGGCCTACCTCCTAACTATTGTTCCCCTTAGACAAATACATTGTCTGAAATTCAATTTCACCAAATTAAATGCCAATCACATACAATTTTCATGAAGATTCAAAGTTATATTCAACATATTTCATGTATTTGAGGCTGAAAATTTAGTGCTTGTTCATTCCTTCTTCTTAACTCTTCATAGCATGATTTTCATTTCTGTGCTCATGAAAAAGCACAGAAATGCTTTTTTTTTATGCTTTCCATTTAATGCAATCTTTACATTTGTACTCTTAAATCCTGCCCTGATAAAATAACCCATATACTGAAATCTTTCTTTTTTTTTTTTTCCTTTCTTAGCAGATTCACTATAGCTGAACAATCTGGAAGTATTATGGCCAAATAAACACAAAATTAGAGTAATAAATACCTTAGATATCCTCCAGTTGAAACTCCATTTGAACCTCTTCCATAATATAGGCACTCCGTTCAGTCTTTATAACAATTGTTCATTTAGTCTCTGCTTTTCGTGGTTCATCAACAACCGACTCACCAATTCAGAGGCAAGGAATCCAATTTCAGACAGCTCTAATTACCTCACCTTTGTACCTAAGGAGACCCAGCGCATAGCTCTATGGGACTATATTCAGCCCCTCATTCCAAAAGTCTGAATCATTCCTTCTCTAATCATCTCTTTTGTAGCTGAAACAAAAACCTCATTGTCTCTTAAAGAAAAAGTTTCCATTTTCTTTCCCACCAAGGTTCTTAATACTACTACTGAGCCCGTGACTATACTAAGTACTTATTCCCTCTTTTAGTAATCACACCATGCTGAAGTCACTTATGCCATATATATATTTTAGATAAAAGATATGGAAACAAAACAAAAAACATTTATTAAATTGATCTAAATTATATAGCCAACATGAGGGAAAAATTGGTAGCTGGACACCATTTCCTGAGCTGTTAGGCACTACAAAAACATGGATGTGCTCACTTTTATAAATGTTCTATGTAGAATATAGTTCAATAAGAACTCTACTCTGGATACGATTTCACCAAAGCAAAGGGTTTCGTTTCATTTTCTTCATTCTGAACATTTTTTAATAGAGATTAAGAAGCAGTATAAATTTATTTTTCCTTTGTAAATTAGGCCAAGAATATTAACTTTGGAAGACAAAGATACGCAGTTCTTCTAAACCATAACACATTCCCCTTGAAAGTCCAGAAAACCTTTAAAAATGGCCTTAAAATCTAACAGGTTCCATCTTTCTGAGAGAAGTAGGTGAAAATAGAGAACAGAACCCTTTTTTTGAATGGAAGAATATTTAATGTAAAGAAGAAATGTCTATCTTCCTTCTTTCTAGCATGCTAGATTTAGGTCCGTGACAAGAAAAGTTAAATTTGGGGCCGGTGAGATGGCTCAGCTGCGTAAGCGCCTGCCTGGCAAGCGCGAGGGCCCGAGTTCGACTCCCGGATCCCACATACGAAAAAGGGGCCGGTGATATCGCTCGGCGGCACGGGTGCCTGTTGGCGCGCGAGGTCCTGAGGTCGACCCCCCCGGTACCCACAAAAAAAAAAAGAAAAGAAAAGTTAAATTTGAAAACAAATGTTGGATAACATGACAAGGATTTTTAAAAAATAAATTTAATTACTGAAAGTGGCTACTGGACAGTATATTTAGAAAGCCTCCAGAGCTGCATCTGGTCTTAGCAGGAAAGAGGCCCTAATCAGCCGAGCATACCGGCCTGTTCTCTGCAGTGGGAAGGAGCAAACGTGTGCCCTGTAATTGTTATGCTCAGCGCTGTGCAATCTTATCCAGCCCCAGTTAGTTTTCTGTGAAATTCCAGGACACTTACTACTGTTTCTTTTGCAGTATTAGCAGGGTCATTATAAAATCACATAAAAGAACATGCTTCACATACTTATGCTTATTAACTGTACCAGACCCGCTGGTTATCAGTTTCCTCATAGTTTTATCTCTGAAATTTTCCTAACTCACTATTTTGCTCTTCCTAACCTCTGCAGAAGTAGCTGCTGTCACAGAATCACTTTAAACACTTTCTACTGTGCACTGGATGTAATTTTTTCACAGAAATGAATTCAGTCTACTGTATACTTTTTAATACTACCTGAAATGTTCCTTTGGACATTTTCCCATCATGTTCTGAAGAGAAACTTACCTTCCTGCATGACCTATATACAGTGGAGGAGAGGACAGAACCTCCAGCCTCCCACACACTCCCCAGAGGCACTTCAGGCCCTCAGTTCTGTATCCTCACACAACTTCCTGCGGCCTTCAGAGCTGTAATGCATAGGGATCTCATTCTCCACTTGCCTTTCTCATCTGTAAATCTTACAGGCAGTCTTGCTCATTCACTGCATATTTTAGTACCTGTTTCATGGTTTCTTTTTTCTTTAAATCACTCCAATGCTGGCTTGTTGGCAAGCACTCAGGAGGCTGAGTCAGGAGGATCAACAGGAGTTGAGGCCAGCTTGGGTTACATAGTGAGTTAAGGGCCAGCCTGGACTACATAGTGAAACCTCGTGTCAAAAACATAATTGAAATAATTAAATCACTCCAGCCTTCTTAATATAACCATGGAAAATCTATTCGCTGTCTTAGTATTTGATATCATGTGATATAAACACATTTCTACTTCAGTTTCCCATTCCAGCGTCATAGAATGAATTTTTTCCTGATTCATTTCCCCTCTGAAATCTATAGTCTCCAAATCCCACTCTGTAGTGATACTCTGAATATTGTTATTATTATTTTTTTCAGACTTTTACCTTGTCGAACCCAGCGGTTCAACTTCATTAAGAAAATAAGTCCCTCGACTCTTCTTTTCCATGCCTTTGCTTGCTTTCTTAAACAGCTTAATCTGAAGTATGTGTTTTGGGAATACCCACAATTCCTATGCTTTGTTTATTTTTCCAGTTCACTTTCCTAAAAAAAAAAGAATCTTGGATGAGTTCAATAGTTCACTTCCTCTAAATGCATTAATGTTGCTCTATATCTTTCAAAATTCTCTCTCTCCCTCTCTCTGTTTGGGTGGTATCGGGCTTATTCCCTCCTGTGTCAAGAGAGTCTGCAGTGCTGTAGAGATACCATTAATTTCCATTCTCCTTCACAGAACAAGATACACATAAGTTAGAAGCCTATGGCCAAATTTTATGTATCACACCTATCTCTTTTCTTTTCTTCTTTAAATAGAAATAGTGTCCTTCATCCTGCTCCTTCTCTGTGTTTCAAGCCCTCCCACTCCCCCGCCTTCTAAGTAACTTTTTCTCTTATTTCTGGTGTCTTCAATTTTCTTTTCTACTGTCCTTCAAGGCTTTCCTTTTTTTTTTTTTTTTTTTAAAAAAAAAACGGTTCTTATCCAATTGTTTCCTTACAATGGAAATAACATCTCTCTCTTCCTGAACAACTTCAAATGGACTTAAGACTTCTTTATACCTCTGGAAACACTTTGAAATTCTTTTCATCAGGAATCCTCTTGAGGGCCCGTGAGCTGGCTCAGCGGCGTACGCGCCTGCCTGGCAAGCGCGAGGGCCCGAGTTCGGTTCCCGGAACCCACATACGAAAAAGGGGCCGGTGATATCGCTCAGCGGCACGGGTGCCTGCTGGTGCACAAGGTCCTGAGGTCGACCCATCGGTACCCACGAAAAAAAAAAAAAAAGAATCCTCTTGATCCTAGATCCCATAGTCAGTTCTAGGTCAATGATGCTATGGAAATACTGCATGTGCTTTACTCTTTTTTTCTAATTTATTAGTAAGGCATAATTTACATATAGCAAAATTGATCTTTTAGTGTATATTTCTGAAAGTTTTGACAAAGATACATAAAATTGAAGAATTAAAAAAATCAAGACAAAGAATAGGTCCAGTATGGTTGCACGGGCCAGCTATTATTTGCTGTGGTCATTTTTTCTTTTTTTCTTTCCGTCATTCCAACAGGTGTATAATGAGGTCACCTGGTGGCTTTAATTTGCATTTCCCTAAAAAGTAATGTGGCTGAACATACCTTTTGCTCTTGTCATTTGAATGTCTTCTTAATGAAGTATATATCCAAATATTTTGTCAAATGTTAAGGTTGCTCATCTTCTGATTACAATTTTAAGAATTCTTTAGATAGTTAGAATAAAAATCTCTTGGTATATATGAAATTTGCAAAGACCTTCCCCTTATGTTTTCAGTACTTTAATAGTATTTCCAAGATTGTAAATTTCTAAATTTGATAAAATTCAGGTTTCCATAATTTATTTTCATTAATGGGGTGTACTTTTGGTGTCATAACTAAAATAGTCTGTACCTATTTTTTAACCTTTGTTTTCTTCTAAACATTTCATAGTTTTAGGTCTTTTGTGTTGGTGCAAAGTATGGATAAAGTTTATTTTCAGCAACTATTTGTTAAAGACACTACTCTACCTTTTCTGTGTTTGTATCTTTGGCCAGAAAAAAAGAAAAAAAAGAAAAGAGTTAACTATAATTTTAGATCTGGATTTTCCTGGTTCACTGACCTATATGCCTTTTGCCAAAATCTTGCTTTTCTGCTCGCCCAACTATTACAGCTTTATTGTTTTTCCTGAAATCAAGTAATGTGAGTCCTCCAAATTTGTTAGTCTTTTAAAAAATACTTCAACTATTTCAGTATGTTTGTGTTTTCAGCTTGCTTCCAAACATAACTGCGATGGTATTTTGAATAAAGTTATAGTAAATAGATCAGATTGGGAAGAATCGACATCAGGTTAACATTGCCAATATTGTGCTTTAACAATAAACATAGCATGCATTTTCCTTTCTTTAGTTTGCATTGTTATTTAGTAGTTTGTTATTTTCAGTAGCTATTGCCCATTTTTTGTGTATATATCTATGGGCTTTCCTTAGTGTTATTATAAATAGTATGTTGTATAAATACAGTTTTCAAATGTTCTCTACTAATATATAAAAATGTAATTTTTTTCAAAAAAATTTATGTTTTACCCTGCTGCCATGCTAGACTCACTTTTTAAAAATTCTACTAGCCTTTTCAAAGATTCTTTGTGATTTTCCTTATGTACGTATTCACTTCATCAGCAGAGAAAGATGTTGCATTTCCTCCTTTCCAGCGTTTATGCCTTCTGTTTTTGTTTTTTTTTTTTTAATTGGGTTTATTGTACTGGCTATCATCTCTACTAGGCTGTTGAATAAAATGACTGCTTCTTTTTGTGACCTTCTTTCCATGGATTGTCCGTTATCAACTTTTACTGACAGTTTTTCCTATCTCCTTGACCATTCCTCAGTGTGCTTTAGTCTTCCTTTTTCTAGTCTTCTAAATGTTCGTTTTTCCTCCGTTTTCTTCTTGGCTTACACATGGTGCCTTCAGATTTCATTCATTTACATATCCAGTTACACTGACTAAATATTGCAACTTTGTTTTCCAAAGCCTTTTTAAATTTCTACAGCTCCCAAACAAATATATTTTTGTTCCCTCTCTTTTGTTTGCTATCATAATGAATGATTACAACAACTATTCAGGTACTCAAATCAGACACCTGAGGATTTTGTATTATAATTCTTTTATGCTTAAACTTCCATGAAATGAGACAATTTTTACAAAGTTGTCTTTTGTCAAAAGCAGTCGAACATAGGCAGTTTCATTGAGTTCCACATAATATATGTGTTCAGCCACTAAATTCTCATGAATGTGTTCGAAATCATTCTTTTTCAATCCATAGCTGTTGCTTTTTTGGGGATTCCGGTATCTGTACTGAGAATATATGAAAACAGCCACTGCACTGGTCTCGCAGCTCTTATTTGCCTCGTCCACGTCATACTCTTTCAAAAAGATTCTTTAGATGTAGACAGCAAAGGTATAAAGTTGTTCACGAGAGCACTCTTGATCAAATATTTCAATTTTTTTCCTAGTAAAATCAGTAAAATCCCAATGTTTACCTCCTATAAGACTGTGACACCCCTCAGTTTTCTTTCTCTTGTCAGCCTCTTTGCACTGTGCCTCGCCTTTTCTTCAACTCCTACTGTTTTGCACCGTCCCCTCCCCCAAATGACTCCTGTGGAGATGTAAATATTTTCTAGAAAAATAATAGGTTGAGATAAAAATCTCAAGTCTACTACTGATTCACAAGTTTTATTCACTATGCAGTCTTCATCTTGCTCAGAGAGATAAGATTTTTTCAGCTGACCGACTTCAATTTTTTTTATTAATAATTTTGTACATTCATATGGCATTTTCTTGTAGACAGCTAAAATTATTAACTAGGCATCTTTATTTCTGTCCTGTCTACCTATTTTATTTATTTAGGAAAAATAAAAATCTTCTGAGCCTCAAGCCTTTCATCTTTAAGCAGAATGCCATAATATCATCTGGTTGTTGTAAGGTTCAAAGATATATAGATGAGAGGACATTTTATAAAATATGATGGTCTTTACAAAATTCTTGTACCTGTCATTGCCTCATATGGTTATAAGCCTTTCATTTCTCATCTATGAATTATTTTTCTATAAATCAAACCAGAAGGATTGCTTGTTACAATTACAAAAATTTTATGCTGTTTGCCTCATTTCCACTGTAACCACAGGGATATTTTTATCAGCATGGGTGTCCTGTGAAGAATAAATTGAAAATATTTCACATGTGTACATGTCTTTCATGTTACAGACAGCATGCCCAGGCCATGTACATTAAATCTAATGGGACTTCTTATCCATTCGAACAGTTCTATGATTGAGAGATTAAAGTAGCTCTTTTATTAGCACAGTTAATAATCTCAAATTTTAACAACCTTAAAATATAAAAATACAAAATGATGGCAATTTATGTAATTCAATGTATAAGGTTATTTATTTCCATAAGATTTTTAAATAGTTTAGCCAAAGGTATTTTTCAGAGTTATCTTTGATATGATATATGAAAAATGTCTTACTACATTGTATCATAAATTTTGAAAAACATAACAATAGTCATTTATGGCCTACAAATATTATGCATATTTCTTTGCTTCATGATGCTCCTGATTGTTACAATTTTGTAATCTTTATATATCTAAGTGTTTGGAGAGAGTAAGTAAAGAAAGGTGACACCTAAATGGATATTTTTACCTTGAGCTCAGACACTAAGACAAAGCCTAGGTAAAACCATATTTATGATAAACAGCATTTTGCTTACATGAGTTTATCATTAAAATGCACCTAGTGTATCTCCTAAATATAGTACAAATTCACACAATATTTTTGTTTACTATTCTAGAAAAGCAAACTCAAAACAGGAAATTTGGTAACGAACCTAAAGAAAGTGCTCCATAAATATTTGTTTTTGTGAGTAAACGAATACATTATTGATGACTTAGATGTTTGATAGATTTCAATTAGAAAATCTCTTTTCTTTAGCACTTTATCTTTTTGTACACATGTTTTAAAAGAACAAACTCTTAAAAGATCACTCACAATTTAAAGTCACTTTGTATTCTGTCTCTCTCTTTAAACCACAGATTTGTAGTCCACTCTCTCTCAATGTCTGAAATTTCATAATTGCTTTAAAGTGTGGTCACCTGACTACATGCCCTAAAATTACCTGATCTGTTTAATATAACTTGTTTAGCTGGATCAATTTAATTTCCAGGCCATATGTTCACACAATTATCTCACCTAATCCATTTCAAGGTGGCTTCCTCTTTTGCGCCTTGCTGATTCATCTGCCTTTGATTGATCCAACTCTAGAATAAGTAATGACCTACAGGGGCATTTTAGAATAACACTACTGAAGAATCAAAAGACACATTCTACTCATCTTCGCAGGCCAAATATTCCAGGAATAATAAGTCCTTAAATTCTGTGTCTCAACTTTTTCTTTTACAGAAAATGAAAGGCTTAAAAGCATATGTCCTGATCATACCTACAAATTAAAATATGAATGTGGGATTGTCACTGATGGTACAATAAATTCCAGTTAAATCAAAATATGATCTATTATATTTTATAGTAATTTGTCAAAAGTCCCCTTTCTCTTTGCATACATGTGCAATGCCAAAATGAACATTTAACAAAGATGACAAAAGACATTGTAATTAACCATTCCCACACAAAAAATTAGGCAGTTGTTTTTCTCATCTTTTCACATTTGTTTGAGATTTAAAGTCTTTTTTTTTTTTTGCTGTGTCTGACTTTCACTTCTCTTTAGATTATCACATTTTGTTTGAACTCAGTTTCTTAGAAAAATAATAGAGATTTGTAATGATATTCTATTCTGTGTAAATTAATTTTTATTTCCTATGAGTTTTAAATTGGCCATTATAAGTGCAAGCAAATGGAAAGAAAGTGAGAGACAATCTTTCACTGTATTAATTTTTTTTCTTCTTTTTTGTCTGCCTCATGTGTGGAATCATGATTCCATCACATTAGACTTCTTATATCAGGTATCCCTAGTATCATAATGTTCATTCTGCCTGCCTCTCTTTTTTTATTATAGATAAATATGTAGATGGTAAATGTAGAAAAATGACAATTCCTTTAGTACTTCATTCTCTCCCATATTTAACTGTGGTGTACCTTTAACATAAGCTTTAACTCAGAGAGACATATTTTAAATTTGGATTATCATTTTGGGGATTTTATAAAAGTGAATTAACATCTTTAGCTTTTCCAAAAGTAAATTAATTAAAATAATTTTATTTTTCAACTCTTATTAATACTTAATTTCCTATTGCTGGTAATTGACTCTTTCAAAAGAATGAATGTAACTTATGAAGACTGATTTTCAGTGAGAAATACTAGACTTAGCTCTGTAATACTATATAACCTTGCTATGTCCTTAACCCACTCAATAACAGATACTTTAAAATTCATTAATTTTGACATGGAATATTATATCATTTGGGGTTTATATAGTTATGGATACAAATATATGAGACCTGTTAACTTAAATTGGCTTACACATTTCCTTTAGAATGTTTTAAATGTTTCTCATTAATAGAAAGCTATTTCTTATCTTTATTCTCTGTGAAATCTTGTGATGAGAAATGACTTGTTAATTTATAATAGTAACAGACATAGATGGAATTTATGGAACATAGTTGTGGATTGCATGATTTTCAAACAGTGACTGAAGTTATATACAATGGTGGTCCTGTAAGATAAAATTGGAGCTTAAATTTCCTTATCACCTATTGACATTACAGCCATGATAAACATCTGTAGCACAACACATTGCTCGTGTGTTTGTGATGATTTTGGTGTTAGAAGAATCCACAGCACTGTCAGCGGCATAAAAGTACAGCATACAAATTACGTACAGTGTATAGTACTTGTTAATGATAATACATTAGTATATTACTGGTTTATGTATATACCATACCATACTCTGAATTGTGTTTTTAGAGTATTTCTCTTCTACTTATACAAATTTTTAATTGTACTGTAAAAATATACTATTAGGCAGGCAGCAGGCTCATATATCTCAGCTTTATGGTGTCTTTTGATTGCATGGAGGTCCACACTGTTTTACTTTGCGCACCCCATGATATTCACACAATGATGAAATTATCTAATGATTCATCTCCCACAACATACCCCAATTGTTAAGGAATGTATGACTGCGTTTGAAAGCAATGTCACGTCATCTAAAAATACAGATATGTTAAATTGCAGTAAAATAAATCATTATAGATTTTATGAGAAAAGAAGCTCATGAGTTTAAAAACATATTTATTAACTTGTTAAATGTACTACTTGTTAAATTCTGAACATATACAAATATAGTGTATGTGTAGCAGATGTTGTCGAGGATCCACCAGAATCCCTCACTTGATCATTTCACTGCATATCTACCAGCCATCAGCTGTTGATACCTATGTTCTTTGTCTGAAATGTTTTTCTGGCCACTTGGTAACTTTATCACCTGTGGTCAAAGCAGAATCACTGTCTTTGGAAGTAGATTATAACTACAGACCGGTGGGAGTTGATATATAAATAACCAGCTCTTCATCCCTTAGGCATGATATCATGATTTATGGGGTTGCAGATTTCCCTAGCAGGATTCAGTTCTACTTATCTACAGAAGTAACTGGCTTAATCATAACCTAATAGACTGCCTTCCCTCTCTTAATTCCCACTTCTTTAATGTTATATTCAAGGTGACATTTCAAAATTATATTCGCTTGAATTTTTGTCTCAAGGTTTGTGGCTCAGGAAATCAAATTAAGATAGGCAAATTAAGATGGATAATTATATGTTTAATCATTGTTACCTTCATCACAATAACTATTGTCATCATCTTTAGCAATGTCACTCACCATCAACATTACCAATACTACATCATCAATAAAATTTTATTGCTATGAAGTCAGGTAATAGCTTCATGTTCATTAAATTGTTTTAAACTCATAATAATTCTGAGATATGCACTGTTTTATTTTTTCTATTTTACAGCCAATAAAGCTAATAAACAGAGAGGTAAAGTAATTTCTCAAGGTCACACAATTTGAAGTGACAGAAAATTTACATAGTCAAAGTTCAAGCATTAAATCAGACCATGACACGTTATTGGATTTTTTATATCTTATCACAAAATAATGTTATTGGAGAAAGATGAAATAGGATATAGAATACATAAGTGAAAAATTTTATGGAGGAAATAGCAAGAGCTGACTTTTGAAAAAGAATTACCTAAATTGGGAAAACAAAAATGGGTAAATATTGTGACTATTTCATCTCATAATCTACTGGTGGTAAATTCACTCCTCAGTCCACAGGGAAATATGTAGAATGTTCCTTGATGTGTGGCATGTGATGACAGCAATCTGGGTGACCATCTGGGGGGAATGAAAAGGTCGAATGAGGTGGCAAAAGATCATGGCTCCATGTACAGCAATTAGAAGCCAAAACTCAATGTATTCAAAATAGCTATGCGTACCTAGAGCTGAGTGAACATATAAAGAATTATAATAAGGATTACAGCAAAATATAATTTACATGTACTTAAAATAAGAATACATCTATGGAAAAGGATACACATTAAACAAAACAATCACCTTTGAGGTAGAGGAGAATGGGAATGGAAAATAAAAGTGTTAAAGAAATCAAGAGATAATAACAAGCCTTCTTACCATTGAATGACCAAGAGTGGTTAACATGCGTAATTCAACTCTGTACTTTTTTCTTTATTTTATTGCTCTGTATTGGGAATGGAACCAAAATTCTTCGCACTAAGCACATCCCCAGCCTTTTCCTTTTTTTTTTTTATTGTGACACAGAGTCACTAAATTGCCTATGCCATGCTCTAACATGATCCTCCTACCTCCGCCTCCCAGAGTATGGGGGTTACAGGTGTGTACAACCACGCTCAGCTTCACCCTGTTCTCAAGGTTCAACCACTACCACTCAAAGCAGGAACTTTAAAAACGGCTATAAAGTGTGAAACAGACGTGCACACGAGAGAAACAGCTCCTGTTTCTGAGTCTCTGAAAGCTCAAGTACAGGAGGAAGCTGCAGGGTAAAAGTACCCGAGCCAATGCCCATTCTGGGAGTGTGTCTTCCAGGTTCAAACCCCATGCCCATGTGGTTAAATTTGAGCGTCCCAGTTTTCTTTAAAAATGATATTTAAAAGAAAGCAAACCTTTCATTTTAATCTAAAAATGTGTAACATAAGGGAAAAAAAAGTTTCTAAAGCCTACTAGAATAGGACCAAATAATAATTTTTAAAAAATAAGAATGGAGAAGGTATCCATATTAAACTTAATTGAGTTAATTTTAGGGATTGTTCATTTATTTTTAAATAAAAACTATGAAAACATCTTATAAAAATTATTTAGATAATGTTTTAAATAGTGAGATGGTGTGTCAGTTTTGAAATGCAATTCAAAAATAATTTATTCAATGTATGCAGGACATATTTTGCAGTTAGCCTCTCTTCAGTTCAAAATTTATGAATAAGTTTCCTTAAATAAAATAATGGCTCTGCTGGGCATGGTGGTGCACATCTGTAATCCCAGCACTCAAGAGGCTGAGGCAGGAGGATCACTGTGAGTTTGAGGCCAGCCTGGGCTACATAGTGAGTTCAAGGCCAGCCTGAACTACATACAGACCCTGTTTACAAAAAATGATGGCTATGCTCTGGAAAAATTATTATTTGGAATTTAGAAAAGAGAATAAAAGTTACTGATTCTGCATTGATAAACATTTATTGGAAGAGGTGTATCTTTTATTTTCTATACATTTTTTTTTTGACGGTTCAGGGGATTGAACTCAAACTTTTTCACTACAGCCCAGCCCTTTTTTTCTTTTATTTTGAGACAGGATCTCCCCAAAGTACACTAAGTTGCTCAATGTGGGTTCAAACTTATGATCCTCTTGTCTCAGTATCTCAAAGTTTTGGGACTACTGGCATGTACCATTATGCACAGCTAGTAGTTTTTAGAAGAATTTATCTTAGTTTTCATTCATTCTTATGTCCATAGCCTTATTTCATATTAATGTTTATGCCATTAATAAAAATTATCAAGATTTCCCTCAAGGCTACAAAATGTGTCACTGAAACAAATAAAACTGAAGTTCTGAGGCCGGTGAGATGGCTCAGCAGCGTAAGCGCCTGCCTGGCAAGGGTGAGGTCCTGAGTTTGACTCCCGGTACCCACATTAAAAAATAAAACAAAAACAAACTGAAGTTCTGGACACTGTGGTGACTTAGATAAATACTTTTAAAATAACAGAAAAAATAGCCTAGAGTCAAAAGAATTTGCAAAACTAATACAGATAGTGTCTGCATGCACCCACAAATACATCATCCACCTTCCACTGAAGATAATTTCTTATATCTCTATAGTGTATTTTCAGAACTAGGAAACTAGTATGCTGTGACAACATTAGCAGAAAGGTGGACCTTATTCCAATTTCACCAGTTTTTATGTGCACTCTTTGTTTGTGTGCACTTGTATTAGTCACTTCTGCATTGATGGGACAAAATCCCTGACACTCACAACTTAAGGAGGAGAGGTTTAATTTAGCTCCCGGTTTTAGGGGTTCAGTGCATGGTTGGCTGGCTTCAAGGCAGGAACACTATGGCAGAAGAGTAGGGTGGAGTAAATCTGCTTAGTTCTTTGCAGACAAGAAGCAGAGCAGTGCTAGAGAAGAATGGACAAGGAACCAGACACAGGCCACAAGGCCACACCTCCATGACCCAAGTAGGTACACTAGAATGGTCTATTTCACTAACTGCCTGGGCAGATCCCAAAGCCAGTCAAGGTGACACTCTATCCTAACTGCCACAATGCAACCTGTGTCAACTTCATACTTCAACAGATTTCCTTGAACTATAATCTCTAAGTAATGACAATAGTAGCAATTTCATAATTCCATCAAACATAGCACAAATACCCTGTGTACAACTGGAAACACAATAATCCCTTCCCCAATATCTCAATGGTTCCAGCATTTTTTTCAAATGTCCAAATTCAAGTCTCTTCTGAGATTCAATATACTCTTAGCTGTGAACCCCCGATAACTTTTTTTTTTTTGAAGTTACATAATCCCAAGATACAATGGGACAGGATAAATATTCCCATTCCAAAGGGGGAGGTATAGTGAGCTAGAAGAGAATTGGACCAAAAGAAGACCAAACTCTAGTAGGGCAATCCTTAATTTCTATAGTGTCGTATCCCACCTCTGAGGCACATGGTGATGAAATATGGTTTCCAAAGAGATTGGGTGGCCCCACCCCTTTGGCCTTACTGACTGCAGCCCACACAGCCTGTCTCTAGGGTTGGCTCCACTCATGGCCTATACCTTTCTTCAGCAGGCATTCCACATTCCTGGCATTTCTGCTTTCCTGGCATCTCCACTGCATTTTGGTTTCATTCCCACAGCTTCACACGCTGTCCATTCAGGGGTTCCTGGCCTGGCTTCCAAGACCTTCCTTTGAAATCTGGATGGAAGCATCCCTGAACCCACAGCTCTTACATTCTTCATGCCAGTAAAATTAGCATCATGTGGATGATGACAGTGCCTCCTGCCAGACGGAGCAGTATTCAGGCCCCCTTAGACTATGGCTGCAAAGGTCTCTGAATGGATAGTTGAGTACAGTGAAATGAATCCTGGATAATCAGTTCCTTAAAAGCTCCTTCTTGAGAAAGGGTCCAAGGAAATCTGTTCTCAAATAAAATGTTCATACTTTTGCATCCTTAAACCTGCAATGGGGGGAATGTGTCTTGCTGATTTCTGAGATGACCTTAAAGCATCTTTCTTTTCATTCCTAAACAAAGTGCAGTAAATCTCCCAACTTACGAACATTTGCATTGTGAACTTTCACAGATACGAATGGACCTGGCATTACGAACATTCATAGACGCTAACAAATCACAGAAGTAGCTCATGTGTCTGCCAGACATTGTCACGGTTTTGCTGCTGTGTTCTTACCACACAGAGCAGTAGTGCACAGTAATACAGGGCTCAGTCAGAGCCCAGGATGTCCAGAAGCAAGAGGAAGAGCAGTGGTGATGGGGAGAGCACTGCTAGGAAGCACAAGGCAATAAACACTGTATATGTGTGTCAAAGATGTGTAAGACTCGACAAACTCACTTCATCGGTCTTAAGAATGAATCCATCTTACAAATATTCTCCCAGAATGGAACTCGTTCGTAAATCAGGGACTTATAGTTCTTGGTTTCTTCTTAGTGGCACTAATCTCTTCAGCACTCAGAGGTCATTTGGCCCCAACTTTGCATGTGTTTTTTTCTGGGCCAAAATTTACATTCTCAATTTTTTCTGCTTTGACTTATGCCCCAAATTCTTATAAATCTGGCTAAAAGTTGCCAATAATACCTATGTCACACCCTGAATGTTGGGCTGTTTTGAAATTTCTTCAGCCAGGCTAATTAGTCCATTGCCTTTAATCTCAGTCTCCTGTGAAGTCTCAAGACATAAACAGAATGTAGACAATTTTTTTTACCTGAGTGTAACACATGTGGCCTCTTGTCCAACTGCCACAGGAGTCTTTGTTCCCAGCTGAAACCTCTTGGGCCTGACCTTACTGTCCACATTCCTATCGGTATTCTGATATTCTAACTCTGACCAGAATCATCCATCAAGCTCCTGTCACAGCATTCTAAGCCTTCTCTAATCTGGAGACCTTTCCAAACTCTCTGACAAGCCAGTTCCAAAGGTTTCTAACCCACATCGTCAGTTACAATAATGACCCCATTTTCTCAGTACCACTTTTATTAGTCACTTTCCCATCACTGGCTGTTTAAGTCATTTTCTCATCCCTGATGTAATAGCTAACACCTACAATTTAAAGGAGAGGTTTAGTTTGGCTCACAGTTTGTAGAGTTTTCAGCCCTGAGTTGGCTGGCTCCAAGGCAGGACGGCACGGCAGAGGTTCATGTCAGAAAAAAGTTGCTCACAGCAAGATAAACTGAAAACAGAGAGAGTGAAAGGAGAAGGGCGGGGGCTGCAGCCTTCTACGCGATGCCCCTAGTGGCTCCCTCTTCCTAACAGATCTCACCTCTTAACACCAAGTCAGGTAACCACTCATCAGTGGACTAATCCCTGATTATTTTGATGCCCCATAATCCAGTCATCTCCCAAAAGTCCATCTATTAGTGCTGGAGGCTTTTAGGAGACATGTAGATATAACCCATAACACTGGGACACAATAACTGACATATGCAACTTAAAAAAGATGTTTAACTTAGCTCACAGTATTAGGAGATTCAGTACATGGTCAGCTGACTCCAAGACAGGAATATCATGGCAGAAAGGCATATAACACAAAATTATTAAGTTTGCAGCCGTGGAGCAGAGCAGAAGAACAGTGGGAGAGAGGAAGGGGTAAGGGACCAGACATGCACCACAAGGTCATGCCTCATGACGCACCTAGACACACTCAGAAATCAATCACCCAGGGCAGATCACAATGCCAATCATGCTGATGCTGCACCCTCATTTTGACAGTGCTTCTGTGCATTGTACCATATCTGGAGACTTCAGCAACTATCTCTACAAACAGGTGTCAGAACTATTCCATCACCATGAAAGAACTCCTTAATGTTACTTTTAATTAGAACCTTAACTATTGGCAATTATTGATCAGGTCTCCACCACTGTAACTTTGTACTTGGAGTGTTTAATGTACAAGGAGTAATACTGTATGCAGAATCTTTCAATGTTTTCTTTTTTTCTGACTCAACATTATGTCTTTAAGATCTGTTCAACTTATTTCAAACATCAACGTTTTGCTCTTTCTTAATTGTTGAGTAAATCTCATTATGTAGATGTACCACACTTTGTTTAACTATTTATATGTTCAAGGATACTGAACTTGAACATTGTATAGAGATTTATTTTAACCTAAGCTCATTTTACCGGATGAATATTTGGGAGTTTGCAGTGTTTAACTACATTTTACTTTAAAAAAATAACTGTTAGTTTTCCACAGTTGTTGTAACATTTCATATTCCCATTAATAAGGTATGTGATAACTAGTTCCTTCCCATTCTCAACATTAGTTAAGTGCTTTTTTTCACTGTTAGAGAAATCACATGATCATTATAGAACCATTATCCTTAAATTCCCTTAGTGTGCATAAAATCACTCGGCGAGGTTAAGATGCAGATGTCCTAATTATTATTATTGATGATAGGTCTAGTTTATTATGTCTATAGTGAGTCAAGTTGGCCCTAGTCTCTTTAGTTCCCGAAACAACTCTTTGAGGTAGGTAATTACCAATTTAATAATAAAACATTTAAGCCTCAGAGTGATTTAATAATTTATTGATGACCACATACATAGTTTAGAAGAGTTTCCTATTTTTAACTTCCATTTGAATTCAATACCAAAGCTATGAAGCCACAGAAAAGGGTGACTAAATGTTTCTGTGCCACAGTCATAAGCTGAAAATTACACAATTTTATGAACAGGTACTGGACGTGGAAGAATAACAATTAATTAAGATGACATTTCTTTGCTGAGATTGGTTTGTAAAATGCTGTGGCTAATTTGTAAAGTGAAATAATGTACAATTCTGCTTCAATACCTTTGAAATATAAAGATCAAGGTGCAATTTATAGAGTTATATTATTTTTAGAGAGAAGAATGAATACTGAAGTATATATCCCATAAGCCATATTATGTCTTATATTGGCAATTTATAAAATTATATCAATGAAGAAATATACTTTTAAATTACTGAGACATGATTACATTAAATTGTCTTCCAGCACACTTACATCTTGTATGAACTAAACTTTCTGGATAAGTGCCCCTGTGACTCTCAGATAATCAAAAGTTCATGATTTCATTCAGAGTAAAGTATTTTAATAGAAAATAATTGTGCTTTCCATTGCTTGCAATAGACTGAGAAATGGTATTATATATTCACTCAACATAACAAGCATGCCACTTAAATATCTATGCAAACATTTGATGTGCAGAATAATGTTGGATTTGTCTTCAGATTTCACTGATATTTTAGCATCTGTCTTCTATCTGTTTAGAAAAATAGGCTTCCTCATCGTTTATTGACAATATTGCAAATATTTTTTATGGGAACTAAAGACTTACTGAGAAATATGCCTTCCTTTAACCTTAAGAATTATAGTTTAAATGTGCCTATTTACAGGCTCTATTTTTAATGAAGATGTACGCCTAAGTTACTACTCTGGAGCAGTGGGGTAATATATCTTCACCCAAATACAGTAATTCTGCAAAAATACTATTACTTAAAAACTTCAAGTCAAATGCAAAATTTCTTTCTACTCCCTCCATCAATAGGTGAAAAATACTCTCCTAACTACTAATAACCCAAAGGACTTTTGTGGCTGTATTTCTCTTCCTTTTGCATGTGGGTCTTAGATTTCCACAATTACCTCCTCATAAGAAGCTAGAAGGAAAAGGATGGTAACATTTGATGTCAGTCTAGTTAATCAAGGAACAAATGTAAAGTAATAATACAGGCTTGTCGGGTGTCTATATGAGACCATCTCATATCTCCTGTGCTACAAGTGAGACAGAGGCTTATCACCCCAGGCACATTCTGACTTTGCCCTGTAGCTTCATCCTTTCTGCCGTGACGCCATTACTGACCCCATTCTTGGGCTTTCAAAATGGTGCATGGCTCTTTCCTACCTCATGAAACTCACGTGTCATTCCCCTGCCTGAAATACCTTTGGCTATACTCCAGTTATTATGATCAAACCATAGCTCAGGATTTAGCTCTGATATCCTTCATCAGAAACCAAGTCCATCCACATCAGGGTTCCATTTATACATTCTCATATAGCCTCAAGTTTTAATCAGAAATACAATGAAAATATAAGTGTTATTTGAATGTTTCTTTGAAGGCTGACATCAGTGTTGTATGGAAACTCCACGAGGGAAGGAAAATCTTTCCTACTAAATATTTAGTGCCTTGCCTGGTAACAATCATAAAGAAAGGGTTTAATAAATTTTTATTGCAAGAGTCATCTGCCTGGACCGGTGAGATAGCTCAGCGGCATAAGTGCCTGTTGGCACATGAGGTCCTGAGGTCGAATCCTGGTACCCACATAAAAAAAAAAAAAAAAAGAGTCATCTGCCTCATCAATACCTGCTCTGTTAGCTTGCAGGAAATCTCCAAAAAGGAGATTAAGCAAACCTTTAGGTTTAAGATGGAACTCTCGTCAAAGCCAGTCAAGGACCAACAAGTGGGCAAATTAACTGAATAGAATTGTACTATGGCTTTCTATAGTTTGGAACTATTTGCTTATAAATCTAATTCAGGTACAAAGTCCTAATTATTAGTATAATATGTGACATGTCCAATACTTCATATAAGATACTTTACATAGAAATTCCTTCCACCAAGTAAATAAGTGGACCAGCCAAGAACCATTGCAAAGCATTCTCTAAAAACGGTCTAAGTCCTATTGAGATTTTGTTTCTCCTTTCCCTGGTCTGTAGCTTTGTATGTGTAACTGAGATGCTGTAACAGTAATGGCACTTGCAATTTTCAAATAATAAAGTGCTTTCTTGAGAAAAAAAAATTAGATTAGATTTTATAAGATATTGTTATGACAAGATAAACACCCAAATCATACCTGAATAATAATTTGAGGGTAAGGAAACTTTAACTAAACCTCTACAAACTGTAAGCTAAATAAACCTTTTCTCCTTTAACTTTGGGTGTTGGGTATTTTGTCTCAGCAAATAGAGAAAAGTAACTAAAACAGAATTTGGAACCAGAAGAGGGGTCTCTCAGTTGTTGTGTGTTGCAATCTTCAAAATTTCAGCTAAAGGGCCAGTGAGATGGCTCAGTGGCATAAGCGCCTGCCTGGCAAGCGGGAGGGCCCGAGTTTAACTCCTGGAACCCACATACGAAAAAAGGGCCGGTGATATCGCTCAGCGGCACAGGCGCCTGCTGGTACGTGAGGTCCTGAGGTCGAATCCCCGGTACCCACAAAAAAAAAAAATCAGCTGAAATGTCTTCTTTATGATAATTTACCTCCAAACGATTTTTATCTTTGGGTTTTTACAGGGTATTGGGAAAAGGGAAGAGGCTGAGAAAGACAAGGAAGTAAAAGAAAAACCTTATCTTATTGTTTTAGGTATATTACTTAGGCCATAAATATTATTTCTCAAGTTCCCTCTTCTTTCTCTACTCCTTCATTCCTTCATTCCCCATCTCATTTATTAGGTCCCTAATTTTTGTCATTCAATTTATTAAGGACTTGGCCCACTGTAATAGTTGACACATTGTATCAACTTGAGAAGTCTAGAAGCTTAACTAAGTAACTCAGCAGTTCTACATCCTGGGGTGTAGAGGACATGCCCTTACCCCTCTAGGATGTTGTTCATTGTGTCAACTTGAGAAGTTTAGAAGTTTAACTAAGTGATTCAGCAGGGGGCCAGGGTCCTCACTTTGTAAACATCCTAAGCCTGTGCCAGAGGAGGCACGGAGATGGTATGAGCGCTACACCC
Source organism: Erethizon dorsatum (assembly GCA_028451465.1). Lineage (NCBI taxonomy): Eukaryota > Metazoa > Chordata > Mammalia > Rodentia > Erethizontidae > Erethizon > Erethizon dorsatum. The sequence goes on from CM051836.1 coordinate 18,527,910, forward strand.
ACCAGAGGGCTGGTAACCTGCTTACAATATAAGGGAGGAAAAAATATAAGGGAACTTGCTCTGCCCCACCCCTTCTTGCTCTTGTGGCTTTTGCTGTCTTCTGCTGCCTAGAACTGTTGCCCCTCTGCCACGCCACCTTGCCTTGGAGCCAGCTGACTATGGACTGAAACCTCTACAAACTGAGCTAAATAAACCTTTCCTCCTTTAAATTGAGTATCAGGTATTTTGTCTCAGCAATGAGAGAAAATTATTACAGTAAAATTAATACAGTTTGTATTTATTTATTTATTTATATATGTTTTATATATGGGTACCGGGAGTCGAACTCAGGACCTCCTGCTTGCCAGGCAGGTGCTTATGCTGCTGAACTGCATCACTGGCCCTGTATTTATTTATTTTGGATTAAGAAATTAATGTGGATATTAACAATTTTATTATTTATTTTTAATCTTTAAAAATATGCTTATATTTAAAAGATTGCAAGATAGAACTTTTTCTTGGACCACTATCAGAATACATTGCTATCTGTAAAAGAAAAAATCTAGCTATTGCTACACTCAGCCACCTGAAACTAATAAGCTTTCATTGACATAATTAGAAATTCTAGGCATCATCTTAGAAATCTGAGAATTTTGTATCTTAATAGATAAGTTATCAATTAATATAATGAACAGAAACAGGTTTCTAAGTGGCTCCAAATAAATTTTAAATGTTTGATGTCATATCTTCCACATAAATATTTGATAAAACTCTACTGCAAGAAGTACTGATTATTAAGAATGTTTCCACCAGAACTTATAATGTACAATACTATCAGGACCCTGTTTTGCATATAAATATATTTTACCCATTTTACATTTTATCATCCAAGAATATTCTGGAATAAGTTCTGAGATCATTCATAATTATATAATGATAAAAGAGTGATGACTTGCTATAACATAAAAATGATTCTGGTATTTATTTAGAACCATGTCCATTAAAACTATTCTTCCCAACATAAGGAATGATATCTTTTTATTAAAATAAACAGCACTGTCTCACATAGCTACATTTCTATTTTCTACAAGTAAGTAAAATAGAATATATCCTTGGGTTTGATTTCCTTAAGTTACAGAGCTGTACAATTTTCTGCCAGAAAATCTACAACTGCTTTAAAAATTTTAATTGTGTATTCTGAGACAATGTATAGTATGTAGGTCTATGTAATCAATATAAATAAAATAAATTTTCCTATCTGTAACTGCATGGAGTGACAATAGCACTAAATCAGAAGGCAATTAGGAAGCTTGGGATTAGATTGTGGTGAGTTCGATACACGTGAACGTCACATTTTGAGACTCCTCCCCAAGTTAGAACTCCACAAAGCCAGGTGGCCTGCCAAATGGTTGTCTCTCTTAACTAGAAACCAGTACATCTCAAGTGCCCATACTGTGTTGTGTGTGCCAGGGTCAGCAGATGGAAGGACTGATATTTGTAATATTTACCAGTGATTTTGTCAAAAAGAATTATCCCTTCAAGAGTAGCAACCTAAGACAAATCTTCAGTGTAGTGGCTCTTTTCCTAGGAGTTTCGTTTTGTTATTTTTTGTTGTTGTTTGTTTCTTTTATGTTCAGAAAAGAGAAAAAAGTCTAGCATTTCTCTTAATCCTCACTCAAAAGAAGGATCCCCTGCTACCAGCCATCAGGTTTATATGGTTAGGTTCGTTTGCTCACCACTGAAAATCAAAGGAAGCCATATATTTTGGTAAAAAGGAAAAAGGTAGTTAGCTTTGTGGAAATTCAAGGGCCCATTTGCCTCACATCATCATCTTACTATGCACAGGAGAGTAAAGGTCTTTTATAGTAAAAACAGAGAGGAGGGGAAACACAGAGAGATAATGCAGAGTTCTACACTTGCTTTATCAAGTTCAGCCATCTTTAGCTCATTTTCCCCTTTCTTGTGGACAGGAATCTGTATTCCAACCTCCTGGACTATCTGGATATTCTGTCACCGCTTTTAGACCGAGGCAAGGAGGGCATATTCGTTACATGCTCAGCAGGCGAAGTTTGGAGAAGTCGCTTATCTCTAATAGATAGAAATCCAACTTTTACTGTTCCTTCCTGAGATGATGGTTACTCTCCTACTATCACAGGGATTGTACATAATGGACGGTCTCCCAAGCAATGCTGGAGCGATCACACAGCAGAGAAACTACTAGATAACCAGTATTCTTCTCTTGCTCTCCACAGCCTTTGACTTAACATGCTTCAGTCATTTAGAGTTTATTGAATGTTAGCTAAAAATTGCTAATCTGTTTATTTTATTTTATTTTTTTACCATTTTAAACTAGTAAACTTGTAGAGCACACAGCTTTTATATTGAATTCAGGGGACACTAGTTTTTGCATAAAATTCTAACAGATGTAAGAAAGCGGGATTTAGACTACCAAGACAAGTGCATGTTTTATAAAATTTCAATTGACTGACAACAATCAGAGTACAATTAGCAATAGTTTAGGGATTAGTCTTTAAAGATGATGATGGCTGTTCCATGCTGACGTACACAAGCATCTCCCCAGAACTACCTGGCTTCTGTTTGTTTAGCAAAGATTTCCCACAGGTTATCCGGGTTAAACATGATAGCTTGTTAACAAAGAGTTCCTGCCCAAGGGCACCTCCGAGACATTTCACACTGTGCTAAATAGCAACATGAAACCTACACTCTTAGACAGGAAAAGGTCCCTTTATCAAACCTTCCTAGGTTTCTCACTTTAAGTACATACTTGCAAACCAAATCTGTGACACATTAAGTGTTGGTTCATGACTTAGATATCAGGACACTGCTATTGGTGAAAATCAGAGATCAAAAAATATAAGTTTACCTTAAGGTACAGCTTGCTGCAATTAATAGGAACTCTGGAAACATTTCTGTCATTTTTTTTCATAGGCTGATAATAGTCAATTATCATACAACATAAGATATGAATTGCTACTGGAGGTTTGTATAAATGATTTTTCGTAAGAAAAAATATTGTCGCCTCAATTTAAGAAAAAATGTTATTTCCAATACTCAAGATTTGTTTCACACTTTATACATGTTTAATGGGACTGTGTTTATCTTCTCCAAGCTTATTATTTTGATTTTTTGCCCCTCTAGGAGAATTTGGACCCTTTGATGAAGATTAGTAATACTTGTTAATAGATACAGATCCATGAGATTTCATTATACAGACACAGACTATAAATGTAAGGGTTAAATTACCTTTTGTTGCTGACTTAAAATTTTAATTTCTGAAGGTTGCTGTTATTTTAAAGGGGCTTCAGTGTAGCTACATAATATTTAAGAGAGCTAAGTAAAGTAGATGGGTTTAGGAAAAACCTCACCAACTGATTAAGGCAGAAACTGAGTAAATAAATAGACATGAAATTAATTTTACTGGGTACCTTAAAGATAAAAAAAACAAATAAATACAAAAACACTTTACAACAACCCCAAAACACTTCTAATTTTAGGAAAAAATTGTGAACCACATTTCAAAGTAAAGCTTGTTTGTCAGTAAAATAAGAGTAAAACCACACTTGGAAATAGTAATCTTACCTTACCTGGACTCTAATCACCTCCTTGTCATACACAGGTAAACCTTTTATTTGTAAAAGTAGACCTATGACACTTACGTCGCTAATTCCAAAGTTTATTCTCATTAACAATACCACTATCACCAAAACCATCACCATTACCCTTTTATTTCCCTCTCATTCTAACATTCTCCTCAAATAAAGTCTGCCCTGTAGCAAAACCTTACCTAAACCTATTACAAATAAAACTGATTATTAGTCACAATTCATGTCTGTTGCTCCTGTTATTAATGTTTTAAGTTGCTAAGAACCATGCCTCTCAAATTCCAAGTGTATTAAATGATTTTATTACTTACATAAGCTGTATATGGGATAAAAAGAGAGGTCTTTCAATTCTTAATTAATCACCATGGGTTAGTTTTATTTTTTAACAAAGGTAGCATTTGAATTGAACAATATGTTTGTAACTAAGTCTTTGAGGTAATTGTAGATTCATAATGCAGTTGTAAGAAATGATGCAGAGGGAGCCCTTGTAATCTTTACTCAATTCCACCTGGTCAAATTTATAGTAAAGTGGTACAACCAAGATACTGACATTGATGTAGTCAAGCTGCTGTATATTTCATCACTTTCATGAGATCCGTCTGATTGTCCTTTTATAATCATACCTATTTGCCCACACAGCCACCCCCACTTCACCCCTACTCCCTGACAACTACTAAATTTGCTTTCCATTTCAATGAGTTTATCATTGTCATTCGATGACATATGAATAGAAAATAATATATGTGATTTTTGGGGATTAATCTTTTTTCTTACTCACCATAATTCCCTGGAGAATCCAAGTTGCCTTGTGTATCAATATTTGGCTCTTTATTGCTGAGTAATATTCCATGACATGGATATACCACATTTGCTTAATCACCACCTGTTCAAATATATCTGTTTTTTTTTTTTTTTTTTTTTTTCCCATTTGGGCTATTGTGAATATAATGGCCAAGAACTTTCATATACTGTTTTTGTGTCAAAACAAACTTTCATTTCTTTATTTTGTCAAGAGTGTAAATGATGTGTCATATGGTAGTTTCCTAAAGAAATTGCCAAAATATATTCCAAACACTGTACTTCTAAATCATAGAATTTGCCAAAATGGCTATACCATTTTTACATTCTTACCAGTAACATAAAAACAACTCAGTTTCTTGGCATCTGTACCAGGTATTGGTGTCAGTATTCTTTATTTTGGCTGCCTAATATGTACCATCTTATTGTTGTATTAATTAGCAGTTCCCTAATGACAAGTGCCATTGAATATCTTTTTGTGTCTTATGTGTCATTATTCTGAAATGTCTGTTCATATCTTTTGCCTATTTTCTACCTATTTTTGAGTGTAGAGTTTTGAGAATTCCTTATTTATTCCTAATACTTGTCCTTTGTTGGATAAATCATGTCCAAATATTTTTCACATTCAGCTTTCTGTCTTCCATATGTGGCAGAGTGGGAGATGCTTGTACTTTTAAAAATGGAATCTGTTACAGAGTAAAAGGTTTAATTATGAAGTCCAGAGTTTCCTTTTAAGGATCATACTTCAAATGTCAAATCTACTCTTTGCCTAGCCCTGGATCCCAAATATTTTCTTTTATGTTTGTCTAAATCTTTTAGTTTAGCTTTTTGTATTTTGAATCTGTGACTCATTTTGAGTTTTTACACAAAGTGAGATTTAGATCAATGATTTATTACTTATTCATTGCCTTTACCTATCCAGTTGTTCTAGTACTATTTAATTAAGGCTACTCTACCTTTGTGAATTGCTTTTGCTTTTTTTGTTCAAAGTTACCTGTGATGCTAATAGAAGTGGAGAAAGAGATTCATATGTCTAACTCTCCACCAGTACTGTACTGTCTTGATTAATGAAGCAAATATTGAACTAAATATTAGACACAGTGATTCTCATGTTATTATTCTTTTACAAAATTGTTTTATACATTTGAAATTGTATACTTTTTTTTAAATTGAGATAGGGTCTCACTATGTACTTTAGGCTGGCCTTGAACTCGAACATGAGGCAATTCTCCCGCCTCAGCCTCTTGAGTGCTGGGATTACAGACATGCTCCAACATGCCCAGCTTTCAGATATATTTTAGAATAAACTTTTTTTGTATCTTCAAAATCTCTCCTGGCATTTTGCAGAAATTGCATTAAATCTTTAGATCAATTTCAGTGGAATTGGCATTGTTACTATGTTGTCACCAATACATGAACATAGTATTTTTCTCCTTCAGTTAGTTTTTCTTTGATTTCTTTCATCAGCATTTCATACATTTTAACATTAATCCTATAGACAGGTGTAATTCTGAAGAATAAAGTACATTTATGTGTGAATACACTGTTCTTTTTATGTGAATATACTTTTCTGTTGGAGCTTTCCATTACAACAAAGAATGTAACGTGAATAGAATGAAAGATGAAAAAGCAAAGTACTCGTCCAAAAATAGTACGCAGAAGCTTCATTTTTCCAAGGCATTAAATTATAGCACTCTCTATCGAAGGTACTAATTGATTGTTATGTCCTTGCTGCCAATTAAGTATTTAAACTTTTGCTAAAACCTTCTTCTAAGGTGTGTATCAATTTTTATCAACAGTGTGAATGTCAAGCTGATCAGTTTTTCCACTTCTATACAGGATATTTGTTTGGTTTATTTTATTTTATCCTAATCATTCTGGACTCTGTAAAGCATAGAATTATAAAGTTTATTTATTCTGGAGCCAGAAATTATTTTGAGATGATTGACCTCAGCCCATGTATTTTCTTTGATCAATTTCTCCATCCTTGATGTGGAATACTGGCATCTCCTTCCTTGGTAGGAATGGTTCCAACTGGTTGAGTTAAGTATGGTTTTTAGCACATAAGTATTTCATCACTGTTATCGTAGCAGTCTTGTAAATGTGTATTAAACATGATGAATGTCAGTTGAACAGCAGTACAAAATAATATGGAAACATCATAAAGGTGGGTTAGACAATATCAGTATCACATTGTTTTACAGATTATAGGAAGGATTTTCATCCAATTATCTTTCACAATCTTTCATGTGTATAAAATCCCGCTATTAAATTAAAGCTTTATTTCTATTACTGTTTCTATAATGCATGAAGTTCTAAACTAATTAGACGTTAAATCCTTAGTAGCTAATAATATTTCAAAAATTGTCTTATCTATCATCTATCTATCTAACATTTTATCATATGAGAAAAGATAAATTTGAATTTTAGAAATGTCTCAAGAGAACAAGTTTTGATTGGACAGTCTTTTTTTTTTTTTTTTTTTTATGTGCGGGTACTGAACTCAGGACCTCGCGCTTGCCAGGCAGGAATTTTGTCACTGAGCTATATCACCAACCCTGATTGGACAGTCTTAAAGTTAAGAAAGTGGCTAAATTCAGGGGAGATTAGAACTGGAAACATTTATTGTTTTTTTTCTGATAACACTGATTAAAATGTGAAGTACTTATTCTCCACCCTGGCTGCATTTTAGAAGTTTATCTTTATTCTTTAGATTGATTCATAATCATGCTTATTTATGGAATATTGCATAATGTTCCCATACATGTATACAATGTATATAATTATTTTAGAATCATCTTTAGGGTTAAATACACACACATACACACCCACACTTACACCCACACACACAATACAGATATATATATATATATCAGATATATATATATATCAAGGTCTTACCCTAGAAATTCTATTCTGGTTCAATTGGTCTGTGGTACAGCCTCTCTAGAAATGTATTTCATAATATTTTTTAAACGCTTTCATCCTGCCCTGTGATTTTTACATGAAACAGGGTTGAAGATATTCCTGTATATAAATAACAGAAATTGAATGCAAGGAATTCTATAGATATATGGGAATGCATCCCGGATTGTGATTCAAAAGAAATGTGTTCTAATTCTCAACTTGAAGAAAACAACTTGACTTTTCTACATTTTCTCCTTCTCATTTGAAAAATAAAGTAAACATATTAGAATTAACTCCAAATACCCTTCAATTCTAATTTAGCATGGTTGTAAATACCAAAGCCATTTTAAATTTCTCTTTCCTTAGGCTATTTGAATCAACATTTGCACATAGACTAAATATGACAGATTCTCCCCTGAAGGAGTATTAGATTAATGGATGGTTGGAGATAATTTATATATCCCATCCCCAAAGTAAAGCTTTATCAGACATCCTGAAAGGGATCTGGGTACATTAGGGAAAATAACATTTCCATTCCAGATTCAATACTGATCCATCAAATCTGTTCGCCTGCTGTCAGCAGAAGTTATTGCCAGATGCTGGGGAGGCAGGCTGGAACCTTCCCGAATGCCACCTGTTAACTGCGCAAAACTCAGCTGTGAGGAACAATTCTCCCTTGTTCCTCCAGACACCGCTCAGGCAGTACGGAACCACTAACTTTAATTACACTTCTAGTGGCTTATGAGGGTGAGGATCAGCTACCTCGAAATCCTCCCCAAATAAGTTGTAAAAAAACAGCACACACTTAGTTGCAGTAAAAGATAAATGTTCCAGTGTGTTCTAAATAATCCCAAGAAATAATTCTGGAATTCATGCCAGTTTATTTCCTGTTTCTGCAACTGCCGTGCTTTAATGAATTTCGACTTTTTAAAACAATGGAGATTTTTGATATTTGGGTGAGGGAATAAATCCAATAGACTTCAGGTTCAGAGGAATGAATATAAATACCTGTGTTCTTTTAAAAAAGTGATTGTGAAAATGTTATTTACATTTTATTAATGGGACCAGGAAGGTTTCAGCTGAAATGATGGCAGTAGAAGCTACACCCCCGGCCAAGGGTGCTTGTCTTGGCTTCTCCAAGTTTGAAACCAGTGCAGAGCACGAACAGGCAACTTCGTGGGAGATAGAGCGCCAAGTACTCCGAGCGCTCTAAGTGCCTTAGTGCTCCAAGGCCTAAATCAAATAAAAATCGAGTTAAGTGCCTAATGAACCTCTCCAGCTGATGAGGACAGTTTCAATATGCTGACTATTGTGTAAGATTCTTAGGTAAAGAGTACAAAATAAAATCATATTAAGGCATAATGCAGGAAACGGGAAATGGATGAAAGCAAACGAAAGGCTTTTCCAAACACTGTGGACTGAACTTCAGCTTAGGCATCCAGCATTCTGTATATTCTGAATGGCTTCTTTCAAAACATAAGATAAACTAAGGTGAATTCAAATAAAAATTCCCAGTTGTTTCAGAGCCATTTTAAGATCATATATATATATAATAAATATATATGTATATATTTTTTAAGTCTGAGGAAATAAAAATTGTAAACTTCCTTACAATATCCGAATCTTAGGCTTGAATCTAATACTGTAGAGAAAAAGAAACAGCTATCTTCTTTTAAAGGTTTCCATCTAGTGGCAAAGTTAATTTGAGCAAGAGCTAGAACCTAAATGACTAAAGAAGATACAAACATTAACACTGGCCAAACGTTTTAACCTCAGTTCTTTCGTGACATTGATAACTATGCATTAAATGTACTCAAGATGCTAATAGTAGTGATCCATGGAATAATATCTTACAGTAAGGTTGTCTTCCTCTGTTGGATTTATTTAGATTGCTTCCTAAATCTTGGAGGTTACTTAATAGTCTGAAATGTACAAGCAGTACTTTGTATACTTTTTATAGGATTCAGAGGAAGAAGCAATATATCAAGTAGTAATTTCCTTTGAGATTAAAAATTAAAACTAATTTATGCAGAGCTAATAGATTATTCACAGTACAGAATATAACCCTGTAAATGCGTGGGGAGATAAGAACTCTTACCAGTAACACCTTACAAGTTTGAGAAAGATTGTCTTTTAAAGTCTCCACTTAATGCTTTGTTTAATGAAGGGGTTGAAATTAAATCTGAGTCCACACTATAGCTGCCATGGACCAACAAAGATATTTAGTGTGTTCTGTTTAATTTGTACATATCAGATGAGAAGGTGGAAAGATAAGAAAAGTTGGAAAAGGACGAGACAGAAGAGGCAGAGAGGAGGAGGAGGAAGAGGAAGAGGGAGAGGGAGAGGAGAAGGAAGAGGAGGGACAGAAAGAAGAGGAGGAAAAGGAAGAGGAGTATTTTAGAAAAGGAAGAGGAGTATTTTAAAGCTTTTAACAAGAGCAAGCATTCCACATTAGGCCCAGTCACCAAGAGTCCTTTCCATACTAGGTATTTTACTCTTCGTATTCCTGGCCTGCACTTTGAAGACATTTGAGTTTTTCTCTCCTGTTCTAGTTGTTTCTCAAAGGGCCATCTTGATTTTGGAGTTATCTAGGCATCCTGCAAAATCAACAATAGCTAATATTTACTGAGTCCTTATTATGTACCAAATAATGCACTTTATCTAATTCCATTTCACAGCCATCACTGCGTGTAGGTATCTATCATTTCTCTTTTGACAATAAAGAAAGAGGGCCAGTGAGATGGCTCAGCAGCGTAAGCGCCTGCCCGACAAGCATGAGGGCCCGAGTTCGACTCCTGGAACCCACATACGAAAAAGGGGCCGGTGATATCGCTCAGCGGCACGGGTGCTGCTGGCGCGCGAGGTCCTGAAGTTGACCCCCGGTACCCACAAAAAAAAAATAATAATAAAAAAAATAAAGAAAGAAACCAAGGTCTGTGGAATTTAGATAATTTGCATGAATTTACATAGCTTGTAAATAACAGGACAAAGATCCTGTTCTGTTGGAATCTAAAACTCAAGTCCTGAACTTGTCCCAAGTGTGTTTCACATTCTAAACTAGAGGGAATACACATATATTTTATAGTTGATTGCTTCTCTTTGCCTAGTCTCTCAGTATACCTCAGTTTTAAAGACTCATAATGGAAACAAACAGGAGGTCATCTTGTGCTTTATATTGTTTTATTTCAGTGCCTGGTGTGATTTACATAATTGCAATATGTTTAAATAAGATGATATTAGATAATTGCCATATATTTTCCTCATGATTTTGTCATAAATTCAAAATTGTGCAGCAAAATGTTCCAAAGACCTTAGGGTAGAATTTGAAATTTATCTAAAACAAATACAGCATTTGAGTGGCATATGGTTATAAAACTAGTAGTGTGGTGGTAAAGATATTAAGTTTACCATTGCTAGCAAAGTTACATTAATTATGTGATAGGATGCAAGAAATGCGGGCACGCCTATAATCCCAGTACTCTGGGAGACTGAGGAAGGAGGATTAGAAGTTTGAGCGCAGCCAGCCATGCCAATTTATTGATTTAGACTCTGTAAAAGGGCTAAGGATGTAGCTCAGAAAAAGTATCTGGGCTCAATCCCCATTACCACACGAAGAAAGGAGGAGGCATTTAAATGTTTACCATAAAAGACTAACTCCCTTTCTAAATATACATTTTAACAACATTTTAGGGACATAGTGAGGGAGAAAGGGGAGAAATTATCTAAAATGGGAACTTCCTCTGGACAGAAATTATCTAAAATGGGAACTTCCTCTGGAACTTCCTCTGGACAGAAAGGGGAGAAATTATCTAAAATGGGAACTTCCTGTGGACAGAGTATTAACTAACACTCAAAAATCTAATGAAAAGGAGAAAAAAGAAACACACATGGTATGTTGTATATTATTGTCCTCAATGTGTGTGATTCAGATCAGTCTATTTTAAAGGAAAGGGGGACACAATGATTAAAAATTTCACATTGTTTTTCCAATAACATTTTGCTGTGCTGTTTCCATAAGAAAATTGCTAAAATCTGCCTTGAATTGCCAGTGAATTCTAAGCACGTTCACTGTGCACTGTGCTCTGTTCTGAATCAACTGGCCGCTGGGGTTCATAGTCATCAAGCCAGGACTTCCTGACCTATTGGAAATTCAGACCCTAACTTACTTTGTACATCAGCACCCCATACTGGTCATCCAAGGGCGTGCCACAAACTGCAGGATCAATTATGAGCTTGGCAAGACATGAAGTCAGAAAGAGCAAGATTAGCTTGCTAAAACTTTTCTTTTCCTGCTTTTTAACATGAATGTTTCTTCCCACAGTGAGTTAAAAAGACTAAAGTGGAAAAAATTTTTCCCTTGTTTGGATAGTCAAACCTTCCTTCCGTGCATAGGTTATAGCCTTGACTCTTCACGCAGAGGGCTAATTTACATTTAATGCTTTCGAAATTAATTACAGAATATAAAGATAATTGTGAAAGCATCCCCCATATGCACTTCCAAACATAAACAAACAAACCTCATCGTGATTACTAAGCAGCCATCCAGTGCTTAATTTTATGCACAGAGGGAAGGGCGCAAGTAGTCTGGAAAGTAATGGGAGGGCGAGAAGAAAGGATTCCAATTTGAAAAACGCATCAGCAAAGGCAGTTTTATATGGTAATGACCTGCAGCCTTCCCAGCAGGAGCACAAGTCCTCAAAGGCGCCTGTAAGAAGTTCAAGGATGTGTTGAATAGAATTTGGGTCTAGCCAGTCAGCCAAATGACTTAAATGATGATCTAACCAAGTTCGAGACTTTTTCCTATGCCAGTGTATGTGGGGGTGGGGTGTCTGCCAGGCACAAGCACACTGCTTTTGTTACTAAGATGAACTGGGTATGTCTCATTCTAAGGAATGCCCCTCACTAAATCCATTCCCTTCTTTTTGTAAAGAAAACAAGGGTACATTTACCTTGGGGGAAATAGTCACAGTATGATCATGTTGATATTTGATATTATTCTGGAAAAAATTGATAAATACTGTCATTTACTTCCGTGGGACAAGTAAAATCCTAAATCATCGCCTTGCAGATACCAAATGTCCTCCACTAAAACAATTACTGGAATTATTATGCATAGTAGGTAGTAAGGATATAAATAATTTTTGTTTAAATATCCATTTATCAATGAGATCTTTATTTCTTAATTTAGTTTTAAAATATCTCTTTCACTCATATTTTGCAACTATTCCTTTTACTTGACTTTCAATAATTTCCCTTCTTCCTTATAATCAGCTATCATTGTTATTTACTTTTTTGTGTGTTTACTGATGGTATGACATCACTGGAAAGTCAATTTAAGGCACCCAAAAAATTCTGTGGAATATTTCTGAAATTCTTAGTTATATGCCCTGCATATCATATGCACTCAAATATAGTTAAAAGACTAAGTATGCTCAAAGCATATTCACTTAATTTTATAAGATTATGTAGAGAATGAAATCATGTACCAATTCCAATATTAGTAGACAAAACACAGAAATCTGTGTTACTTCATCCCAAAAAATAAAATATTTCAAAAGGTCCAGTTATAAAAAAATTTAAAAGTACTCAAATGTTATGCCAACCAAAATTAACCATAGTACTTGAACTAAAATACACAATCAAATGAATCAAGTAACTATGAGGTAATTTTATTTTATTTTATTTATTTATTTTTCTTTTTATATGGGTACCGGGAGTCGAACTCAGGATCTCACGCTTGCCAGGCAGGTGCTTATGCTGCTGAGCCATATCACCAGCCCGAGGTAATTTTAATATTGGTAAAAAACCAATTGATAATTTATTACAGATCATAATGAAACATGAATTGAAGCTAACAGAAGTATAGTATAAATAAACTCACTTGCTATAACATCTATAATCTAAACTTTTGTTGTTGATCTTAAGTGCAGACCAAATGTCCCCCTCTCATATTCCCCCACTACCAAATCACAAATGGTAGACTTTTATTGTAGCCGACCTGACAAATTTTCACGCACCATCACCATAAACCCTCAGAAGGCATGGTAAATTATAAGGTCAACTTCTAGACATCTATAAAAGCTATACGCTCTGTAACTGAACTGGAGGAACCAGCTGTAGCTGCTAGGCAATTGGCTTTCAAATAGCCATGTCCGATTGACTTGTCAAAAATTTCTATCCAGGCAGATAAGGCACAAGTTGGGTCAGATGACTGAGTTGACTGTAAATTTTGGAATTTCTTTCACTGGGTTTTCTCCTGGCTGCCATAACAAATGACCATAAGCTGGGTGGCTGAAAGAGCAGAATTATATCCTTTCACAATTTTGGATGTCAGGAAAGCAAAATAAATACCACTGGACTGAAATTAAGATATTGATAGGGCCACATACCTTCTAGAAGCTCTAGGAGAGTGTCTGATTTTTCCTCTTCTGCCTTCCTGTGGTTGTCAACATTCCTTGGAGTGTGGGCACATTACTTCAACCTCTGCGCCTATGGTCATGTCACCTTCCTCTCTTTCTTTCTCAAATTTCTCTCTGCCTCTGTTTCATAAGAACACTTGTTGAGTCTAGGAACCACTGAATAATCCAAAATAACTTCCCCATCTCAAGATCCTTAACTGAATCACATCTTCAAAGTCTTATTTTTCTATAAAAGATAAAGTTCCCAGATAGTATGGAGTAGGATGTGGACATCATCTTCTGGGAGCAGGCCTTATTCAAATTACTGTATTTGACCATATGGCCCATGAAGACTCATTGCTCTCACATATAAAATATATTCATCCTATCACACAACCTCAGAAATCTAAACTTATTTCAGCATTAACTGAAGTCTAAAATTTTATCTAAATATTATGAGTTCAAAAGTCCAAAATTTCATCTTCTGTATAAATATAACTCAATTTTGAATAAAAATCTGGATATAACCAATTCTTCGCTAAAATTGTTCTCTATCTTAGGAACCATATAATTAGGACACAAGTCATCTGCCTCCACCAAAAAAAAAAAAAAAAAAAAGCAAAAAAAAATGGTGAGAGAGGTACAGTATAACAGTTGTAAATATTCACAATCTGAATATGGGGAAATGGAAAATAAAAGGAGTCACTAACCCCATGAGCAATTGGACAATCAAACTCAATATTATGTTTTAGATTTCAAAGCCTAGGAAAAATACTTTGTGTCTCAAGCCTCTCCCTTTTAGATTTGTGATTGTAGCATCTCATCTACCGCTCTGGCTTCTAGCACAGCATCCATGGCTTTGGTACCCAAACCCAAGGCTGTCCACTTTAAGTTATGCTTGCTTCATTTCCTCCTGTCTCCATCTCTTGCAGGCCCAGCTCCCAGAGGTTCTGTTGGTATATTTCTGTAATCCTTGTGGGTGTTCTGTGTGTTATAGGGATTCACATTTTTAGAAAATAGGATTTTCACATACCTTTCCTGAATCATCCAATCTTCCATTTTCTGCTGAAATGACTAAATTAATTTACAGGTCACACACATAAAATCTTCAAAGAGCCATCTCTGTAAGGGAATACTCTGAGTGCTTGATCATTTTGACTCATTTCATCCATATTTGTCTAGCTACATTCTTGGCTTTCAGCATTGCTCACTTTCCTAACAGTAAATTTCATCATTTTAGCACTATGGAAATCTGAATCTGTGGGAAATTCCCAAGTCATCAAATGTCTGTCCTACTTTAACATTTCAGCCCTCAAATTTTCTCCTTCTTCTCACAACTAAAAACAAGTAATAAGAAATCAGACTACTCCTTATGCACTTAAGTTAGAAATCTCAAGCATACAAATTCTTCACTTACAAATTTTGCTTTCCACACATTTATGGGGCATAAGTCTACTAGACTTTTGACACCATGTAATAAGAATTGCCCTCCTTCCAATATTTAGTAGCCCTTCATTTTCTTATCAAAATTTCCTTGAACATCCATAGTTTTACTAACACTCTGTTCCAGGAAATCAAGACATATTTTAGCCATACACTTCAAAATTATTCCAGCTCCTGCACATTACCCAATCTTAACAGTATGACCACATTTGTAGGATTTTTGTTAACAGCACACCCTAATATCACTACCAAAATCTGTTTTAGTTTTCTGTGGCTGCTATAGTACCATAAACCCAGTGACTTATAAAAATAGGAATGTATTCTCACATGATTCTGAAGGCCAGACATCTGAAATAGTATCACTTGGTATCTGCATGGCCACATTCTCTCTGAAGGCTCTAAAAAGGAATCTGGCCTTTGCTTCTGTAGTTCATGATGACAGCTCACATTCAGTTGTGGCCACAGGACTCCATTTTTGTCGGCCAGTATCTTTATATCTTTCTCTCGTCCATCTTGATATCATCTGTGTGTCTGTAATCTATTTCTTCCTCCTTTCCCTCTTATAAGGACACATACAGAGTCCCTGTGGATAAACCAGAAAAATCTCCCATCTCAAAACTCTCAATTAAATCTGCAAAGACCCTGTTTCCATAAGGTAACATTTCAGGTTGTAGCAGAAAATCCCCCCCCACCCATCAGTATACTTCAGTTGCCTAGGTGACTGTTCCTGTTGCAGTTCCGGTTGCTTCTATCTCCCAGGTCACTGTGATGCATAGCTGGTCACTGTGATGCATACTGTAAGAACCAATGAAAGACAGCCAAGTACTCTGCCTCTGTACTTCCCCTTTTAACTCCATAAAACCTCCCTCCCTGGGCCTTCACAGCCTGATATTTGGGGAATGATCCTGATCAGAGCCTGTCTGACATTAAATAAATCTGCCTCCAAATCCTGGGTGTCATTTTGGTGTTTCTGCTTGCCATTGCACGATTACCGCTTTTAGGACCCGATCTATTGGAAAAAAATTCAGTATCTGAATTTTCTCCCAAAATAACTCATTAAACCTTCTTTCTTCTCCTGTCCTTCTTGTCCTTCTTCTCCTCCCTCTTCTTCTTGTTCAGTATTTAATCTGTACCCACTCCAAATTAGTTTGATTTTGGCCTTCCTTGTTTTCATAAATGGCATCATCAAATGCCTAAGCCAAAAATTTTGGAGTTGTCATAAAACTTTTCTTTCTTTGCCTACTGTATTTAAACCATCAGCAAAAATGGTTGGTTACATCAAAATATCTACTTCTATTCTTTAGCAATACTACTATCCTATTATTGTTATTTTCTCTTGGCCATTACCTATAACCCCTCAACTTTCCCCCGGCTTTCCTCCTAATGGTTCATTCTCCTCACAGTGAAGTATGATCTCTCAAAATCTTATCAGTTAATGTCGTGCCCCTGCTAAATGTTATGCACTGTCCACCCATTACACTTGGAATAAAAAGTAATGTGCTACCTGTACCAAAAATATTTCACGTCATCTGTCATCCAATAGAATCACCTACCTTTTCAAGTGTGAGCACGTTTCTTTAGTGTGCTAAAATGGCTATTAGTAGTCATAAAAGAAAAAAAAAAACTAGTCATTAAAGTATAAATTTTTGTACTTTTAATAAGCCAACTTAATTCTGTACTTTTTCCTTGTCTTGTAAATAATATCTTCATATACCTGTAAATGGGTATTTAGAAGTTTGTTCATTCAATTACATTTAGATGACTCTTGTGTTTACCGCTTACTCTTTGATGGAGATTTTACTGGTTCCAGGTTTGGACCTACCACTGACTTATCAATCTTCACCTGATAAATGTATCACGATGTTTTCATGGTTAGGTCAAAAATCACTGGTGATTTAAAGAATACCTACCTGCAATGAGTCCAGATTTATACACATAGTAACTTGGTGAAAGTGTATATTTCTCTTTGTTAAAGTATCACATTTTTTCCATATTGCTATTCAGTACCTCAAAATTATAAGCAAATTACAGAGAAAATTATGAATACCCTAAAGTAAAAATGTCAATTTATAAAAGAACATAAACAAAAAGGAAGTTGTAACCATTTTAACAGAAATTAAAAATTTAATGACAAATTTAAAATTTATACATTTGGTTTGTCATATTGATAATTATAAGTTTAAGGCCTACTCATAGCAGAAGTATGAAAAGTATTATATTTTTGACTCAAAGTACGTGCATTAATACTAGCACAGCTGGCCTAAGGAATTATTTGAGAAGAATCATCAATGGTATCAACATACCGAAGCTTTATTAATTTATTTTAAACTAATAAAATGATTAGATATGCACAAGAAAATTTATGCTCAGGGACTTTATTATATCATAATTTACCAGAAAAGAAAATGTTTTCTAAAAACTCTAACCTTACAGGATACAATGAATAAATTATTACATTTGAAGGCTAAAATACTGCATGGATATTTAAAAATTATGACACAAATTAGCTTATCAAGTTAGCAAATCTTCATGATATGTATTCAGAGGTACTTAACCATTGTTTTATGCTTTATAACTCCAGTTCTGTGAGAAGCACATGCAAAAAGTATACTTCTGAAAGTAAACTGTTGTGCATAAAGTATTAATATTTAAGATATTAATGACAAGTGTATTACTTAATTATTTTGTCTTTTCAGAATTTTGTGATGACATCTATGTTGGTAAGAAAATGACTATTGAAAATATTAAGAACATTTATAATGATAAATAAATAGTTAATGTAAAAATTAAGAGTTCCATATAATATCAGATCCACCAATTTTCATGTAAAAGAAACTGAATGCTCTTTTTTTTCCCCTTCTATGAGAGGGGAAAATAGATGACTAGAGGCTTAGATAAGAAACTGTTAAGGTTTAGATCTAAAATGACAGCCAAGACCCAGGTGGTGGTGCACGCCTATCATCCCCGCACTAGGGTGGGTGGGAGCACTGAGACAGGAGGATCGCCAAGAGTTCCAGGACAGCCAAATCTACATTGTGAGTTCAAGGTCAGACTGGAATACATAACAAGACCCTGTCTCAAAATCCAAAGAAAACACAAAAATTAAAATTAAAACGTCTCCCACAATTCTCAAGTGTTCAGAGGTGGGGCTTTCAGACTGTGATTGGAGCATGGTGATGCTAACCTCATCATTGGATTAATCCATTGCTGAGTTCATATATGAATGTGCTGTTACTAGGACATGGGGCCTGTTTGAAGAAGGGTAACTGGGCATGGGTCTGGAAAGTTATTCTTGCCCTTGGGTCCTCTCTGCTTTCTCTTGTCTCTTCCTGCTCTCTCTGCTTCCGTGGAGCCATGAGTTGAGCAGCTTTCCTCTGCCAGGCCCTTGCCTTGTGTTTACCATGGACTGAATCCTCTGAGACTGTGAGCCAAGATAAATTGATCCTTTATGTTATAGGCATCCCGTATTTCACCCCAGCAATGGGAAAACTACTAAACATCTGGTTTTCTCTTATCTCTTATGCCAGTCAATAACACGGAATCAATATTGTAAATTCCTTGAAATTAGAAATATGTGGATCTACACAGTTAATTATTAACCTTATTAACAGAATGTAAAAACAACAAAATAAAACACATTTACTTAGATTGGAAAAAGTATTATAGATTGAATGTTTTCATTAAAGAGTGCTTTGAGGTATACATGTGGGGAAGGGAGAGAGTGTAGACAAAGGTAATTAGCTCATTTTGAAAGTTGAGATGGTGTCATAGTTACTTTTCTTATTGCTGAGGCAAAATACCTGACACCCAAAGTGAAAGGAGGAAAGGTTTGTTGTGGCTTACAGTCTGTGGAAATTTCAGTTCATAGTTAGCTATCCCCAAGGCAGGGTGGCATGGCAGAGGGGCATCACAGAGGAGAAACAGTTCATGGTGGGCAGAAGGCAGGAAGGTAGCATAGCAGTGAAGTAGTGAGGAAGCAAGTGACCAGCAGCACGTGACAACAAGCCCTCTCTCTTTCCCTTATATTCTATCCAGGCTATCCGCCTTTAGGGTGCATAGCACTCACACCCAGGGTGGGGCACCCTTTATCCTAGCATTGAATGATGAATCAATCCCAGCATCACACACTTTAGATCCAGCCACCTCTAAAAAGCCCCATGTATTACTGCATGAGGCTTTGAGGGGATATCTAGATACAAGCCATAACAAGGGGCATCATGGTTATTCTTCATTATATGGGAGTAGTTGGGAGAAACACCCAAATTCGTGTGTTTAGGAAAATAGTCACATTGCTTTTGTGAGTAGGTATTTTGCACCATAAAAATCTTATAAGCGTTAGCTAATTATTTGATATACATTAAAAGGTGTTATATATATTAATATATATATATCAAATATTAACTACTTTTCAAAATCAGTTCATTCTCATTATCTCAAACCCAGCATAACTCAGCATATTGTACTTTCATACATTTTCTATATACTTAAACACCCATAATCTATTCCCTTTTGCATCCATTACCTTCTCTCTGATAGCCAACAGTATAGTTTCCATTAGCTACAGAGGATCATCAAATAATGAAATCTAAATTATGTGATTTCTGATGCACTGAATTTCTTCAGTGATATTATCTGAGATAGGAGCTTACAATAGATCCACAAAAAAATTAGAAAATGTCATCTATTGACTTAAATTTTTCCTAAATGCTTTATGTATTTAATCATGCATATATTTACAAATACACAATGCACATAGGTTTTAAATTCTCTGATTTGCACATTAGTTTAACACACAACCTTTGTTTCATCATAAAAACTGAAAAATCATAAACACAACCTAAAGAATAAACACACACACTTATGGGTGCTTTTGTTTGTTTTAATATGAGTTGCAGTCTCTATGTGAATGTTCTAGTGAAATCACACTGCTGCATAGGACTCTGAAATGTAGTTTAGACAATCCATTTGAACAGTTTCTTGAAGCTTTTCTACTATTTATTACCTCTGTGAGTGCATTTGTCTTTGCTCAGAAACTATCAACCAATCAATTGAGAGCTGTCTTGCGTTCTTCTACCCTAAACCCCCTTCATATCCATGATACTTACTTTAGGAAAACTGGTATCCACAAGTTATTGTTTTTCACTACATGGAGCTTATAGCTTCATTAAACCTGATAATTTTTTTCATCTTTGTATGTCTGAAATTATACAAACTGTTTAGTATATACTAGACAGTAGTTCTTCAAAACGAGTACTTGAAGAATGAATCCCAGTCATTCTGATATTCTGATATTCTGAAAATGTTATAGAAATTAAAAATAGGGGAATTTCGATGATGGTGTCCCAAACAACTTGAATACGTACTTTTAGATTTACTCGAGTTTAAGGTAAGATATTCTTTACTTTATATTAAGTAGATAAAAATTAGCCTAATATTTAAATATTCATTGAAAGCAATTGGAATTAAATAAATTAAATATGAAAACTCAACCTCAGTTTACATTATTTAAAAATACAATAAAGTTGAAAAAAGTCAACCTTTATTTAAATTAAAATTGCAGAAGTAAGAATTAGTACCATGACCTATATATAAGGTAAGTGTTAAAAAATAGGGCAAATGCGTGTATCTGTTGCTATCCTTAGCTTGAGAAGAGAATAGATCTGGATAAGGAGAGAGAATGCATGGACATGAGTACAGGTTTGTGTCTGGGTGGAGATTTTTATGGGTTGTTACACACATGAGACAGTGTGAGTCTGTATTGTACGAATGAATGCACTATATTTGTTCCTTATATCAGAATGGACCAGGAAAAAACCCTGAATTTAATTCTAAGATAAAATTAGATAAATAAAGCAATACATGTAAATACCTTCCATCATCTTTTAAATATATTTGGAGAAGGGATAATGCTTGCACTATGATTAAGCAGTTCTAATCTTCCAGTTTGCTAGGTAATACGGTGTTTTGATTTATTTGTGAGCATGTAGCCTTCTTTTCTAGAACCCAATCCAAATAAATATCCTTATGTAATCTGTTGCAGGCCCTTTAATATAAATAGAACATTAAAATATAACTGTATTGTACCAATGTTGTTGGTAAATTGTATAGTGAGTTTGTACTCTTGAATTCCCTTTCATTGAGATATGATTCAAGGACTCCATGTGGGCATCTCAAATCTTTGTAAATGTGAAAGTTCTTCTCAAATAAAAACTGTAAAAGCCTCAGTTAATGTTTGTCATCAAATTAAAAGACAGTATTAATATTTTAACTTCATTTCTCAGCTTAGTTCTGTTGCTTTGACTATCCTTACTAGGAATTTTTAGATCATCGGAAAAGCAAATAATCAGTTCCCTGGTCAGTTTGCTAGACTCCAAGGTTAGTTTGATTGTTAGCAATACATTTCTAATCAACATAATTTACCTTTGTTTAATTAATATAATTTTACTGTAAACAGAAAAGTATGAATCTAGGCGATGTGTATTACAATTTGATGTCATATATTTTCTACTCAAACAACTACCCAGAGGTCATAGATATATATTTTTTCAACTGCATATAAACTACAAACTTTGTAATTCAAGTTAAATTGTTAAATTTCATATATGACTTTTAAACTCTTTTCCACAAATGTTTATTTCTCTAGCAAACAGCAACATAGTACATTGCTTCTTAAAAAATAAATGAATATACAAAAGCCTACTCTTTGAATTTTCTTTTGGCTTCCAAGAAAATATAAAGACAGAGATTTAAATCGTCATTGTGTACAAATGCCTACAAGTCATTAAATGCTAACAATTAACTGTTTTATATTTCCAAATTGGTTTGTGGTATGTTTAACCAACATAAATTCCATTTTCCTACACTTTAGAGAAGTCTGCTTTATCTTCCCAAGTTGGATTTTTTTTTAAGCCAGTAAATTGTACAAAGCATTGCACAGTGAATTTTCTTTCCAATTAATTGGCCTATTCTAATTGGTCTGATAGGACAAGTAACTCATTTAACACTACAAGCAGATACTTAAAATGTCTTTAGGGAATTGACCACTTCACTGCAGCAAAAAGTTTATTATATGGAGGTGTAAATGGATATAAGCTCTCCTTTCATGTCTTGGACCTTTGTACTGAGTTGCAGTAGGCCACACTCCCACTGTTAGCCTTAAGAGGATTAGTTTGGGTATTATCAAAAGAACAATTAACACCTGCTGATATGATCACTGATGCTATGGAAGAGTAGGAGGAACTCAATTTTACAGGGACACTCATCTCAGGTTTTTATATTGAGAATGCCAGTGCAAAGATGGCTACAAAATTCACATAAATTTTTCTATGTAACTAGTAGTAGTACAGTATTAAAACTGATATAAAATCAAATTTCTTTTCTAGCTTGCCTAATTCTGGGGAAAAGACTTCCCTTTTCAAGGTCTGCTAATACTATCTCTCTCACTTCGAGGGTGTTAATTTCTCTGATCATGTGTTTCCTAACCTGCAGAACCAAAAACAGCTCGCAGTTTCTAAGGTGGTTCTAAAGAGTAAATGAGGAAGCTATGTAAAGAGCATAGCCCTGTTCTAACATAAATGTGAACACTTACTGTTCTGATTTTTATGTTATTGTGATGAGTTTATTGTTTAATGTTATTGTGGTAACTACAAAAATATTTAATTAGTATGAATTTAGAAATATTTTGTATCTGAATGAAGGCTGATGTCCACATTATTTGGAAATAAGTAATTCAGTAGCAAGAAAACACAAAAGATCTTAAAAGAGATTTCTTCAAAAAAGAGATACAGATGGTTAACAGGTACATCAAAAATATTCAACATCATGAGTCACCAAGGAAGTAGAAATTAAAAATATAATGATATACCATTTCATACCTGTTAGATTAGCTATAGTGAAAAATATGAATAACAAGTATGGGCAATGACATGGAGAAAGGAGAAGGAACCTTCACACAGTGTTTGTAAAAATGTCAATTAGTACAGTCATTTTAGAAAATAGTATGGAGTTCCTTAAAAATCTAAATATAGAATTTACATATCAATAATCTTATTGCTGGGATTCCAAAGTAAATGAAATCAACATATTGAAGAACATCTGTTCTCTCTTGTTTATTGCAGGATTATCAAAATAAACAAGATCTAGAGTAAACCTAAGTATGCAACAATGGACGAATGGATAAAGAAAACGTTATATATAGTCAGTGTAATATACAATCTTAAAAGTGGAGGCATTTTGTCATTTGAGACAACAGGGGTGGAACTGAAGATATTACAATAAAATAAAATAAAATAAAATAAGCCAGGAACTGAAAAGAAAATTCTGCATGGTCTAATTTATATGTGGGATCTATAAAAGTCAATGACATAGAAACAGAGTATAGAGAGGTGGATACCAAAATGTGCAAGGAGGAGGAGGGATGGTGAAGTGGGAGAAGTTGAGCAAACGGGGAAAAGTTTCAGTTAGATCAGAAGGATAAGTTGTAGTGATTTATTGTCCTGCATGGTGATGGCCATTATTAATATTATATTGTACATTTCAAATGAAAGTATATAACTCAATATAATTACTCCCCGAAATAATATTGCTGAGGTGATGGATGTGTTAAGTATCTTGATCGAATCTTTCCCTAATATATACAAAGATCAAAATATCACATCATACCACATAAGATTGTTGTAGTCAAGATTTACAAGGCAATAGATTTAATACAGGACACATAATTTATAGGATTATTTTATAATATTCACCCAAAAAGTCAGATGCAGAAGAGTGCACGAGATCTGTCCATGCACTAAAGACCCAAAGACTCCAGCTGGGGGCCTGGATCCCACAGCAGTGTCTTGCACAAGTCCAGCTGAAGGCCTAGAGCCCACGACAAGGTCTCATGCAAGTCTACATCAAGGATCTGTGCTGGGAAGGCCCAAAGGTCAGTGGTGGAAGCTAGAAAGTCTGCGCCAGCGGGATGAAGGATCTGTGCCAGCAGGCTGAGGGATCAGCACTGGAGCCAGGAAACAACACTTACAATAAGGACCAGAGCTCCCTCGAAAAGAACTGCTGCAACCCTCAGTGATAGCTAGGTCCCGAGCTCCTCAGATGATGAAAATAGCTGGGTTCATATCAGGAAAACGAGTGTGACAGACTTCTCCAGGAGGATCAACAGCACCCCATCTTCCCCTCCAGTTCTCCTTTTTTGCTGTTGACAACAATCCTCGGGTGGCTTCCACACCCAGAACCTTGCTGATTCAGTTCAGCTAGGTGTTACAAGTTGACTTGTTAATCCACCACAAACATACACAATAATTTGTCAATTTAAAAATTTTTAAGAAATATTATGTTTTTGATGGATACCCTTATTCCAGTTTCCAAAGATTTATAATTTTACTTACAATTTAAAATTATGATTTTAAATTTTATCTCTTTCAATTTTAGAATGATTATTTCTACTAAGATGCACTTCATTTACAAATTAGATATTTTTGGATAATTTTGTAACAAATTATTGTTTTAATATATTACTGTTTTATTTTGCTAATACACTAGTTGCTTCAATTTTCAAATAATATTATACAATTTCTTTTTATTATAGTATCTTTATCTAGTATGTGTGTAGGTTTATCTTAGCCTTAAGCAATGAATTGAAGATATTTGCGGCTTTCCTACGTTCTAAAACATTTAGGTAGCATACAAGTTATGTATTCCTTGACATTTTTAGATTTTCTCCCTGTTATTTGTAAGATTTGGGTACAAATTTGTAGTTTTGCAAGCTAAAAAGAATTCTGGAGATAGATGATCATGTGTGGGAAGTGGCTGAGCCATGGCTGAGCTGGAGATCAACCACATATTTGGGGCTAGAGCGAGGCCAGCCCCGAGAACACGGGCTGCCAGAGACAGATCCTGTAAACAAGTTGACCTATAGCTCAGTGGCTTATCAACAGGTGTCCGGCCTTAGTGTTCCTCCCTGTTAACTACAGCACAGATAGCTCTGAGAATATTTTCGTTTTCGGTGTTCTCAGCAAAACACTGAGACCTTGCACTTTTGGCCCAGTTGTGCGCTGGTTTTCACCGCCTCTCCACCAGTGAGGTCAGGTCCCACCCAGTCTCAGCTTTCCTTTTATGCGTCTTCTTTCTTCTTAATCTCCCATCACACCCTCTCAGGACCCCACTGGCTGTGCAGGTCATAGCAATAATGATGGTTGTGTGACATTATAAATTTACTCATTATTACTGACTTGTACCCTTAAAAATGGTTAAAATGCATCTTATTAGAATATAGATTCTCAAAGTAGTTATTGATGATCTGGATTTCTGCAGGATCCCTTGTGCTTTCACCCTTTTCATTCCTAATTAGATGAATTTGAGTCTTTCCTTTTTTTTTTTTATAAAGTTGGCTAAGGATTTGTCAATTTTATTTAATCTTTCAAAGAAGCAACTCTTCAATTCATTGAATCTTTGTTTTGTTTTCTTAGTCTCCATTGTGTTAATTTCTGCTCTGAAATTTAAAATTTCCTCCCTCGTACAAGCTTTGGGCTTGACTTGCTCTTCTTTTTCTAGAGCCTTGAGGTTCAACATTAAGTTGTTTATTTGAGCTCGCTCTGTTTTTTTGAACATGGGAATTCACCACTATGAATTTCTCTCGTAGAACTGCTTTTATTGTGTCCATAAGTTACAGTATGTTATATTGGCATTATTGTTTAACTGTAGAAACAGTTTAACTGTTTAACTGTCTAATTTCTTTTTTAATTTCATTGGTGACCCATTAGCTGTTCATAAAGGTGTTATTTAATTTCCAAGTGTATATGAAGTTTTTGTGGTTTCCTTTGCCATTGATTTCCATTTTCATTGCACTATGGTCTGATAATATGCATGGAATAGTTTCAATTCCTTTGCATTTACTTAAGCAGGTTCTATGAGCTAGTATGTGGTCTATTCTGGAGAACATCCTGCATGCATCTGAGAAGAATGTGTATTCTGAGGTCGTGGGGTGGAACACTCTGTAGACATCTACTAAGTTGATTTGTTCCAAAGTTTGTTTAGTTTCTGATATTTCTTTATTAACTTTTTTGTCTAGTTGATCTATTTGTGGCAGTGGGGTATTGAGTTCCCCCATTACAATTGTATTTGTGCTTATTTGACTTTTCATGTCTATTATTTGTTGTATATAGTTGGGTGCACTGGTATTTGGAAATGCAGGAGGTGGTATGTGCGTTTTATTAAAACTTTAATGTTTAAAATTTAAATGATGATACGGTGACAGTCATGTCAAGGAATCTCTCTTGAACTAGAAGCATTTGAATGATTCTTGACCACTCTTAATAGGGTATATTTCTTTCAAACCTCATCTCTAAGAGAAATTTTCAGGTCTTATTTTGTATATTCTGTCCCTTTATATGTTAAAAGAAAAACAAACATTAAGAAAATTTGACCCCCAGCATCCTAATGTAATACTTAATAATTTCCCCACCAAAATATGTTTTACCCTGACAACATCCTGTTCTGGAATGCAAGTGTGCATCTGTATCTCTTCAACATACCCAGAGAGTCCTAGTTTCACTTTCTTGACAATTCTCCTGCTCCATATTCTAAGTGTCTGCTTATTTTCTCTTTCTCCAGAATGAGACCCTCTGGAAAATAGCCTATTCTCCCTAATAATAAAATTGATTACTTTTAAGTAGAGCAAAAGAAAAAGAAAGACAATAGGTCAGTTCTTTGTCACTCATCATTGGTTTTCAGCACTAAAAATTTATGTCTAATTTTAAGAAACAGACTTCCTAATCAGTTAAGATAAAATACGTTAGAACCTCAACTTTCACAGTAACCATGCTAGGTGACTTTCCTTGATTTTCAATATGAAATTTGTCACTACAAATTATAATCAGTTTAAATGGGGAGAATTTCACCAGAAAAGATATATTTAAATTACTTTCACTCTAAAATACTGATAAACTAATCATTTTTAATGCTATGTGCACAGAACCATAGCTGAAATCTGGCATAAATGTAGTGAGTCAAATTATTATTTAATCAATAAAAGTCTTGTGCTGCTGCAGTGCCTTTTCCTACTGGGTGATGTAGATTCTGTTTAGCATCTTCTCCCAGAAGAGCCCGGTTTCATTGCAGTTGAACACTTCTTGAGCAATGTATTCTCCTGGCTTCATGAATTCCATGAATTCTTTCTTGTAGGCTTCTGCAGCGGCCTTGTCAGAACTGGAAGCCTCACCATGTCTTACCACACTGTTGATGCCATTTCTCTTAAGGGATTTATCAAACTACCCTCTACTGGCTTTCAACTCATCACTTGTTGCACTTGTAGAGGGGTTTTCTTCCAGTAAATCACTGTGCAATTTCCTCGCATTTTTTGCAGATCATAGCTTCACTAATGCTATCACCTGCTGGCTGTTTCTCATTCAGTCACACTAACAGAAGTTTTTCCACTTCTTCCAGGACTTATGTCCTCAGCTTGGTTAACATCTTTACTCCTTTGCCACATCAGCTTTTTTGATGTCATCTTTATTCTTCAAAATAGTCAACATTGTGGACTTCACTGAGGCCAGATCAATCACACAAATACCACGCCCATGCTTTTCTACAATTACCTTCAACTCAGTGGTCATTTTCTTCAAAACCTTCTTCTTACCATTGTTGCTTTGCACTTTCTTGTTACCTTCATTACTGCTCTGGACATTCTGATTATTTTCATTATCGCTCTGCATATCCTTGTCACCTTTGTTATTGTTCTGCACTTTCTTTTCACCACAATGCTTGCTCTGCTCTTTCTTTGGAGCCATGCTGGATTGAATAATACTGTATGTGCTAAAACGTATAAAAAAACCTTCACAGTAAGTGTGCACAGGGTCTGTCTGCAGCCATGGTCTTGATCAGAGGGAGCCACAACCATGTGTCAGAGTGGGGAAGATGGCCCCCATCATATTCGTTGCCCTACATAGAGTTCATGAATGGAAGCAAAATTTTGCCAAACGCTTCTGTTCACAACCCAAATTGTTTGTGAACAGAAGCGTTCATGAACCAAGGTATTACTATAAAATAATATTACCAGTTCAAGTTAAGAATTTATTGCTGGGACTTTTGTTTCTGGCCAAAGTGGAGTAGGAAAGATAAGATTTACTCTCATCAAAACAATACAAAAAGAAAAATGAAAGAAACAATAAAAATGTCAAGAGGGCCAGTGATATCACTCAGCAGCACAAGGGCTTGCTGGCAAGCACAATGTCCTGAGGTCGACTCCCGGTACCCACATAAAAAAAAAAAAATGTCAAGAGGCCAAATGCACCAAACAAAGTTTTAAAGACACTGAGTGTTACACAGTGAGAGGCAGTTATCAGAAATGAGAAACATCATAGCATGTTTCTCATATGTGATGGTCAAGAGAGGTCAGTTGCAACACAAATAACTCTAGAGATCTGCAGAGGGGACCTTTGAGTATTTAGCAGACTACAGGTCAACATGTAACTCTGAGGTAACTACCCAAAGTAAGGGAAAGAACTATCAAAAAGAATTAGCGGAACAAATGCCTGAAGTTCACACAAGGCTAAGAATATTGCCTGGTCCCACCAGATTAGATAAACTTCTAATCTCCAAATTACTGGAAAAAGTGTCAGAAACTCTTGCCTCAGTAGCAGGGAATGAATAGCTTTAGGCTAAACTGTTCTCGTCCTGGCAAATAAATATTAAAGGCAAGTTCCAAACAGGTGAAACTACCTAAGTGATTTAAGGTAAATTTCCAAGTAAATTGTGTTTCAGATGACACTCAAAATATTTATGGGAACGTAAAAATACATTCCCAACAAAACAAAACTACCATGTCTGGCATCCAGGCAAAACTTACTAGGAATACAAAAAGAAAATATAACCCATAAGAAAAAGAAAAATCAATGAACAGAAACCATGCCAGAACTGATATAAATGTTATCATTAGAAAGCAAACTGTAATTAAAAGTGGTTATAATTTTATTCTACATGATTGAAAAGTAGATATATGATACCAAAAAAAAAAAACTGGAGAAAAAATACCCAGAGAAAAAAATTTAGTTAAAAAATATACTCAATGACATTAATAACAGATTAAACATTGCAAGAACCAGAAGAAAATTTTAATGAATTGAAGGCAGCAATAGAAGATATCTAAAGTGATACAGAGAGAGAGAAGGACAATTTAACAAAACATGAAATGAGCATCACTGAACAGTAGGACGACTTCAAGGGGTACATCCAAGTATCAGAAAAGTGGAGAAAGCTTTGCTGAGTCTTAATGTGATCAAATTGATCAAAGCCAGTAACAAAGAGAAAATTTTATCACAAGCTAAGGTGGGATTGCAGTGAAGACACATTAGAGAGAAACAAAGATATGGATGATGTCACCATCATTAAAGTATTGAAAGAAAAAAATATGTCAATCTAGAATTCTATGCTTAGCAAAATTATCTTTTAAAAATGTCAAATAAGAATTTTCGGATGTATGTACGTAAGCTGAAAGAATTCATCACCAACAATCTATACTTAATCTTGTAAGGATTTTATACTACATCATTAAATAAAGATTTATCAATATGAAAGCTAGAAGGATAAATACAATTAAAGGAAGAGTGTGAACTCTCACCAGTATACGTTAGTGCACACCTGAAGACATCATGATAAACTAAGCCCGTGAGGTTAGTGGTGCTTCTCCAGTCATCATGAAATATCCCTACAAAAATTAAAGTAATATGGCCCCAGACAGAACATTAAATGGTGTATCCATTATCTATCATAATCTCAAGTTTAGTTTTTATTTAAGTTGTTTTGGCAGAGCTAAGGAGATGAAGAGGAAATATATGCAAGGGAAAAGTAAAAACAAAACAAAACTCTGAAGAATGATTAAGTTTCAAGTTCGTGTAAATTTGGTTCAGTGATTTGAGAAGGAATGAAATATAAGGAAAGAAAAACAAAACGAAACTACCAAAATAGTTTTCTCTTATATTTAAATCAGCACCTGAGAGATGAAAGAATTGGCTTCAAAACATTTAAGTGAGAAATTTAAAAGGAAGAACAAGCAAGAAAATATAATTGGCCATTCCACTAGATGACATTACAAATTCATAGAATTGCTAATTTTTTTCAGAGTTACTTAAAAATCCAAGCCAAAAATTCTTAATTGAAATAAAACAGTAAAATAATTAATTGGTCTTTAAGCTAAGCTTCCTCTGGAAGTAATACAAGAAAATCAAAGTTCTTACTATAGTCTTGACATTGCCTTTAAACGTAAAACAAAAATAATGATTAACAACACAATATCCTTAGTATAAAATCAGACAATGGTCAAGATGTTGGCTGCTGATTGTTCAAATAACACTTGGTATTAATAACCTGGCGAAGGAAAACCACCTCTAAAATAGATTTATCTGCAATTATATCATACAGTATTAAGCATTACAAAAAGTGTATTAATTCCTCTTTATTTTCCATGTAGAGCAATAATTACTAACCATTCTAACGGAAAGATTGAACACGATTTTCCTTGACAATTTTACATGGACATTTTTCTATAAAGGCTATGAGATTACTAAACGTTAACTGTGATGTATCAAATTGAATGGCTACTACTCTGAAAACATTTTCTTAAAACCATGGCATGGTCCCCACATAGGAATGTTTCAAATATTATAGAGGAAGTAATACCTGTTGTTTAATGCTTTGGATAAATCTAGTACTTTCTTCAGCAAAATATGTACATTTGAGACTAATTATAATTTCTTTTAGGGTTAGTCACACTCTATACAGCTTTATTTTTTTTATTTTCTTTTATTTTTTTAGACAGGGTCTCACTATGCGATTCAGGCTGGCCTTGAACTTCCAGCTATTGTCCTGCCTCAGCCTCCTGAGTGCTGGGATAACAGGTACCTGCCACCATGTCTGGCTATGTACAGCTTTGTTTTAATCTGTGCATACAGAGACACATATCCTGAGAACTGGGTATGTATCATGATTTTTTTAGAAAGCTATTCTTTGTCATAGTTTAAGTTGAAATGCTATTTGGCTGTATTCTTTCCTTTATTAAAAAACAGCAATACAAATACGATTTCTATTAAAAAAGAAGCACAGACCTTGTTCTCAGCTATTCTTTTCTTTCCACTTAATCCATAAAGAAGATTAGAAAAACTTCTCATACTGCACTTAATGGACTCGACAGTCTCCCTGTGTTGCCCAGGTCGGAAAAATTGTGAGCTCAGGTGCTGTCACTGTCTCAGACTCTGAGTAGTTCGACCTACTCACTTGCCTCGTGCCTGGAGGTGCCTGGCTGTAAAGGTTAAATTGCTTTGGTACCAACAAGCAATTGCTTAGTCAGACATTGTACAGGTGGGTTCCAGTAGTCATTGGTGGAACAAGCCCTACAGGTGATTCTGATGTAGGCTAAAATTTGAGAACCACTACTTCAAAGTATGGCAGCAAGAAGAGGAGAAAGTTAAACTGTGCTGCAAATCCCAAGGAAGAGTTATGAACCTGAGTGACATGACTGGAATTTCCCTCTAGAACTTCTTAGGAATATAACATTAGGTAAGAGCCTTCTTTTATTTTTCGTATTTATAAAACAGGAGAAATGCCACATATATATACATGTGCACATATATACATGTATATATTTAAAATAATTTAGGTTAAAGTAATATGAGTAAAAGACTTTGTACAATGTTATTTGATAATAAGATGTTATAAATTGTGGCTATTAAGTCAATAATATTCTTAAGAAAGTAAATATATTGTATTATTTGCAACAGTGAACCTTTCCTGAGGGTTGACTTAAATTCTCTATTTCTAGTTTTCCTTCACATATCCACGTTCAGATGTCACTTCTGGAAATTATATTTAATATACAAAATCAGAAGATATCAGGTCTTCAGGCAAACCAAGAGGCCAACCGGTGATGGATTTCTTGAAAAATCTCTCCATGGTAGTCCCACCTAAGAGAGGTTATCATAAACTTTTCATAGAGAAGTTTCTAAAAATCTGAAGTGATAAAAATATTAGTAAGAAAATGTGCACAAAATGAATGTGAAAACTGTGGAAGTGTATGTGTCTTGATATAGAAGACAAACAAAACAAAAATGAAACTAGTAAAGTTGGGGGAGGTCTTAGCATTTAGAAAAACACAAAGTTTAACTTATGTGTTAAAGATAAATGTGTATATTTTAAGGATATCATAACAGCCAAAATATATTTCTAAATAGCTTTCCATGCTCTAGTATCCTGTTTATCTAGAATTTTTATGCAGTCTTTTAGAAAAATCCATTATTTTGACCTAGCTGAAAAGCATCCTTTTTTCCTCTTGAACATCTTTAAGTCACACTATTAAAGTCTCTCTCTAACTACCTGGGCAGAGAGTGGTAACACGGAGCTGGAGTTTTCCCAGGGAGCTGTCCTGATCTGTTCACTCAGTGACCCGTTAACGGCACCTGAAGGCTCACAGCAGAGGCAGCATTGCTCGCTGGTACTCATAGCTGGCCCGTGAGGATGCAGGTGCATTGTAGGAAGCACCCAAATCAGCCATTAAGGTCACTTTTATTAGTGGCTTCTGCTTACAAAACAGGGCTCTGGGGAAGTATGATTCACTGTAGCGAAGCCCTGAAAGCTCAGAAGAGAGGCCCACTGTTTAGGACCAGCCACATCTTGTTATCATAAAGAAAGGAAAGAAAATAGTATCGCTCAGTTTGATTTTCACAGACTCATGTATCCTATTCTACAAGACTTTAGGAACAAAGATTTCTACCTTGTAGCTTCATTTCCCCACTCCAGCAGTAACTAATAAAGTAAATCAGCTCTCCATCTCTTTGTAATGAAGTAAGATTAATTCCTTTGGAAATGTCACATTTGGTTTGCTGAAAAAAGTCATCAGAGCAAAGGGATAACTCTGAAAAGTTTAATAGGCTGGTAATACAAACATTTGTAATGAAAGATCAACATCTTTAAATTCAACGTATGAGGTATCCCTATTTCAGCCCAGCATCCTGAGGGACTTTTTGCCTATGTGTTCTTCAGCTCCACACAGCTTTAAAATAGGTAAAAATAAACCAGGGCCTTCTATTGTGAGGCTCTGAAGGATGCATTCTCACTTTGTAACCTCCACGTGTGTCTTTCATTTTGGTTAATGGTGAAATAACACACATACAACTATCCTAATTCTACCTGGAGTTTTGCTTGCCTAATTGTTCTTGGAACATATCTGAAACCATTATAAGGCAAAACTTTTTTCCTTTCCAATTTTTACCACTGTTCTTGATTTGTCACCTAATAGTAATTCTGTTTTAATAGATTTAGAAATGATTATTGTGCTTAAATAAACCAAACCATCACAGAGGGGATTGTAATATATGGGCATTATATTTTGGAAAAGAGAAAACACTAGAACAGATATTCTTCATAGACCAACTCAGTTTTATAACGTTGGAGAGAAAGAGTGTAATATGGGCATTGGCATTTTATGTGTGGTATAAATATGTTGATAACTTTGAAGAGTTTGGTTACTGGTCAATAGTCTTTAATATTTTCACTCAAAATAATTCCTAGGTGAGTTAATGAAAATACTTTTTTCTTGTTTTGCATCCTGCATGACTATATGTAGATTTATTATTTTAATTTAATCATTTTCACGAATAACAAATCTGTTTTAGTATTTTTAAGCCTTCCATATCCCACCCTGAGCGGCCTTATGGTAATAGGCTGATTTTGTTGTGTGTTTGTGTGCTGCAGACCCAGTCCAGTGCAACCACTGAGTTAAGCCCCCAACACCTATACTTGTAACTTTGTATGTTTTCCAATGTATACAAAATTTCCAAATGAGAATATTATAAGCAACACTTGCTCAAAAATTTTCATTGGATTTTGATGCATTGAAACATAACAGAATTCCACCACCATAATTTAAAATGTTCTTTGGTCTGGTCTTGTCCTAGCTATGAAATTCATTTCATTGTTCTTTATGCCCATAGGACCAAACTGCACTGCAGTAGATATATTCCTCCCCTAGCTCACTTAACCTACTGCAGCTTAACTAGCTTACCAAAATGAAGCGCAACGCTATACTCTAGAGCTTTTCTTTAATATTTCTAAAATATGTAGTACCTAATATTTACCATGTGTTAATTGCATACAAATAGTAGGCTACATGTTACTTGCAGTTCCATTTCCCTAATGAGTTCAGCAATATAATTACCACAAGAGGTGATATGCACAACCATTTATAGTCATTGTAATTATAGTCATTATAATTACAAGAATTAATAATATCAGTTGATAAATATATAATAAAAGCAACTTTTTCCTATAAAAATTACATATTTTAGATATTACTGATAAATTGCTACCCCTAAAAATAATACTGTAAAATTAATTGCAATGAGATAGCTTTCCCGTATTTGGAGATGACCATAAAATCTAAAAAGTAGCTACATTTATATTACCAATCAAAATGTTTCTCTTCACTGTAATCTGACTGAAAATGCAATTATAACAACGCAAATTTTGGATGTGAATCATGAAGAACATGACATAGTTACAGAAAGACAACATATAGTAGTGGCTTAATAGTGACAATTCTTTGGAAATTGCTATGATGCTGACATATATATGTGTGTGCATATCTATATATCTGTATGTATGTACATATACGTATATATGCATATATAGAGAGAAAGAGTGAAAGAGAGAGAAACAGACAAATCTAAATAAGATGTAAAGGAAATTGTACCAATACAAATTTAGAAACAAAAGAACACAAAGCAAAAAATTAAACACAAAAACAAAACACTTGCTTCTTTTTATTATGCATATTTTCGAACATTTATGGTATGCATTTTCATTTTAATAGCGTATAATCTATATTCCAAAAAGTGCACATATCATCAACTCTATGAATTTTCATAAACTATAGTCATCTGTATAAGCAGAGAGAATTACCAGCACTCCAGAAGCCATCTTATGCTTAATTTCAGCCACTGTCCCCTCACCTTGCAAAAGAAAGCACTCCTTTAACAATATAAATTACATTTGCCTACCTTTGTAGCAAATATAAATTTTATATTTGATTTCATGTTTGAGTTTTTCTGGTGAGTTTATGTTTATGATGTTTTAGGTTTGCATTACTGAGTAGCATTGATTCTTACTGCAGCCAAGTATTCTTTGTCTCTTAAAGCAAACACTGCTTGCAGTTTCCTGAAGTAGATTTTTTTCATCCTCTTTTTTCATACATACCTTCCAATTTTGCACTTTATCACTGAGTTCCCACTCCTTCAATTGCTCTTATTTTTTATTTGCAATTTGTCAAAAAACAATTTAAGCTATATATGTAAACTCCATATCAATCTAAGATAAGCAGATGTCATAGATTTGTTTAAATTTTTAAGAAGAGACCCACAACATGTTGAAGCTTATTTGAGGAAATAAATACTATAGGAATTGATAGAAAAAATGTTAGAACAACATTTCTACATAAGATTCAATACAGGAATCTGTCTTAACAGGATAAAAATATGTAAATGAAGGTGCAACTTTGGAGTCTGCTGTTGAAATAAAAGTAGGTAACATATCAAAGTTACATCCCCGTAGGGAATGAAACAGTGAATAATTCTTGGGTGGATCTGTTGGATGATTTTCCAGGACAACACTAGTGAGGCCCCAAGGTGTCATTTTGCCTTATTTTCTGTCCATCTGTCAAGGTCAGTTTCCGTGCCACGTCTGTCCTAAAGTCCTCACGAACTCTTAGCTGTGTGTCATCTCTCTAGTAAAGGAGTTCTGGTAGCACATGGAATCTGCTCGGTATAAAGTCAGTGAATGAATAATTGTATTCTGCTACTCTAGAGGCATATCACTCCTTGAGCAGAAATGGCTAATTAAGAACATAATTAAATTTTAAATTATAGCTGGAGAAATTACACTGTAGAAGAAAGATAAATTAGAATACATCATGGTGCAGTTACCAGGTATATGTTCTTAAAACGAGTAAATATGCTTTGAGAAGTAATTGATTTATCAAGTACTCTCCTTTTTCAACTTTCTTTTTCCTGATTAGGTTTTTTGCCCTTTCTCTTGACTCTGCACAACTGAAAGAGTCCCTCTGTAATTGTCCTCTTAATTCTATTCGTGTTAAGCAAAACTACAGGAATCTTCTCTGTCAAGTTCCAATTTAGCCATTTTTCTTCCCTTATGAGAGCTTATAATGGCTGTCTCAAGTCAGATTTAACCACAAGCTTTTATGGCCGTCAGTTACCTCTCTGGTTTGTGACCTTCATGCAATTTTTGTTATATATAAACATACATTTAATTTTTAAATAGATAATATTGTTTGTTTTTATCATGCAAAACATGTTTTGAAGTGTATATAAATTATGGAATAGTTAAATTTAGCTAATTAATAAATGTATTACTTCACAATTATCGTTTTCATGGTGAGAGGGCATAATCCACTTTACATTTTCCAAAAATACAATAAGTGGTTATTAACTGTAGCCACCTTGCTGTGTATTAGATGTCTTGAAATTTATTCTTCCTGTATAACTGTAGTTATGTATTCTTTGACTAACTACAGTATCTCTTTTCTACTGTGTGTTAATCACCTGAGCCTCTGGCAACCATCATTCTACTTTCCATTGCTATGAGATCAAAGTTTTTAGACTCCACATATAAGTAACATCATGTGTTACTTTTCCTACTGTTTCTGACTTCTTTCCTTAACATAATGCCTTCTAGATCCACCCATGATGTCACAAATGCAGGATTTAATTTTTTCTACAACCAAATAATATTCTATTGTGTATATATATTGTATTTCTTTATCAGCTCATTTGTTGGTGGACACTTATGTTGATTCCGTTGTGAATAATGCTGCGTTGAACGTAATAGCAGATTTCTGTTCTGTGCTGACTGACTTCATTTCCTTTGGATATATATCCAGTAGGAAAATTGCTGGATCATAAGGTAGTTCTATTTCAAATTTGTCTGAGAAAACTCCACACTGTTTTCCATACTGGTTGTACTAATTTACGTTCCCATCAACAGTACATAAAGGAGCACTTATCTCCCTGTCCTCAGCAACACTTTTTGTTTTGTCTTGCTTTGTTTTGTTTTCTTTGTTTGATAATGTTCATTATAGCAGGGATGAAGTGATAGTTCCTTATAATTTTGAGTTGCATTCCTCTGATGATTATCGTTGCGTACTTTTTGGTACAACTGCTGGCCTTCAGTATGTGTTGAGGAGTGCCTATTCAGGTCTTTTGGCTTTTTTAATTAACAAAATTATTGCATATTATTGAAGTTCAGTTGACATTTCCACATAGGCATACATTACGCAATGATCAAATCCAACCTGCCTTTTTCCACCCTCCCTACCCCTTCCAAATGCCTACTACTTACTGTTCTACTTTCAGGTTGAAATTTTTTTAGGTTCTACAAGTGAGAGAGAACATGATATACTTGTATTTCTGTGTCTGGCTTGTTTCATTTAATAAAATATAGTCTATTTTTGTCCATATGACATAATAACTTAATTCTTTATGGCATACATATAGTATTTTATTTGTCTATTCATCTGTTGATAGGCACTTGGGTTGATTCTCCATCTTAGCTGTTGAGTAGGAGTGCATTAAACATGGTCATCCAGGTAGCTCTTTGGCATTCTGATCTCATTTTCTTTGGATATATATCCAAAAATGTGATAGATGGATTATACAGCAGATCTATTTTTGGCTTTTTGATGAATGTCTATCCTGTTCTCCATAATGACTGTACTAATTTTCATTCCCATCAACAGTGTATGAGCGTAGGGATTCCTTTTCCTTCATGTCCTCACCAGCATTTTTTTTTTTTTTTTGTGGGTACGGGGGGTCGACCTCAGGACCTCGCGCACCAGCAGGCGCCTGTGCCGCTGAGCGATATCACCGGCCCTGTTTTCATTGTGGGTTCCAGGAGTCGAACTCGGGCCCTCGTGCTTGCCAGGCAGGCGCTTACGCTGCTGAGCCATCTCACCAGCCCCAGCATTTGTTTTTGTTTGTTTTTAATAATAGCCATTCAAACTAGGGTGAGATCGTATCTCATAGTCATTTGAATTTGCGTTTCCTTGATGGCTAAGACTATTGAGCATGTTCTCATATATTTGCCAGACATTTGCATTTCTTCTTCTGAGTAGTGTTTACTTAGATCATGTGCTTTGGCGGGATTAGCTATTTTTTTAAGTTTGTTGAGTTGCTTATATGTTCTTGGTATCAACTTTCTGTCAGATGAATAGTTGAAAATTTTTTCTCTCGTTCTGCAGGTTGTTTTTCACTCAGTTGACTGTTTTGTTTGCTGTGGGAAGTCTTCTAATTTGACATAATATTGTTAGGTTTTTCTTTTGTTTCCTGTACTTTTGGCCTCCTACCCAGAAAATCATTGCTGGAACCAGTGTCTTGGAGTGTTCAGGTTTCTCCCAGTAATTTCAGAGTATCAGGTCTTGCATGTAGGCATTTGGTACATTGCAGTTGATTTTTGCACAGAGGTTATGTTTAAATCTTCTGCATGTGACTCAGTTTCCCTGTGAAGATGGTATCTTTCAGCCAATGTCTATTTCTTACACATTTGTCAAGAATCAGTAAACTATAATATGAAAATTTATTTATTGGACCGCTGCTCTGTTGAGGTCCTTTTTACGACCTTATTTGCTGTTTTGGTTGTTGTGGTTCTGCAGTATATCGTGAAATCAGATATCAAGATACTATTGGCCTTTTTTTTTTTTAGATAAATATGGTTTATACTGTTGGGGGGGTTGTAAATCCATATACATTTTAGAATTATTTTTCCTATTTTCTTGAAGAATTACCTTAGGATTATGATGGGGATTGCTGTGAATCCATAGATAGCTTTGGGTAGTAGGGACATTTCAGTTTTAATTTTTCTAATCCATGAACATGGGAGGTCATTCTGTGTCTTTTTCAATCCCTGTCATTAGGGTTCTGTAATTTTCATTGTAGAAGTCTTTCACTTCCTTGGTTAAGTTTATTCCTAGGTATTTTATCATATTTTTGTAACTACAGTGAATAGGATTGCATTCACTATTTTTTTTAAGAGAAAAAAATAAAAATAACAATAAAACAGAGTTTCAAAACAGGTTGGACAAGATATCATGCTTTCACTATTTCTTTCTGAGCCGATTTGTTATTAGGATTAGAAAAGCCTGATTTTGTTTCCTGCTACTTTATTGAATTAGTTTATCAATTCTAATAATTCCCCTGTGGAGTCTTTTTGTTTTTATAGATGCAGAATTTTATCATCTGCAAACAAGGAAAGTTTGACTTCCTCCTTCCTTAATTCTATGTCTTTTATTTCTTATTTCTGATTGCTCTGGCTAACAATTCTGGTATTATATTTAATAAGAGCAGTGTGACTTGATACCTTTGCCTTGTTACTGGTCCCAGAGGAAATCCTTTCAGTTGTTTCTTTTTCAGTAAGCTGCTGGGATTTTTCATAGATAGCTTTTATTATGTGGAGGGACAGTTATGCTATGTCTAATTTGTTTCAGGCCTTGATCCTGAAAAGATGTTGAATTTTGTAAATGCTTTCTCTGCACCATTGAGATTTATAAGCCTTTATCCTTAGATCCATTAATATGATATATTTAAATTATTCATTTACATATATTAAATCATCCTTATTCCTCTGGGATGAAACTAACTTGATCATGGTAAATCGTCTTTTTGTCCCTTTGATGTACTGCTGAATTTTATTTGCTATAATTTATTGAGAACTTCTGTATTTATGTTCATGAGACACATTGGTCTATGGTTTGCTGTCATTGTTGTTTTGCCCTTGTCAGGTTTTGGTAATGATAATGCTTGCTTTTTAGAATAAATTTGGAGTGCTTCTTCCCTTTTGATTATTTGAAAAAGTGTGAAAAGAATTAGCATTATTTCTTCTTAACAAGATGGTTAAAATTCAGCAGTGAAACCATCAGTCCTGCGCTTTTGTTTGTTGGTAGACTTGTTATTACTAACTCAATCCCGTTATTTATTATTGCCATATTCTGATTTTTATGTTCTTATTGTTTAATTTTGGTAGGTCATGTGTGTCCAGAAATCTGTCAATTTCTTCTAGACTTTCCAATTTTTTAACTATAATTTTCCTAATAATGCCTATTGATCCTTTGTGCTTCTGTAATATTGGTTTTAATATTTCCTTTTCCATTTCTGATTTTGCATATTTGTATCTTATCTCATTTTGTAAGTCTATCAAAATTTTGTCACATTTATCTTTTAAAGAACCAAATTTTTGTTTCCTCATTTTGTATTGTAGTTCTACTATTCTCTTTATTTCTGCTGTTTTACTTATTTATTTCCTTCTACTAATTTTGAGTTTGGTTGGCCCTTACTTTTATAAGACCTAGAGATGCAACATTAGATTGTTTATCTGGGATATTCTACCACCTCCCTTTTTTAAGTAGGTGCTCATTGCTCTGTAATTCTCTCTTAACTACTGCTTTTGCTGCATCCCATAATTTTGGTATGTTCTGCTTCTGGTTTAATTTGTTTCAGTAATATTTTTTAAAGTTTTCCTTCTGACTTCCTTGATGACAAAGTGTTTATTCAAATGTGTGTTAATTAATCCATGCATTTGTGTAATTTTAAAGATTTCTTTTGTAGTTGACATCTAGTTTTATTCAATTATACTTAGAAAAATGTTTTCACTATTGAAAGATAATTTGTAAAACTTGTTTTGTGGCCTGATCTATAGTCTATTATAGAGACTGTACTGATGAAAATATTGTGTATTCTGTAGCAGTTGGATGTGGCATTGCATAAATATATAAGTGTATTTGATCTATGGTATATTGCAACTCTAGCATTTTTGTTTTGTTTTTTGTTTTGGTCTGGATCATCTGTTCTTTGAAAGTAGGATGAAATTTCCCACTGCTTTTGTATTGGAGCCTATCTCTCTCTCTCTCTCTCTCTGTGTTTGTTTTATAACATTGGGTGCTTCGACATTAGATGCATATAGATTTGCAATTATTATATGTCCTTTGAAATTATAATTTGATCATTGTATAAGGACTTTCTTTGTGTTTTCTTACGGTTTTTGGTTTAAACACTATTTTCTCAGTTGTAAGTAGAGGTACACCTCCTTGCCCTAGGTTTCCATTTGCTTGGATTACTATTTCTCATCCTTTCCCTTTCACTGTGTGAAATGAATTTATATGTAAAGTGAATTTCTTGTAGCAGCACATTGTTGGATCTTGGTTTTTATCCATTCAGCCAATGTATATGTCTTAGTTGAATAATTCAGTTTGCTTATCAGGTTTTTTTTTTTTTTTTTTTTTGTGGGTACCGGGGGGTCGACCTCAGGACCTCGTGAGCCAACAGGCACCCGTGCCTCTGAGCGATATCACTGGCCCCTTTTTTGTATGTGGGTTCCGGGAGTCAAACTCGGGCCCTCGCGCTTGCCAGGCAGGCGCTTACGCCGCTGAGCCATCTCACCTGCCCCCTAGGTTTTTTTTTTTCTTCCAGTTATTTTGAATTTGTTATTTTCTTCCTCTCTTGTCCATCTTTGTGGTTATAGGGTTTGCTATGTTATAAATATTTGATTCTTATCTATTTCTCTTTTGTGTATTGCTCTTTCAGTGGGACTTGTATTTTCATATGCTTTCATGATGGTAGTTGTCTGTATTTCAATTTTGGATGTAAGACTTCATTAAGTATACATATTTTGTAAGGCTGATCTGGTGGTCATGAACTTCCTTGGTGTTTACTTGTTTTGGAAAGTATTTCTCCTTCATTTCTGAAAGAGATCATCATTCCCACCAAATATTATAATGTCGATTAGCATTTCTTTTCTTTTTAAGAAATTGGGATACATCGTTCCATTCCCTCCTGTCCTGTAGGCTTTCTGCTGAGATATGTGCTGTTAGTCTGATAGGGATACCTTTAAATGTGACTTAGCTCTTTTTTCTTAGAGTTTTTAGAATTGTTTCTTTATTTCACATTTTTAAAAGTTTGACTATATGTGTCATAGTAAGGAATTTTTAATGTTCATTCATGTCTATTCAGTGTTTTTAAATCTCCCTCTACATGGATGTCCATATCTTTCACAATGTTAGGAAAGTTTCCTGCTATTATTTCATTGAATACATTTTCTTTACCCTCAGCTATGTTCTCCTTTCAGGTATCCAAAAAAGGCTTATGTTTGTTCATTTAAGGCTGTCCTACAGGCTTAAGTGCCTTCTTTACTTTTTCTTCTTATTATTATTCTTGTGTGGTTTGGTTTGGCCTGAATGAATTATTTCAAAAGATCTGTCTTTAAATTCACATGTTGCTCGGGAAGAATCAAGAAACTTGATCCAGTTTGTTGTTGATAGCCAATTTTTGATCAAACTATTTGTTTTTTTTTATCATTGAGTTATTTGAGTTCTTTACGTACTTTGGATATTAAGCCCTGTTAAATGCATAGTTTTATTTTCTGCCACACACTGTAAGTAAACTTTTCGTTGCACTGATTGTCCCTTT
Organism: Erethizon dorsatum; assembly: GCA_028451465.1. Taxonomy (NCBI): domain Eukaryota; kingdom Metazoa; phylum Chordata; class Mammalia; order Rodentia; family Erethizontidae; genus Erethizon; species Erethizon dorsatum. The sequence continues at coordinate 18,570,567 of CM051836.1, forward strand.
TCTGTGTGGAAACTTAGTTGTCTATTTTTACTTTTGCCCATGTGCTTGTTAGTTCTTAATAAAAAATGTATTTGCACAAATCATTGTCCTGAAGTTTTCTTCTAAATTATGTTAAACATTTTCTATTGGCTATGAATTCATTTATTTCTGAGCTCTCTATTTTGTTCACTTTGGCTGTGTGTCTGTTTTTATGATAGCATCATGCTCTTTTGAGGACTCTAGCTTTGTGTTGTACTTTGAAGTCAAGTAGTCTGATGTCTCCAAGTTTGTTTGTTTTGTTTTTGTTTAAAATTGCTTTGGTTATTTGGAGTCTTTTGTAGTTCAATGAAAATTTTTTAAATTGTGACCTCTGTATTTGTGAAAAACGTCAGTGTTTCATAATGTTTGCATTGAATCTGTAGCTCACTTTGGGTAGTATGTACATTTTAACAACATTAATTCCTCTATTCTGTGACCATAAAGTATCTTCCCAATTTTTGGATATTATTCTACTTCTTTAATCAGTGTTTTATAGTTTGTACTGTAGATATATTTTAGCTCAGGTTAATTTTGCTTATTTCTCTTGTAGCAACTACCAGTGGGATTATGAAATTATTTTTAAGATAATTTTTCTGTTTTCGTATAGAAATGGTACTATTTTTTTACTTTGACTTTGTATCTTGCAACTTTCCCAAATGCATTTATTATTTACAACTGCTATTTAATTGAACTTCCTGAATTTCCTATGGAAACTATTATCAAAATATTATGTAACAACATATTATCTTTTTTCTTTTTGATCATGGTCAAGTCCTTTCCACTCACCTCATTGGACAAATTGGACATTTATTTATTATTTTGCACCTTTTAGTCTTTACAAACATATTCTCTCCTTCAAATCTTTGTTAAGCATAGCCTTTTTTCTATAAATTTTTTAGATCATGTTACTTAAGGGAAAATATGTATGATGCAGCAATGAGTTGAATTTGATCAAACTTTGTATTGCTTATTTTCTTAACTCCACACGTGACTAAAAATGTTTTTTTTTACGTGTTCTCTTCCTCGAATCTTTTTAAAATGTTTCATACTTCCTAAAGGAGTTTATAGTACAGGTTAAAAGGTAAAAATAACATGTTGAATCTTAAATTTTTTGAACTCTCAGCTGAAGCATGCAAGGTAATTGACAAAAATCTCTCATTCTCCTTGTATGAAAATCCAGAAAACAATTTTGAGTGATGACTCAAATCTACTCTCCTTAGCTACATTTGGCTGTTTAAATTAAAAATAAAATTAAATAGATTTTAACAAAATTCAAAATTTACTTCATCTATCATTTCAGCCATATTTGAAGTACTCAGCTACATATGGCTAGCATGCTGAATGGTGCAAATGTAGAATACTTTTATCCATCCAGAATATTCTGTTGGAGAGTGCTGATACAATATGAGTTGGAGCAATTTGATGAAAATGTGACCTCAGTTTTATTTTCAGATTAAGTTTGTCTTCCTCTTTACAGACTTTTACTTACTTGAGTCCACTAGGGATTCGTACAATCTAATGGGCTTAGAAGTGAGTTGCAGGAAACAGAGCCCAGTGAAATCTTCAACTGTGCAGATGAAACTAAGCTCATCTGGGAGTAGAAATGACAAATTGAAAAACTGTGCCTGAAGGCCTTAAGACAGGCACACATGCATCAGATGAGTATCACTCTAAGCAAGTATAATGTGATAAAGTTAGGTGGAAAAGATTATATCTTTACAGGATAATGCATTTTGTTTCCTGATTAGCAACTGATAGGACAATATCGGTTCATTCAGTAGTATTCCATAAAACCCCAAATTTTGTTATCGCTTAAATTAATACCATTGAACATGGGTGGGTAAATGATGAAGAAAGTATTTTCTACCTGTGTATAATATCTAGTGCATATTTAACTGTGAAGCCAAATTTCACAGAGGTGTTATTTTACCTTGTTTTAATAGGTCAGTCATAATATTCCAAGTAGAAATGAAGGAAAAGGGAACCTTTGTAAAGATATTAACATGCACATAACATAAAAGCACAGAAAATGAGGTATGTTGTTTAAAAAAAATATTTATTTGTGATTAGTACAAAAGTAACAATTTTAGAAATGAGTATCAAGCATTATTGGAAAAATCCTGGATAAAATCCATATCTCAGAGTTGAAAAAAAAAAGCATTAAAGGAATTATTAAAAAGCAAGATGAAGCTAAGGTAGTATGAATGCCTAGGATGAAAGTGGCCTGGATTTGATTCCCAGCACCACACAAAAAAACTTATCCTTGTAAATCATTAAACAGTTTGATAGCACTATAATCTAATGAGTGACTTGGAAGGCTAAATCTGGCTATAATGTAGATGAGTGGTTATCAAAGAGGACGACATTTCCTCATTAAGCACAACAACAGGTAATTCCAGAGACAAATTTGGTTGTCACAATAGATTGAGATCTGTGAGGTTCCCATCCATGGTGGTTTGGCCTTATTACTTTTGGGTCTGTGCTGAGGCAACACGTCATGGTAAGAGTCCACAGTGGAACAAATATGCTCATGTCACCAAAAAAGAGAAAGGGACAAACCAGGGTCCCATTATCCCATTCAATTGTGTGACCCAGTGACCTAAGGTTGTCCCACTAGACTCCACCTATTAGAGGTTTCAGTACCACCCAGTGAGAGCCCTCTGCTAACTATGCCTTTAAGCACTGAACTTCTGGAAACATTGAAGATACAGCCCATAGAAAGGGGTTACTGTAACCTAACGGTACAGATCTTTTATGCTTCTCAACATCTTATAAGCCAGCTTATAACACAGCCTTCACAAAAATAAATATCTAGTCCCGAGTTTTAATAGCGACAAGGTAGAGAGATCTTAATGGATTGGATAAAGGAGATATTTTGAAATAATAAAACCATATGCAATACTAATACAGCAACTGCAATTTAGAAATGAAGAGGGGAATGAAAATTACACTAGGTTTCAGGGTTGAAAACATCCTGTACTTTATACAGGATCACTTTTTCAGTTTGATAATTTAGAACTATAATTATTCCTGTTCTGTTGAAAAGCTTGCTCAAAATGGCTATGTATAGGCTGAGGATGTAGCTCAATGGTAGAGTGCTTGCCTAACACGTATAAGGCTTGGGTTCAGTCCACAGCACAAACATACAGACAGACAGACAGAGAAAGAAAGAAAGGGAAAGAGAATGACTAATTAGGCCCTTGCCTAGTATAATTGCCTTGAAAAGTTTTATTTCATGTTGTCTTGTCCCCAGGAAAGGAGATTCTCATTAAGGAATAAGGCAGCCATTGTAACTATAATGTGCTTTTATATGTTAAAAATATAATGTCCCTCAATTATATTTTCTTATAAAAATGAATAAAACAAATTAATTTGCTTCAAGTTCTACTTCACTTTGTAACTCCTTTCCCTGTTCTGGAATCACAAAATCTTTGTTCTTTTATAAGACTGGAAATAACAGTGAATGAAGATCTTTAAATATGATATGAAAGAAAGTAGGTTATTTTAAATGTATCTGGGGCCGGTGAGATGGCTCAGTGGCATAAGCGCCTGCCTGGCAAGTGCGAGGTCCTGAGTTTGACCCCTGGTACCTACAAAAAAAAAAAAAAAAAAAAAAAGGTATCTGAAAAATGCTGTTGATGTTCACTATATATTCTAAAAATCTGATTTATTTCTTATTGGTTTGGAATAATTCCAATAAGGCTCTTGTCAAGATTTTGAAGTACATGTTTTGTAACTTTTAGTTACTTTACACAATTAGTTACCTATTAAAGTTATTTTGAAACTGTACAAAAGAATTTACTTATGTTAACTGGGAAAGCAAATAAAGCCATATCCCTATGCACTGAATCCAGAAGAGAGAAATGATCCCAGGTTTTTAAAACTAATGGTTAATATTTAATGGATGGTCAGAAGAAACTTCATTAGTGCTTTCTCATTTTTTAAAAGACAAAAGTGTTTAAAACATTTGCTTTGGATTTTCAAGCTAAATTTATCATATATGTGTACTAATACCTCTTGTTCTGAAGTAAATAAAAGATAAAAGAGTACAATATGTGTACAGAAAAGTGCACATGTTGAAGTACAGTTCTATAGACTTTTACTATATGCTAATTCCACTGTAAAAGATTCATCAAAAAGACATCACCAGTGTCCCAGTAAAGTCTTTTTTTGTTTCTCCCAATGGTAGTGCATTATCCTAACTTCCTACAGCATAAAATACTGTTCTGTATTACTTTATGTAATTTTGATAATGCAGTGTGTTCACTTTAATGTCTGATGTCTTGAAGTCATTATGAATGTTTGTATGACTCATTTATATTGTGGCATGTAATTGTAGGCAGTTATAATCATTGTTCTACCATCTCTATTATGTGACTATTCCTCAGCTTAATCTTCTACCATTGGAGATGTATGTGATTGACCTATTACAAATAGTACGCCCTGAACATTTTCTTACATGTCTTTTTGTAAACACTGGTACAAATTATGAGGAATATATGTACCTGGAAATGGAAAGTCCTTGGTTCTGGAGATTGTATATATTCACTTTCAATGGAAACAGCCAACTTAGTTCTCTAAGAGAGTGTACCAGTAACCTCCCCCAAGCTGTGCTTCAGAATTTTAGTTGCTTAATATCCTCATCAATATTTGGTATTTTCTATCTTTTAGTCACTGGAGTGATTATTGTTGGTATTTTATCACAGTTATCATTTGTATTTCTCTTATGTCTTTTTATATGTATTAGTGGCCATCTGGATATCCTCAAAGAGAGGTTACTAATGCAAAAAAAGGTTTACTGAAATGGTAAATGGGAAGGAAAAGGCATATTGGGTGCCATTCCAAATCAAGAAGCTGTCCTTGCCTCAGTCCTGGAGTGCATTCTTAGGTCAGCTGGTGCGTTACTTCTGAAGTGGAGCTGCCACTGCTGCTGCTGGGAACTAAAATGGCAGGGACTGCACATCCCTGGTAATTGCACTTCTGCTGCTTTAAGAATCAAACACAGAACGTCTCTTACTGGGGCCTCCTACTTGGAAAACCATTCATGGAACGAGGCAAGAAAATCTACAGGGTGACATTTTCAGGCACTCAGCATGTCACCTCTCTTCTCCACTTTACCTCCTCAATACAGAAAAAGCTTGAAAGGTCAGGAAAAATGATGCTTAATAACAGACTATACCTGGCCCGTGCCCTTTATCTTAGCCACTGCTATTGAGGATCACAGAGCTTTATAAGGGCTATAGCCATACAAACATTATATAGATGGCTATCAACATTTTCAGGCCACTGTTTCACCAGTAGTTTTCCTGTAAAACGACTAATATTCCTATAAATATAGTGATGCCATTTTCCTTGTGATGCTTAGAACTTTTTAGTAAATAAGAAATGCACCTGGAGCATCAGTTAGTAATGCAGAAAATTGGGAGGCTGAATTGTTATAATAGGCCATGAGTCTTAAATGATTTGTCTAAAAGTGAAAGAGGAGAAATGAGAGTTACATAGCTGGGCATTTAGTAGGGTTGAGCTTTATCTCATGTTCAAGTAGGAAGAAAGAAGGAAAAGAATTCTGGGGAACAGGAGCAACATAAGTGGAATAAACACAAGGCTAAGCTGTGGCATCTCTCTGAAATATTAAGATTCTGTCTTATGTTGATTCCAGTTACGCTTTGGAAGAATACACCAGCATCAGTAAACTGAAATTTTGAACAAGATTGCTGTCAACCCAGATATCTGGAAAGCCATACGGAAGTAGGAATAAAGAAACCAAGATGTCTAGCCAAGAGAGGAGGAATCCAAAACATTTTCTATGAAGTATTGTGTAGAAGGCAGTATAAACAATTTTTTTTTTTTGTGGAAAGAAAGAGCTGCAGTCAGTGCACAAATGCTAGAATCATTCAATAAAGTATTAAAAGAAAAAGTATTGTCTCAGAGTGGAACATAATATTTCATATAGGTACAGTGTCATCAGCCCTAAATTATTTTCACAGAAATTAAATTACTGAGTATGACATAGACAGGAGTCCAGCAATCAAAATAAAGAAGATGATCTAAATTTTTTTAAGTAAAGCAAATTTCAGCATTCATATAGTTGTATCTATCAAGAAACTTGAAGGCCAGTTCATTCAGACTTTAATAATTGATATATTTTGTTTTTCTTACATCCTTATTCTGTGCCGGATACTATCCAGTATAAATAAAATAAATGTTTTCGAAAGTAATTTGTAAGAAACCTCAGTCTTACAAGATGCTCCATAGAGAAATATATCTGAGGTCAAATAATATTGAGAAATTCTGCATCTACTTACTTTCTTAATAGTAACACATAGAATATAAAACACTTTCTTAGCTCTGTATTGTCCTTGAGTAAATAAATTTACCTAACCTCAGAACAGTAAAGCACTTCTCACGTTTATCTTAACAATTAAAAAAACACCTATATCGTTCTAGAACTAGTGGTTCTGTAAAATTAATTTTTAAATAAATTGTAATTAAAAGAACAACCGATGCAGGCACAGTGAGATGATCTTTGAGTAGTGAGGGGTTTGGTCCTAACCCAGGATCATTCTGGTCTTAGTAGGTTGTGTGTTCAGGTCGTGATACAGTTTGGTGGCTTTGGTGACCATGGGTTTGAAAGGAACCTGGGGCTGGCCCATTCATGGTGACTTTGCCAAGAGCATGACAGAATTCTGTAGTAGTATCTGGCCAGCAGTCTGTAAGTGGATATGAGGAATTCACACCTATCCTGGGTTAAGGGAGAGGCTCATGAGGTATTTGTTCACTTGTGGTACTCTCCTGTTTATTTTTGAACAATACATCAAAATATGAAGAGCATTTGAGGCCAACCTGGGCTTGGATTGCCCTCTAGTATTGAAACACAGATGGCAGGTTCCTGGTGAATCTGGATCCAGGTGCCATCTGAACTATTGGAAGTGACTCTAGGCTCTGAGAAAATAAACAGCTTTCTTAGAATTTCTGGAACAGCAAGGAAGATCAAGGCCCTATTAGGAAGCCTGGGATAAATACCTAATCCTTTGATACTCAGATGATATTGCATGCCAACAAGCATCAAGAGCTGTCAGGAAAACATTACCTAACCTAGCACTCAAAATAAAGTGCTAGAAACTAACCAGGCAGTAATCAATAGAGAGGAATTCTCATGTGACTTAAAGCAGTACATTTTTATACTCTGGGTTCTTGCTTTCGTGTGTGTATGATACTGGGGATTGAAAGAAGAGTTTTTACACTGAAATATATGGGCAGCTCTTTTAAAACTTATTTTGATGCAAGAACTCACTAAGTTGGTAAATTTCCCAGGCTGGGCTCCAGCTTATCATCTTCCTGTCTCAGCTTCTCAGAATGCTGAGATTTCAGACATGCACCACCAGACCTGGCTCTATGAGATATCTTAACAAAGAGATAGAGGCAATTTAAAAAATCAAACAGTAATTTCTGAGCTAAAAACACACTCAACAAAATCAAATGCAATAGCAAATTGATCAAGATGAAGAGTTAGTAATCTCAGAGATAGTCTATTTGAAAATATAGAGTGGGAGGAGAAAAAGGAAAAAAAAATGAAGAAAGTTCACCGAAACTTTGGAACAATATTATTCAGGTTATTGGCATTAAGAAGGACTTAATATGTCAAAGGAGTACAAAACTTATTCAAAGATATAATAGGAAGTTTCCTAAGCTAGAGATGAATACAAGTATCCAGTTACAGTAAGGCCAGTTGATCCCAGGCAAATTTCACCCAAGATCCTATAATGAATCTCTCAAAAGATCAAGAGAGGATTAAGAAGATGGCAAGAGAAAAAACAAATAACATAGAGAAGTGTACTAGTCCACCTGACAACCAACTTCTCAGCAGAAACCTCAGAGGGAGAAGAAACCAGCATGATACTCTCAATACCGAGAGGAAAATCTATTGGCAAAGAATACTGCATCCAGTAAACTAATTCTTTAGAAATACAGGCAGGATAAAGATTTTTCCAGATAAACAAATGCTGAGAGAACATATTTCCACAATGCCTGTTCTACAACAAGTGCTAAAGGAAGTTCTTCAAATGTAGAGAAAGAGACAGACATTGATGAGCAAAAAAGTGAACACTGGACGGCTTAAGACTTAATGGTAAGATTAATTGTTTAAATAAATGCAGAATGCTCCAATATTGTGTGTATAAACCATTCGCTTCTTCTATATGAAGACTAAAAGCACAATAATAACTACATTAATATATTAAGTGAAAGATATTTAGAAGGATGTCTAATGGGGTATGAGAAATTGAAAATGTGGGGGAGGGCAGAATGCAATTGGAAAGTTTTCTTACGATTTTATTTTTTCAGTTCTTCTGTTTATTTGTGTTCCTATTTTTATGACTACATTAAGTCACTTTCATTCCAAAATAGCCTGCTATTATCAAAAGATGTATATTTTAACCCTCATAATAACCATGTTGTAAAATATATAATGGAGAAACCAAAACTAAGGAGCAAGGAACCAATACATTACTAGAATGATGAATTAACTACCAAAGAAGCGTAAGTCAGATTATCACTGTTCACAGATGACATGATCTTATGTAAAAAACTTAAACCAAAAACTTAAACTAAAGCCAAAAACTTAATCTAAATCCATTAGAATTATTAAATAAATTTGGCATAGTAGCAGGATACAAAATCAATATAAAATTAATAGAATTTATATATGTGAATAACCAGTTATCTGAAATGGAAATCAAGAAAACAATCTCATTTACCATATCTTTTACAAAGAATAAAATATATAGACATTTAACCAACGTGTTAGAAGACCTCTACAATGAAAATTATAAAATATTGATTAAAGAAATTGAACAGGACACAAAAGAGTAGAAGGGCATCTTTTGTTCATGGATCAGAGAATATTGTTAAAATTCCATAACACCCAAGGCAAGTTACATATATAATGTATTCCCTATCTAAATACTAGTGGTATTACTCACAAAACAGGAAAAACACAATTTTAAAATGTATATGAAACACAAAAACCCTCAAACAACCAAAGCATTTTGAGCAAAAATGACAAAAGCAGGAAACATTATGCTACCTAGTTCAAAACATACTGTAAAGCTACAATAATCCCAGCTATGATATTGACATTAAAACCTACACACAAACCAATGAATCAGAAGGGAGCCTAGAAGCAAACCCAGGAATCTACTGATTTTCAAGAAAAACTTCTAAGAACATGCTTTGCAGAAAGGACAGTTTTTCAATAGTTCTAGGAAAATCGGATAGCTACATGCAGAAGGATGTTACACCCTTGCCTTGAAACTATGAATTTACTAGAAGAAAACACAGGAATACGCTTCAGGATGTTGGAATTTGGAAGGATCGGGGGAGGAGGGATAAGACCGCAAAGCACAGGAAATGAATGTGAAAACAGGCAAATGTGAATATATCAGAATAAATCTTCTGCACAGCAAAGATACATTATCAGACTTCACAGATAACCTACATAGTGGGAGAAAATTATTTTAGTGTGTATGTCGCATGGGGGGTTGATATCCAGAATGTAAAAGAACATTGAAAAACTCGATAGCCAAAAATAAATAAATAAAATGAATAAATAGGCAATAGAACTAAATAGTTATCTTTCAGAAACAAGAAAAAGAAAAAAAATGTACAAATGGCCAACAGGTGCATGAAAACTTGCTCAAAATCATTAGTCTTAAGGGAAATGCAATTTAAAACCACAGTGAGATGTCACCTTGTCCCCCAAAGAATGGCTAGGATCAAAGAGATGTGACAAGTGCTACCAAGCAGGTGGAGAAAAGGAAACCCTGTATACTATCAGTGGGAATGTAAATCAATATAGTCATTATGGAAAACAGTATGGAGTTTCCTCACAAAATTAAAATAGAGGGCCGGTGAGATGGCTCAGTGGCGTAAGCACCTGCCCGGCAAGCGCGAGGGCTCGAGTTTGACTCCCGGAACCCACGTACAGAAAAAAGGCCGGTGATATCCCTCAGTGGCATGGGTGCCTACTGGCACACGAGGTCCTGAGGTCGACCCCCGGTACCCACAAAAAAAAAAAAATTAAAATAGAACCATGCGATCCAGCAATGCTATAACTGGGCATATATCCAAAGGAAATAAAATCAATATGTGGGAGAGATTGTTACTCCTATGTTCATCACAGAACTACTCGCAACAGCTAGGAAATGGAAACAACTTAAGTGTCAATCGACTGATAAGTAGATAAAATGTACGTAAATATAATGAAATATTGTTCTGCATAAATAATACGAAGTCTTGTCATTTGCAACAACACCGAAGGAGCTAGGTGTCATTATGTTAAATGAAATACTCCAGGTATAGAAAGGCAAGTATAGAGTGACTTCATTCATATAGAGAATGTGACCATGTTGATGTTTTAGATATTGGAGTAGAGGGTTGCTTACCAAAGGCTGGGGACCAAGGAAAGATTGATCAGTGGTACTTTTTTACAGTTATATAGGAGCAAGAAGTTTGGGGTAATATTTCATAGGATGGTGACTGTATGTAACAATTATTGTGTGTTTCACAAAGATAAATGTATTTTAACGTCTTTATCATAAAGAAATGGTACATGTTTGAGAAGATGAATATTTAATCTGAATTAAACATTATCAATATTACATGTATCAAACATTACGTGATACTACTTAATATGTTCAACTTTCATGTTTTTATGTATTTAGAAAAAGTAAAGCTGACAATCCTCTCATATTTGAACTTTATCTTGTGAGAATTATATACTATAACTTTGAAAAAATAAAATGAAATATTAACTACTGACTACAGGACCCTTAGTCAAAAGTGATAGTTATGGTGCAGTGTGTACTGCAGTGCTATGAAGGGTGAACTCACATGTTATGAAAACACACACTTAACCCATCCTTCAGCTAAGGGAGAGGGCCAGAAGATTCTAGAAGGAGGTAATATGTGAGCTAGGACCCATATGATACTTAAGTGTTACTAGGAAACAGAGAGGTAAAAGTGCCCTACACTTAATTTTTAAGATATATGAACATATACATGTTTTGTGTTTTGGATTTTCTTATAGGTTTCCTACAAATGTCATTGAAACATAAAAGCCAATAGTCTTAGATATTGGAAAGAAGCATAGAGACCCTTTAGTCCAAAAGCCTTTTCTAGAATGGTATATCCGAGGCCATTTAGTCTCTTTTACATGGTTTTTAGTCACTGGAAAATCTCTCACAATGTATTATCTCTTCCTATATTAAAATGAAATCAACCTTTCTGAACGTTTTCAGCTGTTCTCACTCTGAAGTCTTGAGCTTTATTACTTTGGGAGTACCAGAGTCATTTTCAATTGGAGATGGAATTTAAAATCAGATCTATTTAATGGAGTTTTCAGTCGCTCTGCTCATTCATTTTAATACCAGGCATTTCACTACTTTTAACATGTGAAATATATCTACGTCTTAAAGTTTTCTTAAGACTACAATATAAATATTGAGTCTCATATAACCTTTTATTTATCAAGGGAGTATTTGGAGGATTTAGTTTCGGCATCTTTTTGTAAAAATGTTAGATCTTAGGAACATTTTCATAATTCAGCAGGGTCTATGATGTTAATGGACCCAAGCAGTAGGATCCTTGGACCACATACTATAAATACACCTCAGAGTGCTTGTAATTTCAATTCCAGAGCCTAATGCTGGTTGTAATTCATTTGTTTTTCTTCTCTTATTGAAAGTGATTCACAGCAGCCTTCTAGTTTTGGAAATCTATTGCTTTTGCTCAATTCTAAGTTTGTATTCCAAATTTAAGTTAAAGTATGGTAGAGGAAAAAACATGATAAGTATAGAAAAAGTGATTGTAGAGAAATATTTTCTATGAGCAAAAGATTCTTTTAAAGGTATTTTTTTTTTTTTTTGTGGGTACCAGGGGTCGACCTCAGGACCTCTCACGCCAGCAGGCACCCGTGCCGCTGAGCGATATCACCGGCCCTTTTTTCGTATGTGGGTTCCGGTAGTCGAACTCTGACCCTTGCGCTTGCCAGGCAGGCGTTTATACCGCTGAGCCATCTCACCGGCCCCTTTTAAAGGTATTTAAATCACTCAGGGACAAATTAGTCTTTTCTTTCCCCTGTTTCATTTCAAGGTTCCAATGATCAGAATACTAACATATAAGGAAAATATGTTCTTCTGATTGAAGTTAAATAGTTTCAAATTTCTCAGTAGTTTCAACTTCTAATTTAAATGTCAGATGTATGAAATTCTACTGAGTGTGTGTGTGTGTATTTAGTTGGCATCCCAAAATTAACATTATAACTTTAAAAAACTGGTTAAAATTACTTTGTCTTTGCTTTAAAGAGAATTAGAATTTTAGATATGACTTAGCTCCATTGAAGCAAATTCCATGATTTTATAAATGAAGAAACTATGTCCAATAAACCTGAATTATTTGCATTTGAATTAGAACTGGGAAATATTTGAGGATTTCCTCCCCCAACATGGTATACTGTTTTACTTTGTAATAAGCCAATAGTATTATAAAGAATGTAAAAATAGTTTGACTGTTCAGGTAGTGGCAGTAGTGTTGTGTGACTAAATACGTTTTATTTAGAAAATAAATTTTAAAAATGAAGCATCCTATGTTATGCTGTAATGTTCATTTTCTCTACTTTTCATCCCTTCCTTAGGAAAATTGCCTTTTTGGGATCTTATCTAATGAAGACCTTCTGATGGTAAGCATGTATACTAACTTAATTTTTATAAGAATTATCATAACATGTCTATTAGGGACCTGTGTGTTCTCAAAAAATGTTTCCAGGGCACAAAAGGCTGAAAAATGTGTCTCATATTTGTCCTACAAATCAAACAATGAAATGCCACTAAATATATCTTACTTATTGTCACTGAGAGGTGAATGCCTGCTGATAGATGAAAATGTTACTTCTTAAAAAATGAGTAATAATATTGTTCTTTGGTTGATGGGTAAGTCAAAGAGAATTTAAAGGATTAAAAGAACTATGAACTCCAGAAATTCCCATCTTCCCTTGCAATGTCGATTACTTGTGTTCTGCAGGCATCCATTTTCCCCCATTTATTTTTTCTAAAATGTATCATCACCAGATATCTACCTATTTATGCCTTTATTATTCATCTTCCCCAGGAGAGTCAGAATGCTAGATTATTGACAAATGCCTGTCCCACAGATATTTGTTAAATAGCTGTATTAATGATTAATAAGATGATCACATATCAACTGAGGTAGGTTGTTTCACTGGTAATATTTCCATTTATCCTCATATTGAAACTAAGATGTAGGTGTCAGCTCCATTTTATAACTAAGGAAACAGATTCAAAGCAGGAAAATTACATGCTGTGTATTGTGCAATTATTAAGAAGGTGTTGGAACTTGAGAATTTTTGTTTAACATTTCAAATACTAAGCTTTTTCTTTTGGAGCAAGTATCCTGCAATTCACAATGTTAGAATGATGTGAAGACAAATGAACAGGAAATGTATGCAAAGGTCAGAAACAATGTTTAAACAAAAATTTCCATTTTTATAAAACCGTGCTACTCCTGGGTCCTCTGAATATGAGGCAGGATAACTGGTTTTCTAGTTTCAACTTACTCGTGTGTATTTGACACCTCTCTAACAAAAAGAATACAATTTTGGAAGCTAAATATGGCCTAATTTTAATTATATAAGTACGTATCAGTAGTTGTAAAGCGATGTTTGTCTTGTAAATGTCAGAAACATGGGATGAACTTAAAAGTATAAGTTTCAGTTCTAAAAAGAGTCAATTAATATCCATGTTTTCACAATCTAACTTGAGATTGTGTTACCTGTATTTTAAGAACTAAGTCACATTTCTTTCATAATTAAAGTTTTTATGTTGAGATCCATTATACTTTCATATACACTTATAAAACCAAATACAGAAAAACCCCATGTGGCATTCCCAATTTCTTCCAGTATAACATCTTGAAAAATTATAGTACAAAGTTAAAAACAGAGCCAGGCATGGTATTGCTCACTTGTAATCCCTATACTCTGGAAGGCTGAAGCAGGAGAATCACAAATTACAGCCCAATCTGAACAAGCCCTTGTCTCGGAATGAAAAAGGGCCAGGGACACCACTCACTGTGAAAGCCCTGGGTTCAGTCTTAACTACTGAAAAAAAATAATCATAAACATGATCTCAACTTTGATGTAACGAATATAAAGAACATTTCTGTCTCAACAAGTCTCCCTCCCTCCTATTTCCTTTTTATAACATACTCTAACCACTTATCTGTTCCCCATTTCTAAAATATCATCATTTCAAGAATCTGTTTTGGCTGGGGATATAGCTCAGCGGCACGGCACCTACCGGGCAAGCATGAGGTTGTGAGTTCAATCCTCGATACCAAAAAAAAAAAAAAAAAAAAAAAAAAGAGTATTAATGGAATCACGCAGCATGTACCCAACAGGGTTTTATAATTTGCATAAGTCCCTGGCTAGCCATATAAGTTGTTGTGTGTATGAATCATTCTTTCTTCTTTTTTACCGAATAGTATTCTAAAATACAGATATACCGCACTTCACTTATCCATTTACCAATTAAAGGACATCTAGGTTGTTATCAATCTTTGATTAATGAAATTGCTGCAAACATTTGTGCACAAATTTTTCTGTGAACAGTTTTCAGTTTTGTGATAAGTTCTAGTAGATTTTTTTAAAGTCTAAAGGAACAGAAAAGTGATTTTAAAAATAATTAACTCAGGTTCTCACAGCACAATATTAGATAAATCAAGACAAGAAAACAGTAAATTAAAAGGAAATTAAATAGCTCTTTTTTTTTTACTGATTTATCTAAGTGTCCTTGCTATCATTATTTTTATTTTTATGGCTGTTATGTCTCTGAAATCAATATTCTTGTTTATATGAGAAATGTGTAGTTCCTGTATGTTCTTTTCCTTTGAATTTGTACATGGTAAGCATTAACTATTGGATTATTTTGCCACTCATATATATTGAAGTAAATGCCAGGTTTATATTCATTTGTCAGTTCACAAAGCATTGGAGTTTCCCCTTAGAACTAAGGAGTCTCTTCTAATTTGCTGGAGCATTACATGTCAAAGTGTCAGGATGTGTTATACAGCATTTATTAGTAATCTAAATTTCTCTCATGAGGTTTATTGGCTGGCTTGACAACTTGCCTCTACTCATCTATCTTGAACTGTAAGAAAACTGAAAAAGGATGATCATATATGTGTGCGTATACAATATATAAACAGAGATGTGTGTGCATGTATTTATATACATGTGTGCTAATATAAGTATTAATGACTTCATGTATGTATATATTATAAGCTTTGAGATACTGATATATCATAAAAATTTCACATTATTGAAGACTGAGACTAGGAGATTAAAAAAAAGACTAAGTTCTTAACTAAAAACTATTCTAAAATAATTCTAAAAATTGCTAAAATTATGTGTCTTATTTATATTCTGCTAAGATAAATTGGGAAGAGACCACGGTATATGCATGCCAGCATAGTAAAGTTAAAGATTTCCCTAATGGATTCAGAAATTCAGAGAAAATTCAGAAGTCTTCATACTTCTTACTAAAATCTTGATCTATTCATGAATTTATAAATATTTATTGCTTAGTTTCTCAGTGAAATCTATGAGTTAGTGGTGAGAAATTAAAGTAAACACAGTCCTTGCTAACTAATCTCATATTTTACTGGGACAAAGTAATTTGTGAAAATTTAAATTAGTGAGTGAAAGCACTTTGCTGTGAAGAAAATAGGGACGGGTGGGACAGAATGGTTATTGGGTAAATGGTGATGGCTTTATTGGCTAGCGCTGTCAAAGAAACCATCCCGAGAAGAGCACACATAAGCAGAGGTGTGAATGCTAAACTGGAGCCAATGTGCAAAACACTCCAGGAGAACGTTGCGGGTTGAGGGCACTGTGAATGTCAAGACACTAAGGAAAGAGACCAAGGACTTTATTACAAGGTCTCTGCATTTAGCTTTCTCATCCTGAAAATCAACTGTCGGACTGTCCCTTTCTGGAGCAGCTCTGGTCAGTTTCTACCCTACCACCTTGATATCACTTACCAAATGCACAATGAGAATAATTAGGGTAGGGAAGAAGATGGCACGTCCTAGAGAATGAAGTGAGCAACCAGAAGAACAAAACTCTAGAAATGCTGAGGAGACTGTCCACAAAAAATCAAGGGAAGTTTGATACAGTTGAGAACATGGAAAGGGTTTCAGTTTGACCAAATAGTTTGAGGAATAGTAATAAAGTTAGCGTGACTGGATGAGTGAGGAAAAAGGAGGCTCATAGGTGAAGGAGGCAGACAGACCACAGAGCCAGACATATGGAGGCTTTAAGATGTTACTAATTAATTGCATTTAACTCCTTCTGTCCATAAATAACAATGGTAAAAATATGGACTCTGAAGCCAGGACTTTCAGACTGAATGTTAGTCTAATCAATTACCAGCTTGTAACCTTGCTATTAGAATTGTTTCTGCCTCACGTGGACTTTGAAATACTAAATGAGTTATTCTCATGAAATGGGGAAATGTATAGAGACTGCAAAATATTGCTTGAATTTCAGTGGAATTATTCTGGCTGTTATGTTAACAATACACTGAAAAGTGAATATGAATTTTGAGACTACAGAAATAATTTAGTTTGGAATAGGGTAATTGGAAGTAGAAAATCCCAAAAGTGTTCAAAATCTTGTTATCACTTGAATTAATAATGAATTCAAATTTTTCTGGTATGAACAACAAAAAGGGTAGAATTATCTTCATTTAAATTTTGTAAAGCACAAGATTAAAACTACCTGGTAGGAAGAATTCAGTTTTGCACACATTAATTTTGAGATGCAAATTAAAAATTCACATGGAAATGTTAACTTGTGTAGTTGTAGATCTAAATTAGGATGTAAAGTCATAGGGCAGGATGAAGTTGCAAGGAGTAGATCAGAAATAGAAATGAGGAGATACAAGAATGGAATAATCAATGTTGTTCACTGAGGTAGGAAAATAACCTACATGTTAAGTGAAGAAAGTGCTTCAAGAAAGAATCAATGGTCAACCTTTTTACCTATTGCCTTTGGGTTCAGCAATTTGAGGGAACAGTGCTGATCTTTGGTGAGAAGGAATTTGAAGGGAAATTAGGTAGCAACAGAGAAAATAAGATATTATAAAGTATTTTTCCATAAAAAAAAAGCAAGAAAAAGGGGTGGTGACTTGAGGGCAGGTAGGAGGGAGAATTGTCTGTGGAGATAGTAAATATGGTGATGAGAGAGAGCAGGTGAGAAGCCTTGAAATGTTCCCATGGAAAAACTTTGGATGGGAATGGATATCTCCTCTATGTCACTGGAACACAAATCAGAACAAATGGGTGCAGTAGTTGATAGGAGGGTGGGAATTTTTTTTTTTTTTTTTTTTTGTGGGTACCGGGGGGTCGACCTCAGGACCTCGCGCGCCAACAGGCACCCGTGCCGCTGAGCGATATCACCGACCCCTTTTTCGTATGTGGGTTCCGGGAATCAAACTCCGGCCCTCGCGCTTGCCGGGCAGGCGCTTAAGCCGCTGAGCCATCTCACCGGCCCCAAGAGGGTGGGAGTTTTGAGAGGTACTTTCTATTTTTTTTTTTAATTTCTAGATGAAAGGAAGATAAACTGTTGTCTCCTGAGTAAAATTGAGAGAGGAAATACTGGAGGTTTAAGGCAAAGAGAGTCATGAACAGTTGCCCATAATTGTAGAGAATATAATATAACTGTGGGCCATTTTTTTTTTTTTAATGTGGGTACCAGGAGTTGACCTCAGGACCTCATGCTTGCCAGCAAGCGCTTGTGCCACTGAGTGATATCGCCAGCCCTTTTTTTTCCTTTATGTGGGTACCAGGAGTTGAACTCAGGACCTTGTGCTTGCCAGGCAGGTACTTATGCTGCTGAGCTATTTCACTGGCCCAACCGTGGGCCATATTGAGGAGTCAACAGAGGTTTGTATTCAAACATTTAATGTAGGACCAATCGGTATATATTTCTTTTTTTTTTTTTTCTGTAGACATTGTCAAGTTGTAGTGTTGATGGAAATTTTAATTTCATTAGATTTGTCTTTTTCTCAAGTCAATATAATGAATTGAAACACAATCAGAGTAGAGAGACACTACTAGGGAATGATTCTAAGAAACATAGAATTTGAATTGGGTGACTATAAGTGAGGGTGGGAAGATGAATAGGGGAACAATTGTTAGGATTGGGTGGGAAGAAAGAACTATGGATACTAAGATACTCAAGAGGTTAAGATGTAAAATGAAGAATAAGAGAAGAGAAAGTCAGGTACTGTTATATACAATATATATGACCAGTGAGTATGATCGAGATGGGGTGGGGAACGGGATCACTGAGGGAAACAATTTCAACATCCTGAGAGGTCAGAATGTCGGGAGAATCATGTCTGTAAACTGGTATAGACAAGATTAAAGAGTAAGTGGTTTTTGAGAGAAGACAATGAGAAAGAACTAAAATCTTTAAGAAGTATAGAGGAATAAGTTGAGGCAAGCCAGCTGGTGTGTGGTGATGTCAACACTAGAGAGTTTGATAAAGGAGAGAAGAAACTTCAAGCTATAGATGAGGCTTGGGGCTGGTGAGATGGCTCAGCGGTGTAAGCGCCTGCCTGGCAAGTGCGAGGGCCCGAGTTCGACTCCCGGATCCCACATACGAAAAAAGGGACCAGTGATATTGCTCAGTGGCACGGGCGCCTGCTGGCGCATGAGGTCCTGAGGTCGACCCCCCGGTTCCCACAAAAAAAAAATATATATATATATATAGATGAGGCTTAAGGATCCTGAGTCTACCATCAGGCCCAGACATGTGAGAAAGAGAGAAAATAAATTTATGATACTTCATTGAGAACACAGTGCCCTCAGAGTGGATCCAGGCTTCCTTAGAGCAAGATGATGAAGGAAATACTGGAGCAGAATTTGAGGATACAGCACTGTGATTTCCACAAAGCATAGTGGAAATGTTTTAGTAACAGTGGAAGGCTGAGATCGGAAGCTAAACTAGAGATGTACAGCCTAGTGGCACGAAAAGACAGGAGAGGAGAGATGAAGTTAACAGCTTTGTATGTTGATTTGCAATAAACTACAAGCAAGGGTGTAGGCATGGTGATCTCACAGAAGTAAAGGTAGTGAGAAGCCGTGTGTGTCTGGCAGGCCCTCTTCACTCGTTTTCAAGTAGGTATGAATGGCAGGGACAGCTGAGTCATATATTCTTTTGACCACTCTTGCTTAGAATTTTGACACATGGTGGAAAGTTGTCGTAGTCTAAATGCGAAACATGGGAAGGTCGTATTGGTTTCTTAATCAGAAAATATTGGGTTTTTAAGAGCAAAATAAAAATTTGTGATGATCTGATGACCCAGTTCTAATCAGTTAGCCATTCCTTGGGAAGAAATAGCACACACTGTCCCAGAGAATCTCATTACTTTTCATGTCAAATAGTTCAGTATGTTTTTCTCAAATTATTTTTCCATCTTTATTTTAAACAATAGGTGGTGATGTTCCTAAGCCCTTCCTTTGGTACTTAATTTCTGCATTGACTTGATTCAGACAACAATGTTTCAGTCTGAGATTTTTCCCATGGGGAGTTTTCTCACAACTCTTCTCTTTATTCTCATTCTTCTCTTGCTCACCCGGGCAATACAGTCATAATCCTATCTTTTAAAACATCACAGGCTGATAACAGCACAAACTCATTCAAAGGATTCTTGCTCTCATTAAGCTTTTAATTTCTTTATTGACTTTAATTAAATTTGAGAGGCTTTTTCAATAAGAAGAAAGAGACATGTTTGTATGTTGGATTAATAGCATTATATTAGTTGGACTACAGATGATATTTTGGGCAAAAGGATAAGCTTTTCTCTCCTCCTTGACTTGCAAATATGAAATTCTCTGGATTTCCTGGTATTGAAGGGATGGACACTATCCCATAAACCGCCGTAAAAATCACACTGCTTGTTTATAAGGCACGGGCTGAGTAGACAAGTGATTGTGCTATGAAACCCTCTAAATAATACTTCAGTTGATTTGTTTAGTGCAGCTTTTATGGGGGAGTGTCTATGTTGTTAAAATGCAGTGAAGATATTTATTAATTCAATGACCTAATGTTTACTGAGGATGAGCTATACGTTGTACGTTCATTCAGTGAAGTGTGTTGGTGCTTAAGGAAGAACTTTGTCTGCGCTCGCAGACCCTGTGTTACAGTTGCAGAGATAAACATTAACAGGTAAACCGATGACGTAAATAACACATTTTCAAATACCTGTACAAACCGTAACTAAAATTAAGCAGGATTACATGATGAAATAAGTGACTGGTGGCTCAGACACTGGGAACATTAAGAGAAGGTAGGAGAAATTTTTCTCAGTGGCTAATATTTAAGCCAAATTCATCATTCATGTGTTACACTTTCTCTAGTTCTGGTGAACTTTGAAAAATCTGCATGTTGATTTTAAATAGTATTAAGCATTTAGTACTAATGTTAATGGGAAGAAATAAAAGTTTATTTCAAATGATAAGTATGAGCTTTATTTCTTATAAAAAGTTGACATCAAATGCATATATTTATTATTTGAGCTATTTGAAAGAATTATAGATTTGCCATAAAAGGAAGAACATGAAGGAGATAAAAGTGCACAGATTTAAGATTAGCTTCAAAGTGGATTGTGTTCCATAGCTATCATTGCACTATCCAACTGCAAGAGGGTTTGCCCTGGTTCATATATGGGCTTTGAGCACTAAAGAGAGGGTCACTCACATGAAAATATAAATGTAAAATAAATACTGTGCTTAAAGGCTTAGTAAAATATTCATTTAAACTATTATAGGTTGAAATGATGTTTTTGTAGGGCCGGTGAGATGGCTCAGCGGCTTAAGTGCCTGCCCAGCAAGCACGAGGGCCCGAGTTCGACTTCCGGAACCCACATACGAAAAAAGGGCTGGTGATATCGCTCAGTGGCACGGGCACCTGCTGGCGCGCGAGGTCCTGAGGTCGACCCCCAGGACCCACAAAAAAAAAAAAAAAAAAAAAAAAAAAAGAAATGATGTTTTTGTGTACATTAGGTTAAATTAATATTTATAAAATTAATTCCACTTATTTCTTTTTATTTTTCTAAATGTGTACATTGCAGTTAAAGACGTATCTTCGTGGTACAGCACTTGCCTAATTGCATGTATGGGGCCCTGGATTTGGTCAATAATATAGTCAAAAAATGGTGGCTAGGTGCCATTTTTGGCCTTACAGCCAGCTTACCATAGACTGAGCCCTCAGACTATGGATTAAAATAAACTTCTTCTCTTTCATTGTGGGTGTTAAGTATTTTTTCTTCAATGACAATAAAGTTGACAAGTACAGAAAATTGTACTGCAGAAGCAGGATCTTTACTGTGACCTTACCTAATCATGTGGTTCGACGTCTTTGGAACAGGTTTGCAGAGTGAATTGGGGAGGGTTCGGCAGTGCAGGCAGGGGAAGCCTTAGGTTGCTAAAGAGAGAACTTGATGAGTAATTGTGATAGGAGCTCAGAAGATCAAACTGCTGATAGGAATTCAGAGAGTATAGACAAGGCTTATGCGGGTTCAGTTGGGAAAAGGGATGCTATTAAAAACTTGACTATTGGCCATATGTGTTTCTTTCTGACAAAGATTTTATGTTTTATATATGTCCAAAGTCTTTGTGAGAGACTGGGTTTCTTTGTGTGTGTGTGTGTGTGTATCTTTTCATATAAGGAAACCGTGGGATATTTAAGCTTGTGTGCCTGAGTCACTTCACTTAACATTATGGTCTCAAGGTGCATCCATTTTTCTACAAATGACTTGTTTATCTTTTTATGGCAGAGTAGTACTCCATTGTGTATAAATACCAGTTTTTAATCCATTCATCTTTGATGAACATGTAGGCTATTTCCAAGATTTAGTTATTATGGATTGTGTTGCCATAAACATGGCTATGCATTCATCACTGTGGTATGATGTCTTTATCTTTTTTGGAAATATACCTAGAAGGTGAATAGTTGGGTCTAATGGAATTTCTACTTTTAGTGTTTGGAGGACTCTCCATATTGATTTCCATAGTACTTGTATCATCAGTTTATAGTCCCACCAACAATGCAGAACAGTTGCTTTTTCCCCACAGCCTAATTAGCATTTGTTATTGGTCGATTCCTTGATGGTAGCCATTCTTTTAGAGTGAGATGGAATCTCAGTGTTGTTTTAATTTGTGTTTCTCAAGTGGCCAGTGATGTTAAACATTCTTTCATCTAGTTTGTTGGCTGTCTACATTTCTTCATCTGAGAATTGTCTATTCATTTTAGATGCCCATTTTTTGTTGGGTTTTTTAATTTGGGAGGTCTAATTTTTTATTTTTAGTTCATTAGCCATACTTCCAAAACTGTTATGTAGATTTAATGCCATCCCAATCAAAATACCAATAACATTCCTTAGCAACTTGGAGAAAGGAATCCTAAAATTCATATAGAACCAGAAGAAACCTAGAATAGCAAAAGCAATCCTGGGCCACAAGGGCAAGGCAGGGTGCATCATAATAGCGGACTTCAAGTTATACTACTAAACTACAGTGATAAAAACAGCATGGTATTGGGGGAAAACAAAACAAAACAAAACAAAAATCCAGACACATGAGTCAGTGGAACAAAAGAAAACATACAGAGTCAACTCCAGGCTCACTCAGCTATGCTATTTTTGACACAGGGGCCAAATCCCTTTGCTGGAGGAAATATAGTCACTTTAACAAATAGTGCTGAGAAACCGGCTTTCCACTTGCCAAAAGTTGACCCTAGGCCCATATTTATCACCATTTACTAAACTAAAATCAAAATGGACCAAAGATAAAAACACTAGAACAGAAACAATATGCTGTAAGACAAAATAGGTAAAGCTCTTGAAGACATAGATGTAGGCAAAGACTTCCTGAACAAAACCTAGGTTAAACAAGAAATAATACCAAGAATCAACAAATGGGATCATATCAAATTAAAAAGCTTCTGCACAGCAGAGGAAGCCACTAACAGAGTGAAGAGACAATCTACAGAATGGGAAACATTTTTGCCAGCTATTCCTCAGACAAAGGAATAAAAGAGACACTCAAAGTGTGCTGTTTATTCAGGATCACTGAAAGAAGAGTATCCCCCGTTCAGTCATCCAGGTATCAGCGGCTGCTGCAATGATGGTTTAAAGGGAACCAGCTACTCCTTGAGCTGGCAGCATACCTTGGTACCAGTCACGTGGTGCTGGTTTTTCAGGCATACATTTGTGGAGTTCTGGAAGCTTCTGCTCAGATTTCAAATGAAGGCCTACAAGGCAATGTGCCCTGTGAGAGGGCAAGGCATGAAGCTGTGAAAATGAAACCAAACATGCAGGGAAGACCTGAGGAAGTCAGAGATGCCAGAAGCATAATCTTCTGTGGAAAGCAGCAGCCACAAAGTAGAATCAGCCCAAGATAGAGGCCCTATGGGCTGCAAGGCCATAGGCATGGGGTTGCCCAAGTCCTTCAAAGCTCACGGTTACCACAACCTTCTCTGGGTTTTACACATGGAGATACAGGATTTAATGCTTTTCCTACTGGTTTTGGGTCTTGGTTTGGCCTGCATTCACATTTGTCTATTTGTCCCTTTTGCAATGGGAATCTTTACCCTGTACCATTATATGTTGGAAATATTTCACTTTCTTTTTTATTTCCATAGGGACTCACAGCTAAAAGTTTGCCTTGAGTGTTAGAAAAGATGTTCAACTTGGACTTTAAGAAATGCTGGAACAGCTAAGACTTCGGTTACTCTTAAAGATAGACTAAGTGCATTTTACATTATATCAGACATGAGCTTTTTGAGTGTCAGCGACAAAATATTGTCTAAAATGCAGGCTAAATATGTAAATCTAAAATGTCCATGTAAAAACTGCACTAAAACTTTTCTATCTTTTCCAGAGGCCATTTCTCAGCAAAATCCAGTTTATCTGCATGAGTGAAATTATTATAACGAGAAACTGCAGTAGTGTTTTTATTCTGATTCAAAAACCTTTGCACAAAAACTTGATGTATACAATTCAACCAGCCATACAAATTGTCAGAAAATCATTCTCTAGCTTGAAAGAGTTCTAGTGGGAAACAGGCTATCTTCTGCTGTTCTCCTTTGTTTATTTGCTTGCTGCCTTGCTTGTTTTAGGGCCTTTCCTACACACAGAGGATTCTTTTTCCCCTGAAGCCGGGGGCTGTACTGAGGGCCTCACACATGCAAAGCTTCTACTCTATCGCTGGACTACACGCCCAGTCCCAGGAATATTCTGAAGGTAGAAATACTGAGAAGCAAAATATTAAATGCATGAGATGCATACCAGTTCACAATTACCAATTTAGTCCAAGTAGAAAACACAAATCTGGTTTTCAACTACTCAGTACTTAAAGTTCTTATGACAATTTGGCTTGATGCTGTAACACTCACTCTGGCAAACGTTGTGTTGAATTTCCCAATGATTGTTTTCTTCCAAGTTAAATGCAACCCTTTTTCAAATGAATAATTATTTATTGGATGATAGGCTTTTGTGGTGGAGGTCTGTCTTGAAGGATTATCTATTTTTCACTCCATGCTTATATGAATCTGTTGTTCATACTGATATAGCACATTTGTTATCACTCTATGCCTAAAAAATTTTGTTATGTTCACTGGTTCTGTAGGTTAAAGATTTGGACAGGTCACAGCAGAAACAGATTTTCCTTGTTCAGTGATATTTGGAGCTTTGGCAAGATAGCCTCAACATTTGAGAATGAGTGATCAGTGTCATTTACAGGTGCCTTCATTCACAAATCTGGCAGTACATTCCAACTGTCAGCTTGGGACTTGACTGGGAATTGCAAATGGAATTGCAAATGGAATCTCCATCTGGTTTCTTTTTTTAATTTTTATTTTTTATTAGCACATGTTTGCAGTATACAATGATTACATTCTTTATAGGAAATTGGTACATGTACATAAAACATCTTAATTCCATTTTCTTCCCCTCCTACCCCATTCCTTACATCTCTGGGTCCCCTCCCCATTTACAAAAGATCTTTCTCCTAATTATCTTTCTTTTATTTTGCTCTTTATTTATATTTTGGTTTTCATTTATAAGAACCATGTGATATTTAAATATGTGTATCTGATATATTTCATGCAGCATTACATTCTCAAGGTGCATTTTTTTCCTGCAAATCACTTAAGTTTATCCTTTATGACTGAATAGTACAACATTTCGTGTAAATACCACATTTTCTTTATCCATTCTTCTGTTGATGGACATATACACTACTTCCAAGATTTAACTATAATGAGTTGTGCTGTTATAACATAGGTTTGTGTTCATCACTGTAATATGATGTCTTTAACTCTTTTGGAAAGATGCTTAAAAGGAGAATAGTTGGTTCAAATGGAATTTCTATTTTTAGTTTTTTGAGGAATGTCCATACTGTTTTCCATAGTGGTTGTACTGGTTTACATTCCCACCAACAATATAAAAAGTTTCTTTTTTCTTGAAGTCTTTCCAGTATTTGCTATTATTTAACTTCTTGATGATAAGCATTCTTTCTGGAGTAAGATGAAATCTCACTGTTGTTTTAATTTGCACTTCTATAATGGCCAGAGATGTTGAACATTTTTTTCATGCATTTATTGGCCATTTACCCTTCATCAGAAAAGTGTCTATTCATATTTGTTGCCAATTTTTTATTTGGGTCTTTTATTTTGTGAGGTCTAATTTTTTTGGAGTTCTTTATACATTCTGTTATATTAGTCCTGTGTTAGAGGGAGAGCTGGCAAAACATTCTTCCCATTCTGTAAGTTGTCTCTTCAATGTGTTGGTTGTTTCCTTTGCTGTGCAAAAGCTTTTCAACTTGATAGGATCCCATTTGTTTATTCTTGATTTTATTTCTTGTGCAATTTGGGTTCTATTCAGAAAGTTCTTGGCTACACTGATGTCTTTAAAAATGTTGCCTATTTTATCTTCTTGTAGATTAGACGTTTCTGTTTTAACCTTTAAATCCTTGATTCATATTGCTTTCAATTTAGTACATGGTGAGATATATGGGTCTAGATTCAATCTTCTACATGTGGATAGCCAGTTTTCCCAGGATCATTTTCCGTACATCATGGCTTTCTTGGAATGGTTAAATCCTTATGATGTAATTCAGAGTTCCAAAGTGAGTCTTCTAGTGATTAAGACAGAAGCTGTGTTGATTTTTGTGAGCAAATCTCAGAAATCCCATCCTGTCACTCTTAAGGCACTTTATGAGTTAGAAGCAAACCACAAGCCCATTTAGTTTCAGAGAAGGAAGGAACATAGGCTCTACCTCTGAATAGAAGGGATACCACAGAATTTTCAAATGTGTTTTTACATCTGTCACACGGTGGGAGAAAAGTATGTCTACAGAATGAGCCTCAAAAGACAATAGTAAAATTATATAGGTAAATATTAATGGAATATTTAGTTTTCTGTTAGACTAATATTGATAATTATGTGATTTGAGTTGCTGTGTATTAGTGTTGGTAGGAAAAGTACTGAAAGTTATTTTTCTCCCTGGAGAAAATTCTTTAATCCATTAAGAAATTAGCAAGTATCCAATTTTCTAGAAATTGAAAAATAGAATTAGAAGTACAAACTTTAAACATCAAATATTCCTTCCTTTTTCTATTAACAGCTTTCGCTTCAGAGGTTTTTTTTTTTTTTTTTTTTTGTTAAGTTTATTGGTACATGTTAGATATACATAATGATCATACTCATCATAGGGAATTTGTTTCCCTACATGATATATTTTGATTCCTCTTTTTTTCCCAATCCCCTCCTCCCTTCAACCCCTCTTCCTTTTCCTATTTACAAAGCTTTGTTTCCATTTTATTCTTTTTTAATCATGTTTTTTTCTTTTCCCTCCCTTCCTTTCCTCTTCCCCCACCCTAGTTCATCTTTCCTTTTGAACAATTTCTTTGCATTTCACAATATATATTGTACATTTTGATCCTTATTTACTCTTTCAGTTTCTCACACCAGGGAGACAACGTGATGTTTACATATGTGAGTTCAATTTATTTCACTTCAGAGTATGTTCTCAAGTTGCATCCATTTACCTAGAAATGTCTCAAATTTATCTTTCTTTATGACAGAGTACTACTCCATTGTATAAAAATCCCACATCTCCTTTATCCATTCCTTGCTTGATGGGCATTTGAGTTGTTTCCAAGATTTAGCTATTACAAACTGTGCTGCTATAAACATGAGTGTGCATATATCGCTGTGGTATGATGTTTTTAATTCTTCCAGGAAGACACCCAGAAGGGGAATAGTTGGGACAAATGGGACCATTAACCCTAGTTTTTTGAGGAATCTCCACACTGATTTCCAGTGGTTGCACTAGTCTACACTCCCACCAAGAGTGGAGAAGTTTTCCTTATTCCCCACAGCCCCTCTAGCATTTGTTATTGGCTGATTTCTTGATGGTAGCCATCCTTTCTGGAGTGAGATGGAATCTTATTAAAAAGCTTTTGCACAGCAAAATAAATCACCAACAGAGTGGAAAGACAACCCACACAGTGGGAAAAACTTTAACCAGTTGTCCTTTAGATAAAAGACTTATATCTAGAACATATAAAAAATTGAAAAAATCAGACCCCCCCTGCAAATTTAAAGACCCAATCCAAAAATGGGCATCTGAGATGAATGAATACACACGTCTCAGATGGAGAAATAAAAACAATAAATGAATATTTGAAAAATGTTCAACAGCACTGGTTATTAGAGAAATGTAAATTAAAACTTCAAAATTTTTTATCTTCTTGATTAGTTCTAAAAGTAAGTGCATTAGTGTTATTCATTCTGTGTAAATAATATAGATGTATATTGTGTAGGAAATTAACACTTACTGAATAAGACTGCTCTTTGGGGAACCATTATTTCTTTGGTTATTTAAGATTTTAACATTGATTTTATGATTATTTTCTTATTTCATTTAAAGAAGCTGCTCTCCTAAGTGAGTACAAACGTATGACTGAAATTGTGTGTGCTTCTCTGTTGCTTTTCTTTTAAATATAGATGGTTCACATTTGAGTTAGTCCTCTTAATATTCCACTGAAAACAATGATATGGGCTCTGCATTTTGGGAAATTATATTCCCAGAAAAAAGATACGTATATTAAATAAGCATATAAAGAGCAAAAACTGGCAGGAAGCCATACATTTTATGATGAAAGAAAAATGGGTTAAGTGAAATACAGTGACATGATAGGACTGGAGAAGGTATAGTAGGATTTTGCTTTCAGGGAAGATCTCATTGCAATTATAATCTCTAAAGTGTGAAGGACCTGTAGGCAAGACAACTGCAGTCTTGTGAAAATTCTAGGGGCTCACAGTGACTATTTCATTACCTTAACATTCACCACCTTTTTGAGTAAATTCCAACCTCATAGAATAATGTAGTATTACTAAAACATGAGATAGTTATACCTGGATATACCTTAATGGTTATTCTGTTTCTCTTATCCTTTTTTTGCCAGAAATAAAGAAAGAATAAAGCAAATACTAAGTCAGTTTTTAACATCTGACCAAATACTAGCCTTTCCTCATCTTCCAAAATAGTAACTTTGCCATACATAGTAACTACATTCATCTTGAGAAATTGGTGCGTATACACACAAAAATCTAAAAGCACAAAATAATAACTGTTTCCTTCGATATTTTCAGATAGTCTGCCGCTTGCTTATAGTTAGGGCTTCACAATTTTACTTTTCCTTGTTTATTTTTCTTACTAAATGGTGAGTTTTACTGGTGAAAACCTTTTTGTTTTTTAGGTGTTTGTGTTATCTAAGTGTTGGCATGTAATAAACTCAAAACAGTGTTCCTTTAATATAGCTTTGATTCCAAAAACTAAATAAATTATTTTGAGTTTACTGTTTGAAAGACAGTATATCTAATTATCAATTCCTTCAGTTATACTTGACCATGTGTTTCATGTCTCTCCTAATCCATAACTGCTGACATTATGGAAAATTGCCTAATAATGCTCCTGAAACATGGGCATTATTTAAACGATGAGAGATAGTTAAATGAGTTAATTGTGTTTATCAGTCAGTGATGAAAAACAATCCCTGAATGAGAGGACTGCTATTTATTATATGGGATTTGCAGCTTTTCTAACACATTCTCCCAACTAATGACCTCCTGTTAGGTGTAAATGTGTTTTCAGTGTCCTGCTACGTGAAGAGCTGTGCTATTTATTCTTTGGTAATTATAGGTTAGCTTGTCTATTAAGACCTGTGAAATAAAAGTAACAGTGGTGATAAAACCATACGTGTCTATTCACATAGAAGAAATAAAACAAGCAAAGACACACACCACCTCAACTTGTTTTTATGCAGCTTTTGCATCCTGGAGTTCCTCCCTCTGCACCTGCTCCTTCTTTGCCTACCTTGGATTTTATTTCAGAGAAACCATGGTCTTTACCCAAAATTCAAAATTTTTTTTAATTATTCCATTGCTAAATTTTTGTCATGTAATAATAGTGTTCTTTTAGCTTCAAGTTTATAAGAGTAGTGATAATAGTAGCAACTGATAATCAGACTACACTTCAGAGCTTCTGAAGAAATTTCCACATATATATTATTTGGTATATCCTTTATTTCTGTGACTCCACCACCTGCAAGTACTGTTTATACAAATATGGATGAGTGGTAATTTCCTAAATCATTCACCCCACTAATATGTCATACAAGCTCCTTGGCATATATTGTGTGTTTGATAAGATTGGCCTTGTGATTGCTCAGTGACTGGGCAGTACCGAAACCTTCATCCTTGCAACTGCTATTTATTTGCTTTCATTCTATTTCTCTTACAACGTGCTATTTGCCAATCTTAAAATTTTAACATCTACCTCTGTGAAGCATTTCCTCGGTCATCACCATTTCCATTATTTCCATTATAGCAAAGAGAAACTTGGCCAAATGAAGTTATTGTTACATCCTGTAGCATGCTGTTAGGAACTTGTAAATATTTATAGTTCTCCTTTTGAAGAAACTCTTAAAATTGCCATCACAACTTAAAATACTTATAACCTACTGTATTGTGCTATATATAGCAAATACATAATGCAAGTTTGTGGCAAATTGATATTTGGGAGGAAATAGTTTCATTAAACAATCTTATAAACAAATAAAGGTGATGATTGCTCATATTTCCTAATAAAAATTCTTATATTAAAATGCAGTCCTGTTCTATTTTGGTTTGCAGAGATTCTAAGTTTCAATAGTTCCACTGAAACCTGTCTGAAGTCAGTAGGTTTTACACAAAGGCAAAGTTTGAATAAATTAATTTTGGATTAGGTGCTGTACTTGAAGTTTGGATTCAGTGCAGAACCTGTGGACTCAAGAGCAGGTTTTGAGAGGTTGTTAATAATACATTGAAGCTGGTAGCATAATTCTTATTGAGTTGATGGCCTTCTTAATTAGGTATTGAAACATTCATTCAATTGAATTTAGTAATTTCCTGAATTACTGATCATCAGCCTACAAACTCCTATTTCAGTTAATAGATTTAAACGTAACACACTTCCTATAGTAGGGTTTATGTTGAATGTCACAAATTTTCTTTTTTAAAATTTTTATTCTTTGTGGGTTTTTGAGACATGTTTTCTTTATGTAGTTCAGGCTGGCCTTGAGCTCACTGGCCTCAAACTCTCTGGGATCCTCTTGACTCCGCCCTTCCACATGATTGGATTAAATTCATGTCCCACTACATCAGAACACAGTTGTGATAGAGAGCCATGAGGGGAATGTGAATGGTGTTTATTTTTTTTATCAGGCAACAATAATCATGGAGTGCATCTTATAATGCAAGACTTTAGGTGAACATAAGTCGTGTGGCATTTAAATTTAAATGAAATCCTGTAACTTTAAGCCAGGAGAAATAGTTAAAATAATCAATAGAAAAAGATCTGATATCTAGATGTTTAAAAATTTACAATGAGATTTGCATTTATCTAGGGCGAAACACTTTTCCCAGTTAGTATAAAGTCACATCACCGAAGCAACGGAAAGGGCAGTCAGGGAACTGAGAGAGATTGAGAGAAACATAACAATTTAACCAACGTGCAAATAGGAAAAACAACTTTCTAGATGATAATAATTTATATAAATATTTATTAGGAAGCATTAGAAAAATGTTAAAAATATTGATTAAAAACTGTACTTAAGGGCCGGTGAGATGGCTCAGCGGCGTAAGCGCCTGCCTGGCAAGCGCGAGGGCCCGAGTTCGACTCCTGGAACCCACATACGAAAAAGGGGCCGGTGATATCGCTCAGCGGCACAGGCACCTACTGGCGGGCGAGGTCCTGAGGTCGACCCCCAGTACCCACCAAAAAAAAACAAAACAAAACACTGTACTTAAGGGCCGGGGATATAGCTCAGCGGCACAGCACCTGCCTGGCAAGCGCGAGGTTGTGAGTTTGATTCCCGGTACTGGAAACGAAAAAAAAAAACAACAAAAAAAACTGTACCTAAAAAGTCAGTTTTGAAAATTTTACCTCCAGACAGATATTTATGCTATTAACAATTTAGACAACCTCGACAAGGATTCCCATACATGATGTTTATGATACCTAGAGTAACAGAAATAGCATAAAGTAGGTGATGTAGAGAGAAATTTTGGTACCAATAAACCGTGCCAGAAACAATCCTTAGAAGATGTGCATAAGTGCTTCCAATGCTTATTGTGTTTGAAAGTTGTATCAGAAACCTAATATTTGTCATGATATTATATTATTATGCTTGCATTGGTAGCATGATAATCAAGATGTCTTGTGACACAGTTCTGTCTTTCTGCGGGAATTTTGTTTTCTAGTATAAAATTCATTTATAAATAATCCATCCAATAGTTAAACAAAAATGACATAGGAAAAGGGCGAATCAGATTAAAGGTATCCAAAAAGAATTTTGTTTTAGTAGGGAGGGTTTTTGTGTCTATGCATTATGTTTAGCATTTAAAGCTACAAAAATTATATACAGGAGAATAAACTAATAAACTAAACTAATTTCCTTGTGGAAAATTTAGTCCTATTAGGCAATTAAAAGCAAGTATTGTTTCAAATATGCAAAATAATTTAGGTTCAGATATTACTATATGCTTTTTAGTACAACTTTAATTTCTATAGATACTCTGAAGTGAGATTGATCATTGTGTATAGCAGGTAAGTATGCTTTGGTTTGAAGGTATAAAAATTCAACTCATGGTTTTTAAAAAGGGTAAGTAATTTTCTCAGGTACTAAGACTTCCAACAACATGGATAAATTTAATCGCTGCTTGATTCACAGAGTCAATATCCCTTGATTCAATTGCTTTCTTCAAATATCAGTCCTCTGACATTTCACTCTATTTTCAGACACACTTCCTTCTTGTGTTGTACGGTGCCTGCCACCAGTCCACTTAATATAGGAAAAGGAAAACGTCTCCAGAGGCTGGTGTGGTGGCAACACACCGACAGTAATCCCAGCAGTCTATGAGGATGAGGCAGAGGATCATGAGTTTGAGCCCATACTGGGCAATGTAGCAACTTAGGGAGATTCTTTCTCAAAATAATAATAATAATAGTGATAATAATAATAATAATAGTAATAATTATGGCTGAGGACATAGCTCTGTGCAAAGACCCTGGATTCAATCTCCATAGCCTCAAAAGAAATTTAAATTAAAAAGGAGAAAATCTCTGCAGGAGAAACCTAAGCAGCCCCAGAATATCTCATTCGTTCTGATGAAGTCGTGTGCACATCCTCAAGCAAGCCACTCAAACTAGACTTACGACAAGTCTGCCAGCCTGGGACCTACAAATTAAATCAGTTTTGGGGGAATCACATGTACTGAAACGTGGAGAGGAATCTTATCCCAAATGAGAATTACCAACCAAAACAGGTATTGTTCCCTAAATGATAGATCCACGATAACCTGGAAAGGTTTTTAAAGGAGACTGAAATATTTTTGTTTCAGGAAGGATATACATGATCTCCTGGCCTAATAAGTAAATAGAACTAAAGATGGATTCAGACTTCTTTTCTAGAATAAGGGCAAAGAGTTGTTGTCAGTGAAGATACCTTTTTATTTTTTTATTTTAAAGAGGAAAAAAAATGATACAGAATTTCCTAACAATATAATAGGAAATTAACAATGGTTAATATATTGCATATTATTATCTTCAAAGTAGTTGATCAGATTACAAGATACAGGCATGCAAAATTGATCAAACAATACAAGCACAAACTTTTCTTTTCAATGAACTAAAAGAAAGTAGTATTCTTAGCTATCTTGTATTTACACACGATAGCTAAGATAATATATATATATTCTTTTTCTTTTCCTTTCCTTCTTTTCTCCTTTCCCCTATCCCAGCGCTTTCCTTTTGAGTAGTTTCTTTCCCTTTCACAATATCTATTGTAGATTTTGGATTTTATTTACTCTTTCAGTTTCTCACACTAGGGAGACAATCCGATGTTGCGAGTCTGATTTATTTCACTTATGAGTATGGTCTCTAGTTGCATCCATTTACCTACAAAAGCCTCAAGTATTTTTTTTAAGGTCACATTCATAAAAATAATGAGAGTTTTATATCACACATAATCATGCTAAATAATTACAAACTAATTTATTTATTCCACAATGCAATTATTTCTGAGTATATGGTAGGAGAGAAATATGCAGATTTTTTCTTTTAGATTACACTTTAGGTTCCTATGTTCTTTTAATGGTTTAAGAAAGTTGTATTTTAAATGCAAGACTTTTATTGTACCTTAAAGTTCCCTTGTGGATTTTCTTTGATTTCCTGAGCTTTAGGTTTACAAAAGTAGTCAAGTGAACCAAAACTGAATAGACAGAAAGGCCGCCACATTGAAAAATGTAAGTTATGCTGTGGATGCTGCATCTTCAGTTTTATTTTCTATAGAATCAGTTATAAAACTTTGGTGCACAGGCTTTTAATCACTTTTATTGGCTTATATGTATTGGGTTAAGGCAAAGTTGAAACTGTTGGTTGTGGTCTGGGATCAAGAAGAGATCAGGGAAGGCAAAAGGAGTTGGAGAGAGAAAAAGAAAAATAGGCAGGAACATAAAATAAAATATTCCCATATACCAGAAAGGAGAGATTCACATATTTCTTCATCTGTAGAATGTGTGAAGTGTGTTTCTATTAGAATGGAAATGCTTCGCCTTGCATGCTTTCTGTATTATAAAGAAAGCAATTGACTTTCTATTCATGCTTCAGCCTTACCTTTTATCATCAAAGGTGCTGCTATTTTAGTGTCCCATCCTGAAATGTGATGACAACACATGACCTTCACAGATTCTGAGTGGAATCCAGCTGCTGACAACATGCTCCACACCTGTGTTTCTCTCAGACACAATTACTTAAACTCAGGATAACTTTACATCAGCTGTGTTAATGATGCTGCATCATCAAGTGATAACACGATCACAGCTTCTGACACTGATTTTCTTAGCTATGGTATCAGTTTTCTTATGAAGTTATTACCTTCTGCTTTTCTTCCATTTTATTTTCACTGTGAGGTTAATTTTCATTAAGCCTGAGTGAAATACTGAAGGAAAAATATAGAATCTGACAACTTCAACAAGAAAAGGAAAAGAAAGGTGGCAGAAGATTTCACAACAAATGTAAAGGAAGACAGGGAGGGCAAAATTGACTCTATGGTTAAAAGTAAAAGCAAAGGAAATAGATTCTTGCAGATTCATCTGTGAGGAAATACTACGGTAATTCTAGCGTTCATACAGGGAGGTCGGATGAATCTGAACTTGCTGTCCACAGACTGTTTTACTCAGGGCACTGTGTACCATGGCAATGTATAATGAAAATTGTTAGTTTACATATTTTATTAGTTTTCTAATTTGTTGGAAATATTGTAGATAATGAAATATGTGAATAAAACAGAAAAGATTCATTTATTTTTCTCTATGATTTATTGCAAATTTAGAACACTATGATTTGACTTTTTCTAAAAGTATTATTCATTAAAAATGACTCTTAAGTGATATCCAAAGAAATCCATTATATGTGTACACGTATGCATGAATATATGTGTGTATACATATGTGCATATGCTTTATTCATTCCTTTAATTCAAATAAATGATTTTAGACTGAATTGGACCAAAGCGGTTACCCCAATAAGAAGTATCCTTTGAAGATCTGCTTACTTAGTGTTGAGGAAAGGATTATAAAGCCACAATAATTGGAGGCACTGTGTACCCATTCTAAAGAAGTGCTGAGCAAATGAATATATCTTTTACCCTGGAAACTAGAAACTTAAATCAAATTTGCTACTTTGGTTGTATTTTGAGAGATGCTTGAATTATGCTTCTGGTATTTATATGTTAACATTCTTCAGTGTATTTTTTAAGTAAAAAAATGAGTAACAGATTGTAGTTTGAAAGTTGTTTAAGCCTATAATGACCAAATATTTAACATCATTAGAATTTTCTTTGTTTTTCTTCTTCCTGAAAATGAACTTGGCAATTAAGAGAGGTTTAAAGTTCATGTCTCAATAATACGACAAGTCATTGATCAGTGGTATTACTATACAATTCTAATAGTGAGCTAGAAAATATTTTAAAAGTTGAAAAACTTAAGAATAGAATATGGAAAATAATATAGAACACTTCCATAATGATGCTTTTTAGAGACAATGTTTTATTTATTTTATTATATAACTTTTGTATAGTACGTTTTTATTTAAATTGAATCCATGTTGTGTATGTTTGGGATTTTCTTTTAAAATTCTGTCATATATGCCTACTTTCTTATGATAAAATCATTCTGCAGGCCGGTGATATAGCTCAGTGGCATAAGCACCTGCCTGGCAAACGCGAGGTCCTGAGTTCAACTCCCAGTACCTGCATTAAAAAAAAAAAAGATTATTCTGCAAAATCATCCCAATGAATATAGGATATTTTAGTTTTAGCATCATATGTAAAATTTAACAGTTTTATAGATTTTGGGGTTTTTTTATTTAAAGTGAAATTATAAACATCTATATATATTAGTATTGCAAATCAGATCTATCTTCATATTACATAATATGTTGGCCAATTTATGTTTTAGAAATTTTTACAAATTTTAATTTCTATTATCATGGTATTCTTATTGATAATAAAAATCACTTCAAAATTAGATATAAAATCAATTTAAAAGATGCTAACTAGGTAGGCAATATCACATTTTATTTGGAGGTGTATAGTAAATGAGATAACATTTTTTCCAAAAGAATATGTTTGTTTTGATTTTTGTTTTTTTCATTTCATATGTCTGTGATTTGCCCATTTTTCTATAGCTTTTAAATACTTAGGGTTTTTTTCAGTATTCACATTAATACTAGGTTCTGGGGGCCAGTGAGATGGCTCAGCGGTGTAAGCGCCTGCCTGGCAAGCGCAAGGGCCCGAGTTCGACTCCCGGAACCCACATACAAAAAAAGGGCTGGTGATATCGCTCAGCGGCACGGGTGCCTGCTGGCACGCGAGGTCCTGAGGTTGACCCCCGGTACCCACAAAAAAAAAAAAAATACTAGGTTCTGCTAGGATTTTATGAAAGTACGAGCATTGTATTATTTAAAGAAATAAGTAAGCAATATTCATATCCAACTTGTAAATTAATAGCCCTTTCACTCCTTTTGATAGACATTATTTGCAAAACTCCAGCAAGTTCAGATTATGTGACATGAGCTTGTCATTGGTGTTTCTGAGGAAGAGTCATCATGAATCACAGAGGAGACAGTGTAAGGTTCACAGTTTCAGGTGACATTTCTATTGCCACCGCACGATGGAGAATGTCAGACCTTTAGTAATATATCAAATACAGATTCAAGATGAAACTCATATCTCACGGGAACTTTTTCAAGATCCAATTGGGACATATCAAAAGTTTTACATAATTATTATTCTTGGATTGGCCTAAATAATCCAACATATTTGTAGAAATTTTCATGGAACAGTTCTGAAAAATAAAATATCCAGAGGAAAATGTCAAAGAACCTGAGACTCTAAAAATACAATGGTTTGTTTAGGTTGCAGTAACAAAACCATTTACTAAGAAGTTCTGGAGACTTGAAATTCAAGATCAAGTTGCTGATAGAATTGGTTTCTTGTAAGACCTCTTTTTCTGGCTTTGAAATGACTACTTTGTTACTGTGCTTTTACAGTATGCGCAGACAGAAAGGCTTCTGGTGTTTTATCTGATTAGGTTCCCAGCTGAATGACCTCATTTACTTTTAATGACCACCTTAAAAATACTCGTAACTACAAATACAGTTACTGTTTCATCGTAATAGTTTTTGTGGGGGAATGGGTTTCAGGCTCTCACCGATATTTAAAGGTT
This sequence comes from Erethizon dorsatum, assembly GCA_028451465.1. Taxonomy (NCBI): domain Eukaryota; kingdom Metazoa; phylum Chordata; class Mammalia; order Rodentia; family Erethizontidae; genus Erethizon; species Erethizon dorsatum. The sequence goes on from CM051836.1 coordinate 18,608,060, forward strand.
CCGTTAATTCTATATTATGCAAAGGAAAATAAAACTCTGAGACACTGGATTGTAAAAAGTAAAAAATGAATTAAAATATCAAATAAGAATTAAGATCCTAATAAGTGAAATATTCCAGTAAACAAACCTGTTTCCCTTGTTTCACAATTCAGTTCAACAACTAAAAGGTAAACATATCCCCAGGAGTAAAGCTTGGCACTCAAGAACAGCTCAGTGGCAATGGGATGGACTAATCTTTGGTGCAAATGTGTATTTATTTTAAAATTCATAGAGTATATAATCCTATACCAGGACATTTTAAGAGTAAATGCGTTCCTTCATTGTGTCAAAATAAATACAGTTTAGCTTTATATTTTCCTGCATATAACTTCTTACATACCTTCAAGAGTTTGAAAAAAAATATTGAAATATAGCCTCCACAAGCCATCTGCCAGTCTTTTTTCAGATTCTGTTGGGTCAGCTGCGAAGTTTTGCTGTTAGAAAATGCATTCCTCTAAGACAATTCTAACAGATGGTTTACTTTGATGGTTTCCCGCACTGTCCTGTGTTTTACAGGAGACGGACTCCAAACCATCTGAGAAAGTGCCCAGGAAATTTGATTAATTTCCTTTTGTGTTTTAATTTCCACCCATGTGAAACACATATTCATGGGGAAAAAATGTTTAGGAAAATTGTGATTTCTCTTAAGGCAATCCCATCCCTGTATCTAGCCACATTACCAGTAGAAGCAATTCTAGTGTCCTGATAGTCAGGATGATATTCTTTTCTTTGTCCACGTCCATTTAAGAATTGTCATCTTAAAAATGAGTATTATTTTCCTCCCTACAGATTACAATATCTGAAGATGAAGTTTTCTATTCTGCCTGAAGCTGCAGTTGTTTAACATATATGTGTTTGTGGGATTGAGTATGTATTTAATACATTTGAATTCTTTTTTTTAATTTTAAACAGAAAAAAGTAAAAACTAACAAAACAGAGTTTCAAAACAGGCTAGTAGAGGCCGGTGAGATAGCTCAGTGGCATAAGCACCTGCCTGGCAAGTGCGAGGTCCTGCGTTCGACTCCTGGTACCCACATATGAAAAAAGGGCCGGTGATATCACTCAGTGGCACGGATGCCTGCTGGCGCGTGAGGTCCTGAGTTAGACCCCCAGTACCCACAAAAAAAAAAAAAAAAAGAAAAACAACCCAAAAAAACAGGCTAATAGGAAAGTAACAATGATCAACACATTGCCCATTGTTATATTCACAGTAGTTGTTCAGAGTACAAGATATGGGCATGAAACATTGTCCAGAAAATTACTAGCACAAAACTTTTCCCTCAGTGAATCAAGAGAAACCAGCTGTAGTTTGTCTGTATAATTTTAAATAGGAATATACACCAAAGGCTTCAGTTTAATTCATGACATAAGCATTTTTAAAGTATTTGGAGACTAGTTTTAGTATATTATGTTATTTCTTCTTTCAAAGTTAGTATGAAATTATAACATTAAAAGCTGTAAGTGAACATATACAGTGCTATGACTCGATGCAATGTAGCAAAGAATGAGGGATCCGTGATGTCGGGAGGTTTTCTAGGACTAAAGATTTCCCCCTAGTATTTGAACTGTGAGAAATAATTGAAGAAGCGAATAGTAAGCAAAGCCCAGAATTTGTAGCAAGTGGCAGGTCATTCTTAAGTCATTTGATTTTTTTTTTTTTCAGCTAGCAGAGAAAATAAATAGCAAACTTGGAGTTGTTTGATATGATTTATACATTTAGGTACACACTTAGGGCTGGGGTATGGCTGAGTGTAGAGCATTTTCTTAGCATGCATTGATCCCTCCGTTGCATTTTGAGCACCTCTAAATAAACACTTTGACTGCTCTGGGGATGCGTATAGGATAGCAAGTATGAGTTCAGGGAGACTATTTAGGAAGACATTACCTTCATTTGGGTACAAGACAATGAAAATTAGTAGAGAGAATTAGAGGTTTTGCTGGTGAGAAATCGCTGCTTTAAAGAATATTATGAGATGCAGTTGACAAGACATGAGAGAAGGCAAAGCCAATATTGAGAATGATTTTATTCTGAGTACCACTGATCATCAGATTTGAACAATTTCACATGTGTGGAATTTCAGATGTCTTTGAGGTTAACTAAGTGTTGGATATGAAATAAACTGAATATATAGAACTAGAGTTTATAGGAGAAAGAAGTATGCTAGGTTACAGATGTAAATGTATCTGAGTGATATTACCTAGGAGATTATATAGATTGACAAAAAAGCATTGAGCAAATACTTTAATTCACACAGCAGAAGCAGATATAAGGAAGTCAGAGAGTTTACAAAGTCAATAACTTTTTAAATCCTATGTATATCCGTAAAATCACTATTAATATACTTTTAAAACAACCTTATTAAAAGAGAGAGGTGTGAGGTTTACTTGAGACCACGGCTGGTCATCATAGTTAGAGAAATGGAGAAATCATTCTACGTTGCACTTAAATTTTATGGAGCATTTTGTAGTATCATTTAACTAGTTTTAGATTTTATATCCATCATAGTAATTGTTCTCCCACAAAGATGTGGTGAAAACAGAGCAATAGGAAAAAGTCCGTGGATAAACTTTTTAAAAGTTTCTATGGGAATCACATAACTCAACGAATTTGGTATATGGCACCTCCTCTAGGAATTATTAATGGCGAGAGGAATGATGACTCATTTACTGCATAAAGAAGTGGGGTATTTCCAAAATGCTGCATAAGGAATCACGCTACACACTTGTGGCTAGAAAAGTAAATATGTCATGGTAGTAGTTTTTTATTTTCTCTGCCTTTGCATGACTACCTTAGTTTCTACAGAATGTTGGAAAAGGCGAGCTGTAAGTGTTCCGTTCAACCTCATACTCCATCAGACATATCGAATATGTTATTCCACCAAAATAATATGAGTACATTGGAAGGTGTTAGGAAACTATATTCTTCATTATCGGGTTTTACTCTGAAACACTTTGAAATCTGGCTGTTATGATTTGATGCCTTAAAGCAGCTGTTGTTAAGATTTTGGACATTTTCAGAGGGAAAAGAGAAAAAAAACCCTGAAAAATGGTGGGGCAGGCTAGAGGGATTTCATGTTTCTTGTTCTGTGAGTTTAATAATGCCCCAGACGGTTGACACCTGAGATTTGCAAAAATCGTTGAAGCATTTGGGTTAATGTTTAATCTTCATTCTCTGATCCTATAAAAATGGTATTAAAAACTATATTTTCTATAATGTTTGCATTGTTATGACACATTAATTTTATAATATTCTTCGTGTTCTCTTTTTCTGTAGGAAACACTTGCTGACAGTACTAATTTCAAACTTCTAAAACAGAAACTACAAATGTGGAACACATGCATTTTTAAAATTTTCATAGTTACACTAAAAAAGGCAAAAAGGAACAGGTAAAATTATTTTAACAATGTTTTGTTCTCAAATATAAAATATCATTCCAAGATCTAACTAATATACACATAATTGAGAGATTTGAACATTATCTTTTTATATTAGGTTATCAACATATTCCATGTATTTATTACTGACAGCATATTTCTACTCAGGTAAGAAAAACATTTCAAGGACTCAATAACTTTGTTTGCCTAGCACCACCAAATGACACGAAGAGTTAAAGGAACACACTTAAAAATGATAAGACTTCTAAAAAATTTCTGGTTATTCCAATAGATATGTGCAAATGTAGAGACAACAATAAAGATTATGCATTTCAAAACTACAAATAAGAGACAGGATACTAGCCAAAAACTCACAACTCAGCCTCATTATTTATATATGAACTCAGTAGGAATGAAAATTTTCAAGGATAGAATATAGCAGAAGCCTAGGTAAAAACTGACAAGGTTCTCAGCCCTGCAGGTAATTCAAAAGTTTCAAGTAAGAGATGTCTATAGGTAGCAAAATGAATAAGTAGAGATCTTAATTACCATGGAGAGTAAAGAGTGAATCAGCATGGCACATAGGTCCAAGGAAAATTAGTTAAAAATGAAAAGTCTTGTAAGTTAACCAAAAAATATCCTTATGAGGTGGTGAGGATTGTACCTTCATTTAATTATCTTTAATTCTCAGGAGTAACTAGACAATATTGGTCTACCTTTTGATAACTTATTAAAAACTCATTGTGACTAGATAATTGAAGAACAATGTTGTCTGGGAATGCCAGAACTTAAAAAAAAAAAACAAAAATGTTGACTTTTCCTATATTTTAGCTTTATACACTATTCACATCACCTAATTAAAAAAATTCTGTGTGTCACAGATAGACTGTCCAAACAACCAGTATATACAGAGCATCTTATTTAAGTATTCTTTTGGTCTGTCTTTTTGATCTCAGCTTAGTGGTTCTGCCATTCCTACCACTATGATAAATTCAATTTAAAAATAAGATGTTACTAAAAGCAGCGGAGTTAAACTATTAAGAATTAATACACACATATTTTTCTCAGGGGTGAAACAGGGTAGCTTCTCTTTTTGGAGAACTGATTTATTATTTCCTAATATAGATATAGAGTCCAGTCATTTTTAGCAAGTAAAATATATGGTTTTTTTTTTTTTTTTTTTTTGTGGGTACCGGGGGGTCGACCTCAGGACCTCGCGCGCCAACAGGCGCCCGTGCCACTGAGCGATATCACCAGCCCCTTTTTCATATGTGGGATCCGGGAGTCGAACTCGGGCCCTCGCGCTTGCAAGGCAGGTGCTTATGCCGCTGAGCCATCTCACCGGCCCAAATATATGGTTTTTAAAATTTTCTGGACTAGTAAATTCCCTCTGAAAGTTCTAGAGTCTAGAAGAAAAAAATAGGTATAATGAAATATTCTCTAAAATCTCTCCAAGTGTGAGAACACTGAATTTCCTTAAAGAGCTAAATAAAAACTTAGTACAGTACAAGTACCAAATATTTACAGCAACCCCAAATTTATCAAGTCTCTTCTTCCTGGTAAGAATGTCACACAGGGAAAAGTGACAGAAGGGTCAGAGTATACTTCTATGAGTGTAAGTTCCTTAAATCATTTAATACTGTTTTATAGTCATACTAGCAGATACTGGCAAAGTTGCATTCCTTTCTAGAACATGCAATCAGTGTTTGTTTCTGGTTGTTTGTTTATTTTTCATATACGTGGCCTCTCTAGGCGCAAGTATATCATTTTGGCATTTTCTTCAGAAAATAATGTTTGTAGGTAATTTCTCTGAGAAATAAGTAAAAATTCTAACCTCAGTTTAACAATATCATTACCACACAACACTGTACATTTTGTGAAACAGTAAGAAATACTACAGAGTTTTTTTCTTTTTTTTTTTCCCATCTTTTTGTCGTACAGTAAGAATCCTGTCTTTCCTCAGAAACTCACATTCCCTCAGTGGCACTTCTGTTGCACCTGGCTGTTAGCATCCTCCACACACAGCCCGCCTGGCTCCTTTATCCTCTGCCTGCGGTGGAACGCGGACCTCTTATTCTGTCCTTCCGTGCTGGGCTTAGCGCTCTCAAGTATCCAGCCTTGGCCCATGTTCACTCATTTCAGCTGTGTTCTCATCAATTTTTTGTGTTTTGTTTTTCTTTCCTTTGTTCGCCTTAACATTTCACCACAGAAATCCCACCGTAGTCAACAGGGATTGGTACTCTTATTTTATCAGTCTTGTTCTGCTCTCAGCTCGAGGGTCCTTAGCTGAGCATTATATTAGCATGTTTATTAGAGAATAGAATTGTCCATCTTTTGCTACTATAAACATGCGTATGTGTGTGTGACTGTGGTGTGAGGTCTTGGACTCTTTCTGGAAGATGCTCAGAAGGTGAAGAACTGGGTTGAATGGAATTTCTAGTTTTAGAGTTTGATGAATCTCCATAATGGTTTTACCAGTTTGCGTTTAAACCAACAAAGTAAAAGGATGCCTTTTCTCCCTGCAGCTTCAGCAGCATTTGGTATTCTTCTTTTGTTTGTTTGTTTTATATATAACTCCTAACTGCTTAATCTTGAAAGTGGGCTGTATATCCATCAACAGATGAATGAATAAATGAAATGTGGTATTTATACATAATGGAGTACTCCTCTGCCATAAAGAAGGATATATTTGGGTCATTTGTAGAAAAATAGATGCACCATGAGACTACAATATTAAGTGAAATTAATCAGACACACAAGCTTAAAGATAACATACTTCCCTTACATGTTAAACCCAAAGTGTTAATAATTTAAAAGATAACTAAAGATAGAAAATAAGCAGAAAGATCTTTTACCAATGGGAAGGGGATGTAGAGATGGAGGAAGATGGAAGAGGAATAAAAAGTATTCAGATATGTTAAGAACTGATGCTACTCCCTAAAATGAATGTAAAGATTACTGAAAATATGTGCTAATGAAAATTAGAATAAAATAATTTTTTGAAAAGTGACTGCTCTAGAATGTATACAACTTTGGTAAAAAAAATGTCTTAAGTCAGAGTTAATAATAGCTAATAATCTTTTTCTCATTCTTCTTTATTCCTCCTTCTCCTTCCTTCTTTTTCTTCCTCTTTCTTTCTTCTTCCCGGCTGTAGTTCACTCTTCTGTTTTGACTGGCCCGGGGGAACCGAGCTGAGCTCCTAACCCTCACCCTCAGCAGATATCCTGGACTTTTTCCTGCCTGAAAAGACTTGTCAACAGTGACGATGTTTCTTAGCTTTCTTCACCGTCTGACACACACCTTCACAAACGTGTCTACTTTTCATTCCTCTTGTTCCTGAAAATGAAATGCTTTCCGTCTTTTCCAGGGTTATTTCTCTAACCACGCTCTCACTCTCTGCTCCTCTCACAGAGTCTAGGGCGCTGATTAATGAAAAGTCTCCTCCTTCTTGAATCTGCAAACTGCCCCTTCCCACAACCCCTTCGTAAAGCAGAATAAAATGTTTATCTCTCCCTGTCATGAGGAAGCTTTCTGCAGTCCTGTGTTTCTCTTAAAGTAAATCCCTCTCAGTCCTAATCACATTCATATTTTCAAAGAACGCTGAAGTCCCCACCTCCTGTTAGTCATCGGCACCTGGATAGGCTTTTCCCAGTACTTACTTGTCCAGGCATTTCTGAATCATATACCAAGACATTCTTTAAGTTCTTTATATAAACTACATTGTCTTGTTGCTTCTCTTTCTCAACTACTCATGAATGCATTCATTGAAGATAATAATCATCCTTTGATTCGGTGTGTTCCTTCAATACTGGTGTCCTTCTCTGGTTCAGCCCTTGGCAGTTTTCTTCTGCCATTTGAGATTCTCTTCTTATATGATTTCTTTTACTATTTTGGCTCCACTGGCAACATAAGTGGTAAAATTTCATCAATATATGACAAAACTAAGGTGAAGCCTTCAGCTATAGGAGAATGTAATGATGATGCAGACCATGATCATAATGATAATGATGTGTTGTTAAAATAATGTCAAGGCCCTTCAGCCACTTTGTGCCAGGAATAGCATGCAGTAAGGGAGAACGCATATAAAAGGAAGCTTTAGTGCACCTTAGTAAAAGGATATTAGAAAGGACTTATCGCAAGATTTTGGCTTGAGCTGTGTGATTTGTGGGAGGGATCAAGTAAATGGTGCCTGGCTCTGGACTGGAAGCTATGTGGAAGCAGTATAAATCTATGCATCTTAATAAATTTCAGCTTGAAGGAAAGTATAATAGACTGAAGCTAAGCTCTAATAGATACATAAGAGTAGTCCTTATATCACCAAGGTGGGGAATGCATTTGTTATTTTATGGTTTCTTTAATAAAATTACTTTTGTGCTTAGATATGATTATGAATTGATCCTGTTTTTGTTTTTGTTTTGTCTTCCTGACAGTCACAAATGGTCAGATGCTGGTATTCCTGACAAAGTATTCATGTTCAGTAACAGAACATTGTGCCTTTTGCAATGAGCACCAGGCCAGATCCTCACCAGCAATGCCTTGTGTTGGAGTAGAGGGGCAGCTTTCTCCTTTATCAACAGTGATGATTATAGAGATTCTTAGGATAAATACTGTGTGTGCTGCTTAGGTTGTATCAGGCACACTTTTACATGACTGATGTATATTGTTGTTCAATTTTCACAATACTATAGGGTAGGGACTTTGGTTTTCTCCATTTTACAGAGGGGAAGTTAATTACTTAAAGTGAAAAAGGTGGTGATTTGCAGAGAATTGATATAGCAGCTATTTCTGTTACAACTCCTGTGTGTTTCCAACTGAACTTGTCTCGGGGTTGGAGACCATTTCACCCCACCTTCTCGGTGACTAAGTCTCAAAAGAACAACTCAGGTCTGCCTGGTCTCCTGCCCACACTGTGTGACTTTTACTTTTGAGCTCAGTGCATGTATCCTGCCGCTGATGCCTCTTGGAGGAAGAGCAAGTGATTTAAAACTCTTAGAGAGCTGGGTGTGGTGGCTCAAGTCTGTTATCACTGGTACCCGGGAGACTGACTCAGGAGGAACCCAAGTTTGAGGGCAGCCTGGGCAATTTAGCAAGACTGATAAAATAAAAATGGGCTGGGAATGTAATCAGTGGTGGAGCGCTTGCCTAGCGTGCATGAAGCCCTGAGTTCAATCCCCAGTACTGAAAAAACAACAATAATAACAAATTTGGAGAAAATGTTTAACTGATGTTGAAAGCTGGGACATATTCTCCCTTCCTTCTTCTGCATGAGTTAACATGAAATATAAAAGTGCAGTCTGTTGCAAGACTCTAGTGTAAAAATCGAGTGTGCTTGATTTAATATTTGTTTGCTTTTTCTACTTCCATGAGTCACTCTACTTTTTCCTCACTTTTGCTCCCCTGAGACATATGTTCAAATACCTTGCAGCATACGAGCTTTTGCACCAGATTCTGTTTTGTGGGGAACTCAGGCAAATTGGCTTCAGAAGTCCACCTGGATTTTCCATTCTCCACATGGCTTATCGCATAGAGCATAAAGGATGAAAAGCTTATCTTCTGAATGAAATAAGCTTCAGTAATAGTTTCGATGTTACCACTATTAAGCAATATAACCTAGAATATTTATTTAATCTCTCTTACCCTGTCTTTAAAATGAGAGTAGGAGTACTTAGTTGTTCAAATAGCAGTAACTTTCTACCAAAGGTTATTACAAATTTAACAATGTTTGCTGTCATTAGCAACCTGGCTGACACATAAAAGTGATAAAATAGGGCCGGTGAGATAGCTCAGTGGCATAAGTGCCTGCCTGGCTGACGCGAGGGCCCGAGTTCGACTCCCGGAACCCACATACGAAAAAGGGGCCGGTGATATCGCTCAGCGGCACAGGTGCCTGCTGGCGCGCGAGGTCCTGAGGTCGACCCCCCGGTACCCCCCCACACAAAAATAATAAAATATTATTATTATTATCACTACTGATTTTCCTTAAAACTTTCTTTTTCTTTGTTCAAATATTTCTTGATTTTAATACTAATTTATTACCTAAAGTGATCTTTAAAAAGTCATTGACTCTTCTATGATAACTCTTTCTTTTCCCAAATTTTCTGCATATAGTAGGTCAATTAAATTGTGTTTATCTTAGTTCTAAAATTTCCTCTCATATCCGTTTTTTATTAAAAGTTATATCTTTGTTTTGATAGCCGAGCCTTTGCAATATCTCACCATAATTTGGACTAGCACCTCAGTTGAGTCATTTTAAAACCTTCTATTCTTTACACTCCGTACTCTTCCCTTTCTTTTCCTTGGTCAGCGATTTAAAACATGGATCCCTTTTAACCCTAATAACACTGCCTTGTAACCAATTATTAATTGGAGTATCACTCTCTGCCAGGGTTTATCCAAACTTTGTCAATATTCACATTGTTGGTTGAATAATCATTTGTTACGGGAAGACTTCCTTACACGGTATGATGTTCAACATCTCCGGCCTCTATATTCTAGAAGAATAATACCCTCCTCCAGATGTCACCAAAAGTTCCTTGAAGGACAAAACTGAGACCACTGGTGTAAACTATCAATCCTTTACAGGCAAAGATTGTGTTATAATGACATAAATCCCCAGTACCAAATATAGTTCTGAGCATACAGTAGTTGTCCCATAAATATTTTTGAATAAATGAATTACTCTTCTGAAGTTGTTTTTTAATTTTCATAAGTCACTCTACTTTTATGTATGGGTCAGTAGCTTTGTTTTATCATGCGTTTGTCTATTTTTGCAATTACATTGTATATTATCCTTTTATCTTTAATACTCACAGAATGAATAAAATAGTTGCTCAACAAATATTTATTGAATTATATCTGGTTAATAAATTAACATCTATAAGTTCTTCTGTGACTGTATTTAGACCACATGTTCTTATTCATTTTTGAGACGGTAGGTTATTACCTCTTTTGCTTTCATAGTACACAGCGCTCACCTTTGTTGCATTTAAGCCAACTACAATTAGCACTAGCCTCATAATTGTTTGCTGTCTGCCTCAATAAATTATATGAGGAGAGATTATAGCTGCTGCCTCTTTTGTTTTGCCACCAAAGTGGCCAACACAGAAGCAGATTATACATTTAGTAAATTATAAATCCTTATTAAATGAATGAATAAATTGTAAAAAAAAAGTAACTTGGTAACTTTAAGTGAAATAGAAAAGTTATGCACTTGGAGACTTTGGTTCAAAATATGTACCATGATTCATTGACTTATATGAAGCATACATCTTTGAACTAGTATTACTTGATTTTAGAAAAATTTTCATCTTGGTCACATTAATGAAGAAGTAACTTATGCCTCTAAATCATTTCCCAAAATAGAAAACTGGGGCTGTTATTAAGTCAATACAGATGTGTGATATCCCAAACTTACAATCTCCTGCACCTCAGCGTTTTCATTTTATTTTTTTCTCTAGCACTAATAAATTAGCTCACAATCTTAATTGACTTGTTGACCTTGAAAATGCCAGAAAATAATCTGCTCTGCCAGCTTCATTATCTTTGGCTCTATTAGCAAGGGAAATTTGACAATAAAACATGAGACAATAATAATTAATCTACATACAGGTATTATGAAATACACTTCCATCAAGTAAAAGCAATCACTATAATTTCTAACACTGTATCCCACAAAAACTTTTTGTCTCATATTTTAAATATGAAATAAACAGATTTGTTCTGTTATTGTCTAAAATTACTCATTAATACACATTTTTAGTTATAATGAAGAATATTTTATTGGCATTTCAGAGAACAGCATATTGTTTAAAACCCTAAATTTAGTGTCTTTGGAGAAATGGTCTCACTTCATAGGAAATCAGCATGCTGTTTTAAAGAATATTAAAATGGAGCAAGGAAAAAAATACCTCTTCTCATATACATTCAAATGTATTTTCTTTCCTTACTACGGATCCCTGCTGTTCTCAATGGGGATTCCAATCGTAGAATATGAATAGGCATCCCTACTACAGAAGCTGAAGCTCAAAATTGTTCAGGAGAAGCTGAGATATGGCCTTTCACTTGACATGAAATTGGAAGCAAAGGAATCATAATAAACAGCCTGCAATAAATGATCTCTAATGGAAGTAGGCCGTATTTTTTATTAACTGATTTAGAATGTTCTGATGGAAATACTATGTCAAAACAAATTTGAAAGTGATCCTAACCACAAGCTGTCATATTAGGCACCTGTTGGTTCTTTTATACTGTGCATAACTTAATGAAAAAGACAATCATCTCTTACAAACGTGTACCACTGTTCCCGATAGGGAGCAAAAATTACAAAAGTAATAAATTGTCATCTCAACTTAAAAGCTACCGTTATTTATGTAGACATTTTATTTTAGCTGAGAGAGTCTTTATTATATATACTTTCAGTCTTATTTAGTTTCTTACAAATACACATTGTTTTCCAGGCCAAAAAATTAGGTATTCTTTTTTTTTTTTTTTTAACTTCCATTGCCCATCGGATCAAATCCAAATTCCCAAAATATAAATGGTTTGTTTTTGTGTACTTTCTAACCTGATTAGCATTTCTCCCTTTATTCCTCTCCTAATTCTACAGAGTATCAGAATATCCACAGTGCCCCATTATGCACTCAGCCATCAGGTTCATGAGAAATTGGTTCAGGAGCCACTCAAGTACCCAAATTCATAATTGCTCAAATTCCTTATATTAAATGACTTATCATTAGCTGATTATCTACACACATTCTCCTGTATACATTAAGTCATCTGTATGTGACTTATAAAACTGAACACAATCTAATTGTTATTTTAATAGTGGTTCTACTATATTATTTAATGAAAATGACAAGGAAAATACTTTATGTTCAGAATAAACAATTATTTGACCAATTATTGGTCAAATATTTTCTACTCATGACTGGTTGAATCCATGGATAGAGAGCCCACAGATAGAGAGGGTGGGCCTATATTATTTCAGGCTGTGAAATGACACCCCTGATGTTATTTTCCTTGGAAATTCTTCCTTGCCTTACCCATCTTAGCTTAGGCCAACATTGTCTCCCCTCCAAAGTATGTACTGACTTTTCCAGGTGAGCTGAGCTGCTTGATTCTCCATGTGCCCACCTCCTTCTGCAGCACGATTCCCAGCTGTCTCTTCCCTAGACCCATTACCAAGGGGCTGATGCAATGGAACCAGTGGTGTTACTTACCTCTATGCTGATGACACAGCTGCAGAAAATGATTTCAGTTCCTGACTTGGCTAAGAGCAACACTGATGAAATAGACCATGTTTAGAGAAGAATGATAAACCTATGGTATCACACACTTCCATTTGCATTACTAAAAATGAGATTAATTAAAACAATACTTGGGGCCGGTGATATAGTTCAGCTGCATAAGCGCCTGCCTGGCAAGTGCGAGGTCCTGAGTTCAACTCCCGGTACCTGCATATTAAAAAACAAAACAAAACAAAAAAACAACACTCTTCTAGGGTTAAGATGAAATAAAATACATAAATGCTTGAAGGAATATGAAGAACTGAAGAAAGGATTCTTTTCACTAATAGAAAGTATACTTTATTCTCTCAGTGAGTTAAAAATGCTCATATAGAAGATCATTCTGTATAGCTCCAAAACAGTGGAGTGCAAATTTCATGTCAATATTGAGGAAACACTCTATCTTTACAAAAAGAAATACCAGTGGTCTACTATTCTCTATGTGATTAACCTCCGACAATTAAAATATATGAAAGTAATACTTGCAAGTATTTAGAAATTAAAAACAAGAAAGGTATAAAATAAAAATAAGTCTTGGGCTGGTGAGATGGCTCAGCAGCATAAGTGCCTGCCTGGCAAGCGCAAGGGCCAGAGTTTGACTCCTGGAACCCACATACGAGAAAAGGGCTGGTGATATCACTCAGCGGCACGGGCCCCTGCTGGTGCGCGAGGTCCTGAGTTCGACCCCCGGTACCCACCAAAAAAACAAAAAAACAAAAATAAGTCTAATATTGCCTTTATAAACACTACAATTTACAATATCTCCAAAAGGCATATAAAGTGTGCCAAAAATATGCAATGAATATTTGTTAAAAAATCATTTATTACAGTAAAAAACACATTACTATAAATCCCTATCAAGATACTCTTATCACACCATTCTTGCCACTTTCTAAAGCAGTTCCGGAAATCCTCTTTTGTAAGTGTCTTTATGAAGTGTGATCCAAAATACAGTGGATATTCTGCCAGGTGACACCTAATAAAAAGGTAGTTTTGTAAAAATACGACAGTGTGTCCTCATCCACCTTCGTTCAGTGGGATCTGGTACCTTGTCACTTTTAACTTTTCCCCAAAGTTAAAAATGACTGTGAAATGTAGGTATTTGAAATCATTTCAGGACATTGAGGTAACCACAACAGCACAACTAAAGACACTCACAAAAGAAGAGTTGCAGAGCTGCTTCTGAAAGTGACAAGAGAATAGATATGAGTGCGTTCAAAAACAGGTGAAGTATTTTTGAGGGGGATTGATGGTAATATGTCTTTTACTGTAATATATTTTTAAAATTTAAACATGCACTGTTTTTTTTTACCACATCTCATATGTATAAGTATATACTAAAAGGTACATTGTTAAGACATTTTGTACTGACAGTATTCTTTTTATTCCTTGTTCAGAACCTTGCAATATATACCTACATGTGTATGTGCATACAGTATAACTGTGTGTATATTTACTTATTCTGCATTGATGACATTAAACCATTGAGTTGTTTTTTTAATATTAGCAATGCTGTCATGAGCAGTTTTGTACATGGGTACTTTGGAGTACCTTGGAAACTTTTCTCCAAAGATTTAATATTAAAAAGGAAATGAGGGCTAGTGAGATGGCTCAGTGGCGTAAGCGCCTGCCTGGCAAGCGCGAGGGCCCGAGTTCGACTCCCGGAACCCACATACAAAAAAAAGGGGCCGGTGATATCGCTCAGCGGCACGGGCGCCTGCTGGCGCGCGAGGTCCTGAGGTCGACCCCCGGTACCCACACAAAAAAAATAAATAAATAAATAAAAAGGAAATTAAGTAATGATCTCCTTTGTGAGATGAAGCTTTAACCAATGTAACTTTCAGAAGTTTTCATAAAAAATATTACTTCAGCGGAAGTCAGGCTTAACTAAATGGTCTCTAAGAACTCTTCCTTATTCTTATGCAATAACACATGAACTAATGCTTCTCTAACTTAGGTGCATATCACAATCACATGGAGGGCTTTTAAAAAATAATGATGTCCTGATCACAGCCCTGATGACTTAAATTAGAATCTTGTCTCCTTGACAAGAAGTTCCTAGATTTTCCTAAGATCCAATTGGGGTTGAAAATTACTGACATAAAGGTCAAGCCGTTATACATTAATTATCAATACATTTTTATAAATGGCAACAGATAAGGTATGAGCTTTAAGGAACTGATTTTCTTCTCTTCTAGGAAAACACAAGGAGTATGACAATAATTTAAAGTGCTGAAACAAACTACAGAGAATTTTAGATAATGCCAATACAAGACTTTGGCAAATGCTGGTCATTTTCTCAGAGCGTGTATTCTTTCTTTCTATTTTCCTATCTGAGCAAGCCTTTATGAAGAGGCGCAAAGGGCGCATAGCCGCCTTTTCTCATTGTTATTCATTGGTCCAAGGAAGGCGAGATGGTCATCTCGGTTTATTTAATCAGTGGTTCTCTACAAGAAGGTTAGGAATCATCTTTGTGTATCAGAACTGATATGTAGCAACGTCCGTCAGAAGAGATTAGTAGGACTCTGTCAGGGTAGATGCTGCAGGGCAGAATGAAACCTGAAGCTGGGTTAAGTAATTGGGTTCTTGTTCAATAAAAGTGCTTGTTTGTGCTGTGTAATGAAAGATCTTTGGTGCAATGGATGTCAAATCCAAATAACCTTCAGATTTTCTGATGGATAGAGATAGGGGTGAAAGGGATTTAATTTAGAACTGTTGAAAAACTTTAAAGAGATTAGAAAAATTGGTAAATGCACTCTTTTTTTCAAAATCAAGATTCTTTGTTACTTATCAGGACCAGTTAGTTTTTTTAAAAAAATTGACATTGAAACTTTTTTGTTGCCTTTGTTTCTGCTGCTTTTCTTTTTTGAGTCTGTTTGCCATCATTAATTGACCTTTAAGACTCAGGTTTTGAAGACGATAATGGAGAAAGCGTTATCTCCTGGTCCATGCGCCCTATCCTGAATGGGCGAAGTGGTGTCACCTTTGGGTGTCACTGGGGTGTCACAGCTGCCATGGGGGCAGAGCACTGTGAATAGAACAAACTGGTCATTTTGCTTCAAGTGACAATTTTTCCCCCATAAAGTCAATAGTATTTAAGCTTCTTTTTTTTTTTTAAAGTTATATTTAAGCCATTTTTTAGAGAACACACTGTAAAGATACCTAACCGAGAAAATTCATGTTAGTAATCAGAGTGGTGTGCTGTGGAATAGTGGATGGAATTGGGTGAGCTATATTAATTTCAACAATAAAATCATGCATAGCATTGCCTCAGCTAACTGTAAGAAGAGATTATTCCACTCTCTTTAGTGTCTTTAGGATAAAATCTCTATATAGTGGAATAAGAAAGCAACAACAAAAAATCCTTGTCTCTTCCCTCATAGAGACACCTGATTAAAAGGTTTTGATTAGGCAGAAAAAAAAAAAAGTCATGGATTTACATCTCCAGTAGCTGCAAGGAATCTACAACTTGGTTGGAACAACAACAAAAAAAGCAATCTTCTCACTGAACAGTCTGCTTACATATTTAAACTCCTGGCAACTGCACTGCATGTTACAGGAAGCACGTTTTTTTCGCTGTGCCAATCGTGTGCCTCTTACCCTTTCAGTCTCTTCACTTCACACCTGTACATCCCTTTAGCCACCCCTTCAGTGGGTGATCTGCTTACTCACACCTCATCTACCTTTCTTCTTCCTTAGGCATCCCCTCCTAGCCTCCCTTCTCTTCTTGGTTTTACAATGTACTAAGTTCATTTGCAAAGTCAAAGTTCTCGCAAATAGGTGTTCGTTGAAGTTAGCTTCTTCTTGGAGTTATCTAGAAAGCCACGTGAACCGCACAGCTGGGAAGTAAGACATCTGCGTCTAAGCAAAAGTTCAACTTGAAGATAGGTGTGTAAGTCTCGGCGGCTCCCAAGCACATTAGAGATACAGTTCGTCTTAGTTGAGAGACAAAGTCACAACTGAAGTTGATGCATTGCTGTTACAGGAATGGGAATGTCATTGGATGAGAAATAGAGCTTACAGCCTCCTGATTTTAGGTGAGGGGCTGGATTTAAAGGTGTCCTTGAAAAAATTGAATGCCTGCTGGTGAGTGACCAGACAGAGAGAGAAAGGGAGAGAGGGAGGGAGGAATAGAGAGGGAGAGGGAGAGGAAGAGGGAGAGAGAGAAAGAGAAAGAAAGACGGAAAGAAAGAAAGAAAAATAAATTCAGGAGCTGGACTTCCAATTTATCTCTAAATGAGGACAGAGACCTCCATTTTTCCCTGACTAACTCTCTTCTTCATTTTGAAACTGACAAGTTTAGACAAGATGAGAATCAGATTGCCTCTGCCTATCTCATTCTTCAGCTCCAGCCAACAACATAATTAATGTTGCTGTAGGAGAAAGAAAAGCTTTGTTGATGAGAACTTTTCCAGGAAAATACTTCAGAGAGTGTTTGGCCTTTTGGACATATTACTAGGGAAGGTATCACACCAAAATGCTCATTAGTGTGTCTGTTTATGTGTGTTTATGTTAATAGGTAGTAAGCATAAATCACTTTTTAAAAAAGAATCAAGTTATATCATATACAGGTACAAATTCCCTATGGTAAAGTCCACATGTATCTATCTATCTGTCTGTCTATCTATCTATCTAAAGTGTACCAGTAACATTTATTTAAAAAAATAAAATTAAAAATCCTCTCATGGTGCACAGAAGAAATTACCATACTGTAAAATGAATTTTAAAATGTCATTCAAAATAAAAGGGAGAAAAGTTAGGCAAACATATTTGCAAACACAGTATATAATTTCTTCTGTTGAGGGTTCCTATATGCTTTTTTTTTTTTAATGCATTTGTTCTCTGAATATGTTTTGTTTAGGAAATTAGCTACTGAAAAATGCCAGAGTTATACTAATAGCTATTACACATGTTATAGATGTTCCCTTCATTTCAGGATTTTATTTATTTATTTAGATAGTCACAATAATCATTCAAGATCATTCCTACAATTTCCAGCAGACTTCTTACCTTCGCTTACTGGTCAGGTCTCTTTCTCAAGCACCTTATATTATTCTTTCTTACAAGATCAATTATTCTTGACACTCAAGACAGTCCGTAGCTATATCTAAAATTTGATTATTTGATTTCCTACCGTCACCCTACTGTGCTTCGGTCTTTGCAGACTCTTAAGTTATAGACATTAAAAGTTTCCAGCCTCACCTGTCATGTTTAGGGCACCAGGGTTGCTTTTGGGAACCACATGTATTTACTGTAATATACTCACTTATCAAGACCTGGTTGGAAAGCCATTTCATTCGCAATTATTTTTTCTCATTTATGCTTTTCCCATTATCCTCTACCTACTTCCTACTGCCAACATGGGGATATTGTCATAAGTAACTCTAAATTTTTCTGTGTTTTTTCTTATACTACTGCAAGTGCACAAAATTTAGTAACATTTATTCACATGCATATCTCTCTTACTTATTCAAAGACATGTAACAGGATCAAAGTGTGTCTTTGGAACTGATATACTCTCCATTAAGTTACTTTGTTGTGGATACATTAAATTATTTAAAGATCTATGGTAGAGAGTACTTATATTTATTTTTGAAAGGGCCTAGTTAGATTCTTATGAAAACCTTTTAATGAGAATGTATTTAATGCCTTCTATGGATGAACTTACATTCTGTCAAAAAGACAGACTGACATCTATTTTCAAAGACAGAAAATTTTTGTTTATTCTTGCCAGTGATAAAGGGAAACACTTTAACTTTCCATTTTTTGGTCAAAAGTGGAGCATGTTATTTATCATGCATTGATTTGTTGTCTCTGAACCTACCAAGACTGTTTAGCTGTTTATACTCCATGTAAGTTTTTTATGTATGTTCAGGGTTACAGATGAGGGCCATTAGGAACTGTTAGATATGCAGCAAAAGTGATGCTGCATGGAGATAATGAAAATGAAAGATAATATAATAAAAGATGGTTTTAAATATGAACTTTTCTTCCAGAAATGTTCATGTCATAATTCACCATAGAAATCTATGTAAAATCAAATTCCAAAATTCTTATTCTGTGATCAAAATTATGCTTTGAAATGGTTCCTATTTTTTAACAGGAATCTGATCACTATTAGATCTATTAGCATCTAATGGAGCCTGTGTTCAAACTATTTAAGCATTTGTAATCTGAAAATTTGAAAACTATGACAAGCTCTTTTTCAGCTTTAGTTTGTATACAATATATTTAATGTTTATTGTAAATTCATTCTAAATAATTTTTTATAACTAAGAAATTTGCAATTAATAAATTATTTAGACTATGAAAATAAAATATTTTAACACATGTATTTTGCATATAATTCAAAACAACGTGGAACTCATTTGCGTGGAACCAGAAATCATATCAAATTTCTACAGAATAATTGTATTATTGTCAATCACAAACTAATTATCTATTACTTTTTCTTTTATAAAATACTTTTATTATAGTATATTAGATTATTATGAAATATTAATAGCGTAATTATTGCAGCTAATAAATTATTTGTAAAGCTAATGCAAGTTAAATACTTTGAAAATTGTGCTACCCAAAGTGTGTTGTTAAAATAAAATTTTTTTGTCACAGTTATCATTATTTTAATATGGAAATGCCATAGTATGTAATTTATTTAATAGGTTTTCTATTAAAGGAAATAGGTCCTAAAATTTAAATTGAATTTTAATTCAACTTTCTCAGTTAAATTTATGATTTAATTGAATTTTCTGATTCAGGTTGCTTGGTGAATGAACATAATTTCCTGTGTTTTTCAAGTGATTTATAATAAATCAAAATTTGCTGTATTTGAAAATCATATTGACAGTAAATTTATTTTTCTTTGATGACTCAATAATGAGTTCAGTTTCTAATTACTCTAGCTTCCATTGTGCTGTTGGTACAATATATGCAGTTACTAATAATTTATTCTTATTGCTGTAAGGAATAATACAAAGAGAAGAAGAAAAAAGGAATTTCCTTCTCAGAAAGAAAGAAATCTTCCTCAGTTGAATATAGGCTTCTCCAAATATTGTCAGGTATTCCAATTTTCTTTCTTTCTTTTGTTTTTTGCATTTCTTCTTTTTATTTAATTTTATTGGTGCATTTTAGATATACAAAATGATAACATTCATCATATGGAATTTGTACATGACATATCTTAATTCTTTTTTCCCCCCTTTCCCTCCCCTCCTTTCAGCCTCTCTTCCCCTCCTTATCTACAAAAGCTTTGTTTAACTAGTAAGTTCCATTATGTATCATTCATATTTGTCTCATTTATTGCATTCTTTGTGTGAGTCAAATGAGTTCCTTTATTTTTTTGAGTTTCAACCTGTTTTCCTAAAGATCTCTCATTACTCAATACAATAGTCTATTCCTGTATTATAACGAGGCAGAAGAGCAAAAAGGCAGTAGGATCTCTTTTTAAGAGCACTAGTCCACTTGTGAGGTCAAAACCCTAGGACTTAATTGTTCACAAAATGGTTCACTTATTAAAACTGTCACATTGGGTGTTAAATTCCAACATGTGAATTTTGAAAGGAAAGATATATTCAAACCATAGCACTCGGTGTAAAGTTTTTGTCACTAGACAGGGTCTGAGGAGGCTCCCAAGACTGAGATAGGGAACCTAGTCCATTCTACTACTAGCATATATTTGTAGGTTCATTGACTCCTGTCTTGGGAAGCATTTATCAGGTAGACATTTAAAGGTACACATTCAAAAAAATAGAGCGAGGGCCCTCAAGGGGAAGGTGCCTTACAGTTTGGCGCTAGGAATAGAATCTGTGAAATCTATAAGAAGTTCCACCTTGGTTCTTGGTTTATAGTAAAAGCACAGTCCATCCACAGAAAGATAGTGGCCCATTAACAGGGAGAAGCCTATGTTAGATGTGAAAAGATGTGGTCTATTCAAAGTTGAAAAAGGCCGATTTGCAGGGGAAAGGGAATTACCCCAGCTTATTTTGTCTTACAAAATGAAAAACAAAACAAAAAAAAACCTGGGTTTGTGTCCTGAAGCTGCAGTTTTTATTTTTTTTTTTAAGATTATGATATTCTTTGCCTCCTTTCTATTCATCTTTATTCTATTATACAACATTAGCATATTCAGTTTTCAAGAGCCTCACTACCACGATGCAGAGGAAACCACTAGATGAGGAAATATTTATTAAGAACCCTCAGTTTTTAGGTGCTCCTTCTTTATCTTATTGAAAAAAATTAAGAATCTAAGGTAGACACAGTAAAGAATAACAACATCTGATAAAATCATAATGTGAAATTATATAACAACTGACAACTGATAATAATTAAAAGTAGAAGTTGTAAATTAAATATTTTGACAATTATTTTTTATAATCAGTGATCACAAAATGATATTCAGAGAACACTAGGGCATATAATAACCTTTGCCTTTGGTTTCACAGGCTAGCTTTGTTATATATGTGTTTAAGCATTTCTACATCCTAAACACTGTAACGGACTCTAGAAGGTGTCCGAATTTAGAGAATCATTCTTTTCTAAAATATTTGTGTTTTAAAAAATAATTTCAGAGAAGGAAAATAGTTTTTTTAAAGAGAAACAAAGTAAATAAAACATTAATTTAACATTTAAAAAAATTATCTTTATTCTCATGCAAATGAAGAAGGGCACTTTCCTAAAGGCACTTACACTTAGTGGAAGCAAAATGTTTAATTAGTGACTACTAAAACATCCCTGTAAGGTAAAACCTTAGATTGCAACTTGTTCCACAAGTATTTCACAAAAATGAGCAAACATTTCTAAAAAATTTTAACTTGATAGACAAGTGATGTCTTGCAATATGAGTAGTATGTGACCCTGAATGTTACACGATCGTAACTGAGCCAATGATTCTTCTCTCATGTCGCATGCCTGGGGTAGGATTGCAGGTAATCACGTCCCAAGACCAAGAGGTTATGGAGGAGATTTTGTTGGCAGGGGAGAAGGAGGAAGAGGAGGAGGAGGAGGAGGAGAAAAATGATGGAGGGATCTCTCATTTCAAATGAGATTAGGGAGATGTGTAAAAATGTGCAAAACAGTGCAACATTTTGTAGAAGAGCACCGCCGGAATAAGGGCGTAGCAGTGTGAGTGATGAATCTATTTAATGACAATGCACTGTCATAATTATGTGAAATCCTCAGGAGACAAAAGCAAATGCCATTGGATAGGTTTCTTTTTAAGGATGCACAAAAAGAAAAAGATTCCGTTATGCCTATAGATAGCAGTAATTCCCTTAATGATAGTGAAAGCTGTCCTGCAACAATAACCCTCCTCTTATCTCCCTTAGACCAGCCATGAAGGTTTCCAAAGATAAATACAGGTTAATATGTTTATTTTTCTTTATATTTTGTATTTTCTTTATTATTTGCTATTACGGAATTATGATCATATTATATGAATATTTTTGTTTTGTGGAATGAATCATCTGAATTTCCATTATTTCTTTTTTTTTTTGTGGGTACCGGGGGTCGACCTCAGGACCTCGTGCGCCAGCAGGCGCCCATGCCACTGAGCGATGTCACCGGCCCTTTTTTCGTATGTGGGTTCCGGGAGTCGAACTCAGGACCTCGCGCTTGCCAGGCAGGCGCTTATGCCACTGAGCTATCTCATTGGCCCTCCATTATTTCTTATGGGGAAGTTTGCTTTGATATATAAGTGCTTTGGATTACAAGCATGTTTCCAGAACGAATTAGTTTCACAAACCAAGATTTTAGTGTACAAATTATGTCTCCCTTCAGAATTGTTACCATGAGTGATGGGGTGTCAGCACAGGTTTCCAGGTTCTTATGTACAACAATTGGACCTATCACACAATGGTAAGGAAAAAGCAGCTAAGTTTAATGAAGTTCAAAGGGCAACATTATGCTCAGGGTCAGTGGGCTTGGGCCAGGGAAAAGGAAAATGGTGGAAGCATATTCTCAGACTGAGTGGGCTCCTGTTAGTAGAAAGGAAAATGGGACAAGCACCAAATGTTTTGGGTTTAAGAATTTAAAATATTGCTCTGAGCCTAGGCACCTCCGACTGGATCTTTCGGTGCATGACTGACAGCATGGCTGACACTGTACTGAGTCACGTCAGCCTTGTCTACTGTGCATGTTCTTTCCCATAATTCACTCAATTATAATTGAATGTATAAGATGCAGGCCATATGTATGAAGCGTTAATGAGGTCCAAGTGAAGAAAGGTCATCATAGGTCATGCCAGCAGTTCTGGCACACAGGCATTCTGGTGTGGGACTTTGGAATTTTCCAGGGGACTTTTTCTTATTTCTGCTTCTGGAAGTGAGCCTTAGAACAAAGGTCAGGGGTTTGGTCCTGGGGGCACTGGGGAGTTTCAAGTGCACGGAGGGGAGTGGTCCCATGGACCCAATTGTGTTATCTATATTAGAATCAATGAACTGAATCACTAGTTTTGAAATTAACATTTTAGCAATTCTAAAAGTCCGATTACTATGTGGTAAATAATTGCAACTGAGTTCTTCAACCTGCTATTTGGAGAATTAACTATACTGAGCCCACTTCCTCCTGAAGCTTATGTTCAATAACCAGCTAACTCATATACTATGAGTTATGGGATTTCCTTTTGGTATTCAGTTCCACTCCCACCCTGGCTATGCTATAACCTCATGGATGATAGCCTAAGGACTGTGTTTTCCCGAATCCCAAAGCCCTGTTTCTACCAATGAGAATTACATAAAATTTAGAAAATGACTTGCTCTGAGAAAAGGCCTATATTTATAAGTAGAGTTCTGTCTCATTCTAGAATCAAATTCTTTGTATTCTATATGGTGGCTTAATTCATGTATAAAGACCTGGTTGTATGTGAAGTGAGCCTGAATAGCCTCCTGCCAGACTTGGGATAAGAACCACACATACGTAGAATATTTTCTCAGACCTTCCTCTTTCTGTTAATGAAATGCAGCAATGATATCTGCATTAGACAGACTTAAGAAGATGACATCTAAAGTTCATAGCACTTCAAAACTAAGTGCCCAGCTTTGAGGTCTTTATTAAATAAGAAAGCAGAAATTATTGAATGACATTTTTGGGAGAATGGCTAGGTGAAAACTGCTTAGGAATATCATTTTCTTATGCTGAAATACACATGAAACATAGTAAAAGAGTGACCGATATCTTCTAGTTTTTTTTTTTTTTTTTGTGGGTACCAGGGGTTGACCTCAGGACCTCGTGCGCCAGCAGGTGCCCGTGCCATTGAGCGATATCACTGGCCCCTTTTTTCATATGTGGGTTCCGGGAGTCGAACTCGGGCCTTCACGCTTACCAGGCAGGCACTTACGCCGCTGAGCCATCTCACCGGCCCTATTTTTTTCTTTTTAATATGAATGGTAAAATGTTAAATAAACTTAGGAGAGAATTAGTTTAAAATTATTTCACTTTATTTAGTACATATTGACAGTGCTCATAACATAAAGACTAGTCCAGATTGCTATATGATCCATAAAATACTTATTTTAATTTAATCTGTATCTAGCTATAAATAAATAATTCAAAATAGGTGTTTTTATGAAAAGTAAAATATCATGAAAGAGTAAGTGTATTTGATTGGATTATGAGACTTCTATTTAAGGAATAAAAATGGTTAATATGAAACAGATGTAACAGTTATTTCTGTCCTTATTTTTTCTTTTTTTTTTCATTCTCTTGAATTTTCTTCTTTGAATTTTACCTTCCCTGACTAACCTCTTATTAAGAATTTAAAAATTATGAAAGTGAGCCATAACTTTTATGAAAAATTGGGAAAATACAAAAACATGGGAAGGGAGAGGAAAATCATCTCTAGACCTGCCAACTAAAGAAAATTATTGCCGCATTTGGTGGCGCATGCCTGTAATCCCAGCACTCAGGAGGCAGAGGCCAGAGGATCACTGCAAGTTCGAGGCCAGCCGGGGCTACATAGCAAGACCCTGTCTCAAAAAAAAAAACAAAAAACAAAAAAAAAAATACAATTATTGGCATAAATATATAAATATTTCTATTTTTTCAATTTTCTTTTAGCATGAAAATATATTTCCCTCTTATAAATTCCTAATAAACATATTTTATAATACTATATATTCCATGTATAAGAATATACATGTCCTTTCTTTGAGATTTGTGAGAATCAAACTTTTATTGTTACCAATTAATTATATTGCACTGAACATATATTTGTCCAACTGAACATCTATTTTTCCAATTAAGGGAATTTTCCTTTATCATATATTTTTGTATTTTCACAAAGGTTTTTAACCTTCAAAGCTAATGTCATTGATATTTTATTATTTTTAAATTTATAGTCATCTATGTATAACCAGTTTTGTACATTTATGTAAGTTATGCATCCCTAATCAGAATATTTGACTATTTTGAGCATCTTATTGATGTTCAGAAAGGTTCAGATTTTAAAGTACTTCAAATTTGGGAGTTCATGATGCAAGATACACAATTGGTAAATTTTATGCAAATGATTCAAAATATTAAAAACTGTGAAACACTTCTGGTCCTAGGCATTTCAGATAAAGGACACTCAACCTGTATTTCCAATCATCTTAGATGAATCCATACTAATTATTTATATGTGGTCTTTATCTCCAAATATTTTATTGTATTTATGAGGCCAGGAATCACATCTCTAATTATTTTTAAGCCCATGTATAAAAATTAATATAGAATTGGGCTATTAAGTGGTACAAGGGAAGTAATATTAAATAAAAATAGGAAGCAATCATCATTTGTAAAATATTGTTAAAATTTGTATATTGATATAACATATAAAAATCCCTATGAATAGCTAATGTTGAATAACTCTCAATTTCACTTATGTGATAGGGAATATTTTGTTAACATAACTTAAAAATAATGTCAATTTGTATTATATAAATGCTAAAGGAAGCAACAGAGCTTTGGGTAGCAAAAATTGCATTTTTAAAAGAATGCACATCATATGAGAATCATCATAGTAGTTAGAAAATGAGAAATGAATTAATGGGTAAATCAAGAAAAGTTCAACTTCTTTTCAACACCCTGTTGTTCAGGGAGCTGTTTGTGATTCTTATCACATAGACTTTGGTGTTACAGAAGATATTATAACAAAATATCAGTATCTGCCTCAGTATTGCTCTTTCTGCAAATAAGTTATCCTTCTCCCTAAATGATCTGTGTCATTTTGACCCCACTTACAAAGAACCAAAGTACTTTAGGTCAGTATTCTGTAAGTCACTTTGAGTTCTATTCTGGAAAATTGATTTGCTATGACCTGTATCCTGTAACTTAGTGGTAACTAGATCCTAATTTCAAGCCAATTTTGCTTTGATTTCAGCAGTCCGTAGTCCTCCCAACTTCAGAGCTTAAATTCTGCCTCTATTAGTCTCAGTCAGAGATCCTGTTCTCCACTTACGGCTAACCCTAATGGTTTTCTACCGTCTGCTTTTTGCTTTCCTAGCTGCTGGAACACCCAAACATTGCTTCCTTACCTCTCTTTTTGTGTTCTCTGTTTCTCTAAGGTTGCCCCTTCTTTCTGTATTAGATTTTCTTTATGAAGTTTATGCCAACTGCCTTACAGGTCTCTTACTACATGCTAACACTTTCATACCCATGGGATTTATGAGTAAAATAAAATATAATGTCACGCTACCAAATCCTGACTAAAATGGTCAAAGGCACATAGAGAAGAAAATCTGCCTTAGCTGTAGAACTGTGTGAAAATGCACGACATGCGCTAAATACAAATGCGTGATACAGACGGGGTAGGCTGAGGCAAAATGTTGGCACAAAGGAGTGAGGTAAACGGGTTTTCAGTACAGTTTGATAGACAGGGTATTCACTAACTGAGTGGTCTAAAACTTGGAAACCAGAAAATAACTGACATACTGTGTTTCTCCCCCTCGGAAGTACTGTAAACCCTTTAGGTCAATGTGCTGTGCCCGTGCTCTGAGACCCCTCGTGACCACTGGACACAGCACAGTGGCTGGAGACTTGTCCTTGACGCGGTGAAGCTCAGCTCTGATCCACTGAGCAGTGTCAGCAGAATGCGGGTCTCGCTCAGTCAAACCACTTATCTGGAGCTGACACCAGATCACATAGGAAACTAGAAAGACTAACCCCTAGTTTTGTCAAATCCGTAGACGAGACTTTGCTGTTTGGGTCAACACTCTGCTAAGCCTTACTGGCTCCTGGGTCTGAAGACTGGTTACTAAGCTCTGTGTGAGGCTCATGCACTAGCAGAAGGATCCCTATGCACAGGGCCCTCTCTCCTGGTTTAGCAGAAAAACCAGACCTCTTGCTCAAGACTAATAATCACTTTTAAGGAGGAAATAATGGCAAATTTAAGCCTATTATTCAAAAAAATGAAGAGCGTAGTATATAAGATATACGTTTTTAAAAATAAGTCTTTACTAGGAGTTGGTGAACAAAAAATAAATGACTTATGAAATAAATATTTCAGAAAATGTATGGAAAGAAAATGAATTAATTGTCTACCCAGTTTTGCAAAATTAAGGGTGTTAAGGGAAGGTAAGGCATACTAAAGAAAGTCTTATTGGAAAGTCTATAGAGAATGAGACTGAGAATCTGTCATTACAGGGAAGAAAAGATGAACAAGGAAGGAAGAGGTTAATAAAAATAGCAAAATTCCAATTTATGAGAATTTACAAGTTATTGAAATTCCAGAAGAAGCAAATGGAATAAAAACAATATGAAATATATAATTATTTTTGTTTTTTTGTCTATTTTTGTTTTGTTTTACAGCACTGGGAATTGAGCCCAGGGCCTTCACACAGAACTACATCCCAACTCCCCGATACCCCCTTTTTTAAAATGTTGGAGCAGGATCTCTTTAAGTCACCAGTTTGCCCAGAATGGAATCAGACTTGGAATCCTTTTGTTTTAGCCTAATGAGAGCTGGGATTATAGGATTAAAGATACAATTAAAAAAAAATAACGTCAGATTGATTTCTGAACTTCAGACATAATACAGAAAACCAGTAGTTGAATAAAATTAAAAACTTCAGAATGGGAAAATTGTGGTACAGAAATCCTGATTAGGTGCATTCTAATAATTTAATGATTGAATTACATGTAACTCTTGTGCTATGATTGCCACACAAAGCATAGTATTAAATAATATTAAATGTAAATCCTTATAAGTATGTTTAATATACTAAAATAAAAGGCCAGAAATTATTCCCTAGAGAATATAGATAATCTGTTTAAAAGTCCCGGGCCCATGATATAGCTCAGCGGCATAAGCACCTGCCTGGCAAGCGCAAGGTCCTGCGTTCGACTCCCGGTACCCACATATAAAAAAAAAAAAAAAGTCCCTAACAACTTTTCACATTTCTGGTTATACACGCATACTGCGCTTCAGAAACATAAATATTTACATAAAAGACAAGACACAGATTTGAGAGATGTTAAAATTTAGATTATTGGCTAAATGGCAGACAGAGCACAGTGTAAGAATTCAGAGAAGGTGTATAATCCAAAGTGATGAGAGAAATCATTAGGGTGAAGATGAGATTTAAGGACAATTTTCTGATTAATTTGGAGTCCAAGCAATGTAGGTTTATATTCTACCTGTTGTATATTAATGTGAGACCAAACTAGTTGCCTGATTTCCCTGGGCTTCATTTATTTGTGTATAAGAGGGAGAACAATGAAAATACATTATGTCCTGAGCCATTTATGAGGAATAAATGAGATAATATATACAAATCATCTGAAACATATTTAGCACATGGTAAACACTGAATGAAATCTTGGTAAAGATTGATAAATATCTGCTGTTGTTTGTTGTTATGTATATCCTTTGTATTAAGGTATAACCCAGAGTTCGAGGTATGAACTATGTCTTTTCATTGTCAAAAGGATGCTATGTTGGAAACTGGTAAGAAGTATTTATTAGTAGAGAGTGTAAACAATATGTTAGTTGTTTGATTTGATGTCTTTTTTTTTTTTTAATGTGGGTACCAGAGTCGACCTCAAGACCTCATGCTCGCCAGCAAGCACTTGTGCCGCTGAGCGATATCACCGGCCCTTTTTTTTCCTTTATCTGGGTTCCGGGAGTCGAACTCAGGACCTCGTGCATGCCGGGCAGGTGCTCATGCCGCTGAGCTATCTCACTGGTCCTCGACGTGATGTCTTAAAAGTACCAATGACTCTTTGATTTTTCCCAGTCTGCACTATTTTATATGGTGTTTTATTTAGCTTTGCAGAAGTGTTTTATTTGCATCCTTTAAAAAATCCAGGAAATTCGATGTCTATGGAATAATCTTTGTTATTAAAAATACACACATTTCTGAGAAGTGAGGCATTATAATGTACCCCTTAATGTTTTACAGTACTGATTTAAGTACAAGACTTAGTGTAGATATTGATGGTGAAGTGAGGAGGTGGCAGGTGTGTAAGGACAGGATCGGGAACGCACTGAGATACACCAAGTACCCATCACAGAAGGAGAAGGATGTGCAAAAGCATATGTGGGGAGCATTGAGGAGGACCCTTTTCCAATGTTACAGTTTCCCTCAAATTTGAATTTGAGAATGTATCTGATAATATGTTTATTATTTAGATTTTGTCATCAAGTAAATAAGGAAATTTTTGCCAAAGGCTTCCTCAATTCACAAAGATGGCACTTTACACCCTTCGTCTAAGCTCATTTACCTATGTTTACTGATTCTTGATTTGGGACCCAAACCAGGTATGTAACAGGAATTTTGTGGCAAAAAAATGAACTGTTTTACTCAACTACCTTCTGACATTTCGTGACATCTTTAAAAATTTATGGGTAAATTCATTGGAGTTATGAGAAAGCAACAACATAAATCCTGGAGATCTAGGGTTCAAGCTAAACTTTAGAAACTTCTTGTTTCTCAACAAGAAACAAATAATCTCAACATTATTCATAAGCCATGTCTACAAGTTCCCAGAAATTAAAATTGATTACCAGTTTTCAAAGAAATGAAATTTACTTTTTACAGTTGAATTTTTTGCAAGGAACTCAGTCCAAAATAGCTTTGCATTTTGAAGACAGGATGGTTAATATAGATCTTCTCATCTCTGCTGACCTCATCCTTTTCCTAACTGACAGATCCATAAGATTAGTTTATTAATTGTCAGGATAATTTCATCTTGGAATCTTGTAGAATTTGGACCAACATGAGAGAGATAATGTTTTAAATCTTGGGCTTGTGAAAAATGCACTGCTACATGACACTAACTCCTTGGATTCCTATTTGTACTCTGAGATTGATCTACTTTGAAACCTGCCATAAATAATTTTACCTTCTTTGGCTTTAACCCTCTGATACTAATTCACTCAGAAAAATATTATCATGATGATTAATAATAAAAAGAGCAGCTTAATACATTTTCCCTAAATTCTTTTTCTTAAATCACATGTATACATGTAAGAAGATAATAGAATTTATCATTCTGAAGATTCATTTTCAACATAAATAGTGGAAGGAGGGAGAAATATTGTGTGGGTTCATATCTATGCATTTGAGAGGTAGGCTCAATGAGATGGTTATGTTACTGCCCCTAGGATTAATCTTTAGCCTTTTCTGTGCCAAATACCTCCCTTGGATATTTGAGTATCAAACAAGCCTACATATTTGGAATCGAAATGTGTCAACTATCAGTTTGAGGTTCGTACATTGACCTCAAACTCAAAAACATCCTACTCCATTCCTCGATCCTCAGTCCTGATGAAGGTAGAAGACTCTGTCCCTCCTGTTTGTGTGTACCAGGACTGAAGAATGCTTGAGAGCACCATCAGGTCCTAAGGAAAGAAGAATGAATACGTATGGAAGATTAGTAATCAGTAATCCAGAATAGAGAGGAAAAGTGAATCAGAAAACCTAGTTCTTAGGCTAGTAAAGAGATAAATGCCTGGGTTAAGATTATATTAAATTTGGAAAGTGTGGGCAATATTACAAAATATAATTAATAAATGTTAAATACTATTTGTGATAGGAAATAGAATAAAAAACAATTTTTAATTCTTGTTTTTAGTAGATTAAGAAAATGCCTATAGAAAGAGAGCCTAGGAAGAGCTATGAGTTTTAGTTCATTTTACGCAATATGGATTATGATCTGTGTTGATGTTTGGAGAAGTAAATTAAAGCAGAGTTGATCTTTCAGTTTTTGTAGATGGCAGACTTTTCTGCATGAAAATAAAAAGGTGAAAATTAAACACTCTGTCGTCGATATCTGACAAAAAGGGTTGATGGAATAAAAAGATGGCCAAGGAGTAATTGTTGAAATGTACAAGACTATGATGGACTGATGAAAAGCCAGTAAGTAAAAGGAGAGAGGGAAGAGAAAATAAAGGAAGGAAGGAGAGAGGGCTGGCAAGGGGGCAGGACAGGAGAGAGAACAGCATGAAAGATGCGCTGTATGCTTAGGCAAGAACCGGGAGGACTTAGGAATACACGGTGTCTGAAAGAAATAGAATGAAGCTTCAAAGAGACACTGCTCCAAAGAAGGTAGACAGAGGAAATGCCTCAGTGGCAGGAATAGTTTCCACCCTTGTATAATCTGTTTCAGTCAAATGGTCTGTCTGCCTTCCAGTAAAAAATTAGTGTTTTTATCTCTCTCATCAGAAATCTTTTTGTCTTCTATTTCTACTTTATCAATGGACCTTTCCTTTTAAGGTACCTAAAATAGCTATTTCCTTTCAGAGAGGATACCATTCTGTTAAAGATGTTAATGCAGTCAGTTTTCCAATATTATAACACATACCTCAAATAGTCAACTGATACAGAAAAAGTTTGTTTTGGTTTAAGGTTTCAGAGGTTTCAGTTGGCCCCACTGCTTTTGGGCCTCCAGTAATTCAGTATATCATAGCAGCCCTCCCAAAACAGGGGGAGAAAAGGGTCTTGGCCCCAATACCCCCTTCTAAGACATACTCTAATGACCTAGCTTCTTCCACTAGGCCCTACCTCCTGAAGACTCCATTGCTTCCCACAAGAGCTACTTAGGTAACAACTTCCAACATGGGCCTTTGGAAGACATCTCAGATGTAAACTGTAGCAGTTGTTAACAATCTGTTATGTTTATGTATACACCTTGAATTTGAAATAATAGCACTGTGTAAGTTTTCATATATCTCTCTGTATCTGTGTATCTATATTTTTATCTATCGTCTCTAAAACAGTATACTAATTGTCTTAGTCATTTTTCTCATTACTGGGACACGATGGCTGACACCCACAACCTAAAGGAGGAAATCTTCATTTGGCTAATAATTTATAAAGGTTTCAGTCCATAGTCAGCTGCCTCCAGGGTGGCATAGTAGAAAGCATAGTAGAAAGGCCTGGGCAGGGCAAAGCTGCTTACCTCACAGCAACACAGAAGCAGAAAGAATGAAAGGAAGAGCCAGGAGGAGAGATAAACCCTGCTAGCTCATTCCCTAGCCCCTGTATCTCACCTCTTCTGACCAGAACCTACCTCTTAATAGTAAGTGAAAAATAAGACCCCACAATCCACTCATCTTCCACAAGCCCCACCTATTAGCACTTGAGGCTCCTGGGGACAGTTGAATATAACCAGGACATTCCACCCTGGCTCCCCAAAGACCCATGCCCATCTCTTTATGCAAAATGCATTAGTTCATCTGTAGTAATTGACAAAGTCCTAACAGTTTCAACATCACTCAAAATTCAATGTCTCCTCTGAGACTTAAGGCAAACTCCTAGCCTTAAGTCCCTGTAAAAATATAAAAGAAAATGAAACACTTTCAGTAGACAAAGGTATAGAATAAACATTCCCATTCCAAAGGGGAGAAATAGAAAGAAATCAAACCAAAGCGAGACCAAAACCTAGCAGGGCAAACATCAAATCCCACAGCTGCATGTCCAGCACCAGGGGCAAGTTGTAGGGCTGAGATGTGATCTCAAAAGGGTCTGGGCAGCCCACTACGATGGCACTGCCAGTGATCACAGCTGTCATGTGTTCTCTTTTGAACTGGATTTGCTCATTCCTTGTGGCTTTCTTCAGATGTTCCATGTTCCTCGCCTCTCCAGCTTTCTGAAGTCTCCATTGGAGTTTTGGCTTCACTCTCATAGGTTCATGCACTGCCTTCTCAGGGGCCCACTGCCTGGCTCCCCAGGCATTCTGAAATCTTGGTGGATGCCTCCCGGAAGCCAATTTTCTAGGTGGTTTTGTGCAGGATTCCTGGGGCTATCTTCTCAAAGCAGAGTGTTTCACTTTTCCACTGTTAAAGCTGCGAAGGACAGAGTCTTGCTGATTACTCACATCCGCTCAAGGCATCTGTAGTATTGTACCGATGTTAATTAATTGGCTACTTTTTAATACTAACTTAATAAATATCCAAGCACTCCTCTGCTCCAACTTGACAGGAGCTTTCTTTCTGGTGAAACTCAAAACTTTAAAATTACTCAGCTGTACAGTTTTTCCTTGATTCTCAAAATGCAACGATATAAAAGTCCCCAACAGTACCCATACCACAGACTGAATGTTAAGCTGCCTTGAAAATTCCTTTGCCAGATTATTCAGCCACCTTCAATCTCAATGTCCCACAAAATCTCAGGACATGAATACAATGTAGACCACTTTTCAGTCGAAGTATAACACATGTGGCCTGGAGTCTTAACAGCTAATTGTTCCTAACTGAAATCTATTAGACTTGTCTTTACCTTCTGCCATCTTGTGTGTATTCTGGTTTTCTGAACTCTTAACAGAATCTCTGACTAAGCTCCACGGGCAGCATTTTGCAGCTGGTTCTCCAGCCACCATCTATAAGCCTTTCCTAACTCCTAGAAATCATTCCAATGACTTCTAAATCACATAGGTCACATCAGAGCCAGACGCTCATTTCTTCAGAACCAAAATCTGTCCTAGTTACTTCCCTGGTTGTTGGTGTGAAATACTTGACAACCACAACAAAAGGAAGGATGAGTTTATTTTGGCTCATATTCCGACCGGCTCCAAGGCAGGACAGTATGCAGAGGGGAATGCCACGAGGAAAAGCTGCTCACGGCATGGAAGCAGTGAGTATAAGGGGGGGGGGACCTGGAGGACTTCTTACCTGATCCCACCTCCTAACGGCAAGCCAAAAATAAGCCCCTGCAATTCAATCACCTTCCAGAAGCCTCACTTACGAGTACATGAGGCTCTTTGGGGACATGCAGGTATAAACCATCACATAAATTATTATACACCTTTTTGTTGTATGACTCAGTAAATAGTTTTGTTAGGTTGGAAAATATCACCTTAAAACTGATATCAGTATATATGTAAAAGTATTTCTCTTCACTCTCTATCACCTTTGGAATACAGTTCCTGGATGGATAGCATAAATTATAACATGAATCATAATATCAAGTGTATTTTTTTACATGATGGAAGTCTCACTGTATCACAAGTACATTTAAGGTAGGAATGTAATAGAAAGCAACATTGAGTGGGTGTGTTTTAAAAATGGCTTGATTGTACTGAATTAACTTTCACATCGTGAGGGCAATGTCTCTTAGTGATTTTAATACTGTGGGTAACATTGACCCAGCTATAATCTTGCAAGTTAGTTGGGAAGTGTGGGCAGGGAGAGGAAAGGCAGAATGTGTGAGAAAAAGAAGATGGATTTTCTTGAAAGCTGTTTCAGACTGCTTTAACTATTGAGATTTGCTTTGCTTCATCGATTGGTACAGAAGATTATCTCACAAAATTGTGACAATATCTAGTCATGCAGTTATCTGTACAACTCACAAGACTCCTAGAACTTCATCCACTGACTCCAAGACATTTTCTTACTTTTTTGAAGCTTAAAATAAAATTCCAGTTTGTGCTTTTCTATCCTGGGACAGGAATGCTGTCTCATTTGATGATAGAAAAGTGAACTGGAAAAGGACACCCCACCTTTTTCCATCAGCCATTCTTACTAGAAAATCCAGAATCAGCAATTGAATTCAAAAGTGTACATAATAAACACGAAGGATTTCTCAGTAAAGAGAAGTACCATTTAAACAGGCTCTTTGAGAAGAAAAAGCATGATAGAGTGAATGTAACTTAACCAATGATTCACTACATAAAGTAAAGGAATAATTTAGAAAGCAAGTCTGCAATACGAAAAGTTGTATTATTATACATTTTTATAATGCTTCAAGGTATATCGTATCACCTTGCTTTCACATAACTATGTTTGCATTTCAGTAATTGAAATGCAATTTCAATTTTTATTTAGCTACTAGAATAGATTTAGAAGGTTTCTGGGTCACTCACAAAATTTTCATTAAAAATTTTTCCCAAGTTTATTCATTCTATGCCTGTAATAAGCACAGTCCTTTACCCTGGAACTTCTTTAGGTTTCCAAAAATATTAATGATTTTAATCTATAAAGAGAAGTTATGAACTAACCTGTCTTATCTTTTCCCACTCTTCCTCTCTCACTGTGTTCCATGAACACTGACTGTCCTTTCATTGACCGTGAGCTCATTCAAGTCTGGAGGCATTTACGTAAGCTATTTTCTTGCTGAACATTGTTTCTCCAGTTCCATCTTTACATGGCTGTCCACTTCTTGCAATTAGATGAAAGCTTGAATGTTCCCTCTGTCCTGCATACTGCATGTGAACTTGCATGCACAAACACAATCTTTCTCTTCGTGGTACTCTTCTCCTTAGAAGAAATATTTGTTTGTTTTTCTTATTTGTCTGGGACTCTATCTATTATACCCAAATTTGTGCATAGGAGTTACCTTCCCTCCCCTCTAGTGTATATAGATCAATATCTACTTAAAGGAGGAATTTAATTAACGTCTGTTGAATTAAGGTAGCCTTTTACAAAGGCAAACAGCAGATCTGTATGTGCAGGTCTCCAGGAAATATTTTACATTTATATCTCACTTAATGCTTTTCCTAATATGTTGACAGATACCGCTTATTCCTTAGTATTAGGATGAATATGACTCACTCAGGGGATATGTTACTACTAAAAAACCCCCATGGGAGAAATATTATTACAGGTACGTTGGCAAGAAGGTAGAAAATTTGCTGCTAAAATTACATATATACATTATTTTAATCCGTATGCATTGTGTGATCTACTTATGTTTGGCTTAATTCATTGTTGCTATTTGGTAAGTGAATTTAAATCATTCTTTGATTTTTATGACTAGAGAAAGATGTTAATATATAGATAGATAGATAGATAGATAGAGCGAGCAAGAGCGAGCAAGTGCGTGTGCATACACACAGAGTTTTGGAGTCCAGAATATTTATTTGTGATCCATTGAATATTTAACTGTCAATGATTTGTATTTAGAAAATATTTATATTTAAATATATTCTATATTATACAGCTACCAAATGCCTAAGCCCAATTGCATATTTTAAATTTTCTAGGGGTAGTTGCAAGTGTAAGATGGTAATTATCTTTTTCTGATGTGTTGGTGCTATTAAAATCATATCATGATAACTTATCATTTACATATCAGTCTTGTTAAAATTTCAAAGCTCTGTGCTGAAAATATAAAAATAAGTATCTTTAATATAATTGAGACAAGATTGCTATTTTCCACAATTTTTCTGATGGTAATAAGAGAGATCCACTTTTGCTTGCCTCTTCAAACAGCATTTTGAATTCTATCAACATCATACTCCTTTTATCCAAAGTAGCTGAAGTCCCAAAAGACTATTCTTACCACAAAAATAATATCTGAAATAGCAACTCTATGCATATAAATGTGGTTGGAAAGAGAAAACTCTTCATGACTTAGAAATGTCAATTTTGTTACAAACTGCTCCTTCTATACACAGCTAGCTAGATGAGCATGTGAGATTGTGTATAAATTAATATGTACTGTATTTCTTTCATTTTCCATTGCTACACAAGGAGTAAGAAACAGAAATTTGCCTATACTATAAAATCAAGAGCTATCACAGAAAGTATATAACTATTTACATGTAAATTCCTTGTGTCTTATCTTCTACAGTTACTATGGAGAAATCGGGCTAACAAATAGAATATGAGGCTTCATTGTCTTAAGGGTCAACTATTCTCTAGCGCTCTCTTTCTCTCTCTCTCTTTCTCTGTCTTTCTTTCCCTCCCATCCTCTTTCTCCCTCCCTCCCTCTCCACCTCCCTCCCTCTCTACCTCCCTCCTTGACTTTTTGTAATCTATGACACAGTCAAAAAATTTAAAAATTCTTGGACATCTCTGTCCTCCCTCTTATACATCGCATACACATACACAGTGTTAAAAACAAGATTTCTGATTTTTTTCATTGTCCTCTCCTTTTTTACCTTGCTAGCATTGTCTTTCTGATGGTTCACAATATTTAAAAGCATGATTGGATTCCATTTTACTTTTTCTCTCATTCATTTAGTAACAATGATTAATGAAAACCCATCTATGGTGCATGTGTATCTACTTTGTTCTAGTGTGATTGTTAATTCTTTAGAAGAAGAAACTTTACCTGGATTGCTTTTTCAGTCCCTCCTCCACCACATGCTAATCTGTTTTATACAGCTAACCAGGAAAATTTGTTTGGAAAAACAGTTGAGTACAACTGTAAGTATGATGGCTTTACCCTAGCAACTCTTTTTTGCAATTAAAGCCAAGAGAAAGCCATATACTTTCAAATTAGTCAAGCATTCTCATTGTAAAAATTCAAAAAATTAGAATATATGTATAGTCCAGCCATATACACATATTTTTCATCAATATATTAGATAGATAGAGAGATAGATAGATGAATACCATTTCTGTGTTACTAACAATTAGCAACAATTGAAATGCCATGATTCCATACTTAGTTTCGAAGATTTGATTTGATTTAAAATAGATGTTGATGTGGTGAATTCAGTTTGGACCAAGTAAACGTAGATTTGATTTGATTTAAAATAGATGTTGATATGGTGAATTCAGTTTGCACCAAGTAAATGTAGGAAAAAACTTGCACCCTACAGTGTGAGTGTAGGCCAACCATGCAAGAGGGAACACAGTGGCCTGTCATATTTTCATTAGAAGAGTAAAAAACATTTTTTTTACTTAGAAAACATCTGTAATCTTGCTCAAGTAATTTTTCTAGAAAACTTTACCATGTAAGAAAAAATATTGATAAATAATACATTTTTCTTTAGCTTATGAACATTTAAGCACTTAAAACAATATTCACTAAATGTTTGGTTTACTGATAAAATAAAAATCAAACATAGAATCTTGGACTTAATGGGTGCTCAATATATGTTTAATCATGAATTAATTTATGGTCTTTATATTACGATTTTAATAGGTTTACTATATGGGGGGTCCTAGAGTGTTCTAATTTAATGCATTTTTATTAACAATATTAAAATGTTCTTCATTCTAATATACACTGAATAAGAAAAATGATTTATTAAAGTATTTTTCTTATCTGCTTTTTTCTCTTGTTCTCCTTCATTTCCTATACTATGATGTCTGCTACAAAAATTTGAGGAAGTTTATTTTTCCATAATATACACACAATTAAACTTAAGAGCTGCAGTTCTGTGGTGTGTAGTTAGCATTACTTAATATTTATAATTTAAAATGTGACTTTCATATTTAACTGTAATCTATCTAAAACTTATGAAAGACTCTACCAAGTCAAGATGTCCCTAATGGATAATGATATTGAATATTTTTTTCCATATGCCTATTGGTCATTTATGTATCCTTTTTTAAAAGAAATGTCTGTTTCAATCCCTTGCCTATTTTTAATTTTTGTAGTTGTCTTTTCATTGTTAACTTGTAAGAATGTTTTATATGTTTTACATATAAATCCTTTATGGGATAATGATTTATAAACACCTGATCCTGTTCTGCGATGTAGGGAAAGAAAACTATCTTTTTCTCTACCTATTTTATGTTCATGGTTGAAGCCTTTAAAACAAATGAGAGATTATCAAGAGTAAAGCAATTTCATTTAATATAAATTTATAATGCAGGAACCTTCATAATAAATGATGTCTCAAAGAGCTAGACAGTTTTATTTGTTTGTACTAGTAGGTTTGATGATCACTGGGTTGTCAAGAAAAAGTGATGTAATGGTGGTGATAAATCAAGGGAAGCTTAACAAGGCCCCTTTATTCAGACTCGTTTTCTGAATCTCTTGTTGTTCAGAGATAAGGATTTTTTTGCTCCAGGTGTACGGGACAGCACCCCTCCACTGAGCATTATCAGACATTTTTCGAGAAAAGTTCAGAAAATCCTTTCCAGATTTATTAGGGAAGGTTAGGGGTAAGGCCAGAGAGACTTTCTTACTGCTGCTGCTTCTTTCTCAGATTTCTTCAGCTTAAAACATGTGGTGTAATGTATTCTAAACCTCATTAATGAGTTTTAGTTTCCCTTTCTTAATGTTGTACTTTGAAGAATATATATTTTTATTTATTATGCACAATTTGTATGTGTATTTTTCTATTTATTTATGTACTTTTTCTTGTGTTGTTTACGTTTTTGGTGTTATATCTAGTAAGCCATTGCCCAAAGCAAGATCACAAAGCTTTAAGAGTTTTATCATCTAAGAAATTTATAGTTTCAGCTCTTGGATTTATATATTGAATTGATTGTGCTTTCATTTTATTATAATAAGTTAGAGTAATGCAACATCATTATATTTTGCACAAATGTCCCATTATCTCAGCACAGTTTGTTGACAAGACTACCTGCCATATTAAAGTGCCTTTGTTACCCTCATTGAATATTAATTGACTGTGCACATAAAGGCTTATTTTTGGACTCCTAATTCTGTTGCGATGATTCATAGTTCTATCAATAGATTATCACCACTACATAGTTTGATTACTGTAGCTTTGTAGTTAATTCTGAAATAGTTCTCCAATTTTGTTCTTCCCTGTCGAGATTATTTCAACTATTTGTAAGCATTTCCATGTGAGTTGCCAGGACAAGTTTATCAATTTCTGCACACACACAAAAAAGGTAGCTATAATTTTGATATGGATTACATTGAATCTCTAGCCAAATTTAGGAATAGTGTCATCTTAACAGTATTAAATTTTCTAGTACATGGAGACAGGATCTTTCTACATATTTAGGTCTTTTAAATGTCTTTTAGCTAATACTCTTTCTGTTAAATTTGTTTCTATTTTATTTTTAATACTATTGTAAACAGGATTCATTTTGTTTGGTCATTACTAGAATTTAGAAATAAAACTATGTATGTTATTGTATCTATCTTTCTTTCAACTTGCTTAGTCATTAGCTGTAATATTTTTAAAAATTATGGTAGAATTTTCTATATCCAAGACAATGGAGATAGTTTTGGAAATGGAGATAGTTTTGCTACTTCATTTCTCATATCAATGTGTTTGATATCTTTTTCTTCAATGATTTTTAATTAGACTGGCTAGAACCTCCAATAAGATATTAAATAGTCCTAATCTTTAGGCATAAGCATTTAGTCTGTCACCACTAATTATGATGTAACTGTAGGTTTTTATCAGTTGGTGAAAATTTCTTTATATTTTAATTATTTGAATGTTTATAACAGAAAAAGAGTGTTGGATGTCGTTAAATGTATTTTCTGTGTCCTTGAGATTATTGTCCAAAATTGTGATTTTTGTCCTTATTCTAATAAAGTAGTGTATTACCATATGTAGAACTAACTTTGCATTTCCCACATGAATCCTACTTGGCAATAATGTATAATTCTTTTATATGTTGCTGGATTTGTTTGCTGCTTGTATTTGTGTCTGTAGTAATAAAGAATATTGGTCTTTGTCTCTCTCTCTCTCTCTCTTTCTCTCTTTCTCTCTTTCCCTCCCTCCCTCCCTATTTTTTTCTGTTTGACTGTCTTTTTACTGGTTATAGTATTGAGGTAATATTTGCCTTGTAAGATAAATTGAGAGTTGGGCTTTTTGTTTGTTTTGAGTTTTGTTTTTTTTATTTTTTTTTCTGGGTACCGGGGCTCAACCTCAGGACCTCATGGGCCAGCAGGCACCTGTGCCGCTGAGCGATATAACCAGCTCTTTTTTTGTATTTGGGTACTGGGAGTCGAACTCAGGACCTCACGTTTGCCAGGCAGGTGCTTTTGCCGCTGAGCCATCTCACTGGCCTGAGGTGTTTGTTAAAAAATGTTTTTTTTTGTTTTTTTTTTTAGGTGTTTGTGGTACATAATGCATACATTCATTGTGTGTAGTTGGTACACGTACATAACCCATTTAATTCTTTTTACATACCCTTTACTCCCTCCCCATCTTTCCATCTCTTAATCCATTCCTATTTCTTTAACCATTTTATTAAATTCACCAGTGAAGCCAGGTAGAAATTTGTTCATAATTATCTGATCAATTCTTGTAGAAATTTGTTCATAATTATCTGATCAATTCTTGTAGGTCCTTTCACATATTGTTTCTTTTCCTTCATTTTATTTAGGCTATTTTTTAGCATAGCACTGTTTATGTAAGAGAAATCCTACTAATATTTCCAGTTCTGTAAAGCTGATAGTAATAACTTCTTTCCTCTTTGATTTTTATATGTTGAGTTTTCTCTCTCTGGTCAGTACAACTAAAGATTTGTCAATATTTTTAGGATTCAGGCACACAGTTAAAAATTCTGCCTTAATCTTTAATTTCTACTTGTGCAGAGATAAGGGCACATGAAAGTGAAAGTTTAAGGATTTCCCATTGTTTTCTAGGCAAGTACACAATCCTACTCACACCTGCGTAGTCCCATCAGTGCACATGACCTTCTAGTAATTTAATACGTTAGAACTTTTAAAATGTCCCTGTGGCCATGTTTTTCTCATTTTTTTCCTTTTAAGTGGTTTTATTTGTTGTTTTGTTTTGTTTTGTTTTGTTCTCCACCCAATTGTAGTCATCACAAGCAACTGCGTTATTAAGCAATGAATTTCCCTGATTGGCCCTAGGAAGAAGACTTAGTGATCATAGGATCTGCAGTTTAGGTCAAAAAGACAAGAATCAGAAGCGAAACTTTCCAGGGAATTTTCAGACAGGTCAGATAGTGCCAGTTCATCGAGAATATACAGTAGCAACTCATGCCCTGTTCTGTTGTACCACTGGCTTCTAGGCAATTGGTCTTCAAGTCTACCATAGGGAAGGGAATGGAAATAAGGCAGGATAAAAATGCCACAAAGTTCACCGTTCTTGTCAATATTTAACTTTCTTGAGTAAACATCCCTGGACATTCGTAACCCTAGTGTTACTTTCCAGAATTCTAGAAAAGTTAACATGATAATTTTTTCCCGTTTTTCTAATTATATTTGTAGAAGACAGTGTTTTCCAAGATTTGTCATTTACCGTTCATGTTGTTACCGGGTTTTGTGGTGCTGGAGTCTCCTTTTAGAAGTGGTTTCTAGATTGTTTCTGTCTTGAACAAAAAATTGGTTAAGACCAGGGCAAAATGTAGCAAGGCTTTGCATTTATAGAAGGTATGAAAAGAAAAGAAACATGCTCTGCAGAGTGCAGGACGAATTCAAGCCAACTAAAAGTAGGAAAATCCTGTAAGTACACTCTACAGGGTGAGAGTGGCCCACTGTGATACACTGTGTGTATCCCTTACACCTCAGGCTGGTCTTGTCTAGGTTGCCCTATCAAAACCCAGCTTGGGTTCTTCCTAGAAGCATTGAAGATAGCACTCTTGGATTGGTGCCAGGTACAGAGCTTTGGGAACTATTCTGTATGTGCCCTGGAGCTTTGTAACTGACAGGTCACACCCACTTCCCCAGCCAGTTTACCATCCCCTAATCTGCCTCAATGTAGTATTCAACATAGTGTAACATAATGTTTTCTTAAAAGAAACATAAAGAATTTCCAATAAATTATGCAACCAGGGGTGGGGATGTAGCTCAGTAGCACAAGCGCCTGCCTGGGAAATGCACACTTTAATTCCTGGTACCAAAAAAATTTAAAAAAAGAAAGTTATGCAACCATTGAAACAAAATGTATTTTTTCCAGTTTGTCAAGAATATTAAAATTAATTTGAGGAAAGAAAATCTGAATGACAGTAGTCATCGTTCTTCACCTTAGTTGGAAAAAGTGGAATATTAAATAGTGATTAATCTCTGGTCATTCTTCCCACTGGTGCATTGGTTTCTAACCTGTGCATAGAAAATATAAATTAACTCATTAACAAAACTAAGTGTTTTATTTTTTCATAACTTCCATAGAATATACACCTTAGTAAAACTTAACTATGTAGAATAATTTCTATTTGTGAAAAATTTGCATTTTACAATGCATAATTGATGACAATTATACCCACATAATGTAATCTGTTTTTACTGATGGAATAATAGAACATTATTGTATAACAACATCATTAAACAAAAAGCATCTTCAATAATATTAAACATAATTTTGTTTATAACAAGATATGGAGTGTAAAAACTGCATTTTAAATGAGAAGTTTAAAAGAGCCTCAGGGGTGAATTTGAAATATATCGTTGCACATTTCCATATTTGTAAGTAAAAGCAATGTACTATGTAAGTCTCGAAATTATTTAGTTAAGCTCCATTGTAATGCAGCATATAATCCAGTTAATTAACTTTCTTTAATACACGATTGATAAAAATGTTCATCATTTCATACTGTCAGAAACATTCCTGAAGTAAAAAGTGTTCCCTTTCAAGGAAAATAAGTTCAGTAAAGTAGGATGAAGTTCCAAGCCTAGATACTTTGTTTTCATGGATATAAAGATTTGTTTTAATGTTTTTATCTATAGCACTTTAAATTAAAGAAAATTTATTTTTCTACCTATAGTTCTCAGTATCAAATATACCTACTATGATTCTTGCTTCCCCCCATTGGTCTTTCATTGGTATAAACATATGTGTGTGAATATTGTATCTACTCTATATAGTACGTTTGGATGTAATTTTAATATATGCTTAAAGTACTACCTCTTGGCATATGATGTAGAGCCTTTGCGTTGCTTGCAAAAACCCAAATCAATTTTAGCTATCTAAAATTATCAGAAATGCATCTAGAATCTCAAAAAATTGACAGAAGCCAAGAGGCTGCATGAATCAGAGCTTGCAAAATAAAAGGTCTGGAGATTTAAAAAATTAGAAGCTGGAAAAACATAATGTTCTCTTGCAGAAATAAAAGGGGGCAGGGAAGGAAGGAAAAGATAAGAGAGAGAGAAAAAAGAAGAACGGTAGTGGAAATGAAGTAGAGGAAAATATCAAAGAGCTATACAGGAAGATTTTTTTTCACAATCGAGGGACTTTTTGTTTTGTTT
Organism: Erethizon dorsatum; assembly: GCA_028451465.1. Classification (NCBI taxonomy): domain Eukaryota; kingdom Metazoa; phylum Chordata; class Mammalia; order Rodentia; family Erethizontidae; genus Erethizon; species Erethizon dorsatum. The sequence continues at coordinate 18,651,993 of CM051836.1, forward strand.
TGTTTTCAGATTGAGAATATCTACCAGGACCTCAACAAATAAAATGAAAAAGAATCCACATTATGCACCTTATTACAAAATTTTAGGATACCTGAGCCAGAGAAAAGGTCCTAAGTACATGCAGAGAGAAAAATCAGGTCCCATTCACACAGCCTCAGGGGTCTGCATAACTATGTGTTTTTAATATCCACACCACAAAATAGAGAGGTATGGAAAGTTGCTATCACAATTCTGAAGTAAACACCTAAAAGTTTAGATTATTAGGAATAGTTAAGTGACAATTAGGATATAAAAGTTACTTTATAGGATGTAAATATAAAAATTTTTAAAAATCACCTTCAAAGCACCTTTAAAGAAAATGAATAGAGAAATTTAATTAACAAAATAATGGAGTAAACTTCAAGAAGAAGAACAGGAGGAAATGGAAGAAGAGATGACCATAAATAGGAAGCAGGGAGGGAGAAGGTGAGGCAAAGGAAGATAAAGGAAAGAAAGGAAAAAAACAGGAGGAAGAGAAGAAATAGAACTCATAAAATAGCTAAATTACAAGAAAGATACAAAGGGAATTTTCATCTTGATGTACAAGAAAGATCCCATAACATTATCTAATTGGCCTAATGTAGAACCATGTATAAGCTATTCTACACTATTGGGAGATTCCGTTATTATTTTTGGCATGTTTAGGACAGAATTATTTGGGAACATATAAAAGATAACAATGCAAAAATGAGAAGCTTTTTCAGACAAATAAGAGGTTCTTAATAAAGTGATACTCATATTTATATGGTCATTAAAAATAAACACTGTTTCCTCATTTAACTTAAAAATACACTGTAACTATTCTGGATGCATAAAGGAATAAAAAGTGTGTGTATGGAACCCTTTCCTCAATCTCTGAACTGAGAAGCTTGTAGCTGAGTTCTAAATTTGTGGAATCCAGAAAGCACACTCAAGAATTGAAGTAAAAAGTATCTGCTTATAGAAAGCAAGTTAGGAAAGGAGGAGCAGGGTGAAGTAGAGAGCTATGTTTAGGCTTGGAGATGCCATCTAAGGTCTTTAGATGTTGCCACATATAATTTTGATAAAATATAAGTCAAAGAGGCAAGAGAGTTTAAAAAAAAACTACAGTGTTACTTATTTAATATTAGAATTCGTGACAAACATTTTACTGGAGACTTCTCATGTTACCATCCAGTTGAGGGTTCTTTTACTTGATGCAGATAGACTCAGGAATGGGCCAAGCACAGCTCTGCTAGTAGCTCTAATGCCGCTGGTTGATAGCAGTCAATGCTTGACGCAAATGGCCGATAGTGCTGGCTGATGTCTCTACCACTGCTGCTGGTCTTCGACTTGGGCCAAGTGTTGCTCTCCATTCACTGATCTCTGTTGGCCACTGGACTCTTAAGCTCCTTAAGCTTAACAGCCCGCGTGTTTAGTGCTCTTTCTTTTAAAGTGACTGCTCTGTCCACACTACTCAGGTAGATTTATGGGACAATGCAAGCCACATTATCCACGAAAGAAATCATGAGCAGATTTATAGGGCTACTGGTGTGAAGCTTTAATAGGACTTGTGCAGTAGCACAGGCAGGTTCAGCACACCAGAAAGAGCGCAAGAAGTATGGAAGCATGAGGGGAATGCTGTTTATATAGCAGCTGCAGGTCTGCAGTTGGTCCAAGAGTAAGCCAGTGATTGGTTCAAATTCAGGTCCACTGATTTGGCCAAGCACAGGCATGTAATTGGTTCAAGTGGGTATTGGGCAGTATGATAGCCATAGGTAGCCACCATGGTGGCGATTCAGGGAAAGGGCAGGGAGAAGCAAGCTGTTTATTTCATCTCCACATTTATTTCATCTCCACATTTATTTCATCTCCACAAAAACTTGTGGGGCTAAAGTGAAGAAATTTTCAGAGGAGCCAGCTGCATTCATCAGTTTACTGGGGTTTGGAGAGGCTTTGGATTTTAATAATGGGCCTGGATTCCTCCCTTCCTGACCTTAGCCATGTCAAGGTGGGTCTCCAGCACTTCTTCAGAGGTGGCAGCATCTGGAGCTGTACCTGTTGTCCCTGGACTGGATGGAGGGTGGCTCCTAAATAACATAGGAGGACACTGCAAGTTTCCCAGTCTATCCTCAGCAGGTATATATGTGCGTGTGTGTGTGTGTGTGTGTGTGTGTGTGTGTGTGTGTGTGTGCAGGAGCAAATGGAAGCAAGGAGGAAGGGTATGACAGCCTTTTGCCAAACCAGCCCCCTCCAATCATCACAAGAAAAAAGGGACAGCTCAGTGCATTTATTTGTCTCACTTAGACCATATATTATAAACCTTCATTCATTCATTCATTTCTTTCTTTTTTTTTTTTTTTTTTTTTTGAGACAGGGCCCTACTCTGCAATTCAGGCTGGTCTTGAATTCACTATGTAGCCCAGGCTGGCCTTGAACTCACTGGGATCCTCCTGCCTCAGCCTTCCAAGTGCTAGGATTACAGACTAAACCCAGCTAAACCATGACCACCTCAACCCTCATTCTTGCATCTCCAAATTTACTGATAGTAAGAGCAGATTAAGCTTCCTTTTTATTGCTGTATTTCTTACTTAGGAAATACATAAATATCTCAGGAAAGAAAATCTGAAATTGAACAAATTTTAGATATGCAATAATGAAAAATTAGACTTGCGTAGGAGCCAAGATGGTGAAAACAGAAACTAAGGTCATACAGAAGCTTTTGGATAAAAATTAAGAATTTGAAAGTTGAGAAATAGATTCAGAATACTAAAAGAATTGTTAAATTTTGATAGAGTAGTAGTATAGCTTCTAAGTTTCAAAGAGTTAGTTAAATGTGAGTCCCATTTTTGGGTAGCCTAACACAATGTTTCTATTGGAAGTGTTTGAAAAGCCTACTCACCCACTGGCTGTTAGGTTTCTGTGTGTAATTGTGGCCTCAGTGAACACACTTATAATACTTCTCATGTAAACTAAACTGCTCGATTTGCAATCTGTGTAATGTGAATTTCATTAAAATCCCTTTAGACAACAAACCTGCATGTAGCCAAATATATTTATAAGACTTATCTGAAAAGATTTCAGTCTAGAAAATCAAATATAGATTATTCACAATGTTTTAGAAAAATCATTTGTACTATTATGTACTATTATGAGAGCACTGTTGTCTGTTAGTAGCACTTAGAATATTTTGTTTCGAATAGAACATTTGATTTTCTTTTTATCTTATATTGAAAATCTTTGAATTTAGTTTAGATACCCATTCCAAAATGAAGTTTGAAAGAGTTTTAGAATGATTCATGTCTCTTCTTGCCACTTGATCTTTTTTTTCTTTTTTTTAAACTGTGATATTTCAATAGATATTTAAAAAGACTCTTATTATATATGAAGAATGACCTAGGAGTAGAATTTTTGGATTTGAAGTACCAAGAGTGCATCTTAAAAATTTGTTTCATCATACTGCTACCACAAAAGAAGTGCTTAAAATTCTCATGTTAGAATTTTAGTATCAGAATTCAATTGGTTTATTAGATAGAGAAATAAGATTTTTTTTTTCCTTAGCCCCTAAAACTTGATGTGGGAAGTGCTGGTGTGTTGGTGTGTTTACATGATGAATGTTTCAAAAAAAGTGGAAAAAGTAAGTTGTAAAATGATTCATGAATATAAAAATATACCAAGTATATTTACAAATACATATTTATGTGATGATGTAAGATGTAAAACAACTAGAAGTTTATACAACAAATTTATGACCTGTAGTTAGGAAAAATGTTACTTTTAATGAAATTATGAGTGAGAGAGAAATTAACTGTAAATTTCTTATAAAATTTTACCTCTTTTATTAATTATAAAAGACTATGTCTGGCCTAATGATAATATTTATTAGTACTGACTTGTACAAACATGAGTATTGGGTGATTCCTCATTCTATTTTGTGTTTTTAATGTTTTTCAAAATAAAAATTAGAGCCCATGGGAAATATTTATTCCCCACCTGGAAGACATCAAGTTCATTATTTTTATAGCCTAAAATTAAATCATAAAGTTATTCTGGAAATGCTTTGAGTGTAGGAAATACATATTATAAATAAAAAATTACAATGGATATGATCAACATTTTTAGCAAGTAGGAATGATACCTAAGGGGCTGCTTGGAACATTGCAAGTTACATTTACTTTCCTTTTGAGCACACTTTAATTAGAGAAAGGAACATAGTTTAGAACATACTTTCTAGTATTGGGGCACTAGAGAGAAAATTCCTTTGTGTAATGCACATTTAAAGGGTATGGTTTCCCACACTTTTGGATTTTTATTGATTCTTTGAATAGATAAAAAAAATGTTCTAAAATCCTGTTACTTGGGTCAAAGATCTATTACTTACTGCAGAGAAACGTTGCCAGATCACCACTTGTCCAACTACAAATCTGTCAGTGATTAAGAGAGTGAGGGAAGAAATACAACCAAATGTAATTATTATATTTATTAAGGAATTTGAATTATACTGAAGAGATATGAGACTTGAAACCAGGATCATTAAAAAACCAAATGGGGAGGGACTCAGCAAAATAAGAACAGAGGGAAACTTCTTTCCTTAGTCATTTAAAAAATTTCAAAAACAATACCTACAAAACCTCTTTAGGAGACACTACAATTCATATTTAGTTTCTTGCTGTGGAAAGCATTCCTTTTAAATCCAGCCTCAGGAGATGGATGGCCACAGTCATCATCGCTGCTCGTCTGCTCTTGAAGTTCTAGAGAAAAAGCCATGTTTGTAGGGATTAAGGAAAATATACCATCTTTCATTTCCACAGATTATATGATTGTGTTCTAGGAAGCGAGAAAATCTACAAGCATCTTACTAGAATTAATAAAAAATAGTGAACTTTCTCCTTAAAAGATAATAGGACCGAATACCACACTAGTAAACTGTTGATGATTTACATCTCTATGTGACATAGAAGTGTCTCTGAAGAAAACTATTTGTACAGAGTTCAGAAAAAAACTAAACAATGTCTTTTAAAGAATGTATACTCAGCTAGGAGGACTGTGAAAGATAAAGTGATAAAATAAAAGGCAGGATATTGGTTAAGTTGCAGAAAGAGTGCTCCTCTTGGTAAGAGGTGGAGGAGAAAAGGAAAGGTGCTTTTCAACAGCAGGTATCTAAACTGTGATAATCCCCTGGATGATCTCTTTATTTCATGTGTCAAATTAATCATCCCTATTTTATTAAATTTACATATGTGATTTTTATGAAATAAAATTTTTAAATATTGCTTGAACTCAGAAAGTTTGTAAAGGTAGCAATATGCAGGTGTCACAAAAAAGCTTCCTTTCTAATTTAGCTGTAGAAAAGTGTTCCAGAAAAAGTTACTTTCTATTAATTTGAAAAAAGTATCTCTCCTGTAAGGTGCAAATACAAAGGGGATAAGGAATGTTCAAAAATATTTACTTTGTTTTGAGAGTTTATTACTCATAATTAGGTAAATTTTTTGGACACTTTGTGCCTTATGGAAACAGTGCTAGATTTAAATTTGTCTCCTCCAGGGAAAAAAGAAAAAGGAACTGAAGCATGATTTAGCCTTAATTTTGTGTATTTTCATGATTTTTGTAATTAATTTTAAACATCTGTATTGTCTTTCAGAAGATGCTAATGACTAAATTGTGTTGGATTTTAAAAATAGATAAATTCGATGTAAAATAACTGTACCTATTATTCTACAAGTATATTTTTATTAGTTTTTAAAATAAATTTTAAAATGGTGGCAATAATAATTGTGCAGTTCACAACCTATTTTCAGCTCCTGAACCATCATTAAAAATCCACCAGTGGAACATTACAAAAATTATATTTTTGCTCAAAAATAGCAAGTACAGTCTTCTGTTGCCCAAAGTTGAGAGGTATGTTTGCTATATAACTTTATAGCAGCTTTGTAAGAGTCATTAGTCTATATTAAAAGAAGGATCAATATCCAATTCTAGATGAAAGTATCTTTTTTCAAAGATGGAGTAGGCTCTGTCAAATCCAGTTAACTTGATCTATTATAAGCTTATCAAAAAAGTAATGGATGACAACTTCAAAATGCTTTTTATGATTGCCACACATGGAGAGCTAAAATTTCGTTAAAAGTTATCATTTATGGTGTAGTAGTCTTTAGTTATTTGAGAAGCAGAGAACAGATCGGTTGGATTAATGATATTTCAGTCACTCAGAAAAGTAATGTTAGGAGTTTTCTAAAATGTAAGGACCCATGGGGCTGGGGATATAGTTCAGCTGCACAACGCCTGCCTGGCAGATGCGAGGTCATGAGTTCAATTCCCGGAACCAAAAAAAAAAAAAAAAAAAACCCAATGCAAAAACATTATTTCCTCCTTTTTAAGTCATTTGTAACAGTTATTTTAAATTACATGGGTTAGCCAACTTAGGAAGAGATCAAAGAAGAGAAATTTTCCATAATGTTCTGAAAATTAAAACACACGTGTACTGCTAATCCTTAATATTTTATCATGTTTAAGAATAATACACATGGGTTTATGTTGCTTGTTTCCATCTCAATTCACACCTGTCTATCTTTGAACTTTCACACCACATAGAATATTGCAGTGCCTGGCACTGAAATAATATAACTGTATTTCAGACTAAGGAAGGAAGATTATACAATTAGAATTTGATATGCAGAGGTAATTTTGGAATTTTAAGTGAGGAACAACATATTCAATATAGAAATATATTATTGGAAATACTGTGCAATGGTGCTTTACCACTCTACCATGGGCACAATTTAGAACTTTCATAGAAATAAGCAAGTTTAATGTTTTGTACACATATGTTTAATATCAACCTACTAGTTCTTTCCTAATATATTCCTACAATACAAAATTCGATTTCTAAATATAGTTCCTAGGAGTTTCATACTTCGTTAATTGCATTGTGTTTTGTTAATAGAAAACAACACTGGCAAATAAAAGTGATTAAGGAAAAATTGGATCTTTATTATGGACATCCAACTATATGAACTTCTATGGGAAAAATTGCACAATTTAAATGAATAAAATTATCATCTGTTTATCTTTTAGAGATTTGCAATTAGTAAGATGCATTTACTCAATTATTTTCCTATTATATGCATTCTAGGAGTTTTAAAATTAATCAAAATTTATATATTAATCCTAGTGATTGTTGATCCATTTCCCCAGATATTGTGTATATTTTATGGGCCAAGTGCTTTTCTGGTGCCAGAGGGACAGCTACGAAGAAAATGGAGAAGTTGCCTTTTTCATATGGCTTATACTTGTATGGAGAGGAAGGAAAATAAATAAGACCAATTTAGGCAATTTATAGATAAACTCTGTAATGAAATTATGTACAATGACAATGCCTGCAGGTGAGCTTCTTCAGATATTCTGGTTGACAAATTACTGTTTGAGATTTAACAATTATGTGAGCCAAAACCTCCACTGAGAAGCAGGTTGTATTGACATCTACATACAGTACATTCCAGGCAAAGGAAATGGTGAGTATAAAAGCCCTAGTACAGGACCAAGCCTGCCATTTCTGATGGCAAATTATGAGGTCAGTGTTCTTGAACCTGAAAGAGTGATAGGCAGGGTAGAATACCAGGTCCCAGAAGTGGACCAAGAAGAGTTGTAAAAAGCCCTTTCATGATGCACTTAGGGTTTGTATGGAGAAGAATCACAGATTCCAGTTGCAGGCTGTTAGTCTTGTTTAGATAAACTTTGTTTGCAATAATTGCAAATAATGCAAACGTTTAAACGATCTTGGTCGTAGGTCGTTTGGGGAAAAATACTTAGGAGAGAGATTGATTTCAAATTTTTTTTGTCTTAGTTTCCAGTGGTTAGAATGATATATACAATCTATTTTCTATACATTGCATTAGCAATGCATTAGCTCTTCAGCTTAACATAATAAAGCAAAAAGTAAAGCAATGACATCTATATTTGTGAAATTTTTATAAGAAATAGTGATGCACTAAGGGATTTTAAAATAAGCTAACGGATTTTATACTTGACTTCTTTTAGAAACTTTCAAACATATTATTTCCTTACTTCAAAATATATTCTATCCTTATTCTGTTAGCTATGGCAAAATACTAATTTTCTAAAACCTGAGCTGATCTATCTTCAACTCTGTAACTGATCATATGGAACTCGTAAGACTTGCTTGAGAAAATATTATTACAAGAAGTATTAGTGTGTGCTTAAAATAGTGGACTCCATCCCCTTATGTTAAGTCCATTAAATCCTTCACTGAGGTAACCTGTGTCATTGTACATTTTACAAGCAAGGAAAACTTTCCATTTTGAGACAGTTTTTGTTTTTCAAAATTCTGCTCCCCAACCATGCTCCAGCAGAACAGCATTTGAGAAAGCACATGATTAAAATAATTTAGGCATAGCTGTATTTATGAACACTAAGTTTTTATTCTTAAAATTTGTACAGGTATCATGTCCTTATAAATTTGTTTATATAATATATATGCATATGCATAAGTATATATGTCCATTTTTATGTGTGACTTTATAAACTATTAGTCATTGATTGAGGAACATGCTTTCTGTTTTTCTCAGTAGGAAAGAGAAACCACAAATTTTGCCTATCCTATAGCAGGCATGGTATCAGCAGGCTTCTATTAGCTCTTCTCAATCTAAAATGCAAAAACTGGTATGCTAAATAAATAATCAAAAAGCTCCTATATGGATCTTCCAGGCATGTGGTTAGCATAATTGCCTCTCTGAAGCTTCCTTGATTACCCGGTTACTGCAAAGTTTCTCCCTGGGAGTAGCTGGGCTTGCCTAATACCAGTTCATGAGAGTTTAGGTTCAGTCTTGTTTCACAATAGGAGGTTGGTTAATGGCACCTTTCTATTATTAGAGAGGCCATGATTACTTTTAATAACATTTTCTTTACTGTTTACCATGCTAATTTGCCATACGTTTTCATTATTTTACTCATACCACAATTTTATAAAATTTTCTATTTTTCTAAAACAAAATGTAATAAAAACAACTCCAACTACAAAAAATACTGCCACAGTGTGTAACTAGCTCCATTTCTTCTTAAGAAATGCGCCTTCTTATATTAATTAGAAATAAATAATAGCCCAGATGAAAAATCAATTGATAATCAACCAATAGGTTAGCAGTTATGAATTGAGAACTATTTGGCATTGCTATTTTTCTAAGAGCTCACAGAAGGAAAACGTGCATAATAATAGTCCAGCAAAGTTGTAGGGAGGTTACAGGATGAGAAAATGTTTGACAATACATTGAACAAATTGTCAGGTTTTTTAGTTAATGTTTTAAAGAAATAACTTTTGAATTCCCCTTCAGGAAATTTTGTCTGCTCTTAGGAACAACCAATATTTGATGCAACTTTTTATTTGTGTTTTTTTTTTTCTCTATTCTTTATTGGGTGTCAGAAAAAAAATTACTTCAAATTTATTGTTCTGCTATTGTTTCCAAAGGTCATTTCTATCCTGTGACATATGAAGAAGTAGGATTTCTTTCTTTCTTTCTTTTTTAGACAGTGTCTCACTATGCAGTTCAGACTGGCCTTGAGCTCACTTTGTAGCCCAGGCTGGTCTCAAACTTGCAATGATCCTCCTGCCTCAGCATCCCGAGTGCTGGGATTACAGGCTGGCACCACCACGCCCAGCTGGAAGGAGGATTTCTTCATCTTATTGTGTTTAGAAAAGTGGATAAACAAAAAGGAATACTTGTTATTCTGGACATGACAGCAGATATCGGTTTAGAACCCATTGCTGTAATATTATTGGATGTTTGCTCTATTTTCAAATTTACATCCATAAAGAGCTTTATTCAGGTCAGGCATGGTAGCACACTTGTAATGTGAGAAGTCTGGGAGGCTGAAGCAAGAGGATTGCAAATTTTAGCCTAGCCTGGCCAGTTTAGTAACATAGTAAGACCCTGTCTCAAAATAAAAAATAAAAAATAAAAATAAGAAAAGGGCTTGAGGGCCAGTGAGATGGCTCAGGGGCATAAGCGCCTGCCTGGCAGGCATGAGGTCCTGAGGTCAACCCCTGGTACCCACAAAAAAAAAAAAAAGGGCTTGGGGTGTAGCCTAGTCTGATGGCTCTGGTTTCAATCCCTAGTACTGCAAAAAAAAAAAAAAAAAAAGGTAAGAAAGAAAGAAAGAAAGAAAGGTAGGTATATGTGAACACACATATACCTGCATTTTCATTTTGTTTTTGGATTTTCTTTTAGCCTTCAATATTCTTTTTTAAAAATTAAGGTTAATTCTATCATGGTATGCTTGTTCTGCTTTATGTTTTTATATTCAGATTATCAGTTTAGTTCTAAAACTCATTTAAATTATCCAACAGGAAAAATAATCACTGAAAGTTAGAAAGTAAAATAATCTTTAAATACATCATTCAACAACCTCTTATCATCCTGAGCATGTCGAAGCACACACTGTCCCTGGCCTTACTGCCTCAGTCACCTATGTTGTGTGTCCTTTCCCTGTGCTATGCCATGGCTCTCTGTTACACTGTTCAGTGTCTCTCTCCCTGAATGCATCTTTCAAATTATGACGTACTAATCACACACATTAGGGACGGAATTGATCTATTACAGGTTATACAATACCCTCCGGAGGCAATCCTCCTTGCTATCTTGTCCAGGTTATTTTAAATAGCTCAAGAAATGAAGATTTCCCCTTTGTCTTATTGCACAACCACTATCCCCCTGTGGAATTCACTCTTCCTTGCTACTCTGACCAGTTGCTAACAAGCAAACCATTTCTTGACACATGTAAAATCGCACAGACTTGTAATACCTCCGGCACAGTGTGCTCTTTAACATTGCTATTAATATGTTAACAGGTGGAAACTTATTATCATCTGACTGCTTGAAGTGTGAAATGTCTTATACTCATTTCATTTTCAATTCTTTGTAGTTTATGGTTACACTTGATTAAAGGTAGTACTGTGAACACTTTGAGTTGTTTTAATTTAAGATAAAAATGCTAAAGACTGTGTTCAGAAATATATTACGTATTGATTCTCATGTGGCCTTAGCACTTGTCTAATCTGAATTCAAATGCAAAAATTCTGAAATACTATGTGAAAAGTAGATTAAAGCATTGCCAAACTGTAATCAGAATTAGTAATATGAATGCAGGCAAAGAGCTATACAACAGTAACAAGGAAATACTAGAAAGCGACTTAATGCATTGATAGAAAATGTCTCCAGATACAGAATTTGAGAAGATTAATAATGAATACTGTTCATTTTAGGTTATAGCTTATCTGCATTGCTGTGATATTTGCAAGCTAAGTGCATACTGAAAAATGGTGACATTAGAGATGCTGATGTAGAAGAAATATCAGTGCCGCAGATGTGCACTGATATCTACATCTTTAGAATACCTTTTCCTGATATCCTTTTGTTCCCGTGCCTAAAAGAAAACAATTTTGCTATCATATAGCATTAGCAGCAGTACTTGAGAATAAATACTGCAGTTCTTTCCAAAAGAATGGTAAGAGCAAGATGATTCTTAGTAAATAACACGTCTTATTTTGACTATATATAGAATTTTTTTCCATATATAACCATTTCCACCATAAGTCTATGATGGTATAGGGGATTCTGCCAAAGTTTTATTTCTACTTGCCTAGGGTTTTCACCTGGGCCTAAAAATTAAGTTGACATAAAATACACTCTCAGAAAAAAACAAACATACAGATGTATTGAATACTGTCTATATTTTGCATGACACAAGGTCCCTTGTAAGGAAATGAAGAACCAAAGAAGTGAGAGTCAAACACTGACATTCTACATTGGGAAAAGAGTAGTAAATTGTGAAACTATGACAGGGCAAGTGACTTTGGGCTAAGGCAGAGAATTATGGAGAAGTGATGAAGAAGACAGAATTAATTTATAAGGTTCACTGGTATAGATTTCTTTCGGCCTCCATTCCACATCCCTGATGATGACAGTGTGGCTTTACTCCTGGTTTCTTCCTCGCGGGGCTTCTACTTCTGCTTTCAGGAAGAATAGGGAAGGTCAGGGGACACTTCTCGTACCTGTTGATTTTCAAGTTCTTTTAGTTCAAAACAACCCTTTGGCCAAAGTGGCATAATTTGGTGTAGCATATTCTACCATATGTCGTTATTATTAGTAAATGCATGTCTCCTTTCTGGTGAAGTAAAGTGTTTTCTGATGGGTTGCCTGAAAGTAATCTAAATTACTCATTCTCGGGCAAAGCGATGGAGCCTAATCAAGAGAGTATTGCCCAAAGCAGAAAGAAGCAGAAAACAATTTACACCCCAGAAAATTTGGTCCTGTAGAAGCTGCATCTGTTGCCACAGTGAATGATTTCTTGCCCTAATGCCTTAAGCCAGTTTTCTCACTCAAAGTTTCATTACTCTATCAAGATTTCTTGGACAAAAGTATGTCAAACTGATCTTAAAACATGTGTCTTGCCTTAGTCAGCTAAGAGGAGAATCTGGAGTTCTTTCTTTCTTTTTTTTTTTTTTTTCTTTTTCTTTTTTGTGGTACTAAGGATTGAACCCAGAGCCTTCACACTGAGCTATATCTCCAGCCTATACTTTATTATTATTATTTTTTTAATTTTGAGAAAGGGTCTCACTAAATCAGCCAAAGCTGACTCCAGCTTACATTAATCATTCTGTCTCAGTCTTCCAGAGTGCTGGGATTATAGGCATGTGCCAACACACCAGGCTGTGTTGTTTTCTTTACTAATAGGAATTAAACTATTTCCCACCAAGTGTACAAATGATTGGAAATCCTTCCTATAGAAAATGGGTGGAAGTGAATAGAGCAGCCAAAAGTGAACTCTAATTGCTGTGAGTACTGTGTGTGTGAGGAATTACATTAGGTAGTAAATAAAATTAATGAGAAAATAGACCACATACTAGCCAATAAAGCAAACTTAAGTAAATGTAAAAGAGTCCAAATTATGCCATGCTTCTAGGGATGTAAGGATGGTTCAACTTATGCATATCAGTAAATGTATACCTCACATAAACAGAAGCAAAGACCAGAATCACATAATCATTTCAATAAGTGCAGAAAGACTTTGAAAAATCCAGCATCCTTATTCGATAAAATCAATGAAGAAAATAGATGTAGGAGGTCTTTATATCAATCTGATAAAATCCCTATATGACAAACCTACTGCCAACATCATGTTAAATGAGGAAAGAATGAAAACTATCCCTCTAAAATCAGTAAGAAGACAAGGCCATCTACTATCACCACACCAGTTCAACGTGGTACTCAAAACTTCAACAAGAGCAATTAGGCAAGAAAAAGGAATAAAAGAAACATGTGTAGGATAAGAAGTCATATTTGCTTTCCTTGCAGATGACATGATCCCCTATGAAGAAAATCCACCAAAACACTTTTTGAAATAATTACCAAATTAAGTAATGTAGCAGGATACAAAATCAACACACAAAAATCAATACCCCTCCTGTACATTAATAATGAACACATTGAGAAAGAAATTAGAAAAAAAATTAATGATAGCACCAAGAATAATTAAACATTTAGGAATTAACTAAGGAAGTAAAAGACTTCTACAATGAGGGATGCAATCCTGTGAAAAAGGAAATCTAAGAGGACAACACCAGATGGAAATATATCCCCTGTTCCTGGATAGGCAGAACTAATCTAGTCCAGATGGCCATATTTCCAAAATTGAGGTATAGATTTAACACAATTCCAATAAAAATAACAACAGGATTCTTAAAAAAACTGGAAAAAGCAATTCTAAAATTCATATGGAACCAGAAGAGACTCAGAATAGCAAAAGCAATCCTGGATAACAAGAGCAGAGCAGGAGGCATGACAATCATGGACTCGAAGTTATATTACAAAGCTATTGTCATAAAGACAGCATGGTACCATAAGAGAAATGTAAATAAAACAGCACTAAGATTCCTTGCACAAAAACAGATGAGAGGCTCAGTGGAACAGAATAAAGGATGTAGAAAAACTCCATACACATTCAGCTATTTGTTCTTTGACAAAGAGGCCAAAACGTACACTGGAAAAATGCCTCTTTAATAATTAGTGTTGGGAAAAACAACATGCAGTAGATTTAATGTAGACACATATCTCTCACCATTTATTAAACTAAAATCAAAATGGATCAAAAACTTTTAAAATAGGAACACTTATACTGCTGGAAGATAAAATAGGAAAATTCTTGAAGTCATCGGTATAGGCAAGGACTTTCTGAATAGAACCCAGTTGCACAGGAAATAGTGTTAAGAATCAACAAGTGGGATCATATCCAATTAAAGAGCTTCTGCACAGCAAAAGAAACAACCAACAAAGTTCAAAGCCAGCTTTCAGACTAGAAAATATGTGTGCCAGCTATCCCTCAGACAGAAGACTAATATCTAGAGTATATAAAGAACTCAAAAATTAGACCTCATAAAAGACCCAATCAAAAAAAAGGACAAGTGAAATGAATAGACACTTCACAGAAATACTAATAAAAAATAAATACATGAAGAAATCCTCAACATTGCTGCCCATTAGCGAAATGTAAATAAAACACTGAGAATCCTTCTTATCCCAGCTAGAATAGCCATCATCAAGAAATCAAATAGTAGATGAAGCTGTGGATACAAAGGAATGCTTCTACACTGTTAGTGAAAATGTAAATTAGTACAAGCACTATGAAAATCAGTATGGAGATTTCTCAAAACCCTAAAAATTAAAATTCCATTTGACTTAGCTATTCACGTTTTGTGAGAGGCACAAAGGAGAAGAACTAGATCAGAGTGTGGGGCATATCCTATTAAGATTACAGTTAGTCTTGTACCATAGTTGGCTCTTGGATCAGTGACAGATTTAAGGCATAATAAATAGAATTAGTATAGCAGTAAGAGTAGAAATGTTAGTAGTGACATTTATAAAAGGCTCACACTTGTTGGCACTGTCTTAAGCACTTTGTAACCATCATCTCATCTATTTTTCTTAATACCTGTTACAATTTAGATCCAAAATGTCTCCTAATAGTCATGTGTTTAGAGATGACCCTTTCCGAAGGTGATTGGATCATAGGGATACTGCACTCATTGATGAGTATTTAGCAGAATGAGGGCTGTATTGGAAACTGGACAAGAAGCCATGCATATTTCATTCTGGCAAAGGAATTTTCTACATTTTGCCTGTGTGAAACTGAATTTAAAGGTGGTGGACTAATCTGGGAAAGGAAATTTCAAAGCAGAACAATGTTCAGGCTGTGGGTACTGCTGGTTGCTTTTGGTCAGATTTACAATGAAAATAAGGAGCAAAAATCAGAGCCAAAAGATATAAAAAGTTTGCAACTTGGCCAGAAAGCATGTACCTGTAAATTTGGGGTCAAAAAGAGTATGGTTACCGAAAAGATTGGGGACATTAATAAGAAGCCCCAGTCTAGTACTCCCACACACACACAAAAGCCAAGCACTTTGGAACAGAATGCTAGGAAGGCTAGGTTGAGGAAGTCTCAGGAATTGGCCAGCTTCCATTCATCAGAAGTTCAAGAGTGTAAAAGGGTGAACTCCTTTAAAAGATGTTGCTTTTTGAAGATGGCTCCAAGCTTCCCTGCTCATTCCAGGGTGCCTAGGGAAACATATCCCTAATTTCATCCAACCAGACACCCACAGGTCACTGCAGCATTGGTCCAAGTGGGACTGGCTGCTATTGAAGCTACCAGCAGATCTTGGAATTATCCACCTTTAGAGGTATGCAGAATTCAGGAGGTTTAGTGTCTAGGAATCTTCCACCAAGATTGCAGAGGAGGTCCTGGAAGGCCAGGCAATATGCTTCTATGAGGGCTAAGCACAAAACTAAGGGAATGAAACTACATGTACAGTGGAGATCCCAGAAAGTTAGAGATGCCAGGACTATGGATTGTATGCTGAGAAAATCTGCCAGCAATGAGCAGAGCTAGCCTAAGACAGAGGCCATGTGGGCTGCAACCAGCAAGGCCATAGCAGAAAGTTGCCCAAACCCTTTGGAGCTCATATCTTGCCATCATATGTGTGAGGTTCTGGACTTTAACATCCAAGAGCTAGTAATTGTCCCGCTGGCTTTCAGTCTTGCTTTGGTCCAATTGCTCACTATGCTCCCATTTCTCCCTTTTGTAGTAGGAATGATAACATGTGCCATTGTATGATAGAAGTATTTCATTTCCTTTTTAATTTACCAGAGTCTCACTAAAGTTTGTCTTGTGTCTTAGAGACTTTGGACTTGGACTTTGTAACAGCGCTGAAATCGTTAAGACTTTGGCAACTCTTAAAAATGGACGAAATATATTTTGCATAATGATAAAGACATGAGTTTTTTGGAGACCAGAGGTGAAAGTTAGGGTTTCAATCAAAATATTCCCCAAAAGTTTCATGTGTTCAGGGTTGGAGCTTTGAGAACGTTATTGCATCATGGGGATGCTATACTCGTCCGTTGATGAGTTCACACGTGAATGCACTGTTAAGAGTTGGAGCCTGGTTGGATGAAGTAGGGAATTGGAAGAGGTTAGCAGGGGCATGTCCTAAAAGGGTATGATTCCTCACTGGCTCCTCTAGCTCTCTGCTTTCTGGTTACCATGGATTGAGCAGCTTTCCTCTGCCATGCCCTTGCAACATGTTGATTCTGCCTTGTACCCAGCCACCATGCACTGAATCCTCTGAAACTGTGAGCCAAATAAATCTCTTCTTAAATTGTGGGTGTCAGGTATTTTGTCCGAGTGGCTAGAGTTCCTTTAGTATTTGCAGTAGTGTTAATAATTAGCTTTTATCTATCTTCATTTATGGAAGAGAAAATTGTCACTAAGAGAAGGGCAATGGTCGGAGTGAGAGAGTTCAGGAGAAGCAGAGCTGGAAAGAACTGGGACTGTCTGACGTGGAAGCGCGAGTGCTTCTCCGTTTGGTACCCCTTCCCCATTCAGTAAACACATGGAATATTTTTTGTGTATTAATCCTAAATAAATGATTGCTTATGATACAAAATTTAAGTTTTGGGAACAGAGAAGACAGATAAATTGAATTACCAAAAAGAATAATATGTTTGAACTGTAGCATTGTAAACTACAAAGAAAAGCTATCTGCAAAAATGTTGACTAAAACCCACCAGGATCTTCAAAGAAACATCCTTGTGGGACAGTAGAAAACTAATACATGGTTGAAGGCGGGGGAGCCATGTCAGAGGTTCGCATCAGTTCAGCCCGACTGTAGCATATTTGAGGGAGGCAGAGTTAAAATTGGGTAACAATATACCTGGGATGTGGACTGGAGAATGACCATGATTTAAATGGAATTTTGCCCACATATTGAGCCAGGTTCAAGTGAGGCATGGTGGTTCATGCCTGTGACCCCAGCACTGAAGCAAGAGGAGCATGGGTTTCAGGTCCTTTCAAGTTCCAAGCTAGCCCGGACTGTATAACAAGACCCTGTCTCAAAACCAAAACAACAAAACTAAGCAAAAAATAGTCAAGTTCATGTGCCAGTGATTTTTCTATTCAAAGTCACAAAATACCTTGATAGTCTACTTTATATTTTTTTTATTGTGTCAAGATGGAGAAGGATTAGATTTTAAAAGTTAAACTGGATGAGAAGTTCTGTATCATAATGTCCATGATAAATAATTCAATGTTAGCCTTGAGTAAATGTTAAATTATACAGAAATGTGAGCTCTTTAAGTAGGTGAGAATGACAAACTGAAAGGTGTTGTATAGTTTAGACCAGTGAATGATGTTGAGAAACCTAATCTTTATATTTAGTAATAAATACTTTAATAGTGATTATAAACCAAGAAATAAAGCTGTCCACATTCATTTCTAATGCTGTTATTAAACAGCCAGGTGATCATTCAAAAAGGATGGAGGGGAAATGACCTGTCATATGAAAAGCCTCATGGTTTAATTAAAATGGCTTCAATGATTTTAGAAAAAAAAAATAATATGCAAATGGCTATTAAATCAAGATTTGAAAGGAAAGTAAAATAGCCCATAAATTGAACTAGCTTATCTTAATCTTAAAGTCTTAGTATATTTAATTCTACATAATGAAAGAAGAGTGCAAAAAAAAAAAAACTAATCCAGAGAACATACAAAGTAACATTTAATTAATCTTTTATGCTTAACTATCTTTTCAAAAACTAAACTTTTGTTACTTATCATGATAACATAAGCATTATCACCTGGGTGTGAGGGCGTAACACTTGGGGAGGCTGAAGCAGGAGGATTGTAAATTCAAGCCAAGTTTGGACAAATTAGTGACTTAATGACACCCTGTCTCAAAAAATAAATGAATAGATAAAAAGGGCTGGGGATGTAGCTCGGTGTGAAGGCACTGGTTTCAATCCCCAGTACCACAAATAAAGAAATTGTCAGAAGGGTAAAATGCTTATGAGAATTGGTGAGTCTTTGCTGACAATGTCATTTTTTTCCCATTGTCTTTCTCGATGATTCCAGAAATTTTATGGGAAGTGTTATGTTGATCTGTTATTAGAAATAGTTCATAAGTCTCTTTAAAAAGACTTGATGAGGCTGGGGATATAGCACCTGTCTGGCAAGTGTGAGGTCATGAGTTTGATTCCAGCTATCAAAAAAAAAAAAAAAAAAAAAAAAAAGACTTGATGAGCTAAACTCATTCCATGATGATTAAAATTAATTCGTATTTTATCCATATATGCATCTATTTGTAATGTGCCTTCAGTTTGTACAGAAAGTCAGAATTGATTTTTATTAAGTTTTTATTTTGAGCTAAGAGATACGCCAAGCAACTTGCTTCCATTAACTTAATTAATTTACAAGATAAAGAAACTAAGCCTTAAAGAGTTTAAATTGCACAAAATCAAACAGTTAAGGGGATCTTGAGATCTGTGTTCACAATGTATGAGTTCAATGTTAGCTTCAGTACTAGATTTATATAAATATAGCTTGGCCTCTAGTTCCTATAGCTTTAAGGTTCTCATATGCAGAGCACGTATATTCCTCAAGGTTTTCTTTCTTTTTTGCATAGATTTACTTTTATGCAAGGCTGCTAATAAATAATTCTTGCACTGGTTAATGTTGTGATATCAGACATATAAAATAGACGTAGAGGCAATGTAAATCTTAGAGAATTTGTCAGAATTTGTGTTGCCCAGTGATTCTCAAATAATTCTTAAGATCCATTTAACTAATGGTACCATTTTAAAAAGATCCACACATTCTTTATGAAGTGGCTGCTATAAAATGATGCACCTAAAAATTAAACCTCAGTTTGTTTCATTTGTATATTTCCTCCTATGGCAATATTATGCATATCAAGCATATCCTTTAAAGTTTCTCTTAACTTAGAAATATCCAAATAGTTCAATAAAATTCCCAACATTATAATACACTGGGCTGTTGCAAGGTAAATTATAAATTCCTTTGTTTAGATGTGAATTGAAAAATATCAATTCTTTTATCATTTTTATACATTGCCCTAAATATTTGTACCTAGGGTTTGCTATTAAGGTAATTATTTGCAACACATAAAAATATGATGAAAATAAGCACAAGAGTGCTTCTATCAAATGGAAAATATATGATTAAAATTACCTTGGAATCTCAATACTATAATAGTCATTATTTAGCTCTTACTAATGCTAACATTAGTATTTAGCTAAACATTATGCTAACCATCTTGATTATTGACTAATTTCATTTATTCATAATTATTTGTTGAATACCCAATATCTTAGTTACTTTTTTCATTGCTGAGACAAAATACCTGACGCCCAAAGTTCAAGGAGGAAAGGTTTATTTAGCTCACGGTGTGTAAAGGTTTCAGTCCGTAATCGACTGGCTCCAAGGTAGGGTGGCACATGGCAGAGGGCAACAGTTTATAGTGGTGGAAAATACCAAAAGCAACAAGAGAGAGAGGGGGAGAGATAAGGCTCTTTCTGTCCCTTATATTGTAGGCAGGCTACCTGCCCTAGGGTGGGTGTAACACTCACACCCTTAATCCTGGTACTGGACCATGAATCAATCACAAACTCTAGATTCAGCCACCTCCCAAAGCCAGCCCTCCATGACTGAGGCTTTGGGGGGACATCCAGACACAAACCATAGCAACCACCATTTGTTATGTAATGTTCTCTGTGATTGCATTATAACAATAAAAAACAGAATTCTTGCCTTCAAGGAATGAAGATTCCGCTGAATCTCAGAAAATTAGGGTACTGGGGACCGTACTATCCCATTTTTATAGCTGAGAACTCTGAGGTTTCTTCAGGAAGTAAGCACTTCTCCAGATCACCTTGCAAAGCCAGAATTCAATTCATATCAATCTGATTTCTAATTCTAAGCACTTAAGTATGATACTATACTGAAAAGAAGTTGTCTGAGTAGATCATAACACTGCATCAAAACTGTATTTATTTTAAAATGTTAGGTAAGAAGTTCAAAAGTTATAAAATATTTCATGTTATAATGCATTATCTTTTGAGCGAGATTTTAAATATCTCATCCATACTCATTTAATTCTACTTTGTGCCTCATGTATCTTTCTGTGTGAATGATATAGACACTCCCTGTATTTTCTACTAGAATGAGTTCAACTGTCTTCTCTAACTCACAATGCTGGTCTGAGTGACAAAATGCACTGCACAAAAGGAAGATCATAAAGTACAGAAAAGGCTGCTTTAAAAAAATCAATTTAAAAGAATTGCTTTATAATTGGAAATTTTAGCTTAGTTGTAAATCAATCATTTCAATAAGTAAACACATTCTCTATAATAGTAAATAAACATGCAATATCCTATTTTTTTCCTCCTATAATGATTTTTCTCAGGCAAATTTGATTTATAAAAAATTATTGTAAGCACGTATTTTATTTTTTAAATTTAGAATTAGAGAAAATAATATTAAAAGTTTGGAATTCACAAGAAGTCTTATTATTATTTTTGTTTTTGTTATTCAGATGTTTTGGTGGAGAGAAAAGTGGTTTGATTCACATGAGGATAATAGTCTCAACTGAGAATTTCTGTTTTACCACTCTAACATTCTTGCAGTTTTCGTAACACCTACATTTTCTTCTTGTCTGCCTTATGGTTCTACTTGGAGCCTTGCCAGTATCATAAATGAAAAGACAAAAAATGTGCAATGGAGCTTCAAGTAGTGGTCGAATAGATAATTCTTTTGAAGCTTTCCTGCTGAGGGTGACTAGAAAATTTAAACAGCAAAAATGTTATTGAAAACAACAGCATTAACAATTATCAGGGGGTGGATTCATAGCAAAACATAAATTCTCCGGTTCCTGAATTGGATGGTAAATGGTTTGAAAATGTCTTTTGACCAGTGTTTTAGAGAGAAGGGAGGTTGGTAAATGTTTACAGTGGTATATTAAGAACAGAGATAAACTGAAAGTACTACTGTGTGGTAGTAATTGTAGTCCAGCTTCACATTCTCTCAGTGTATAAAATTGGATTAAATTAATCTGGGGTTGCTAGTAATCCTAAGCGCTTGGATGAAGTATAAGGCAAGAAGTTATCATCCAAACAGTGAAATTTGGTAATACTAACCAAGAATAGGAGTATAGAATATGGCATGTGGAAAAACAACAAAAACTGAAGACAGAAACATATCAACAAATTTTGAAATAATGATGCTCTCTATATCAAAACCTTATACCAGCTATGTGAGTGTCTGTTAGACCAGTCACATTGACACAAATATCAAGGAACCATTGTAATATTTTGATCTTCATGTTAACCAAAATGATGTGGCAACATTTGTGGGGGCCAGCAACATCTTTCCTTAGAGATAATTTTTGGCTTTAATGGCATATATTAAAAAATAAAGAAAAAGACTGAGATTCAATGAAGCAAGCATTCTTATGAAGAAGATACAGAAATGAAATTTTAACAAAAAAGCAAGTAAAATTAAGATATGACAAAGCAGAGTTAGTAGAATAAAAAACAAAAAAATAGTAATAAAACTGACAAACCATGAAGGAAGGAAGAAAGAAAAAGAGCTTCCAAATGGCCAATATCAAGAGTGAAAATAGACACCCCTCCAAAATTTAGAGACATTAAAAAGAGAAGAGGATAGAATGTACAAGTTTTATGAGCAGGGCAACACTATAGCAGAGAGAGGAGAAAAAGAAATTTGAATAATCCCATGTATATTAATTAAGTTTAATCCCTAGGTAAAATCTTTATACAAAAAACGTTAAAACTTTTAAGAAAATATCACAAATCAAAACTAAACAAAAATATAGACTGAGATTATAGCACCACAGTTTGTAATAGCTAAATCTTGGAAACAACCCAAATGCCCATCAAACACTGAATGGATAAAGAAGATGTGTTATTTTTTATACAATGGAGTGCTACTCAGCCATAAAGAAGGATAAACTTGAGACATTTCTAGGTAAATGGATGCACCTTGAGACCATACTCTTTTTTTTTTTTTTTTTTTTTGGTACCAGGTGTCGACCTCAGGACCTCGCGTGCCAGCAGGCGCCCATGCTGCTGAGCGATATCACCAGACCTTTTTCTGTGTGTGGGTACCAGGAGTCGAACTCAGGATGTCACGCTTGCCAGGCAGGCACTTATGCCGCTGAGCTATCTCACTGGCCCCCGAGACCATACTCTTAAGTTGAATAAATCAGTCACATATGTATAAATATCACATTGTCTGTCTGATGTGAGAAACTGAAGTGTAAATCTGTGCAAGTATGACATGGTGCAACATAGATGGCAATGTAGTGTACGCATTGGGAAATGATACTCTCCTTAATAAGTGATGCTGGAACAACTGAATATCTGCAATGGAAAGAGTGGAGTTTAACCATTACTGTCTGTTAACAATGAATTCTGGGGAATTATGTATTTAGGTAAGAAATGCAAAATTGCTAGGATATAATATAGAATTGTACCTTTACAATAAAGTAGAATGATATTTCTTATATGGAGCATTTAAAGAGTTAGCCATAAGGGAAAACTTTTCTTTTTTTGACATTAAACTTCAGCACTTATTTTCAAAGGATGCCATTAAGAGGATGTAAAAATAATTCACACAGAATGAGAGAATATATTTTCAAAGCATGCCAGAACATATAAAGAACCTACTCATCAATTTAAAAGAAGACACTTGGCCCAAGAGACTTGAGTAAGCTAGCCAAATGTCAATTATGTGTCAGAAAAAGCTACCGACTTTGTTGTTATCCATGGAAATGCAAATTAAAGCATGAGGAGACACCACTATGTGCCCACCCACGTTGTTAAAAGGACTGATAACTCCGTGTGTTAGCATCACGTGGAGCCCTGTGACTTCTCTTACACTGCAGTACAGGGTGATCTGGGGAGTCAGTTTGACTGTAACTCCTAAACATGAAAGACCTTTGCGCACTCCATATCCCAGCAGTTATGCTGCCGGACATAGACCCAAGACTTATATGGGACTATTCATAGCAGTGCTATGTAGGGTATTCAATAAACTGAATTATGTATGCAAATAACAGATTATGACACATCAAGGAAAAGGAAATAAATATAACTACACTGAAATATATCACTGATCTTGCACATGTAGCACTGAGTTAATAGTACCAGACATAATAAACTACAGGCTGTATGATGACAATTATAAATGTTTCCCAAACAAAAAAAGTTTTATACTCAATTATTAAATACTATGAAGGAAATCGAGAACATAATTCCGTAAAATTCAGATACTTTTTTAGAAATTGGCAATTAGTTTCTGGGAATGGGCATAAAGACTGAGTTTCTAGATTTCTAGCAAAGATCTATTTCTTGATTTAGGTGATGATTACATAGGTTATGGTGATAAGTTTTTGTGCGGCATGCTTTTGTTTACACAGCTACATGTGAACCGTTTTGTAACAGATAGGGATAAGGAAAATACAGTTTCAGCATCTTCTTTGACCATCATCTAATAGATTTCTGGATGGGAACGAGCCAGTAAAACTATGCCTGCTATGTGTCCAAAGCCCTGGTCAAGGTTTCCTCCAGGAGTTGCAACATAGCACACTAAAGCAAATTGCTGGCATCGAGACATGCCATTCAGGTGTGCAATTCTGCAGAAACGAACATTCCCAGCAGCAGCCCTCCCAGAACTGCTGCTCTGGACAGAACTTTAAAAGACAGAGGGGGAGTGGTGGGGGGGTGGTGAGATCAGGGAGAGGGAGAGAGAGAGAAAAGGCGAGAGGAGCAAAGGCACACATTCTGTCAGAAAAAGTCCTTACTCAGTTGCAGGTCTCTTTCCTGCCTGGTCTCCCTAAGTGGCCAACTCTTAATGTATCATTTTCTAGCAATAAACAGAGCTTTCAGAAGTGAAATTAATTGACCCCAGTGACCAATACTTATTTGATCACCTAACACTGTGTCACAGATGGGGTGGTGGTGATTAAATTACTTTCCAAACTAATTAGGAAAGTTTTACTGCTTGTTAGCAACACTTATAAAACAACAACAGTAACAACAAAAAATATGTTAGCAAAAGAAGTACACTGATTTTTTTTTAAGTCAAACAAAAAAGTCTGTTCACTATTTTTTCAAAATATTAAAAATATTGCATTTTTAGCAGAATACCTCATTTAAATTAGGGCCATTAGGAGGATTTTATTTAAACTTTCTACAATGAGCGTATTTTAAATATTTGGCCAAGTCCCAAAGCGTATTTGAAAGCATATTGGAATTAATGGTAAAATGTACCCAGCAATCTCAGATTGCTGATTATTAGCCTCTTCACTGTGATGTCACTTCTAAATTCAGGCCCAACTTTTCTACCACTGACAGTTTCCTGTAGCTATGAAGATGTATTTCCTGTGTTTTCTCTTATAAATTTCTAAAATCCCCAAATGATCTCCAGCATTAAAAATAATTCATCTTGACAATTGTTACTTAGTTTCTGCTCAACATTTTGCTTTCCCTTCTATCAAATTCCTATTCATATTGTCTTTAATTTTAGAAACTGTTTTTCTCAGATTCTTATTTTTGCACTGTTCTTAAAATGATGAAAATAGAATTTATGCAATACTCCAATAATATTTAATATAATTTTTATAATTATTTCTATATACTGATTTGTGACTATATAGATTCTGTGTTGGAGTTTCTGTTTCTTTTTCTAAATTCCAGGAGGCTCAGTGACATTATGATTTTAATTATCACTTATTACTAATAGCAACCGAGTTGATATTTACATCCTAGAGAACTTTCAAAAGCACTATCATAGTAACAGCCTTTATTTGGTTATTTGGGGGCAGCTTCTTTCATTTATTCATCCCAGCATTTGTTGTGTGTAGTCTATTGTTAGAGAACATGTTCCTAAATCATTGTATCAGTGAAGTTAGGGTGTGGTAAAACATTTTCAGATAGGAAGAAACAATTTCAATAAAGTAAGTAGTTTTAAAAATGCAGAGATCCCAAACTCTTTGTTAACTGCCTATCATCAATGATCAAAAAAAGAAATAATATATTTTTAAACTAATTCGAATTTGTTGACATTTTATCTATTTATTATTTCTACTGCAAACTCATTGGTTCCTATATATTCTATTTATTAAAAAACTACTGCTATAATAAACCTTACAGTTTGAGACCCTTTGCCCAAAATTTTTACATTAAGATTATTATGAAAGTGCTGTATGATACAATGTCTTAAAAAAAAATAGAAAAAAAAAGATCACTTTTTCTACTGTGAAATTAGTATATATTTGTATTTCCTTTAGACTTTCTTAAGGTATGTATTCTTGAGCTATGGATTACTAAAAACTAAACATAAAAATTTCTGAAAATGGCAGTGAAAATAAAGTACATTTATATGATAATTATTCAAACATAAATTAAAAGTAAAAAGTAAAAAAGTCACACCCAAATGCAAATGGAAATATTGGTGCACTATATTAGTCTCATAAGTTAGTAAACTTCAGGACATGTTAAACTTTTATGAGTACTTTTTTTTTTTTTTTTTGGTACTGGGAATTGAACTCAGGGCCTTGTGCTTGCAAGGCAGGCGCTGTACTGATGAGCTACATCCCCGGCCTGTGACTACTTCTTATCTATAAAAATCTATGTCCTTAATATGGAACCCTCATTTCATAACTAGTAGTTTTCAAATGTGAGCAAGTACTGTATCAGAATCCACTGGAGAATTTGTTAAACCCAGAGCTTTTGATATGTAGGTGTGAGCAAAGTGCTGAAAATTTGCATTTCTAGTAAGTTCTTAGTTGACACCACTTGGAATACTACATATTGGGAATCATGAACAAATAATGCTAACACTACCTTTCACACATGTTTTAAAACATTGTGCAAGTTTCAAATGGTACAGTTGTAGATACTTGAAGAAATTAAAAAGCAGAGTTTGAATTAATATTTGCGTAACATTATCCCTTTCACAAAATTTTTATTTGAACCTTGATGAAGATATTTGAACATTTAAGATAAATCATTAATGCCAAGCTTCAGGGACCAATCTTACTGTATTAATTCCTAAACCAACATGCTTACTGAAATATCACATACCAAGTCTCCTCACTGGAAATAACACTGTGCAAAGGACAGCTTATTTGGAGAACTATTTCAGAAAGAACTCCAACATCATGAGTGATTATTATGCACAGCAGGTGTAAATGAATTATTTATCAAATATGTTTTCATTATTTCTCAGTGAAAACACTGAAGATCTTCTTTCCAAGCACTCAGTTTCAACAATCATTTGTATACAGAGCAGGTCTTTACTTAGACAAATATTTATGGATATGCTTTCATATGAAAAATGAAAGAGCTATTACAAACACAAACACTGTACCATATTTTGAAAGCATAAAGCGAATAATTAGTAAATAATTATGCCATTTGATAAACAATTTTCTTCATTGCTCACTTTACTTCATTTTATATTTTAACATTTGGCACTTTTTAAAGGGTTTCTTATGCATCCCTCTCTCAGAAGAAAAAATATTAATATAGAAACCACAAGCTGCTTTTGCAACTGAATATCATAGGCATTCGAATATGAGCTCAAAATTTTCTAAAAAGTGTGCAATAAACAAATATGCTTAACGAAAACAAATTTTTAACCACGTATATAAAGAATTCACATGCATGTATAGAAATGGTACTGAGTCTATTAAATCTAGCATCAGCAGGGATGTGTATTATGTACACTAGTACATACTCACACGTACACGCACTAACACTACCATATAATTCACAGACTTTGCTGGCATGGGGTATCTATTTCTCCTGCAAATGATTCAAAATTTCCATCATACAATTGACTTGTACTCTGTAGTGCTCCGCTTTTAAAATTAAAAGAATTTTATGCTGTAAAATTGTGTCTACTTAAATATCAAGACGTTAGCTTACCAAGTGGATATTTTAAAACAAAATGTAGTTTATACAAGTTGTTTAACTTGATGAATCAATTTAGTTTACTGATTAACTTCAATAGTTCTCTTATAAGGGATGGGGTAAAGCTGATCAAATTATCATTTTCAAATGATGCTAATTATCTTTGAAAATGTATTTGTGTGAATTCAATTACCTATGTAAACTGAATGTTTGGAAACTGAATGTTTGGGTCTTCCTAAAAATTCCTATATTGAGTCCGTAACCACCTCTTAGGGTATTACGAGGTGGACATTTGGAGTAAATGGGATCATTGCCCTTATAAGAAAAAAATGCAACGGAGCTTCCTCTCTTCACCATGTGAGGACTCAGTAAGAAGATGACTATCCACAAATGAGAACTGAGACCATCACCAAAATCCAAATCTGCGCATGCCCATGTCTTGCTATTTTTAGCCTGCAGAACTATCAGAAGTAAACGACTGTTGTTTAAGATCTATGGAAGCCTGAGGGGCTGATTAAGACAGGCTGGATCCATGCCACCTCCCTCCCTGAAAAGAACAGGTCGTTTCAGCTGGTAAATCAGTGCAATTGTATACTGAATGTATTTTAGATGTGTATTTTGCTAGTGATTCACAGTTCAAATTGTCTGGTGATACCATGGTGCATAACATCTATGAAAAACCTCCAAGACCAGCTAGAAGCTGGTATAAGAGAGATGTTGTTATTACAAAGATGATGAAACTAATTTACATGCATGCTAAACAAAATTATAGATATTATTTCAAAAGAAAAATAGTGAAATATAATTGACTCTTGCCAAATATAGGCACTTCCTAAGGAAGGGAAATTTTTCTTGAAATACTGTATTTATTTGAAGAGCCATATTAGGTCACACTTTTAGATTAACTTTTTTATTAAGTCTTATGTAAATACAATTAAAATTGATGAAATCTAGTCTGATATGGCCATATCTTTATAACAGTAAATGAAGTCTACTGCTATTTTTTTTCCAAGCAAGAATAAATCATTTTTGGAAAGCTATTCCCTTTAGATGAAATAATCAGTTTTGACCTGAAATACTTGCATTTGAAATTTTATCTTTCTATATGCTGAAATGTTGTAAGTAACTAAAAATGATAAAACTAGAATTACATGTGATCTTGTCAGGCTTAAAGTAACTGCTACCTTTCTTTAATCATTAATGCTTACTTAGAACTATTTAATCTGAACTGTGAAATATATTATTTTGGGCAGATTCCAAGACTTTTGCAAAACACTGGATTTCACATTAGAATGACTTGACGTATAGAATGAGCCTGATGTTCAGAGGTGGGGCTTTTGGAAAGTGATTGGATGAAGGGGGCACTATACTCATCAGTGATTAATCTGTAGATGAGTTCCTAGCTGAATGATCTGTTACAAGGTGGTGCATGGTTAGAGAAAATGCATGCCTGCGGGCATGACCTGGAAGGGCATATTCTTGTCCATGGCTCCTCTCTTCTTTCTCTGCTTCCTGGCTGCCAAGGTTTGAGCAACTTCCATCAAGCATTCCTTTTCTCAGCTTTGGACTAAACCCTCCAAACAGCCATATAAACCTCTCTTCCTTCAAGTTGCAGGTGAGAGATATTTTGTTTCAGTGACTAGAAAGAGAATAATTGAGACACTTGGTACCAACCTCAAATTGGGGTTGTTGCTGTGTTGTAGCTGACCATGTGGTTCAGAAGTCTTTAAAAAAAGGATTAAAAGAAACTCTAAAATCCTGTAAGCAGAGCTGGATAGGCAATTCTGAAGGGAGTTCCAAAGACCAATGAAACACTACAATCTAATATTCCAGATAATATGACACATTTTCAATTCTTTCCAGGCTAATGTGAGTAAAAAAGGAGTTGATAATATCTCAAAACCATTGGAAATACATAAAGATAAATAAACCAAGGTAATAACAATTATTATGTATCAAAAACATTTCCTAAATTGTTTGGAAATCAGTTTGGAATTTCCTCAGAAAACTAAAACTGGAAATTCCATTCAACCCAGCTATTCTCCTTCTAGCTATTTTCCAAAAAAAGTGAAAGTTTTATAGTGAAACATGTATACCCATGTCTAAAGTAGCAGCAAAATTTATAATAGCTAAATTCTGGAGGTAGCTTGTATGTCCAGCAACATGTAAGAAAATCTATTTACAGGCAATGTAGTACTAATCTGCCATAAAGAAGGATAAACTTGAGTCATTTGTTGGAAAATAGATGCACCTTGAGACCATAATGTTAAGTGAAATAAATAAGAAGCCCAGGCTTAAATATCACATAGTTTCACTCATATGAGAAACCCAAAGCACAAGTAATTACAGAGCAAAATAAAAGATAAATAATAGGAAGTACTGAGGTAGATCTTTTTCAAATAGGAAGGGGATCAAGAGATGAAGGGGGATATATAATGAGAAAAGGAGTGAAGATGTGTTATATACATGTACCAACTCCCCACAAGGAATGTGATCATTATGTACTACAAACATGGACTAATTAAAATAAAATCAAAGCAAAACAAAAACAAAACTAAAACTCTTAAGGCCTGAAACAATAGAAATGCTATTTTCTATTAAAAAGTAACAGTTAAAAAAATAGTAATGAAACAGTATGAAAAATAGCTGAATTTTTACGTCTATTTTATATACTTAGACTTGGAGTGCATAGCCTGACAAATTTGCACGATAGAGAAAATAATGAGACTTAACCATTTTCTTCAAGTAAACTAGTTGTCCTAAGGGTAAAATAAGTGATAGAGGAATTCCTACTTTTCAGTTAAGTGTATTACGTGATGCTTCAAAGTATAAAATCCAGTGATCATACTAATTGACACCTTTTGTGATTTGAAGTTACAATGAAGACTTAAGTTAAAAGCAGTGGGAAGAAATCTTCCTTTGAGGGCCAGAGATGTAGCTCAGTGTTACACCATTTGCCTACTAGGCACCAGGTCCTGGATTTGATCCCTAGCTCTGCCAGATATGCAATAAGAAATAAGAAATTAGAATATGCACCATTTCACCATGCACTAGATAAAAACAATAAGGGATTTGAAATGAATACAATACTTTATTTTGGGTACTGGGTCCTTCACGATGACCTGAAGCCCCAGTCCTGTTTTTAATTTTCTGTTTTCATACAGCGTCTCTGAGGAGGCTCTTCTGGATTCCACACTTTAGAAGTAAATGCAGGCTTCTTGGTATCAGTTGTTATTCTGGTTATTAAGTAATAAGGCCACATCCTGCTGTGTAAGTCACAGCTCAGAAATGACGTGTATTTAATTATCAGGCTGAGACTTGAATACCGTGTGGCAGAGAGGGCTGGAGAATCTTCAGTCACTGCTCTAATAGGAAACATTTCTGACGTCACTGTCGCCCGACTGCTGTTACCTGAGAGAAGAAAATTAAAGTACACTGAGGATACTTTCAATAGCTATAAAAACTGACAGGATGTGCTGCTAACCAATACAAATGGAGTCTGACACCTGATCGCCAGTTTCACAGAGGAGGGGAGAATAAAAATTCCTCAAAATGAAAGGTAAAGCTCTATTGAAGTCTTTGGAGGCCTTTTTTTCTTTTTTTTTTACTCGCACCATTGACAGGAGTAAAAAATGAGACCACAGGTTAGCTACTCAGATTTACAAAAACATTTCAAATACTTAAATCACTTCTTTCTAAAAAACAAGACAAAAAATAGAAAATAGACAAATGTTTAGCAGTGGCAAACAGGAAACTCAGAATTTTTAATAACCTGAATCAAAATCACTCATATGTAGAAACAATGACGAAAATTTTCACATTCTTTCTTTCCTAAGGATCAGGCATAAAATTTTGTATTTGATAAATAAAAATCTGTGGAAATATATGTTTCTTTAGAAATCACAGTATGTCCACAGAGTTGTTACTTCTCACAATGAGTGCTTTGGATGTGTACATAAAATCTTATGTTTTCCCCTGAGTTGAACTATTTTCATTATGATGTAAGGGAAGATTTTTACATGGATCCTTATGTTGATTGCTAAAATTAAATATTTCGGGGTGATGTCAAATAAACACAAGGGATGGACAAAATACCAAACTCTTGTCTAATTCCACAAGGCCCATTTATTAAAAAGTTATTTATATAATGCTGCAATTCACAAGGTCAATAGGAATAACTAAAATTATGAAAAATAGCCAGTGCCCTTATTTGATCTTCATCAGAAAATAAAGTAAATGAATTTCTCACAATACTTTGAACTTCCATGTTTCACCACAGTAATTTTAAAAGGGTGGCATGAAATCAGAAATGTCATTGAATTAGGGCTGGATTATAGCTTTTAAATAAATCCAAAACATCAATCCTATATAAGTTTTAGAGAAATTAGAAAACTATGTATATAGTGTAACACCTAAATACATGCATGTATGCAGAACAGAAAGCTCTGAAATCTACATTTAAAGCAAAAAGTCAGTTTCTCTTTTTATCTCTCTCTTGCCCCTACATAAATAACATGCATACATATGCATTTACCAAAACATTATGATTCAGTGCACAATAGAAATCTGAGAATTAATAATCATACTTGAAAAAATCAAATAATTGTTTTTAATGACCAATATTAAATATTCAAAATGACCAATGTTTTAGCAAATACAAGCAGTAAATAACAATTTGTCAAAGGTAAAGAAGCGAGATGATAACACTCAAGGAAAAGATTAATGGAATGAAAAAATTAAAAAATACTTTTGAAAATGAGAATATATATGTGAATACAAGGGAAAATCAAAATATATGGTGAATGTTTAAATTTTAAAAATTTTATAGTAAAATATACATTGTACTAATACCCCTCAAAATATTCCCTGATGCTTTGAACACACTTATTCCATTGTTTTTGTCACTTTCTGAAGCAGTTCTGAAAGTCTTATTCTATAAAAGAATAATCAGGGTTATTGATTGTTATATGATCTAGTTTCTTTGCTGGTGTCACAACACAATATGATGATCGTTTCCTATAAAAATACAAACGTGTGTGTGTGTGTGTGTGTGTGTGTGTGTGTGTTAAGGAGACATTTTTTCTTTTCAGACACAGTAAAAAAATCTTGGTGAAATTTGTAACAAATTCACAGAAATATACTTTGATGGCATTCTTTTCTTACTAAACATAAAAAGATATATGATCTTTTTAAAAAACTTACTAAAATTTTAGAACATACAGATTAGCATTCTTCTAGGTATAAATAACAATGTAATTAAAACAGTGAAGAGGGGTTATATTGCTTATTGTACTGAAAGATCTTCAGATGTGTTATTTTCAGGTATGGACAGATTCATAATATGTATGCGTGTCACCATGGTATCTCCACGGTTGTGTTAAGTTTCCTTCTGTAATGGTTCAATTTTTATAGAAGCTTTCTCTGTAGTGCAGGAAGATGAGTAATTTACAGGGCCTTAAACTCCATTAGTCAGCTTTTCCATTGCTAGACATAATACTTTTTGCAATTTAAAGGAGAAAAGGTTTACTTTAGTTCACAATTTAGGGGAATTCAGTCCACAGTTACCTGGCTCCAAGGCTCAAACACTGTGGTAGAAGGGAGTGGGGAAGCTACACTGCTTGCTTCTGGATGGCCAGGAACCAGAGCAGAGAAACAGTGCCACAAGAAAGGGGCAAGGGAACATATATACTACCAAAGACCACACCTCCATGACCACACAGACACACCCAGCAGCATGTTCAATTAATCTGCTGGGCATTTCTTAATCAAATGAAGTTGACATACCAGGATTAATGGTCACAGCAACTCTAAGAATTTACCATAATAAAATTGCCAGCATTGGTACTCCTACAACTAGGGACCATTATTAATTTAAATAAGGGATTCTTGAACACAAGCACTGTGTTACCAAAACAACTGAATTTATATTCCATGTAGCATTAAGTGACTAACAGGCAGGTAGCACATGCACTGTGAATATGATGGACAAAGGGATGATTTCACATGCCAGGAGAGATAGAGCAAGACAGCGTGAATTTTCTTCATACTCAGAATGGAGTGGAATTTAAAACCTATAAATTGTTTCTGAAATTTTGCATTTAATAATTTGGGATCATGGTTGACCACAGGTACCTAAAAAAGAGGAATGTGAAACCACAGAAACATGACGGATTCATACAAATTGGATCGGCCCTGTGGAATCCATTTGCACTTGGGCAGTGTTCAAGAATGACTGGCTTCCACCCTAGTCACATCTTTCCCATACTTCTAGAGGTTAATTCAACTCTCCATAGATTATGTTGAGAGGAATTACCTGTGTGGACAAATTTGTAATAATGTTAGAAAATTTGGAAATGAATTTAGGAAGAAAAGGTAAACAATAAAACTCAATTATACTCATTAGATACAATAAGAATGTGCAAATATTCAAGATATTAAAGAATCAAAATTAGTGTTGATAATACAATGATTTTTAGCATGCCACATTTCTTGTTTTACTAAAATGATAAAAAATTCATAAATTTATTTTTGTTACCTGTTATTGCTCATATCTAGATGTCCCCCCAAATCCTCATGCATTCATAGTTGGAGCTTTGGGGAGTGACTGGATCATGGGTGTGTGGTACTGGATTAGTCCACTGATTGGTTTAGCATGGTTCTGGGTGTGGATGATGAACATACTGAAGAGGGAAGACCCACCCTTGGTGTAGGTGCCACAAACCAGTAGGCTTGCAGCCTGGATGGAATAAAAATAAAGAAGGGAGTCTTGCTGTTTCCCACTTGTCATGCCATGGACTGTTCTCCTGTGCCATGCCTCTCAGTCATGTTGCCCTGCCTTGAAACCAGCTGACTATGGACTGAACCCTCTACAAACTGTGAGCTAAAATAAACCTTTCTTCCTTTAACTTGTGGATGTTGGCTATTCTGTCACAGCAATGGGAAAGTAACTAAGACATAAGTAAACCTAAGTGTACTTGCTTTTTGAAGAAAGTGGAAATTTAATGACAGGTTTGATCATATCCATACCTGTTTCTTTGAAAAAGACTTCCTTCTTTGCCTGAACAGTGATCCAATTTTGACATTTCTCATTTTTGACTCTGCTGGATGAATATTAATTTTACCACAGAATATATTGCTAGAAGAGAAACTGTTTGTTTTAACATATACTAATCAGTGTGCAAGAGAAAATACTTTAACAAAAATATTATTAAATGTATTTACAAAGCTGAAATAATTCTGTAGATGACTAAAACTAGTCACAGTTCATTAGACTTTGATTGCATAGCTTTTAGGTGGCCATAAACATATGAATGATGGTGTTCCTTATACTCAATGTACTCCTATGGTCATACCTAAGATTACTGAATTATGGGCACAAGGCACTGTTCTGAGACAACCCAGAAGAGCATTACAGTGCTTTATCTATTAAATAAGTAAATAGAATGTAGGATTTTCTGTCATTTTCTCTCTTATTTAGAAAATAAGTGATTTGTTCACAAAATTTTGCATATTAACTATGATAATAAAAATTACATTTCCTAACACTATAATAATAACCAGTCACGTACTGTGACCATTACATGCCCAATTTCGCTTTAATAGAGATGTTAACTGTGACACATCTCTTTGCTTAAATTTCTGATAGATTGTAAGTAACTAAAGGGAAACCAAGGTGGTTTTACGAAAAAACTTATCTGGGCTAATATATCACTCATGGAATAATAACCTGGAGTAGATGACAGTACTCACACCAGCTGCTTGACATCTGAACAGCTGCCAATGCCCCAGGAAATGTCACACCATCGGATACAGGCTCTGAGTGTGTGCACAGGAAAAAATGTGTCTGGTAAAGGCCAGCGCCCCAGGCCATGACGAACACCCCAGGCCCCATCATCCCAAAGCCTGAAGCCTGGGTTGAGCTGTCAGTTTAATAAATGAATAGCCTCTTTGTTTTGATCAGCACTGTCAAGGCTTATTTTAAAAAGGGGCTCTGATTCCTCTCACAGTCTAGCCCAGGCAAAGTCAATTGGTACAATTTCAAGGTGAATTTATTCATTCTTTATAAAGTTCTGTGCGCAAATATATCAAGACAGTTGAATAAATTGAAATAAATAGAGTTGGAGTTACATATTCTCTCAGTAATTGAAATAGTTTCCCCCCAATATATTTATAGTAATAATTCTACCTTTATGAAACCTAGTCTAGCTACAAAAAGGAAAGCATAGAATTACCATTTTGATAACATATTTGGAAAATGCAATTGAGGCTAATATGTTGATAAGGGCACCTGAAAGTTGTCCTTGCCTTTAACCATTCCATGTTAAACTTTTGAGTAAAATACATTTGTTAATACTTGATAAAGATACCTGATTAACCTGCATGGATGTGCAGATATTTACCTTGAATTTGGTAAACAGAGATGACCAAACAGTAGCTCATGCTTTCTGCTTTATATTACTTTGAATTTGAGTTACATATAGGACACTGTAAAGAAAAAAAAAAAAAAAAAAAAAAAGAGCATCAGTGCTGATGTCCATAAGCAATTGGAAAATGCAGCTAATTTGATGTAGAATTAATTTAATATGAGTCACCTTAGCTACCACCATTACCATTTTTAATAATATATAAGCAGTTTTGACTTGCAGTCCCATTGTTCCTTTTTTGTTAACTTTTTTCTTTATTTTGCAAACAGGCAATTTCTAGGTCATATAAAGGGTTGCTGTAACAAAAAGCTGTCCTGGTTATAGCAGAAAAAGTGTATCTGCATGTATGAGAGAGAATTACTAACAGACACTTACAGCAAGCTGTTCTTAAAAGGTTTTTCTAACTGTAAAATATATTACCTGGAAAGTTTGTTTCCTTGGGAAATACTGCAATCTGAGGCTTGGGAAGAAAAAATGCTTTAACTTGATAATGAAGGACAGGCGGGAGTGATTGCTGTTCCTAACAAGAAAAGTCTAATAATGAGCTAAAATGGTAAGAAGGGGTTTAGGGAGCCACTCAGTACAGTGTTAATACTTTTGAAACGAAGCGATGTCTATGATTTTGTTTCCTCACTGACAAGCAATCTATTAAATTGATCGAACTGATCAACCGAGAATGCCATTTGCCTTTCCTTATCTCTTTCTATGGCATTCTTTTTAAGCAAATCGAAGCTTTCTCTCCTATCAGTCACTGTGCTTGTAACCTCTGATGTGTGACCCATGGGCAAATAAGCATTTCTTAGCCTCTGCCAGGAATATTATCATTTCATAAAACATAAACAATAAATGTGCGAGTTACAGCCAGGCTGAGAATATATACGGCTTGAAGAATATAAATTTCAAAAGACTATCTTAGCTCTGAGACATTTTTTAAAAATATAGCCAAGTTTTATTGATTAAAAGTCTTACTTAACAACTCTTCCAGAATGACCCAAATGAATGATCTGGGAGTCAGGACTCTATGTTTAGTAGATGGATATCTATACAGTCCTTACACATTATCAGTGAGGCAACTTTGTTGGTAGTGAGTAGAGTTTCTATCAGTCTCAGAGTTTTGGCTCACCGGAAGTAGGAAGGAGCTGTGAGGCCTGAAGGGGCAGCCATATTGCCTTCATGGAAGAGGCTCTCCTGATAGTTTGTCAACCACGCACCACATAATGAAAGGTTATATAGGGTGATCATCTCATAAGATTTTATTGTCTAGCAACATTGTAGTTATCTTCAGTTTATGTAAGTGCACTCTGTGATATTTGTTCAAAATAACATTGCTTAACAATGTATTGGTATTGCTCACAATGTGACCATGCCATTAAGTAATGCGTGATTGTATTTGTTTATCATCAATACTTTAATTGGGGAAAGCCGCTTAGGAAGAAATGACTATTAAGCAATAAGAACTAATTGAGAACATGGAAACTGCAGTCACTTTCCATTTTTAGAATCTGAATTATATCTGATCAGAAAATCACTTCTTGGATAAGTAATTGTGGTAAACCTCAAAACACACTGAAAATGAACAGATATTTTTCATTGCTCATGCTTCTTGCATTGTGTTATCTTATTAAGATGTTATACTTTTAAGGATTTATTTTCAGAGTGTTATAAAAGAGTTCTTTTCCCCCCTCCCCCTTGTGTCCCCTTCCCCTCCTCCTTCTCTTTGCTTTCCCTCTACTTTCCCGTCCCTTCCCTTCCCTTCTGATCTGTTTCGTTTCCAGACCTGTAACTTTAGTATTATGGGCCTGATACTGAAAATTATCTGATTTCTTTGTAATGTTAGTAGAAGCATTCTGATTTTTCAGTACTTGGAGCTTCACGAAGAACCTCTGGACTGGAATAGGAGTCAGCTACCTTTTTCTGTAGAAGTGTAGATTGTAAATATTAGGGGATGTAGTCTGTTTCAGCTACTCAGCTTTGCTGTTTTAATGTGAAAACAGCCATAGATGATGTGTGAATGAATGAAAGTGGCATATTCTAATAAAATTTTTTTTACGGATATCAATGGTGGGCTGGATTTAGCCTCCGGGATATGGTCAGCCCATGTTCTAGAATACATAATATCTATGCAATGAGAATCTGTTATTCTAATTCACACATACGTATTAATGCAAACTATTGTTAGCACGTGTGGTGTTAGGATAATCCTTTTGAAAACTTATCACAACCTATTAAGCTATTCAACTATAATTAATCTACTTTCACAACCTGACTGTAAAATATTAATCAACTATTAAGTCTTCTTGTAACCATACAATTAAGACCACATCATTAAAGATTTTGCTGTGACCAAAATTTTTATTGCTCTTGTACAATTATCACTTTTCATAGGGATCTGTTATGGACCAGATTGGAAACAGTGCTCTCTATCATGAGCAGAACAACATTTTATAAACCATAGCATAAATGAAATCAATTCAACCTATGACATGTTTTATAGGAAGAGAAAATGCTAAGATTGAGGAAAATGTTGGCAGGGATTGTATGTACTTTATAAATTGTTTTATAAACTTCTTACATTTTCTATGAGTTAGGAAAAAAGGCGGAGTGGGGTCTTTCATGGACATTGGTTCAATGGTAAGAAAGGACTATTAAATTAAGATTTTTAAAACTATAGCTAATTTCCTGAAAAGATAAATGTAAAAAAGATTCAAAAAGCACAAAAAAATACACATCAAAAATAAATTTTCATCCCAACAGGGCCTTACAACTCAGTTTCGTTCTATAGAGGAAATACTAATACTAGATTTTTCATTCATTTTGTATATCCATATCTTTGTACATATCTACACATATGTCCATACACACACCTGAAAATAAGATTTGAAAAATTTATACCAATTTCCTACCTTTATTACATTTAAGCTCCCTGGTACGTTTAGATCTTTAATGCTGATTTTTTTTATATTTTTGATTGCTTGCTGTTACACTCTGTGGCAGTAAAAATATAATTTTGTATGAGATATTTTGTACTAAGAAGCAATATTTCATGAGTTTTGTGCTTTTCTCTATATATTGTGAACAGAGGCACTGGCTACTATGTTTCATATTGTCTTATGAAAAAGATATTTGTATGGCAAGAAGCCATGGCAGATAGAGGTCATGTCTCTCTCTAGAAACAAACAAACAAACAAACAAAAAAAAGTTTTATTTACTTGTCAGTGGAAAAGAGGTAGAGTTCCTAAACATAGGGATCCTCAGCTGAGAAGCAATCTTACCACGTATGTCACCTCTCCACATTGCTCCCTTATCACAAAATGAGGCCAGGGGAACTGAGGGAACCACATTTCTCATGCTGCCTGCGATGTCATCAGCAATATTGTACTTTATTTCTGGTCCAGGAGTCTCCAACATTCTCCTTACCTCAATGAAGATGTGACAGGGAGATTCTTAGCTCAAAAGTAGGAAAAATCTGAGGCTCTTGATAGTCTAAGCTTAAATGTGGGATAAATTTCTAAGATTGAAATTATGGAGTCAAAGATTAAGTGCATCATAAATACATTTAAATACAGTAATACTTCAGTTCATGAATGCTTCTGTTTGCAAACAATTCAGTTCATAAACAAAAGTGCTCAGCAAAATTTTGTTTCCCTATGCAAACTCTGCATCAGGTGACAAACACCACCATGGCCATCTTCCCCACACAAACAGCCATCTCCCCCAAAATCATAAAACAAATTAAGCTTATAAACTGAGGTACCACTGTAATTACTTTAATAGTATATATATGAACACCTGTTTCCTTTGCACCCATCTCATTAGAGAAATTATGTTACCTAACTTTTAATATTTGCCAACTTGCTAAGTGGAAATCATATCTGATTGTATTTTTAATTTCTATTTTATAATGATTGAGTCTAAATATTAATTCAAATACTTAAGAACTGTTTCTATATGCTTTTTTCTGAAATTATCCTTCCCTATTTTCTGTTAATTTTTCTTACTGATTATTTGGAAGTGTCTAATATTATTAGACTTTTAAAATCATGCATTATATGTTTTCTTCTAATTTTCAGTTGTATTTTTCATTTAAATAAGGTTTTTCCTATGGATGAGAATTTTTAAAATTTACATTAGACAAGTTTATCAGTGTCTTCTTTTATGACTTCTAGATTTATATTGTCTTTTCCTACTCAATGATAGTATAAGACAATAAGTTTTACTGTTTTTTGAATTTTTCTGGTTTTATTCTTACATTTAATCTTTGATCTATCTTAGTGTACCTGTATTTCTGAGCAAGGATTAAGGTATAGATCCATCTTATTACTTTTTTCTGAATTAAGGGTATTTTTGACATAACCCGTGTTAAAAATCTTAATTGAGATATGGAACAAAAAAGAATTACCTCGAGAATAATTTAATCACACACTTGAGATAAACTATTAGCTGAATTTACTAAACCGTTAAATTAAACATTTCAACTAATTACCAACATTTTATTGAATTGTAAGATTTGCTTTGGCCACCAGGCCTTCTTCACAGAGGGAGGGAATTGGGACATATTATTTAGTGAGGTCATTTTCAGTACTATTGTCTGATTATTCTTTCTCTCTTTATTCTCTTTCTTCTTTCCTCTTTCTCCCTCCCTTTTTCCCAGTTTCATGAATCTGATAAATCCTTCTAAGACAATGATCATTGTTTATTATTGTGGTGGTACTTGTGTAAATAGTTTTATGAATGTCCTTGTTTACTTCCATGTTTTTTCCTTGTCAGTATTTCTCTGTATTTTCTTGTGCTTTGTCTTTTTGTTTCCCCGTGTGCTTTGAGCTGATGTCCACTCTCTATAACTCTTCACTGTTGCTTTTTCAGAAAATCTATGTCCCCTTCTGCTTTCTGGGCTCTTCTGCCTCTCATGGTTGATTCCCCAAACAAGATTTTATCAGTGAAAATTCCAAGACTTTTACCTAAGAAGAAAAGGAGTTTGAATAATCTTAAGTGAGCACAGCTCCTTTGTTTTATAAAGTTGTGTTTTCTTTTTCTTTTCTTTTCATGTTTTTAAAAAATATTTATAACTCAACTGCCTTCCTTATGTAGATTTGCACTTATTTTGCAATCATGGTGAAGATTATGATATTTTTGGCTGAAAGGGAACCACTGTCATATATTTTGTCAATTATATCACTCATCTCTATACCAAATCGATTAATTAAATAATTTATATATATTTACTTTATTTATTGTTTCTCTTTTTAGTTTCAAAAAAAAGCCATATGACCTTAAGCATAGATATCACTGTCTGTGCCGCATTTCCAGTACTTTATTTCTCATTCATTACTAATCTGTTCTCCCGTAATCGTTCTTTCTTATAATAACTCTGTAAGTTCTCCCTTGCAAAGGTGTCCCTTTATTTCAGGAAGAAGTGCACTTTCTGTTTCCTTACTAGAAGTGGAACTACCTCATTATTCATATACACCTTCTTTGTGCTCCAGCCAGAGAACCCATGCCCCTCAATGCAAGTGTTTCTTATATTAATGAAACAGTGATTCATCAAAATAAAAAATTCAGTTTTGTAAGAGGTTGTTTCTGTGATTATTTGCACTTGTTTTAGTCCATGAAAATCTGTAAGATTATTATAAAACAAAAATTAAATAAACAAGACTGTGCTTTCCAAGAGCAGGTCTATCAAGTGAGTGACTCATGGCTCTAGGGAGTTGGATGGTCTCCATCAGAGAAATATGCAACCTTGGCCATATCTGTAGTTTTGGATAATACCATTGGAACCCCAGCATTTCCACAATTTGGTATGCAGATTTTGTGGTACGTGGCAGTGCCCCAATACACCATGGATCTCATATATTTAGACATTTAGAAAAGTTTCACAATGTTAAGTAATTGTGTAACAAAAGCAGCATGTTATGCAGATTTCCAGCTGATAGAATAATTGTTTTGAGGAAATGGCATGTTTTTCAAATACACAGAAAGATTCCATATGGACTAAGAGAATTTCTGCTCAGCCTCAGAAAGCAAAGCGAGAGTCCAGTGTGCACCTCTTTATATATTTTGCCAGACTATCTCTGCTGTTATCTTTGTACATGAAAGAATTTCTTGCAAGATTAAATTTGAATAAAGGGTTTTGCTGAAACAAAAGCCCCACTTTTGAAATGTCCTACACTAATTTTTAATGTCATTTCTTGTTCTTTAATACTTGGTATGTTACTCAATGGTCATAAATATATTTACGATGATAGATAGAGTAAGACAGCATTTTAATCTAACAGGTAAGGAGAATTTCACAAGAATTTTTCTGTCTCAGTCAGTAAATTTCCAACAAACCCTAAATTGGTGTAAGATGATAAGAGATTAGAGACATGATGAAGTTTTGAGTTCTTAAATTATTAAGTGTTAGTCCTTATCTATAGAACCTTTTTTATTATGCTGACACTGAAACTAAAATATACCCTTCTACAATGAAAATTCATACTTTCAATTAGAGTTTAAATGACGTTAGACCAATTATGCATTAGCTTGATGCTCTTGGGATCTTCTCATGTGTGAATTAAATTTGCACCATTTCATGGAAAAAGAAAATAAATGTATTACTGCACTTTTTCTTTTTTAAAAAAGCTCTAATATGCATTATTTCTACTTTTCAAGCAGTAAGTTAAAATGGACTAAATCTCTCTTTTTTTTTCCTAACAAATGACATCTAAGAGTGTCTCTAATTTTATTTTTGGAGTTAGATCTTATACTGTACATAATACCACTATCCTGTTCAAAAATGTGT
Source organism: Erethizon dorsatum (assembly GCA_028451465.1). Taxonomy (NCBI): domain Eukaryota; kingdom Metazoa; phylum Chordata; class Mammalia; order Rodentia; family Erethizontidae; genus Erethizon; species Erethizon dorsatum. The sequence goes on from CM051836.1 coordinate 18,694,544, forward strand.
GTTAAAATACACTGGAAATAAAATTGGCAGTGAGCAAAAGAAAAACAAACACTATTAGAACCATAAAAAAGCTCTTTCTTCACTGTGATGAGGGTCTGCTTTAGCATAACATTTCTGACATGAGTTTGACAATATTCATTAAGACCCTTTAAAATGATTGTTCATAAAATTTTATCTTTAAAAAAGTATTTGAGGATTAGAAGATATATGCATAAATGATATGTGAGAAAATACCAGTTTAACATTAGCAGACTAACAAATAATATGAAGTGTATATAGAAAATATTATTCCTTACAGTCCTTAAAATATTATTCAAATAGAAAATATTATTCCTTACAGTCCTTAAAATATTCAAAATATTTAAAGCCATGTAAAATGTTCATTTTTTTAAAGGCAGTGTAAAAATATGTATGTGTAATATGACTGTGATCTATCAAAATCCTGTACATATGAGCTATTATTGAAAAATAAAGTATATCTATAAAAAATTACTAGAGTAAAAGTTGCATTGATATTAATCCCCATCAAAATACTCTTCCTTGCTTCCGACACATTTGTACCATTATTTTTGCCCCTTTTTGAAACAGTTCTGGAAGTCCTCTTTTGCAAGTGTCTTTAGCTATGATGTTCTAGTTGCCTCCATGACCTGAATTAATTAAAAACTTTTATCTTTTGTAACAGGAACTAGTGAGACAGGAGTTAGGATTCTGTAAGGCAGCAAGGACAGGTGTCCCAAATGCTACTTAGAAGCCCAAAATGGAGTCTGCGAAGTCATGATTGTCCAAGGATATTACAAGAAGTCTGCCAGGTGTCCTTCAGCTGTCTGGGACCTCCCCAGAGCATGAAGAGGTGGGCCACCGGCTCGGGGGTACATGGGCCTGTACGGGCACCGCATGAACACTGCATAGGTTGGACTCTAAAACTTATGTGGTCTTTTAAAGAATAGAGACTATGCTGCTTGCACAATGGCCTTACCTTCCTTCTAAACACTTAGAAACTCCTAGAAAAAGAGCTTTTGTGGGTGTCTGACTTATGACCCCTCCCAGCTAGCAAAAGATTTATTTCCTTGCCTTTATACCATACTTTCTTGCCTTTGTATCTGTTAAATTAATTTGCTTGTACCCTACCTCCTCCAATACTAGTTGCATTCTTCCTGTCCGTGGCACACAACCCTGGCATTCTGGTAACACTGTAGTGATCATTTTGATTTTAGGGAAGAGCAAAAGTCATACAGTGGCAGATCTGGTGACTAAAGTGGATGACGACACACTGTAACGCTTTCATAAATTTGCCTTTCCACTGGATGACATGTGGCAGTAGCATTCACCATATTTCTGATCACATTTCATAAAGACAGTCACAAAAAAAGACTTCCAAAACTGATTTAGAAAGTGACGAAGATGGTGGGTGAGTGTGTTCAGAGTGAAGAGGGGTATGTCGAGGGGGGTTAATGGCAATGTGTCTTGTACTAAATACATTTTTTAATTTAAATATTCAATATATTTTGATCACACTTCTTATAACTGAAACTAGAGAAAAATAATCACTAAAATATTTTCCAAAGTTAAAATACCATGACAGGATTAAGGAGTATTATGTTTTCCCCTTTAAAATTTTATTTTTCAGAAATTTAATGTAGATTTATATTAACAAAAATACATAATGTTAATTTTTTAAAAATGAGGATCCTTTAATTAAAAATTCAGTGAAAACCTGGGTCCTATTACTATGTTTTTTGAGTACTGGGGATTGAACCCAGGGCTTTACTAAGCTGCATCCCCAGCTCATTTTATTTCTTATTTTGAGAAAGGCTCATGCTAAGTCACTAAATTGTCCAGTTTGGGCTCAAACTTGAGATTTCCCTACCTCAGCCTCCCAGAGTGCTGGGATAGTAGGTGTGTGCTACTGTGTCTGGCCAGTCTCTGTTACTTTTAATAAATTATTATTTAATAACATCAGTAATGGAGCTCAAGAATATGCTTCTGCTTATTAACCTATATATATTGTGTATCTTCTAATTACTGATCCTATGAGTCTACTAGTAATTACCATAAATCTTGGCTTAGTTGGTTTAGTGTGAGAAACAAAGTAGTGTGGTATCACCTGGACATGGAATGATAAACACACATTTTTGTAAGCAAGGAATTAAATTCCTTCTTATACCTTTCTCTTCCCTTTTCTTCTTCCTTCTGTTGCTGCTAGATATTTTGTTATTTATCTGTTCCTAACCCTTGAAGTATCAGTTCAGTACATTCTTCTGGCACCGTATCATGTGCGATGGTCTCTTATGGTCTTGGCGATATATGATCACAATACCACTTGCCAGGGAATAGTAAGTCGAGCACTGTTCAGCAGCCTCCAAATCTCCTATCTGTGGCTTTAGTTAACTACTTCAACTATGTGCTTCTAGTCCTGTCCCACAGTTTCCCATCAGATATTTTCCAAGAAATAATTTTCCTTTGAAAATACTAATTATACTATGACATTCCAGAGAGTTTTATCACAGCTAGAAAAATATTGACAGATAAAAATAGGACCAAAATACCTTTGTCCCAGAGTTAGGATGGTGTTATATGGTTCCAACTGCATTGCACAATGTCTATGGCTCTTCTCATAGTGCTCCGCTATCCTGGCCTTTCTCTTTTTCTTAGCATTCAAACAGGAATCCAGATTAGGGACTTCGCACTTACTCTTCCTTCTGGTGAAATGTTCCTGCTCTAAGTCTTTGCTTGATTTATTTGCCCTCTTCACTTAAACTTTGTTTAAAATAAACCAATTACTTTTTAAATTGTTTTCTGAAAACATTTTTTCTAGTTTTTATTAGTACATATTTGCCTTACACAATGATTGTATTCCTTATGGGTTGCTGGTACATGTACATAACACATTTTAATTCTTTTTTCATCTCCTTTCCCTCCTCTTCCTCCTTCACCCTTCCACTTTTTCTTTTCTTTTTTTCTTTTTTTTTTTTTTTGCTTTTTGAGATAGGGTCTCACTCTGTAGTTCAGGCTGGTTTTAAACTCATTACGTAGCCCAGACTGGCCTTGAACTCACTGTGATCTTCCTGCCTCAGCCTCCTGAGTACTGGGATTGCAGGTGTGTGTCACCACACCTGGCTACCCTTCTGCTCTTGATAACCTCCTTATTGTAAATCACAACTTGTGTGTTTTTTGTTTGTTTGTTTGTTTGTTTTTTGTAGTACTGGGAATTGAATAAAGGGCTTTCATAGTAGGCTACATTCCCAGCCCACTTTACATGCTTAATTTTCAGACGGAGTCTAAGTTGCTCAGTCAAGGCTCAAATTTATGTTACTCCTGCCTCAGTCTCCCAGAGTGCTGGGCTCATAGGTGTGCAGCACTATGCCCAACTTCTAGGTTGCTTTTCTTTATAGCTCTTACCACTACTTGTTTGTATATTCATTTCCATAATTTATTTTCTATTTTCCTGCATTAGAGAGTCAATTCCATTTTCTTTTTTTTACTAGTACAATACCTGGTATATAGTGGTTGAAAAATGCTTTGAAATGAACATTTTCTCAACATTAACAATATTTATATTTTGAGCAAGATAATTATGTATGGGTGGAGAGTGGAAATATCCCATATTTTACATAATTCTTACTAGTATCCATAAAGGTTAATAGACCCTCTCTTATTATGAACAAAAATATTTTCCAGACATTGACAAATATCTGCTGGGGAACAAAACTTACTCCCTAAATAAGAAATACTGAAGTAGAAGAAAAAGCAGTTATTATGAACTTATTCTAATGCTGTTACTGCTGTTACTGACCCCTGGGCATAATAATGTTTTTACTATGTGATCCTGATAACATTCCTTCCTCCAGTATCATCTTTTTTTTTTTTTTTGATCAATACTCTCTAATAACAGTACTGCAATGACAATTTTCAAATGTAAGAAAAGTATTTTTTTGATACTTTCACAGGAGGTCTCAGTAAAAAAACAAAAACAAAAACAAAAAGCATACCTCTCCCCATGTCTTAACAATTAAGAAAATCCCAGCATGGCTATTAATTTCCTTTACATATTTTATTTATTTGACCCACTTCTACCAGTCAAAGGCTTTAGACATTCAGAACTGAACACAAATAACTACTGATTTGGGTATTAATGGCTTTTTTTTTTTTTAACCTAAAAGTTACTTTTGTGCAGCTGTAGGCATTTTCTCCTCCTTCCTTCTGTGGAGTTCTGGTACATTCTTTGCCATGGAAGAACTAATTTCTTCCATAGCTACCTTGCATTTGGCTGTTTGATTGTGTCTCATGTATGGTCCAGCTCATTCCTGTCCTTTGCTAAAGTGGCAGGAGAAGGTTGTCTCTAAAATGCTTGTGGCTAAACATAATGATTTTGTTAAGTCAGGCTGGAAATCAGAACTCTCTCCTTTGCCAAGCAGTTTCTTCTCTGCGCCATCTGAATTATTGAGGAGATGAGATTTTTTGAGAATAATTAGAATGAATCATGATTTCAGCTTTCCAAAAATGAATATCCTTACTCTTCATTCTATAAAAACGACACAAAAACAAAACATAAAATCCCCTATACTGCAGGGGAGTATTGCTTACCTTGCCCATATTATTTAACTTTCATTCACCTCCATGAGTAAGCTTTAAATCCTGTATAAAAGTGTGTGAGTTACTTTCCATCACTTTGAGAAAATACCTGAAAAATAAATTTAAAGGAAGGCTTATTTTGGCCCATGGTTTCAGAGGTTTCTGTCCATGATTGCTTGTCCCCATTACTGTGTATCTTTGGTGAGGCAGAATATGATGAATCATATGGTAGAGGAAAGCTGCTCACCTGATGGTAGCCAGGAAGCGTAGAGATAGCTCACTTTTGTAACAAAAGCTTTTCCCCAAGACTGTTAAGCTCTGACTCCATATATATGGATTAATCCTTTGTTAGGGCTGGAATCCTCAAAATCTAATCACTTCCCCAAAGCTTACCTCCAAAACCTGCGGCATCTGGGACCAGGCCTTCAACACATGAGTTTTGGAGGGGCATTTAAGATCCAAACAATAAAAAGAAGTATGAACTTTTTTTTTGTTTACTTTATCTTTTTGTTTAATTTGTTTCTTGCAATAGGTCTATGACAAAAATTGTTTATTTTCTTCTAATTTATATTTTCCATTCTTGTTATTTTTAACAACTTGAAATGTCTGCCATCTGCAAAAGTGTTTTTATAATCACACTTTGATTATATATGAATTTAAAATGTAAACTCTGTTTGAAACATTTCATTAGTTTATCGAGGCATACAAATGGTGTATATGTTTAAGTGTACAATTTGGTAAGTTTTTATGTCAATCCATGAAGCCATCATCACAATCAAGACGCTGGTCGTATCTGTCATCCCAGAGAATTTTTTCATAATTTGTGTCTCTTTTTTCACTACTCTTGCCTTAGCAGGTGACCCCTCATCTGCATTCTGTTTCTGCAGGTTAATTTATATTGAAAAGAATTTTATATAAATCGAATCATAACACAATATTCTTTTTACCAGGCTTTTATCGTTCAGCATAATTATTTTCAGATTCACTCATACGTTGCATGTATTAATAGTTCACTATATTTTATTGCTGAGTTGTAGTCCTTTATATGGATAACCATAATCTGTAGATGTCAGTAAACGTTTAGTTCTTTTCTAAGTTTTAGCTGTCAGAAATAAACTGACCATAAATATTCCTATCCATGTCTTTTTTGTTTTGTCTATTGGTTAAATACCCAGAGATGAACTATCTGGTGCACATGAAGGTATATGTTTAAGTTTCTGAGAAATTATTAAACTGTTTTAAATATAGTTGTATGATTTTACATTCCCATTAGAGGAAAATATGAGTTACAATTTTTCTGCTTCCATGACAACGTGAATCCCCTCTTCTAAATTTTAGTGAATACAATAGATATGTGCTGGTCAGTCATCGTGGTTTTAACATGCATTTCCCAAATGAATAATGTTTAACATTTTTTCATGTCTTTTCTTTTTTTCTTTTATGTGGGTACCGGGGGTCGAACTCAGGACCTCATGCTTGCCAGAAGGCACTTGTGCTGCTGAGCTATCTCACCGGCCCTTTTTTCCTTTTTATGTAGGTACTGGGAGTTGAACTCAGGGCCTCGCGCTTGCTAGGCAGGTGCTTACACCGCTGAGCTATCTCACTGGCCCTTCATGTTCTTTTTGAGCAGTCAAATATCTACTTTAAAATGCTTATTGAATTATTTTGGCCACCTTTTGAAGTTTATTTTTTCAACTAAATTTTTGGAGTAGTTTGTCCATTGTAGATACAAGTTCTTCAGCAGTCATGATTTGCAAATATTGTATTTTATCTTTTATTCACTTAGCAGGTTTATGTTTTTCCTTTCAAGTATAAAATTTCAATTTTCATGAAGCCCAGTTATCATTCATTTTTCTTTCATGGTTCATGTTATTGTCATATTTAAGAGATCATGAATATTTTTCAATTGTTTTATGAGGCTTTTAGAAACATGTTTTACATTTGGTTCTATGAAACATTTTGAGTTAAATTTCGTAATTGCTTTGAAGTGAAGATATATATAGATATATCTATATATATCTATATACATCTATATATCTGTATCTATATCTATATCTGTATCTATATCTATATCTATATTAAAAACTTTAACCTGGCCCCAAAAGAGAACAGACCTTTGCCTTTGGCTTCTGGGAGGTAATGTAAATCCTGGCTGATAGCGGTTGGTAGATAATCTAAATTGTATGTGATAGGAATGTCTTTGTCTAAGGCGGGGCCTGGGCACACTGAAAATTTATGGTTACTTTAGATCTTAAGAGTATAGTTTTAGAGTGAGAATTGGTCATGCTAAAAATAGGATTTGGTTTCAGATTGGAAGTTTTGCATCTGGGGTGTCAGGTGACTTGGAGACTGAATTCAGAAAGGCAATCAACCAAAGAGTCATACGTAAACAGTGACACGCTAATAAAAATTCTGGCACTGACGATCAGGAAAGTTTGTCCAGTGGACAGTAGTTGGTCTATTACATCTTACACTGATTACCAGCAGAGTAAAAGGTCCTGACCCGTGGAGAAAGGAAGACAGGATCACCTGGACTCTACCATCTGTTCATCTTCCCTTGCATAGTTTTATTCTGTGCTCTTTTCCTGTGTATATCAGCTTTTGATAAGTCCTGGGAGTCCTTCTGTGTCATCAGATTTGTGGGTGGTTTTAGGAGTGCCTATGAACTTGCCATCGGGATCAACAGAGATAAGAATTTTGAGGACTGTGACTTTTAAGTCTGTGGTTCACTCTCATGTCCTTGTGATGTGCACATCCAATCATTTTGGCACTATTTGATGTTCATCCATTTTGTAACTTTGTCAAAAATACAGAGTCCTTATTTGTGTGGCTCTGTTTTTGTGCTCTCATTTCTTTTGCATTCATCTGTCTTTTCACCAATACCAGACTGTCTTGGATATTGTAGCTTTTTTCCCTTACTGTTTGTAAAATCAGATAATGTTAGTTTGCCAATTTTTCTCATCTTTTTTTAACGTTTATATCAATATTCTATTTCATCTCATTTTCATATATATCATCTTATCAATTTATACACAAATTCAGATGGGATTTTTATTACATTGAGCCTACATATGAATTTGAGATAAAATATAGTATCCTTTGACCTATGAATAGTAAATTCTCTCCAGGTATCTCTTTCTTTTAAGGCTTCTTTCAAATGATGTTTTACTGTTTTAAGTGTAGAGGTCTTGCATATTTTCAGATTTATTCCTATGTGTGTCATATTTTAACCTCTTATGAAATTTTTAATTTCCATTTATGATTGTTGCTAGAATACAAAAAACCAATTTATTTTTGTATATTTTCATATTTTGAAGTATCTGTAAATATTTCACTAGGTTCTTACTACACTCTGTTGGATTATATGTATAGCCTGTTATATCATTTGTGAATAAAGAAGACGTAGTTCTTTTCTGAGTTTGATAACATTTCTTTATTTCTTACTTTTTCCACTGGGTAGAACTTCCAGTAAAATATTCAGTAGAAACTATGAGAATGCACATTTTTTTTTTCGTTCCTAATTTTGCTGAGAAAATTTATAGTCTTTCATCACGAAGTAGGATGTACAGGTGCAATGCAGATTTTTCAAAGATAGTCTTGGTCATACTTAAGAATTTCCTTTCTGTTCTGAATTTTCTGACAGTTTCGAATGTTGAATAAATGTTGGATTTTATCAAATGCAGTTACTTTGTTGTGATTATATTTTATCTCTTTTTTAGTTTGTTAATAGTGAATATATTATTTGATTTTGGAATGTTAAATCTGTCTTACATTACTATGATAAATACTTTTGTTAATAACGTCCTATCTGTTTTATATATTATTAGATTTGTCTTACTAAAATGTTGTCATATAGTATTTATATCTGTGTTTTTGAGAAATGTAAGTATGTGATTAACTGTTCTTGTAACATTTTTGTCTGATTGCATATCAGGACAGTGCTGGCATCCTGAAATGCAATAGAAAGTAATCTCTCATTTTCTGATTTCTAGAAAGGTTTATTTGAAATTGGATTGCTTTTTATTAATTGTTTGGTACATTTCATCAGTGAAGATTTGTAGGCATAGAATGATATTTTTGCAAATTTTTTTTTTTTGTGGGTACCGGGGGTCGAACTCAAGACCTCATGCTTGCGAGGCAGGCACTTATGCCGCTGAGCTATCTCACCAGCCCTGTAAATGTTTTAACTATAAATGAAAACATTAAATTATTATTACAGTAATATTCAGCTTATTTCTTGTGTGAGTTTAATACTTGGTATATTTCAATCATTTTTTTTTATTTAATGTAAATCTGGGGTTAGCAAAGTAGTCCACAGTCTAAATCTATCATTTGGTCATGGGAACAACAAAGTGTGTGTGTGTGTGTGTGTGTGTGTTTGTGTGTGTGTTTGTAGAAATTTTTTACAGTTTTAAAGGGGTAAAAACTAAAGAATGTGAAAAATCTAAAATATTTTTCGCTACCCTTGATCCTTAAGAAAACTTTACTGACCCCTACCTAAATTTTTGAATGTATGACATTGAGGAATTAGTAATATCACCTTTTTATTATAGTATCTATGGGATCTGCAAAGTCATTCCTGTATGGATAACAGACGTAATTAACATCTTTTCTGTTTTTTCCAATTGCTCTTGATGGAGGCTAAGCATTTTTGTTGATCTTCTTAAAAAATAAATTTAGTTTAATTGATTTCTGTATATTTCTTTGATTTCTGTTTATTTTCTGTTCTGCCTGCTTTTTATTTCTGGCAGATAATTTGTTCTTTTTTTCCCCCCCAAAGTTGGAAAGTGAGATCATTTTTTGATATCTTTCTTCTTTTTTAAGTGGCAAATCCTATCAATTTTTCTCAAAAAGAGCTATTAGCTATATTCTCCCCAAAAATGTGCTATGTTTTTATTTCATTTCAATTCAAATTAGTTTTAGTCTTCCTTCTGATTTCTTTTAGAAGTGAATAACAAGCCATTTGGAAATGTACTCATTAGGTTGGACATATTTGTGGATTTTTCTGATATCTTTTAAGGATTGATTTGTAATTTAATTTGATAATGCTATGAGAATATGCTTTGCATGACTGATCTTTTTTTAACTTACTACCCATACCAAGGCAGTACTCTTCTGAATCCTTGCTCAGTGCCTCATAATTATGAGATTTTGCAGTGTAGATGTAAAGCGCCAGCCATACTTTTGCTCTGTGCTGTCTCCAGGGTTCTCTCTCTCTGTGGTTCCAGTACTCTCCCTTGCAAATTCTACCCATGTTGGTCTCCTCAAACTCTCAGCTCCGTCTCTTCCACTTGATGAGGACTCCATGTTTCATCTGTATTTCTACTTTCTGTGTTATGTCCTGAGAACTCAGTGGTCCACTGGGGCAATGTGGGGCTCAGTTCCTTTACTTCCTTTTCCTTAGGGACCATGGAGCACTGTTGCCAATTATCCAATGTCTTGAAAATAATTTTAAATATATGTTGTCAGTATTTTTGTTTCACTCCAGCTGAAAATTCATTCAAGTGGCCATTATTCTATTTTGGTTACAAGACATTGAAATATTAAAAAAAAAAAAAACAACAAAAATGTGCCAACATGAGTCATGTATATCATTCTGACTCCAAAGTAATCATGCTAAATCCTAATTATTCTTTGATAATCAAATTTCTTATTTATTTTTTTCTAGATATGTATATACAGTTTTACAAATAAAAATACTTTCCTTGGGGTTTAAGTAATCCTCTTTACCTTCAGTGGAAGTTTTTATGCCTTGACCAATTAATAACTTGTATTGAAATGATGAGCAAATTTTGTGTGAAATTGTTGTCTGTATCTATCCAAGTTTCTGCTTCACCACTTTTCTTCTCAAAAATCACTTCTCAGCTAGCAAGAGTATAATTCTATCTTACAAGGTTCTCTCCTTATTATGCACAGCTGATTGAAACAAAGGTATCTAAATTAATTATATCTCAGGAACTCAAAAAAGGGATTCACTGGTAATTAATTATTCTCATTACGAGTTGACTATCATCTTAAAAGTAGAAAAAGAGATCAGAATGTTAATATGAAAAGAATATGATAAGAAAGAGGAAGTATGTAGGGAAGAAAAGAGAAAAGAAGAGGCAGAAGAGAAAACAGAGGACAGAAAGAGCAATGAGAAACTAGGATAGGATAGGATAGGATAGCTCAGCTCAGAAAACAAGAGAAAGGAGAAAGAAGAGGAAAAGAAAGTTGAAAGAGAAAAATGAAACCAATAGGATCAGATTGGAAGGTTTGAAGAAGGTCACGCTCTTGGTTTGTGCTACCTTCCCTGGCTTTTTTGAAACATCTTTGTAGCATTTATGATTTTTTCCTCTTTTGTTTAAGGTGAATCTTCTTGCCTGTTGTCAAAGAATCCTGCCTTCTATAAGAATGTACAGGAATTACCAAAACATGGTTACGAGTATCAGGAAAATATTTTTCTTGACAGGCAAACTGATAATAAGTGCTGTGATATAGATAGAATATTGACAACTGAAATTAGAAGAAGGAGAAGGTCATTAAAATGTGCAGTAGTTGTAAAAACTGGAAGATAATATTGTCCTAGAAATTTAAAGATTTCCTTAAGTAGGACAAATGAGGTGGTCATTTCAGGAATGGGAAACATAACGAACATAGGCATAGAGGAGAAGGCACAGCAAGGAGAAGGAGCATTCCTTTCCTGGAAGGTGTATATGTCATTGGAGGAGATGACTACATATTTTGACAAAAAGGAAATCTCTATACTCTGGCATTAGATTTGATGAGTGGACATGGTTGGATAGTACTTTTTCTCAAGTCATTTTTAAACAATGACATATCAAAGCATGCTGCTAGGAAGATTAGTCAGGTAAGAAAGTACAGTATGGATTAAGAGGTCAGAAACTAGCTAGAAGTGATGTGCTCAGAAGTCATGTCAAGTAAGAGACTTTCAGATTTAGATCACAGAAAAATCTAATTCCAACTGCAGGAGAAGAAAAGATAGAAACAGAGACACAAAGAGCCAGAGATTTAGTCAAAAACAGACACAAAGGCAAGAAAATAATTCATCTAAAATATATCCAAACATGTATTTAAAATATGCATGGATAAAGATGAATTCAGAAAAATAAAAATTTGACTCTTCAGCATTTGGGGCTGAACTCATCTGATGTCTGTCTCATCTAGCACTGCCCTAACTCTACAACCACAGACTGTCACAACTCTTGGTTCCAGATTCTTTTCTAGGGTAGAGAGATGTCTTCAAGAGCTCAAGCATCAGTTTCTCTGAGGTTCATGTCTATCAGGAAAGGATGTGACACTTTCACACTCATCCACACAATCTTAAGCTTCATTCTGATCGGCCAGTATAGATTACTAGCTCATCTCAGGATGTATCTTTGATCAGAAGGATGCAGTTGTGATTGGTCAGATCTGGGTCGGGAGGATACAGTTTCTGTTGGTCCCATCTGTATCATTTGCCTATATAACCTAGAAGGGGAGAATATTTGACTTTGCCCTAATGGTACTGTATTGCATTTAGTTCACCCCAAGGGCACTTTTCATACATTATTTCACAATTTTGTTATGAGGGAATCCATACCATCTGTAAGATGGAAATAATAATTTACAGTTTCAGTCACAATTGTATATTTAGGAGCCACAACTTCTGATTTCAGACTTTTAGTATAATATTACTTTATTGAATATTCCACAATACACTGCATATGATAAATTTCTTTTCACTGCGAACTCTCACAACATGCATAACCCCTTAAAATCAGAAGTTTATAATGGAAATATTGATGCTACCTTAATTCTGCTGAAGTAAACTGGCTGCTGTGCCTGAAGGAAATTGTATGTTTGTTGTGGAAAAATCATCATCTTTCCAAATCATGATTAGTAGGTGGCAGGACAATATAACACTAAAGACCAAATCTTATGCAAAGGTAGCCTAGATTTGAAATATGAATCTTTTGCCAGTGCAAGAGATGAAGTTGACAGTTGTAATCTCTTTAGGTTCATAATTTACTAAGTTGTAGGCAGGTTAGCCATGATTGATCATCCGTAGGCAGAATGTTAGTAATTTAAAAATGATTTTATTACATTACACAAATGTGAAGTTCAAAAGTTTCAAACTGTCAGCTCTACCTTCAGCAACTCTTAGGAACAAGTTTACCTCTGGAAACTGAATGCATACAAGAGCATGTTTACTGCAATATATCTCTCTTCTTAGCTTATCATGTTGTATCTTAGATATTCTACAGTGGATTGTTCACAATATAAGTTTTTTTTTAATTATTGAAAACACGTGCATTTATTATAGAATCAAGCATAGCAAAGAACTACCGATTTTGCTACCAGAGAAATAAAATTTGTCACTGCTTCTGTAGTCAACAAAGAATTGTTGAGAAGAAATTATTCGAAGTACAGTTGAAGGGCCAGGAAGGCTGAACTCAGTCCCTACAATGAAACCAAGATTCTATTATTGTCTATCATAGCAAAGGGTGTTTTCCTTTTAAACCATCCAGAAAAGGCATATGAAGCTTTTCAAACAAGGTAGATGAAGGGCTCCTCTGTTCTGATTTTGTGTAAGCTTTTGTTGTAGTGTGTTGTCACAAAGAGATAGCTTGTGAAATCAGTATGATTTGCGACACAGCAGAAGGAGTGTCCTCAGAAATAGGAAAGGATTTCCACAGGAAAAGGACTTGTGGAAAGACATTTGTACAGGTGCCTCTCTTTCTTACGGTGTCTCTGATTCCCTTGCAAAGGAAATTCTTGAGTGTTGTTGTGCGATGGATCAGAGCTGAACAGTTTTAACTCAGGCTGAATCACTTTGAAACTTTCCATTGGGGGTGCTGTCACCCATTGGGGATGCCCTTCCTTGAACTCTACCTCTCTACAGCCACAGTCCGTATGGGTCTGGCAGTATAAATTAAAACAGGAGTTAAAGACCAATTTGCTATAGAAGCTTACAAAGTATAATTATCCTCATGGCATTCAAGTCAAGTTACTCTCCAAGACAATGGCTGACTCAGCAAAAGGGAGATTTTTTTTTTTTTTTCTTTTTTTTTTTCCCCTTCATATAAAGATTTGTGTGGTTCAAGAAAGCAGTTTTTTTGGGGTGGGGCAGGGATATAGCTCAGTGGCACAGCGCCTGTCTGGCAAGCACAAGGTCCTGAGTTCGATTCCTGGTACCAAAAAAAAGCAGTTTTTATGCAAGGTTGGTTCCTTCTTGGCTTGACATGTGATGAAAGAGAAATTAGAAGGCATTGCACAGAGTAAATGAAAGAAATTTTATAGGGGGCACTTAACAAAGCAGCAGTCTTGTAGGGGACACTTAAGGATTTGGACCATAAGACCCCCATACACACACACACACACACACACACACACACACACCTACACCCTGATCTCTCATCAGCTGCAGAGAGGCTTATGGTAGGACAACTTCTCTTGCAAGGCAGACTGAAGCTGGAAGTAAATTGCAGAGAAGGAAACATGACCTCCTGATGTTTCTTCATGTGTTAGAGCATGTAGGGGAAATGCCTGGTCAGAAGGGAACAAAGAGATTATTTTGAGACTTAGGCAACCTGAGATTAGATACTCACTAACTGTGTGAGGTTGCTGGGAAATTTTCCAGTTTTCAGTTCAGAAAGAAGCTACTAGCTTCTGGATGTGGAGGTGGAACAAAGTTCTGGTCCTGGGGAAATGATGGTTGGGCCAACTCAGATAAGCATTCAAAGATGTTTCAGGACAACCCTTGTCTTCATGTCACAACAATAAATGCAAAACTTCCTCCTGCCCTGTTGTGAGTCTCCCAGGACAACAACTTGTCCCTCATATCCATGTGACACTAGTAGAAAGAGAAGGTAGAAAGACATCTGTACAATACACTTACCTCATCTATTAACATTCTGCATGAGTTCTTGTTAGATTTCGTGTAAAATTTCCTAAATTTCATATTTGATTTGTATCTGAAATTAGAAAAACAATAGTCTTCACTATTCTTATCCGATGACTGTTTCGGGGTTTGCTATAATTGAGATTTAGCACTGAAGTTTTGTTTTGGTATTATTGTAGTTTGTTTATTAAGCAACATAATTCTAATTCACCTGATTAAGACACAAAGGAAAGGAACTGAGAAAATGTATGCTCGTTTGCAGCCATTCTGCCTTATAGAACTCAAGCAGAAAAGGAGACAGATGGAAGATTTGGAGTACACTTTATTTCAAATTTCTGTGGAATTTCTTTTCTTTTTCCTAATATTTCCTCTCTCTCTGTGCTTTGGTCACACTGACAAAAGTGTTACTTGGCATTAAAAGAAAAAAAAAGAAAAACTGCTAGCACACTACTGACTTAGATTGTTTTTCCTTTTGTTTTCTTTTTTGGGTGCAAAATTTCTTTCCTGAAGGCATCAGCATTTCTATTCCCTTATTCATTCAAAGTTCATCCTATCAGTGAAGCTATACTACTGCATAGATATGGTTGAGAGGGGAAAAGGACAACATCAGTACTTCAAAGCTAGAGAACCAAAAAGATAGGCATAAAAGATACCAGCAATACTAAATATAAGAATAGGTTTCCAGGGAAACAAATTTAAAATTTTAAACAAAGTGAGTTTAGAGGCAGCCTTGTAAACAGCAGGAGTTTTAGATTCACAGCATGAGATAATGGCCAGTTTGGGGGCTGTAGATTCAGAATTTGTAAGGGTAAAATGAATGAAGGAGTTGAGAGATCCAAAGACAAACCTAGATGTAATGGGCATCACTTGAAAGAATGGAGAAGAGAGGAGGAAAAGAAGTCAGTTATACTTACAGAGAACAGTCACTGGATGGATACTGGGCACAGAATTAAAAGTTATAGCTAGTAAAGATGTGAGGGAAGAAAGTTCCTAAGAGAAAGTGACACTTGACAGTGTCAGACTTTAAGCAAGTCATCTCCTCTCTCCGTACCTCCGTTTACTCATTTCTAACCTTGCCATAGCATAGGGCTGTTTAGAGTATGTAAAATAATTCAAGTAAATTTTTAAAAAGTTCCTCGTACGTAATACACACTTGATAAATGTTTACATAATAATTACTGTCATAGTCATGGAATTATGTATCTAAAACAGGTTTTGGGTTTGTAAATTTATGAGAGAGAGAAAGAGAAAGAAAGAGACTTAATACAAAAGTAGTTAATGTAATCTGACAATCTGACAGGGAAAGTTGTGGAATGGAGTAAAGTCAGGAAAAGTTTCTATATCTGAACAATGTTAGCTGGAACAAAACTCTAGGTAAGATTGGATATCACGAATATAAAACATTCTACAGAAAAGAAATAAACTTTTTGTTAATTTCAAGTGAGAAAGTGTTGGTATTTACTAACAATGAAAATCAACGCAGAAAACTGGATGGGCAGGGAGCCAGTAGAAAGGATGAGATACGTAATATACATGTAATAGATAGATAGTTAGATAGATAGATAGATAGATAGATAGGGAGTCGGTTTGACAAAAAGAATTGTGAAATTTTTAGTTCTGTTTGTTCTTTTCAACTAAATTCCTGTGGTTGAGTTCTCCTAATCTATACACCCTTTTAAACTCCAGTGTTGAGCGCTTGGTGGTATCTGGAGCATAGTGTTCCAGCACTGCATGAATGACATTTCACTGGAAAAGACGTGACTGTACAGCTAAGGCTGTCTTTTTATAGTGTTTTCAACTATTTAATCTAAAAACATTTGGTGGCGTATTATTACTCTCTAATAATCTGGGTAGTGTGTAAATTTTTAAAAATTCTGATTCTCAGTATTTAAAATTTTAATATAATTCTGTGACTATCAACAGTAATGATTAAACATGTAACAAGTGTTTATTATGTGTCAGGAAATTTTCAAAATTCATGTGCATTATTTTATATGCTGTAAATAATCATATGTTGTACAGAGTAGAAATGAGTAAACGGAGGCACATAGAGATGAGGTGACTTGTTTAAAATCAATCAGCTAGCATGTGATAGAGCTGGGTTGATGTATCGTAACTCACCCACTGATTTGTGAAAAATGTGCACACACACACACACACACACACGTCTGTCCTACGACTGTTAAACATTTGGGATTATAAAAATGGGAATACTTTTAATTTTGTGAGAAACTCATTATCCAACTCTGGAAGTTGTTAGAAACATTTGACACATGAACTAATTCATTTCTAGGTTCATCTTTTTCTTGCAACACTTTCTCAAATTTAGTCAGCTTTGGTATACTAGTCAAAAATTAACGTCATTGGGTATTTTCTGTCTTCTCAATTACCACACGTGAATACTTTCAAATATTTTCCTGCTACATGTACGTGTTGATATTTTTCCATCTTTATACAACAGTTTTCTCTTCATACTCTTAGCTTTCCATGATAACTTTTAGTTACTTTATACCTCATTCTAAACTGGTATCATATATTTTGGGGGTTTTGGAAAATTTTGCAAAAACTGCAAAGCAAATAAAAAAAATCAGACAATGTATTTTAGCAAAGTATCCATGAATCCAGTGTTGTATTGAGTTACGCATACCGTGCTTGCATGGCTGCATGTGGCCTGAGGTACCTCAGATTGGCGTGAGTTTGGGTATAAGTTTCTCATCTTCCTTGAAGAACATGCCAGTGGGGACATTCTTTTTCTCATAGTGATGGAAAACAAGAAACGACATACGCGATCACAGAGGCATGCCCTAAAGTTCTATTGTAATTAGAATTTACCCACCATGGATCAAGGCTAAAGGTATGACTGTGTAGTATTACTATAAGAGTTGGAAGAATTATGACCAATATTTAATTTTCCATAATGAGAATTTACCAATATTGCAAAGGTTGACAAAAAAGATATGACAACCTATAACTTTTCTGATATTGACTGTCATTTTACAACATAAATTACTTTTATGGCTCTTGAATATTCAATTTAGAAACTATGCAGTATATTATTAATTAGTAAATTTTGTCTTACCCTCTAAATTGAGTTAAAACACACATATATAACAATTATTCATACAACATAAATCTTTTATGTTCAAAACGTATTTCCTTAAATTTTACAAAATTCCTAGGATCCAGAGTAGCTTACAGAATATACCACACTCTAAATAAACATTTATTAACTTAAATGTACTTAAATACCATTTATAACTTATTTTAAGTTGGCTAAAAAATAAACTTCATGTATGGATTATTCACTGTTATATTTTTAATGAGATAATTTTTATTTGCAAGGTAAATAAAATGAAAGCCATACAAAGTAAAACATTCTCTACCTCAAGTTTTCATCCTTGTCATTGTCGTTTTATCCATGCTATTGCTTGTTGCTCTTTAGAGCACTGGATTTTTAAGCAATCCTCAAAACTCGTGTAGAAAATGCAGGTATTTTTTCTGAGCAGTTTCCTAAACAAACTCTGCCCTTCAGACACACAGAGTGGGTGTGAAATAAAATGCCTGCTAATCAAAAGGCTCCTAAATCCTTTCCACGCCTCTGTTTCTCTCGCCCGAGTGGTTGTAGTATTTTCTTTCTGCTGCTGGAGGTCATAGTTGGTAACTTACTCATAGTTAGGGGAACTCTTAGGTTCTTAAATCCTACGCCTCTGATTAATAACTGTTCTACATTAAAACTAAGATGTTCACGCCACTGAAAAAGTAAAACCATGATCTCGGTGAGCTATGTATAACTAATCCTTCAGTGTATTCCCTGCCTTGTTAGGATTGTATGTGACTCCCTAGCTTCGGGCTCGAAATAAATCCAAATCTGGTCTTGTTCTTGTTCAGTGACTTCCTCATTGAAATAGCTTCTTCATTCTGCCTTGTATTCTTTTTAACACATACCCTAAAATTCTGACTAATCATCTTAAAGAGGATTTTTCTTCTCTGCTTGAGTAAGGCCCAGAAAGAATTCAGCTGTTCTTATGTCCTTACAATAATTTATTCCGAGGGGGTGGGGATATAGGTCAGAGGCACAGCGCCTGCCTGGCAAGCGTGAGGTCGTGAGTTTGATTCCCAGTACCAAAAAATAAAAAATAAAAAATAAAAATGCATTCCTTGCTTCTTCACAATAAAAGTATGGTTGAGAAAGCTAGGGAAGGTTACTAATCTTCAGAGCTATTACTTGCTTGGGTTCACAACTAAACTAGGGGACACTGGGCTTGAGATTATCATTGGTTAGTTGGACCTTTGTGAAAGTTTAGAACAAAAAATACCAAGGACAAACTAGACCGTGCTGGCACTCGTGTGTCTCTCACTGCCTCTGGCCTCTAAAGCATTTCTGCTTCTACTTTTACTTCACAGATTCTGTGGAGGTTCACTTTTGTCCACATCAGATGGAAAACCACCCAGCAAAGGGCATTCTGAGATATTCAGTTTGCAGTGTAGGCAAGAACAACCTTCAAGAACAAAAGAAGCAGAGAAAGTTAGGATAAATATTCACAGATGCAAGCAAATTACAAGTGGTGATGGTTAATACTTCTGTTAGTAGATGGTAAATAATGCAGAAAAACAAAAGCCACATGATGGGAAATACTGGTTAGCATGATGTATTCTGTATATATAGGGGGAACACATACAATGAAATTTTACATAGACTTCTAGAAAAAGGTAGAGAACATGAAACGAAGAAGAAAGTGCCGTACTTTCCTTCTGTTTCTTTTAGAAGGCAAATTAGATGTAAGAATATCTATGTATTTGTTGAATTATGTAATATTAGAACCTAATGCTTTATTGATACTTAATTTAAAATGTTTCTAAACTTCATGCTTAGTTTTTCTTTTTCTTTTTTTGTTTTTGTATTGTTTTGTTTTGTTTTTTGAGACAGGGTCTCGCTATGTAGTTCAGGCTAGGTTTGAACTCACTATGTAGCGCAGGCTGGCCTCGAACTTGCGGCAATCCTCCTACCTCAGCCTCCCGAGTGCTGGGATAACAAGGAGCGCCACCATGCCCAGCTAGTTTTGCTTTTGCTTTAAGTGTTTACTTTTGTACTTTTTTGATATGATCAGACTCTAATTCTTTGGACTTTTGTTTGAAATGTGTACTGTAGCTTTTCCCAGGTGCTCAGAGTAGGCTTAAGATTTTGAACAATAGTACATTGTTAGTGGGCTGGTACATAAAGGATAATTAATGTATATTTTATTATGAAAATAATGATTAATAAATGGCAATATATCTTAAGTTTTCAACCTTCCATTCTTTTGTACAATCTCTCTATAGACCACAGTATATAATTCTGTCAAGGTTGATTGATAATATTAATGACTAATGGTGTGGATAAATATATACATAGAGCAGAATCTGATTTATTTGGGAACAAATTTGTTAATTGTGAATAATTTACTGCCTTAGCCACTTTCTTGTTGCTGGGAAAATAACACCCACAATTTATAGGAGGAGATGTTTATTTTGGCTCGAGGTCCAGTAGTCTCAATCCTTGAATGGATGTCTGAGTGGAAGGCAGGATGGCATGGCCCGGGGGAAGGTGGAGGAAAAGCTGCTCACCTCATGGCAGCCAGGAAGCAGAGGGTGCGAAGAGAGGAGCCAGGGAGGGAGAGAAACCCTTCCAGGTCTCACCTTCTGGACCTGCCTCTTTTGACAAAACAAGACCCCACCTTCTAATAGCAAGTCAAGTCAACTGTACCCTTTCATGATCCAGTCACCTCCCAAAGGCCATGCCTTTGAGTTCCTGAGGCTTGGTGGGGAAATCGAGGTAGAAAGCATGGCTCTTACTCTATTAACACAGACACCAGTACTGTCCTAATTTAGTCAAACATTGCATGTTATATATCAGCATTTGGTTGGGGGGGGCATGAAATAGAAACTATTACAAAGCATGAAAAAACAGAAAGAGATAATTTAAATGCTAAAGTAAGAAATATCTAAGAAAATGTTACATATGAAGTTTTTATAGAAAATTTCACAAATTCTAATAAAATATTCAGACTTTTAATAAAACTTGTTTTTTATGTGAGTTGGTCTCCATATTTGACTGACTTAGTACAATAGTGCATTTATATGTGGATATTCTAGCTGTAAGCATACTTCTAGAGCTCATAATGTCCAAGTATTTCAATTTGACAAGTGAAAGAAAAAAATGCTATTTTTACATGCAACACAGATGTTTTCATATAATTAAATAATCTCCACAAATCCTGCCTGAAAAGTCCAAGCAAATTAGAGGGATACACAATAAATACAGTAAACATGGAAGCGATTTCAGCTGTGTAACACTTGCCAAAACTACTGTGTTCAGAAATATTTAAGAAGTTACAGAGAAATACACAGGAAATAAAATTCAATCGATATCAGTTAACAGAAAAATCATATAAATTAAATTTTTAAAACTATTCAAGGAAAAACAATTAAATAGATGGATTCACTAAAGCATGACTATTAAATTTTCTATGTCCATAGGGGTGTTAGGCCTGACATATTATGATAAAGATCAGATTAGAAGTCACAGAAAATTTTATTTTAAAAAGGAGAAGAAAACTTACATTATGTAATTGCCTGTTCCAATTTTTGGCCTCCTGCCTTCTTCCTGCCATGCTCTAGTAAACTGTATTTTAGAAAAGGGCATAGTATTATAGCATTTCACAATGTAAAAAGATTACATATTTGCAGAATGCTAAGCATGGTGTATTTCTCAACTATTACCTGTAATGAGTAACATTCTTCCTTGAAATATTTAGTATATTTTTTCCTATTGATGAAACTACACACTAATATCATATATATATATATATATATATATATATATTTACATTTCTTTTGCAATTTGATGATACAGTGATAAAAGCAGGATGCAAAAAGAAAGTGTATTTTTGACACTGATAAGGTTGCATTTTCAAAACATATGTAAAGTGATCACCAAAACTTTTCAAGTAACATAGTTACTTTTTTGTTTTTTTTAGATCTTTGGTTTATTTACATTTAAATATCCTATAGTGTGATGGTTAATTTTGTGTGCCAATTTGGCAAAATCATAACACTCAATTGTCTGGTCAAACATTCTAGATGTTTTGTGAACATATTTTAAGATGAGATTAGTAGTTAAATCTGTAGACTTTGAGTAAAGCTGCTTACCCTTCCCCATGTGGGTGGGCCTCATCCAATCATTTGAAGGTCTTAAGAGAAGAAGGACTTCCCTGGAAAAAGACAAAGTTCTCCTAGTAAACTGCCTTTGAACCTGAATAATAAACTTTCTCTGGCCTGATCATTTTGAACTGTGTCCTGCCTCTGCAGTTGCATAGGCCAATTACCAAACATAAATCTCTTTCTATATAGGCGTCTTGACGTTTAGTTTTTCTGGAGAACATTGAGTCACGTGAACATTTGAGATCACATAGTTGTGTTCTACAAACTTTGTTTCATTTGTTTCATTACCATCCCTGGGTGCCGTGAAAGTCAGCAACAGGTGGATGCTATTTTTTTGTGATTAGCCTCATTTTCTAAAAACAAAAAGTGGGGATAGGAGAGAGGCAGGGCTTTATATAAGTGATTTGTGAAAATAAATCATTTTCATTATGGAATTATATTTTTTTCTTATGTGGATGAATAGAGACATTTGATAAAATCAAGCTGCTGGAAGGAAAGTGGTAGAAATTATCTCTGGTAAGGAGATAATTCTGATGGTTTCAGAGGATGTGATCTTTTTTTTTTTTTTTGTGGGTACCGGGGATTGAACTCAGGACCTCGAGCGCTACCAGGCGCCTGTGCCGCTGAGCAATATCACCGGCCCTTTTTTCGTATGTGGGTACCGCGAGTTGAACTCAGGACCTGGTGCTTGCCAGGCAGGCGCTTATGCCACTGAGCTATCTCACTGGCCCCTGGATAATCTTATTGCTAAATCGCTGTAATGTTAAAAAAGAAAATCTTAGTCTAACTAGAATTTTAACGGTATTGAACAGATAAATTTGATTGTTTTTCAACTAGAAATGTGAATTTTATTTTTATTTGCGTTTTAAATTTAGTTTTAGAAGAAAATATGATGCAGGTAATTTATCCTTGAACACTGTCAGTTCCAACAGCGTGTTGCTATTGTGGTCCAGTTGCAAGGAAATAATAGCAATTCTTTTTCAACTTATACTTCCACCAAGTTGGACAGATAAACATTTTCCAGATCAAAAGCTTCAGGAATATTCCACCTGTTCTTCCCTGCCCCTTCACCAAAACTTTACCCAAATTAATGAATAACAACTGCTTTTGATCACACATCAAAAAAGGCCATCATAAGTAAGCTAATAATTTCTGTTTGAAATAAAAACTTGTCATTTGCATATGTAACCCACGGTGACTATTGAATATTCTCTTTTATTAATTTAGGTGTTTTTGATCTACTTGATGAACTATATATTTTACACACTGGCTGCTAGACAAATAAAAAAGTGAAAAAAATTGAAAATCATCTCAAAATAAGATGAATCTTTATAATCATTGAATGTTTTGAGAGCCTGCTATGTAACCAACACAGAATGCCAAGTTAAATCCTCAAATATTTTCATCCACTAATTCAGTACAAACAGTTCTATACACAATATAAAATTTTCTTTCAGAATGTCAGTGAAGTGACAACTTAGCTAACTACCTGTCTGTCTATCTACCTATTTGTCTAGATATCCCAGAAATACTTTATCACTTTTACCTATAGAACAGTTCTTTCATAACCTATTATGTTTCCAACCACACACTCAAAATGCTTTTTCATCCTGTTTTCCATTCTGAAAACAAATCATCAAGTGCTATTATTGTGAAATTGCCATATCATTTTGAACAATATCAAAATTTGACAGTACTTGCTTGTAGAATATTTGAATACTCTAGGAAATAGCTATTTCTCCTGCTTTAGGTTGAATTATATAGTGGCTTCTGTATACGATTTAGAATTTATAGATTATTTCTATTAAGCATTGCAAACCCAAGCATGTATTCTGGGGTTAAAAAATAGTCTTCATCATGTGCGAATGAACAGCAAGTAATGTCTTCATAATGGAGATAATGTCATGACTGGAAGACCTAGGAGGGACAGACACTTGCCCTGGCCTACAGTTTCTGTAGGTACAAAAGGATCACAAATGGCATACGGAGTAGCACTTTGGTTGCTTCCTGTCCCTTGGGTACATGATGATCCATCCTGTCAGACAGCTCAGTTAGTGACTTCAGTCTGACGAATTCACTGACTCCAGCTCTCGTGTGAGGAGGTCAAAGTGTGGAGAGAGTACAACAGATGTAGTTATTTCAATTTAAATTAATTAAAATTAACTAAAATCAATCAAGCCACACTCCAAGTAATAAAGAGACACATGTAACCTTTTGTCGGGCAATAACAGAGTACACTGTTTCTTTGAATCCACTATTTTTGTGAAATAGAACCGGTAATTCATATTTATATAATGCTTTCATATTCAAGTCTTCTCGTTTATTACAAAAATGATAAGAAAAAGATTGAAAATTTTGTTTTACTCTTTCAATCCTAACTTTCAGGGATTTTAAGTCTGTAGGGCCAGTAAAAAGAAAAATTGGGAACTTAGCTTAAAATCTGCTACTTAGTCAAAACTGGTGAATTTCTCTATTCTGTCCCCATATATCTAATAACTAGAGTAAAAATTAAAAAGCCATCCTAGATTCTTTGATAAACATCAGTAGAGCATTGTTTGTATATATTCTTACAAAGTTTATTTTGTATATAGATTTTATATTAGGTAGCTAATCAGTATTATTTATTTTCACACTTTATGTTGTCAGCACTTAGCTAATACCAATTTTCTTTTAGACCTCATGACCAACATAAAATGTTCACCCTTTGAAAGTAGTGAAAAACAACAACAACAAAAAATTACCATAGATTTAGCATACAATTTGTTCATTGTTTATGCCACAATTACTGAACATGGATTAATAATTATAATTTCTGAACCTAATAATTTATGCATTAATATTTTGTCCCTGTCATGTCTTTAATTTTTGCAATTAATTGTTTTAATAACGGAAAGGTTAATTGCACTATTCATCAGAATTGCTTGCTGTGAAATGGTAGACAAATAAGAACCTTACAGATAAAGGGCACACTTACTAATCAAGCCTGTCACCTATTTAGAAAGTAAACTTGCTGAGACGGCCTAATAGATTTAGATAATTTGCCAAATCCTGGGGTTCAGAAAAGTCTGCAGAAACAAATGAAATTCTAACAAGGTATCAAATTTATATTTATATTGAAACTTAGTAGAGCTGTTCACATCTTTGTATGACTAGGCCTTATATATCCGTATGTATATATTAAGTGCACATGTGCACATGTGTATATTCATCTATTAAATTATAACCTAATAAATCAAGATTTTATTCTAAATACATAATCAGGTACTATTCCTCTAAAAAGTATTGGTGCATGATATAATAAATAACATTTTTATAATAAAAGTAAGGTAGCACACATAATTCCTACTAACATTCAGCAAGGTATTTGTAAAAGTACAAGGGTAGTAATTATATTCTAGCCAAGTTATCTTTTAACCCTGGGAAAGTACTAGAAAAAGATAATGAAATTGTATGATTTTCAAATCTTTATAAAACAATGCTTCATATATTTTAGTGTAGCACCTGCTGGAGAGGATATAATTTAGGAATTATCTTTGGGATGACTATGGGGGTTTAGAATAAAAATACCTCTAATAAAGTAGGACTTTTCTTTCACAAAAATTGAGGTCCAGAAGTTGGTAAGTGGGTGATCTACTTCTCACTTCCTCATCTAGTATCCTTATCATTAACCTTCACTTTCAGTTTTGCCACACAGATACAACTGCTCACTGGGACACGAACTTTGTCATCTATATTCTAAACTCTGGGAAAGAGGGAAAATATAAGGGCTAAAAATTCCATCTGTGGTAGTCCCTTTGCAGAATTTCTTTAGAATGCTCATGGGAGGACTTAACTTTGTATAGATATAGATGATATAGACAGATGCACAAAAATGCATATATATGTTCATATAATTAATGTGTGTATGTATGTATATATATGTACACATATATAATTCACATGTATCATCGCCCAAAAGGACCCATTTTTTTTTTTTTTGTGGGTACCGGGGGGTCGACCTCAGGACCTCACGCGCCAGCAGGCGCCCGTGTCACTGAGCGATATCACGGGCCCCTTTTTCGTATGTGGGTTCTGGGAGTCGAACTTGGGCCCTCGCGCTTGCCGGGCAGGCACTTAAGCCGCTGAGCCATTTCACCGGCCCAAGGACCCATTTTAATAGATGGTTACTGCATCTTTTACCAATTTCAGAACATGGATATGATGTATAATTTTTCCTGAGTTGGATTTTCTGTTAGTCACCGTTCCACTGCTCTGACAAAATACCTGAAATTAACAATTTTAAAAGAGGAAAGTTTCATTTTAGCTCACAGTTCCAGAGGTTTGAGTCCATGGTTGCTTGCTCCTGTTGCTTTTGGACCTGTGGTGAGGCAGCACATTGCGGTAGCAGCACATGTCATAGGTGATCTGTTCAGCTCACGGCAACCAGGACTCAAAAAGAGAGGAAGGGACTGGGTTCTCAATTTTCTCTTCAAGGGTACTTCCCCTATGGCCTAACTTCATTTCACTAGGCCCCGCCTTCTAAACTCCTCACAACTTCCTAATAGTGTCATAGGCTGGCCACCAAGCCTTTAGCATATGGGCCTTTTTTGGGGACATTAAAGGTCTAAACCATAACGATTTTATATTGGACAGTGTAATGATCTATAAAGGCATAGAGGTTCAAGCCACTGAAGATACAGTGGTGAACAAATAGAGTAACAAAACATAAATTTCATGTTGAAACACACTAAACAATCCTTGTCCCTAGAAATTATCATTTATGAGCATAATACTGGGATGCATATTACCTATCCTGGAAAAAATGGCTTCATCCACCCGAAAGCCTTAGCTCTGTCCTGGCCGGGACTCTCGCCTCTGGTCCTCCATGCCTGGATCAGGCCTTGGAGCAGAAGGTCTTGCTGGGAGTGGCACAACTCTCTTCCTGTTAGTGCAAATGTAGTATCAAAAAATTAATTGTTACAACTTCATATCAGCTAAGCTTGTAATGTCTTTTGCTTTTCCTCTTTTCTTCCTTCAAATAGTTTTTTGTTTTGTTTTGTTTTCTAAAAACTTACAATTCTATTCAGTTTACTTCTGGTTAGCTCCTTGATTAACCAAAACCAGATCTTATTTTGTTGTAGTTTTAACCTAGAAACTCTTGTTATTTATTTTCTATTTCATCAGCTCTGCTTTTAATTTTCACGATCGGTCTTTTATTTTCTGTTTCCGGAGCATTAACCATGAAGTCAGGAGCTTCGCTTTTATACTCCTTCTTATGTCTGTTAACCCTGAAATCAGTGGCTTCACTGGGAAAGGAACAGCCTATTCCTACCCTTCCTAGAAGGCTGGACAACAAGTTTAGCTGTACCTGAAGCTGCAGTTTTTTTTTTTTTTTTTGTGGGTACCGGGGGGACGACCTCAGGACCTCGCGCGCCAACAGGCACCCGTGCCGCTGAGCGATATCACCGGCCCCTTTTTCGTATGTGGGATCCGGGAGTCGAACTCGGGCCTTCGCGCTTGCAAGGCAGGCGCTTAAGCCGCTGAGCCGTCTCACCGGCCCTGAAGCTGCAGTTTTAAAGCTACAATCCGCAACTATTACAATTTAGAGTCCCAAACACTTGGTTTTTCAGTCAGATGAGACTTCTCTTTATTAGACAGTCAATGCAGATTGTTGGAAAAGGTCCAACAAAGAATTTTCTTCCAACTCTACTTTCAGAAGGGTTTACTATAGTCTGAGTTTGTTTTGAGGAATTTAGCAAATGTTGGCAAGAAGGAAACCAGTAAACAACATAATCCCTACCACTTAGTTCTGTGGTCCAGCTGGTTTCATTTTCTAAATCATTAATGCTCTAGCCATATCTTATAAAGTCAATCATTACCTTTCATTAGAAAGAATGCTATGAAATTCCTTTTTGAGTAAAGATTCTTTTCCCATTATCATGTGTTTGGCCATTTCCTTCAGCTGCGTTAATCATACAGATGACTCAATGTATGGGAACCAAAAAGCATGTGTTTCCATGCTGTGGAAAGGCTAGTTAAATTGTGGAAGCAACTACACTTGCCAGCAGTAAATTCCATCATCCAAAGATGGTGTCAATTGTCAACAGAAGAGTTCGGTTGGTGTGATGAAGAAAAAGGTGGATTCACCAGTTGATACGATTAATAGACAGAGTATCCTATGCATTCTCCTTAAGTATCAGTCATTCATCAAACATTCAATTACTAATAGTCAATGAAATTTATTATATATCAGGCAGATGACTAGTTTGAGAAACAAGGATAAAGTCAAATTAATACAATCCTCAATTGTCAGACAGCTTAAATTCTGGTATGATAATGTACAGAACAATTCATTTTGAAAAATCTAGGTTGTCAAGAGAGATTTGGAAGAAACATTACTAAGATTTTGGATATAAATGTTTATTGTATGTTTATTCTGTTCCAGGTACTCCTTTAAGTGTTTCTATTTATTTAGATATTTAATGTATCACTACCATAAAATATATCATTCTCACATCCATTTTACAGATTAGTAAACTGATGTAGAGGACAGCTAAATAAATTACTCAAAACCATTCAGTGATTGATGGCAGAGTAGTATTAATTCAGTTTCTTTAAAAATGCTGAGGCCATGCTCTTCCATGAGACAGTGAGAGGACATTGTTTAGAGACGAACAGGAAAAGTGAAATTGAAACCTATACTAAGATCTGAGATACGAGAAGGAGCGAGCCATAAGAACCGTAGGAAAAGATCATTTCCTAGGAAAATCTCAAGACGGGAATGGGTATAGTGTCTTTCACAATTCTGAAAAGGCTACTTTGTTTGAAGGATTGTGAATGAGACAAGTGATAGAAAGTTCTCTTGCAAATTTCAGGTCATGGTAAAAATTTAGATTAATCTCAGGTGCAAATGGAAGCCAGTGAAGAATAAAAAAAAAACTTTTAGCCTATTAAATATTGCTGTCTTTTTAAAGTGTTTTGAAAGTTTTGGAATACTGTAGCAGAGTGGTTAAAAATGAGACCATCTTTTTAAACATGGTATCTGCTCATTCGGTTCTTGATAGAAAATAAAATCAACATGATTTCAAGTACTTTTCAGGAAAAATCACTTTAGGATGAAAAGTTGTCATTCATACACATTTCTCTTTTGTCTTATGGCTACTCAGTGGAATATATCCATGAATAATTCTTGTTTTTTCAATCACAGAGAAAGAAATGAACAGATGGGGGATCAAAAGAGCAGCTGAGCAGAGAATCTGGCAGAAATATGCAGCAATTTATAGGTGGATGAATAAAACTTTGAGAGACTACCATAGAAAGACATGATAACAATGACTCCTCGTTTCCATCTTACAGATATTGAGATTTTCTTTGATCTTTTCTGATAGGAATTTTTTCTATGAGTAGGTTCCTGAGCTTTCTATTAGATACACTTAAAGACTGCTTTTTAACAAGTATCATCACCAGGAAGAATGCAAGTTTGTTAATTATATTGTAATGAAGTAAAACCAAAACAAAACTAGCAAACAAAGACATATTATATTTTAAAATTTCCTCCTAAAACTACACATGTGGCTTTAAGGCTGGGAAGCTTATTAAAAAATATGCTTCAATAATTATGCCTGTTTGCCTACTTCAGATTGAATAAGGTTTTTTTTTTTTTACCAATGACATTATGCAACTAGAACTTATAATTGGATGACACACTATAAGAATAAAAGTCTACTTAAAATACTGAGTCTAAATCACATTAACCTCTTTCTGCCTATTATATTGCATTCTGCTTTTCCTTCTTTCAGTGTTAAATGTCATGTTAAGCAGACATATTCCAGGGTGCTTTATAGTTATTTTATTCAGCTTCCCAGGGCTTACTTACTGTTAAATGTAACCTCAATAAATGTTATGTAAATATCAAAATTGTTTAGAAGACAAATAAAACATCATGAACATATCATGAACACATTTTCGGCACTTCTAGACTGGTAGTTCCTTCTTTTTGCAGCTTTTATAGTGAAGTGAATATTACTTGTTGATAGCTGATTGTTTTAATGTACATAAAGTAAATTGGTTTGAGAAAGTAAAGCTCATTAAGCTACTTGCCATTTTCAACTTATAATTTTCCCTCTAAGAACTTTTTAGTTAAGAAATTTTAAATATTTCATCTCTGAATCTTTTAGCTTCTATTTATTAATGCGCATCATATTAGATCTCTTTTATTCATATCCATGTTTTTTAGCTACTCTGAGAAGGGAACTTTCTGAAACTGATAATGAATATCTACCAAAAGCAAATAAACAAACAAACACCCCCCCCCCCCAAAAAAAAAAGACTCCAGCTAAATTGTAGCTAAAGTGAGAAACTAGAAATTTTCTCACTAAGACCAGAAATAAGACACGGATGAGCTCTTTCACCTCTTGTTTTCAACACTGTACTGGAAATCCTATGTAATGCAGTAAGAAAAGAACAGAAAAGGAAAGATAAAAGAAAGGTCTACAAATTAGAAAAAAAGAAAACCATCTTGATATGACTGTAATATAATATTCTATGTAGAATATTTTAACAAATTGACCAAAAAACTCCAGAAATCTTTTGGAACTAATATGAATATGGCAAAATGGCAGGTTATAATGATACACAATATATAATATGTTTCTTATATATCAGCAACGAGGATGTGCAAATTGAAACTAAAAGCATAATATGATGTATATTAGCACCTCAAAATTACTTAGGTATAAATCTAAATGTATGAAGGCTGGAAGTGTAGCTGCCTGGAAAAGATTATATGAATGAACACTGCTCCAAAAGAATTCCAATGGACATCAAACATGAAAAATGTTTAAGGGCATTACTTACTAGGGAAATACAAATCAAAACTAGAATGATTTTCTAGTCTAATGATTCTATCTCCCAAGATAGAATGATTGTTATAACAAAATAAAACTAAACTAAACAAACGCTGGTAAGGTTGTAGAGAAAACCAACCCTTAAACACTATTGGTGGGAATATAAATTAGTATAGCTATCATGGAAAAAAGTATTGAGGTTCCTCAAAAAATTCAAAATCTATCATTTGACCCAGGTCTCTCACTTCTCAGTAAATAACTAAAGGAAGTGAAATATCAAAAAATGCCTTCATGCTGATGTTTATTTTGGTGTTATTCAAAATAGCTAAGGTATGGAATTAGCTTAGATGTGCAACAATAGATGAGTACATAAAGAACATATGATATATATATATCCGTAAAGAATAAAATCTTGTTGTTTACTGCAACATGGATAGAAGTGAAGGTCATTGTGTTAGATATAATAAGCCAAATGCAGACAGGTAAGTACTGTATTTTCTCTCTCATAAGTGGAAATTAAAGGAAGTCAACCTGAAAGTAGCAGAGCGATTAGTAGGATTTGAGAAGCATGTTTAAGGGCGGATAGAGAGGTTGGGTTAGAGGAGTGCATACGATATACATTTGAAATTACATGGGATGACATTAATAGGTACAATGAATGCATGTTTCTAAAAATCAAATAATTTCTGCAAATCTAATGAAATGTGTACAACATCTATATAAGAAAAACTACAAAACTGCTGAAAGAAATCAAAGAAAATTATGTAATTGAAAGATGTTCTATGTTCACAGATAAGAAAAATATAGTGCCAAGGTACCACTTCTTTCCAAATTGACCCATAGGTATAATGCAGACTCATACAAAATCTATGCTTGTCATTTCATGGACACTGATAAAGTTACTTGAAAATTTATACTGAGAAGGAAAAGATGTGCAATAGCCAACTATAAGTCAGGTAAAGAAAAAGATTTTAATATTAATACTATCTGACTTTATAAGGCTATTGTAAAAGAGAAAGGGTGGTAGTATAAAAGAACAAAAAGTAATCAGTATAGGATGAATGTTCAGAAATACATTTGAATTAACGTAGTCAACAGATTTTGACAGAAGAGTAGAGGAAATCAATGGATGAAAGATAGTCCTTTTGACAAATGGTACATGTACAACTGAGCATCCACATACAGAAAAAACGATCTTCTTTTCACAAATATTTGATTAATCTGGATCATAGATCCCTATGAAATGCAGAACTGTAACACTTGAAGGTGATAATATCAGATAAATTCTAGATGACTTTTGCTTTAGCAGTGACTTTTCTCAGTATACTACCAAATACACAGTCCATGAAAAATAATTAATAAGCCTGACTTCATTAAAATAAACAAAATACAAAATAAAACATCTATTCTGTGAAAAATATTATCAGAAAAATGAGACGACAAACCACAAACCGGAAGAAAGGACTGTAGTTCAAAATATATAAAGAACTCTTAAAAGTGAACAGTAAGAACACAGAAAACGCCAACACAAAACATGCAGAAAAACCTGAACAATGCCTCTCCAAGGAGATGGCAGAATGTTCAGATGAAATATACAGATGAAAAAACATTCAACATTTTATAAAAAAATTGCAAATTAAAATTACAATGAGATACCACTGCAAGCATTTAAAAATGAGTGATAATATTGTGTCAAGGTGCTTCTATAGATTGTAACCAATATATGATTCTAATGTGGGACATCGATGATTCAGGACAGTGTTGAGAAGTTCTATAGGAACCCTGAGCTTATCGCTTAATTTGCTATGAACTGAAACTGTCCTAAAAAGGAAATGCATTATACAGCTCCTTTGAAATACTCTGTGCACCGGAAGGACAGACTCTTAACCATGTCAGTGTCCTGGGTAGAGACACAATGATAGCAATGTAGAAGACACCCAGGAAATATTCATTGTATGAATAATATATATTCTCTCTCTCTGGGCAATATTCATTATTGTTATGCAGTTTTTCTGTATCATATTTATATTACTTTCTAAAAATGAGTTGAGAGTTAAGATACAAATGAAGGAGGATTATAATTTCCTTTTCATTCCCAAATAAATATGGTCTTGTTTTATTTCTAAAATGATGTGTACATTTTAATATCACTCATTTGTTTCTTAAGTGTCCAACCAGACTTACATGGATGATCTCTTCCAAACTTTTGACGCGATAAGAATATAATACATTCACTTAAAAAGGCCTTAAACATTGCCATAGCCTTACTTTTCTGGAATAACCTACTTCATCACATTTTATGTATTTAAAATGATGATGAATTTGTTTGAAAGGTATTGTTTAGGACTTTTACATTTAAATTATTAATGAAAATTATGCTATAATGTTCATTTATTATTTTGTGTTTTCCAAACAGCAATACTTTCTTAAGGGCATTATCTTTAAAATATGAAAAACTTCTTTTGTCATGCTTTGAAATATTTTTATACGCTAAGGGAATAAATTATTATTTGACATTTTTTTCTGAGTCTACCTGTAAATCTGTCTAGACCTGAAAATTATTTTGCTGATATTCTGCTTTGACAATGCTATTAATTTCCCACACTTGTTTGGCATGCAATTTGAGTTGATTTTAATAATGTGGATTATACTTTGATTTTCTAACTCATTTAGCATTACCAGGAATATAATTATTTTCTTTCTTCTGCACTTTATCAATTGAAATTTTTTTTTAATTTCCTTCCTACTATTCTTAAGTAGGTTTAGAAGTGTTTTTATTTTTTCATAAAATAATCACTTTCTTTTGCACTTCAATTTCTTTTTTCTTTTCCTTATTTTGCTTTTAGCATATGCTTATGGGGGCTAATAGCAGAGGTCTTTCCCATCTAGGATTAAATTGTGGATTAATTTGAAAGCATTTTATACTATGAATTTGCCTCTGGCTAAAGTTTTGGCTACATTTTGAAAGTGTTATCATAGTATCTTCAAAGTTTCTAAGAATTGCCTATACCTTCAAGCTTTTAAAATGTTTTTACTTAAGTTACATAGAAAGGCTTAATTTGGGAGGATTTGTATTAATGTCTTTTTCTAATATTATGACCAGAGAACATGAGAGAAGATGTACCAGTGGCCCTAGTCACTCACAATTGCTGCACTTGTTTTTCCAAAACATAGGGATGGAATTTTATGATAGACTTACTCTATATATTTGGTAAAAGTATTAATTTTATCTAATTTTTTCTATCTCATTAATAATTCTGAACTCAAAAAGACACTGAAACGTGTAAAAGAAAAAAGGCTTTATGAGGGTTTATGATTTAAATGCAAGGTTTATTTTGAAATTCCATGTCTTTTGGTGCCATTCTTTCTGGATAAGCCTTCGTACTATTTTAGGCTGTATTTCTGATACTTCTTATCTGAGCTAACATGTACTTTCTGTCAGATTTGATTTGTTTATTCAGCATCAGCTTCTGACCCGTTTCTAGAAGGTTTTATATCTTTTATGTGATTAATATTCTAGGAAAAGCTGTGCTTCAAATTTTGTTGTATATTCACAAGACATTTTGTACATTTGTCTAAGCTTCAGTAGTATCTGGTTAGTTCTGTCGTATTCTTTTTACTTTCATTCACACTCTGATGTATGTGATTATTTCCAATAAGGACTTTCTTGAAAATAACTACAATAGCTATCATTTGCTGTACCTGTTCTTTGCTAAAAATGTAGAGAACATCCAGTGTTTCAGCACAAGCAAAAGAAACTATTTCATAATTATTCCTTTAATCTAAAAAAGCAATATAGTTGATAATGGTAGCAATTTATATTTGAGAATCGTGTAATATTTTTCCAAGAACACTATGTGAATTAATGTTAATTTGTACCTGAAACTAAAAATTCATAGCTTGCTCAGTTTCTAGATAGGTGACCTTTGACATTGGTTAAAAAAGCAAAAAATTTTCTATTCATTGTCACCAGCTTAAATATAAACATATATATTAATATTGTCAGTGCACACCACATGTAGAGATCATTGTTTCAATATCTGTCAACTTGATAGTTACAAAGCAAGGATTAAGTTTGCCATGTTTAACAAAATAGACTCAGAATGGAGGAGGAACATGTGTGGACATGAAAATGAAATGACACTCAGAAATCATGCTCCAGCAAAGTAGGCCAAGTTAAATAGCGCCCTACTATAGCGCACTACTGATTATGCTTCACTTTCTGTCTTCCACCACTATGTACTTACACATCCCATATAAGAAATGGAACTTTCTGACATTTCCTAATATTTTAAAGTGATAAACTGAAATTACTCTTTGGAAAGCGTATTTGTTGGTAATAAAAAGCTGCTACATTTCTCAACTAAGAAGACGTGTTTTAAGCAGCAAGCTGACTTTATGTCTTAGCTGCTCTTGTGCATCAGTTAAATTAGAAAGCTTTGATATGTTAATTATTTACCATTTTAAATTATGCATCTTCTAAAATCAAAGAAACACATAACCTATAATTTATTATTCATTTAGCATGGAGACTTGTCTTTATATGGCTGTTTCTTTTTTAGGTACAGAATTTCTGTTTCGATGTAAAACTTACTAATATATGGCTTCAAGTGTAAGATGGAAAATTTCAGTTATTTAAAAACACACATATTGGGGGCTGGTGAGATGGCTCAGTGGTGTAAGCGCCTGGCTGGCAAGCGCGAGGGCCTGAGTTTGACTCCTGGAACCCACATACGAAAAAAGAGCTGGTGATATCGCTCAGTGGCACGGGCGCCTGCTGGCGCGCGAGATCCTGAGGTCGACCCCCAGTACCTACAAAATGAATAAATAAATAAATAAATAAATAATAAAAACACACATATGCACAAAGCTTCCAGCATTTATTCACCAGTGCCATTTTATATGTCTTAATGATATTCTAGAGCCATGTAATTTATATATAGAATATAATGTGTGTGTACATATATACATATGTATGTATTCATTAGTTTAAAAAAAATTATATTTGTCTCTAAAGGCATGGGACACTAAATGTTTGTGTTTTTACTTGTGGGATAATTAGCAAATAATTCAACATTAAATTTAATTGCTTAAAATTTATAGCAAACTGTGGTGAATAGAGGGTTCTCTATAATAAAAGCATTAACTAGCATTTTTGTTTACTTCTAATAGCCAAGATTCTACATTCTTTCTTGTCTACAATGTGTAATGAAGAGAACCATGTAACTGGAAAATACTAAATCCTCTGTTTTACTGCTCTACAAACAAATGAATAAGCTAAGTATCTAGTTACTTAAACAAATGAACAAGACAAGTCTGTTAATTGTTGGTGCATATCTTAGTCATCACCCAAAAAAGAAAGTAAAAAACACATACACAAAAATATCAAAGACTTTTCAACTCTGTATTTACATACTCTATCTTAATATCTTTTGTCTGGAGTATTAGATACCCATTGCTGGGAAACAAATTATGGTACCTCAAGATTTAGTAGCTTACAGTGACTACATACATATAAAATATGTATTTAATAACTGAATATAAATATTAATATATAAATGTAATATATAAACATAATATAAATATATACTCTATTAAGATATAAAGTATACACAGGCATTTATATTGAAATGTTTGTCTAGTTGAAAAGTCTTTGATATTTATGAGTATTTATACAAAAACATGGAAGAAATCAGAGGAGCGGTCTTTCTACATTACAGTTTGTCCTCTGCTTTGTTTGATGCTGTATTATAACTGTCTTTTGTCATACAGCATTCTAGAAAGAAGTGACACCATGAGTACTGAATATTTAACAACCATGAACACCAACTCATGCAGTCCACTTAAATTTTAAACTTTCGGAATGTTTTCTCTGCAAATTAACTTTAGATCCTTTCACATAGGAACCCTTACTCTTCTAATGCGTTCATTGTTTTAGATGTCCTTCCTGCAGTATAACTCTGCTGGTATATTTTCATATTCAAAATAGTATCAAATGATCATAAATGTGAATATTTATTAATAAAAAATGGGAAATAGTAATGGGAAAATGACTGGAAAATCTAGAACAATATATTTATCCATACTTTTAACATTTTTTTAAATGTTTTAAAGATCCTGTTCTCAAACTTACAGGAAACTGTGCCATATTATTTTTTTGTACTTTGTCAAATAATTTACATTGAATATTTGAGTGCAGCAGACTCTTTGGAAGGTTTATAATCTATTCACCACAAGATAATATAACCTGAAAGATCTAGTTGAGAGTAAATCTCAAGATAGCCTGAGGGATCTAAGTATAGCAGACACAGTGAATGGTAGCAGGAACTCATTCTTACTTCCTGCAATTCACACTTAGGCTTAGTCCTTTTCTTTTAAATGTGGATCATATTTAACATTTTTTTCTCATTAATCAAATTCTATAGAAGTGATGTAATACTGCTTCATGATTAAGTCATATAAGGGCCATGGACAACCTTCATGAATTCTTTCTTAGTTTTCTTAGTGTTTCTTTCAGATGTCTTCCACTAAGGAATGAAAAATGCCATTTCATAAGTAGCTCTGGAGATGCCCGGCTTTCTGTTTCACAGAAATTGTGACATTTGAAGGAATATATGTATATGTGTATATATATATATATAATGTCTTATGTATTTATACATTTCAGTATACATGCCTGTGTATACTTTATATCTTAATACAGTATATATTTATATTATGTTTATGTATTACATTTACATATTAATATTTATATTCAGTTATTAAATACCTTACATATTTTATATATATGTAGTCACTGTAAGCTACTAAATCTTGAGGTAGCATGAGTTGT
Organism: Erethizon dorsatum; assembly: GCA_028451465.1. Lineage (NCBI taxonomy): Eukaryota > Metazoa > Chordata > Mammalia > Rodentia > Erethizontidae > Erethizon > Erethizon dorsatum. Next base: position 18,731,856 of record CM051836.1, read on the forward strand.
TTCCCAGCAATGGGTAACTAATACTCCAGACAAAAGATATTAAGATACAGTATGTGAATACAGAGAAGCTAGGATGTGAGAAACTCAAGTAAGTCTATAAATAAACCTGTTATCACCTTGGTATATAGACAAAGTTGAGTTGTCTAGTTGTCTTTTATGCTGGTCCCCATTCCTATAAGGATTTTCTGCTATCTTTAATATTGTACAAATTATTTTTCCTATGAAATATTTCGAGTGAATGAAATGGTCAAGTATAAAAAGACTAGTGCCAGCCTTTTAAAAAAATCCTTTATAAGATCAACAATATTTTATTAAGCACCTATTTAAATTATCTTTACTCTTTGGAAATTCGAGATCATAGCTCCAATATATTCCTGTAAAAAGATTTCCCCGATATGAGAGCTTTAGAAAGTTATCTTTGCCAACATTCTTTTTCTCCCTTCATTTCTTATTATGAAAGATAATCATCATACCTTATAATCTAGGACAATATTCCCTGCAGCATAAATCATTGTAACATTAAACCTTAATATTTATTGCCTGTTCTATCTTGCTGCTGACAGTCCTATTAATGCTTTGCTTAGAAAGTCAAAAAGTGATACCTCAGTACTATATAGTACTAGAAAAGATGGAGAAAACTCTTTGTACACACATCAGTTGAAAGCATAACTTATCTGTAACAGCACAGGAAGATTAAACCATGACTATAAAGATCCTTGCAATCACAGTAACTGGAGCCGAGGTTGTCTCTATTGCTTTAATAAATCCTTTAAGTATGCTTTCAATCTCTCAACAATTCTTGACAAAGCTTGTTGCTGTTGTGAATCTGCCTACCTCGGAAGTCCTGATGGTGAATATTTCATGTGGCTTATCACTTCTCTGTATCCTTAGTCTGGGAGAAGCTAGTGTACTGTTTGCTAGTGCTGCTTAATACCTTATTAGTGGAAGATGGATTTGTACTTTCAGCCTTTAGCCACCTAATTTCCTGTTACAGAAGATAAAAATTTTATTTGCAAATGATGAATGAGGTGATTATATTTCACAAATTTTAAGGCCATGGACCATTAACTGAATCACTCTGAGCACTTGTCATTTTACCCATATGTAGGCAGTATAAAAAGAGCATGTTGTGTTGTTATAATACCTTACTTTTGCCACAAAAAAGCTCTCATAAACTTCATGTGAAAATTTTATTTGTGCAAGCATAAGGCTAGAAAAATATTAACTCTTTCTGAAAGAAATTAAGTGATTACTAGGTCAAGGTTTGAAGTAGTTATCTATTTATTCTTTCTCAGAATCTCTGATAATAGTAGCAACCAAAATACTATTCCAAATGTCATTAGTTGAGTGTATGATGGTGAATATTCTTGTCCAGTTATGTATATCTTCTTGTTGCAGATTTGTGAGACCGGGCAACTGTCCACACTTACAGATTAGGAAGAAATGAACTTACTGGGATGCTTCTATGGCTGGGCATGCCAAGAGAGAGAACTCTACTGTTGGATATTTTACTCTAATTTCTATTTTGGGGACAAGGGCTTAACATTTCTCAGGGATAACTTAATGCAGGCAAGATAAAATAATTGCCAGTGTGTAACAAAAAAGCAGTAGTCCACGTTTTAAAAATCACAACTCCTAGGAAAGTTAGCTCCAACCACTTTTTAATCCTAGAGTTTCTTCATAGGGATTCATTCAAGCCACACATTATGTAAGTGGATTTGCAAATCTCTGTGTTGATTGTAACTGGCTCCACTGAGAAAATAAGGAGTCTTTAGTGTTTATGAAGTTTCTGGGTATTTTTTATTTGCCATCCTAGCCCATCTCCTTGTGATTTCATCCCAGGTCGGATCCATGTGCTTGGTTTAATCACATAGTGTTTCTCATTATAGTGTCACAAACATTAGAAGGAGTTTTCTTTGCCAAAAGATGGGTGAAGTGCCAGTCTAGCCAGACCAAGCCAGACACTGAGCCCCTTGGCATTAAACTCTAGTTGGAGGTTTAATCTTCAGAACATGGCTTTCTGCACACTCCCCTTCCTAATGTCTTCTGTTTTTCCTCTGTGTCTCAGTTATTTTACGTTTTTATATAGAGATTAAACCTAGCATTGCTTTTATCTGAAAATATATTCCAATGCTGGTAATTCCTACCCAATGATAAATGTTTTGAATACTATAGGTCTTAAAATACTTTATGCAGTTGATTTGCTCATTATTGGATTTATTAGGTTTTTTTAAAAGATGTGTTTGGTAAAAATGAATTATCAGGAACAATTGTACAGAACCTTTGTCATCTGCTTGTGTATATAATAAGGTAAAATTAATCCAAAAAGCCTTCTTTTTGCTGCCATTTTTATCAATTAAAAAAGTTACAGATTTTTTATTGAAAATCTTGCAGGAGTTACTTAAAGAATCTCTCCACGATGTGTTATATTGCTTTTTGGATGAGTGTAACCCTACTGTGGACAGAGTAAGAGCCAGACTCCTCATATCTGGCACCAGGGGTTTTTGTTCATGTACCTTTTTCTAGAATGCCACTGCTTCCAGACCACAGTGTCAACAAGGGGACAACCCAGCAGTAAACGTGTGCACATTTATAAGACTGTATAGACTTTACCTTCACAGGGAAGAGAAAGTTAGCACATGCTCTGTGGTTCTGAAGATCACAGGAACATCATGCATGTAAACAAAGCCAAGCCAATCAAGTTTCCAACAGAAACTGAGACAAGCTCCCAGGCATCCTTCCATTGCTTTGTCTCCTAGTTCCATAAAAGATTTTGTTGAGTGTTTCCCACAGGATGTTCTCTTACTATCGCCTTTCCTTGGAACCCATCTTCTTTAGTTCACTCTTCTGGTTCCCTCTGCTGGTCTGTCTGTGATAACATCTTGGGAGGTTTTTTTTGACTATCATATAGACGTATCTTTTTCATATTTTTTAAAAAAGTTCATTTATGTCTAAAACATTATGAAATGTACCCCTTTTTTCTTTTATATCTCACTAAGTACCTAGAACTAAGATTTACTTGTTTTAGGAGCTGAAAATATTCTGGAAAACTTACATATATTCTAAGAACTGCTAAATAGAAGATGATTCAACTGCAAATTTAGGGAAGAAGTTTAAAATATGACCAGACTTTTCCTTACTACATAAAATAAATCAGGCTGCTTGTCTCAGTTTATAAATTACTTTTAGTAATGAACAGATTGTTGGTTGCTTTCTGGCCTTTTTGTTAAGATCGAGTATAATATGTGTTCTTATCTCTTTAATGAACTGTTTAGATAGTTATGCTAAAGTCTGAACAGGAAACTAGCCACATTAAGATACTTTTGGGGAGGTGTAATTGGCAATATGGAATGCCTCAATAAAACAATTTATAATTCATTAAGCTTATAAATTAGTTGCTTTCATTGTACTAGTTCCTAAAAAGAAGTGATATCTCATGCATTCTACAAAGTGATTTCAAAGTATGATCTAATTCAAACCTCACAACATCATAGGAATTAGAAAAGTGAAACTGATTTTCAAATACTCTGACTTTACATGTTCACTTATGACTTTGATACCTAGTCTCGCTACTTTTGATACTTACATTCTAAGGATTAGCCCTGTAGGGATTTTATCTTTTGTCAAAGCCCCTTACTTGTACTAAGAGACCACGATGTTTATATAAATAAATAGAAGAATGGAGGGGAAAGAAAGCACATGACATATTGGTCCTTCTATGTGTGCTTGGAGCTTTCCCAGAGCCTTAGGACTATTTACTGTAACAATGAGTCCTACCCCAAAATATTCAGTTACCATCACCCTTACTTTAAGTTGAAGGTGAATTGGAGAAATAAAATGTTATAGTTCACCAATTTGCAAGAAGGAAGAAGAAAATCTTTCATTTACCAGGGATATGTGTTTGTAAAGAGAAATTTTAAAATAATCAGAATTTATCAAATATGTGGGAATGAAGGTAGAAATACTTAATATGAAATTGTATTAAATGAACTTGTAGGTTTTATGTTATTTCTGCTCTCTGTATTTCATGGGAAATTTTTGTAAAAGTTCTGTGTCTCAGGCAAGTAAAAGCTAAGCTATTATAAATTTCTTTTGAAAATTTGGGAACAAAGGACAAAAGCCTCCCAGCCTTCTCATAAATGAATGAATAGATATCTAGCTCAAAGTAAAGACATCTGACAAAATATCAATCAAATAAACTTGATAATAAAGATCACATTAAATATGGTATTTCCTGGTATGTTAAACTCATGTAGTCCTGTAGATATTTTGAGTTTCTAGAGGTAAGTGTGGAATAAATTCCCTGAGATAAAATTAATCATTTTAAAGCATTTTCTTAAGACTTAAAGTGGCAGGCAGAATAATGGCCCCTAAGGATGTTTTAATCCCTGAAACCTGGAAATACACTATCATACATGACAAAAAGAATTTCTCAGATATGAGTGAATTAAGGATCTTCAGATGGGAAGATTAACCTAGATTTTCTAGGTGGGCTCAACATAATCCATGATCTTTGTGTATTAAAGAGAAAGACATGAGAATCACAGGGACAAAGTGGTGATGATGGAAGCAGAAATTGGAGTGAGGTGGGACAAAGAATACAAAATTCCCAGCTCCTAAAAAAGGCAAAAAACATGTAGTGTTCCTTAGAGCCTTCAAAAGAAACAGCCCTGCCAAACATTTTGATTTTAGCCTAGTGAGACACACTTTACTTCTGACTTTCAGAATTGTGAGAAAATTATATGTATATTATTTTAAGCCACTGACCTGTGACAACTTCTTACATCAGCTACAGGAAACCAATGTTTTCAGTATAGGAAAAACTAAACTGTTACATTTTTGTATTTTTAACAATAACTTTTTTTTTTAACACATCAAACTTTCAAATATCAGTGCTTTGTAGTCTTCCAGGAGCAGAGAGATCACACTTTGGTCACTCTTATAATAAAGAAAATTAAGACTAGGAGATTGACTATGTAATTTTTTCTGGTTTCTTTAGAAAACCTTCTTCTTCCAGAAACCTTCTGGTTTCTTGATTTTATTACAAAATGTCATAATTCCTTTCTACAAAGTCTTTCAATCCCAGAAAAATTAGGCAGTTCGTCACCCAACCCAGTTTAAATTTCTAGATGAACAAAGCTGTGTCCTTACAAATAAAACCGAGGAAACTGGGCAATTTGTTGTGGGTTTGTGACACACTAGCAAAAATACATTTTTCAAATGGCTTGCCTACTAAACCAAGCAGGAGAAAATTGTAGGGCGTTCAGAACTGCTCTTGAAATTTCCTAAGCAAGGTTCCAAGCTACAGACAGACATAGTGTCTCTCAGCAAGTCTGACACTGGCAGTTTTTCCTCCAGAGCTACAACAGATTGCTCTTTCTTTGGTTAAGCCCCAGAAGGAATTAGCTTGTGTTTAGGGACCATGTGGTATGAAAATTACATACAACTGGTTTATTGAGTAGTCTCAACTCAGTGGGGGTATAAACATGGAGCAGTTTGTGTTTCTACAATCACTGCTTTCAACTGCAATCTGTCAAAATGTTCTTATTGACATCTCTGACAGATTTCACAACTTCTCAATCACTATGGTTATTTAAACTCCACTCCAATGTGAAACTTCTATGTCATGCTATTTAAATATCATTTCCTCATGTAGACTTGAGCTGGGAGCCATTTTTGCTGAGTGTTGGAGGGTGGGGAAAGAGGCAGACAGCTTCTGCCTCTGAAACATTCTTTTCCTTTCTCTTCAAGACCTTTTTTTTGCTAATGTGATGATGAGAAATCAAGCAGAGGGAAAAACACAGATATCTACATTTCTTTGGCTTCTATGTAGTAAAATATTTTCTTGGTAGCTCTCCCATCTCCAGCTAGGAGGACAGGCTTCCAAATTGCTCTTTTAGATCTTAGGTATGCATTCATCCGAGGGCCATAATGGACCTTCTCACTTTCCTCCTCTCCATCAGGTCTCATCAGAAGTGATAACCACAGCTTTCTTACTATGAGGTCTCTTTGGCTCGATCTCTCACGAGAGCCTGGCTGGGACGCTTTAGCCCTGCTCCTGTGCAGGTTTCCTTGATTCCTGGGAAACACCTACCTTGAATCCAAAAGCACAGAAATTGGCTGCTTCATAGTTTTGCCTTTCCCTGTCCTGATACCCTTTTCCAATTTTCTTCTTTCCCGCTGGAATGGTCCCTGAATTAGCACAACAAAACAAATGCTTAAGCAGACTGCAAACTTGGAAATCAAAGAATGGCCTTCTGTTTTCAGTTTGCCCAATCCTCATCCCAATCCTGGCTACCTTCAATTTGCTGTGGGAAGAGATGACAAACTCTCCTCCTAGAGCACTGTTTTCCTGGAGAATTCTCTGATGGTGAGGACTAGGCCCAAACTCAGGGTTGAAGGACTGTGAGAAGACTGACTGGGGCAAACAGTTACAGTAACTATTAGTAAACCCTAAAATGCAGTTTAGAAATATAAACTACAGTGCCTCTTTGTTTTCATTACTGTGCACAGGTCACCAATTATGGCTCACACCTATTACATCCTAAGAATCATTCATTCTAAATTGAAGGAAATGTTTTCCCAGAGGAATACTGAAACCTGTCGTGCATGATTTGTCTCTCAGAGCTTGTCTTCCCTCACTTCGGGAAATAGTAGGCAGGGGTTACCACAATTTCGGCTGCTTTTTCTTGTTCATAGGTAGAGCAAAGCTCAGGTGAATGATTTAAGTTACATATATTTACAAGGTGAGTGAACTATAGTGAAAAGTAGTCTTGGAAAGACCAGAGCCTAAGAGCCTTGTAATAGTACTCACAGGAGTGCGTACTTTATTGGTTCATTGAGGGATTTGATTAAGAAGATGGTAAGGAATAAAAAAAATGCAGAAACTGTGAGAAACTAGAAGAAATCAACAGAATTGTGATACACACTAGAAGACAAATTATGTAGTTTCTTCTTTTTAAAAGGAGGACAAAAGAAATATAGAAAATAGGAATGAAAAACAAACTTTTAGATTAAAAAAAAATTAAGGGACATCCAAACCATTTTCAGCTTACAGAATACTTATAATTCAAATCTGAACAAACTATAAAATTAAATATATTTGTAATGTAATTAGGAAAACCTAAAACTTTTCTTCCTATTTTATAATAGGAATAATTTTGTTAAAATTTCTAAAGCTGGAATGATGGTAAGGTCATCCTTGTTAAATCGTGAAAGAATGTTTTCCATATCTGTGAAAACAATAAAATGTGCAGGTGTCCAAGTCTCTTATATTAAATGACAAAATAATATTTGCATGTAACCTCTGGACATCCTCCTGCTTACTTAAATAATCTCTAGACTACTTAATACTTAACACAATATAAAAGTTGTGCAAATAGTTGTTGTACTGTATTGATTAGGGAATAATGATTACAACAAGAGAATCTGTGTGTGTTTAGTATGAATACATTTTCTAAAAAAAATTTTTTCTTCCTTGATTTGTGACTGTATCGTTTATATTTTAAAAATGAGTATCTCTCTTTTTTTTTTTTTTTAAAGAAAAAGCCTTAAAACAATTAGAGGCTATGGGCCGGTGAGATGGCTCAGCGGCATAAGCGCCTGCCTTGCAAGCGCGAGGGCCCGAGTTCGACTCCCAGAACCCACATACGGAAAAGGGGCCGGTGATATCGCTCAGCGGCACGGGTGCCTGTTGGTGCGCGAGGTCCTGAGGTCGACCCCCCGGTACCCACAAAAAAACAAAAACAAAACAACAAAAAAAAAAACAATTAGAGGCTAGATGATAAAATGCCTCACTTTTACTTCAAAACAGAATACAGGAAGGATTGGAGATGTTGATGAAATAAAATGTATCATCAGTTGTATTTGATGGCTACTTAGGAGCTTTTTGTACTTTTTCTATTTTTGTACATGCTTTGAATGTTCTATAAGAAAAGTCCTATGTACTTTTTTAATCATGAAAATTTTGATTTCTAAGGAATTTTCCCCTCTAATTTTCCTAAGGATCGTGAATTTCCTACTGTTACATGACTAGTAGTTCTGTACTTTTAACATGTTATTTTAAGGTGGCTTGATTTATCCCAAAAGAAAATCTGCAGGTCTTTATCTTTCAAATAAATAATTTGGGTGCAGAAGAATAATGTGTAGCTATCCGTCAGGACCTTCCCCATTACCACCAAAATGATAGACCTTTAGGCTCAGAACTTTAGGTACACCCCACTGAGGAAGCATGAATATGTACCAGAGCATCATGCAGGCCAGATTCACATATCTGAAAATTTTTCTATCATTGCAAGATTCCTGGAGACTATAGACAGTCATTTTATTTCTGTGAAAAGAAGGATGGAATGAGAAATTAAACATGAATTCAGAAAACCACAGTTGCCATTTCCTAAACCCATCACATTCTTTTTCTTTTCTTTTTTGAATAGCAGTGTCTGTATTTTACAGAAAAGCTATTGTTCAATATACTAAAGTGACAATACTGGATTTATTCTAGACTAAGCAAGAGTCCAATAAGATAGTATTTTAGATTCTTTGATATATCACATTTTAATAATGATAAATATTTCTAGTTTAATTAGCCATCTTACTAATTTATTCTAGCCTAATTCTGTATTTCTTATTTGTATTAGGATACATATCTCAGAAGGATTTAAATAGACTTCAGTGGGAATCACACTTGGCATGTAAAATGATTTCAAAATTAGTTTCTCTATACTCCAAGTGTGTTAATTTATTGTTCATAAAGCAATATATTCCAAAAAGACTAGAAAATTATTTTCAACAATGTAATTAATAATATAAAAATAATATTATATAATTGTCTAAAAATATGATATTGTTTTTACCTAAGCATTGCTTATTTTGATAAATACTTTAAAAATTTTAAACAATGTTTGAATATTTTCTATTTGCAATATTTTCTATTTTTCTATTTACAATAATATTGTGATAAAAAGGGCTCCATGGTAAAATAAAAAATACTAAAGAAATACTAAAAATGATAGAGAGTTTTGGCACGTGTTAACATAATAAAGATTCTGAGAAATACTATAGGAAAGAATATTTATTTATGTGAACATTTCTCATTTATTTAATCTTACAATATTTTTGAAACTGTACAGAAAAATATTTCAAACAACTAATGTTCATGGATCTTAATTTTATACTCTTTTAAAAACTTAGTAACAGAACAATTTTAATATAAATCAATCATTCATTTCAATGTATTAATATAATCATAAGTTTTTAAAAATTAAGTTTATAAAATAATTTTTATAGAATAATAATATACTTACTGCATTATTTGCCTACACACAGGGATAGACCTAAATGTGAGTGAACTTGTCCGATATTATTTTTTAGAATCTTTCTGAAGAAGACAAGGGAGAAAAGTAATAAAGGAAAATATTAATACTGGTTATTGGGATGGAGAAGAAAACATGAGTTTGAAAGTACAGTATTTGATAGCTCAATAGGTATAGTGACTAAAGAATGTGGGAATTGAGGAGGGACATTACTTGGAATTACATAGGTTGGCAGAACAACTGAAAACGTGACCATAAGAGGGAATGAGATTTAGTAGGGACATGGTGAGAATAGCTGGTGACATCTTGCTATTGAGTTATCTCAGCAGGACTCAGGAGCAGATGTGCAATCACCACTGAACGTACAGAAAAAGTTCCGGAAGTGGTAGGTGGGACTAAGTAAATAGAACATACTTGAATCTAGCTAGGAATCAGCTGGGATCATTCAGGAAGACCATCTTTAATCAGAAAGACAACATGGAATATGAAATCATGAGCCCCGAAAACTTTGAAACAGTGACACTGGAAAAAAAAAAAAAAAGAAGCTGAAGAGGCAGCAGAAAAGCATTAAAAATACACAAGTCTCTATGAAGACACCATATCGCTTCAAGCATACTAAGGAATCAGAGTTTCAGCGTGTTATGAACATTACCAAAATGTGTCGAATAACCCAATGAGAACACTAAACTTGGCCTTTGAGAGTGGCATACAATATTTAATGATGACATTTTCAAAAAGATTTGGTTGCCCAAGTCAAATTTAAAGACCTGAGGAGGAAATTGGTAGTGAAGAATAGAAATGATGGAAATAATTCCTTTAAGAATTATAAATGTCTGCAGAGAAAGGAAATATCTGGTATCAACTGAAGATGAGAAGGTGAGGGACAATGCAAGTACTTCAATTTGTTTATAGTCATTGTTTATGGGAGATGATGGAGGTGGCACAGTACAATGAATCCTAGGGAAATCGGGAGGAAATGGGATTAACAACATCCGTGGGTAATTTGGACTTGAATACAGAAAGGAACTCTTAGAACACTGGAGAGTTAGCAACATGTAATATTTTGGGGTCATTTTTCTTGATGAGTTAGGAGGCCAATTTCATTTAGAAAGTGGGAAAAGTGAGGGTTAAAAAGAATAATGAAGTTTTGGGAAGATTGTTGAAGAGAAAGGAAGAAATATTTTAATTGGTTAATTATTGAGTAATTCCCCAATCTTCCCCTTGAAAAAAAATTAACTATCCTATTGGAGTATTTTGCCTAACATCCTTTGTTATGCTTTGCAATATCTCAATTTAGTCATAATTTTAGACATTTTGTCTCCATTTTGTTTTGTTTAGTCTTTCTTACCTGTCCATGCTATGATTTCATGTCTAGTGTACTTCTAGGAAAATCTATGTATCTATCTGTGTATCCATCTGATAAGTACAAATATATGAGAATTATTAGAAAAGTAAAAACCATGGCAAGGGTCCTCATTAGGATGTATGATATTTTCATTCACCATAAAGTAGTCATATAGTCTTGTAACTAATAACATTTTAAAACATCATTAAAATAAATTCCTCATTAAAGCTTTAATTTTCTGTTGCATTTTATTATTTGCCCAGGGAATTTTTCCTTTCTTCCCCAAATAGACATGTTATTGACAGCCTTACACAGTCTCTAATTTTATCTTTGTGAATTTAGAATGTGTTATAATTTTCTTCTCCCATATCCCAACACAGTTTTTAAATCCTTGAAGGGAAGTACCTGTTGGAAAAGATTAGGTAAATACTTATCCCTTAGTAAATATTAGGAAATATTAGCTCCTTGATCATCTTATCCCTCCCTTTTTCTTTCCACTTTATTATAGAGGATCAAACTTGACACATGTTATATATCGGTGCTGGCATACTCCATTTAAATTTAGTTGATAAAATTATGCTCCTCTAAAGTAAAATTAAGAAACATCTGCTGATAGCTTGCCCATTAAAATTGTTACATGTGAACTTTTACTTTTTTGTAGGCATCATGTGATCCATCTATCATCTATTTATTCATCAATCCATCCATCCATCCGACCATCATTATGTTCTGTCCAAGTTTCTAAAGCTCTTTTGCTGTCTCTGTAGTACTTTCTGACTCACGGTTTTGTGTGGGGAAAGACTCCAACTCCCACAGATGAGGCTGCGAATGCCAGACACTCATTTTTGCAGTTCTCTTCATCTAGCCTGGGAAGAAGGCTTGAGAAAAAAAAAAAAGAAAAAAACTAGTTTAATATCATATCATGCAAAAATTTTGTGTTGAGGGGTAGCAGTGCAGTGCATCTCTCCTTATTGTGGGGGATCAATAAAGAAGGCAGCTTCTAGAGGTGGCCAGGACTCTGGTTCTAGCAGCATTGTCTGGTTCCCAGTGCTATCAGAGAACATGGAGTTCAGGTTTCTGCTCCGTGGGATGTCTTAATGCAACAGGTGTTCTGCACGACGTTTTCCTGATCACCTTTAACTTTCCTTACTCCTTCCTCTGCTTTTCATCTTTAGTCTTGAATTTTTAAAATGATATATTAAATGTACATATTTGTGGCATACTTTGTGATGTTTTGATACATGAATATTTTGTATAATGTTCACCTCAGGGAAAGAAGCTATCACTTCAGCTATTATTTATTTACAGTTGGTGAATTTGTACTTGTACACAAACATCTTAAAGTCATATTCTGATGCTGATTTCAGTAGCCTTTAAGCTTTTAAGTATATAATGCTGTATCATTATCAATAGTTAATTAATGGGCCGGTGACATAGCTCAGCGGCATAAGCACCTGCCTGGCAAGCGCAAGGTCCTGAGTTGGACTTCCGGTATCCACATATGAAAAAAGGGCCAGTGATATCGCTCAGTGGCGCAAGCGTGAGGTCCTGAGGTCGACTCCTGGTACCCACATTAAAAAAAAAAAAGTTAATTATTGAACCTACCTAGCAATTAAGTGGGCCATGAAGTGTTGGTTATACATTTTAAATAAATAATTTTACCCTAAACTCTATTTGGTTTATCTGCTTATTGCAAATAACTCCTGTTTATATACCAGAATCTGTCATCATTTTAATTTTATTTTGTTTATGCATTATTTGACATGATTTATCCCTTATAACACTTCATGTGGTTTCAGGATTTTACACATCTAAATTTGTATACAGTTAAAGATTTTATTTCATATTCATTCTAGGTAACAGGGACATTGTGTCCATATATATATATATATCTATATATATATATATAGTCATGTAAAGGCTTAACATATTTTTAAGCACAGATTATATCAAAGGTATATATTTAAAAATTTTGTTATTTTTGTTTATTTTTAAGTATAGTGAATCAGTAATATGAAGCAAAGCAATTTTTAACACAATTTTGTAAAATTAAGAAAAATAATAGTTCATGTCAACTGTTCTAATTAATTTTTGCTTGGGCTATAGTGTTAAAATACTCAGGCATTTGGTATGTTCTCTTTGCAAAATGAGGAAATGTAACCTTATCACTAGTTAACATATCAAATGTCTAGCTAAATTTAGCTGAGGCTTATCTTTTTATATAAGTCCTCACTTATCCAAGTTGACTTCCATTAGCCACTGTGCCATAATGGCTTGTGGGAAGACTGAACAGAAAATTGAATTAATGCAAGCCATTTCTCAATCATTTCTCATTCTCATAAAATGATTAAAGCTGATGTAAGAGGGCTCATTAAAATGGAAAACATTAGGCTCATTAAAAAGCCATTAAACCATCTCACTTCTCTGATTTATTTTATCATAACCTTATATAGCCATTGTTTAAAAGTCACTGTACCCCAAATTTCTTGTATTACTGTTGAAGAAATGTTATCTAAATTAGGCATTCTGGCTATGTGACCATTTTAAGATAAAAATCATCTTATCCTATGTAGGTTTAATTTACAGTTGTCTGAGGCCAGCAAGTGAATACTGTATAAATTGGAGATCTGCTAACAATACTTGATTGGAATGGAATTACTTTGCAATACTTACTTTAGCTATTTTTAACCTGCACAGAATTTGTTAATATTTCAAATTTTTGTTGTTAAAACATAAAACCAAATTATCTTTTACATAGGCAAGTGAATATCCATTAATCATTTTATGATAATAGTGTGATTTTTGTTAAGCAGTAGTAATTTCTATTGCCAGACCAATTAAAGATCTACTTTGGGAAAATGCATCTTTGTCAGCTTGAGATTAAGTATGACATAACTCAGATACTAACAGGTTTCCTATTTAACTTTAAGAATATTTTCTGGATATGTATTTACAAGATTAGATTCAAATAAAACTGTCTTGATCTAAAAAAAACTGACAGTACATAATAAAATTCACACAGAAGATAAATGCTTTATAAGATATACTCCTGTTGGAAGCATGTCACATTTGCCAAAATAGTAGACATGAGACCTCAATGGTTTAATCTTAAAGTCATATTCTGATGCTGATTTCTTTTTTTTTTTTTTTTTTTTTTTTTTTTTTTGTGGGTACCGGGGGGACGACCTCAGGACCTCGCACGCCAGCAGGCACCCGTGCCGCTGAGCGATATCACCGGCCCCTTTTTCGTATGTGGGTTCCGGGAGTCGAACTCGGGCCTTCGCGCTTGCAAGGCAGGCGCTTAAGCCGCTGAGCCGTCTCACCGGCCCCTGATGCTGATTTCAGTAGTCTTTATCTGTCTGGTAACTATGCTTGTGGAAAGTGGTGGACATGGTGATGTCCTTCCTGCTTTTATCCCCCTTGGAGAAAGGACTCTTCTTTTAAAAACTGACTGTAGAGCAAATCTGAATAGCCATAATTTTTAAATCTCTGTGGCTCCCAGAAATGTATATTGAGTGCCAGAATCTCAGCTTCATTTTATTCCTCTGCTCAACCTGTCTCCATTCTCTTTCCTCCACCCGTGTTTAATACAAACAAATTTGTTAACAAACATTCTACTCACTCAATTCAATCTCGTGGTCAGCTTCAGAGAAAACCACATGCACCGTGTAGTCTTCAAAATTTTTAAGGGAAAAAGGGAGATAAATAAGGCAAATAGGCTGTCAAATGCTACAGCCCCAAAGTGAATAAATCGTTTCCTTTTTTTAAAATTAATACATGTGTGCAGTACACAATGATCACATTCATCTTGAGAAATTTGTACTTGTACACAAACATCTTAATTCTTTTTTTGTCTCCTTCCCCTCCCATCCTTCCAACTCTTTTCCCCTCCCCATTTGCAAAAGCTCTATTTCCATTTTTTCCACTCATTTATTTATTTTTCTTTAAATCTCTTTTCCTGTCTCCTCATCATTTCTGCTCATAGGTCATTGGCTAGGATTAGTTGTATGGCCCCAAATACAATATGGCCACAAGACTGACAGTGAAAATGTAAGAGAACACATAACTCTTCGTGACTACAATATCTGCAATAATACTCAAAATAAAGTACCATTTTTGATGTAGTGAAAACATATTTAATCAGTATAGGTTTTGCAGAATATTATACTCAAGTCTTTTGACTTTTCATATATATTTTTATTTTTGATAACAACATTCCTTATTTATAGTATGTGTCAGAATCATTCTACTGCAGTTTTGACTTATGTGGGAAGAAATGATGGAAGTCGGGGCTGTGGCTTTTTGTCCTATATTGAGTGGTAGCGTGATTTGGTTGACCTCAGCTACACAGCATCACCAGTTCATGTAGTAGCCTCTCCCTCTCTATACATTCACTTTGCACAATTTCAATTCCATGTGCTCAGTGTTGACCTGAAAATATTACATGGAAAATTTTAGAAGCAAACCATTTGCAAGTCTTAAATTACACATTTTGAGTAAGTAGCATGATGAAATCTCTCACACTTTCTCTCTGTCCTCACTGGATAAATAGCATCCCTTCGTCTAGCACATCTGTGTCGTCGGTACTACCGTAGCTGCCTGCTCATCACTCAGCATCCATCTTGCTTATGAGTTCACTTGTTGCACCAGGGCAGTGTTTGTGTTTAAGTAACACTTTTGTAGTAGCCTAACACTGCACAAAATGCCTGTGTCATTTATCTCACTTTATCCCCTCAGATAGCCACTGTATCATTTCACAAATCACAGGAAGAAGGGTGATTATAAGCACAATGACATATTTTCAAAGAAAGCACATTCGCACACTTTATGTTACCATGTGTTGTTGTAATTGTCCTATTTTATTATTAGTTATTGTTATTAATCTCTTACTGTGCCTCACTTATAAATTAAACATTATATTAGATATGTAAGGAAAGAGCATACTTAGAGTTCATTTGGAACCTGTCCTCCACATGTAATACAGTTCTACCGTATTTTGTTTGAGTGTACCCTTGTCTAATCAAGGAATCAAAATTTTTGTGAGTGGCTTAGTGAAATACTCAGTATAATTACAATGATCATAAAAACAAGGGGAACAAATGCATAAATTATGGCAACTAACTTAACTGTGTGATAAATCCCAATTATACTATTATTAACCTCACTTTTGAATGGTAGCAAAGTTTTAGTAAAGATAGGAAAAGAAATAGACTCTGAGGAGTGAGTTTGGGCCAAATAAAATTAGGAGAAAAAGAAGTACACCCTACAGTGCACTGCAAGAGAACACGGTAGCCATTGACTTCATTTCTATTGGAATAAATAGAAATCTCAAGAAATTAGAAAATATCCCCAGGGTTACCAACTAGTAAGGAAACCCGAGGCTACATTTTGTGGACACCTTACTCCCAACCCTGTGCTGTTATTGTACTGGACTTATCATTCTTCTTTTTAGATAAAGGAGGACTGAGATTGTTCAATTGGTGTATGATGGCAGAAACACACACACATAAATGTAAATATAAAATATTTGTACTTTGGTGATATTCAAATGGAATTTTGGCTTTTGAAGTAGATTTTTTTTTCTCAGAGAAAGGCATCATACAGCTAAATGACATTGAACATTCTGCAGTTACCTCTCTATAACTTAAAACAGTGGTACACGATTTAGCCTAACATGCGTTAGTCTAGAAAAAACTTGCAAAGTTTCCTCTGTTCAAATGCCTTTGTATCTAGATTTGCAACTCATGAGTTTTTGTTCTATGTTCTTAAGAAGACTAGGATTCTATCATATAACTTTAATAAAGCAACCACTATATTATAATTTTAGTTTATTGATAATATACTAATACTGTTACTAATACCAATAATGCATAGTGATATTTCTTTTTACAGCACATAATAGTTTAATCACATGTCTAAATGAGTTTAGAAATGTCTCGTATTTGGAATGTTTTAAGGACAAACTTGAGGTTTGAATAAAAATTGAAGTAAAGTGATTGAATATCATTTGGAAAGCTCAAAAAAGCACTCTATTCTGTGCTCAGAATATGTGCATAAAAACCAGACACTACATCATTAATATTTAGAAGGAAATTTTGACTGATAGGAAGCATATACTGTGCCCCACTTTCTCTGATGAATGCACTGCCTTTATATAAATCTATTTAGAATCCTGAATATCATCAGAAGTTAGCCTGGTGAACACAGTATAACACAAGAGAAATCAAGCGAGTTCATAGCTCTTACCTGATTGGTAGTTACATAAATCCAGCTCTCTTGATAACACCATAGATCCACTGATTCTCATTCATGTCGTCCTCTTCCCATACTGGGACAGCAGCATTGCAGATGGGAGCTGAGTTCCATTTCTAGATTCTCAGTTCTTTCTAACAACACACTTTCACATGTATTCAAACTATTAACTTCTATTTGGATATGTTCATAAATTTAAGTTAATTAAGGTAACCTTTTCTAGAAGGACATTATTTCCATTCAAATTTTTAGTTAAAGTTTAGATATTTTGCAAGCACTAGAGCAAAGATTCAAATTTTGCTGTATTAAATCCCCATTCACTTTATACCCTCAAAAAGGGCAACTATATCTACTAAGTTTTAAATCAATATTATAGACCTCTTTCTTTAATTTACCTTTTTGAAGAACAGTTTTAGACTTACAGAAAATTTATGACAATAGTAGAAAGAGTCCTCATGTAATCTTCAACTACTTTCTCCTATTATTAACGTTTTATTTAATGTGGCACATTCGTTAAAATTAATGAACCAATATTACCATATTAGTATCTGAAGTCAATAATTCATTCAGATTTCCTTAGTTTTTGCCTACGTTCCTTTTTCTCTTTTCAGATTCCATCCAGATGCCCTTACTACTGCCATAAGTTTCTCTTAACCTGAGACAATTTCCCTAAGTTTTCTTAGTTTTGATCCAATTGATAGCTTTTAGGAGAACAGATCAGGTATTTTGTAGAATGGTCCCTTGATTGAGATTTACCTCATTTTTTATGATTAGACTGGAATTAAGAATTTTGAGCAGGAACACCATAAAATATTACTTTTATCACTTGGCAATTTATGACTCAGTATTAACCTTGATCACCTTGAAAACCTTGTCAGGTTTCTCTACCGCAATATTAGTCCTTCGTTTTCATTTTCACATTGCACTGTTTTGGAAAGAAGGAGCCAAGAATATCTAACACATAGGAGGTAGGGGTGTATGCTCCACCTCTTGAGCAGAGAGCATCTACCTCAGTTGTTTGGAGTCATCCTGCACAGTTTGTATTTTTTTATTTTTTAAAAAAGTCAGTTATGTCAGATGAATTCATCGAGATTTCTTTTATACTCTGAGTTTTTACCTACTACTACTTATTTTGCTATACAAATTATTGCATATTTGCTCATTGGGAGCTTTTTCATTTGTCTCCTTTATCCTATAATATATTCTTGCCATTGTATTTTTTT
Source organism: Erethizon dorsatum (assembly GCA_028451465.1). Lineage (NCBI taxonomy): Eukaryota > Metazoa > Chordata > Mammalia > Rodentia > Erethizontidae > Erethizon > Erethizon dorsatum. Next base: position 18,749,987 of record CM051836.1, read on the forward strand.
TTCTCTTTCCTTCTTAAGTTGTCTATTTGAAAGTTCAGTGTTTGTTTTGCAAAGTCCAATGGATTTGACAGTTATATGTTACGTATCTGTAAAAATAGTATCATACAGAATAGTTTCACTGCCCTAAATCAAAGACAACAAAAAACAACAACAAGAAAACTTTCTTCATCTGTTCATTTGTTCCCTCTTGGTGCATTCTCTGTCACTAACTGATTTTTATTGTCTCTATGATCTTGTCTTTTCCATATTACGTAGTTAGAATCACACAGTATGGAGCCTTTCAAATTAGTTTCTTTTACTTAGTAGCAATAAGCATTTAAAGTTCATGCATAGCATTTCATGCTTTGATAGTTCACTCTGGCAATCTCTGTCTTTATTCTACACATTGAGCCATTCACATTTAAAGTGATTTTTGATTTATTTGGATTAATTTTTGCTTTCTGCGACATTTCAATTTATTGTACTTGGCCTTTGTTTCTTATCTTCCAAATTTTCTTTCTCTTATTTTATCTGAGAATGCTATAGAATTCCATAAACTTCTATATGTATGACAGTTCTTTAAAATAATACATACCTTAGTAAATAAAATGTGTATTTTAACTAATGCAAAGCCACTTCAAATAGCCATAGTTTGCTTCATAACTATTATAAGAAATTTATAAAATTGTCCTTCATCTTCCTTATGACCTTGCTGCAATTTGTTCCACTGTCTATGGTCATTGAATGCATTTTTGGTATTAATACATTCAACAGTTCCTTTTTTTTTTTTTTTTTGTTGGTACCGGGGGTCGACCTCAGGACCTTGCGTGCCAGCGCGCACCCATGCCACTGAGCGATATCACCGGCCCTTTTTCTGTATATGGGTTCCGGGAGTCGAACTCGGGCCCTCACGCTTGCTAGGCAGGCGCGTATGATGCTGAGCCATCTCACTGGCCCAACAGTTCCTTTTAAGTCACTTAAGAATGAGAAAAATTAGAGGCAGGGTGGTGGTACATGTCTACAATGCCATGGACTTGTGGCCGAGGCAGGAGAATCACAAGTTCAGGACCAGCCTGGACAATTTAGTGAGACTTCGTCTCCAAAATAAAAACAAATATAAATACACAAAAAGAAAAATTAAAAGTGATTTTTGCTGTGATTATTCCATTTTAGATATACTTCCATCTTTGAAGTAGATCAAGTTAAGACCTTTATCCTTGGCCTAACACCTATTTTTCCCCTTATAGGATAATTTTGCTGGCTATAGATTTTCTTACTCTTGTTTTTTTAAGACTTTTTCACCTTCACTTTCAAGGAGATAGTTTCACTGGTTGTAGAATTTGAATTTCATGGATATTTTTCAATGCTTATATAATTTACTGCATTATCTTCCTGCTTGCATGGTTTATAACAAGATGCTCATTATAAATCTAATCTCCCTTTCTCTATAGGTAAATTGTTTTTGTCTTTGGCTTCTTTCAGCATTTCTTTTTCATCTCTATTTTTCTGGTTTGACCATAATATGTCTCTGTAAGAATTTGGCTGTTTTTCTATTTATTGTCTTCTGAGATTCTTGGATCTCTTTTTTGCTCGCTGTCAATAACAATAGATGTTTCTTGGTGGCTAATGTTTCATGCATTTCTTGATTTTCTTTCTGCTATCCTGATTGCATATATGTTACACATTTTGAAATAAAAATTATCTTGGCTCTTCTGTTTCTTTTTCTTTTAATTTTTTTTTTTTCTCTTTGCACTTCAGTTAGAATATTTCCACTGAGCTATGCTCAGCTTTGTTTATTCTTTCCTCGGCTGTGTTGCATTCTACCATGATGCCCATGGAAGGCATTTCTCTCTCTCTCTTTCTGTCTGTCTGTCTCTGTCTCTCTCTGTCTCTCTGTTTCTGTCTCTCTTTCTTTTTAATACCAGATCTCGCTATGGAGTTCAGGCTGGCCCATGGCCAACCTCCTGCTTCATATTTAAGAAATAAGACTATATAAATAATAGAAGAGGAAATTGAAATGTCTGATAAAAAACAAAAAAACAAAGTTACCTATCTGATCATTCTAATGTGTGTCAGATTCTGATGGTTGCTTTGTGTTTCCAGACCATGTTTTCTTATTTGTTGTTGCCAAAAGCCTCAACTACTGTGTCAGATAATAGGAAGTGAGGTCTGTTTGTCTTTTTGAGATTGTTAATTGAGGCGGGCATATTCCTAAGTGGTTCCTTTTTTCTTCCTCTCTGCCAGAGCCAAAAGGCCATCTTTCTTACCTCTTTATTGTAAGAACTTGAGAAATTCTTTGTGGTAAATCCATGAATTTGAGGGAATCGTCCTAAAATTTTAGGTCCCTGGCTTTCTTACTTTCATACGGTGTCATACTTAGCCACAAAACTTGCAAAATTACCACCCAGTGTTCCTACCAGATTATAGCTCTAGCAGATTTCATGAGTAGATTTTAGCTATGATTTTGAGGTCACTAGTCATTCTAGATTTCAAACTAGTTGTGTTTTCTTTGTTAGACCCAAGGAATATGATTTATTTTGAACTCATTCAACTTTTTCCTTGTGTTACAATGAGGCTGATAACTGCCAAATCTTTGCATGTCACAGCTGAAAATGGAAGTCTTTGATCTCCTGTTCGTAATCTACCAAATGTTGGTTCAAGGTTACTGTGCTAACATGAGTTATGTTACTACATGAAGGTCTAGCACAATGGTTGGCACAGAGTGGTTACTTACTAAACATTAACTCACCTTCCCTCTATTTCATCTATATATGCAACAAGACAAAGTTCAGTCTATAGTGTAATAATGGAATCCCCTACATTGAACTGCCTCCTATGAAACATCATTTCTTTTTACTTTAATGGTGTCACAGTTATTTATCTTTATGTTGATATTTCTTTCATGTATCTTAAGAATATTTTTACAAATATACCTAATGGGAGCTATTAAGTCTAACACCTTAAAGCAGACTACATGTAAAAATGCTTTGATGTTTTCAGTTATTTTTTCCATCAATTGAAAGTTATATTGAACATAAAATTAAATATAGGGATGTTAAGCAAATAAAAGTGGATCTTGAAGAAATTCTAAGAATTCAAAGTAGTTTTTCTCTTTCTCTCCCTCCTTGCTCCTTCCTCCTTTTCTCCAATAAATATCGTAATATAGTAAACTTAATGCTACATATATACCCAAATCCATACTTTATTATTGTTATGCTGTTACAGGCAACATGAAAATACTATTATGATATTGATTGATACTAGTCATTTAAAAGAGATAAATTTATACTTTAGTTGCAGGAAAGCTACTATTCTAGACTACAAATATCAAAGTGTTAAAGTTTGGATTCCTAAAAATGAATGATAAATTTTCTGCTCATCTATGGCTAGTTACAAGAGAGTTTATTACTTTTAAAAATGTACAGTAAACATAGCTAATCATGTCACAATCTAAGATATTTGCTTGTAATTGAGAGAAAAATTGTAGAAATCTGTAGCTCCAGAAAGATATTCCAAATACCTGAAGTATTAATATCAGGAAATATGAAAATTAAGGAAAAGTTGGCATATTATTTTCATGCTGTAGAACCAATAATTATAAGCATAATAGCTTAAAACATTACACATTTATTATCTCACAGTTTCTATGGGTCAGGAGTCCAGGGATGGCATAGCTGGATCCTTTTCAATTCTGCAATCATGGTATTGACTAAGGCTAGAATCTCATCTAGAGGACTGATTCAGGAAGGTTGATTTCCAAACACTTTCAGGTTGTTAGTGTTTCCTTTCGACTGTAGGATTCAAGGCAGCATAATTCTTCAAAGCCCATAAAAGAGTGAGGGAAGTAAAAGAGGGGAAAAAGGGAGGGAGGGAGGAAGGGAGAAAATCTTCATATAACTTAGCACAATTTTGGCAGTGATTTTCCATTGCCTTTGTTCATTCCATTAGTTAGCAGCAAGCCCAGACTCCAGCCATATTCAGAGGGAAGGATATTGTGCAATGCGTCAACACAAAGAAAGCAGGGATTCTTAGATTTACTTTAGAGTCTGTCTATCTGAGAATGCAGCTCAAATAATATTAAGCAGATGTAAAATCCAGAAATTGCATTACACTAGGAGAAAAATCAAAATTGTATAGAAAAACTAGTATTTACAAAAAAATTCTTTTAAATAATTATTATCAAGTGAAACAAATGACATTATTGAGTATCAAGTGCAAGGAAATTGACTTACAGTTATACACATTTAGCTGATATATTGTTACAGAAGTAGCAATTATATAAGAAAATGAGTTCCTAGAAATTGAGAACGTGTTAAACTGTTTCATATTCAGAGCCTTCATAGAATAAGAAAATTAAAAATATATATATATATATGGGAGATCATCAAATAAATTGAAATTATTCTGTATAAAATAAATGTGTATATAAATTGGTCAACAAGTACCTATTATTATCAGAATGATACCAATATTTTAATGACAAAAATGTACATACTTAAGCTAATATAATGAAATGATAAATAAATGATAAATAAATAAATAATTTACTGTGGTTATTCAGAATATTTTCAATGAGGTGTTGTGATTCTCTTTTCTATCACATGGAGAAACTATTAGAATCTTCTAGACAAAAAAGAAGACTAGAACAGGAAGTCACAGACAAAGCCCTACTGTGAACTGACTTAGACTTTAGGCACATCATTCAGGTAGTTATTTTGAAAAAGGAGCTGGACTGAGGTTATGGGTTAATTGAACTACCGTATACAGTTATTTTCTGCTTGTGCTTTGTATTTTTAAAGCAAAACTAAGTATAGATTAGGTTCTCCAGATTTAGTCTTCTAAAATGAGACAAATGATCAGGATTTCCTTGTAAGGAGTAAAACATACCTTTTTGGATGCTTTTTAAAAACTCATGTAAGGTTGAGCAGAGAAAGGAGTTAAAGCAACTATATCACACTTCAAATTAAACACCATACATTGACGCACAAAACGTACAGGCTTTGCGAAGAAGAAATGTAGATTTAATTTAATTTAGATTTCATTAAACATGTTTCTGTAAAACATTAAATATTCATTAAATTCAGAAGCAGAATTAAATTTTATAAAGAAGAGATGAACTGTTTATGATTCTTAATTACACCTAGATTTCCCTTTCCAATTTCTACCTACCCAATACCATTTTTGTTTTTTTTTTTTTTTTTAAGAAAGAATTTTTCCTTCATGGTGGTCAGCATGCAGGACAGGTTTACAAAAATGCTCCAGGTCTTCTCTGAATTTCTGTTTTAGAACAGTGACATGAATGTTTATTTACAGTAGTACTAATATTAGTATTATAAACTACTAAATAGAGGGGAGAGGGGAAGGAAAATAAGTAGAATAAAGATATGCTGTGTACAGGAACCTAATAACTTCAATAAATTGTAAATATTATATGTCATAAACAGGAGCTAAAATGAATAGTATTAACAAGAATGAAAGGGTAGGAAGGGGATTCAGGGTAGAAGGAAGGGAAGGAGGTGGGAGGGAACAGGGAGTGACTTAAAAAAGATACTATATTATGTACATATAACCACAACCCAGGATGATTAAAATTTGCATGTACTGCTAACATGTACAAATAAAAAAAAAAAAAAAGGAAAAGAGATTGCTAAATAGACTACAAATGATTTGTCAAAGGGATTCGGTTTAGAATCAGTACTTTCTGACACTTTCCACACATTCTGATGGATTCTTACTGTGGCCAACAGTACAAAATCTTGGACCAGTATCTTTCAAATGGAACCCGCAATTTAAAATTGGAAGTTTGTTATTTCAACATTAAAGGCTTATTTTGAGGATTAATGAACTCACTTATGTAAACCACCTGGAAAGGATTTGGCGCTCAGGAATGAGCAGTACATTACTGAGAGTTTTAGTGACAACAATGATGTTTTCATTCCTTCTGTTTTAGAGATGAAAATTGTATTAATACAAGCATCAAACTTAGTTCTAACTCTATCTGCCTCAGAATAGGAAAGCTCACAGAAAACTCCTTGTGAAATTGAAAGTATGTTTTCAGAGAAAGACTGCAAGAGCAGAGAAAATGTTCCAATTTTAAAATGTGCATCATTGATGATCTATTTAAATGTTATTGCACCCTTACGCGTTTACATTATGGAGTTGAGAGGTTGTATACTCTATTCTTATCATCTCAAAGATGAAAAATAAGGTCATTTAACATTCATCCATACACAAAATACTACCGAACACTCATGTAGATTGTAGAGATACGTTGCTGACACATGAATTAATTAATTAAATGAGTCCAAAATAAATGAATGAGGAAGTTAAAAAGTGACTTTATGCTGATTCTCAAATAGCTTATACTGTAGTGGAAGAGACAGAAATTACAGTGGTCTGCAAATACTTATCCCAGAGAGATTGCGCTGTTTTTCATTTTCATGTTTTTAGAGTTTGAGGATTAAACCAACATTTTCCCTTTATGACAATACCCAAGAATGACTTAATATACAGTTCAAAACATTTCAGTATTGTTTTTCTGATGAGTTTCACATTTTCCTCTAGCAAATGAATTAAAATTTCTTAATTTAAATATTTGATGCCAATAAAATGGAATATCAGTTACGTTTCTCATATTTGCTTTTTTTCCCTACCACATGATGAATTCTGTGTAACCTAAAATCTTTCAACAAAGTCATTAGTGCATTTCAGTTGAATCATTCTAAGACTATAAGTGATACTTTCTGTAACAGTATAGTTCAATAGAGCTTGCTTAAACATATAAATTTGTTTACTATGTGGTTAATATCGTTGGTTTACCAAATGTGCAAAATTTGGAGACTTGTGTGACATAAATCAAGCTTTAAATATACTTAAATACATTCTTAAATATGGTCCTGAAGATAATTTCTATTTCATATTACATCAAAATAATTTAATTACTTTTTCCAGTACACTTTGATAAAAATAACATGTGCCAGGAAATAAATGTGGCCACTGAAAGAACTCCAACTTATATTTATCCAGTAGTGTGTTCTTACACTTCCAGTCTGGATTTAGTACTTTGCATTTAGTAATGTTTGGTGTTAGCCTATTTAATTCCCACTTCAGCATTTGAATTATATGTTCTATATATTTCTCTTATTTTACAGACAAGAAAGAAGAGACAATTTAAAACTTGGTTCAGATCTCACTTCTAATCAGTGTGCTACACAAAATATATATTTCAGATGACAGACATATAATACAAGATGTGATCAAAATATGTGGTGAATGTTTAAATTAAAAACTATTACAGTAAAAGATATGTTGCCATTAATCCTCCTCCAAATATTTCTCATTTGCTTCAAACACACTTATCCCATCATTTTTTGTCACCTTCTGGAGCAGCTCTGGAAGTCCTTTTATGTCAGTATCTTCATTTGCGCTGTTATGGCTGAATGAATTTAAAAGTTGTACCTTACACAGTCATTTTGACTTTAGAGAAGAGTCAGAAATTTCACAGTGCCAGATCCTGTGAATAAAATGAATGATGGCACACTTTAATGCTTTCGTGAACCCTCCCTTTTTGTTCATTGGCATTCCATAACAGTATTCATTGTATTTTTACACTGCTTTTTTTTTTTTTGTGGGTACCAGGTGTTGAACTCAGGACCTTGTGCTTGCCAGGCAGGTGCTTATACCACTGAGCTATCTCACCAGCCCTCATTGTATTTTTGATCACACCTTGAAAAGACACCAAAGAGGACTTCAGAATTGCTGCAGAAAGTGGCAAGAATGATGGAATAATCATGTTTGAAGCGAGGGAGGATATTTTGCAGGGATTAATGGGAAATGTGTCTTTTACTGTAATTGTTTTTATTTAAACAAACACCATATTTTTGGATCAGCTGTACAAAGAGAAACAATTCAGAAGAAACAATTTAGCAATGTATAGGAGTGAGGAAGATGAAATTTTTCAGGATATTTTTGCTTTTGTCAGAGTATGAAAGGCCCAGACTTCAGATATGGGTACATTCATAGCGCTGAACTATGAGTAAAATAACATGCCAATAAACTACCATTTGGGTAAAACTATAAGGAGAAAATCAAGATGAAAATCGAGATGATCCACAGACCAATGGCCTGGAGCATTCCTGGAATGGTATATCGGCAGCATTTTAAGACACAGGAAAAATGTGGAAAGAAAAATTTTTGATCATTTATAAGAGACATCTGCAACTCTACCCTATGTCAACTTGTAAAGGAACTCTGAAATCAGAAAATCATCTTTTGGGTTGACAAACCATAGATATAGATAGTATATTCCCGTACTCCCTCTTGCCAAAGGGGAGAATCAAACCTCAGATCATTTCTGTCTTGTTATGTGTTGGTACGCTAAGGGCTGGATTCACAGATTTACCTGAGGATTAGGGGTAACATTATATATATTATAATTATAATTATATAAATACAAATATTCCACAAAATCTACAGAGAAAATTAGGACGCTTATTCAGCATGTTATTTGAAATAAACCATTTCAGAAATTTCATATTTGCATTTATGTTCAAGATCATAGGTAACAGGTGACCAATAGTTTCCACCCAATATAGTATAATAGAATATACACATAAAACATATAAACATAAAACTTAGGCAAGGACTAAAATAATGGAGGGATAACCCCAACAATTTCAACTGATATTACTATATTTATGTTGCATTTCTTCTAAACTCTTTTGACTTTAATGATTTCTCAGTATTAAAAATATAAAAAGAAAACTACTCCTCACTCATTGATTTTTATTGATTTTGAGTAATTTAGTCAAATCCACTTACAATCATCCATTGCCTTAGCTGGATAAACTTAGTGTTAATAGTGTCTCATCCAAGGTAAATACTGCACAAATCCTTAATCAGCTACTCATTTTCTGTGTCTTTAAAGTTCTTTACATTTTAAGGCATTCTTTATCTTTTTACTGTAGGGTAATTCAGATGAGAGCAAGAATCCCTATTCTATGTGGTGGACATGCAAAAGCCAAATTATTTGCGTTGTCATTTATCACCTGCCTAGTACAACTAAAATTTTTTACAGTATTTTCCTTCTTCATGTGTTACTCAGTAAGTTCCCTTGATTTCTTGGCATAATATAACTGGAAATTTACACTGTACTTCGGAGGAATAGGAAACATTACAGGCTAGTTATGAAAACATTGCAGAATATAAAGTGGTACTTAAATACTTAATAATAATTAATAATTCCATGGCCCAAAGAAATAAAATAGGACTTCAAGCACATACTTCCAATTGAATTACGTCCTCTGTCTAGAGTTTATATATAGATGGCACCTTTGAATTCCTATCATTCTGGAGAGACATAAAACCATCATGAAATATCAATGTGAAAATCATAATATAAATAATAAAGAAAAAGCAGCAAAGTAACACACCAGTAATAAAACACCAGTAGCTAAGTTGAATGGAACTGTGAAATATAAGTTTATTTCTTGAACATATACAATAGACATTTTAGTTTAAAAGTTACTTACTTCAAACATTTTGGGTAGTTTAAACTCATAGGGAGAAGGGTTAAATGTTCGAAAAGTGGTCATAATGTTTGAAAAGAATAATTTAAAACATCTGTAACATGAAATAAGATGAAGAGATGATGGGGAATAAAAAACATGATTTTTGTAGCCTCTGAGAGATAGTGGCTGAAATTCAGACATGGCGGAGTACTCCCTTATTTTCTGAAACATTTTGCATATCACTTTTAGGACCCCTCCTGAAAAGTAAAAGAAATCATGAAAAAAGCAAGGACAGTTTACTTGATCACAAGATAGACAATAGCTATATTAATTATACATAAAGCAGACATATATACGACTTTCTGTACCATGCAATGAAATTTACTTCGTTGTTCTTTTTTTGGGGGGGTAGTACCTGTAATTGAACTCAAGACCTCACACTTGCCGGGCAGGCACTGTACCACTGAGCTAAATCCCCGGCCCCATAGATTAACTTCTGTTTTCATTGCTGTGTAAAAAATTGTTAGTAAAACAGCAATGCTAAGTCAACAAGCTAGTTACATTGTTGGTGGAAAATTGTGGTTAATATTTTAGGTGTGAAAAACTTATAAACTTCTCTGATAAAACAAAAGCAATGGAATATCTCTTTTCTTCATTCTTCATTTAGTGGAAAAATATGAAACTTTTTGTGTTTTCAAGAAAATTCAATAATACATTCATGGAGCGTTTCAGAAAGCATTGTGCATAGTCATTTGAGATGCATAAATTCAATCTGCCGATATTGCTCTTGTTTACGTTTAAGCATAGAAAATGCATACCTCCAATATGGTAGATCAGTAATTTGAATAATGAGTCAAAGAAAAGTACACACAATTAATACCTAATAGATGGTTTTAATTAGTTGACAGCAACTTTTCACAGTAAAGAAAAACAAGATCATATTCTTCTTGTACATTTACTACCATTCAAACAAATATTATACTATTGTTACATATTTCTTCCAAAATAATGCAAGCTTTAAAAGATACATTTAATACATTAATGTAAATGTCTTATTTAGCATTTTTAGGAAAGGTAGATAAATTCTTAGGTCCAGAAAAATAAACTTACTATATCAAAATATTTCTTTTTTTCTAAACCTGTATCTAAGTGATAAAGGAAGCAGTTGAAGATCATAAAAAGTATAGTCATAAAGGTGAGGTCCTAATTTACTTCCCGGTTTTATTTCAACTTAGTTCTTCATTGATGCAAGGAATAAAAGTTTTTGAATTTTACTACATTCACCTCACACTGGTTTCCTATCAAACAGAATATCAGTGGAGCACCTCTGCTGAGCTCCCTACATGAAATTGTCCTTTTGTACATCTCATAATCGGCAGCGATGTGGCCAAGCATCTGGTGGTGACAAGCAGACGTCTTTGATTTATTGGCTAATATCACTGCTTGTTAGTGGATGGTTGAGCAGGAGACTAAAAGAGCATAAAATCAGAGAGAATAAATTATGAAGGCACCGAACTGTGCCATTATAAACCCTTCCTTGTCACAGCTGTGACATCTCCTAGGAAATGGAGGATGACAGCAGCATTCATTCCTCAAAGGACCAATACTTTCTACTTGTGATCCTGACTATAAATAAATAAATAAAGCAAGCCAGACACGTAAGTCAGTCAGAACTCAAACGGGAAACGCCTCCCCTCAATACAGCGCTTGGGTTCTGGCGTCTTCTACTTGAAAGTAGACAGAACAGAGCTGAGTTCGATTAGGAGCATTCAGTAGGAAGCCCCAGGACATTAAGTACATCAGCGGGTGAGCTAGCACCTGAAAAATTCAGGAGGTAGACTTACCCCACATTGCTTTTATCCTTTATTCACCCTGAAAAGGTTATTTAAATTGGTTACACAAATCCTAATTCTGTGAATCAATTTAGCCAATCCATTTATACTGCAAACGTCGGCCTAGAAAATGATTTTCGGATTGCCTAACTTCAGTTAGTATTTAGTAATGTTCCATAGTATTTGAAAAAAGAATTTTTTTGCTTTGGTATCGGGACTCGAAGTCAGGACCTTGCATTTGCCAGGCAGACGCTGTGCCACTGAGCTAAATCACCAGCCCCATATTTGAAATTTTTAACTGGATTTTGAAGGTTTGTTTAATTTGTTCAAGTCATTAAAACCTATCTAAAGTAAATATTTATTAAAAATGTATAATAGTAAGAAAACTGCAAAGTACTGGAGGGAATACAGATATCAGTCATTTCTTAGATTTTTGTCTTCTAAAGTATTGCAATGTTTCTAAAAGTTACATTTCTTTTAAAGATATAATATACAAGATTCTATATTGAGAATTTAACATCTTTTAAATGACTGAATTTCACTACCATCTCTCACTTTCATAGCTGTTATTCCAGCGGCATGCTTTCATTAATGCATTCTGAAGCCACCAAAAATAACTTCTGAGAAAGAACGGTATTGTAAGACAAGAGTCAGGACCGTCAAACTTCATGTCCAGGGAACCGTAATGAAATGTGTGCGGGAAGAGAAAGAATGTGTGAGAATGATCACTGAGAAGCCAGGCTATGCAGAGAATTGGGAGCATACTATGCATGGGCCTGTCCTCCATGAAACATCGAATCTTTTATTTGTTTATAGTCTGCTCTTGTTTAGGAAGGTTTATTATAAATTACAAACACAATTATTACAACAATATAATAAAGTCAAAGCAGTTTTAAAAAAAGAAAAATGACAATATTACAGTAGAGCCAAGTATAAAACCAATACCTGAATATAAGCCTTTTTACTGTGTTAAATTTAGTTCATGATCTTCGCTCAACATTTTCTATCACCCATCATTAAAGGAGAAATCGTATCAACTACAGTTTCGAATGTCTTTAGCCTTGCAATAGGAAAAAAATCACAATTTCATAGGAAATTTATTTCTTTTTGCTTTAAATATAATCTTATTACATCACACCAGATTTCACGTGACACAGCAATTTTGTGAGGGTGACAGGAGGGGTGAAGGTGTAGAAAGTATTTAAAATATTCACTATATTTGTCTCAAAGGTAGTCCTTACACATAGTCATCCTTATTTTCTCTAGGTAGAGCTTCAAGTTTACTTCCAAGTAAGTCCAATATTTTCTCAAAATATTTCAAAATTTGTGTAACAAAAATAATTTTGTATGTGTTTTTCATTTATTTTCCACACATGTGTGGTACACTTGGGTAGGTTTCTACATTCCATGCTTGGTGAAACAATATAATATGGTCATGGTGCATACAGAAATCTCACTTTTGATAACCTTTCTAAAAATACTTATCCTTCATAACAGCTAAAACTAAGGTAAAAGGAGATGCCTTTATTAACTTCGAGTAAGAGAAAAGTGTATGGTTAGATCCCATGACCAAAAAGACAAAAGTGTGATTTTATGCATGACCCCTAAATCAAATGTGGCAAGGGGAGATCCTCTAGATACTGACCTGGGAAAGAGCTGCTGCTCACATCGCATCCCCTTGCAGCTTGAGCCAGGGAAGTAGGGAGGAGCCAGAACTTCTTATTTGTGTGTGATTTGTTAGTAACGATTTTATCATGTAGGAAGAAGAAAGGCCTCTATGTCTATGATATTATAACTGTGACGCTCAAGCCTTGGAGTTTTTCTCTTAAAGCAAAACAGCATTAACATAAGATTTTGAGGGCACAAGTATTCAAGTACATCTCTTAATGCAAGTGAATCTTGACTTCGAACTTGGTTTGCCATAATATTTGCTATGGGATACACACTCAAGTAAAAAGTAATCTAGAAGCCAAAAGGTTTTATGTGAAGAGGAAAAAAATTTTTATAGTAATATCACCAATTCACAGAGCATTCTTAACGTATTTTTTTTTTTAACAGGAAAACAGCAACATAATCACCTGGGGTCCCAGTATTTGGGTAGAATCTTGGCTACATCAGGAACTTGCCTTCTAAAGTTCAACAAAGTTATATCTCTCTGAGCATTAGCAATCACTGTTTCAATTCTAACTAAGGCAACATATAAAATAAGATCAGTTTTAAAACTATCTAAATATTTATTTTATCTATAGAATTGATAGATAATGCAGGTTTGTAACCAATTCTCCAGATAGTTTAAAAATAATCAGTCTTTAAGATTGTTTTCTTATTTCCTAATGTTTCTTTTCTTCCTCTTTCAGAATTAGATTAATTATTGGCCTCATGTATATAATTTTAGGATATATCAATGTCTTAGAGTATAATCATAAAACTATTACAGAATTCTTTAGCGTCTCATTATATGTATATATACACAAAAAAATTGCAGGATTACAAATAACAATTTTACCCTTTCATCTGATTAGTAAAGGGGCTAATTTTAAAGAACTATTTATATAGCAATATCTGTATATACACAAATAATCTTAAATATATTTAAAACATATAAAAGGTTAAGCTATAAATACTACATCTTTATACATAACATACATATCTATTCCTATTCCTAGAATATGTATACTTGAGTAATTGTCATTATGTTAAGGAATTTATACATTTACTCTTCAGAAAGTATCCAAAAGGTAGATATCATTATTACAATAGTTCAGACCTATGTATTATCTAACTAGTAAGTAAAAGAGCTCAGAAACAAATTCAGGTCTTTTAAAATTGAAAGTCCATGTTTTTTAAAATCATACCATTCTTTCTGTCAATAATAAATTGTATAATGCAGGATATTAAAGGCAGAAAATGTTATTATTCTGAAGCACCAATAATTTAATTTTAAAAGGAAGGATTACACAAACCATGGTAAAATTCTATGTTTTAAACTGAGTGTAGATTCCCTCTCAAATTCCTAGTTATAATCGGTTGCAATATTGTTTGTTTTTAAGTCCTAATCTTCTCTCTTAGACATTTTATTTGGCTTTCACAGATATATGGAAGGTGCATATGAAAATTTTCTATATTGGATGTTATGCAACTGTTAGAGGAATATATAAGTATTTATATCCTTTATGTAAAAAGGAAATAATGGATTTCAGTTCAAAGAACATGCTCAATATTTTCATATGTAATGAGATGGCATCAGAAATGCATACCTTCAAATAGCACACTTTTTTGCATTGAAGAAAGTGATAATAACAACACGAGCAACTTTTTGTATCCATCTTAACTTCTTTAGTTAGAGGTAGCATTGCAATTAAAACATTACTGAGGAGAATTCTCAGTGGCTCGGCACTAGACACTTCTTACACACTCGAGTGGGTACAAGTGTAGCCATGTGCAACCATGTGTGGGAAATCCGTCAGAACAAACAGCAGGGGTTGTGATAAGTTCTCCATCAGTAAACCTGCTTGATAGCTCAAGGTCTTTGAATTGTTATCCTAACCAGCACCCAACAGTGAGGCCAATGTTAAAGGTCTGTTCCTATTTCTCCAGTATGCGTTTTCCTGTTTTTCCATAGACTTACTCTATCTTGGTCATTTAAGGTTATATTGGAGTTTAAACATAAGTATAGCAATTATCCAAAGTGCTTTTGTTAAGTGCTTTTGTTTCCACTTAAAGGAAGACTGCAAGAAATGTCAGATGTGAAAAAGATATAAGAAACTCTAATCCAAATAGTACAGTATTTTTGTGAGAATGTAAAATAATTAGAATGTTTGTTTGTTCTGACTTTTATTATGTAACTATAACACATAAACTCATATTTTAAAATACTATATTGAATAATGAAGATCAAATTCCTGATGCTAGGCTTCTCCAGTCTCTAAATGAACTGCTTTTCTAAATTCAATTTGAGTTTATATTTCAGCCAGTTGACCGTACCTGCCTCTCATCTGATAGTGCCTGATTTCTTCAGACAATACAGCTTGGCTCTCCACATCATACCCATACCAGTGATTTTCCCAGCCCATGAATTTAATATCATCCATATCAGTATATGGAAATTATTTATTCATAATTCCCTCATGAACTAAGATCATAGATTTTTATTTGCAATTTTGAGCAAAAAGAATGCATCCTTGTTAATTAACTTCATGATTTTAAAACTAATCAAATTCAAATTAGGTAAGTTTCATATGATGGAGATTATTTTAATGGTCATCAAATGTTAACAGCTTATACTCAAAGAATTATTTAATCCAGTTGTAAATAAGCTCATTCGGATACTCAAAATCTTGTGCATGTGTGTGTGTGTGCCTTATTGCCATGTTGTAGTTAGTAATTTTGCCACTAGAGCAATTATGTCAGAAGTTGCAAATACAAAGGCCTTCAGGAACCAAGTGGGTAAAATATGAGTGAAGGAGGCAGGTATAGCAACAGCAGTCATTGAAGCATAAACTTCAATAGCAACAGAGACAAATACTAGATGTTGGGAAATAACAGAAAATGGAGGTACTGTAGAGAATTGAAAAATGCATGCACTTCTCATAATGGCCAAATTCTACTCAGCTATGGCAGATCATAGTCATGTGAACACCTAAGCTCCTATTGGCAGATTTTCCAGTTTTGTTTGGAGAGAATTTAAACATCTGGATTTATATGATATTTTACAGTTTCTCCCATTTTGGCAAATAATTCATTGTGGAGAGCAAGCATAACGCAACTATTGAGGAACCTAGTTCTGAGTCTATTAGTTGTAAACTTAGTATTTCGTGTCCATGCGATGTGAGAATTTAGAGAATAAAGAAAAAGATGACTATTAAAGGAAACTATAGAATAGTTACCCACTATTAGTAACAACACTTTAGTTGGCTTGTAAATATTAGGCGTAGTATAAAACATGTGATCATAAAATGTTCTTTCAACGATGTTCCAACATGTATAATGTCTGAATATAATGATAAAAAACTTTATAAATATTCCCTATACTATTTTCTTTTCCACAAAAATGAACAAAAGTTATTTAAAAAGAGAGTAGAGTGAAGGATTTGGGGGCAAGAACAGCTACATTTTATTTTTAGATCTATTACTTGTTGGTTATATAACATTGCATAAGAGTTGATCTCTAAGACTTCAGGTTGTTATTTTAGTGATTTTTAGTTTCTTCAGGTAGAATTACAATACTGGGCAGAATGGATTAAGGAATCCTTTAGTTAAATACTAAGACTATAGGAAAAATGATTAGGATACCATTTGAAAAATGATGTTGACCTTCACAATTTACTTAGTGTTTGTGGAAAGTGTTAATTTGAAGTAGTTGAATTAAACCCCTAAAGCTCAGGTATATACTATGTGACTTTATATTTTCATAGGAATAAATTGGGATTTACATAATATATCACTTTAGAAGTACAATCAGAAAGAAGCTTTGTAGTTGAAATTGATGATTGCAAATAATTTAACTTGCATTTTCACTATGCATAGAATGATTTGGTTTTCTCTTTAAAATGTGGTATGGGCAATGCATAGTAGATCGAGTGTTTCCAGTTTTAATCACTTCACTTTTCATTTGAAAAGTAATTCATCATGAGAAGTCATTGGGGTATAGAGAGCACTAATTGCAGCAAAATATCAAGGACAGTTTTCCTCTGTCTTAATTAAACATTAATGAGTAAAGTTATTTGCAAATGCATGCTGCAGGGATGGACTTGTCTGTCTGCGTTTGGTAAATACTGACACTTCATGTCAAAATAAAGCACCTTAATTGATTTATACAGGAATAGTTTAAAAAGATTGCACCTAGCTTGACATTTCCCTAGATTTTTATAGAGTAGTTTCTGATAAATTATTTATAAAGAAACTTTTCCTGACCTATCCTAATTACAGGAGCGATTGTTTCCAAACTAATCAATTTGGTGTAAATTTGACTTTACTTGTAGGTTTTACTATAAACTTAAGTAATTGTATAGCATTTATCCCTTTATTACTGGAGATACTTTGTCAGAAAGGATTTTGAATTAATAATTTTCTATGAATATATTCAAGTTTTGTTTCAATAGATATGTTAATCTATTTAAGTAAAATTAAAACCTAAGGATTGCATTGAACTTGAACTTCAAATCTTACTATAGCATCTTAAGAAACATTGCTTTGGATATTTTTTTAATGCATTTGATAAATTAAAACACAAAGACAAAGCAAAAATTTAGATGTTCTGGCTTTTATTAAGTTCTGTTGATATCAATAAGAAAATTTCCTAATATAATCTGTAGATTTAAATGTAATTTTAAATTTTTCTCATGCATTTCCCTGAATAATTTTCTAGCAAAATTTATCTTGATAGGTATAATTAAGTAACAATTTAAAATGGTAAAAATTTCAATTAATATTACATTAAAGGCTTCCACTTTTATAGATAAGTAATAATTGATCATGCATCCTAAGCCTTATGACAAAATTTTGTGTATATCAGTATAACACTATAGTAATTTTCAGAAAATTACAAAAACATTGTGTATCCAGTTTTTAAATTTCTCTATGGTAGTTTATATTGTTTTTTTTTAAAGGGGGAACAAAGGAAAAAATTCCCTGATGTGTCTTAGAATGGCTTGTAAAGTCGGTATAAACTGTTTTCCAACAGTACTGTTAAATTTCACTCTCAATTCTCCTGAAACTCCCAGTTTCCCAAACCATATGGCTTGATGCAGCTAAAATTGGCTTATGGCAGATAGTGTAAACACATTTCACATTTTTCCACCTGTGAAACTACTGAAGTGTTATGGTGTACATTTTTAAGTTTATTAGTATGAGGTTTTCAGTGGATCTTTATTTTCAAACTCTTTTTGTTCTTCTGAAAAACGTAAAGCTTTGTCTCATTTGAAAATAACCAAGTGGCTTTTATGAAGCTCAGACTTTAGAAGAATTTCTTTCTCAATTTGAAATTCATATTATAAGACATATTTTAGATGTGACTTTAAAAATTTTGGGCTAGGAATTCCTATTTTTAAAAAATGAAAGTAAAGTCACCCTGTCCCCCTCACTTTATAACTTCACTTTATTAATATCGCACAAAATCAATTTAAAATTAAGAAAAGATCTTTGAGGGCCGGTGAGATAGCTCAGCAGCATAAGTGCCTGCCTGGCAAGCGCGAGGTCCTGAATTCGACTCCTGGAACCCACATACGAAAAAAGGGCCGGGTGATATCGCTCAGCAGCACAGGCGCCTACTGGCGCACGAGGTCCTCAGTTCGACCCCCAGTTCCCACCAAAAAAAAAAAAAAAAAAAAAAGAGAAAGAAAAGATCTTTGAAAGGAATTAAGAAGTTGATATATCCTAGTGTTTCCTTGCCACATTTGACTCTGTGAAGTAAAACAGAACAAAGCAAAACAAAGCCACGTCAATGGCATAATAGCTCTACTTTTTTGATCTTTGTCATAATGTTAAAATAAATTTCCTATCGACCAGGGTCTGTCACTGGATGTCATATTTATTCTGCTCTATTTACTGTGGTAATATCCAAGCACCAATCTCATATTATTTTAGCTACAAAGACTTTAAAATTAAGATATTTTGATATTTTTGTATGATTACCCTGACCGATACCTACCCTAAATCTAACCCACCTCACTCTCCTGACATTGTGAATTCTTTTTAAAAATTTTACTATTCATTTTTGTTTAATCTTTTTTCAAAACATTTTGAAGTTTCAAGGTTTCTACAAATTTTTATTTCTTTATGGTGACAAAATATTTGTATATCTTTTTTGGGTAGGAGTATGGTATTTCAACATATTTGTATAATATGCACATAGGGCTAATAAGCATTTCTATTTCCTCAAACACTGATGATAAAATTTTTATCTGTTGGAAACTTTCATACTATTCTATTTGTTTTGAAACATCTCATAGATCTTTATAACTAATACTTACCCTACTGCGCTACTAGAAACCAGAATTAATTTCTCTTGTCTGCTCTTTAGTTCTCCTGCTCTTAACCTCTTTCTCTCTCCTCTCTCTTCTCCTTCCAGTTTCTAGTGACCATTGTTCCATTGTACCCTTCTATGAGATTGACTTTCTGGTTCCCAAAAATGAAAACATAAAGTATTGGTCTTTCTGTGTCTGGCTTATTCCACTTAGCATAATGACCCCCAGTCCTACTCATTTTCTTCAAATATGCATACATATGTAAATCATATTTTCTTCATTTATATGTTAATTGACATTCCTTGGTTGATTCCATATTTTATCTATTGTGAATTGTGCTTCAGAAAACTTGAGACCATGATCTCTCTGATACAATGATTTAATTTTATATACATAGTTGTAGGATTTCTAGATCATATGATAGTTTTATTTTTATTTTTTTGAGAAACTTTCATACTGTTTTCCATATAGGCTGTAATAAATTCTGTTTTCACTGGTAATAAATAAGGGCTGTCCTTTCTCCACATCCTCATCAGCATTCATTTTTTTTTTTTTTTATAATAGCCATTTTGCCTGGGGTCATAGGATATATCATCATCATCATGTTTTTATTTGCATTTACTTGATTCAAGATGTTAAGTGCTTTTTCACAAAACTGTTGGCCATTTGTGTGTCTTTTGAGAAATGTCTATTCTGATCTTCACTGATTTTGTTTGGATTTTTCGTCATTTCTTGTGTTCTTTATATACTTGTGATATTAATCCCTTGTCATATAAGTAGATTTTAAGTATTTTCTCTTATTCTCTAGGTCATCTTTTAACTCTGTTAGTAGTTTCCTTTGCTGTGAAAAAATCCTAATTTGATATAATTCAATTTCTCTGTTTTTACTTTTGCTGCATATGCTGTTGGGATCCTGTCCCCGCAGAAATCTCTGCCTGCATTATTGTCTTGAAGTGTTTTCACTTTCTTATTTCACAATTTCGTTTAGGGCTTTGATCCCTTTTGAGTTGATGTTTATGAATGATGAGAAATAGGATTCTCATTTTATTCTTCTGCTTGTGTATATCCAGTTTTTTCCACTTTATTTATTTAAAATTAATTTCTTCAATGTCTTCTTCAAGAATCCGTAGGTTATATGTATGTGGATCAATTTCTTCCTTCTTTATTGTGTGCCATTGTTCTATGAGTTGGTTTCACACTGGTATCATGCTTTTTCTTTATTATACCTTCATAATATGTTTTATAATCAAGTATCATGATGCATTGTTCTTTTTTTTTTTTTAGTTTCCATTTCATTCATTTTTAGTTGTTTTTACTTTTTACTCAGTATCACTTTGCTTTTTCTGAAACTTTTGTATTTCCATATGAATTTTTGGATTTTCTATTTCTGTGGGGATTTTGATGAGGATTGCATTGAATCTATAGACTGCTTTGGGAACTGTGGGCATTTTAATAACATTAATTTATCTAGTCCATGAACATGGGATACATTGTCATTTTTGTATCTTCCATAATTTATTTTATCAATGTTTTATACATTTGCTTGTAGAGATCTTTGTTTTTTAAATTAAATTCATATAATATGTTTTATTTTTTGTAGATATTGTGAATGATAATTTTTTTATTTCTTTGTCAGGAAGTTCACTATTTGTGTTTTTAAAACTAGTGTTTTTAGGAAGTTGTTTTTGTATTACATAAGTTTATTGAGTTTCTTTCTCAGTCTAACAGCTTTTTAGTGGAGTATTTAGGTTTCTCTATGCATAAAATCATGCCAACTGCAAACATGGATAATTTGAATTCCTCCTTTCCAAAGTGGATGACTTTTCTTCCTTTTTGCCTAACTGTTCTCACTATGACTCCCAATTCTATATTGAGAAAGAGTAGTGAAAGTAGACATCCATGCCTTGTTCTAGATCTTAGATGAACATATCATATTTTACTTGTTTGTGTAGTATCAGTTAAGTTCATATGCAGGCTTGTATATTTTGAGACCTGTTCTTTCTACTTATAATTTGTTGAAAGCTTTCATCATAAAAAGATGTTGAATCTCATTCAATGCTTTTTCTGTATTTATTGCGATGTTCATACATTTTTAAATTTTTCTGTTGATGAAATATATTTGCTGATGTGTAGCTGTGAAGCTTATCTTTTCACCGAGATGAAGCTCACTTGATCTTTTTGGTGTGTCATTTAAGTCTCTTCATATTTATTTGAGAATATTTTGCATCTGTTCATCTGTGATGTTCATCTGTAGTTTTCTTTGTTTTCATGTCTTTCTCTGGTTTTGATGTCATGGTAACACAGGACTCATGAAAAGAGCTTGGTAAAATTCTTTCCTTTTCAATATTTTCGCATAGCTGGAGAAGAATTGCAATTAGTTTTCCTTTAAGTGTTCTGTAGAATACAGCTGGAAAGCCATCAGGCCTTTGACTTTATTTGAAGAAAGACCTTAATTACTGCTTCAGTTTTACTACTTATTATTAACAAGTTTAGGTTTTCTGTTTCGTTTTTATTCAATCCTGGGAGATTGTATGTGTTTAAGACTTCACCAATTTCATCTAGGCTTTCTAACTGGTTTCTTTATAATTATTCACAGTGTTTTTCGATCCTTTATTTTTTCTATTATATCAGTTGAAATATCTCCTTTTTCATCTCTGATTTTATTTATTTGGCTCTTCTCTCTTTTTGCTTTTGATAGTCTACTTAAATACCTATTAATTTTGTTTATTTTTTCCAAAATTCAAAACTCTGCTTCATTGATCTTTTGTATTGTTTTTAGTTTTGATTATATTTTTGCTTTTTATTATTTGTTCCCTTCTAATTTGGGGTTTGGTTTGTTCTTGTTTTTTACGTCCTTGAAGGGCATAGTTAGGCTGCTTATTTGAAATCTATATTTTTTGTTTTGTATGCATTTATTACTATAAATTTTATTCTTAATACTACACTTTGTGTATGACAGATTTTGATATGTTGTGTTTTCATTTTCATTTCTTTCAAAACATTTTTTGATTGTCTTGTTAGTTTTAATCCCCCATTATTTAGCAGCATCTTGTTCAATATCTATTTATTTTTATATTTTCATTGTTTTGCTTGTTGCTGATTTTCAGGGTGGTTTGAGGAAACACATAAAACAATTTCAGGTTTTTAAAGTTTTTGAGACTTAATTTGTGGCCCATCATAATATCAATCCTAGAAAATGTCCCATTTGATGAGAACAATATAGATTCTTCTCTTTCGTATCTTTTATACCCATTTGCTCTAAGTACAGTTTCATGCTGGTGCATCCCTGTTGCTGTTCTGCCTTGATAATCTGTACTGATGAAAATGGGATGTATGATGTTGAAGCAACAACTACTATTGTACTAAAGTCTCTGTCTTTAAAATCTAATATTTACTTTCAGTCTGAGTGGTCCAGTGTTTTCTGTGTGTGTGCGCGTGGGTATATAAAATTGCTATATCCTCTTACTGATTTGATATTTTTGTTAATACATAATGACATTCTCTTTCTAAGGTTTTTGATTCAAATGTTTTATGATGGCCGGGGATATAGCTCAGTGGCACAGCGCCTGCCTGGCAAGCGTGAGGTCCTGAGTTTGATTTCTGGTACCAAAAAAATAAATAAATAAATAAATAAAATAAATAAATCAAGTGTTTTATGAAGTGTGAGTATATTTACTTCGTCTCACTTTTGGCTTCTGTTTGCATGATACATCTTTCTTTCCAATCATTCACATTCAGTCTATATATATCTTTGCCGTTGTAGGCAAGGTACAGTTGTGTCATGCTTCTTAATACACTTGACCAGTATATGATAGTTTTATTTAGTGAATGTAATCTATGTACATTCAAGGTTACTATTCATAGTACATACTTCCTGTCATTTAAAAATTATTTTCTGATTACACTGAATATTTTTTATTCCTTTCTACTATTTTTATTTATCTTTGTGGTTTGGTAGTTTTGGGACATGATAAGGTATATTCATTTTTCTCATTCATTTGTGTACCTGTTGTCCTAGTGAGTTTTATGCATTGATGTTTTTCAGGATGGCAGGTATCACCCTTTTTCTTTTATCTAGGAATCTCAAAGATTTCTTGTAGGGCCAAACTCAGGTTTTGTGCTCTGAGAAATAACTTGTTTCTCTTCATTCTAGAAAATAAAGTAATTTTGGTTGGCAAGTTTTTGTTTTGCTTTATTTTGTTTTTACTTTTCAATTTAGGACTTTAAGTATATCATCTTATTCTCTTTTGACCTGTATGGTTTTGTACTGAGAAACGGCTACTGTAGTGGGAGTTACCCGTATGCGTGCCTTGACACCTTTTTCATGCTCTTTTTCACAGAATTGTTCCTTTTTCCTGTACTTCTAATATTTTGACTATAATGTGTCTCTGAGAAGTGTTATTTGGATGAGTCTACTTGAGGTCCTTTAAGTTTATTTGATATTTCTTTGAAGACTTGAAACATTTTCAGTTATTATTTTCTTAAATGTTTTCAATTTTTCTTTTCTGATATGATTATTTCAATGGACCTGTCTTCCAGTTCAAAAATTCTTTCTTCTGCTTAGTCTAGTTTGTTGTGGAAGTTCTCTGTTGCCCTTTATATTTCACCGAGTAAAGTTTTCAGCTCCAGAACTTCTGACTGATTCTTTGCTTTGGTTTCTAACTCTTTGTCAGATTCACCATTCATATCATGGTATCTTGAAAATTATTTCATTCCATTTTGTATGTTCATCTTCTTGCATCTCATTGATTTTTCCCAAGGGTCATTATTAAGAACTCTTGTTTAAGCATTTAATAGATCTCATTTAGATTGGGATCAAATCCTGGAGAATATTTTTATTCCTTCTTGTGTATTTTTATGTCTATACATCTGTTGTAGCAGTCAGCTCTTCCTATTTTTATACAACAGCTTTCATGGGAAAAATATTTTATTCACCTGGATGTTAAGTAGAGTGCTAATTGGGTCAGTGACTTGATTTAGATTATAGATTAGGTGAAAAATGTAGTCTTGCTTTCCTTTGCTATAATCAAGCTTAGCAATGCGTACCAATGTAGCATGTACTTTCTTCAGCTATAATCATTTTTAGCAGTCTAGATTGCAGCAGTGCATGGCCATAGTTTTGTGACTTTGCATGCATGTAGGTTTTCATGCACATAGGATTTGTAATGCCAGCCTCCCTGAACCCAGGACATGAGATATGAAGGAAACCTTCTCCAGCTCACTCTGGAAAAACATGCGTGTCACGCATTTATTTAGCTGGTAGCCATGGTGCTGCAACTGCAGGAAAGAGATATGACATCTTCTAGATCCCAAGGGACAAGTGTAGGAGATTTTGAGCTTGGTGGCAGCAACAATTATAGTCCTACATTTGTGAGCTATGAAGGGGATCTTCTGTAGATTTCATGGGATGAGCAGAGGTGATGTCAGGGCCTGTGCAGGACATGGACAGTACCTTCCTCAAATCCTATGGGACAAATGTGAGTGACACTCAGACTCGTAGCACCAGTAATCACGGTGTCAAGGCCATAGGCTGTGGAAAAGTCCTTTGCGAGGTCTTAAGGTTGAGCGAGGGTGGTGCTAGGGTTTTGGCACCGATGTCTACAGTTCTGGAGCTGTAGGACATGATGGGGACTTCCTCACGTTCCAAGGAACAAGGGTTAGTGGTGCTGGGCCCACTGGTATCAGAAGATGTGGCACACGCTATGGAGAAGATGTCACTCACCCTCCATGGACTAAGCATGCGTGGTGCTGAGGCTGTTGGCTCAGGAGGGTGCTGGTCCTGGAGCTGGAACATGCTGAGCTTCCTGTTCTCCACTCTGTGAGATACAAACAGGAGCCCAGGCTACGAGCAAGGTCAGAGATCTGGCTGCTCGCCACAAAGGCAGGATGGAGTCTAGCAGGGACTCACATAGGTGGTCACAGCATGGGTTTGTGGGTCTGGAGCAGTGTGTGTTGCTTCTTTGGAGCAAAGTAATCACTTCGACCCCAGTCAGTTCCCCAAATAGATTCCTTCACAGCTTATGAAGACTGTGGTTTCTATCGTAGTTAGGACTTGCAGTTTGCCACTATGCTGGGGTTTGCGTGGACCTTTTCTCTCATCTTCTCCTGTATAGTGAAGTTCCGTCTAGCAGAGAGCTGTGGTTAAAGCAGCAAAGATTTTGTTTTTGTTTTTGTTATTTTTTTTTTCCCTCCTGCCTTCATGTTGCCTTTCTGCCTGTTGGGCCTGTTAAAGTTTCTTGTTACTCCTGTGCTGTTTTCCAGACTTTTCTTTCATTTTTTCTCCGTAAAATGCAGGCTTTCCTGTGTGACCTTGGTGCTTCTCTATGACAGTGGCAAGCACTTTTCAACCACCGTGAGCCTCTTCTTATTTATTCTTTCACAGAGAATTACAATCAACTTTTTGATCCCTTGAAAAATCAAGTGCTATTACTATTGGATTCCCATTGATATTATAGATTAACTTAGGAAAACTCACCTCAGATGGTGTCACATTTTCCTCTCTAGTGTCCAAGAATGTCTTTTCTTTTGTTCGAGTATACACTGTATGACTTTCAGGAATAATTTACCTCCAAGTTTGTTAGGGTTTTTGTTTGTGCATTTTTTATTATACTCTGCCTTTTTATTGTTTCACTGTCTTGTTAATGAGTTAACAGTTTCTTTACATTTTGCCTCCTACTATTTTTTTAAAAAATTTAAATAATTTTTATTGATGCTTTTGAGTTTCCCATGTAAACTGTCAGGGTAATTGCAAATAATTAATCTGGATAATACTTGCAAAACAAGAGTAAATAGGGGTAAAAGTAGTGGGTATGCAAGTCTTGTACATGACTATGTTCAAATGTTTTTAAAGATTTTCCATTAAGTAAAATACTTACTTTAGAGCTGAGTTGTACATAAATTATAATGTTAATAAAGTACCCATCCATTCCTTTTTTATTTAATGCTTTAATCTAAACATTTATAGTATATAGAAAATAATATGGAATCATATATTAATTTACTAAATTATATTAATATATTCCTAATATTAAATTATCTTTGTCTTCCTCAAAACACTTACATGACTAAAAATATTTATTAAATTTCATGGATTGTCATTTCTTAATATTTTATGTCACTTTTTTTTTTTTTTTTTGGTTTGTTTGTTTTTTCAGACAAGTTCTTGCCGTGTAGTTCAGGCTGGCCTTAAACTCATTATGTAGCCTGGGCTTGTCTCAAACTCGCAGAGATCCTCCTGCCTCAGCCTCCTGAGTTCTGGGTTTACAGGCATGTCACCACGCCTGGCTTATGTCACTGTGTTTCAGTACTTTATAAGGAAAATTTGCCTGAAGTGCTTTTCTTTCTTGTGTTATCTTTGAATGTTTTCACATCAGTACTTCATCTGATTTTCTATGAAATATTTGAAACTTTTTTGTCCTTTTCAGTGCACTTGAGTGGAGTAAGTGCTCCGATATTATGAGCTGTGTATACATGTGGTAACTTCATGCTGTGAAATCATCTGGGACTGGGGACGTATTTGAAATTTTGTGCTTCTGTGGGAACTTAGTAATTTTATTTTTTTTTCTTCAATCAGATTTTATTGGTACATTTTAGATATACATAGTGATCACATTCATCTAAGGGAATTTGTACCTGTATATGATATAACTTGATTCTTTTTTATCCCATTCCCCTACCCTCCCTTTGCCCCCTCCTCCCCTCGTTATTGACAAAAGCTTTGTTTCCATTTTTAAATTTTCCCTTCTTTCCTTTCCCCCTCCTCCCCTCCTGTGTTCCCCTCCCCATTTGAACATTTTCTTCCTATTTCACAATACCTAATATACATTTTGATCCTCATTTACACTTTCAGTTTCTCACACCAGAGAGACAATGCAACATTTGCATGTGGGTGTCCTATTTATTTTACTTAAGAGTATGGTCTCCAGGTGCATTCATTTACCTACAAAAGTTTCAAGCTTATCCTTCTTTATGGCATAGTAATACTCCATTGTATTAAAATACATCTTCTTCATCTATTAACTGGTTGATGGGCATTTGAGCTGTTTCAGGATTTGGCTATTACAAACTGTGTCACTATAAACATGGGCATGCATATATCACTGTGGTATGATGTTTTTAATTATTCTGGGAAGATACCCAGAAGGGGAATAGCTGGATCAAATGAGACCTCGAGTATTAGATTTTTGAGGAATCTCCACACTGATTTCCACAATGGTTGTACCAGTCTACACTCTACCAACAGTGGAGAAGGGTTCCTTTTTCCCCACAGCCCTGCCATCATTTGTTATTTGTTGATTTCTTGATAATAGCCATTCTTTCTGGGGTAAGATGGAATCTTAGTGTTGTTTTAATTTGCATCTCTGCAGTTTATAAATTTTTGGTCAAATGTTATGAATTGTGTTTTGTTTCAAGAAAATTAACATCTTATTTACATTTAAGAGGTATATTTTTATAGAGTTTGTCATATTAGTAATTTATAAAAAAATTAATGCTTTCATGACTATTTTCCTTTTGTATATAATGCTTTCTCTCTTTTTTATAAAACAAACTATGTTGGCAAATTTGGCTAATTTCGGTGACCTTTAGGAAAGACTCGAACTTTTATTAGTATTTACTTGCTTCTTGTTTACTTTCCTCTTCCCAAATTATTTTTATGGTTTATTATATGGAAATATGTTATTTCATTTCATATTATACCTTTGACTCCATGAGAATGTTTTAAAGTTTTTGTATGGAGGGTCTTCTTGTATATATTTATTATGTTTTGCTATGATTTTAATATTTATATTAATTTCATGAAATCAGAGAATGCAGTTTATATAATGTCCATTTAAAATATGTGTTTTTGCCTTTCTTGTGGCCTAACATAATGTCAGTTTTTTGGAATATTTTGTGTGCACATAAAAAATAAGCAGTTTTTGATTTTAGAGTTTAGGTTAGCCACTTATTTATAAAATAGCAGTATTAATTATCTTGGTTAGGTCTTTTGCTATTTCTTACAAATTTTTTGTAGTAAATCTGCATAGAGTTTAGAATTATATAATAATACCATGACATATTAACTTGCTTCTATTGCAATTTTAATCTTTTGTAGAGTGTGTTTTAGGACAATTGTTGCTGTTATTGGTATGCATAGATATAGCTAATTTCAAACTGTAATTTTGAAAATTTTCATAAATTTGTAAATTTATGATTTTATTATTATAAACGGTCCTTTTAAAATTTAATGCCATTTATTTTGATTGTAGACTATTGGTGCCATGTCTACATTTTCTTTTATATTTTTACTTGCCTGGTATATATTTTTAATCCATCAATATTTTTTCAAAGGCAATATAAATTTAATCTGCAATTTCTAAACCTTAAAAATTAAGTAATTGCATCTACTTTTAGATAGACTAGTATACAATTGATAAATCAAAATTGTATATATTTAAAATGTAAAATGTGTTGATTTGATATGTGTATACATAGTAAAATGATTATCAACCTAAGCTTTCTGATACCTATAATTGCACATAGTTACTGCTTAGATACAGGGGGAGCTTAGCATATTTTTAGTATACAATACAGTGTTATTAATTTTGTCATCAGGTTGTACAGTACAGCCCCAGAAATAAATAATCTTATAACTGAATATTTGTACCCTTTGATCCACATCTCACATTTTCTCCATAACCCATCCTCTAGGAAACATCCTTTTATTCTCTGCTTCTGTGAGTTAAACTTTATTGCAGATATAAATGAGATCACATGGTATTTTTCTTTATGTGTCTTGCTTACTTATTAGTAGAGTGTCTTCTATCCTCATCTATGTTGACCTAAATGGCAGAAAAGGGCATTAAGGCATTATGTATTTTATATATCTAAAGCTATATGTATATAGCTTTAGTCTTTCTTTGACAGATATTTATTTAGGTTGTTTCTATATCTTGGTTATTGGTGAATAACGGTGCAGTGGATATGGGCAGGCAGATTTCTTTTGAAAGTCCTGAGTTCATTTGCTTTTGCATATCCAGAGGTAGAAGTGGAAGAACATAGTGTGGTTCTATTTTTATGTTTTCACAGAACGTTCATATTACGTAGTCTATAAAGGGTGTATTAATTTACATTCACACCAATCATATGTAAAGTCTCTGTACTCTGTACACCCTCGTCAGGATTTGGCACAGTTTGTGTCTTTGTTTTTTTTTTGTTATTGTTGTTGTTTTATTTTGGTACCGGGAATCAAACTCAGGACTTTGTGCTTGCCAGGCAGGTGCTGTGCCACTGAGCTATATCTGCAGCCCTTGTCTCTTTGTAATAGTCATTCTAATATTTTTCATAACAGCCATTCTAATAGGTGTAAAGTGACTTCTCTTTGTTATTGTGACTTGCATTCAATTCATGACTGGAAATGTTGAGAATATTTGTGTTTACCTATCAATCATTTGTATATCTTCTTGGGAAAAATGTCTGTTCAGGTCCTTTGTCTGCTTTTAATCAGCTGTTTTTTGTTGATTGTATATTTTGTTGTAGATCCTTATTAGTTGTTGTCATCCCATTTGTTAATTTTTGCTTTTGTCATCTGTGCTTTCAAAGTGTAATGTAAAACAAGGAAACAAACAAACAAAACATTTCCAAGACAAATTTTTTAGAGATTTTACCATGTTTTCTTTTAGGAGCTTTATGGCTTCAAGTCTTACAGTTAAATCTTTCATTTATTTCTAATTAATTTTAGTGCATGGTGTAAGATAAGGATCCGATTTAATTCTATTGTATATAAATATCTAATTTTCCCCACCCTATTTATTGAGATTACTCTTTCCTCTGTGTCAGTGGCTTACTTTTTAAAGATTAGTTGAATGTACAAGCATGGGCTGATAGCACCTTCTCCTACTTTACATTGTCTAAAACTTTATATTATGCTATTCCATTTTCTTCCTAAACCCCAAAATCTCCCCTTCATATCAGAGTATAGGGTGAAAGATAGAAGATCAGGTAAAAAAATGTAATTTAAACAATATTTACTTATTGTTGATGTCTTAAAGAGGCTGAGTAAAGATTGTACAGCTTTTTCTAATTTTTTATTTATGTACAACTCCCACGGTCAGTAGGTCCTTAAAAAAATTTCTTTTTTTGGTGGGAGGAATTGAACCAGGAATTGAACTCAGGACCTCACGCTTGCCAGGCAGGCGCTGCGCCACTGAGGTAAATACCCAGCTAGGTCCTTGAATAGTGTTGAGTTCCCTTATTTGCAGTTCCAGTCTGTAAAAACACAAATTTTAAACTGATTAAACTGATTATCTGAAGTCTAAAACCATTATATGGTGCATTAAAACTGAGCCATAAGCTCCAAGTTATGAGGTGCAATAATTAATTTCCTCATTTCCTCACATTCCCATGTTGTTAAATGTTAATCAATTCCTGCTGTTTTAGAGGTCAGACATTTAAATGTTAGAAATAATATCCATAAGGAAATACATTTATTGATATTTAAGTTATTGAAAACAAAAGGATTGAGTGAGAAGCCATTTAACATAGAACTAAATTAAATTTACTTGATGTCTTCCAAGAAATGTGCATTTTATGAAAGCTATCACAGTAAATATCACTTTATAAAGTGGATATTTTTATTTTAATACCTATGGTTATTACCTACCAAGGTTTTCAGAGCTTGAAGATTTATTTGCTTTCAGGTGCTGAGTTTATATTTCTATACAGTATTCAGCTGCAAAATGAGCATATAGTTCTTTCCATTAATTCCCTTATTTAATTATCACTTCACTTGACAGCTGTTGACTGAGCACCTACTATGTTTTAGATGCAATACAAGTTCATCCCTCTGGTGATGTAGAGAATAGGACCAAAGGAAACTCTCACCGAGTCAGATCTCACACATTTTAAGGACACTATCTTTTAATTTGAGATAAATGGGGGCTATTTCTGGACTTTGAGAAGTGATTTCGTCTGTGTGAACTTTAACAGAATCATTTTGGCTGTTCTTTTGAGGACACATAGAAAAGAGAAAGACAGAAGCTCATAGCTCAGCTGAGCAGCTATTGGAATGATCCAGGTCAGCAGTGATGTCAGTTAAAATCAGCGTGGTCAAAAGAACATGCTAAGGGGCGTAAGAGATGGTCGAGTAGAAACGATTGTTAGGCAGAGTGTAGGTTAACCTTGATTGTCAACAGGATGGGCTTCAGCGATTAAAGCTCCCTTCTGGGGGGCTCTGAGACATCACCATGGGGCCCAAATCTAGTCCCTCACCCTTTTCCTCTGACACTGTTCTCTGTTTCCCAGCTGCCAGGATTAAGCAGTTTTGCTTCGCCACGCCCTTCCAACATGGTGTTCTTGCTTTGGAGCCAGCTATCCATGAACTAAACCGTCTGAAACTGTGAAACAAAAAACTGCCCTGCTTCTTTAGGTTGTGGCTGACAGGTATTTCGTCCTCACAGTGATAAGCTGAACAATACAAATAGAAAAAAAAATTAAAAGAAAACAATTTTCGTTTTGTCTGAGAAACTGAAACTCGGTAATGGCATTAATGACACATATAGAATTACAGGAGGAGGAGGAGGTTTGGGAGGGAGACAAGCAGCAGAGCTTAAGTTGAAAAATTGTGACATTGGATTTAAGGCTTGTCTTCTGGAAAGCCACATAGAGTTGGCGTGGACAGTTGTACATAGGGGTTTAAATTTCTGGGAAAAAAAGGAGCCTCGGCTGGAAATAGAACTTTGAGAATTGCTGCATATTGATGGTTTCCGAAGCTATGAGATGAAATGATTTATTTCTCCATGGAGTCTGTACAGTGAGAAAAGAGCACAAGACCTCCCTCCTAGGCGCCAGGGCAGAGAAAGATTAAGATTCGGTATCTGGTGCAGCTCCGTTTCTCACAGAGGGTGCCTGGTGCCTGTTGCTCACGTGATTCGTAAGGCTAACTAGTTCCGCACTTACTGTCTTAAAAATTACTTTTCGAACAAGGGCACCCTAGAATATGCAGTTGGTTTTCATTCCATCCCATACATATTGCACATGAGTCACAAGAAAGGGACTTAATAACTAAATAACAAGCTTTGGTTAAGAAAAACAAAATAGTTTTCTTCATGTAAATAGATAAACTAAAAATGAAAATTTCAAGCTACAGAATCATTACATTTCTTTTTTTGTGTAATGTGAACACATTTCTTTGATGTCCAGTTCTATTTATTTCTTGGTATTCGCTTATTTTCTATCGCGTGTACTGAAATTTAAAACAGTGAATCCCATGACTTGTGTTTCTTATTATATTTCCTTTATAATCCTCACACTGTCACATAGTTTTATGTTACATAGCAAATACTCAGTGATTATTTCCTATCTGCTTGTCCAGATGTAGTACTAGCCACCTAATTGACAATAAAATGACTTTTTTATTCTAGAATCTCTATAATCTCTGAAGCCTTTGAGTTTTTTGTCCTTCCTCCATTCAAAATTGATTTTACTGTGAATTATTTTGAACTATACTATGCTTATACTTTCCTTCTCAGGTGTTCTTTTGATAAATTTTCTTCCTTTCTCTTTGCTTTAAGTAGATAAGGCAATTAGATATAAATAATTTAGGTGAATTGTTATCCTTAGCCAAAATTACATACAATCCGTTGTTCCTTTAATCCATTTCTAAAACTTTTACCTTCAAAATAGCGCTATGCTTCTCTCAACAGATCCAAACATGAGTGTTATCCTAGCAAGTGGCCTTCTCAGTCTCTGAATCTAACAATGAATACATCCCAATTTCCTGCATCTTCTCACTGCCTTAGAATCACATACTGTCAGGAATCTACCCTTGCATCTTCCGGGACCCTCTCCTGTCATTAGGGAGATGCTCCTGTCCTTTCCATCTTAGAGTAACATTTCTGTATGTTTCTTCATCTCTATACTACTGCCATCAGCCTGATTCTGTCTCTTAATAGCCTTACCTGGACTGCTGAAATCTCTTCTGTCTGTTCCCTTCCACACGAATCAGAATTGTATATCTAATGCATAATTTATATTGTATTACTTAATCTTAAATATAGTAAGATCTCCAGCAGCTCACCATTGTCCTTTGTTCCAGTACTGTGTAAGAACACTCTTGTATACTAAAAGCAATTGTCAAGTATGTCCCTAAGGATTAGTTACTAATCATAACTGAAACATAAAATTTGTGATTGATTTGTATTTTTAAAGTTTAAATGTGATTCACTTGCATTTTTAGAAAGTAATGCTAGTCTTTTGCACCTCACATCGCATATAATTCTTCTGTGTGATGTTGATGGTAATGAAAACACAGATAAAATTTTAAAATTGCATGTAACTTATACTTGTATTATCTATATCATTATTTAAAGTACCTAGCTATAACTGACATATTATTAAAAGTTATAGTGGTTAGAAGATATAGTACATAGCGTTATGCATCTCACTTTCTGGAATTTTAATTTAGGTAATTTTCTCCTTCTATTATAACACATAGAGTGTCTTCTGCATGCAATAATCATCCATCTTGCCTTTTCCAGAACTGCACACACATATATACAAACACACACACACGACACTGAAAAATATTGAATGCATGTTTAAGTGCAAACATAAAAAAAAATCCTGTTATTTGAGAACCAATGAATCTGCCTCACAACTATCACCATTTTTTTTTGTTTGTGCATTTGTTTATTTTTATTGCACATTTGTAATATAAATGAGTGATGTTCACTTAGGGGAATTGGTACATGTGTTTAACATACCTTGGTCATTTTTAGTCCGTTTACCCACTGCTCCCTTTGTTTCTCTCTACCTATAGACTCTTTCCCATTTCAAAAAGTCTCCTGTCACAGGCAGAGACTTCCTGAATAGAAGTCCAAGAGCACAGAAGATAATACAAAGAATCAACAATTGAGATTGTATCAAAATAAAAATCTACACAGCGAAGGAAATCATCCACAGAGTGAAGAGATGATTTACAGAATGGAAAAGAAAATACTTTTGTTAGCTACTTTAGCTACTTTTCTGATTGAGGAATAATATCGAGAAAATACGAAGAACTAAAAAATTTAATCCCCCCGCAAATAGATCACCCCATCAACAATGGGCAAAAGAAGTGAATAGACGTTTTTCAACAGAAGTACAAATGGCCAATATGTATATGAAAAAATGTTCGGTATCACCAACTTTTTTCACTTTTTCCTCACATTTGTGATTTTGCCCTCTTCTTTTCCTGCTCTCTTCCTATGTCAAGTGTTTACTCTCCAAGGTTCATTTCAGATGGTATCTTCTCCATGAGTGTCACAAAATTTCCTCTTTTTTTCCTTTATTACTTCGGCCCTCTGCCTTCTTGTGCACTTCTGGACAGTCGTTCATGGCTTTTCTGGCAGTTGTCTGTGCATTTGTATCAACATCCTACAAGGGTATCAATATTTCTTGTGTATCCACTCAGAGCCCAGAAAACAGTTTTAAAATGGAACAAAATGTACTTTAACAGTAGAGATACTTAAACCTTTTACACAATGCTTCCTTTTCTCTGGCACAGAGAAGAAAATACAACTCTTACCTAATCCGGAGGTTAGATTCTCTGCTAGATTTCCTTGCACTATATTTTCTGAAAGGGCCAAGCGTATCTATTTTTATACAAAGATTGACATTAAGGCATTATTAAGATTTTTATACAAAGATTGACATATTAAGGCATTTACTGTATTATCAAAATAATCATTCATATTATAGCTGTTAAAATCTTTTTAAAAGCTGTGAGTTTCAAAATATTAATACATTATTTTCAAACCAAAATGGGCATACTTCCTGGCTGAGTATATATTTCTAAATATCCAAGCAAAATAAATGTAAGCCATATTATAATGTTATTTGGTCTGCAGAACTACATTTTAAAACAAAGCTAACTTTCTAAAAATTGTATTGATGCTTTAACAAGCTTACTTTAAAAAAATAGTCTCAAACAGTGATATTTTAAATTCTAGAATGATAAAGATACAAAATAAAAAATTTACTCTTGAATAATAAAGCGGAGTCGACATTAGTTATATATATATGTCCTCAAACTCTCCTGTGGATGTTTTTCTGACAAAACAAGGCCAACATTAAAATAAAGCATAGACAAAAAGGAGAAATTTAGATGAACATGTATTATTATACCAGAAGGAATACAGTGTTGAGAATTGTATTTGGGAATTACTAATGTAAATTCAGCAAAAAACACAAGTGTAATACGGTATTGAACAAGAATATGATAATATTTACCATCTTTCTCTTTACCATTTTAAAAATCTGAATGTATGCATAACATTTTTCACAGAGAAAAATGAAGCAAATCATGCAGGGATTTACAGGCAAAAACAGTGATATTTAAGATTGAACTATTGTGATATTTCATAGTTTAGACATACTGTGACATGGCAATTCAAGTAGATTATCTTTGTATTACAAATATAATATTTATAGATATTTAAATCCCCATATTCTTATCTGAATGTCATGAAAATGCTAGAATATATGTCATGATAGCTCTGTAATTCTAGAATCACTTTATATTGTCCTGCAGACGTATATTTTAGGGCTAGATAGTAAAACTCTGCAATGAATGTTCTAATTTCTGATACATCCATTTAAAAATTTCAAAAAGGATTTCTTTTATAGTTACAGAGTTAAAGAAGCATTGGTATGTACATGCTATTATAAAATATCTTGGTATATTACGTCTGTCTCCCTCAACCTTTATGAGAAAAAATATAGTTATTTTATCCCTTAAAACCATGGTATATATTCCACAGAGGTCATTCTCCAGCAGTCTCTTTTTCTTAAGAAATATATTTTGAATGAGGAAGCATTCTAAGTCAGACATATTGTACATATTAAACTGAGGTAGAAGCAAGGAAGATTATGGGAGGAAAACGTGACAAGTCAAATAATAAATTTCTTGCTTGCTGAGAAGGAGCAGAAAGGAATTTCAACTGTTTGGAATAGCTCCAGGTGGGAGAATTGCCCAGCTTTGGAATTTGGGATAGTTCAATGCCATATTGTTTTTACACTTAAAAAAATATATACACTGTTTGTTAACCAATTTAAAATCCAAAAGAACAATCATTTTTTTACCAATGGCAATAAATAAATTCAATGTGCCTGATGAAAATAATTTTAAAAATTAAGTGCTATTGAACTTTTCTTCATTAAATGTTTCAATACTTTTACATAGTCTAATAATCACACTCCTTGAACATCATAAGATTTTACAGAAATAAAACTAGAGTCAAGGTTAAAGGTACAGAAAAAATGTAAATTACACTAGCATTTTGCTAACAGTGGTACACAAAGGAGAGCAGGTGAATGGAAATGACTACAGATAGAAGTTTTTTTGGTTTTTTTGTTTTGTTTTGTTTTGTTTTTTAGAATTGCTGGGATATAGTGGTAGGCAGGAGGTAAGTTATTTTTAGTCAATATTAATATCCTTTTACATTATCTGTAGATGACATCCCTCCTTATTGTTTGGGGCACTCAGGATAGAGGCCTACTTTGTGTATGTGTGTGTGTGTGCGTGATTTCTGGGTGCTGGGGGTCAAACCCAGAGCCTTACGCATACTAGGAACACACTGTAGTTATGAGCTTATTTGCAACCCCGGTGGCTACTCTTGATAAGGTACTACTTGTCATTTGTGTATGAGATGCAAAAAATAGATGAAAATGCCACTTATCCACTTA
This sequence comes from Erethizon dorsatum, assembly GCA_028451465.1. Lineage (NCBI taxonomy): Eukaryota > Metazoa > Chordata > Mammalia > Rodentia > Erethizontidae > Erethizon > Erethizon dorsatum. The sequence goes on from CM051836.1 coordinate 18,786,974, forward strand.
ACATAAATGTTATAGCCTTCTACATTTATTTTCCTGTTATAATTTTAATTGTATGTATGTATGAATGTGGCATAGTCCAATACTTCAGTACATATGTATAAAATGTAATGATGAATAGAGTAGTTAGCATTTGTATCTTCTTCAATTTTTTTAAAAATTATGCTTGACACATGATAATTCTATGTATTTATGAGGTACAGTGTGACATTTTAATATATATAAACAATGGCTGATCGGAACAATTTATAATAATAACAGTTTAATCATCTACTTTATCATACATTATCTCGTCTAGATTTATAACACCTGGTGAGGCATGCTTTGTGATTCTCATTTAAATGATATAGACACAGCTTAGGTAACTTTCTTAGTTACTTTTCTCGTTGTTGAGACAAAGTACCCAACACCCAAAGTTAAAGGAGGAAAGGTTTATGTAGCTCACAGTTTGTAGAGGTTTCAGTCCATAACTGGCTGGCTCCAAGGCAGGGTGGCATGGCAGACAGACATTGCAGAGAAGAAGTAGTTCATGGTGGGCAGAAACTAGCAAAGCAAGCAAGGGCAGGATAAGCCTCTTTCTGTCCCTTTTATTGTATCCAGAGTACTGGGATTAGGGCGTTGCCAAGCCAATCAGTGGACTGATTTAGTAATCACACACCCTTAATCCTAGCACCCATAATCCTAGCACCCATAATCCTCGCACTGTACCATAAATGAATCATACACTCTAGATTCAGCCACCTCTGAAAAATCCCAACCTCTGACTACATGAGGCTTTGGGGAGACATCTAGACACAGCCATAACAGTAACTTATCAAAAATTGAACAGATATTAGGTGGTGAGCCTCAAAGTTGACTCAAAATTCTGCGATTTTCACTGTCCTGTTCATTGGTCTCATTAGATATATGCACCCCCAAAAAAGACAAAGAAGTGGCTGCTTTATATAAATAAAATGATGAGTTAATGTGCAGTGACGTATTGATCTAACTGGGCTTTCTAATTTAACATGGTTAGCATTAATATTCTTTTGGGTAGCTAACAGCAATTGTTGGCTTATTATGTACTAGATAAAAGAAACCTTTCTTCTAAGATCTTATTTCTTTCACACAATAACATTTTGTGGTGAATATTATGAACTTTTTATTATAAAGGAATGATATTCACAAGTCCCCATGTTTTAGAGAATGAAGGAGAAGAGATTTAAATTTATGTCCTCCTGACTGGATAATTCATGTTCTTAATTTGTAAATTGAAGACTACAATAACAACATAAATCAAAAGATGCAGGAACCTATAATATTTCTTTCTGAAACAAACTCAATTTTAGATTCACTCTGTAAAACCTGACTCAAACTAGTAAGCTTACATCAAAATTAACAATATCATGTTTAAAATAACCAAAGTAACTCACAAAACAATGTTAAGGAATAAAAATTCTGATATGATATCATAGTATAAACACATAAAAATAAACTTTATAAAAATTCCAAGATTCATGAGGCATATTGTAGTGTTAAATATACTTATGACATGTATCAGGATTCTACAAATAGAAAGAAACAACATATTTACTAACAAGATTTGGCCTGTGTGATTCTGGAGGCTGAGGAATCCCAAGATTTGAAGTCCAAAGGCCTGAAAAGAGGAGAGCTGATTATGCATATTGCGTTTGAAGTCCTATCTTCCAGCCAGAAGACCAGAGGGCAGAGAGAAAAATTCTCTTTTTCACAAATTCGTGTAGTATTTGGACCTTCAACAGATTCCGTTAGGTCCACTCATTTAAAGGAGAGCAAACTTCTTTACTTAGTCTCCTGATTGAAGTGTCACCTTTATCTTGACAAACTCAGAGTGATATTTATAACCAGATATCAAAACCCCATGACCCAGGAAAGTGATGTGTAATGTGTATCACATCCATCATAATACAGAATTTTGTTTAGATAGTTCTAGTGCCATGTTTGTGACTCAGAGTGATGACTCAAGAGGCAAAGAAGCAATTTTAAAATGTGATATTTTCCAAGAGGAGAGAAAATGTAGAATTCTTATACTTATGCAAAGGGATTTATTATGTAGGCTTAAAGTATCAGTGACAGAAGAATCCACAGTGGCCAACTGAGGGCTAGCAAGCTGGAAGATCCAGTAGATACTCAGGCCAAGAAGATGAAGTCGCAGGACAAGACGGATCAGAGATGCAGCAGCAGTCCAAAACTGAAGACCTGCATGCTCACCAGAGAGTCCCTGATGTGAATCTGAGTTGGGAGGCTGAAGAAACTTGAGGCCCATGTAAAAAGCTGATGGATCTGCAAGCTCATTTGTTGGCGCTCACCACATTCAGGGTGGGTCTTCTCCCATCAGTGTGGCTGCCTACATGTCAGTCACTCACGGACACACCCAAAATTGTGTTCTGCTAATCTGCTAGACATTACTTAATCCACTCAAATTGACATATCATGATCGATGATCACAACTAATTATATCATTATAGAAATAAAAGAGTAAAAGGATCTTTTTCATAGCTCTTCACTTTGATCACATTTACTGGGCATCTATATTTTGGTTTCTTATTAATTTAAGAAATTTGTAAAAGTGCCTTGAAGCTGGAATCCAAACAGAATTTAATTAATTTTAAGGGACTTATTCATCTTTGGGGGCATTTTGATTCTGCTGAGAAAAATTTATTATACGTTATGTAACCCCTATATTTGAAGTTCAAGATTCTAAAGTTAGATTCTTTGCATAATAATGCAAAGAACAGGAAAGATAAGGGTTTTAACAAGAAAGAATGTTTTGGTCAAGGGTGTGAGCCCAGAAGAAATGACGTTGCATGTCCTTAGTTGTCATTTCAGTCTTACTATGATGATGAAGTTAGTTTTTAAGTATCCCTTATTGAATTACAAAATAAAATTTTACCTTAAATGTGTCTTCTGGAAAAGTATTACAAAATCAATATACAGTAAGTAGAGAAAGGAATTTCAAAATTATGCTAATCAATTAAAGATTCAAAGACGCATGCTGATATAAATCTTTTTGAGTGCAGTTTTATGAGTGCTTGAACCTGGGAAACTTAATTTGTGAACAGTAAGATAATACAGCTAAGTGTTTAATAATATGAACAAACTGGCCCAACTTTTATCATATTTTTGTATGATCTTATGTCACTTAGTTAACCTTTCTGTGTCTCATTTTTATTCATCATAAACTGGAGAAATAATACTCTCTACTTTATGGAATTATTGAAAAGTTTAAATAAGTTGATATTTATGACCATGCTTAGCAAAATGCCCAATACTACTAAGTAGTATATTGTGTGTAGATACATGTATGTACACAAAAGTGTCTGTGTATGTTGTGAGTTATGAATTAATTTGAAATCTAAAAATGTATTAACTTTCCAGAGATAAGATCCTAAAATATATAAAAAATATTTTTCCACTTTACAAATGAACTTACAGTTCAGAGAACTTGTAGTTTATCACATTCATAAAGGTTTAAAAATCTAAACTGATTGTTAAAATGTATTTTACTTGTCTTCAAAATGTATTTATTACTAATTAAAATTGTTTTCACATTGTTTAACATGTCACACAGAATAAATAGGGGTAAAAACTGACTTTATAGTTTTATAGTGAATGAGACACCCTTCTACCAGTCACCATGTCTCTGGTGTCTCCAGAATCTTTTCAGTAATCTCTAGAGCCTCTTTTGTGTTCTTCTTACCTCTGATTCAATCAACTAATAAGTTTTCCATCTTATGTAAACCATTATGAGGGCCGGTGAGATAGCTCAGCGGCGTAAGCGCCTGCCTTGCAAGCGCGAGGGCCCGAGTTCGACTCCCGGATCCCACATACGAAAAAAGGGGCCGGTGATATCGCTCAGAGGCACGGGTGCCTGTTGGCGCACGAGGTCCTGAGGTCGACCCCCCGGTACCCACAAAAAAAAAAAAAAATAAAAAAAATAAAACCATTATGAAAACAAATTCAGAACCCCCCTTTCCACCAGACCACCAAAGTCTCCATCACAGATACACTGTCATGTAGAAATGCGTAGGTATTCAGCCGGGTTTTAACCAAGTCTTACCATTTACACACAGAAGTAAAAGCAAAAATAACTCAAAGCTCAGCAGTTATTTCTAACCACACAAGCTCATTCTTATTTTGAGTGAAAGTGCTCATAAACACAGCCGAAGAGACACAGTAAGCTCTGGATTACAGAATACAATGACGCCTTCGTAGTCCAATGAACCCCTTTTGTATTGCTATCCCTAATATGGGAGTAAGGTTGCACTGGTGTAACTTTGACTGTGCTCTAGTTTATGTGATAAAAGGAATTTGCATAACTCAGTGCTTTACATATTATCAGTAGCAAATTATTTGACACACCTCTCAATTATTCAACAAAGTGAGTTAGTGATAGGACACCAGAGTATTCCAAGAGCTCTGTTCAGAACTGTTTTGCTACACTGCCAAAGGTGGTCATGTAACAATGAATGCTTTGGGCACCTAAAGCAAAGCATATAGATTCACTTTTCATTTTGCCACTAAAATTATTTTTTAATTTCTTAGTCTGATGCTAGTCTACCTTTGGTTTGAGTTTGGGTTTATGTTTGACTTTGATACCTTTTTTTTTTTTTTAATAAGACCACAAAACCTGTAATTCTAGCAATGAGTCACATAGGAAATAAGAAGGTAAAGAGAAAGAAAGTGATTTATGTGAAATAGAAAGGAATGTGACAAGAAAAGATACAAATCTTTTCTGTTTCATATGTTACAAATTTGAACAAATCAAAGATTAAAAATCTTCTGTGCAATTTGCCTAAAGTCCCAATTCATCCTCAGATTTTTTAACACAACCAATTTAAACACTTTCTATTATCTCCTAGGATCAAAAGAATCAATCAACATCTTCTACAGTCTTATGGGTCCTCAATCATGCTTGCCCAAGGCAATGAAAATCAAATCAAAAGCCTCCTCTATGGGTACGGTGTTATAACTCAATATATCAGAAAATGCTGCAGTGGTAAAAAACCTTGCATAAAGTGAAATTCAAATCATGCTCATTGAAAACTCTATCCTTTCAGAGATTAAGTGGAGATTTTTCTCAATCTGTTCTTTTTCCTTCAAAATGAGTTTTTAAAATGTCAACCTGTTATTTTTTCTGAAGCAGAAGATTAATTTTGTAAACATTCCAAACTCCATGTTCTTTTCATTTTGATAACTTTAGCTTATGACATTCAATTTAGATAATTTTTTGAGAAATCAGGATTCATTCTGAAAATGATATGGAAATATCTAAATGCATGCATACATATCTTTGTATTTGCCAACATGACGATATGTGCATACTTGCACGTCTGTATGTCTGTATGTTAAATACCAGTGTATTTGTTTACAATAATAGGATTGTCCAAAAAGTAGAAAAATACAAAGATAAGACTCAGAACATTCTTTTTGTTTGTACTTTGAATGAAAGGTGTCAAAATGATTTGTCTGGGCTCTTTTATTGCACATACACCTGAGCTTGCTACTTTTGTTAGTACTGTCATTGCTTTTATCTGCTATTTTTAAAATGTATATTAGAAACAATTGAACAGGGAAGTTTGAGATTTAAATTTTTTCTGAAATGTAGGGAACTTTGTCTTTCTAATTGCTATATTGAGAAAATTTCTCTTTCTGCTACCATCAGTTCTGTAGGTAGTAGTTAGTTTTCTGTGATTCTGAAAGTGCTGTGTTGTCTATCTTATCATTTTTAAAAGCCTACATATAGATTCATCAAGGAAAACAAGTTATATATTAGTTTTTGGTCATTTATTAAAAATATGTAGGGCCGGTGAGATGGCTCAGCAGCGTAAGGGCCTGCCTTGCAAACGCGAGGGCCCGAGTTCGACTCCCGGATCCCACATACGAAAAAGGGGCCGGTGATATCGCTCAGCGGCACAGGTACCTGCTGGCGCGCGAGGTCCTAAGGTCGACCCCCTGGTACCCGCGGAAAAAAAAAAATGTAGTACTTGTTTAAAGTATAATAGTGATTGTATTATGTATCCCCTTACCCACTGCTTTGCTTTCCATGTTTCAGTTCCCCGTTTTCAAAAACGTTAAAAATATTAAAAGGAAATTTTCAGAAATAAAAAATTCAAAGGTTTAAATTGCATGCCATTGTGAATGATGAAACCTCACATTGTCCTGCTTACACAGGACAGGAATCACCTCTTTACCTTACCTACCTAAGCTCTATAAGATACCTATTCATTGGTCACTTTGTAACTGTCTTGGTTATAGCATCAAATGTTGTGGCAGTGCAGTGCTTGTGTTTAAGTAATTATTGTTTAGTAGGCTACCGGTATGTCACGTGCCTGTGCCTGTCATTTACGTCACTTTGTCTCATCACTTAGGCAATATGACACCCCACATCACCATCAAAAGTGTGGGTACAGTACACTGAAATATTTTGGAAAGAGAGAGACCAAATTAATGTAACTTTTATTATTGTATATTGTTGAAATCATTCTAAGTTATTGTTAATCTTTTATTGTGTCTGATTTATGAATTAAACTTCCTCATCATTATGATGGATGGAAAAAGGCATGGCATGTTTAAGGTTTGGTACTATCCGAGGTACCAGGAATACACTGGGGTTCTTGAAAGGTATCCCTCCAGCGAAGTCAGGGTTTTGTATTTCTAGCTGTGCCTATGGAGTTGGGAAGGGATGGGCTTCTCCTACCACCTTTTTAAATCTTAGGAAAAAATCTGCAGTTACATATGTAATTCTGGAAATATAAAAGGCCTCAGGCATTTGAAAGATTGGATCAGTTTTAAACAATTAGTTGAGCAATGCTTGAAATCATGGAGTTTTAACTGGTTTTATATATATTGCGTTGCATCTAATATATTAGAGCACTAATATTTCAATACATATTTGTATAATATGATTAAAATATTTTCTTTAATGCTGCTAACTTTTGGGTGAAATACTTTTGATGACTTAACAGTTTACCCCGAGCATCGCTCAGGCACCACGTTTGTTTACGTACGGACTATCCCGAGCGTCGCTCAGGCAGGTGTCATTTCACCCAATGAATTCTTGTACGAATAAACTTGATAAAATTGCATTTTTATATTTTCTGTTATATTACCTTATAAAAATTAATGAAAAACTATGCAATTTTGGTCATCCCTTATTTAAATAATTGGACTGGTAAGTGGTTAAAGAATATTTTGTAGTTACTTCAGAATTTTACATCCCATATGAAACTTCCAAGCTGAATTTTCTTTTTCTATTAATTTGTCTTCATGACAGCAATTCCTCCAAAATTGTTAAAATGTGAGAGGTCAAAGTCATCAATAGTCATCAATAGTTGATAGTTGATATGTCAAAACTAAGGCTAAACACATAAAATATAATAATGAAGTTGTATTTACAATAGTCTTTTTGCTGAGGTAGAATTGTAAAAGTACAGACAAAATTTAAATAATACACAAATTCACACAGGTTTTATTCAGGTATAATTTTATTCACCAAAGTATAGACATTCAATATATTTAGTACACATTTAGCATAATTCATTTATATAATAAAGTCAAATGTAGGAAGAAGGAATAGCTGAACAATACTCACACAGCCACTTATTTTACTTTGTGTAGTCTGGGAATATGATTCTATTTAATCCTCAGGTATAATTGTCCCTAAAAAATATTTATTTATAACCTGCCAAGAACCAGGCACATATGTTATGGACAGAGAAATACTCAAATACTCAGAGATACCGAATGACGTTTTCAAGGTTACACAGCTAGAAGTCTGTGGGGTTAGGATGCATACCAGGAGTGTCTGATTCCTAGCTCTGTGGGTTTTCTTCTGCTATGCTGCGATATTCGAAATAATACTAAAGGAGAACTTGTCTTCTTCACGTCCTCCTCTCCTTTGATATCAGTTGAAAGCAATATACTATCTCTATGGCCTTCAATACATCCTGTTTACACTTCTGAATCCTCTTACCTCTTCATTAAAATAATAATAATAATGCCATTACCAGTGTCCCAAGCTAATAAAGGAAATCTAATCATTAAAATTCCAAGTTTATACACTTTCTCACTCCTGTCAAAATCTAGGTTTCTATTCACCAAGAATAATCAGTGATGCTCATGGCAATGACAGGGTGCCGATCTCAACAACTCCCTCATATTTTCCATCAAACTCTTACTGATCCTTAGATTATATTTGCAACCAATATTCTTGCCATCGTTTCCCTCTTTGCATTACTCTCCTCATCCAATCGCCAGTCTCCGATGCCTTTGTGATCAGGAATGGATAGTGACTTTCGTGAAAAATGCGATAGGAGCGAACAAAAGAAAGACGTGATGTTCTAGGAGTTCATGTTTATACTTCATGTTAGAACTCACATGGTCATTGTTTCAGACTTTGTCACTCTTTAAACCAAAACATTCTTTCCCCGCCAGATTCTTAGCTGTGTAACCTGCTTTTTATTTCACTTTGAAAGCAGAAGCAATCAAAATAGAACTTCCAAATTTTCCGCAGACACATGAACTAACAGTAACAGCTGTGCCGGTAACCTCTGCCATTGCTTCTGTTATTATGGATGAGCTGCCTATGCCCCTGTTGCTAAGGCTAAAGTCTTCCCTTATGGGCTGAATCCCATCTCCCCTGGACTATGCAAGGGCATGTTCCACTTGCCTGCATCCCTTACACATCTTCAACTGTTCCCTCTCCTATAAAATCCTCTTCATAAACGTAACCACAGTATAATGAATGACTCAACACAAAAAGAGGAAGTTACTCATATATGGGAAAAAGGCTCCTCCCTCCTCCTCACCAAAGTAATCTGAGATGATTTTCGGCAAATCCATGAAACACACACACACACACACACACACAAACACACAAACACACACACATTTCTATAAAGAAACAAAGGATATACATTCTGGTATCTTTTTTGACAAAACAGAATAATATCAAAATTTGGAATTTAAATGTTTTACTTAATTCTGTCATAGAGCTCTTTTCCCACCAGAATAAGTACAAATGGAATACTACATTCTCCTCCTAGAGTAAATTTCAGTTATTCAAAAAGAGTAGAATGCCACACATACAAAATGTATTGTGTTTTAGTCAGGATTTACTATTCTTAAACTAATCATGTTAGGACAATTATTTCTGAATTTCAACTATTTTGTACTACAGTCAGTATTTTTCAAGTTTTAATTCTCATAAGCTCACAAAACCCTTATTAGTCTAGAGGTTCGATATCCCCATAGTTTTCCTACAATATGTAACATTCATTTGCTGAACCTTTTAAAAATGAGTATATTGTTCCTATAGGTAAAATCATTGAAGCAGGTAAGGAAATTTGCCATGCAGTGCCTTCCTCTTTTAGATTGTACATGGCTGCATGTTTTTTCTTAAGTTCTATTATGTTTGGATTTGTTTTTATTGTTAAAGACAGTTATAATCTATTATATTATTGCATATAGAGAAACAACACAAACCAAAGTGAATAGAGCACATTTTCTTCCAAGACAAAAATAAGCAGGATTTAATTTTATTTTACAGAGACATAATGATGTTTTTGTTTAGTTGTTATTGGCTTGTGCTCTAGGCTGACCTTGAAGTTGCTATGTAGTCTAGGCTGGCCTCAAACTCACAGTCCTTCCTCAGCTTCCTGAATGCAGGCCTGAATCATCATATTTGGCTAAGATTATTGATACTCAAATAATTTTAAGATAGAATATTCTCTCCAGTCTTGACTTTATGTAATTTTCATTAAAAAAAACAAAATAAAATAAATCTTATTCCCTGTCTACTCATTTCCAGTTCTTCTAATATTAGTAGTTCTTTTAAAATATTATCTTTTCATAGTTTAGTTGAGACTAAACTTGTACACTAATTCCTTTCACTTTCATCAGCAGTGTTATGTAGGCACAATAGTTAAAAACAGCTTGGTGGGAAGTGGGGGGTAGAGTGGAATAAAGCAGCAGCAATGTCAGCAGTTATACAGGAAATGGGAAGCTCCAAGAATGACTATTGTTGTTCAACATAATGGTTTGAAGCATAGATTCTGGAGCTAAATTATTTGTTTGTGAATCTTGACTCGCCTTGTGATTAATATTTCAAAAATTGCAAAATGAATTGCACTTGGTAAATTGGTTATTTGTTCAATAATTCTGTGTCTTGGTTTCCTCAACTTTAAAATGATGATGATAATGGAATCTGCCTCCTGGAAGAGATGAGATAGCTAAAGGCCTAAAATGTATAAAGCTCAGGAAAGGGATCTTCAAACACAGGAAGTGTGAAATAAGAAATCCAAAGGGCAACAGGGAAAACAAAATTAGACATTATAGCATTTTAAACTTTCTAGCCCATACAGAGAAATTAAATATTAAACATACCCATATGCCTGGCTACATTCAAAAGTAAATGAATACCATGTATTGACCTGAGATTCTATTCCTCAATACATCATGTCTTGCTTTCTACCAAAAAATTAAAGATACGCTGTTTTTAAAAAAACAGAATTTCAAGAGACAAAACAAGCATCAAATACAGACTCAGCTATGACCTGGCTTTTGGAATTATGATGCAGGGAATTTAAAAAAATTATGATGAAAATCTTAAGTGAAAAATCTTAAATTATGATGAAAATCTTAAGTGTTCTAATGGGAAAAGTAGAGAGTACACAAAAACTGAGGGCTAATATAAGTAGAAGAAATGGAAATTCTATAAAAGAATTGAAACAAAAATCTAGAAATAAATACTATAACAGAATTGTTAAAAATAAATGCCTTTGATGGATTCAGCCACAGACTAGCCATGGCTGAGGGAAAAAATAAATCAGTGATCTTGAATGTAAGTCAGCAGAAACTTTCCAAACTGAAATGCAAAAATAAAACAAAAATAAAAGAATCATGGGAAATTTCAAAAATATAGCAGAAGCATAATTAAAACAACACAAAGCAAAGAAAAGGAGAAGAGAACAGATGGAATATTTTCTGTTATAATGCCTGTGAATTACCCAAATTTAAAACAAATACCAGATCATTTATATAAGGAGCATAGAGCAGTGCAACTAAGGAGATTTTTTTTTTAAATTCACTTTATCATATTTGGACTTCAGAAGGCCAAACATAAAGAGAAACTCTTGGAAGGATCTGGCAGTTGGATCACCTAACTTGTAGAGATTTATGATAAATTCATTAGACCTTTCATCAGAAAGCATATAAGTTAGAACAGAGTGGAGTGAAATATGTGAAGTGTTGATAATGAAGAAATAGTCCAACAAGCTAGAAGTCAGTATTTAGGGAAATCTGTTGTAAATGGGAAAGAGATGAAGAGATGAGGGGAGGGGAAGGGAAAGAAAGGGAAGATGTAAGAAGAATTAAGACGTGTTATGTATAAGTATCAACCACAATGAATGTGATCATTCTGTACTATAAAAATATACTAATAAAAATAGAAATTTAAATTTAAAAAGTGAAGGAGAAATAAAGACTTTTTCAGATAAATAAAAATTGATGTAATTCATTGATTTTAACTAATTCTTCAAGAAGAAGAAAATGATACAGGTCAGAATTTTAGTTCTACATTAAAAAAATGTGTTGGGGAAAGATTATATGAAGGAAAAAATTTATTTTTCTCTTTTAATACTTAAAAATTAGAAACTCTATGGTAATAGTAGCACCATTGGGGTGATTATAACATGTAGATAAAATAAAAACAGTAAGGTTAAAAGAGAACAGAAAAGAGAATTTACAAATATGGTAGTGCCTCTGTTCACAAACTTAATTCACTCCAGGATTCTGGGGAAGATGGTCGGTCGGTTTCGTGTTCTTCAACTTATGTGGACTTTGCGAAAAGAAGCAAAATTTTGTGGAAAGCTTCTGTTAGTGAAGGGTTAGTATAGCAAACAGAAGCGTTCCTGAACCAAGGTACCTCAGTACTCATAAAGTGCTTGTACTACATATAAATTGACACACTGCCATTTAAAGGTATATTGAAATAGTTTAAAAGTATAATGTAAACTATGGAGAAACCACTAATTTTTTTAAAAAAGTAACTGCTTGTAAGCTTGAGGTAAAATGTACTAGGACATATAAATTAATTCAAAGAATGCAAGAGTAGCTATATGTAAATTTTACACAAAGCATAATTTACAAGAAAAATTATCAGTATTATAAGAAGGGACATGTTGATACATAGGTCAGATTTTTCCAAGAAGACACAATTTTAAATGTGCAGACATTTAACAAAATAGCATCAAACTTACAGGACTATAGTGAGAAATAGACAAATCCATTATCATATTGCAGATATCAGCAACAGTCTTTCAGTTATTAGTAGATCACTCAAGCAAAAACCAGTAAGGATGTGCTTGAGCTTGGTAGCTCTTTCATTTAACTTGATCTAACTGATATTTATACAATGCTACATCTAACAACAGCAGAATATGCATCCTTCTCAATCTTGCAAGAATACTCATCATGATAGACCACATTATGTGCCAAAAAATGTATTTTATATGTATAAAAGGTTTCATATCTTTCATCATATAAAGTATATTTTCAGGCAATGTGTGATTAAATAAGAAATCAATATCTAGAAGATAGCTGGGAAATCCCCCAAATATTTGGTCAATAAACAACACACTTGTAACAGAGCAAGGAATAAAGGTATCCTGAGATACCTAAATGTTTTTTTCAAATATCCAAAAATAGGTAAAGTGAGAATACAAAGAGAATTTAAAGTTTGTGGGACTTACTGTGCACAGTGCTGAGATAGGATTTTACATCATCAAATTCATATACTGGAAATGGAGGAAGTTAAAAAATCAATTATATAAGATTTTACCTTGAGAAATTATAGTAATTTAAGCCTAACCAATCAGGAAAATAAATCATAATACATTAGAGCAGAAATCAGTAAAATTGAAAAGAGGAAAACAATATAGAAAACCAATAAAATAAAAAGCTCTTTGTTAAGATCAGTACAATTGATAAGTAACTAATCAGGGTATAAAAAATAGACAAAAGACCAATGAACAATATCAGAAATGGAAGAAATGTCATAACTACTAAGCCTGGAGACAAATCAAAGCACAGGAGAGAATTCTATGATTAACTCTATGCCATTAAATTTGATAACTTATATGAAACGTACCAATTCCAAGGCATAAAAATGCATTAGTACTAAGAGTGAATCTTAATGCATGCAAATAGGTTAATATTACAATGATATATATTTAGGAGATGAGAGGATAACTGGGTAGGACCATAATGTGATAAAAATCTATTACAAAAGTATAAAATGACTTCATTGGAGAATACAGGGAAAAGGGCTGACTTGTGTGACTTTGGAAATGAGTGGAGTCTATACAACTAAAAGCAAAAGAAACTAAACAGAAGAACTCTACCCTTGCTAGTAAATTTCCCATGAGAGTGTGTGTTAACAATTCTGATACTGCTACATATGTATAGTGAAATTTGACAATTAAGCAAATAGATGGCAGATGGTGGGAGCCAGATTCTTATTGTTGGAGGTGAAATTTACTGATAGCAAGAGAAAAAGATCCAAATAATCTACATGTTAATGCATTAGCATTGGATTATCAGTATGTTTGATGTTTCTTATTATAGATATGACTGGCTATATATAGAAGTATAGATATATACACAGTTTAGTATCCTCACATACATTTCCTTGCTCTAGCAACTGAACAGATTAATTTTAGATGTAAGCACATTTGTTCAAAACCCAAATACATAATTAAAACATTTTTATTCCACATAACATCTCTGTTGATATGCACAAAATGTGTATTTGCCATATTGCACAAATAATTAAGCAATTATAATCTTTTCTGTGTCACAATATTAGAATCTCTTTTGTGTTGATGAGAAAAAGATTAAATTTCTAAATGGCATTGAGAATATAAACAGAAGTAGCTGTTAACAAATAAAGATATTTCAATTTTACAGTATTTCTACTCTACGATAGACACTATTTTCCTAGAAAATATTTCATGTGTCTATATACTGATCTGTAAAAACTAACATTTTTGCATGCCCACTTATACCCAGAACGTAGCATAGTAGAAAGAACAAAAATAAAAGCTTCAGGGAAAATAAATTATTAAATTAGAAAATATATAAATAATTGCATACACTGAAAAGCAGGAAAATATCTACGTTTCAATTGAGTTTTCTGCTTAAACTCAATTATCTTAGTTTAGACTATACATTTACCTTCCATAACATGTATGTATAGTGTGCATGTATTTATATGTAAATTATATAATAATATATATGTCTATTTCTCTGTTATTATACACTTTCCTCACATTAACATTTCCACCAGGGGGTGCAAAAGAGAATGAAATTGTGTTTATTGCATAATTTGTACTAAGAACTATTAAAAAAGAAAATTTGAAGCTGTTAAGATTATTGTTACATTTCAAGAAATTGTCATACATATGGCTCATTTTTGCTGACAAAATGTCACTAAATTCGTTTGGGAGAGGTGGTCCTACATAGAAGAGTGGTTAAAGTTGGTCCCTAGGCAGACAAACCTGGATTTAAATTTGGCTTTGATACTTACTTTTGGGTTTCATGTTAGGCAAATGATTTAGTAACTGTTTTTTATTATCTCTGAAACATTTCCAGGCACTCACCACAAATCCCAAATTCTGTTCTTCCTCACATAGGATTTTATTTTCTATTTGAAGGCAATATTTGAGAAGACCTACATTTTTAGTTAATAAAGTGAAGTCTGAATGAGACAATTTTAAATGCTTATTTCCGCTTATACCACATAGTGGTAAACGATAACAGCTCACACCATCTCTGTTTTTGCCTCTCACATTGTTGCATCTTCTTCCTTTTCCTTCTTTTTCTCTTCATCTTTCTCCTTCTCCCTTCTACTCTTCTTTCTTCTCCTCCTTATTTATGCCATCAGTACATATAAAATATACCTTCCAGTAAAATAGCTTTTGTTTATTGATGATATATAAAATGATTATTATATCCAGAGCATCAAGAAAATACCCAAATCTAATTACAGAGCAAAATCAGGTAGGATATGTGAGGTGGAGACAATAGTACCACATTAGTATTAGGCAAGTCTGTGGTTGAAATTCAGATGCACACAGTTTTGTGATACATGCCCTAGGTCATTCAGGTAGGAAGTGAGGAATGGAGCAAGTACAGCAAGTTTAAATGTGGGGCCAAGTCACCCACATTGTCTGTATATTGTTCAAAACAACTAGTTCCTTTGTTCAAATGGGAAGGCAAACAGGCAGGGGGTCAGGGGAAGGGAAAACAGATGAGAGAGAGAGAGAAAGAGAATGGAAGAAAAAATGGAAACAGCTTTTGTAAATGGGGAGGGGAAGAAGAAAAAAGGAGGGGGAAGGGAATGGGAAAAAAATAATTAAGATATATTATGTACCGTTACAAATTCCCCATGATAAATGTGGTCATTTGTATGGAAAACATGTACTAGCAAAAAATAAATGTTACAAAAACAGCTAGTTCCTAGTTAAAAACATGAGATATTAGATGATATGCTATTGAACATATTAAGGATGCCATGTCCTTTTTTACCCAGTTCGAGTGAGAATCTTTATCTCTAACCTGGCAATTGATATAAGGTATTCTTTAGATTTATATGTGTATATATATATTTTTTTTGGTACCAGGAATTGAACTCAGGACCTTGTGTTTGCCAGGCAGGTGCTGTGCCACTGAGCTATATCCCCAGCCCTAAATTTAGATTCTTTAGGACACCAGTTATGCCCCTCTTACACTGAAAATTGGTGTACTAGATGTCAAGACTCAGGAAGAAGTGTTCAGTTACCACTAGAAAATGATCACAAAGTATATAGTACCTATGAATCCCAAATATTTGGAAGGTTTTTTCTCAGGCACTTATAAATCTTTGATCCTTTTATGTACTATTCAGGGTATTTCCAACTTGTAAGAGACCTCAGTATTGCCTGTGGTTCACACGTCTTCATATCAAATTCTCATATTTTATTGTTTAGAGGTATACCTGAAAATCTCTCAAAATATTTTTCAGTTGCCTAAACTATCAAGATTTACTAGAGTATCTAATCCAAGCCCTTTGAAAAAATCTTGAACTTTAATCATTAGTGTAATCATTAGCTATTTCTCCATGAATGATGATATATTTTTATATTCCACAAATACGCTCAGGTCAACAGGAAAACAATATGGCTTCTTATGGTCTGTAAAATTTATATGGTGTAACTAATCTCTGTGCCTATTATTCCTTTATTTCATGCATACAAACATTCTATCTCATAGCTAGAAGAGGCTACTCATCCTCAGCCAGGAACACAACTAATTATTGTTCGAAAGAATTGTTGCTAACAGTCCAGTTGGTAATTCTCAATAACTAGAATCTTCTTTTAATGATTAATATTTATATTTTTTCAGTTTTTATTTTATATTAATACATGTTTGCGTTATGTGATGATTACATTCTTTGTGGGTAGTTGGTGCATGCACATAACACATCTCAATACTTCTTTATCCTCCTTCCCTTATCTCCCTCCCCTCGAATCTTTCTTTGTTTGTTTTTTGTTTTTTGAGACAGGGTCTTGCCATGTAGTTCAGGCTGGCCTTGAATGCAGTATGTAGTCCAGGCTGGCTTTGAACTTGTGGCAGTCTACTGCCTCCCAATTGTTGGACTACAGGTGTATGTTACCTTGAATGCTTAGAGAGTGATATTGGCTGTCAATATTCTGGTTCATGGCCACTGATGGGGTAAAGTCCCAGTGCCCATGATCCCACTATTCATCCTTGCATATAACACAATTTGCTTTATTGACGGAGAGGGGTGCTGTTGTGGAGCACCATTTTCAAGCCATTCCTCCATATTAAGAAGTCAGTACAAATCATCTCTGTTGGAGCACTGTCAACTAGATAGGACTCCCAACACAAAGCTACACTAAGGCAATACTCTATTTTATTTAATATTTAATCTATGATTAGGAGCAAGACAGATCCATGTGTACCTAAGCTTATCTCGACAAAGGATATTCAGTTGACCTTTCACTCCTGCTCAGAGCACAAAGCCAACTCCATACCAACTTATCAGTCATCACTTACATTAAAAACCAATTTCTCCCATCTTATATCACACATATTCATTGGCAGAATTTCCGTATTCTAACAAGGGTAGGAACTTTATATGTGATTTAAGAAACACACACAAGGTTTTCATGAACATTTTCGAACTTTTACTGTGGATTGCTATTATTTAAAAAGCATTTCCTATGGAAATGAATGATAATGAAAAGCACAGCAATTTAATATGCAAATATCTGAACAGCAACTTGCAGGTTCAGAACTAGGACCCATTTATTTGTCTTTGTAATAGAGAGTACTTCTCCCCAAGGCTTCATGAAGAAGTCCCAAGAACATGAACATCAACTTACAAGAAAGGATAATGATGTATTCAGGTCAAAGTTACATATCAAAAAAAATTTTAACTATTACAATACTGCAGAATATTGTAGTAGTCAGTCCATACTTAACAAAATGCTTGACACTCCTGAATAGCAATGATATTAACTTAACTAATGATCCTTTAAATGGGTATATAAAATACAATTTAAGCTACTTGCAACATGCGTCATTTTTTACTGCCAAAAATCACTGGCATGTGGAAACCAGAAAATCATTAGCCTTGATAGAAATAGCTAAATACCACAGGGAAGAGAACACATAATTTAGAGCAGTTAAATGACAATTGATGCAACCACTGGTGAAATGCAAGAAAAAAGCAGATACGATTTAATGAATGATAAATTCTGCACTAAGTATTTATGCATGCAAAGGAACAGAAATCTTTGCTCATTAACCAAGGCACTTAGTTTGTGAGCCAAAATGCTTCAGGCTGTAGCCCTAATTGTCATAAATGTTTATCTCTACTCAAGCTTAATTTAAGCTTAAGAAAAAAGGTTATCCTGAGTGATGAATATTCTACACTTTTTAATTTTCTCATCAGCCTAAGCCAGTTTGCTGAAATCCCTGTTTATGTGCTTCCTCCTCCATGAGGTCTCCGTGATGCCCCCAGCTACAACCAATCACTCTTTTTTGCCTCCATTATGCCCCACTCTTCTATGTCTATTATAGTACTGTGGTTAATGTTATATTTACAGGCACACCCCATTTAGCATTGCCTTCCAGAGCACCGATTTTTCATAGCTGTTGAGTAGAATGTCATACTGTGCTTTCCACAGTTTGAATGGCACTTGCCAATCTGTTTTCTTTATGCTCTTGAATCTCTTTGCCATTAACATACTTTTCTCCAGCTAGTGATGTTTTTGGTCTCAATGTATTGTAAGTTCCCCCATGTACAAACAAACATGGATCATTCTAATGTTAAAAGCAGAACAGCATGCAGCTCAGGTAGATGTGCACTGGGCTCTAGGCTTAGCCGTGCCACCATCTGAACACCTGTAAAGAGTAAAAAGTCAGTTAATTATCCCATTCTTGTCTATTGATTTAGTTTTAAATCTTTATGCAGGAAAAATATCTCCATAGGAGCTATCATGATTTTGATTTATTTCTCACATTTATGAAACCATCTTCTATTCCATTTCAAAAGAGATTGAAGTATATGCTTTATTGATGTATGTACCTGGGTATCCTTTAACATCAAGCACCCCCAAAACAAGGATCGTAGCTCAGTGGCTAAAATCTTAACTTTGTATCAAGGCCAACCAAGCAACATAAATGTGTGAAGAGGACAAAATTTGTCATTATAAAAAAAAGAATCACGTTAAGTATTAGCAACTGCTGCCTACTTACAAAGCAATTAATCACTACTAACCTATACCTGTTTCCATAAAGTGATATAAATATGATTTTCCCATGCCTTCTAATTTTTCATCAGAAACCACAATCTCATTTAATGATATTCTTAAATGTTGCCATTACTTTCAATTATAGTTATTTACAATATTGTACAGTTCAAATAAAACACTTGTATGGATGATGTTCACCTTATAAGCTACAAGTTGATAATCTCTGCCTTAAATATTTTTCTCCTTGTCTCTTTCTGTCTTCTTTCTTCCCTTTACATCTTTTTCCATACATCTCTTTCTTTGCAAATGAGTGTGTATGTATTCATAGGAGCATATGTGTGTCTTCTATAAAATAATGTTATCAGATATAAAAGCAGATAAATATAAAAAGTAGTAAATAATAATATTAAAGAAAAAATAAATTAGCACAAGTTCTAGGAATATTGACCAATATCTAGGCATCAATGTGGATGTATCTTTAACTTTTCCTACAACAATCAAAAAGAAATCTAAAAGTGACAGGACTGGCACACTTGGATAAACAACCAGATAATGAAAATGTACCAATTTCTGAAAGATTCATGAATTTTTCCTAGTACTGAATTCTGGAAAGAAATAAATTTCCCTATGCAATATCAGAAAAGTTTGTCAGGAACATCTCTATAATAAACACAAGCTTTTTGATCACTTGTATTGCTTTCCTCTGTGCAAGACAAAGCATAATAACTACCAAACTTAATATTTATCAAGCTTTCAACAAGATGGCAAAACAAAATCTGGTAGAGACCACATAACTGAACTAGTCTGGTAGAACTACTGGATGACCTAAAGACCTCCCACAACTCCTCACCCCCCAAAGTTTCACCACCTCCATTTTCTCCTCGTAGGGAACAAAGGTGTTAACACATGGGCTTTTGGTGGATGATCCATATCCAAACTACCGATAATCCACCCAGGATCTGTTCTCTCTGACTATGGCAGCCCATGTTCATAGAGTTTATTTCAAGACTGTAATCGTTTTGTGATATCATCAGTTTTTAAGTAGCAATAGTTTTGCTCAACTTTGTTCTGTGATTATTTCTCCATTTCTTCTTGTAGCGCAATTCTCAGGTGGAGTTTGTTTTTATGATATGCGACTTCATTTGCTTTCATACTTAAACATCGTCCTACTAGGCAGCAAACTTTGAATTTCCAATAAAAATCAGTTGAATATTTTTTATTGCCTAGTTTCTAAAGAAGTAAAGTTTTTCTTTTAATTTAATTCTGCAGTCTCAGACTCAGCTTATTTAGATGTATTTGTTGATTATATTATTTTTGAAATTTAAATATTTTTCTCAGTTTGTAATTTATATAATATAGTAATTTTGGTTGGTTAAGATCCCTTTGATCTAAAGGTAAGCATTTCTTCAGATTTAGAAAGTGGGAGTCTATTGATACATTTCTGTAATGGTAAGATAAATATTTTTTCACATTTTTAACATTTATAAAATTAGCTTTTGCTTTTCATCTGGCCCCAAAATATCACCACCCTTCAAACACAACAGTAAATAGTAGCATAATTGTCATTACCTATCAGATCTGGTAACCAGCATTTTTTGTTGTTGTGCTGTTTTGTTTTGTTTTGTTTTTGTTTTTGTTTTTCTAGATGTAATATTTTGTAAGTAGATTGACAACATGGTAAACTTGTAGTAGAAATTTGTTTTTAAATTATTTCAAATATTTCTTTATGAATTTCATACAATTTTGTAGCTCCAAAATTAAAAGTTTGTGCCCAGCAGATTATTTCTTATGTCAAGCAACGGTGAGATGTTACTGATTATCAAATTTAAAATAGATTAAGGGTAACAGAAGTTTTGAAGTAGCAACGTGGTAAATATTACAGACCTTGAAACCATGTTGTCTTTGTAGCAACTGTTCAGTCTTGCCCCTATGGGAGAAAGTAGCATCCAAAGACAATATACAAATGAATGTGTGTAGCTATATCCCAATAAAATGTAATTACAAAAGCAGATTGCAAGCCAGTTATGATTTATTGGCCATAGTTGCCAACTCCTGAAATACAAGATTTCCAGAACATGGAGAAATTCTTCGAACCAACCAAGGATTTATAAGGAGTTCTTAATTGGGCATTAGATATCATAGTATCAAAAGTTTCAAGCTAAATTTAATATAAATATATTAGTGTTTACTGTGTTTTAATTCAATTACATATTATGTTGCTTATTCGGTAGTTTATTTTTCTGTTACTAAATGCCTTTCTTTGTTTCACTGTTTTTTTATATTAGCCATGAATGATGATGGATGTCTATATATTTTCAGGTGCAAAAATAATGTGTGTACTAATTGTTTAGTTGATGAGCAAAGCCCTGCACAACTTTCAAGAGTTCTCTAATCTATTATTGTGCATATCAAATAGTCCTATTTTTGTCTTTAATAAGGTTGAATGGTTTAAATTTTATTTGCCAAATTACTGTCAGCAAAGTGCTATTAAACAAAATAAAACATGAGGAGAGAGTGTCAAATAGTTCTTCCTCTTGTTGAAAGCCTGACTCAGAGAAAAGCCTAACCTGTTGATGAGCATCTTACGACCAGTTGCACAGTAGGAAAGACAGATATCACTCTCATACAGCCTCTTCATTTGTTTCTCCTACCAGCTTTTGACAGGTTACTTTTGAACTCTACTTACGAAAATTTATTCTTTATATTGCATTTTCTCATTTTTAGAACAGCTAGAGTTTACTCTTTCCTTTTGTGATTCTGTGTAATAATCGGAATGTAGTAGAATGGGACCAAGCAGAGTGCTACCACAATCCAGACTCTTAGATTTTTTTAACAGAAAAAAATAATCTCCCTCTCACTCCCAACCCCATCTTGATAAATAAAATATTAGCAGTTGAGAGCTAATACACTTCAATTAGTTGCATGAAACCTGACAAAAGTAATACATGTGAATATATTCATGCAGGTTTAGCTAATAAAATTTTAAGGAAAATTTAAATTGGTATTTTTGGTATATTCAATTCCCTAGCTATAATTGATGAAACTTATGCTCTTTTAAATCATCGAGATAAAATATTCTAGCATATTTTATGAAAATTATAAATGGAGATTTTATAGTGAATCCTATTTCTAATTTTTCTTATTTAAACATTAATTATGTATCTCAAACATTAATTTATAATTATTTACTAATGAGGATTCATGTTATAAATTCAGGCCTGGAGACATTTTGTTTATTGTTTTAATTAATCCTACATATAGGATATTTCATTTTTCTTGGATTTCTTATGGCATTATTGGGTGGAGGAGAATGTTTTTCTTCAAGTCCAGTTCATTGACAGTCATTGGTTATCATGCCCCTGTAAGCCTAAAAATATATATAGGACAGGTACAGAAAAGGATCACTCTAGAAAATCATGTCTTATAATTTCCAATCCAATCAAGTTCAAATCAATTTCCCCCTTTTCTGTATTATATGGATGACAAAGCTATAGATGGAATTTCAATATCCACCTGCATTCTGTTAATTCTCTTACTGGGTTAGCACAGGAATATACCTCAACTTGGCTTATTCTGAAAAATAAATGTGCTATCAAACCTCTGTGTCTTTTGTGAGAATCAAGAAATGCAGAGTTGATATGCCATGAAAACAGGATAAAAAGTTTTTATTAACACATCTTTGCTCATAGGTAGTTTTATTACCGTCCCCTCATTTAAGAATGATTTATTCTGCAAAAGATTCCAGAATCATCTGAGAATTTATTTTACTATTCAGATCTTTAAAGAAAGAACAACTTGTTTTGAGGCTTAAGGCCAAAAAACATGAGGCAAGAGAATCTTGGGCATAGCTTGGATCGAGTATCAGCTCTTGAACAAATCAAGGGCTACAAGGGCTAGATCACTTGGTATTAAGATGGCTGCATTATAGCTAGGTATTATGTCAGGGGAAGTAGTTCATAAAAGAAGGACATGGCAAGTCTTTGATGAAGAGGTGGGTAGATACTGTTGGGCAGAAAAATATGTGTGTGTCACCCTCGTATGCTATGCATTTAATGTTTTTGAGACATCTACTATTGGAATTAAAAAAGGCAAAGTAAGTAGTGTGCTCTACTGTTGCGCGCCCTTGCCAGCAAGGAACACACGAAAGTGGAACTTGTTATTAACAATTTATTAACGCTGTACAGGGACCGAAGTCGCACCCAAGCCGGTTCTCAAGCTAAGCTAGCTTCTTCCAGCTTCTTCTTTTTCCTTCTCCCCCGGGCACTCTCCTATATAGGAATCCATCTCCAATCACCCTCTGCCACGAATAGCACACCCATTGGGCGCCGCCGCAGGGATCCGCCCGCTGCCCAAAACCTTCCCTAATAAGGGAACATAGAAATGCGGAACATAGGCTGATCAGCTGATAGGAAGCAGGCTATCCGCGCCATGTTGGTGGCGCAGTAAGAAAAAGGCTCCCAACACTCTACGTGATTTATTTTAAAGAAACTGAAAGAATTTCATACAATAGAATAATGCCTGACAGGTAATGAAAATTAGTATGACAAGAATCAAAACTTATTGCATACATTTAAGCCTTAACTAATCCAGCACCTTACATTTTATATGAGGAAGTTGACAACCAAAGTGATTACATGATTATCCAAGATCTCTTTATTTGTAAGCACCAGAAATTTTTCACCAGCAAACTCACATGTCTATCTTTTTTTTAGGACTGGAAAATTTTACTTAAGTATTTCCCATGACAGGGTTTTCAAAGTTTTGTCTCCAGATTACTTGAATCAGAATGATTAGAAATACACGTGTTTTGACACACACTCCCTACACACGGAATCATAAACGTCATTGACTATAGGCTGCGAAGCTGCATTCTTAACTAAGTCCCTGGGTAATTTTTACACACGTGGAAGTTTAAATACATGGCAGTGATGCACCGGAAGGTATTGGCAGTGAAGTATTTCTTTTTTTTTTTTTTTTTTTTTTTTTTTTTTTTTTTGTGGGTACCAGGGGGACGACCTCAGGACCTCGTGCGCCAACAGGCACCCGTGCCACTGAGCGATATCACCGGCCCCTTTTTCGTATGTGGGTTCCGGGAGTCGAACTCGGGGCCTCGCGCTTGCAAGGCAGGCGCTTACGCCACTGAGCCATCTCACCGGCCCAAGTATTTCTTAAAAAATAACTTAAAGGGATACTAGCCTAGGAAGGATAAAAAAGACAACAGAGATTTACCCAAAAATGACTGAAAAGGTTGGGATCCTTTTTTGACCTGTTTTGTATGTTTTCATTAACTAACTTCACTATTGGTCTTTTTCCTTTTGAAATATTTAAGTTTTTCTTTTTAAACACTAGAGAAGTTGATCCTAACCTTCAGAGATACCATCGTAAATGGAAACGTCAAGCAATAGTCCATGTTTTGGTCCTCACATTGTTATCTGAGTTATTTCCAAAATGTTTTTCTGCAACCATGTTTCTCCAAACTATTACTGAGTGCATCTGGGTCATTCCATTGGCTGATGTTTATATGCATCTTAATTTGTGAAACAAACTCTAATATTATTGAAAATAAAATGCATATAGTCATATAAATTTAATGGATGATTTTATTTCCAAGTTTTAAATTATTTGTCTTTGCTGTCTAATTACAGTGGTATAAAAATGTAATAACTTGGGCCCAGTGAGACAGCTCAGCTGCATAAGCGCCTGCCTGGCAAGCGCGAGGGTCCGAGTTTGACTCCTGGAACCCACATACGAAAAAAGGGCCGGTGATATCAAAAAGGGCCGGTGATATCGCTCAGTAGCACAGGCGCCTGCTGGCGCGTGAGGTCCTGAGGTCGACCCCTGGTACCCACAAAAAAAAAAAAAAAATACTTACTCATAGGCACATTATTATGGTGTTACTTGTATTTCTTAACTCTTTCTGGGAGAGTTTAAAGATTACTATTTTAAATTTAATTGAGATATTTCTCTATGCTACAAAAGCTATTCTTTTTGCAATTGTGTTTTGATGCAATTTGAAATAAAATGATGTAAATTTTAGCTACAAAATTATAAAAAACAAATGCATGAATTACTGGTCATTCAAGGTTGCTTTACCTCTGAAATTATGGTATAGTTTGTCTTACAGTGGTACCATATAGATTTCCATAGCTATACATCTTTAAGTTTGTTAAATATACTACAGTTAAAAACTTTATATTTCAAATTTGATGCATACTAAGATACTGAAAAATATTAATAATACATTAGCCTGAAATGCCTTAATTTTTATACCGCATGTAATAATTCAGTTTTTTTTAAACCTTTAGAATACTGGTTAAATGGCGTTAAATACACTTTTTCCATGTTTTTAAAAATACTTGTCTAGTCACACTATCATGAATCTAACTTTGTGAGTACATAATCACCCTTTAAAGCCTATTTCATTGCAATGGAGAAATAGATTGACTAATGTACATCTCTCTATTTACCTTTTGTATTCCATGGATTTGGGAAGTTTACAAAGTATTTTAGTCTCCAGAATATCTCCAAATCTAAAAGCAAACAAGCTCTTAGAAATTGTGCCATCAAGTGACTTTACTACCTATTTTATTTTTACAAATGAGAAATAAAAAATAATATATTGGATATATTATTTTATATAACAAATAAAATATATTATTTATATAATGTATATAAATAAAATGTATTATTTTACAGAATATATGTAAATAAAAGATGTATATAATGGTATACAGTGAAAACCTTCCCAGCAGTATAGTTCTTAAGACACAGGATATAAAGTACCTCATATAAGACTACAATATTATGTGATATGTAAGGTTAATTTCAAGATCTGTGATTGGCTTACAATGTAATTTGAATACCTAGTGTAAACCGTTCCACCATGGAGGGTAGGTGAAGATATTTGGGATCTTTACCTTGGAAGGAGATAGACTGTGTATTTGAAAATATTGTAGAGAATGTGGGGATGGTTGATTGGGAAAATACCACAAATACGTATTACTTTGCTCAATCTTTCTTTATGAGTCGATATCTGAAATAATATTGGTTTAATTTTCTTTGCATCATTTAAAAGTTTTCCCGTATAAGCTAAAAGATACATCAATGTATCTCCATTATATTTGAAGCTTTAGAGTATCTCTATCAGACTTCAAAAAAATGTACGATTACTGACATCATGTATTAAGAATGGTTCTTTCATTTTCAATGTCTAGGTTAATATGAGTTTGCATTTCAGAAATAATGTGACTTTTGACCTTTGAAAATCCATAGTCAAATAGAGCCAACAAAGTATTCTTTTCATTTTTCTATACCATGTCCTATTCAGAAACTAATACAAATTTTTGATCCTTTTTTGCCTACTGTATTATAAAGACTGTATTCAGATGCATATTGGAGATCCTTCAAAAAAGCTACATCAGTTATAATCAAAGAGAACTAGCCATCTATCATAGATCATCTTTCCTATCATAAAATATCTTTTCATTATAATAACATTGTTAGTTGTTAGTTGTATTTTATTTGGGGCATATTCACAATTTCCCAATTTACCACAATTTTAAAATGTGATTCAACTCTTCCTAGTTCCCACTGGCTGGACTAGGTTAGGCAGCAGTTCTCCCTACACAAACGTGGTCAGAGGTACTGTGCATAGCCTTGGACATGTGCTCCACAGACAACTCCAGTAAAAATGGTGAGTTTGAAAGCAACTCAGTTTTCCAGCAGATCATATACAGACACAAAATACACACTATACACAAAATCTTTAATGTCATGCATCACCGAAATCTTATTCTTCTAAAAGTCTGATTTTCTTCAAAAACATATTTTGCTGTCAATCTGTAAGAGTTATTCAAACACATAAATATATTAGCATGGGGAACTACTACTTGTCCACTGACTAATCTTACTACTGCTATTGCTTAAAATTGGGAAATATTACTGTGTGTCTTCATGGTTAGCTTAACTATATCACCAGTTCTTCTTATTTTCAAGGAAAATACTCCATATTGAGATCTGTTTACAAATGGTACTTAAGATTTATTCAAATACTTTCTAATTGTGGTGGGTATTTGCAGGTTGAGCACAGAGAACACAGCATGTGAGTAAGATGCAGAGGGTGTATAAGTCAGGGTTAAAGGTATTAATATCCCAGCAGTAACCCTAACATGCTACACAGAAGTGGCTAATTCAACTAATCTCTCACAGCAGAATAATCATATACAGTTAGAGGCATATTTTGTAAATAAAAGAAAATGTGGTACATCAAGGGCTGTGCATGGTGTTGGATCATGTGTTTTAATCTCCTTGTGTACAAATTCCTTCTCCATTTCTTTTTCAAGATAATATGTCCCAAGAACAACATTGCCTGACATATCGTAAAGTCCTGGCCTTAAATCTATATTGACTTGAAATAACTGTGACCACTTCATATTTTAAAGTATAAATCTAAATGTTATGAGGACAGTTTAACTTGTAAAAGAAGGATCTGAATTCTTATACATTTAGTCACCGAGATAGTTGTCTTGAAGTTCCAGGGTGTTTTTTTTTTCCAAATTCCTACCAAATAATACTGCTGTAGAATCTATCAGTTTCTACTCTTTCCAAAATGGCAGCTAATTTAGCACGCATAATTTGACAATTTTGAAATCATGTGTGGTTTATTTGGTATTATTTTTTAGAGTATAAGTTCTAATTTCTCCCACACATATGTTTGAGTGCCACCAAAGTAAAATTTGCAATGAGAGGTGATATTTGAAAAAATTGCGTAATTTTCATCTTACTGTTTCCTCTCTGGCTTCCTCTCTTCAACAAAGGAAGAGATTTCACATGGCCTCTCTTCAACACAGGGCCACACATCACACTTTGGCATGTACTATGTCATTTGTAATTCTGAGGCAATATTTCACAAATATTTTTAACACAGTCCTGCTTGTTTATTCTTTGAAAAGTAACTATATCCTCCTTTGATAATATTTGAACTTTCAAATTATTTTAATAGTATGAATTGCATAAGCATTTAAAAAAGCAGAGCGATTTCACTTTGACACACCCCACTGTAGGTTTTTCCTTAAAACTTTTTCCCTTGAGAATCACAACTCTACAGTAGTAGTTTTAATATGATACCTGCAAACATTTATGAACTGATCATTATTTTCTGAATATTAAAGTGTGGGTAATAATCTCTAAAAAGTTACTTAAAGAGAAATCCATTAAGCTAATTAAGGAAATTTTATATAACATCATCTAAATCTAAAAAACAAGCCTGTTTGTCAAATACTGTGATATTCATAGTAGACTTGTTTCAGAAAGGATGTTTCTTTTTATTTTGAGAAACTCTGATTAATTTTATTTTCAGCAAAGAGTGTTTCTTTCATGTGTGTAAAAATACCACATTTAATGTAATTCCATTCTTCAGTATACACAAGACTCATATGCATAATGTAGTAGCCCACACGCCATTCTATCCCAATTTATTGTTTAAAACAATTTGGTATTGGAATTCTCAGGGCCAGCTGGAAGATTTTTGAGTATTATTTTCTTTCTATCATATATATTTATTCATATTAAACATTAGGAGTCTTTGTGCATTTTAATTTTCAGTAATTAAATGCAGCTATTAAGCATACAGCATGAAAATTAAGCAGGTTTATTATTATACTTTATTTATTAATTTATTCATTTATTTTGGTACCAGGAATCGAACTCAGGACTTCATGCTTGCTGGGCAGGTGCTGTGCGACTGAGATATATCCCCATCCCCTACTATACTTTAAAAGATTATTTTATTTATGACAGAAATATCAGTCAGAACAACCTTAATGGTATTTCAACCCTGATGTAATGTGTGTTAGGTTATGACTAGATAACTTGTAACCCCTACAGTATCAGAAAAATAACTCTCAGATATTTTACCATTAAAATGTATTCATCAGCTACAACCTAATCTTTTCATTAGCGATGCGATTCCAATTTAAAAAGAGAATATAGAAATCTTCAGTAATATCCGAGCAGCGATATGTGATTGAAAATCATATCAACACACATTGCAATTGGTAATCTTGCTGATGAAAATGCAACTAAAATGAAAAAGAGATCATGCTGATGATAGTTTATTTCCTCCTGATAATTCTTATTTTGTAAGAACATTGGTCAATTTGACCAGCTGAGTAGAAAACAGGTTTTTCTACCACTATTGCTCATCAGATTTCCCAAGATTATTTAAAAAATTATGTATACTTATCTAGCCTTCTACATCTCATAGGTGAAGGCCAGTAATATCTAACTTTTAAAGTTCACATAAGATTCTATTGTTCAAAAGACTGAAAAATATTATTAAGCCTTAGTTAAGTGAGTATATGTTGCACCTGGACATTAGAAACACTTTGAGAAATAGCTTTCTTCATGTAAGTAAAAAGTAATGTGCAGACAGAATTTGGATAAAAATTCTGAGTTTTACATTTCCTCTTCTGTACCCAGACATTTGATTCAGTGCAGCATACTATTCTGGTGGCCTTACTGACCTTACTTCCTTTCCTCCACTGTCCCTGTGGCTTTCAGCACTCTCAGTATACCAGTCCTGTTATTTCTCCAGATGACCCAACTCATTTTGGCTTCAGGCTTGCAAAGCTCTTTTCCTGACTTCCATGCCCTTACCCTAGATTTCAGCTTGATTCACTCCTTGAGATTGGTTTGGGCCCTAGTCCGTCATTCCCTATTCAGAGAAACCCCCCTGGTCACCCTATTTAAAGGCTCCCGCCCCATTCCACTAAGATTAGGAGGGGTGTCTTGGAATTGAACCCAGGACTTCGGCACTGAACTTCATTCCCAACCCGTTTTTAATTTTTTTTTTTTATTTTGAGGCAGTCTTGCGAAGTTTCTAAATTACCCTTGTTGGGCTCATACTTGCAATCCTCCTGCCTCAGCTCCACTGAGTGCTGGGATTACACGTGTGCACCACCGCATTAAGCTTTAACTAAGATTTTATGCATCGATTTTATGGACATCATCACTATGTGTTCATTAATATGTTTTTATTAATATTTTCTATTTATTTTACGTTTCATCTTTACTTCATCTAATATAAATTCTATGCAAGGGGACTTTATTTTCAGCTTTGCATTCTGGTCTATAGTACACGTCAAATGAGTGTTGTTGGAAGAAGTGAATTAAACTTAGAGAAAAAGTCCAATATTTCTCTCACGATGCCTGATCTTGCCTTTGCTTAGAATTCAGTTCGTCTAACTCTTCCCGTGACAATCGTCTCCTTTCAGGCTCTGCTTCAGTGCCTTGCAAGTTACTTTCCTGAAATCCTTTACCCTTGTTATGTGTATCATAATATTCTCTTCATTTCCTTCTTAATGAGAACTATTATCTATAATGTTTTGCTTGTATTTTATTTATTTGTTTGTTCACACTTATTTTTTTCCATCTGAATGTAAATTTTATGGAGGTAGCACTTTTTTCTCTGGGGACCATTACCATGTCCATAATTTTTAAGGAATTAAAAACCATCTGGGGAAGAGAGATCACCAAAGAAATAGATAAAGTGAATGAAAATAACGTATAAGAAATATATCCTAGTAGTTAAAGTAATATAGAAGGTAGTAAATTCACATCCCAAATGTAAGATCAGGAAAAGCATTAGAGAAGTGGTGTCTGAATGGGAAAAACTAAGAATACTTCAACAGTTTCTTCAAGTAATGGGCGTGTGAGTGGTGGTGCAGCTAGAGGTCTCCAAAGCTCTCCCCTCCATGCATCCGCAGAGAAAAGTGATGAAGAATGGGTCCAAGGAGTGTTTGGAGTAGAAGAAAGAAGAGGAGATGTTTGTGATGTGTTCTTGAGCAAACAGGAACTCTCCCTAGATGGAAACACAACATCACAGACTAGTGCTGTTTTCTCTACTAAGAAAAGTCAAATGCACAGGTGATTGACTGTGTATTTATTTTGCTCAATGCACAATGAAATATAAATATTTTTGTACAAAGGCTGTACAATGAAAGCACAGACCTTAGTATGCAAGCAATACTAGTGTCATCCTGCATAAAATTAAAACAAGGTTATTTTACAAGAACTTATAAGCAACATATTCCCCCAGAGTATCATCCATAAAAGATGTCCATAAACTTGGCATAGCTGGACTAAATGGACAATGATGAACTCCCCATTAGAGGGAGACCCCGGCCCTATTATCCTGTGTTGACAGGAAAAATTGATCGGAATCTCTGTGTGACCATGCAACTGCGCACACTTTCTGGCAGAAATGACACTTAGAATTGGAGAGAGGGAGCTCCAGAATGACCCAGAGCTGCACAACCAGTTTCTTCCTAAATTATTAAAAGCAGCGACATAAAGATCATCCAGAACAATTGGATGTCTTTCTTTTCAGTCATGGTGGATATGCACGCCCATTCCTATATGTATCTAAGTAGGTGTTAGAATATTGATGGTAAATCTCATAACAACAACTGAACAAGTGGGCCGGTGAGATGGCTCAGCGGCGTAAGCGCCTGCCTGGCAAGCGCGAGGGCCCGAGTTCGACTCCCGGTACCCACATACGAAAAAAGGGCTGGTGATATCGCTCAGTGGCACAGGCACCTGCTGGTGCACGAGGTCCTGAGGTTGACCCCCAGTACCCACAGAAAAATAAAATAAAAAAATAACAAGTGAATCTAAATACAAACCACACGTTTCAGATATACCAGTGTCCAGTAAACAAACATATCATTATGTCCAGTAAAATTATTAATAATTTCTATGTGTAACAGTTCTGAAAATAAATTACCTAAGGAACATGTGCACATACACACATACAGGATTAGGAAAAATTTTTAGATACATGTCAATAAGTACCTCAAATGTACCTTTCCATATTCTAAGTTATTCAAATCTTTGAGGTAGAAGTAGATAAAATATGCAGAGTGACATGTTTGCAATTTAGTCCTAATTTTATGTTTATGAGAACAAAAATTATTTGCCCCCAAATGTAACTGCAATAGTATAAAGTGCATGCAAGTTTTACTTGGTTCCTGCATACAGTAATAAGTGTATTTCACTTTTGTACATTATTTTTCTACAACAGACACTATTTTATAATACAGTCATGGCACTAGGATATATAAGTTCATCAGTGAAATAAAAATGCATGTTTCAGGAGCAGTAAAGGCAATATTTTTAAGCAAATCTTGATTTTTTATTTTTTTGAGATGAACAGTGCTAAGTTTTTAAACTGAGTCACTTAAGATAGGAATTTCTAGGGGTAACCTTATTACCATGAAAGCATAAAACATTCTATCTCTGCATTATTTATAATGTGAATATTTGAAGTCATCGGAAGACTCTACAGCCTGTAGTAAGCCGGTAAGCATAATATGCCTGTGATAGATACTTTGTGTTAAATAAAACAAATTAAAAAACAATATATAGTATGATCTTACTTTTATAGAAAATGGATACAATGCAGATGTATATAGAAATATATAGAACTAAATATATGAGCACAACATATAAACATTCATTCTGCAATTATATATACTAGTGATTAAACAAGAGAGTACAAGTTGAAGGGAAATGATTATATTTACTTTTTAATACATTTTAATTTTTGTTTGATAAAAAATAAAGCTCACTGTTTGGAGTTTTTAGAAAAAATAATTAAATCTTGATTCTCATCTTTGTTTTTTAAATGTGTAAACAAAATTATCCATTGTTTATTTAACTGGAATAGAACTCATAAGGTGAGGAACATAACTAAATCATCCCGTGATCTTCATTGTCCCATCCAGTAAATACTCTTCTATCATAATAAGCTTATTTCTGAAAGATTTGGAGCTTTTTCCTGTCTTGACTCCAATAGGAAATAATAATGAATTAGGGAATTATAAGCTTGTGTTCAATTTTTATCACTAGGCAACAGCAGATAAGTCATTCTGTATCTTTCCATCTCCAAGATCAGAAATATAATACAGCAAATTCCCATTTTAATGAAATATCATGTTAAAAAAGATATCTGTTATTATGGTATGAAATTGCTTATGTTTTTTTAAATACCAAATTTGCCTAATACCTTGCATTTCTCAGTACCTTGGCAAATATTTGCATGAAGCAATGTGCTTGAAACTCCACCGCACTTTCATTGTGCACCATTTGAATCTGGAATGTAGGAATCTCTTTAATATCAAGTAGATCACGTTCTAATTTCTATTCAGATATCAACTTTCTTATATTCCTCATCAGCCAAACTGGGATAATATTATTTTCTTGTGGAGTTGTTCTAAGGATTAAAATGAGTCATAAATGATATGATTAATGCAGATTCAGTGTATAGCAAATTTTAAATAAATATTAGTTCCTTTCATTGTTTCCCACCCCTTTAAAAGGAAACTAAGCTAAAAATCCTATATCACTTTCATTCACCTGGGACATTCATACTTTACACAATTTCTCTCCTACTCCATTACATTTCAGAATTTATGCATTGTCATTATTGAAGACAATTTAAGATACTAAAATACAGAATGCCCAGAACATAAAATTGGTACATTATGGTGCTGTAAGACAATCTTGTAAATTTTTACTCAGAGAACTTCAGTTTAAATTCTGACTTGCAACCAAATATCCCTGACCGTCTTATTTCTCATTACAAAGATAAAAGCAACTATTCAGAGAGATGGTTCAGTCTTTCGGTTAAGATCATGGACTCAGAAATTGATTTTCTTCAGTTCAAGTCCTGGTAACTTTACTTCTAGCTGTACGATTGTGAGCAAATTCCTTATATTCTGTACATGAATTTCCTTATCTGTCAATCAAAAATTGTAATAATGCCTTCCTTATAGATATTACTGTGAGAAGTAAATCAAATAATATTCATGAATACCTTGATATAATATGCATATTATTATAAAAGTTATAATTTAAATTGTTATAAAGTTATAATAATAAATTAAATTTTTATAAATTTAAATTGCTAAAAGTTATAATTTAAATTGTTATAAAGTTATAATTATTTTCACCATTATTTGATGTTTGAGAATTTGAATTAGCACATATTCATAATACTACACTGTATTTCTGATGCTTTGAGTATTATTATTAAATTTGCATGCTATTCCTCTTTCTATGGCTTCATTCTCAAAAACATAACAGAAATTCACTTGAAGCCCAGAAATGAAGGTGTTTGGGGTACTGACATGTGAAAATAGATCAGTACTCTGAAATATTAAGGTATTTCTACTTCACCTGAGTTATTAGGATCTTTCCTGCAGGAAATATTTCCAAGAATTTTTGAAAGTAAAATGAAGAGAATAATACCACCAAATAATTATTGGTAGCTACATCATATTCTTTAACCAAAAGGGAAGTGGGGATTGTCTTTTTAAACAATTAAGGTGTATTTCAAGGAGATTAAGCTATTTTTTCAGTAAAACTATTTATTGATAAAGCTAGCAAATAAATTCTATTTTTATGTATTATATAAAACACATGAAATACTAATTTTCAAAAATAAATCTAACTAGCTATCAGTATTAATAATTAGGTGAGTATTTGACATAAGAAAAGGATGAAGGAGGAGTTAGAGTGGGTATAAGGGTGGGTAATGTGGGAATGAACATGGTCAAAATACATTATACACACTGAATCCCCCCAAAGTATGAAACTAAGGGTGAAGATGGCACAAGGCAGGCTATGGGTGGAATGATTGAAGAATGTATGTACATGTATGTACAAATCTGCCAAAAGGAAACCCATTGATCTGTATAACCAATAGGTAGTAATAAAAAAGTAAGAAAACAAAAAAACCTTTAGTTTTTCAAATTTCTAAATTATAGGAAGAGTCATTTAATCTTAAATAAATTTAAACTTTTAGGGAAAAGAGAAAATAGAATAATCATAACTGTGACCTTTCTGACATAGAGATAGTCTAATTTGCAATTCATATAACCAGCATAATTTTACTTGTCTTTTTATAAACTTATTTAAATGTAAGTATACATGCCCAGCGTGGTCCTAATTGTAACTGGTATTAGACAAATAAATCAAATAAAGATGATAATGAACCAAATTATTAGGTACCAAAGGGCTTTGTATTAAACATGACGTTGACATTGACTCCTGGTGTAGAAATGTAAAACTGTATTCTTCCCCTAAATCCCTTCCCTGCAGAATAGAATCTATGGATAATAATACATCACTGCTCATGTTCATCTTTTCCACCAAAATTCCAAACACTTAGAGCAGTGTTCTAATTTCAAATCCTTGGTACTGGCTATTATGTTATGCTGTAATTGTCCAATAATTTTGCTAGAATATTCTTTTCTAGGATTTCTTATGGCCTCTTAGGTTAAATGTTATAGCATACAAGTCTAATTGTACTCTTACAAAATTAAAAGACACAATGAAAAGGAAGATATATGTACTATATATTTACATGTCCATTCCATTTATTTTATTGAACTTTAGAAGCCTTAGTTTTTAATGGAATACAATTTTATCTTAGTAGTTACTGACTATCATCTATAGAGCCCTTGATTTTTCCTAAGTATATGATGGAAATGTATAGCCCTCCCTATTCAACATTAAAGGTGATTTCACCAGCTCTTTTTCCATGCTTCATTCTATACTGTTTTTCACATACATGTTATTAAACCATATTGAAACACAATGATGGTCCAGATACTACATCCCTTTCCACTCAGCATTTCTCCAAAATCTTTTTCTAAAATCCTAGTTCCATAAGAATCTGATAAATAGATTATATGTTCAAATAAATTACAAAAATTCTGTTTGCTCTATTTCAGCTTTATGCAGTAGATTTCACAGACTGAAAAATGAGATATAAAGAAAATTAATCATCTTTCAGCAATGTTATCTACTTTATTAGTCATAGGGATGGTTATTTTGTCAGGGTTCATCAAGGCTTATGGGGCCACCTATTGGGAAATGAATTACTTGTTACACTTTGCTTAGTAATGTATTTCCTCTAGATATGTACAGTAGTTTCTTCTTTTGCAATATTCCTGCCTTGTGTTTTCCAATTTAAGGAATGAAAAGAAAAAAGTTTGTCCATGTTGAAT
Source organism: Erethizon dorsatum (assembly GCA_028451465.1). NCBI lineage: Eukaryota > Metazoa > Chordata > Mammalia > Rodentia > Erethizontidae > Erethizon > Erethizon dorsatum. The sequence goes on from CM051836.1 coordinate 18,822,882, forward strand.
CTAGACACAGTTTAAAAATATTTTTAAAAAAATATTTTTGAACTGCAATTAGTTGAATCCTTGAAAATATTCTGAGGTTGTATTTACAGATTTTCTTAAAACTACTAGTATGTTGAGTTGAAATTTTAAGGCTTTACTATTGGAGAAATAGAAATGCTATCTATGTTGCACAACACATTCTACTAGGGAAGATGTAGAACTCTGTTTTTTTTTTTTTTTTTCTTTTTTTTTTTGTGGTTACCAGGGGGTCGACCTCAGGACCTTGTGCGCCGGCAGGCGCCCATGCCGCTGAGCGATATCACCGGCCCCTTTTTGGTATGTGGGTTCCGGGAGTCGAACTCGGGCTCTCGCGCTTGCCAGGCAGGCGCTTATGCCGCTGAGCCATCTCACCGGCCCTAGAATTCTGTTTTTAACACATGAAATTTGAAAGGATAATTAATATCAACTATGTAGCTGAAAATGAGGCCTGTAGTGTAGCATGGGAACAAGCTAGGAGTCTTGAGAATAATGATGATATTTAAAGCAATAAAATCGCATGTGATCTCTAAGGGTGTTCAAATATAGTGAAGAGTTAGAAGAAGAAAAGTATCAGTCTGCATTATTCTGGTATTAGAAGGTCCATAATACAAGAAGGAATCCACAAAGACAAGAAAGAAAAAATAAAATGAAGAAATAGAGATTTGTGGATTTGGAAGTCCAAGGGAAGAAAATATTTCATGCGACAAGCCTTGATGAAATTTGGTATTTTTGTTTTTCTTGTCAGACAGGCTCTCCTGTGTCATTCAGGCTGGCCTTGAACTCACTATGTAGCCCAGGCTGGCATTGAACTCACAGAAATCCTCCTGCCTCAGCCTCCCTAGGCTAGGATTACAGACATGTGCCACCATGCCCAGCATGAAACTTGTTATTTTAATTGTATCTGTGAATCTTATCTTTTCATTTTCAATGTTTTGTGCATGTCACTATTTTTATTCTTAGCATTTTACTGACATACATTAATTGATAATTCAATAATTATAAATGGGTGTCAAAATAAATAAAATGCTGTGACATGTTCAAATCTACCCATTATAGATGTTTTGATAAGAATGAAACTTTAAAGAACTTATGGTCTAGCCAAATAACTAATTTACCTTTTGCACCAAAGAAAGAGAAGAAGAAAGAGCAAAAATGCACCAAAAATGAAATGTTTTTAGAAAGATTTAGAATATTAAGTATTTCAAGAAAATAAGCATTGGCAAGATTGCAGAGTATACCTAACGATTGTTGGAGGCATGAAAGAGCAAGTCACATTTTGAAAACAATCAGTATATAGATATATCCAGGGTCAGGAATATTACAGGAGAAAAACAGAAGATGGACCTAACAGGATAAGCAGGAGCCAGGATGCTGGAGCAGTTGCACATGCTGAAGTGTTTTTGAAAGTCCCTGAAAGCCATGAAACTTGATGGATTTTAAATAGTACAAAAAAAACTATGTATTTAAGCAAAAAACTGTATCGATAATATTTCGGAGATTAAGCAGGTAATTGGTAACATGAGTTAGTTATTGTAGTAGCTACAGGAGAATTCCTGGAGAAATAGTCCAAGCAAGAAAAGTACAAATCTAGAAAGAGGAATGTATTTATACTCTATTTGATAGGAAAGAGAAGGGTCGGACTCATGTCTTGGTAATAGCATTTGAGGTGGATAAATCTGGATAATTATCAGGTGTTAGTGAAAAGTAGAAAAACGGAAAAAAACCCAACTGTCTTGTGTGTGCATGAGTATATATCCTTTGTAAATGAAAACTGAAAAAAAGTAAGATCGATTCAGTTTCACAAAATCTGGGCTTAGGCTATGGCACATGTAAAAAATAAAACGAATTTTAACTCAAGTACTCAAATGAAAATTTCTTAGTAGCTTCAGAGAAGATGATACCACTAGTACATAGGTGATATCTGAAACAATGAGAATAAAGTAGAAAATACAAAAAAGCAATTAAAGCAGTATAAAAAATACATGATAAAACAAAGGAAGAAATTCTGATTGAGGATGGTATATACTAGAAGTGCACTGCAAAGAAGTATTTTGGGGGAAGAAAAAGAAGTAGAGATTTGGGTTCAAAAGCAATAGAAGGTATGTTTCTATATTTAAGGAATAATCATTAGTATTAAATAGTCCAAAGAAATCCAGGACAAGGAATGAAAATATGTAAAAAATGGCCACAGAATTTTGTAATGGAAGATCACTGTCACCTGAGAAATTGGTAATGTAATTACTTTTTACTTTATTGATAGTATTTGTCAATGAATATTAAGCATGTTGGTATATTGTTGACAGCTGCAAAGTGGTTATTTGTGACTTATGAGGTTATTTTCAGTGCGTTCATTTTAATCATAGTTAAAATAATTTAGACTTCCAAAGCTTTACAATTTTATTTCATCACTGGATCACTCACAGTCATATAGATTTTTTTTTTTTTTTTGTGGGTACCGGGGGGTCGACCTCAGGACCTCACGCGCCAGCAGGCGCCCGTGCCGCTGAGCGATATCACCGGCCCCTTTTTCGTATGTGGGATCCAGGAGTTGAACTCGGGCCCTCGCGCTTGCCGGGCAGGCGCTTAAGCCGCTGAGCCATCTCACCGGCCCATATAGATTTTTTTTTAATTGAGCTATTACATCAAGTGAATTCTACCTGATACAACTGAATTGGTAAAATGATAGCACTTTCCTTGCTAACTTGTCAGTATGATGCAAATTTAAAATGTTGTTAATTTTTTAATTTTACAAATTTAAAAATATGATTCTAAATGTAAAGAAATTATGCCTGAAACAACCAGAGCCGATGTGAAGTTACATATAGTACAAGTTAAATATCTTCTACAAACTGTACATTTTTCCATCCTTTCCATCCCATTTTGCCAGTTATTGGATGAATGTCTTTCCCTATACATCTTCTTTTTACTCTATATCTATTAGAAATTTTTAGATGATAGAAATATTCTAATTTGTCTTGTCCAATTTGAGAAATTCTAGTCACATGTGAATATTGAACACATGAAATGTGGTTCTGTGACACTTTAAGTTTAATTAAACTTAAATTAGAATTTGAATGACTGCATGCAGCTACCAATGAGTGATTTACTAAAATGTTGAGTACTTATATGTTAGGGACTATTAAGAGAATGTTGGTCCACTAATCCATTTCATTCTCACAAGAAATACATCAGATGTGTGTGTTATTCCATTTTAGAGCTTAGGAAATGAACATAGGAGATTAAATGGCAGACTTAACAACAAAACTGTGTATTTCTGTTTTGTAAACTTAGCAGTTACTAGTACCAGTCACTAAGTACTCATCACTAGTCTTGTAATAATACTAATCACTTAAATTGGTCTTATCAGCAGTTTCATCCACACACTTGGATGTGTTATGTCATTGCTCCCACCTTTCTGATTAAAAAACAGTCCTGAAAGAGGTTATATATGTTAGGAAAAAAAGGAGGAAAAGAAACAAAAGGAGGAAAAGAATCCTCAACAGGATAGGTTTATTTCAGAACAAATCGGAGAGGGACCATCCTGGTATTTTGATCACAGTAGTGCCTCTCCTTATGGGTCATGAGTGGAAAGTTCAGTGAAGACTACTGCCAAGTTGTGACTACTTGCCAAGGACAAGGTTTGAGTAAAGGTTGCCCAAGGACAAGTCTGGGAAAGTACAGGGGTAAAGGTTCTTAGCAATAGCAGGGCTGATTCACCGGGTGCCACTGTGCTGGGGTTGGGGTGGGGGCTTCCAGTGCTCTCTGGTCAACCTAGAACAGCAGTGGTTCAATTCCTTCAAGGTAACTTACCCAATGCAGGCCTGGTTAGAACAGCCAGTCACATGTCACATCTTGCTTTCTTCACTTGTCAAATATGAGTGTATTCCTGAGAAGAAGTAGAAGGATGGGTGTTATTCAGCTGGGTCAAAATAACCATGACAATATTTTTGGGTCTTTCTTTCAGTATTTCCCCACCCCCAAGAATAAGGAAAGAATAACTTTGACTTGAAACAAACATCCCTAGACTCCCCCCTCAGCCTTTTTTTAACCAACAAAGAAAAATACTGTTAAGTCCCACAGATAATGTGAATATTTCAAAGAGTCTCAACACTTACACAAGAACTGAAGAGTCGAAGAATGGGCAGATAGTCCGTTTTGAATTTGTTAATAAGTGACTCAGGTCAGAGCTCACCGCTACACTCTTTGCATTTATTAGAATGTCTGCACCTCACCTGCTTCTCCTTTGTTTATCACTACACCTGCATTCGGGTGACAGAGGAGATTAATTCTACTTCTAGAAGCAATGTTACCATTTTTGCAATAAGAGAAATGTTTCCTAATCTTTCTGTAGGAAATTTGGCGATGTTACTCCACTGACATTCCTGACTAAATATCGCTCAAATCTTAAGTTTTGGCAGAGCTGTGCATTACAGATTGATATTTTAATATGAGGCTTTCTTCAATAACTTAATAGATGACATTTTACAAGCTAAAAATGATTTTTTGCCTTCATATACTAATCTTGCATCACTGAAAATCTATAATTATACCAATTAAGAACTAAATGTATTGCCTTAAAAACACAATACAGTATGATTAGTTGTCATAACTCTAAATTTCACTGAGTTCGAATCATGATTTATTAGAGCTGAACTCATTTCTTCTCTGAGTTTTTTTTAATTTGATTGATTGACCATATTGTTATTTGGATTCTGACAGACCATGGAAGAATATTGTGCATGAGACATTAATCAGGAAATTATGCATCGCTTTCACAACTGGACTTTACTTTGTAATACTGTATTAGCTCTTAACATGCAAATTATTTTAGGTAATTACCTCATTTTTCAGCGGCCATCTGATGGATAGAAGTTTCATGCAGATTCTTCTGTGTAATTTAAAAGCTTGTGGTGATTTGTTTTTTTCTTTTTCTTCATAAAAGCACCAGTTTGAGTTGTCATGCATCAGATGCATGAGGCCAGTTATAGAAAACTCTTAATAGCAGACGCTCATTTTCCCAGTTCCTTTTAACCCTAATGGAAACAGGCAACTTGAGCAAATGTTCAAAAACTTCTCTTTCCACATTGAAAAATTTCCCCAGCATTTGTATTTTTGTACAGATAAAAACTGAAATACTTTCTAACCCATGGATAGGTTATGGTGTATATGTAAATTGTCTTTCTAGCCAGTTCAACTACAAAAGTTGCTATTATTTTCTAATTAAAAATACCTAAATTAGCAAATGAAAATTTCATAATGTAAATGAATGTCTCTATTATCCAGTTTTGATATTATATAGTGCAGCTATATATTCAAATCAATAGCTTCAATTAGTATCAATAATGATAAATTCACATAGGTAAGCTATTATTAATGTATATCATAGTTGTAGTTTTCAGAGTTATATAATGTATTACCAGGTCTCTAATCTAGTTTTAGTAGATAAATTCATATATATACGAACTGCCCAGAATTTTTAGATCATTCTTTCTCCATGGTTTTCAATCTAACATGTCATACAATCATGAATGTTTGTTGTGATCTTGTCTATTCAGAAACCTGCTACTGTAAAATAGCTTTCCCATAAATGTCAAGTAATGTAAAATTGAATGCCTATATTTAAATAGATTTTAACGGATAATAAAACTCCTGAGATTAAAATGGTTTCATTCAGGGAGGCAGACAATTCCTTCCGCAGTGTGCAATTTATGTGTCATGTTATGTAAAATACAATTTAAAAACTACTTTTTAAAAAGCACAAATGAAAGGGATCTATTGAATTAAAGAAAAAGAAAGCTAAAAATCTAGTATCCTTATGGCAATGATAGTTAGAAATGTGGGATCTAATGACAAGGTACAAACATATTTTCTAAATATTGCTCTGACTAGATTTGCTTTCTGCAAATTCCTGTGAGGGTTATTTGAGAGATTCGAGCTATCAAAACAGAGTTTTTGCTCACAACCTAACCTTTCTTCATTTAAGACAAAACAAAGGAATTAAAAAATTTTGACATGCTATGATATGAACCATAAAAGAAAATTGCTTTTCCACTTTCAGGCCTGCATTTGGCACCTTATCTCTGAACACTCAGTTCTATCGTAGCTCACAATTGGTTCAACAGCACAAAGGATGTATCTTGTCTCTTGAGATAACAGCTCCTGACAGTCTTCCACACGCTAAGTATTAAAATGGATGTGTAAAATTAGATAGCTGATAAATAGTATTGTTTTAGGAAGAGCGTTTTGAGCTAATAAATATTCAGCTGTCTTCACCATGGGTTGGCGGTAGGAAAGACAGAAGTAAAAATTAAGGTGGCCAAAATAGTTTATGAATGAGAAAAAACTGTCTCACTTGTGAGAGCGTGACGGAGTCCAGAAGAAGAGGCAAACATGAAATGCCCATCCGACCAACGCCAACCCAGAATATATCCGAAGGCAAGTTTTGGTAAATCAAATTCCTGTAGTGGGGAAGACACAGTGGGAAAAGTGATGTGAACAGGAAAGGTCTCTTCACAGAATATAAGCTTATGTTGGGTGGTCTGGGGAGGATTCAAAGATAGGGGGATAGATATTTTTTGTTTGTTTAAGTATCATATTTCTTATTACAAAGAAGAAAGCATGAAGCTGGAATTGTTATAGGATCTGTACTCAGTAATATTTGCAGGGATAGGGACATATTCGGTCAATATTCTAGTTTTGTCTGTGTTCTGACTTGATTATTGAGTTTTTTGTTTGTTGACAATTTGTTGGCTTTCTGGATTTATCATGGGTGGATGATTGGCTGGTATTCACATGATTGCCCAGCCTAGCTGAGAGTGTCACATAAGCCCCCACATAGGAAGGCTTCTTTTCTCTTCATCAAAACATTAGGAAGTGGCAGTAAATTGATGCTGAAAAAAGAAAAATTATATATTGGATTTCCAGTCAGGAAAAAAAAATAAGCATTTAAATATGTCCTATGAAGTACACTTTTATATAAGTCATTTCATCTAATTCTAAGAGTTAAATTGTAGTATAATCTCCATTTAAATCTACAGAAATTGATGGTGGGAATAAAGGCGGTAATTCGCTTGCAGCCACATAAACAATAACTTGAATGTCTGGGGCTGAAATCTTGGTCTTTCAAATTTTTAAGTATTTTATTTTTCTGCTTCAAAACCATAGGGATCGTGTGTACTTTCCATCAAACTGGAAGCCAGTGATGGTGTCATGGGCAGAATTTGAGAGTTCAATATGGGGACTGATTTGGAGGGATAACATTCTGAGTTTCTTCTTAAACACATTAAGTTTTAAGCAATGGTATGACGTTGATTTAACTATTCACTCATTCTTTCACTCTAAGGTTTTTTTTTTCTTTAAATTTTGAAACAGATGAAAAGTGGCAAATAGCAAAATGGTACAACTGAACAAAATGGTACAACTGAATTACCACATGGAAAGTGGATATTTTGTAACTCTGAAATAGGTTAAAAACATAAGCATTGCCAACATAGCAGAAGTTCCAGCCATGTTTCCTCCTAATTATCATCTATTTTCTATCAGGCAATGGTAACTGATATGTAGACCCCAGTAGCAATCATTTTTTTTTTTTTCTTATATTTTGCCACTTTAGTTTGCACCCATATTTAAATTAGTTTCTCCCATTTTTATGCTATCTAAATGGAAGTTTAAAAATATAGTCTTTTATTTACTTTATTTTCCTCTAAATTATGATTATGAACTTCACTCATATCTTATTAGTATAGTTTTTAATTGTTCTATTTCATTTCTCTGCATTGTTACTTTGAATGGTTTTTAAAATAGTATTTTTGTAGTTTTGAGCAATTTTATACTTTATGTTCACATTCTCCTACTGAAAGACATTTGTTTTCCAAGTTTGGTCATTTTATATTTGCACATTTTTCTTGATATATACATTTAAATATTTCTATTCAGTAGGGGTGAAATTTCTAGAACTGGTAAATACGTATTTTCAAATTTCAAAATTGACGCCAACCTATTTGCAAAAGTGATTGTGCACTTTTCATGATCTTTCTAACAACGCATGAAGGATGTGTTTGCTTCAGATTGTTGGTATAATTGTCTTAAAATTGTTTGTCTTTATTAGCAGCTATAGTAATAAAAATTTGTATATTATTATAACAGTAGTGTGTTTGGGCCAGTGAGATGGCTCAGTGGCGTAAGTGCCTGCGTGGCAAGCGCGAGGGCCCAAGTTCGACTCCTGGTACCCACATAAAGGAAAAAAAGGGCCGGTGATATTGCTCAGCGGCACAGGTGCCTGCTGGCGCACAAGGTCCTGAGTTCAACTCCCGGCACCCACATTAAAAAAAATAGTAGTGTGTTTATCTTGCCTGCCTCTGATTTTTTTTTTTTTTTTTTTTTTTTTTTTTTGTGGGTACCGGGGGGACGACCTCAGGACCTCACGCGCCAACAGGCACCCGTGCCGCTGAGCGATATCACCGGCCCCTTTTTCGTATGTGGGTTCCGGGAGTCGAACTCGGGCCTTCGCGCTTGCAAGGCAGGCGCTTAAGCCGCTGAGCCGTCTCACCGGCCCCTGCCTCTGATTATTAATAATGATTGGCATATTTTTACTCATTCACTGCCCATTTGGATATTGTATTTTGTTAGTTCTCCTGGCCTTTTATGGAGAGGATGGTTTTTTTGTGTGTGTAGATACGTAGATGTTAGTTGTATATTCTGGATGTGGGCTTGTTGGGAGTTACTTGTGCTGGTAGCATTTTTCACTGAAAGAGAATGATTAAGGTATTTAGAGATATATTAAAAGATTTGTTATTTTATGACCTGATTACAAAGGTTGGGAAATTCCACAATGTGGCATTGGTAAGCTGGAGAACTATGAAAGAAACTGGAATAATTCTATCCTGTCATTTGATGGTCTAGCATCAAGCAATGTCTGACAGCAGGATGAGATGGACCCCACATCTTGAAAAGAGAATTTGCCTTGCCCCCACCTTCTTGTTCTACATAGGCCCTCAAGAGGTTGTGTGATGCCTACCCGCACTGAGGCCTGATTGCCTTTATGCAGCCTATTGATTAAATAATAATCTCTTTCAGAGACACCCTTACAAACGCACCTAGAAATAATGGGTTGACAGCTGTCAGAAAAAGTCTTAGCCCAGTCTAGTTGAACACATTAAAATTTATGGTCATATATGTATTACAGGTCTTTTCCTACAATATAGATTATCACATCTTTTTTGACTAATAGAATTTCTTCATTTTAATATAGTTAATTTTATCGCTGTTTCTTGCATTAGTGCTTTTTGGGTACTGTTTAAGAAGTTACCACCTTGAGATCATGAAAATATCTTCCTGTATTATCACTTAGAAAATGTTTTATTATTTGACTTTTCACATTTCACTTAAATCATTTGGAGTTCATGTTTTGTAAAGTAGGAAGCAAGGATTTTCCTCTCTTCTTTCATAAATCCAATTGTCCCTGCACTATTAACTGAAATCATCTTTATTATCCACTGTTCTTCTGTGTTAGTCTATCATAATGAAGGGTTTATATATGGGTTGACGTGTTTTATTTATTTATATATTTATTTATTTATTTATTTTTATATGTGGGTACCGGGAGTCGAACTCAGGACCTCGCACTTGCCAGGCAGGCGCTTATGCCGCTGAGCTATATCACTGGCCTGATGTGTTTTAACTACTTTATTTTATACCTTTGTTGTGCTGGGTTATATTCATAGTTTGGACTACTATGAAGAAAGCTTCTATTAGCATCCTTATTTCAGGCCTTAGAGGACTTACATCAACTTAACTGATCCTTTAAAACAATTAGCTTTTGTTTTCATTTATTTTCCTGTGTAATTATTTATTTATTTATTTATTTATTTATTTATTTATTTATTTGTGGGTACCGGGGGTCGAACTCAGGACCTCGCGTGCCAGGAGGCGCCCGTGCTGCTGAGTGATATCACCAGCCCTTCTTTTGTATGTGGGTACTGGGAGTTGAACTCAAGACCTTGCGCTTGCCAGGCTGGCGCCTATGCCACTGAGCTATCTCACCGGCCCCATTTCCTGTATAACACTTGTATTTTTTTAGTTTTATTGATTTTATATAAGCATTTTAATGCTACGAATATTCTTCTAAAGAAGGCTTTGGCTGTATTCATGCATTTTGGAAAGTTATGGTTTTGATTTCCTTTAAAATATTTTCTAATTTTCTTTGTGTCTATTTCTTTGACCTTCAACTCATAGATTATTCTTCAGTGTATTATAGTATGCACTATGTAATATGGGCACAGTTTCTGACCTAGAATAAAAAATAGAGTAAACTGTAGAGAACAGGAAAGTAACTATTATTAATGCTTGATATTAGTCACAGAAGCAACTTAAAGTTATTTGAAGCAAATCCTTTGACACTTGATACCATAGATTGGAACACAATGTGGGAGTTATATAAATGTTAAATTTCTGATACCTAGGACAATCTGCAAATTCTAGTCTTCTTTTTTGCCATTTTTTGCTGAGTACTTTATACTGGACTGCCAGCACTATATATAGTATTTTTATACAGGAAAAGATGTATCTAATATTTTATAAAAATTATTATTTTTAAATATATAGCTAAAATACAAAATTATGGAATTATATACAATAAACCATTCATTGTTTAAACTACACAAGCAAATTTTTAATATAAAATATCACTAGGAAGAAACATTTAGTGTTTCAATAGTATAACTATTTACATTTTTTCCATAGAACAATGGCTTCCTTATTGTGTTGGTATTTCACAATTAATAGAATATAGATGGACTGCAGAAGAAGAGTGGAAAACAGTTGTATTTTTTTATTTCTTTCTTCAAACTAAACAGAATTACATGTGAACACTTTCATTTTCATACTTGGTCAAGATATTGATGAAGTTATTGGTATACTTTTATCTACCTACAAACATTTTTTTGAAGACGTGTATGACATGGTTGTTAGCTGAAAATTATTGTATATTTTGGGGTTCTTGCTTTGTTCGTTGGAATCAGAACGGCATTTATTCTAGGGTTAATTTTCTTTTCCACTGAATGAAGACCCTTCATAATATCCTAACCAGCATTCTCTGAATTATTAGCTGGTGGTAAAAGTCTCTACTCAATGTCATGCATAAACTCCAAGCGCTGCTCCTGCAATTTTCCATGTTTTGTTTTTGTTTTTGTTTTTTTCCTGTATGTGAGGAATTTGTTCCTGGGCATGCCCTGATTAATACTTAGCTGACCACTCAGAACAAGTCCTCTAAAGATCTGTGGAGTTCTGTCTCTGTTCTTCTCTCACTTCTGTAGTCCTCTGCCTTACAAATTCTAGACTCTCTGTCCTCTCTTTGAACTCAGCTCAGGGGACCACAAGGACCTAACTGGGATCCCTGGACCTAATACCTTTCTCCAACTAAGGCGATCTTAAGGCTTACCTCATATGTTTCCCTCACAGATTGCTAATCATTTTTGAGAAATAATTGGTGTCCTAAGTAGTCATGTCTTGCTGAGTTTTTATAAAAATCAAATCAGAAAAATGTACGAAAAAGCTTTGTAACCCACAAAATTTTATGCAGTCATATTGTTTTGCTAGTATATGAGAATCACTTGAAACCTTGTGGTTAAATAATATAGAATGTTTTAAATTTCTACATTACCATTATAAGCTTTATCTAAAAATTACAATTTAAAGAAAAAATGATGACTGTCTTGTATGATTATAGAACTATAAGCTCACCTTGATGGCAAAGAAAATTTGTACTACAGAATATCCTGAGCCACATATCTGGATTCCTCTTGGAGGCTCTGATTTGTTTCTGTTTCAAGCTTTCTCCTCATCATTACCCAATTATTTTTCCTTTTCTGCAATAATATCTTCTTAATATTTCTCTATTATAAATTAATCTCTGCTAAGAAGACAGTGCAATGTTTCCATTTTCCCTCGCCTGAATACTGTTTTTTAAATAATGTAAATACCGAATGTCTTTCTCTTTATGTTGCAGATGCATGAAGTCTGAAAGGGAGATCGGTGTTAATTTCCCATAAGGTAGGGACACTCTCAATTTTTTTTTATTTTCACGTGTTCAAAACTGCTTTTACAAAACTCGGTGAAGGGCTTCTTCTGAAAAAGTGGACCCGTTTGACATGTGAATTACGAGAAAAGCAAGCTCACACCCTTTGAGACAAGCTTTTCAAAGATCATGGTGAATGTCTCCTTTCAAACCTCCCTTTGGCATCACTCCAAATCCAAAAATACTAAGATTTTGAATAAATAAAATTTCCTTTTCATGATCTGCTCTCTCTTCAGTCACTTAAACATGCATGCTAGAATAGTGCAAATTACGTGATGTGCTTTTTTAATATTAAATATCGATAAGTACATTCCTACCCAAGGACCATAGACAACAGTAGGAGGAGTAAGATGCATGAAGTGTCCAAACAGCCTCAAGTCACCCACTTGGGGACATTCAGTGAGGAATATGTATAGGAAGGAAAGTAATTAAAAGATATAAATTAAAATATGAATAGATGAAAAATGAGGTCTCATGGGGACATATTTATTATGTTTATATTTGATAGTAAAAGTTCCCTTGAAATACGTGAGGGACACACTGAATACATGGGAATGAAAATTGATGTTCAGCGAGGATCAGCTCATCCAATTCATGTTCATTGTCCTTTTTTTTTTTTCGAAGTCCAGAGTAATTGTTTATTCAATTTAATCAAGTGATTAAAGTATTCATGGGTGGGAGGTGAGACTTCATTACTGTTTCAACCAGGTTGACTAGATTTCATAAATGATATCAAACATTACATGTTTTAGTGTTTGTTTAATGGCAAAATATTTCCTTGTTTATATGTGTTTTATACATAGTTAATTAAATGTCAATTCAATTGAGCAAAAGGATTTTCCTCTTCAAAAAAGAATACCAAGTTAAGACCTCTGAAGGCGTTAAACTAAATATGTAAAGGCTACAGGGATGTGAAATCGTATTTAAGTTGGCATAGGTTGTCTTGTTAGCATCATGAGGGTCCTCTTATAATTCGTCTGACTCAGAACTTCAGATTTTGCACATTTGTGCAACAATAGGCAAATTGGTAGAAGACAGCAACTTAAATTTTGGCCCCTCCTTATTTAAATTAGAAAACTGTGTCTTAATCCTCTTCAATGAGTTATTAATTTTTTTCTTAAGATAGATGGGTTAAAATAAGTTACCAGGAGATAAAGATTTCAATCTAAATTATAATTATTCCCTACATCTGTTCTGATACATTTTGAATGGTTTGTGCTTGTAAATTAAGTGTTAATGAAATGAAAATGTTCTAACCATGTGGAACATCAGAAATGCCATTGACTGAGGAAGATTCTGTAAATTTTCCAAGGATGCTTCGCTCCAGTGAGGGCTCTGGGGTGATACCCACTATACGCAAAATTATGTCTTTATATACTTAACTGTTAAATTTAAAGACCTAAAAATTGCCAAAAGGAAGCATTTCTAAGAACTGCTTTTTAAAGACAAGTATTCTATTTTTATTACTTTATTTTTACGTGGTCTAACCTGTTAGCTGCACACTCTATAAAAACCATCATGTTTTATAGCCTTCTGGATTCACCCCATAGGGACAGGCTGAGGAAGGTGCCAAGTTATTCATAGAAGACAAGCTCGTGGCAGGAATGGTCTTCCCTGCTTGCCAGTTCTTCTTAATTTCCTAATCCAAGTCTTTGGGTTTTCATACAGTAAATTCGACTTTTGCTCACTAGTGGATGTTGCACTTATGTTTTAGTTTAGCCAAAATGCCCGGTTCAATAGAGTTTATATTAAAATGAGATATATTTGCATTGAAGAGATCAAATGAATAAACCCACAGCAACAACACTCTCAAAAACATCTTCCAGCACAGATGGTTTGATATGAATTTTATCAAATTAACATTTCTGAAAAGGAGAATTTTAAGGAATATACTATTATAATGTTTTATAAATAGTGTGTAAATATTATAAAAATTGTTTTCATATGTAACCAAAAATTAATTCTGAATCTACTTTCATTAGATAATGCATCTAAAGATATTGTATGGAAATAGTTCTTTAATACTCCAGTGTTGTTCACTGAAGGTTGTTGATTAAATATTAAATTTTTTAAAATTATAAGATAGTTTATACTTAGGTAATTAATTTTACTGAATTCAAAGACAAATTATCAATTATGGGTTAGGCAAATTTTAATATAATATAATGGGATTCATTTAATGCAACACCAGTATGACTTTGGAGTATTATAAATTTTGCGTAATCTTTTTTAACTTTATTCCAAGTTGTGGGTGTGTGCATCTTGCAAAGAAAAATGTCCTATTTGGTTAGATTAAATGAAATTCAAATATGTTCAATGATGCATCAGCTAAGGGGAACTTTTAATGAATTCTCATCATGATTCATGAATTATTCTGTAAACAGTTTTCTTCAGTGAAGGAAAAACTTCCCAAATAGATTTCATTTTACTACTGGGCTTATAGTTTTTCTCTATATTCTTATTGATTTTCTTATGTGTTTTTATTGTCATGTTTTTCTTTTTTTAAAGAAGATAAACATATTAACATTGTCAAAAGTAAGTTTTCAAATAAGTCTGACAGATTCTCAAACATTTTACTGTTAAATATTTCAATTTAACTCTTGTTGACTGTTGAAATGAAAAAGAGCCAGAGTATTTATTGATTAGTTAATTGACAACAAATGTGAAGACAAAGTACATAGAACATAAAGAAAAGCAACACTTATGGTAATTTTCTACTTCATTATTTTGTTCTGTTTTATATTTTCCAAACTTAATATATGTTTTTATTCTTAATGTGTCATTTAATACAGTTTTTCCTCAATATTTATTTTTATTAGTGTGTTTGCAGCATATAATGATTATATTCATGGAGGGGAGTTGGTACTTTTCAAGACATTGAAAAAAACTCTCCACCAAAGCATTATTTTTGATATATTTTCCTGTATATTCCTAAGCCTATCAAAGCAAAAAAAGAAGGAAATATGCAAAGTGCAAGCAATGTAGGTCAACTAACCCTCATTGGTATTCTTTCAGATAAGAGTAAACATGCGAGCATAAACATGTAAATCATATTTTACCAGTTCACTTACATTTTTTGTTATTTAGGCTATTCTTCCAGATAACAGCATATGGCTAATACCTAGATTTTAAATATTATTATACTGATTAATTTTTAAATCAACATTATTATTTTATCTAAAAATAACTAAAATTTCTTCGCTTCAAAATTTGTTTTGCTTAAAATGTACATAAACTTAGAAACTTAGAGTCAGTTTATTTGCTCTTAAAATTGAAAGTAATGAATCCAATCACAAGAATAATTTGAAAATTCTGATCAGTATTGTAATACTAGTCATATATCTGATTCTCCAAGAAGTAACTTTGTTATATGAAAAATAAAAGACCATTCCTATATGAATTTATGGTTTTAATTTACACCTATTCTACCACACACTTTGACTTTTAACACATCATTTTGCTGTGTCTTCAGATTCAAAACTCTTATTCTAGTAGAATGGTGGTTATCAGAAGTTTGAAATGAGAGATGCGAAAAGATTGATTAGTGTGCAATCAGTTATAGATAGACGGGAGTGGGTTCTGGTGTGCTGTTGTACATTGTGGTGACTATCAATAACAATAATGTAAGTTTACATTTCAAAGAAGAAGAAGAAAAGATCTTAAAAGATTTTGCCATGAATAAATGTTAAATGTTTGAGGAGATACTCTTACCCTGATTTAAACCCTTGAAGCATCACATTACCCCATCAATATGTGCAATTTTTATGTTTTTATATTCCAGTTAATAATACATTTGTTTTTTTTTGAGCTGGAACTCAATTTATATATCTTAAATCTTGGTACACTCAATATACATTTGATTTTAAAATGGCTTATCGTGGCTTCAAAGTTTATTTGAACAAAACATAACTTTAAAAATCATTTAAATGTGTCACTTTCAGACCTCTGAGATATATACTCTTACAGAATGTTTATTAATGTTAATAGAGAGTGCAGGTCCACCTAACAACAAAAAGGAAGCTAACAAATAATGCTTGTGGTCCTCAACTTATTAGTGCAAACTAATAATGATTTTTATCTTCACAATGCAACAAAAATAATCCGCATTACGTAGAAACTTCACAGTTTGAGTTTCGATTTTCTTTCCCTGGCTAACAGGACTCAGTATCATGCTCTTGTGTTACTGGGGCAGCCTCAGCAAGCCATAGCTCCTAGACTGGTGTGTGATCACCAGGGTGATTCTGGGTGCTCTCCTAGATGCTCTGTTGCTAGGCTACAATATTCAGTAGGTTGCTGTTTTAAATGACTTTTATACATATGGTATTTTTAGTTTAGTATAGGTTTTTGGGGGATGTAACTCCACTGTAAGTCAAGTCAAGGAGTACCTCTGCTTAAAACCACTACTGAAATACTTTTCTTGGTATGCTAGGTATTCTAAGCATTATTTATGAATGCCTCCTAAAATATATATCTATTAGATCAATAATTCTCTCTGAAAGGCTCTTGAAGGACATTTTTAATTAGTTGTGGCACAATGACAGAACTGCTACTTAATCATTATTCCACAAGTAAACACTGGACAATAAATGCTGATTGCAAACAAGTTATATTCTTTGTAGTTTTTTGTTTGTGTTTTTATTATTTTTTGTCAGTGACATGGACATTTTCTTTGTGTTCTAAATGAATAGTTGAAAAATGCATATTTCAATATTTAGGAAGTGTTGTCTTCTTTGTGTGCATTTAATTTACAGCAGATGAACAATGATTAAAATTTATTTGTGAAAATTATTTCCATGGAAGCAGAAATTACTGAATTCTCATAATTCCTATATGATAGCAGTCAGATTTGAAAAGAAGCTTTAAAAATAGAAAACCAGAAAAAAGGAAAGATAGAGTTTTGTGCAGATCTACCATTAACTTCTAATTTTAGATAACTGTCTATAAATTTCTTAAATAGATCTAAAGAGATATTTTTGCTATGGCCTGTTAAGTTCTAGTAGTCTTATAAGATAGAAATTTCTCTGTGTGTTTAACCTTTCTCCCCACCATATATTAAAGATTTTTCTCTTCTTATCTTTTCTATGTAGCTGAGAAGTTGTCTTTCATGTGGTTAAAAGTCTATAATTTTTTGTTCTCAAAGGTGTTTTTTTGCTGTTTCTGTAGTCCATTTAAATAAGCATTAAGACATTTTCCTCATCTATTTTATATTTCTTTTTCAGTTATTTATTCTACTTTTTCTTTAGCCACCTACTAGTTTTTTTAATGAAATATGTGAACACATTAGAAAACTCTAAGGACATCTGAATTGCAAACAGTTTGTATCCCTATTTATTTATGACTGCTATAGGTACTTAACCTATCTGGACTATAAAATCAGTGTTATAAATATGTAAGGTTGCCAGTGTATACTCTAAAACACTTAAGTCACAATGTACTTTGTAAGTACAACCTACATTTCAGATTAGAACTTACTTTTTAAAATATGTTGATTTTTGTTCAAGCACTACATGAAAGTTTCAGATTTATTTCTTTTAAAATGGATCATCTATGTTATGCAAGCAATGAAATTGTAGAATTTGTCATTTGTCATCAGCTGGGATCTTTTGAGTACTTCGTAGTCGATGGCATACTATGGTTGGAGAACATATGGGACTGAAAGCTCACAGCACTAAAAAAGAAACCAGAGAGATTCAGGAGACAGGCTCTGGATTTTACAGCAAATTACTCTCCTGAGAACCATGTCTACTTTCTCAGAAGGACTTTTGTAATCTATTCTGAGTTCAGGGCCACTAATGACTGAAGCACCTCTGCTTTGGCTCCACCTCTTATAGGTGATGCCATCTCCTATAGATGATGCCACCTCTGTACTGCCACATGGAGAGCCAGTACTCCCACACAGGAACTCCCAAGGGATAAATTTCATCGGAGCCCTGCCACAAAATTTCTTCAGATTTAAGATAGCAAACTAGAAATGTTAACATTTTCTGCCATTCTACTTTTCACTATATGTTGCTACTCTAACATTGGCTTCTCTGGGGAATTTTCTTACTTCGGGTCCTACCATGCCATTAGAAGTCTTTGAAAAATAAAATAATAATTTCAGGTCTTCAATTGTCTTTAGGTTTATAGCATGAGTAGTGACATTCCAGGGAGAAATTGAAATAGTATTCTGCACCTTTTCTTTGCAATTACAGTCTCCTATGTTTGAGATTCTCTACCTAACTCTGCATGTCTACTTAAATGTCATCTTCACCAGTGTTTACTCTAAGTTGTATTAAAAGAATAGTACTATTCTTGTTGACATATCCCCATTCCCAGCATGTAGCCCAAGGGAGGGCCATCTTTTTTCTGTCAGCAATCTCAACTCCTGCTTACTTCCACTTGTGCTTCTCTGCACCTCTGAGCTTACTCTTCACTTTGCAAGAAAGTTCTTACTTAGGCTCTACCCATGAACCTTACCCTTCCAATCATTAACCTGTCCTAGAAGTCTTCCCTCACCATTCCTCTCCTCCAAGTTATTCTGTGTCACAACTTCCTCTTTTTCTTCCTTCTCCTTTTCTTTTCATCCTGTACTGTTTATAGCTATCATAAATTATCTTATTCATTTACTTCTATCTTTTCAGTATTCTCCACTTGATTAAGAGCTAAAGGTGGACTGGATCCATGTCTTTCATGCTGACTTCCTTATCCCCAGCATCTGACAAGTTGCTAGCCATATAAAAATTACTTAACTGTTTTGATATGAGCATGCCTCTTTTGGCATTATTGATCACAGTAGTTGTGCTAGGCATTAAGTCATTTATTTAAAGCTTATAGAGAACCCCCAAACTAACAATAAACCAACAGTATTATTCTTATTTAAGCATGGTGGAGGCCATGCAGCCTCAATCACTTCATCTCTCTTGTTCCCTACAGAATAACCTGAGGTACATGATGTTCCCTGTGAAACCACAGGACTCCTTGAACTACCACTAGAAATCTCTTTAGTGGTTAATTTCTATGGTTCGGTATTCCTAGTGCTAGTAAGGTAACAATAAAATGTGTAGAGATCTAGAGCCAGAAGATTTGGGCACCATTTACAACTCTACTACTGTTAGTATTTGGCACTTGGCTTTTATGAATTAAGCATCAGGATAATAATAAGAATGGGTAAAATAACATGTGGGACACCACTTAAAACAATAAAATCCTCTTTAAATATCAGGTTTTATTATTTATTCAAATGTGATATTTTGAATGTACCTGATGTGGTCTAAAATTAAAATCATCATATTTCTCCCCCAATCTGTTGCTTCTGTAGTGTCACCTGTTAGAGATGACCACATTGCCCATCCAGTTGTCAAAAGAGAAATACTGGCATCACTGATGAAACCAATTATTCAATTGTATCTTCCCTTGCAAATCGATCATCAGCTCCTGAAGTTAACTTCCATAATTTATTTCAAATCCATCATTTCTACTAACACTGCTCTGCCCATTATAATATTATTTTTCAATGAACTAATGCAATGAATACTTAATTGACTTTCCTGAATAAGATTTTTACTCACCCCTTGCCAAATCTGTGATCCATATAGCTATCAGCTCAATAAAATCTAAATTAGGTGAGGTTATTCCCATGTTTCAATCCTTTTGGTTTCTGAAATTTTAATGTGTGTTGAAATCACTTGGAAATACTGGTAAGATGACTTTGAATTGGTGAGTGTGGGGTGAAGATAGATTCTGTATTTCTAGCATTTCCAGTGTTTCTCAGATGATGCCAGTGCTTTTGCTCTTTGGATGATAATTGGAGAATCAAGTCTTAGAAAGTGGACTCCCAACTACACTTTGGATAAAAGTTAAAACCTTTCCATTGTTGTTCCTTGCATGAACAATCTCATATTCTGATTTGTTTTCTTCCTCTGTCTGTACACTGTGCTTTCTTTCAGTTCCTTGAAGGCATTAAGGTAACTTGTGGCTTAGAATCTTTGAACAAGCTTTCATCTGTTTTGTTTGTTTATCTTCTCCTCCAAACTCCCATTTGTCAAGCAATTCCTATTCATATATTAGATGTCTCAGCTTAAATTTCACTTCTGAAGTCTTTTGGGATTCTAACTATGGCTCAGTTCTTCCTCTTTTATTTTTTATTGTATTGTACATTTTTTCCTCATAGCAGTCATGACTAAATAATCAAATATATTACCAATATTTGAATATCTATAACTCCACAGAGTGGCAAAGGTGTGGAAAATGGTTTCTTTCTCTGGTTCACTGTCAAATCTGCTCATGTACCACAGCAGGTGCTGTGTTTTATTTTAGTTTGGTTTTTGTTTGTTTGTTTGTTTGTTTGCATCTAGCCATATAGACGATGTTCCACAAATAGTTATTTTCATCATTTATGAAGATCAGGTTTTCTTAAAAGACCTGATGGGTATTTGGGGTTTTGAGGCTTGCTGGGGGCCCACGTGGAGATGCTGATGATTTTAGCTGATATATGATGGAGAAAGCAAAGGATTTTATAGTAGTGATACTCAGCAATGGGGAGCAGAAAAATAGTTGTAGATAGATGGGAGAGGCACCAGGCAGTTCCTATGGAAATGAGCTGGTGCTTGGTCTAGAAATAATCTGGAGTTGGAGGCAGGATAGACAGCCCTGGGAAAGCTGCTTGTTGAAGGAGAATGTTTTACAGAATGACAAGTGCGCCGTATTGACTTGGGTGTAATGATGTCAAAATCTTATAGTAAAGCTTGAAGGGTGGGACATGCCTGAAATCCCAGCACTCAGGGAAACAGGCAGGGGGAATGCAAGTTCAAATCCCTCCTTGGCAGCTTAGTGAGATCCTGTCTCCAAAAAAAGGTGGGGGGATGGTAATGTAGCTCTATAGTAAAGCACCCCTGAGATTAACCCCTCAGTATTAGAAAAAAAGAAAAAGAAAAACATACTATAGTTAAGGAAAGGAAGTTTCCACATTTCAAAAGACCCAATAGCAGAGTAAAAATCTCGATTATTCCTTGGCACAAGGAGTGAGGAAGAGGGAATGTTCGAGACTGAGTTCACAATCAAAAGAGAGAGTTGCGGGGGCCAGTGAGATAGCTCAGCGGCATAAGCGCCTGCCTGGCAAGCACAAGGTCCTGAGTTTGACTCCCAGTACCCACATTAAAAAAAAAAAAAAAAAAGAGAGAGTTGCTCCCAAATGATAAACCAGCTAAGATATAATAAATCCAGAATTATAGTCTTGCTCTGAGGTACTTCGAAAATCAAAGATGATACTATATACCAGTTACTGAGATGCTCAACTTATGGCGTTTGGAATGAATCCAGAACATTGGAGGACTTTGGTGTATTTTAATGACCACACACATCTCTTTGCATCCTGGCTGTGGCTTTCAGTGATACTATGAGTAGTGTACGTAATATAGACAAGACAAGAAGAGAGGGCAAGATTTGGTGTGGGCATCCTTAGGTGGTCTGAGCAGAGGTGGTTTTTGCATCAGAGCACTGTTCTCACCTCAGCTAACCCACTTGATTT
The DNA here is from genome assembly GCA_028451465.1 of Erethizon dorsatum. Classification (NCBI taxonomy): domain Eukaryota; kingdom Metazoa; phylum Chordata; class Mammalia; order Rodentia; family Erethizontidae; genus Erethizon; species Erethizon dorsatum. The sequence goes on from CM051836.1 coordinate 18,844,481, forward strand.
CTATACCAATCTCAAAAGAGAACATTGAGAACATTGAGTTGGAATATGCCAATGTCCTGCTGAATCGTGGGCACATTTTTGAAATAAGGGAAGTTAGCCATAGAGACATTTCTATTCTGCTCTCTGGATTTATACCCTTCTTTCTAGTGGTTTCCTTTCCAAGTCAGTCTCTTAAACTACCCTAACAATGTGTTATTCAATAATAAAAATGTATTAAAAACATGTTAAATTGGATTGCTACTTGCCCACACTTATTACTTCTGATTTGATATATCTGGTAGAGCTCAGTAATTTACATTTGTATAACAAGTTCATAGTGGATACTGGTATTGCTGGCCCAGAGCTGCACTTTGAGATCAACTACTTTAAATCTTCCACTTTGCTACTATATTCAAATTTGTATTTTTTTTTTTTTAGGAAAGAGGTCATTTTAATTAATAGCAGATGATCCCCCAAGCCTGAAACACATTCACTAAATCTAAGCTATTTTAAGGCATCTCAACTGAGCAAAATTCAGTGATTTGATAAACTGATGAATGTAAATCTGTGAAAGAATGATGTTCACGGTAATCACTCTGGCTTCATTAGATTTTTAAATCATTATGAAACAGTTAATTCTCTACAAACCAAGCTCATGGTTTCACAAAAATTGAAGAAGTCACAAACCCAAAGAAGAAAGGAAAGTTTTTATTGGAAATAAGAAGAAAAAAGTAAAAGGGCTCCTGTTTTCTCCAGGAGGGGCATCTGAAAAGTGGAAACTCCTCATGGCTCCTCAGTCCAGAAATTTTTATGGTGAGGTGGAGCATGGGAATTGCTCAATTGTTTAGTCGTCAGCTATCACAGATGGTTCTGTGAATTTAAAATGATCAGTTGGAACTCAAGCTCTCTAACCCAGTTACTCAGCTGGTAGGGTTTAAAAGAAAGTGGAATTCTGAAGAATTGGTTATTTTGCATTTTAATTCCTGGAAACTCAGGAGCTTAGTAGGGAGAAGAGAGAGGGGCTGCATTCCACGTTGCTGAGGAAGTTCATTCTTGGTCCAAATCCTAGTTCATTGCCTACTCTTACTTTAGCTCTTATCCATATGGCTGACCATGCAACTCTTTCTCAGGCTCTTTCTCTAGCTAATTGGCTCATTCATAAGCTAACTAAATGAATAATTTTTAATAGTAAGATTTATGTATTAAGTAAAATGGGTTTCTAATGAGAACAATTTAAACAACATGAACAAATGATGGAGAAATAACAATAATTATGAGGAAGGATTTCCTGAGCACAACCTAATCATTTTGTTCAACTTCCTTCCTCCATTTCTGAATCTACTTGCTCCACAAACATCTTCTGTCCTCTACTCACCCCACTCAGCCTCACCATGTTTGTTTTTCTTTTTCTGGTTTTACTATTTCACTTAAAGCAATTTTAATGCAGGAGGTGGAATGAAAACTGTGTGCACAAAGGATATAAAAATGGGGATGTCATGCAAATGTTTCCTGTATGTTATAAACTACTAGTTCCATATATTCTGGTCATCACCAAGAATATTTCAACAACAGTTAATATCAGTTAAGACTTGGTTTTATTTTTTTTTATTTATTTTTTGGTGGTGATGGTGGTCGTACTGAGGATTGAACCCAGGCTCTTCATGCTGAGCTACATCCAAGTACCCAAGTATGCCTTCCCTCTTTTTAATTTTAAGACAGGTTCTCATGTCAATAAGCTGCCAACGCTGGACTTCAACTTGTAATCTTCCTGCCTCCCAGAATGATGGAATTACAGACTTAACTTTAAAAATGTCTCCCCAAATCTGACCATACGGCATTGTTTGGAGATGTCCGCAAAGAAAAAAAAAAATAAAACACATTTAGTTTTTTCAAGGGTAATTGGTCATCATGGCACCTGTTAAAAAATAAATTACACTAGGTGGAACTGCAACATTACTTGTCTTACATCATTGAAAACAGAAAAATCTCTCTACTTGCAGGGCTTATATTGTTAGTAGTGTCCTATTGAGGATATTTTACATAATAATAGAAGTGCTAATTGCTATAGTTACTTCAAAGGTGAAAGTTTACCTGAGATTAGGTGCCTTGATTTTGCATCTTTATCTAAGCCCTAGGTCAAATGGCCTACAGCTGAATATGACAACAAACTGTTATCTTGCATGTAAGCCAATATCAGGGAGAAAGCAGGAAATCCACAGGGAGAAGAAATATGGAAATAGACTCAAAAGCTGTCGATCATATGTTCTCATTGACTGTTAAAAGATGCCTTTTATTTTTAAGAGAGTGTGTTTTTAGAATTCAGAATGTCTCCATTTTCTTATTCAGAGAGTATTTTTAAGTATTTGAATTCTTGCAAAAATTTATTTTTTACCATGTTTCCTTTTCTTTTTTTCTTTTTTGCTTCTTTTTGAATCTGCCAAATTTGTTTCATGTTTCCACTTCCCTTTAATCGCGGATAGAAAAGAGATGAGGCGTGTAACTTAGAAATTCTTCAGCCAAGCTATCGGCAATCATATTACCATGGTCAAGGTAAATACTTTGAATTCACCAGTAGTGTTTGAACTCCAGTTAGTGTTTGGAAAATACAAAGGATATTCAAATTATTGACCTAAATAAAGCTTTCTTTTTCTACACATCAGCTTTGAGCGTATTCCTGCAACATATTAGAAATAAAGATGCATTTCAAATTAAGTTTCATTGTTATTTAGTATTTATTGTTCTGATACATACAAACAAAACCAGGAAACTGGGTCTTTATTTGATTAAAAATTTACAATTCGATTACTCAGATAATGGATTTCTTACCTGTTTGATCATGTTCAGCTTCCTGTTGGAATCTGCTGCATGAGGCTTCACATTGTTCTGGCACTTTGTTCAATCACCTTATGATGTGTTACTTTTATCCTGATTAATCGACAATACTAAATAAGCTTAAGTCTGCACAGACGGAGCTTGCTGCCTTGGTAGATTTAATTGCAGTAAAGATATTTTCAGATGCCTCAATTAAGTCCTTTTAAAACCAAACATAGTAAACCTTGTATATGCATGGTCAAACAATAAAAGACCTCTTCCTCCTTTTTTTGACAAAAAAAATTTTTTTTTTACTTTCATGAAATGTCTCCTTAGCAACTCCAGTTGACCTAGTTGTGCATCTTTGCTAAAAGAGCTGCTTTGCTAGACCCAGGTTCTCTCACAACTGTTCCCTAGACTGTGCTACTCTATCCCTGGCCCGTGCCTCCTTTTGGCCTATTAGAGTCATACCAAACACTAGGGTTAAATAAGCTTCTCCTTCCAGCGATGCAATTCCTCTTCCAACTGCACATTTCTTTTTCTAGCACGTTCAGCTAACCTGTCTGAAGCAGCTGTTGCTAATTCAACCACTCTAGACATCAAGCAAGCTATTCCTCAAACTCTACTCCTAACTTTTATAACACTCATATCTCATCTATTCCTGTACATATTTCATCTCTTTGAATGCCTTAGTGCTGGAGCTGGCTTCTTGATTCCTGAATTTCAGTTTCTTCCATCGCCTTAAGACCAAGTTACCACTTTTTATTCTGTTCATTTTAGTACAGTACAATTTTCTCCACTTCTTGATTTTTACTTGTGTTTCTGACTTCACCCTACCCAGGTTCTGATGGGCTTTTCTTCTTTCAGAACCATACCCCACTCCCCAATCCACAAAAAAGAAAAGAAAAAGATTAGTTATAGAACCTTATTTCCACCTAAAATCATACATATATCCCTACCAAATTAAAAAAATAAAAATAAACAGAACTAGTGCTTTCATAGGAGGTCTTGCTTTCTTGGCTTTAAATTTACCCTACAAGTTCACACCAGTTCTTAGAACACAATTAGGGATGCCATCATGTACGCCATGGTTCAAGTGCAACTTGTTTTTGCATAGCCATTGAGTGAAAAATGCTTTAAGCAGTTATAAATGATTGAAAATAATAAAAAAGTGTCTGGGCATATGCAAAGTATATTAAATTAAAAATTCAGGGCCTGTAAATGGAAGTTTATAGAAATACTCTTTTTGAATGACTTAACAACAATTGACCTGACTAGTTATAGTAAACGTTATATGACCCTTAAAGCCTAAAACATTTATTGTGTGTCCATTTCCAGAAAGATATTGTCACATGCTAATATAGAATATGGATTTTCACAGTTTGCACACCTAGAAATCATGGTACAGTTTGAGATAGACAATAAAGTACAACTATATTAAAGAAGAACTGTATTAAACATTTTAAAGAAAAAATAATATATTCTAATACCTGTAAGCATTATGGTCCCCAAGGCTTAAGAAATAACTGTGAGAGAAAAATGCTTAAGGGAAAACATATATTTTAATCTGGAAGAGAAAGCACCAATATTAAATTTCATCAGCAGAATTATTTAGTTCACTGAACACCACTGTTCTCGAGATACATCATTTCAGAAATTTAGACTGGAGGTGCCTGGTACTGACCTCCGGCCCATTTTCTAACTCAGCTCTAATAAGGGCCAAGAAAAGATTCCAACTCAATTCACCTATCAACTGGATCTCACATAAGGCTGACAGAACAGTTATTCTCTGTTTTAATCCATACCCTCTTCAAATCCTTGCTTCATAAGTTTATGAGATAAACAAGACTGAAATTATACATGTGGCAGAAGTTAATGTATTAATACATCCAGAGATTTTTTTTTTTTTTTGTGGGTACCGGGGGATCAACCTCAGGACCTCACGCGCCAGCAGGTGCCCATGCCACTGAGCGATATCACCGGCCCCTTTTTCGTATGTGGGTTCCGGGAGTCGAACTTGGGTCCTCGCGCTTGCCGGGCAGGCTCTTAAGCCGCTGAGCCATCTCACCGGCCCCACATCCAGAGATTTTTCACCGAGATAAATATTTGAGTTGATCCTTGAAGGATGGGAGATATTTTAAGAGCTGGAAATTGGCACTGGAACAGAAACCTACTGGTAGAAGTATTTGGGATATACTTGAGAGATATAAGTATACCCAAATGATTAGAAGAAATGGTATGTATATAAAAATCTGGCTTAAAGATATTGGTTGGAGTTATAACACGAGCCATTTTGAATGTGGTCAGTTTGGTAAAGCAGTGGAGAATTCACCTGTTTTTAGGAAGCAGTTACAGCTGTGGTTTAGAATTACTATCTGTAAAGTGGTAGGCACATAACCAAGGTTAGGAGAATGCAACCCGTTCTGTCACTGAAGGAAATACTAGCATTTCATTTTATATTCCTTTAATCTACAACATTTATATAATGAGATCTTAGTAGTGAATGAGTGAGTTGGTCAGGCACAGGCATTTGATCTACATGCAATAGGGCTCCACACTGTACAAGGTCAGCAAGTCATCTTAGGGAAATGTGGAGATTTTCCCCACGGGGGGACTGACAGTGCTCCTTTCCCCGCCTCTGGCATGTGGCTCACTGTTGCTTATTGCCTGACCCATCTACATTGTTGGTGGATTACATTATTCCATCCTGACTAACTACAACCACAAAATACTGAATATCCTACTGTGACAATGTTGAAGATCATCCTCATAACACAAGCAAAAGCAGTCAGTGAGAAAAGACAGGGATGCCACTGCTTTAATTACAAACCATTTGACCTTATTATGTCGGCAACCATAATTATTGTTACATTAATGTTATAATTATTGTTATGGTCACCAGCATAATGAGGGCAAACAATTATGATTAATTTGTCTAATGTTGGCCAAAATACATTATTAAGAAGGAAATTTGTTGAATGCATAAATATCCAGTATTAGTAGTGATATAAATTATTAATCGTGTGTAGGAAGCAATTTAAAATATTGCTTTATCTTTATCACACTCTTCGAACACATGGTGTACTATGTTGCTTTGTCATATTAGAAATGTATAAGCCCAGTAATTCAACACATACCATGCTGTATGTATTGGAAGTCGCTTCACACACATTTGACATTAGGTGTGAGCGGTTCTCAAACTTTTGAATGTAGTAATGCAGAGGTGCTAGATCTTCAGAAGTGTTCTGAAATGAAGAGAGCAGCAGGACGGTTGTTTCACTGGCCCTGGTATGATGTGGGATTTTAGCAATTACAAAAGGTAATAAAATGGCATTCATCTAAAGCACGATGAGGTGACATGGATGAGACAGAAGTCAGAGAGCACGGGACACAGTTCCAGCGAGCGACACCTAGTTACGTGCGCAAGGACATCGAGGCAGGGAGAACAGCTGAGTTTAGCAGCACAGTTGAGCTCCTTTGTGTTTTTTTTTAATGGAAAGTTATTTTTAAATCTAATTTCCTTATTTTTACTACCAAATTTCTTGGTTAGAGTCTGGAAGTCTTAAGTGATCCTTGAGGAGTGAAAAACTAGCAAAAGAAATTAGTTTACTTGTATTTTAGTAGTAATCTCTACATGAATAAACAGAGTATATGTTGTTGGTTCTAAATTGCGTGTACAGGTCTTTTATTTGTCACTTTTTCATTATGTACTAAATATTGTTTTAAGAAATTGTTAATTTTGACAGGCATAGTATGTACTTTTGGGGGTTGGCACCTCATGTTTCAAGACTCTTACTCTAATCTTTATTTAAAATCTGCAAGCCATAAGATAATATCTCTAAAAGTAATTTCTTCATGTACTCAGATGTTTTATTAACATGCAGTCAAATCAATTACTGTACCATATATTAGATATCTGGAACAGTTTAATATTTAAATACCAAGCTAACTATAAACTATTATTCTTTATTTAATTTATTTGTATACTTTACATGTTCAGGTTTCTGTTTAATATGTACATAAACTAATATTTCAATGTATGACTGCATGAAATTTATTACAATAGAGTAAAACTTTTCTTTCAAAATCCCTGTACAAAATTCAACAGTGTTTTTATCAACAGGAAAGAAGAGACACTAATTGTTGTGGTAATGGTGTAGTATATCAGTGTTAATTTTAATATATTACCAATTTGAAATTTTTGAACATTTAATGACTTCTCAGTTCCCTTCTATAGCTGACAATACAGTAACTGGTGTTGCTTTTCTATTCTCTTTGCTCGACCTACCAGGAAACTTAGAATATAATGTGTGAATTCTTTCTCTTATTTGAAAAATGTCCAGTGGTATGTGTACTCCTACACATATACCATTTTTCCTGAGTCAATCCTATCTTTAGTTTATTCCTTTATTTTTCCCCTTATTTTATTATATGTATTTATGACCTTTGTTGTTATAATGATGTAAAAGCAATTGTATGAATATTTTATGTTTGTTTATTAATTTATGTCTATAAATATATATAAATAATTCTTACACTAATTTTCACATGACGTATATTGACTTTCTATAGAAAATACACCAATAATGGATGTAGTCCAAGTTTGAAATGTTCATAACCTATGAAGTATTATTTTTTAGTTTTATGATAAAAAGATGTTTTCTTTTATTTAAAACTGATGCATGTGTTTATATGAAAAATTTTGAAAAGGTAAATAGAAAGCACCTAGCTTGCCCTGTGATATGTTGATGCAGTCCATTTTGTTCATTGGTGTGTGAGTGTGTGTGTGTCCCAAAGATACCTAACAGTCTGTGTGTAACATTCTTTGAAGTTTCAAAAATAGGTTTCGAAGTGTTGTAAAAAAAAACTTTCACAGGTTTTTTTTTATAAATCATTCTTTAGTATTTTTTAGCAATTCACATTTATTGATTTTCCAGTATTCAATTTAGTTTTAATTAAGCTTTAAAATTTATGATTTAAATAAAAAGTACAATTTTCATAAAATTTTTTTCAGAAACCCAGAATTAAATCTTGGTAAGAATAGCTTTGAGACTGTGACCTACAACAACTGGTGGTCATTATTAGGAGTGCATATATTTAGACATAAAGAGATTTTAAAATAAAATATTGAGATTCAGTGTATATGAAGTTTAATTTTTGCTAGATACAATGGTGGATTTCTATAGCCCCATATTCTCAGAAATTTGATGCAGAAAGAGCACACATTTGAGACAAATCTGAGCAACTTAGTAAGATCCTGAAACTAGAAAGGACTGGAAATTCAAAATAGTGGTAGAGTGCTTTTCTACCATGTATGGGGGCCCTAGGCTCAATCCCTAATACTGCAAAAACCAAGAGTCTAATTTTATTCACAAATTTTCCATTACAATTCAATTTATTTTACTTTAAAAGCACAACCTTAAAAAGTGCCGATGAGGTATAAAAAAATAGGACAACAAAAACAACTTGTGTGATTAAGTTACTTTTTGGAAAAAGAGGTCTACCCTTTTCTATAAATTCATATATTTCAAAACATTTACTTAATATGCTTTTGTAATAAATTGCAGAATACACATGCTTTTCAATATAAAAATGTTTAAATTACTGATTTATTTTTTAAGATTTTAAAGATTAAATGATGTAATTAAGATCTGCAATAAAATATCTTATTTTTGCTTAATATATTCAGTTTTGAAATTCTACTTCACAGATTTCTAAATCTTGTAGTTTATTTTTAATTGACATTGAATTTAGCGTGCTGAGATAAGACATTTATATATCCAATATCTGTACTTCTTACACTGCTGTAATTTACAATCTAAATATTGCCTGAATGGATTGTCTCTAATAGAAGTCACTAGGAAACATTTCCATTTATGAGCTTAATATGGCAGAATTTGAACTAAGCAATGATTCGGTAGTGGTAGGGACACCATATTCTGATAGTATGGGTAGCATAATGCCATACATGGGTTTAATGGGAAAATGCAACAATCAGAGTTACAGAATATGCACATCTTATGAATGTGGTTATTCTATCATTTAGTTATAGATTTAAGCGTAGATGGTATGTACATAACGTGACCCATCTGCCAAAATACAGGGTCTCTGCACGTGTGATGTTTTACACATTCATAAATCAGGGGCACAGGGATCCCCTTGTAAAAAAAGTTTCCCTGTTAAACAGAGCAGTCTCAGGAGCCCACTGGTTACCATTAGCCATTCAGATACTCCAGACCTCCTGAGCCAATTTCTTCTTTTTTTTTTTTTTTTTTTTTTTTGTGCATATCGGGGGTGGACCTCAGGACCTCGCGCGCCAGCAGGCGCCCGTGCCACTGAGCGATATCACCGGCCCTTTTTTCGTATGTGGGTTCCGGGAGTCAAACTCAGGCCCTCGCGCTTGCCAGGCAGGCGCGTACGCCGCTGAGCCATCTCACCAGCCCCATGAGCCAATTTCTTGCTAAGACACATAAACCAGAAAGGAATAAGTTTTCAGAGCCATCCATGTTTGCCTGTTTCTTGCACTAAGTGGAAATATACTTTCTTAATTTAAAAACAATTTACTTATTTACAGTTAGGGATATAGTCATGTTAATATTTGTGTAGACATGTTATGAATGTAAGTACTACACTAATGTTTTCTTTGCACCTAACTTTGAGATATTTCTGAGCTAATACCTGGGGTTGAGTTATTTCAAAGCTAAGCAAGCCTTGAAACTACATATTTTAGTATCTTGGACATCTTATTAAGGCATGTGACTAGAGTTGTGTGTAATATTTAAAGGCAGTTTTAAAAAAAGTAGCATAGATATGCATGAAAATATGTAGTAAAATCTTTGTCCTACCAATATGACTGGGAATCAGTATCCTGTGTCCCTGTGTAGCTTTTCCTTCACTGTTTGTACCTGCATAACAGTTGCTTTCTGTTGATCATCAGGGGTACTCTCCAAATCATCACACAGATGAGACTTTCTGCAGTTTTGGATGACATAAAAATTGAGACTTATGTTAGCATCTGAGAAACACTTTTATTTTCAATTTGTGTAAGTCTTATCAGAAGCTGCAATGTTTCTAAGATGAAGCCATGTCCGGTCTAGCCAGCTCAGAGGGAATTTATATGGGGACCTTGCTTATCTCATAGTTGTGATATTTTAACCATGCCCTTGCCCCAATTCTTCAAGCATCAATTCAAACACAATTCTCTTAACCTTTCCTATTAAAACCTTGACATATCTGAATATAGAGTGTTGGTTAAAACAGTTCCCTGATTTTTCTGCTACACTGTGCACACACTCACTCAAGTGTAAAAGAAATTCATCATTTTTGTTGTGAGTTTTGTTATGATTTTAATAATCTGACATATTTCATGCTAGATTCCAAAGAACAAAACTCTAATCTTACTCATATCAAGACAGTTTCTGCCAACTCAGGGTCCTCTCTGTTTTTCTTGCATAATACTCATGGTAATCTTCATATTCCTTTTGCATCTATATTGCTTTAAATTAGCCAGAAAATTTGAGGATGGTAACCATGTTGTCATTAGGCCATTTATTTAGTACATGTTTGCAGTATATAATGATTACAGTTTTCATGGGGAGTAGGCATATGTACATAATACATTATTTTTTTTCCTCTTCCTCTCTTCCTATCCTCTACCCTTCCTTCCAATCCCTCCCTGCTCCTCCCAATATTTTTGTCCCCTTCCTATTTGTAAAATCTCTATTTTCATCATTTTTCCCTTCACTTCTTCTTTTTGCATCCTCTTTCCCTCCCCTCTTTTCTCTACTTGTATCTCTTGTTTCTCCTCCATTCAAGAAAGATCTCCCTACTTCCTATTTATCTATCTTCTATTTTGCTTTTTATTACTATCTGCTAACAATGTTAAGTGCTAAAAATTCTTTGCTATCTGCTGTCTAGCCATCTAGTACATAAAATCACAACATTTACCCCCATTGTGACTACAACCTCTCATTATGTTGGAAACGTACCTACCTATTTCAGAATTTATAGAATGATGATTTTTTTTCTCATGTTAAGTTTCTCATGTATAATTTTATAATGCAGAGGTAAAATATTTCAGCCATCCTCTCATGCACCCCTAGGATATCATCTCTAAGTTCCTACAGTGCTGCTGACACTGTCACTTTCTACCATCACCAGAAAGGACTGAGGAGGTACCAACGTAGAGAGAGAGACCATTCCATTCACAGGGGCAATGAGAGTACAGCCCACCAAGCGGAGGCAAAAGAAAACATCGGGTGGGATCACTGTATTGCAGCAATGGTTTGGATAGTTTTAGGAGATAAGCACAGGCAGGCTTAGAAACGATGTGACATGTGGTGTAGGTTTTGCAGGGATAAAGGCAGCAGTAGGGAAGTGTAAATAAGATAAATAATACCCCGTGCCATACCACCATCAGCAGCACCTGTGATACTGGCTTGAGAATATGACAGGGACACAGGTAACAGTCATGCAAGGCCGACATAGGCCCAGGCTCCCACGTCATCGTAAGCCATTGGTAACTCAGAGAACTTATCTCACCCTGTGTCTGACAGGAGTTAGAATTATCCCAAATCACTATTCTGTCACCAGTGTTGTGGTCTCCATTCTCAAATGGGGATGATTCACTTGCCAGGCTATCCTCCTGAAACCGTGACTTGGGATGACTGTTTGGGTTTTAATTCTGGGTTTTCTTGGGATATCTGGCTGACCTCACACCCGTGCGTTTAGAAAAGTGCCCCAAAGGAAAGTACTAGACTGTAGGTCCTGAGTCCAGGCTCAAGACCCTTAGCTTCTTCCCTTCCCCGTCGAGCTGGATGGTGCTGCTGGCCTCTGCTAAGCAGAGCAGGAGATGAAACTTTTGCTAGAGGAAAGAATTCCAAAGGTCCTAGAATATAAACACTCAAGCTGCCCTTAACCCTCAGTGAAAAATGTTTTACTATTCTACTCTTTGGAAGCTAAGAACCCCCATATAAAAGATTTTTGGATATAAAGTTTGGAAGATTCCTCAAAAAAGTCCTTGTTTCTATTGTGAAACATATTAAATAAACAAGGTGTTTTGCACTCAAAGACCAATCACTATATAATTCTTAACTTTTAAATATGAATAAGCAGCCAGCTAAAATTAATTTGCCTAATTTATTTAGAAAAAAATCAAACACAATCTCAAATGAAATTGGAAAATAATATAAGAAAAAAGGAATGATTCAAAATCATTCTATTCAGTTTACTAAGTAAAATACACAAAATGTAGATAATGACAACTATCTAAAGGTAAATATAAGAATTAGCAATATTAGAATATTATTTTCAAAACTGGCAATGTGAACAAAAGATAAATTAGTTGAAAATTTCTAGTGAAATGGCAAATAAGGGCAACAAGACATGAGAATGGAGTGGTGTGAGGGACAAGACCTCAGTTCTTTATATACTTAGTGTAAATAAAACTTATGTGTGTACTATTTAGTACAGTGTTAAGAGTAAGGTAAAAAGTACTGTTTGGATTTCTGTGCATTGGTAGCAGGTGGACTTAGAATGGTATGCTAGCTGTTTCACAGGGCAAGATAATCAATCTAAAACTCCACCTTTTCTTCTTGGTGTAAATAATCATGGCCTTTATTTCCTCTGTATATTTCAAGCCTTAAATTACGCAAAAATGGTAGCACATGGTCAGGCACATAGTATGTACTTAATAGATGCTAGACTCTATTATTAATTTTGGTAGGTTAGAATTAAAAGAATATTAGTACATTCATACTAGGAAATATTATGTAGATTATTTAACATTAACTGTGAGTTTTGAAATCAAGTTGGAAATTTAAAATCTAGTTAAAACCCATAACTATGGTGCACTGCCAGTGACATTCTTTACCTCTTCCTTTATGACTCTTTTCTGTCAAACATCTGTGTTTCAAGTAATGTATTACAATCTTAATTCTCTCTGAATCTGAACCCTAGACATTCTTTAAATTTCTGCTGCCTCATCCCAATTAGCCCCTGACATTCTATCCTCCAGAATTTGTAGTGTGCTGATAATTTTAGTCTCAGAATTAGAGGAAAAGTGTCATACCAGCATACATCTTTGACATCACTTAATTTCAGTTCACATGTAACCATGTTCCACATACATTTTCTCCCTGGGCCACATTTCTTTGGGTAATGGTGATTAATGTAAAGTAATTTTAAATAGAAGTTTAAGCAAAAATACAATATCATAAGAAATACTTGAAGCAATGCAATTGTTTCCTTTATTACAAATTTTATTTAAAAACTCCCTATTATCATCTTTATTGACAATATAATCAGAACTTAATGCTTAGTTGCTGTTAATTTTTAATGCTACTTATGTTTTTTAATACAGTGCATAATTTGGCACTGAATCTTGTAGTCGAACTAAGCTTTGACAACCTCTGCACTCTTCTACTCAAAACTAATGTTTTTAATCAATTAACATCTCTTTACCTCTGTACTCCCTGAATTTCATTACAGAGTATATGTTTTCATTATAGATTATATATTACTATATAGAATATATATTGCAGTTTAGATTTAACACGTAGAGTTTAGGTACATGGAAGTTCACTTTTAAAAGAAAAAATCAGACTTATAATAAACTTCTCTTAGGTTTATGATTATAAAGTATTACAGCTGGAGGTAACTTGACTTTTAAGCTTATTTTTAAGTTTTTCTGTTAAACAAGTGATATTACTATCATCTAACTGCTCTAAATGAAACAGTATTTCTAATAAGTGTGTCTTTTCAGAAAGAAAAGCAGCAATATTTATATATTAGAGTGATTCACTTAGATTCTTGAGAGAATTTTTGCTCTTATGGTACTTATGCACCAGCTTTCCAGGGATTTTCACCCTGATTTAAGGATACATTTCTTCAGGCTTAGTTTATTTAGCCAGTTAATGTTTATAAATGGGTGAGTAACTCTCATTGCCTTAGGAATATGTGGGTGTCTGCCTATTCTAGACTTCAAATACTGACCAACAATCATAATTAGATAATAGCTGTAGTTTTATGAATATTCAATCACTCCATAAAAGGAATTATCTTGGGCCATAGATCAATTACATGAAAGTCGATAAACTCCTCTAGCAAGTATGATATATTCAAGGAAAAAATTCAGATATGAGAGAAATATCTTTTCCTTTATTTTCTGTAATTCAAATTAATCACTTTATGGGATAGCAGAAAATTTAAAGTAGTCCAATTTCCATGTTTTCTCAAAAAATTTGTGGTTCAAACTTCAAGACAGTCTGTTTTCATCCTTTCCACTCTGCTATTTTTTTTTTTTTTCTCTCCTTGGAATGGCATCTCAAGAATAGGAGAAGTGGTCTCAGGAGTTCGCTGTGGTTTTCACATGCTGCAGCCTGAAATATGTCCCCAGGACCATGTTTTCATCTTCTTTGATGTAACTCACCCACTGTGTCCTAGTCTTGTCTTATCATGAAAATTTGATATCTGCTGCCAATAAGTCCAGGTTCCCACTTTGTCACTAGATCTACTGCCCATCCATTGCAGTCTACTTTGTTACTGAAGGCTGGATTTCTGGTTCCCGAATGAAGATCTATTTGCGATGATAACGTAATCTTCTTTCCTATTTACTTCTCAAAGCAAAAAAAAAAAAAAAAAGAAAAAAAGAAAAATGGCATTGCATTGGAACATCTTGGATTTATATGAATGCTGCAAATGTCTCTTGTATTCTTTAGATGGTGTTTGGATTATATCTAAAAGGTACCTCAAAAGTCTCATATATTCAAAGGTGGGACTTCTGGAGATGACTGGACCATGGAGGCGCTAAGTTTATCAGTAGATTAATCCATTGATGAATTCATGACTGAATTAAGATATGGAGTCTGGCTGGAGGTGGGTCACTGGGTGGTGTGGCCTGAAAGGGTATATTTTGTACCTTGCTTCCCCTCCCTTTCCTATCTCTGCTTCCTGGCTTCCATGAGGTAAGCAGCTTTGCTCTACCAGTCCTTTAGAACATGATGTTTCTGCCTTGGAGTCATGGACTTAATTCCCTGAACGCTGTGAGCAAAAATACGTCTTTTCTCCCTTAAATTGTAGGTATTGGGTATTGTATCTCAGTGAAGGGAAAGGGAGGAAAACAGATGGCAAGTCAATTCCTTTCTCTTGTATATACCTTGAATGCAAGAGAAAAATATATGTTATGTACCTGACAAAAACTGAAGCACCATCGAAGCAGAGTCCTACTCTATTCTTAATTTCTCTTCCCTATCTGGAGGTTTTATTGTATTCCTCAGCTGAGCCTGAATATTCTGTGGGATGCAGAGATGCTGACAAATGTTTAATCCTTTATACTCTATTCCACTTCCTGTCCCTCTCTTGCTTATAGAAGTTCGTTTGGTTTATGCCAAGGATGACAGTGTCAAGTAGAAGGGAGGAAAACAACAGCAGGGAAAAGGAAAACAACAGCAAAGAGAGAGCAGGGACCTGCTAATGTCTCTCCATGTCGCATAGCCGTCCTGCTTTCTACATTGTGCTCAGAAATAATATTCTAGCAGTGTATTAAGCTATGATAGAGTGTTTTGATTAGAAATTGCTCCATAGACCATCATTGGATGGAAATTGTGATTTGAAAATGAATGTTCTATATTCAAATACTTTTAATAACTGAATACTCCCTTCAATCACAACTCTTTTTTTTTTTTTTTTTTTTTTTTTTAATGTGGGTATCGGGAGGCGACCTCAGGACCTCGCTCTTGCTAGCAGGCGCTCATGCCGCTGAGCTATATCACTGGCCCTTTTTTTCCTTTATGTGGGTTCCGGGAGTCGAACTCAGGACCTCGCGCTTGCCGGGCAGACGCTTATGCCACTGAGCTATCTCACCGGCCGACAACTCTTAAGGATATAAAATGTCATAAAAATTGGAAGTCATGAAAGTGAGAAGAAAGGTGAATATAAAGGAGAAAGATATTCTGGAATCCTACATCTTCTATTATTTGAGCCCTGTCTCTTCGAATTCAACTTAGCTGGCATTTACACAAACCACGAGGTTTTCCTACCCTCTGGTCAGTCCTCTCATCAATTTAGTCTCACCATGGATTTCACTCAAATCAGCTGTTTTGCCTCTTTCAATGCTTTGGCATACAGGAGTCTGTTAATATGTTTCTGTTCATCATTGTATAAGCAAACTCTATTAAATGCTTCTATACTTTAAAATACATTTTGCAACTTTTTAAAACAGTTAGATTTCTTGAGCATTTGAGTAATACCTGGTGTATTAGTCACTTTGCCCTTGTGGAAATATGTATCTGACGCCCACAGTTTAAAGGAGAGTTTAATGTTGGCTCATGGTTTTCAGTGAATTCAGACCTTATCGGCCAAAGCAGAAACCTCATGGCAGAAGGGCTTGGCAGAGGAAAACTGCTAACTTCATGGAAGCCAGGAAGGAAAAAGAGAGAAAGAGAGAGAGAGAGAGAAAGACAGAGACAGACAGATGGACAGAGAGAAACAGACACAGACAGAGAGAGAGAGAGAATCAGAGAGACAGAGAGAGAAAGAGAGAGAGAGGAAGCTGAGGCAAGAATATACCATTTCAGGTCACATCTCCAAGCAGGTCTGACCTCCTACCATGAAAGTACATACAGTTACTGAACTCATTGGATGAGATCAGCTGTTTTCAGATACCATAGCAGCTACTCAACTCATCAATGCTGAATCCACTGATGGGTATAGTACCCTATACTCCAGTCGCCTTCCAAACACATGAAACCTCGGGGAGACATATGACATCCAAAGCATAACACCTGCTCAGAGTTGCACTGAAAGAAGCGCAATGTATGAAGACTAGTTTGGAGCTGAGAGGCAAGAGCAGA
Source organism: Erethizon dorsatum (assembly GCA_028451465.1). Lineage (NCBI taxonomy): Eukaryota > Metazoa > Chordata > Mammalia > Rodentia > Erethizontidae > Erethizon > Erethizon dorsatum. The sequence goes on from CM051836.1 coordinate 18,861,121, forward strand.
AACACAGGTAAGAGTTTGAGATAATTCATATGCCAAGGTTAAAAGCCAAGAAGTAGGGTCAAGAAAATTAGAATTTAAAGTGAGGGTCTACAACTCAGAGGGTCTCTGTATCTGAAAGGGGATGAGGAGATTCCTAATTACACCCTGTTGGGGCTGTATAACATGATGAGTAAGAATATTCCAGGTACTCATACTGAGGTTAGCCCGTCATGTCTATAAATCTTCAGAATGGCCTCAGATGACTTAATCAACTTAAAGTTGTTTTACTTCATAAGAAGTATTTTATAAGAATACTAATAGAGTTTACATTGTAGAATTTATAATGGAGCTGTCAGGCACATGAGAAAACATTTTCTGTCTTTCTGCTGTGTTATTTGGTTGGCTCTTTGGAGATATTGTGAAGTGGATAACTAAATCCCTGCTAGCTAATTATGATTTCACTCTCAGACTTTTCATCTGGTGTTTTTAGCTCTAGTAGATGTTTCTTAAAACCAGTGGATCTTATGTTCAGGGACCCACATGTAGACAACCCTTTCCAAAGCACTGGAAGGGACCTGCACAAAATATTTACTTTATTATCTTATTCACTTGTAAATACTATGATAGTCTTTGTATCATTTTTCAGAATGCCTCCTGCCTTTCCAAGATTTAGCTATTAGCATCGTGTGATGGTGCACACCTATAGTCCCAGCAGTCAGGAAGCTGAGGCAGGAGGATCGCTGTGAGTTCAAGGCCAGCCTGGGCTACATATTGAGACCCTGTCTCAAAAAAAAAAAAAATAAAAAGATTTAGCTATTATGAGTTTTGCTGCTATAAGCAGGGGTACACATGTATCACTGTAATATAAATTTTGTATTCATACACAATATAGCATTACTTGGCAATGAAGAAGGATAAATTTGAGTCATTTGTAGGAAAATTTATGCACCATGAGACTATAGTATTAAGTGAAATAAATCAGGCATGGAAGCTTAAATAGCATGTGTCTTATATGATCAACTCAAAGTATAAAAAATCAAAGAGCAAAATAAAAAAATAGACAATAAGAAACAGGAGATAGGTCATATGAAAGTTGGAAGTGAATTTAGAAATGGAGAAAGAGGGGAAAGGGAGAGAAAAGGGCGATAAAAAGAATTACGATGTGTTACATAACCGCATCAACATCCCATGGTAACTGTAATTGTTAAGTACAGTAAACATGTATGAATAAAAAGAAAATCCCTCCTCCTCTCAACAATCCCCATGTTTAGGGCCCCTATAATCTTATTCTGTCCCAGCATAAGGTTCTTTTTCTTGAAGTCCTCTCAATCTTCAAAACATCCATCCAGGTTATGGTCTTGAAGAATCACAGGCTACCACTGTTTCCAGAACTCCATATTTGGTCCATGAGCCACAAATGTCTTCTGATGCTGGCCCACCATTTTCCTCCAACGCAGAGGAAGCGTATTGTCATCTTTGATCAGTACCTTCTCCTTAATCCTACTCAGTTTTATCGAATGCATGAATCAGAAGTTATTACTAGAAATGATCTTTTTAAAGCTATTCCTCAGGAAGCTTTTACTTCTGCATAGGTAGGTAGATGAAGACTCATACTCACCATCATTTTCTCATGAATTTCCAACTTTCTCTGAGTATCTGCAGCATTTTGTATAGTCTGAAAACAGGAGTCAACTAAAGACCGTGCAGCATGTTTGTGACATTTCTTTGGCAATTCTTGACTTTGATATATAGCATATTTCATTGGGAAGTGGAAGATGTGTATCATCTTAAGGTTTCAGCTTAACTAGCTGAGGACAGTAACAGTGAACCAACTGTTTCACATGTACAAAGTTTGAAAATGCCCAGAAAATAGTGAGAATTCAAAAAATATTGACTGTTCTTGCCATAATTGGCCACCTATCTAGGCACAACTCTATAAAATAATGTCTGGATCTTTGAAATAAGACTTCTAAGAAATTAGAGGGAAATGGGATGAATGAGAAGAGAGTTATCATATAGAATATGAATTTTTACAATATTAAAGCAATGTATCTTTCCTGGAATAAAATGAAAATAAAATTTCAAACAAGAATAATATTATTTAATTTTAGCATTTTAGCACTTAAATTTTCTTTCTTTCTTTTTTTTTTTTTTTTTAGTTTAAGTGACTCAATATTCCAAAGTTGAGCCACAAGTTACTTTTAGAATTTTTTTAACGTTTTCTTTCTAAGGATCAGTTTACCTTAATTAAATTGCACTTAACTGTTATAGTTTATATCTTTTCCTTTAACAAATGGAACATCAATGAAAATAAAATGCTATGGCTCTGCACAAGCACCAAATTTAATTTTTCATTGTTCCCATTTTAGGTTAATTGTAAAACTGTAGCATTCATTTGAAAAAGTAATTGCACACTGTTAACTACATTTAAATTCACAGAAACATGATTTTTTTATGGAACAAAAGATACAGAGGCAGCCAGAATATAAAAGTAGGTAGCTTAGACTGAATAAGCATTAATAATATTTATTGAACCCCACCTCATACTTTAGCACAATATTCTTTAGCACAGAACAAAAGATGTGGGTGGGTTGTTTACTTATTTTATATTTCATATTCTTAGGAGAACATGCAACTAATTACCATGCTGAGAAAAGAAAATCACTCACTTGGAAAATGAAATTTGAAAAACAGCACACATTTATTTCTGCTCTAATAGTGCAATAAGGGACTTACATATCATTTCTCTTAAGGTGTGTATTGCAGGTACTAGAGAGCTCATAGTCCCCTCACTTATGTTATCTATTGCAGAGATAGATGTTTTGAATGTTTGAAAAAATGTTGTGTTTTATTTTACGTATTTAAAATATAGTGCACCTTTTCTCCACTTGCATGTTATCTGCATGTGCCTCCCATTCTATAATATTTAAATAGGGGGTGGAGTCATTTCTTCATTAATAGTTGGCAGAGAAGATAGAAGGGACACAAGCGTGATACCAATGTTTCAGGAATTTTAATGTAATGTAATGATAGCAACAATTCCTGCCAAATTAAATGGAAAAATCTGTATTGAGGCAAAAAATTACATAACTTCTAGGTTGAAGGTATGAATTCGTAGAGGAAATAGATGATGATAGTCATGGTCAGAATTTAAAAAAGAAAACAACTTGCACCACTGATTCATTAGAACTGTCACTAGTATAAAAACAGTACAACTCCATTGGTTTTATTCATTATTTTTTTGTTTAAGATTCCTTACATCTTTATTTTTTTTATTTATTTTTTTTTTTGGGTGGTACCGGGGTTCGACCTCAGGACCTCGCGCGCCAACAGGCGCCCGTGCCGCTGAGCGATATCACCGGCCCCTTTTCCGTATGTGGGATCCGGGAGTCGAACTTGGGCCCTCGCGCTTGCAAGGCAGGCGCTTACGCCGCTGAGCCATCTCACCGGCCCTTACATCTTTATTTTTCAGTAAACATTGCTGTGTCCATGTGTTCTGTTAAATGAAATCCCAGGTCCTGATTAAGAAGAAGGCCCAGGTCCTGCACCGCATCAATACCACCCCAGGGTCCTGCCGACTTACATTGGTTCAGGGCTAAACACAGGTCTCCAGTGGGATAGAATCCCCTAGATCCTGGGATCCTTCAAGAAGCTTCCAAATGTGTATTTTTTATGCTTTGGAAGTTTCAAGCTATAACACCAGAACTGTCAGGAGCTGTTAGAGACCGGTATTCTGAGCACTAGGAGAAAGTCCAATTTAATGAAGCCAAAGCAGAGGAAAGTAGAAATCAGGGACAGAGAAAGGAACCGAAGATGGAAAAGAAACCCAATTTTACTCGGAAATCTAGGCTGTTCAAAGTTTAAAGTTAATTCTGTTTTCTAAGCTTGTAATCTAAGTGAGTAAATCAATTCCATTTTTAATTCATCTAGCTTGAGTTTTGTCCTTCACTTGCAATTGAAATGCTTGTCCTTGTTAAGAACTATTCGTTTTGGGCCAGTGATATAGCTCAGTGGCGCAAGTGCCTGCTTGGCAAGCGCGAGGTCCTGAGTTCGACTCCTGGTACCTGCATAAAGAAAAAAAAAAGAACTATTCGTTTGGATCTAGAACTTTGTTAGGTGGTTGAGTCCCTCAATTCTATGAGTTTTAAGAGTCTGAGTGATATAAACAAACAAAGTGACTGACCTCAAAGCTCCATAACTAATCCACAGAGGAAAAACCTTAGATGAGAGTAAACTCATCTGACCATTGGATGAAGCGAACAAACTTTCTATGCAGCCTTTTATATCCCTGTATCTAGATTATTAATATGATACACCTATATTACATTCCTTGAATCTTATATTTATCTTATATCATCTCCTTTTGTCCATTTTAGTTGATAGGAATTTTTACTATGCTTACGTTAAAATTCCTGGAACATTTTTACCACTCTTCCATCTTTTTCTCCTGCCAATTAGTGATGAAAAACAGTATCTAAAAAGATAGATGTTTAAAAATAGATTAGATTTCACTCAAAGTTTGCACACTGTGATGCATTGCTGTTTTTCAAACATCTGTTTTTGTCAGTGTGATCCTTTTCTACTAGGCAAAAACCATGTGTTCTTTAATCATGTGATTATAATTTGCTTAGTAATGGTCTTAAATGATAAACACAGTTACTTTTTTGCTTTCTATTTTGAAAACATTTACCTTAAAGAAAAGTTATATTCTGGTGTACTTATCACTTTAATGTCAACATCTTAGATTACTATGGAATATTTGTCCAAATTAAGTTCAACATTAACATCTGCTATTAAACTATAAACTTTATGTAGTTAGTGGTATTAATTTTTTTAATTGAAGTACTATTTATCTTCCAAACTCCAAGCAGAGATTCCCATTACGTTTACTTGGCGTATCTCCCTAGCCGCGTGTAAAAAATAACAGTTTCTCAGTCTTTCCTTGTCCATCATAATACTGACACTTTTAAAGGATGTTGCTTAGTTATTTTCCAGCTTGTCTTTCAGTTTGGGTTAGCCTCATGTTTTCCCATGATCAGATTGAACTTACACATTTTTTGGCAAGAATAACACTGAAGTGATGTACCTTTCTCAGAGAATGATGTCAGGCAGTACATGTCATGCCACAGGTAAGATTCAGTTTGATAACTTGGTGATGGCAATTCTCCAGGTTCTTCCACATTGAGGTTACTATTTTTCTCATTGCAATAGATAAAAATCTAGGGGGAGGTAATTTGAAAATCTACTGCTTTCCTGTTTCTCCTCAAACGTCATTACACTTTTTCAAATTTATTTTGGCTTTTCTAGTTTATTTGTCTTTCTATATATATATGTGTTAGAATCAGCTTGTCCTTACCTACAAAAATCTCTGCCAGATTCAGCAGATATTAAATTAAATCTCTAGATCTTTTCGTAGAGAATTGACATCTTAACAATATTGAGTTTTACAACATATGAGCATAATATATCTCTCCATTTATTCAGATTTTCTTTTTATTTCATCAGGGCTTTTTAGATTTTAGCAAGCAAATACTGTACACATTTTTAGATTTTTGCCAAACTATTTCATTGTTTCGTGGTGCTATTTTAAATATCTTTCTATTTCATGCTTGGATTACTCAGTGGTAGTTACATATAATTGATTTTTCTACATTGGCTTTATATCTTACGTCCTTGCTAAAGTGCAGTTATTAGTTCTAGAAGTTTTTTTTTTCTTGTTTGTTTTTTGTTTTTTGTTTGTAATGTCTTTATAATTTTCTGTGTAGACAGTCGTGGTCTATAAATAAAGGCCATTTCAATTTTTCCTTTCTAACATGTCTAAATTCTTCTGACCAGTTAAAACAATACTTGTGTCTCATCTCTCCCCACAGCCCATATTTCTATTTCTATTTTGAGGTAGTTGATTGCCTGTGATACCAGTTGTTTATTATATTCAAGAGTTGTGAGTTTAGTTTGTTTGCCTTGCCTTGTCTTGCTTTGCCTGTTCCTTTCCTTTCTCCCTTTCTTTCCCTTGCTCCTTCCCTCTCCTTCTTCTCTTCTCTTGTCTTCCCTTCCCTTCCCTTCTCTTCCTTCTCTTCTCTTCTCTTCTCTTCTTCTCTTTCCTTTTCCTTTTCTCATTTTCTTGCATTCCCACTTTTCCTCTTTCTTTTATGCATGGATAGAGGCCACATTCTTTCCAGCTATGTCTGCTTGTGCTCACAAATAAATTTACTTTTAAGATTTAAGAATGTGATATTCTCGTTTCTACTGATCTGGATTTTTTGTAAACAATCTTATTTCACAAATGGAACAAAAAATATTGTCCAGACCTCTGACACAAATTAAACAATATTATCTATGCTTAAATGACATATAAATTATCACAGGGGCACAACCACAGGGTTCCAAAATTACTACTCATTTCTCCACATTGTTACAATGCTCATTTGTAAAGGACATAGTCTCACTAGAGCTCTAAATTCATTATGGTCATGACACTGTTTATACTTAATCCTCATAACAAACATATGAAATAGAGGAAAAATGAGGCTTAGAGTAATTAAGAAATTTGACCGCCTAGTGAATACATAGATGAAACTTGAACCAAAGCAACTTAACCTCAGAATCTATACGGTTAATCACTCAGCTCCTCTGCCTCCTCGGGAATAAAAACAACCTTCACTTGGTCATAAACTGCTGTGTGAAACAAAACAACAAAACAAAACAACACTCATCATTTACTCTCTCTGAAACATGTCCACACTTTTGGAAGGTGAAGAATGGTTAGCTTTGTAGGTTCTAAAATCTCAGAATATATCTCTGAAATTTTCGAAATCACTTGTTCACCTCTGTGCTGTCTCCTCTAAAATAGCTCTTTTTATTTTCATATTTGTAAATAGAATATTTATTGATCCTAAATTATACTCTCAGATTTTTCGATCTGAGCTAACTTGTCAGCTTGCCAGTGCATGGTGAATTAATTTTTCACAATTAATTACTAATGAGGTCCACATTGGGGAGAAAAATATTCTGGCTAAAACTTCAAAAATTTAATGAGTAAAAAAGTGAGGAATGTTTGACCTCTTTTCATAGGGTCTTAATTGAACAATAAGTAGTTACCTTAAAATGATCATGGAATCCAAAGGAAGTATGTTTGAGGTGATAATTGCTATGTTATGCTGATTGATGAAGGTTGTGAAGAGTGGTGAGTGTGGGGTTAAAGTTCACAAATTTACGTTGTACTTAGTTTAATTTCAATTCTGTCAATAAAGGGGGAAATAGGGCCAGTGAGATAGCTCAGCGGCATAAGCGCCTGCCTGGCAAGCGTGAGGTCCTGAGTTTGACTCCCGGTACCCACATACAAAAAAACAGGGCCGTTGATATCACTCAGTGGCATGGGTGCCTGCTGGCGCATGAGGTCCTGAGTTCGACCCCCGGTACCCACAAATAAAAAAAGGGGAAATAATTTTGGTATCTGTTTTTTATTTAAAAATTCTCTCTTCCATTAAATGTCGTTGTCATTCTGTAAGAAATTAAACCAGAAATACATTACTACCTACAACCATCATAGAAAACATTGTCTTATACAGTGTTTTCTAGGTTTTTCTTTCCTCTGTAAGTCAGTGTACTAACATCAGTTACCATCAACTAAATAAAAGAAAGTTAAGAGCCAGAATTATTTCATATACTTACTTATTCACACTTATCTCAAAGTTGAGAAGAATTTAATATGTATTCATTGCCTATTTCATACTATGGAATGTCCTATGTATTTTACATAAATCATTTTCTATTACTGCACTGAAATTTGATAAGACAAATACCATTACCCCATTCTCTAGTAAGAAAAATTAAACTCATGAGAGGCTATAAAACTTGGCCATGTTCACGCAGATTTTTAAGTGGTAGTGAATATGGTTGTGTCTGCTTTGCTTTACACTCATTCACTAGGAAAGTCTCAGGCTGGTAAAAATATATTCCAGTATTTGTCAAAATTGTTGGTCTAATTAAAAAATTACTTTCATCAAGGTTCCTAATCAATATATCATCAAATAGTTATGTTAAGCAGTACAATATGATACAAACTTGTTCAGAAAACAAGTAGGGTTAATGATTTTTAAAATGTTTCAACAGGATGCTTACTCTGTTATCTCTTACTCTCTTTGGGCAAAACTATTAAATGCGTTAATGTGTGACATTCATGACTAGAGGTGTTAATAAGGCCTCTTTGGAGATTTTAGCCATAATTAGCAGTAATTAGCCAGAAAAAATATAATGACACAAAAGTGAAAAAAAAAAAAGAACATGCATAAAGAAAAATAAAAATACAGATGGAGGTAGAAATAAGCCCTTGAAAGCCAAGCAGACCTGTTTTCAATCTCTAGCTCCAACACTTGCCAGCCATAAGAGCATGAGCTTAACCTCTAAGGTCACTTTGCTAAGTTATCAAAAGATGGTAATAATGCCTGCCTTGTGAGGTTATTGGAACATGCAGTTATCCAAAGATTTCTAGCATATTTCTGGCACCAAATGAAGATTAAGTAGATGCTAGTTTGTTCTTTTCCTTATTCTTTTCTTACATTTGTTTTAATGCTTAATAATCAACACCATTCTTAAAATGTCCTAGAATCCTTTAAGTCTTCTAGGATTCTTTTCACAGGCACGGGCTGTGTTTAAAACCATATGTCCAGAAGTAAACTGGGGCCCGAGGGAGATTCTGTTTGCCGTTGCAATGGGAAGCTGCCAATGGCATCTTAATTTATACTGTAGTAGAAATACAGAAATCCCTTAGGATGAGGTAGTCAAAGCTTTCAGAAGCTATTATTCTCCATAGGAGGAGAGGGTTGCTTTACATTCTTCCCTTTTAATGTGTCTCATTACACCTTTCAAACATATACATTTCATTACATGCTTCCATTAAAGCAACTTATTTTAACTTTCAAATATGTGCATCTCATTACATCTCCTTTAAGCATCTTCACATATTCTCCATTTGTGGATTTCATTAAAGCCTTTCCCTTGTATATCTCATTACTAAATTACTTTCATGTATGTTATTATAACCTATATTTCTCATTACATTACTTAAAAATGCACATCTCATTACACCTTTCTATTTATGCATCTCATTACACTCCTCAAAAATGTGTATCATATTACATCTTTCTCCTTTGCATATCGTTACATTTGTCCAATTATGCATCTTATTATGCCATTTCATTTATGCATTTTATTATACCTTTCCTCTTATCCGTGTCATTACCCTCTTTAAGCCCAAGCATCTCAGTAAACCTCCTTTTGTATGCAATTTCATACATCTTGCAGCTATTATCTCCAGATTTCCACGTGTAATTTTTATAGTGCCCCTTAAAGATACGAAGGGATTGATTAAATTCCTCTTGTTCAATACATATGTGTCATTACATACGTATTACACTTTGGTTCTTGTTATACTTTAAACTCTTCTCTTTTTCTTCTTTATCAAAACCTTTGAAGAAAAGAAATAACTGAGGTTCTACTTGGTATCATCAATTGTCATATAATTTCTACACACTTCACATAGCAATATCTCTTTTATTATGACTTAGTTTTGTTCTTTCCTTTAAGTCTTCTAGGATTCTTTTCAAATATGTGCATCTCGTTGTCTCTTAGATGTGCAATATTATTTACCCTAAACCTATTACATTCATTTTCCTACCTTAAATCATCTCTGTCTTAGAAGGTTGGTGTTAAAATATCACCTGATCATTATCTTCAGCTATAAACGGAATTTTATTGTTTTTTTATTTTTCTTTTCTAGGATATTTCTTTTTCTCTATATGCATATCTTCTCTCTCTAAGATAATGGATACCTTGGAATAAATTAAGGTATCAAATATAGGAAATGGTCCATGCTATTTCACATAAATTGTGTTTTATTATTGGAGCATATTTGTTGTGACATTCAAAAGTCTAGAATTTGTGAATCTTCAATATTCAAATTGTTGGCAATAATGAAACAAACTGCGTTTGGGCAATTCTTATAAAGATTATAATCAAGAAGAAATTGATCATAATCTGAATAATATACTCATTTCAAGGTAAACTGAGATGCTTGTGTTGTTATTGGTACTTAAAAGCATCCATAGAAATTGATCCAGCACCCCATGCATGCCCTCACCACTGAAACAACAGTGGTGTTTTTTTTTTGTTTGTGTGTTTGTTTTTTTAAGTTATAGTACTGTCTTTTACTATGTGAAAAGTTGGCAAGAGTTCTTAATTTCTTTGAGTAATTTTATAATGGCATCAAGATACCCCATACATGATGTGACCAGTAATGCTGATTGCCAACTTCTTTGAATTAAGAAACCTCTAACAAATTAGCAAAACACATTGTTGAATGTAAATGGGTGGGTCATAGAGGCATTGCCTTAGGTAGAATATATGATCCATAGCCCATTCCTCTCTGGCATTTTCTTCTGCTGTGCTTCCCAGCCCCTACAAACTAATCATCTTTGCCTGCTTTGCCGCTTGGCTATGATGTTTTTGCCTTGTAGCCAGCTGACCACAGACTGAAATTTTGAACCAAATTAAACCTCTCCTCCTTTAAGTTGAGGATCTCAATTATTACGTCCAATGACAGTAAAGTTTAATAATATAGAAAATCAGCACCAGAGAAGTGGCGATGTTGCTATGACTATGCCTGACCATGTGGTTTAGAAGCCTTTGGAACTGGTTTGTGGGAAGAGTTTGAAAAGGTTTGGAGTTTGGGACTAGAGAAGCCATAGGATATTAGAGGCAGAGCATGATGGGTGATTCTGTTCAGAGCTCAAAACACTGCTGAGGGCCGGTGAGATGGCTCAGTGGCATATGCGCCTGCCTGGCAAGCGCGAGGTCCTGAGTTCGGTTCCCAGGACCCACATAGAAAAACAAAAACAAACAAACAAACAAGAAACACTGCTGAAAGGAATGCAGACAGCAAAGGCCTGACTCAAGAAATTTCAGTTGGGAACAAGGACACAACTGGCAGTTGGACTAGAGGCCATGTGTGTTACGACATTTGGGCAGAAAATTTGTCTACATTTTGCCCATGTCCTGATATTTTTAAGGGAAACTGAGATTTAGGGGGGTGAACTAATTTATCTCTCAATTAATGTGCCATAAATACTGCTGACTTCTTTTAGCCAGATTTAGAGTAGGAATTGAGGGTAAGATACAGAGCAAAATCATTTGAAAACCTTACATTTTGGCATAGAAGGAACTATATGTAAGACTGAGGGCAAAAGAAGTGTGGTCGTTAAAGAGGTGAGTGTCAAACAAAGAAAGTGAGTACTTTGTACAGGAACAAGAAGAAAAATGCGTTGCAGGTATCTCACCAATTAGCAAGACCACACAGACACAAGGGTATGAAAGTGCAAACCTTTAAGAAGAGAGTCCCAGGATGCCTGATCGTGAAGGGGCCTCCTTGGCATTCGGTTCCCCTGGGTTTATTTCATTCTGCTCAGCCAAACAGGCAGCAAGAATCTGATTCCGCCATGGGCCAAAGGGGCCTGATTACTGCTCCCACTGAAGCAGAACATGGTGACACTGAAGTGAGGCTGATTTTATTGGAATTCAAGAGTTGTGGAGTCAAGGAGTCTTTCACTCAGATTTCAAAGGAAAGTCTGGGAGACCAGAACAAGAGTCCCTGAAAGGGCAGTGCAGGAAGCTGAGAGAATGGAGCCATATGGGCAGTGGAGATCCTAAGTAGTCAGCTGCCATGAATCTCAAATGTCTGCCAAGGAAATCTACAGGCCATCAATGGGGCCAGCCCAAGAAGGGACTCTTTGGCTGCAACCAGCAAGGCCATATGGAGTGAGACCACACAAGATTTGGAAATCACATTTTACCACTGTGTGCCAAGATATCGGATAAAGCACTAAAGGACTTAATGTTACCCTGTGCCATTGTACTTTGGGATTGGTAACTTGTATTTAATTTTTACAGAGGTTCACAAATAAAAGTTTCCCTTAATTCTTAGAAAAACTTTGACTTAGATGTTTGAAGAATGCTGGAACTATTGAGACTTTGGGGAAGAAATTATTGCATTTGCACTTTGTACATAGCATAGTTGTTGAATAATAGGATAGTTCCACACATTAGGTGGAATTATGAACTTGCTCTTGTCTTTATATTAACTGCGATTTAAGATGTGTTTAGGTGCAAAATAGACAAGGGGTAGATTATGAACATTAATCTTAATATCCCAACTTCACTGGATTAAAAAAAATGCCTAGCAGATTAGAAAAGAGTGTCTGGACAGGTCAAGGAGATGTGGCCTTGGGTACTCTATAAGGTCCCTCACGCATTCCTCTCTGGCACACTTTCTGGCATGAAGTAGACATCTTTGCTGTGCCACCCCATTTCACCATGATGTTTCTGCCTTCTTGCCAGCCAACCAACAAGAAAAAGAAGAAAAAAGAAAAAAGATAAAATACAAAAATAAGAAAAATTATTATTTTTTTTTAATTCAAAGAAAAAAAGAATTGTGCTTCAATTCTCCAGCTTCTCTGTAGTTTCTAATATTCCTGTCCCTCCCCAAACCCTAATCCCCAGATATCTACTTCTTTATTTCTCTTCACCACATTGGTATTTTCCAGATGTCTGGATTCCAAGTCCAGGAGAAGCTGTATTTTCTGCTGACTGTTATTGATCCATTTTGAGTCCATCTTGGTTTCTCTCCTTTTAGGATTTCTTTTTCATTTGATTTCTTTTTTTCACTCAGCAAGAATTTCTGGGCCGGTGAGATGGCTCAGCGGCATAAGCGCCTGCCTGGCAAGCGCGAGGGCCTGAGTTCGACTCCCGGAACCCACATACAAGAAAAGGGCCGGTGATATCACTCAGCGGCACAGGCACCTGCTGGCGCGCGAGGTCCTGAGGTCGACCCCCGGTACCCACAAAAGAAAAAAAAAAAAAAAAAAGAATTTCTGAGCTCCTACTCTGTTCCAGGGATTGTTTCCATGGCTAACAATATAGCAACAGACAGACAAGATCAGGATTCAAAAGGATGTATATATTTATTGGGGAAATAAAGGGTAATTATGTATGTTAAAAGGATGAATAAAATTTCAAATAGAAATGTGTCAAAGAGTGCTAATTATCAAATGATATAGTGAGACAGAGATAAATATTAAATGGTAGTAGTGACTACCCTAGGCCTATAGGTACGAGGGAAGGAAATATGATGTATCCAAAAGTGGGTGAGAGCTCAACACACAGAAGCTAGAATGTGTGATCATTGAGGGATGAAGAAATTCCAAGATTAGGAAGGAAGACAGGAGGACCCAAGCCTGTTGGGTAGTGCCACTCATACCCAAGGTGAAGCTTTCCGTTACCCACACCCAGAACTGTGATAAACCAATTAGTGGATTAATCCAGTACCACACACCCTTAATACTAGTATCATACCCTGGATCTGCATTTGCACACCCTTACCAAGCCATCTCTGAAAAGCCACACATATGAGTGCATGAGGCTTTTGGGGAATATCTAGATACAAGCCACAAAACCTACTCTTCCACTCTATTGGATTTTCCATTCCTACCTCACTTCATCAGTTTTTTTTCAAATTTTTCTGTGTTCTTTTATGTATCAGCAGTTTTTCTTTGTTTTTTTTTTTTGTTTTTGTTTTTGTTTTGTGGATACCGGGGGTCGACCTCAGGACCTCGTGCGCCAGCAGGCACCCGTGCCACTGAGCGATATCACTGGCCCTTTTTTCGTATGTGGGTTCTGGGAGTCGAACTCAGGCCCTCGCACTTGCCAGGTAGGCGCTTACGCCGCTGAGCCATCTCACTGGCCCTGTAAGCAGATTTGTTTTGAAATGTACTATTATCTCTTTTTGAATGTTTTCCTCTCTGCTTCCTAGTAGAACATGGGTTCCATGATGAATTGGCCATGTTGATGTTTTGCTCTGTTGTATCTCTGTATATCTGGTTCTAAGTAGCTGCTTAGGATCAATTGCTGTTAAGGATGCAAAATTCTGTAATAATCACATTCTGAGGAAACTGGGAGGTAGACTGAGAGGCACCGTATGCTACACTCTGTTAAATAAAAGACCAGCATAGGACTTGCATGGGTGGAAATTGCAATGTGGATACCAGAGGAAAGAGAAGAAATACATAGAATCTGGTAATTCTAAGAGAGATAATGATAATGAAGGATTGTCACTTAGTGAATAATAGACCTATGCAATAAATAAAACCAACAACTAAAACACATTGAAATTAGTTATATTTAAGTACTTAAGTATTTACACTCCAATTTACAGTTAAATTTGCAAAATCATATACATATGTGATTACATATTATGTATAATTTAGATTACAGTGGATATTATAATATTTCAATCTTGGCCATATAGTATATAATTCTTTTCTAAGACTTCCATAAAATACTATAAATACAGTGGCTTAGTATACCAGCATTTTGTTACCTCCTAGTTTTAGAGGCAAGAAGTCTGAAATAAAGTTGTCAACAGGATCAGGGTTCTAGAGGAGAATCCCCCTATCCACTCCTAGCTTCTGGTGGTCCCCAGGTACACAGGGCATTCCTTGGCTGATGCTACATCTCTTCAGTCTGTAGCTCCATTTACACATAATTTTCTTTCCTGTGTGTTTCTCTGTGTGTCTTGTCTTGTTTCAAATACAAGTCGTTGAATCCTGAGCCCAACCTAATCCAATATGACTCCATTTTAACCCAATTTACATGTATCTCAAAGATACTATTTCTTTTTTTTTTTTTTTTGTGGGTACCGGGGGTCGACCTCAGGACCTCGTGCGCCAGCAGGCGCCCGTGCCGCTGAGCGATATCACCGGCCCTTTTTTTGTATGTGGGTTCCCGGAGTCGAACTCGGGCCCTCATGCTTGCCAGGCAGATACTTACGCCGCTGAGCCATCTCACCGGCCCAAGATACTATTTCCAAATGAAGTTGTATTCCAAGACTCTGGGTAGATATTAATTTCCGGAGGTTGTTATTGGAGGTTGTTATTGTTCAACCAATTACATGATCTATAAGCACCCTAACATAGTTCTCACAAAAATATTTTTTAATAGAAGGACTTTTTTTTGCTTTCAAAATTGCCAAAACCAATGGTTTCAACTGATATTTCTGCTCCCCTATTCTGTACAACTCCGTTGGACACCAGTGATGGTGAACCTTTTAGAGCTTTCAATGATAGAAACAGCCTGCTGCGGTACACGTGCTATAGGTTCTCCACCACTGGACTCTCCACTGACAAGGAAGGTTATGTCAGTGTTTCTGTGATGGTTTAGATCTAACATTTCCACGCAAAGTTGCATGTGTTCAGAGTTGGTACTTTCTGAAGAGTATTGGTTTTGTTTTGTTTATTTTTTTGAGAGAGGGTCTCACTATGTAGTGCAGGCTGGCCTAGAACTCACAGCAATCCGATCCTCCTGTCTCAGCCTCCTGAGTATTAGGAGATTCCTCCACTCCATGCCAATCCAAACAGTCGGTCATCCTAATATCAGTGTAGAGAGGGGTGTGGCTGCAACACAGGAGTTGGAAAGGGAAAGAGGATGAGGTCAGAGGGGTTTGAGGAGACCCCAGTTGAGGGCCTTTAGATCCTTGTCATGATGCTTGTTTCCACTTGCAGTAAAATAGGGAGCTATTAGAGAAGTTTGAAGAGTAGAAAATAGAGGTTAGAGAGGGACTAGTAAGGAGATTAGGAATATCGGCCAAATGAGAGTATGGTGTATTTTCATGTTACATTGCTATGGTGCTGTAACAAATACTGCAAACCAGGTGAGGAAGGCTGTGAGTAGGAAAAATGTGGAGGAAATATCAGAGGTTCAGTTTTGAATAAGTCGAATAGCATGCATCACAGAACTCAGGAACCATGAAAGCAAAATGGCACCCGACTCTTTGATAGGGAACATGCCAGTGAAGGCGCTTCTGCCTGTGCGATCAAGTTACTCTTCTTGTTGCTGAGACAAAATACTTCACACCTGAAGTTAAAGGAGGAAAGCTTTATTTAGGTTACAGTTCACAGAGATTTCAGTTCATAGTTGGCTGGCTCTAAGGCAGGCTGGCATGGCAAAGGGTATTGCAGAGGAGAAATAGTCAATGGCAAGCAGGCAGGTGAGAGCAAGCAAGGGACCTCAGCAGATTCTTTCTGCCCCTTTTATACTCTAACTAGGCTACTGCGATTAGGGTGGTGCCAAACCCATCAATGGACTGATTTAGTAATCACCCAACTTTAATCCCAGCATCACACACTCTAGACCCAGCCAACTCTGCAAAAGCCCCACCTATGGCTACATGAGGCTTTAGGGGACATCTAAACAAAAGCAGAACACCCAGGATCTCAATCTGTTTTAATCAATCTAGGGAGAGCATGAGGATGATCTGCACTGGAGGTGAACTGCTTGTAAGGAAGGAGTATGGAAAATTGGCTCTTGAATGATGTGGAGCATGTGAAAAAGGCCAGAGTAATTACCATGCTGTTCGGCAACAGTAACTAGGTATGTCTGTGCCTAGGATATGGCCACAGTTTAGAATATTAGCCATGGTACCCCTGGGCATCAGGAAGGACCCAAGAGATGAAGAACAACACTGATTTTCCTCTTCTTTCCTTTATGCCATATAATTCTTAACATTGTTGAAGATAGAACTATAGTTAGTAATTATAAATATTAATTATGTGGATAAAATAAGAGCGCTTTACAAGATTAAATGAAACATTTATTTTTAAAATAGTCAATTATTATATTCATTACCTATAATATTTCTATTTATCTCAATGTCATGAAATCTCCAGGAACAAATACTTCGTTGAAATATTTTTAAAAACCTTATAGTATCACTAGGGCAAGGATTAGAGAATGAAAACTAGACTGACAATCTGCAAGCATTTTGGGAAATACTAATTTAGAAATAAGAATGCCTATTTTAACTGGAAGATTAAAAAAATCTGAGATAAAGCTCACCATTGCCTTCAAAATCGTGCATCCTCACTTCTGAAATTCATTCTATCAAAGGCCGTCCTAGGAGCCAGTACTGTCAGCCTTCTGCATGACCACTCCTGAGAGTCTTGGAATACTGTCTTTCTGTAGACTGGCATCATTGTGGATTAGCCTTTCAGTTTCTTGCCAGCTCTTTTTCCCTTCCACATAAACAACCTGTCTATCTCTACTTTATTTCTATCAAGCTGGAGAAAATGAGCTGAGGGAGAGGAAGAGAGAAAACTGACAGGGGATATATTCCTGACCAGCATTTGTTATATACTCTCTAACAGATAAGGAAGCATGTCAAAGGATGACCAGAATTTGTAAGCTCTCAAGACACAAATCCCATCTTGATTTGGATGAAGTTAAAAGAAATTTAACCTTCAGAAATTTGTACTTGGATCTTGCTTTTGAATGTCAGCCAGTCCTATGTGATTATCTTTTTAACCAAGATCTAAGATTTTCCACATTTACTAAAATTATTTCTTAGTAAATAATTATAGACAGATAAAAATACAATATTAAATGTATCCTTAAACATTCAAATATAGACTTTCTCATCTTTAGCATTATAGGCGTCTTGGGTCGCATTATTTTCTGTTGTGGGGGGCTATCATGCAGCACCCGATAACTGTGACAATAAAACACATCCAAACATTGTCACATCTCCCCCAGGAGGCAAATGTTTCTATTTAGAATCACTCCTATAATAGAAAAGCAGGTTAATGTTGTCTTCTTAAAAATATATCCTCCTATTGTATTTGAACTAATTTAGAACAGTTGTTTTGCAAACTTATCCCCCTGTCTTTCTATACTTTCTACTGACTGACTTCTGGAAGCTTTTCCTTTGATAAGCGTGCAAAAATGAAGGATATGATAAAAATTAGACTCTCTGTTCCTAGTAATCGTAATTCACTATGAACTGGTTCCTTTGTACTTAGTGCAATCATAATTGATGTTTATCATTAACTCAAAAAACCTATGAATTTCTCAAGTGCCTTTTGAATAGCCAAAATAAAATTAAGTTCCCTTAAATGTAGTTTAAAGTTTAAATGCATTTTTATACTATTCAAATTCTGTTAAAATTGATATTATGAACATATACTCAGTCCCCCATTCTTTGATCAGGGATGAATTTAGAGGTAACATTTTTAGCCTGACCAAATTATTTGATGACATTAAGATATGTGCTAAATTTACCCTAGAACTTGTATTTATTTCCAACTTTATTTTCGCATAGAATAGAATGCTTTCCAAGCTCCAGGTGCTCCTCTGCTGTTTTCCTTAGGAATTAGTTACAGTTTAGGAAAAACTGGACATTTGACTTTGAAAAGGTTATAAGGAAGAATTTCCACTGATAGCACAAAGCTAAGCTTTACGCCTGTAAATGGGCCTCAGGGCTTCTCACAGCAGGCTAGAGTTTGTAGGCTGTCCTAGTTTCATGAGGGAGCTCTCAAGTATTCCTGAGATACCACATCAATTTGGCTGGTACTTGTCAAGTAACGAGTTATCATCATCTTAAATACTTGCTACATCCATAATTACACTATTTACTCAATAAGCAAGGAATGTATGTACTGGGGAGAGGAGAGTAAACTTACCTTAGTGATTAAGAAATAAGGTATCAATATTGTTCAAGAGAAATGAAAAGTAAATATTGAGATAAATAAATTACAGACAGACACTTATATTTTCTTGTAAATAAATAAATTCACACAGGCTGCTATTAGTAAGATGAGATTTATCTCTAATTGTTAGATCTTACCTGATGGAACTTGTATGACTAATTTATTCTTTGAGTGTTTCTAAAATACACATCTAATGAGATAGAAAAAGATGTCAAACGGAGGACTGGGAATGATATTTTCGATAGAATTATAAAAGGGAGACCTGGCATGTGACTTTTTGCAAGTGTCTTGAGTGAAGTAAATGAACAATCCAGGAGAAACTGTGCGGGTCAGATCTTTCTGCCCCTCAGGCAGCGGTAGCAGGAAGTGCAAGTGCCCTGAGATGGACCGAGCTGGGCTTGTGCTGGGGGGACTCGTAGGCCAACGTGGATGTGGCAAGTAAATGAATGCATGATGAATGAGGAGATAACTAACTTAAAGATGGGCACGTGGTTCAACTAGTCCTTTTTATATATTTGAGTTATTCGGTTATCATCAATTTGCACTCATATAACTTCATTCCTTTGTTTCGTTGTGCTATTAAATGACATGCATATTACTTTTTCATATGTATTGACCTTAATTTCAATAACTGTTTTATAGATGTTTTAGAAAATCATCTGAGGAATGT
The DNA here is from genome assembly GCA_028451465.1 of Erethizon dorsatum. Taxonomy (NCBI): domain Eukaryota; kingdom Metazoa; phylum Chordata; class Mammalia; order Rodentia; family Erethizontidae; genus Erethizon; species Erethizon dorsatum. Next base: position 18,880,357 of record CM051836.1, read on the forward strand.
GGAGAATAAAATGTATAATTAATATATGTTAAAATCTTCCTTATAACTAGGTTTATTTGTAGTCTTTGTTTTACATGTAGATTTGAGTTACAGTCTGGTATCATTTTCATTCCTCCCAAAGAATTCCTTGTGATTTTTTTGTAAAGCAGTTCTGCTAGTAACAAATTTTCCTTAATCTTTATCTACATATATATTATTTTTCCTTCATTTCCAAAAGATATGTTGCTAGATTCTTGGTTGACAGGTCATGGATTTTTTTGTTTGTTTGTTTGTTTTGGTTTTGTCTTTTTCAGCTTTTCACATATGTAATCTTAGCCACTGCTGTGTAGCCTCTAACGTTTAATATTAAGAGCTAGAAATTATTTGTCCTGGGTTGACTTTGTGGATGATGAGCCATTTTCTTTTTGTTATACTTTCAAGTGTCTCTTTGCTTTTGTCTTTTAACTCTATGGTGTCTCTAATTATTGATGTCTTTGTGTTTATTCACTAAGAGTTTGTTGAGTTGTTTGAATGTGGAAAATTCTTCAATTAATTCAGAAGTGTTTTGTCCGAAAATTCCTTACCTATTTTTTCTACCCTTTTGTTTCATTCATTTGGTAGTATTATTACACATATATCAGTTTGCATAATTGTGTCTCATAAATCTCTGAGATTCTGTCCATTGATATTTACTTCTTTTTATTTTTTGATTCTCCTCCTGGAATATTTTCATTTACCTATTGATTCTTTTGTGAGATTTAATCTACTGTTTCATAATTTTCAAATTTCAATTGCTTTATTTTGACTCAAGAATTTCTATTTATTTGTTTTTTATAATTGCTATGTCTATCGACATCACACTTGATTTGTGTTCTTAAAGCATAGTTTTTTTTAGTACTGTGAATGCACTTATAGATGCTAGATTATTTTCTGATAAGTACAAGATATTGACAACTTCGATGACAATTTCTATTGGTTGTATTTTATTTTCTGAGCTGAGGACCAAACCCAGGGGCTTGCACATAATGGGCAGGCATTCTACCTCTGAGCTACAAACCCATCCATGGTGAGAAATTGTAGATAACACATTTTAACTTCTCCAGATAGTGATCCTCATCTCTCAGATTTTGTTACTACCTTATACTGTATTTGCTTATTTATTGATTTTTTTCATGAAATTTAAGTGGTGTCTGTTTTCACCATACTGGAATGCTGGTTTCCTAAGTCAGTATGTCATCGGGTTCATCCAGTGACTGGTAAGAAGCTGTAGTTAAGCTCCTTCACGTACTAAGTCTTCCGTGCATTACCAGTGATCTATGTGTGTCCTGCTGTAGTTTTTAATGATCCACATGTTTAGAAGATGTCTTGCAAGTAGCTAGGGACCAGTGGCTCAAAGGTTTCCTCTTCAGTTGCCCATCATTGGCAAAGCATAGAGGACATTCACAGCCTCGAAGACCACTGACAATGAGTGTAATCTTAGCAGGATTCTTTTGGCTAGGTCTGTCTCTGAGTCTCCTTGTTAAATTTCTGTCTGGCCTGATATTTTGCTTGCTTTTACTACTATTATGAAAGTCTTTAATTTCACTGATCATTTGTGATCTCTATTATTTTCAACAACACTAATGGGAGTAAGTTGTTTTTTTTTTTCCTCTGTTTTGCTACCGATAAATCAATTTTTTGGCAAAGGCTCTTAGATGGCTTTTTCTTACAACCTGTCCTAGGAATCCCTATCGTGGAACTTCTGCACCCTGGAGTTGGGAGAGAAGATGTGAGCTGCAGGTTTTCATTGGCTATCCACCCGCATCATATAGAACTTTTACAGCTCAGAGCTGAAGAAGGATGTAGCATCTCTTTAGTTTTATGTCACTGACTCTTACTACTCTTATTCTTTTACCGAATTTCAGTAGATTCTCTTGAATGAATGCTTCCAATTGTTTACAAACTCATTGCTCAATTACAGAGACTATAAATGGTTCCTTTGGTCAATTTTATCCAATTTTATGCCTACTTCTTTTAAAAAAAGGATTTGTCACACCCAAGACACCCATATAACCATTTTAGAACTTTTGTATTTATTTTCTGGCGTTTTATCTTTGTTGATGCTGGGGATCAAACCCAAGTCTTTAGCTAGGGATGGTCATGCATGCCTATAATCCCAGTACTCTAGGAGGATTGAAATTTTGAGCACAGGCTGGTCAAATTAGTGTCAGAGACCCTTTCTCAAAAAAAAAAAAAAATTAAAATGTCTAGGGATAATCTCAGTGCCAAAGCTCTGGGTTCAACCTTCACAAAACAAACAAAATAAGACAAAAAAATCCAACATATTAATTTCAGTATAGACATATTTAATTTATATAAAAATCAAAGTAGCTGAATGAATTTGGTAATGTGTTAAATCTATAAGAGTATTGTTTTCTTATTATTCTCTGAGGCATAATCTATAGGATAGGATGATGTTTTTGCCCCTTACCTCCATGGATTATCACATTTTTGTTGATCTCAGTATTGTCAAAGAAACTGACCATATAAACATGTTAAATTATCATTTAATTATTTACTAAAACTGAAAAAATTACTTTTATGTTGGAATGTAAATAAATATGAACATTAACATGTTATAGTAATTTCTTGTTTATACTATCTTAATTTTCTTCTAAGAAAATTTCTATTATTTTATTATATAATCCAGGATAGCTTTAGTTCTTCAATGAAACCAGTTTTGTTTCTCTGGGGTCAAATAGCATTTTAAACATATTCAAATAAAATAAATTTACATAAAATGGCGGCCATCAAGAAGAAATTTTACAATAATCTCCTTTTTTAAATTTTATTTTATTGGTACATTTTAGATATACATAATGATAACATTCATCATAGGAAATTTGTGTCCGTACATGATATATCTTCCTTCTTTTTTTCCCAATGCCCTCGCCTCCCTTCAACCCTCTTCCCCTTCTTAATGACAAAAGCATCGTTTCCATTTTTTCCCCTTTTCTTGTTCCTTCTTTCCTTTCCCCTTCTCCCCTTCCCAATAATCTTTTAATTAGCTTTTTTTCTTTTTTTCTATTTCCAATTCCTCCTTGTTCCTTCATCGAAGATCCTCTTCTTCTTCAGACTCCTCATTTGGGTAGATTACTTCACATATATCCCTAGGATGCTACTTAAATGTTATAAGTATCCATAAATACTGTCAATTATGGCATAACGCATCAGAATTTTTATGGCTTCACTAGTTAACAAATTTTCAAAATTAATATATGTACAAAAGACTGATGATTCAAAGAGTTTTAAAATTAAAAAGAAATCACCAGAAAGGCAAATAATTTCTGAAATTTAGTTTATGGACAGCAAAACTAAAATGACTAACATTTGACTTGATACAATTACTACAGGATATGCTATCCAATGTTGAACTCATTGCTTAGCATATTTTGAGTAAGAATAATAAAGTCAATCTAACGAAGCAGTTTAATATCTGGTAGAGATGCAGAGGAATATTAGCCTATACATAAGTAGTCTCTAAAAAGTACAGAAGACATAGAAATTAATCATCCTAAACCCATTAATTGTTTTTCAACCCAGGGCATGAACCAATTTTGATAATTGTTATTAATTAATTTCAGGGGAAAAATCCATAGCTAGGTCAAAAAATTTTCTTGATTACATTGTGTTAGAAATTTGAAAAAAGGAAATCTTTCTGCCAGTTTTAGCCCCTTTCTTCATTGCTGGGACAAAATATACAACACCCCACAATTTAATGGAGGAGAGGTTTATTTTGGCTCACAGCTCAGAAGTTTCAGTACATGTTCAGGATGCTTTAATACAGACATGAAATGGCAGGAAAGCCTGATTGTGGAAAAGCTACTTCTGTCATACTGGCCAGTACACAGAGAGAGAAAGGAGTAACGAGGGAAGGAGATACACCCTTACAGGTCATTCCCCCCAGTGATATGCCTCTTCCAACTTTACTATGTACCTCAATAGCGAGTTAGCAATTTTACACGCATAATGTAATCACCTTCCAAAAACTCACCTCTGAGTGCATGAGGTTTTGGGGGGACACTCCAGATCCAAATCATAATCCACACCTGGGCCCCAAAAGCTCATGTGCATATTTTTATGCAAAATGCATTTAGCCCACTTCTGAGAATTGCCAAAGTCTTAACTCCAGCATTGCTGAAAAGTCCTAGTCCAAATTATCCTCTGAGACTCAAGGCAAATTCTTACCTGTGAGCCCCTGCCATAATCAAAAAGAAAGTTAAACACTTTAATGTACAATGGCTTAGTATAAACAAACACATTCCAAAATGGAGGAATAAGGTATAGAAAGGAATGGGACCAAAGTAAAAGCAAAATACAACAGGGCAAACTTTAAAAACTATAGTTCTGTGTCCAGCATTTGGAGGAGGTTATAGCAACAAGATGTGATCTCTAAAGGGCTTGGGCTTCCCTGAGCCTACGGCATTTCTGGTTGTAGTCTCATGGACTCTCTTTTGGGGTGGATTTTCTCGCTCCCTGTGCCAGGCCATTATGGATCATGGCTGTGGAGGCCTGTGAGTGCCTGGATGGCCAAGCTCTGGGAAGCATTTCCCTTTTTGACCCAAAAAGACAAGAGCATTCTGGGGCTTTCATCGCAAAGCAGTACTTTCACTTATGCACAATAAATGCCAGGGTCTTGGTGTTTCCTGGAATGTCCTCAAGTTATCCTTCCTATTATCCTGATGCAAAATATGTGATTTCTCAAGAATTTTTTCAGCAACCTAATTCTGAAAGTACTGACTTTGCAGGCCCTTGATTTATGAGGAAAATTAAAATAATTTTCAATTGGATTTTTTGCTTATGTTTCTCAGGGTAAGTCCTGGTAAAAGCAGCAAGCATTACCCGTGCTACAGCCTGAACACTGGACTGTCTTGAAATTTTCTCTTCCAGATTATTTAGGCCACTGCCCTTAATCTCATGCTCCTGCAAAATCTCAGGACGTGAGCAAAATGTAGACAAGATGTAGACACTCCATTCTCATCAGATTGTTCTCCTGTCTTTTCAATGAAAAGATTTCCTACTTCCACAAGTCTTATACTTATATATATATTAATTAATATGTTATATACATACATGTATATGCATATATATGGGCACATATATTCTTTTTACCACTTCAAAAGTTAAATATTCAAATTAAAATACAAAAGTCTTCTTTTTATTATATTTTTATTATTTTAAAGGGAAAATAAAAACATTGATACATAATTTCAAAACAAGATAATAGGAAATTAACAATGGTTAATATATTTAGTATTGTTATCTTCAAAGTAGTTGCTCAGATTACAAGATATAGTCATGAAAAATTGATGAAACAATATAAGCAGAAACTGTTCTTTTTAATGAACTAATAGAAATTAGTAGAACTATCTTAACTATTTTCTATATATATTTTTTTTCTTTTCCTTTCCTTCTTTTCTCCTTTCCCCCATCCCAGTTGGTCTTTCCTTTTGAGCAGTTTCTTCCCCTTTCACGATATCTATTATACATTTTGTGTCTTATTTACTCTTTCAGTTTCTTACACTAGGGAGACAATACACTGGTTACACATGTGAGTCTGATTTATTTTAATTATGAGTATGGTCTCTAGCTGCATCCATTTACCTATAAAAGGCTTCAGTTTATCCTTTATGGCCTAGTAGTACTCCACTGTATAAAAATACCACATCTTTTTTATCCATTCTTTGATTGATGGATATTTCAGTTGTTTCCAAGATTTAGCTATTACAAATTGTGCTACTATAAACGTGGGTGCACATATATTGCTGTGGTATGATGTTTTTAATTCTTCTGGGAAAATAACCACAAGGGGAATAGCTGGGTCAAATAGGACCTCTAATTCTAGTTTTTTGAGGAATCTGCACAATGATTTCCAAAGTGGTTGTACTACTCTACACTCCCATCAACAGCGGAGAAGGGTTCTTTTTTCCCCACAGCCCCTCCAGCAGTTGTTATTGGTTGATTTCTTGATGATAGTCATTCTTTCTGGAGTGAGATGGAATCTCAGCATTGTTTTAATTTGCATTTCTCAAATGACCAGTGATGTTGAACATTTTTTTATATATTTATTTGCCATTTGTATTTCTTCATCTGAGAAGTATGTATTCATCTCAGATGCCCATTTTTGGATTGGGTCTTTCAGTTTGGGGGACCTGGGTTTTTTCAATTCTTTATATGTTCTAGATAGAAATCTTTTGTCTCAGTGACAGTTGGCTAAAAATTTTTCCCACTCTGTGGATTGTCTTTCATTCTGTTGATGATTTCTTTCTATGTGCAAAATTTTTAATAGGATGAGATCCCAGTTGTTGATTCTTTGAAGTACTTCCCATGCAGTTTGGCTTTTGTTCATGAAGTCTCTGCCTACCCCTGTGTCTTCAAGATTTCTACCTATTTTCTCTTTGATTAGATTTAGTGTTTCTGTTTTAATATTCAGATCTTTGATCCATTTTGACTTTACTTTATTGCATGGCAATAGACATGGGTCTAGTTTTAGTCTTTGGCATGTGGAAATCCAGTTTTTCCAGCACCGCTAATTAAAGAGCCTATTTTTCTTCCAGTGAACATGCTTGGCACCTTTGTCAATGATAAGGTGGCTGAGTGTGTTTCTAGTTGTGCCTGCATCTTCTAATCCATTCCATTGATCCTCAGGTTTGTTTGTTTTTTTTTTTTTTTTTTTGCCAGTACCATGCTGATTTTATCACAGTAGCTTTGTAGTGTAATTTCAAGTTAGGGATTGTGATGCCTCCTGCCTTGCCTTAGTTGCCCAGGATTGCCTTTGCTATTCTAGGTCTCTTCTGTTTCCAAATGAATTTTAGTAATGTTTTTTCTAGATCTGTGAGGTATGCTAATGTTATTTTGATCGGGATTGCATTAAATCTGTATAACGGTTTTGGGAGTATGGATATTTTCACAATGTTCGTTCTTCCTACCCATGAGCAAGGGATATCTTTACATTTTCTGATATCCTCTTTGATCTCCTTTTTCAGAGTACTGTAATTTTCAATATATAGACCCTTTATTTCCTTTGTTAGATTTATACCTAAGTATTTCATTTTTTTGGATGCTATTGTTAAGGGTGTGGTTTCTCTAATTTCTCTCTCAGTGAGTTTGTTTTTTTGTGTACAGGAGTGCTATTGATCTTTGGGTGCTGAGTTTGTATCCAGCTATGCTACTGAATTTGATTATTCTAGAATTCTTTTGGTAGGGTTTTTGAGGTCTTCTATTTAGAATATCATGTCTTCTGTAAACAATGATTATTTAACTTCTTCCTTTCCTATTGTTATTCCTTTAATTTCTCTCTCTTGTCTAATTGTTCAGGCTATTGTTTCCAGAATTATATTGAATAGGAGGGGTAATAGTGGACATCCTTGTCTTGTTCCTGATTTTAGATTAAAAGCTTTCGGTTTTTGTCCATTTAGTATGATGTTGGCTGTTGATTTGTCATAGATGGCTTTTATCAGATGAAGGTAAAGATTATCTATTCTGATTTTCTGTAGGGTTTTTATCATGAATGAGTGTTGGACTTTTTCAAAAGCTTTTCTGCATCTATGGAGATGGTCATGTGATTTTCGTCTTCGGCTCTGTTGAAATGGTGTATTACATTTATTGATTTCTGTATGTTGAACCATCCAGGCATTGGTCATGGTGTATAATCTTGATGACTCACTGCATTCTGTTTGCTAGTATTTTATTGAAGATTTCGGCATCTATGTTCATCAGGGCCTTTACTTTTCTTTTTCACTTGGGTCTTTCTCTGGTTTTGGTATCAGGGTAATCCTTGACTCCAGGAATGAGTTAGGGATGATTGCTTCCCTTTCAATTTCATTAAAGAATTTGAGGAGTATTGGCATTAAACCTTCTCTAAATTTCTTGTAGAATTCAGCTGTGAATCCCTCAGGACCTGGGCTTTTCTTTGTTGGTAAATTTTTAATTGCATTTTCAATTTCATTAACTGATATTGGGGTTATTCAGAATTTTTATATCTTCTTGATTCAGCTTTGGTAATTCACACATTTCTAGGAATCTATTTCTTCCATGTTTTCCGTCCTATGCAAGTAAAGATTTTCAAAGTAGGTATTGCTGATCTTCTAACTTCCACAGGATCTGTAGTGATTTCACCCTTTTCATTCCTAATTTCATGAATTTGAGTTTTTTCTTTCCTTTTTTCGATAAGGCTGGCTAGGGGCTCATCAATTTTGTTTATTCTCTCAAAGAACCAACTCTTTGATTCATTAATTCTTTGTATTGTTTTCTTTAATTCATTAACTCTTGTATTGTTTTCTTAGTCTAAATTGCATTAATTTATTCTCTGATCTTTATAATTTCCTCCCTTGTATGGGATTCATTTGCTTTTCTTTTTCTAGAAGCTTGAGGTGCAGCACTAAGTTGTTTAATTGTGCTCATTCTGTTTTCCTGCTGTGAGAATTCACCGCTAGAAATTTCCCTCTGAGGAATGCTTTCATTGCATCCCACAGGTTCTGGTGAGGTGTATTTGCATTTCTGTTTGATTGTACATAATGCTTAATTTCTTCCTTAATTTTATCTGTGACCCATTGGTTGTTATTTAATTTCCACGTGTTTATGTAGTTTTGTGGTTTATTTTGCCATTAATTTCCAGTTTTATTGCACTATGGGTAGGTAATATGCATGAGATAATATCAATTCCTTTGCATTCACTTAAGCTTGTTCTATGGTATAGAATATGGTCTATTTTGGAGAATGTTCTGTGTGCAGCTGAGAAGAATGTGTATTCAGATGTTGGGTGAAACACTCTGTAAATGTCTACTACGTCTATTTGTTCACAGGTTTGATTCAATTCTGTTTGCTGATTTTTTGTCTAGTTGATCTATCTCTTTGTGACAATAGGATATTAAGGTCCTCCATTACAACTGTGTTATTGCTTATTTGATTTTTAATTTCTATTAATATTTGTCATATATAGACTTTTGCTCCCATATTTGGTGTGCATATATATATGATTGCTATATCTTCCTCTTGAATTTTTCCCCTAACAAGTATGTAGTGACCTTCTTTATATCTTTTGATCATTCTTGGTTTGAAGTTCACATTGTCTGCAAACAGAATAGCTACCCCTGCTTTTATCTGGGTTCCTGTTGCATGGAGTATTGTTTTCCATCCTTTGACTTTCAGTATATGAGTTTCTTTTTGAGTTACATGTGTTTCTTGTATACAGCATATTGTTGGGTCTTGTTTCTTGATCCATTCTGCCAATATGTTTCTTTTGATTGGTGAATTGAGGCCATTTATATTGATGGTTATAACTGATATGTATTGGCTTGTCTTTGTCATGTTATTTTCCTGCTGTTGGTTCCTTGCTTTTCCTCTCTATTTAATTGCTTGCCCTGCCTAGTGGTTTGTTTCTTTTGTTGTTCTTGGGATTGTAGTCATTTTTATCTCTGTCCAGAATACCTTTCAGTACCCTTTGTGGGGTTAGTTTGGTGGTCAAGAATTTCTTCATTTGTTCTTTGTCATGGAAGTATCTTATTTCTCCATTAATTTTTAAAATAGTTTTGCAGGTTACATCAATCTGGGTTGGAAGTTGTTTTTTTGTTTTTTTTTTTTTTCTTCTTCTTTTTTTTTTAAATGTGAGTACTGGGGGTCAGACTCAGGACCTCGCACTTTCTAACAGGGGCTTGTGCCGCTAAGCAATATCACCGGCCCTTTTTTCTTTTTTTAAGTGGGTACCGGGAGTCAAACTCAGGACCTCACGCTTGCCAGGCAGGTGCTTGTGCAGCTGAGCTATCTCACTGGCCTGGAAGTAGATTTCTTTCAGGACTTGAAATACTTCACTACAAGCTCTTCTTGACTTGAGGGTTTGTGTTGAGAAGTCTGCCATGATTCTGATGGGCTTTCCTTTATAGGTGATCTGTTTCTTTTCTCTAACAGCTTTTAATCTGTTTTGTGCTGAGTTTCTGAGATCTTGATTATTATATGTCTGGGTGTAGATAATTTTGGTTATGGCTAGTTGGAGTTCTATATGCCTCGCTTATCTGTATGTCAGATTCTTTTCCCATGCTTGGGAAATTTTTTGCTGTTACTCCTGCAAATAGTTTTTTATGTCATTTGTGTTGACACCTGCTTTTTCATTGATACCAATTATTCTTCCTGATCTTTTGTTGTTTTCAGATCTTTCCTTTCATGATCGTTAACTGAGATCATGTCTTGAAAGTCTGAAAGTCTTTTCAGTTTTGTTCAAGCAGTTTTACCAGCTTTCAGTTGAATTTTTAATTTCCTGGATATCTGTTTGAATCTGTTTCATGCTTTCTATCTCTTTCCTATATTGATCATTCATGCTTTCTATTTTCTTCCTATCATCATTTTTTTATTAGTCTCTACTCTAAATTTGCTGAGCAATTCCTTTATAAATGTTGACATTTCTTTTTTTACCTGAGAGATTATTTCTGATCTGATTTCCTCTATAGCTTCATGGATTTGTTTCTTTACTTTGGTTGCTATCATTTCAGAAATATTAGGTGTGTGTTTTCCATTTTCCTCTATCTCGTTGTCTCTTAGACTTGTTCTGGGTGGGCTGGAAGTCTGAGGTGGCATCTTGTTTCTGCATCTTGTCATTTCTAATTCAAAAGTTTTAGTTTTCTGCATTGATCCTTGTAAGTTTTTGGTGGGCTGGAGGTCTGAGGAGCATCTTGCTTCTGCATCTTGTCATTTTCTATTTCAAAAGTTTTTATTTTGTTTTCTGTGTTGATCCTTGCAAGTTTTTGTAGTTGGTAGCTATATCACTAGTATCAAGTCCTCTCTAGGAAAAGTCTATTCCTCAGGGATGTCTTCTATTTGTAGGAGGTTCTTGGTTTGTGTCATGCCCAAGATCCTACCTTTCCAATCAATTAAGAGTGAGATGTTGGTATCTGTTTGGCTTAGTCCCCAGTCCTTTGTTGCTGGGGTATGGTGAGGTTATTACCCCAGAACTTCCCAGTTTTGTTACAGAACTGAGAATAACTGATTAAAGTAGAGTATGCTTGTTAAAGTACTATAATTAACAATAGCATCTAGTGCAGTTTAGACGCTGACAACCTGTGGTAACTATTAATTTTGTACCTTTAAACATAGGAGCAAAATGTACAATTATGTTGCAGAACTGATCATAAATTGGGAGCTTGTATGCAAAGTGTTTGCTCTTGGTAGATTAGTTTTACCCAGTTGTGGGGAAATTTAAGAAAGATAGTAGGTAAAACAAAGATAACTGAAAAGATAGTAGAAGCCAGGCTGGAGGACAGAAGATGATCACACAAGCTTAGGGAAACTAGAGAAGAGGGTAGAAGAGAAAGAATGAGAGAGTAAGCAAGGGATTATCTGATCTTGGTCTCTGGGTTTGGGGGATGGGATTAGTTTTCTGTAGCTGGATTTCTCCCTAGCCATTTAGAAAAGAGAAAAGAAAAGAAAAAATAAAGGAAATGAAAAAGAGAAAAAATAAAAAAATAAAAAGAAGGCAAAAGGGGAAGCCCTTCCCACCTGTTTCTCTTCTGTGTCTTGTTCCCAAGCATAGCGCTGGTTCACCTACCTTAACACCTGTTGGCTCGTATTGTTGCTGTTGCTTCTGACAGTTTCACACCACTAGTCCCACCTGTCTGTCCTCTCACCCTGGCTGGGAGCCCTACTGTGTGGCTGATGTTCCCGTCAGTCTCTTTGCCTTCCCACACTGCTTTGCACCTGGATCCCATCAGCCATGATGGTAGGGGCCCAAGTCTTACTTTTATATGGAGGATTTATTGTCTGCCCCCTAGTGAGCCCTTGAAAACCTGTGGATTTCTCATATGTACAAGTTAGTGTATAATTGTATATATTTTGTTGCACTAATTTATTATCATCATGTTACATTATTCCTGCCACTAATTTGGAGGAAAAGATAAAGAGAATATTAATTGTCAGTAGTTACCTGTCTTAAAGATTATGGTGTCAATGTGGATCTAATTGGTTGAATAACAATTCTATTCAATTTTTAAAAAGTTCTCTCAATGACTTGAGTGTCATAATACATCTATCTATTCAATATTATATTTTGAGTTTAGTAAGTTGCATTTGGATTTTTAATTCTTTAAATGTAAATGAATTTAATTATTGATTCTACCAAGAACAAAACAAAGTTGTTAAGTTTATTCTATAGTTTAAAGAACTTACTGTCAGTGATGAGGGAAGCTTGAATGAAGACTAATTAAGTAGAAGTGTTCTCATTCATGCAATACCATGTAAAGGAAGAGTGTTTGGAAGAAGTTGCTTTTAATAGGCAGATCATATTGTGTAAATATGTTCATCTTGTCACATTTTCTCCACCACATGCACACGCTTGACTGACATTTATCTGCTCTTCTCCAGTGATAAATGGCTTATTCATTGTTTTGTGCAGATTTAGCTGCCAGATATTGAAACTGAAGATTCAGGCGGAGGTTGTTTATCTATCATTTGCACTTCTTTCTTATCTTTTACTTGTTTTATTAAAAAATTACAACTGTATGTAATAAATTTGGGGCTATCATAAAGCTAAAATTCATACTTCTAGAAATTCTCTTCTAATCGTCCCTCATACCCTTAAATTTAGATGAGTGAAGATAGCATTCTGGTTCTTAATTCACCTTTTTAAATTTAATCTTTAAAATAAAAAAAAATACATAAGGTTTCACAGTGTGAGTTTAATTAAAGTAAATGGCGAGTTTAAAAGATGGAAGAAGCCTATTGTTTCTTAACTGTTGTTGACTTTACATAAAAATATCTTTGTAGCTCAGTTCATATAAACCACTGGCATTGGTTGCATCTATTTCAATGCAAGTTCATTAAGGATGAAAAAAATTCTCTTCACAATTTCAAAACTAAACTGGGTGAAGATCTGTGAGTGAAAATCACCTGTGTACTACTCTTTAGGGTTTTATTGGTCGCTGGTTGGAGCAGTGTGAAAAGTATATCAATAAAAGTAAACTTTTTCACTGAAATCAAGGTCATTCTTAGGTTATTTCCATCCTGCCCCAAAACATAATTGAAAGAAGAATTTGTTTTATAATCACGCACATTATTTACAATTTTTTCTAGTAGTAAATGTTGCATGTTTAATTTTTAAAATGCTGTAAAAATTATAACAAGGATGGATAATACATGAAATACTGTGGTTTAACATTAAGATGTGCAAAGAAAAGGTAGAATGCAGTAGAAAATTAAATCTTTGAAGTCATGAAGAGCAGAATGGGAAAAACAGGTAACCCAAAGACTTGGGTAGAGTTTAATAATCTCAAACAAATATTGTAATTAAGATTAAATCTCCTTGAGTATTCTGTTTTCAACAGCCACTACAGCTTCTCTGTCTATCATAACAAAGAAATTTTAGTACATTGCCTCCAAATGATATACTCAAAAGTCATTAACAGGACAAAGCTATTTCTTTCAGGCAGAAGGAACACAGTTAAATTTGAATGTGGTTTAAGTGGAAAACAAAAATTACACTCAGATGGGAAGGGACCTGTAGAAACAAGAGATTTACAGGGTGCTCTGAGTCTCTGTGTTCTATGTGAAGTAGGGCAAGGGTTTGTCTGCCTTTTTCCTCAACTACCGCAAAAACGCAAAATGTTCTATAAACCTATATTGGCAAAGGAAAAGCAAAATCATGAGAGGGATCGCTCTTGGAAAGTCAATGTCATCAACAAAGCCCTAGACAGATTACCAAATATGTCAAAATCAGATATTTATTCAACAAATATTATTATGTCAGACAAGTATTGGTGACAGTCAATCAGTGAGATCAACTAGTAAAGCAGTTATTACAATACATGATATTGCTTGATACACACATACATAAACCCACATATCAAGGGTACTTAAACAACAAGCAAAAGCATTCGAGTCAGCAAAAATCTCAATGGAAGAGATACCTACACAAACAAGTTTCTAAATTTTAAAGAAGCACGGTTTTCACCACTTCATTACTCTTATTTAAGCAGCTCCAACTCAAAAATGTTTTATAATCCGTCATCAATTGTGCTTCAATTCCCACCTTAAATCTAACAGGCACATTATGATATTTTTGGATAATAATATGCTACATGATGAAAACTTTAATGAATGAATAGCAGTTGGTGTCTTATTCTGGTTTTAGAAGAAGTTGTATTGAGTTATTAAAATGTTCATGAAACTCATAAAGATGCTATAGAGAACAGGTCAGATACATCATATTATTATATACTCTGTACTATTTAGTGAAAATTTATTTGAAGGACCCAAATCTTGGATGTTTTAAAATGGTTATGATTTTTCTTTAAAAAAGCTGTATTTCTTTTTCTTAAAAAAATTTCCATAATCACATGAAACAACCTACTAAATTAATATTCTAATTAGAGGAATTTTACGATTATTTTTGGCAAAGAATAATTTTAAGTAGCAACCATTTTTCCTAATACTGAAAATGCAGTTTGTTTTCAGAATACAAAAGCCTCTTCCATGTGGAGGATGAAGTGCTTCGGCACAGGTACTAAAACTGTAGAATTTTTCCCCCAATACACTGATGGTCTAAAATAAACTAAATTCTTCATCTAAGATAGAACATATGCACAAAGAAATTATTGCTTCAGAAGACAGGAAGCTTTAAACCTATTTCCCAAGATGTGATTCCGAAGTGCAACAAGAGACTGTTGTTTTGGAATATGAAAGAGATATAACTGATGATTCTGATTAAAGATCATTTTGAATACTCTCTTTTAAAATGGAGATGAAGAAAGCAAATTTTGTATGGAGCTTTATTTTGACTCAGCCTGCCGTGAAGCTGTTTAAATCAAGTCTTCTGCCCACATTATTCTGATTGCCAAAAACATCAAAACAGCAACAAAGAAAAAGCTAACCTTGAATTTTCAGATTGTGTATCAGCCCTTGTAAACAAGTTACCATGGAGATGATACCCAAGTGAGCTACTGGCTTGACTCTGTAACAGCCACTCTTTGTGGACTGACAGCACAGTATAACGTGGCATCAGTGCCGTTTATGACAAAACTTGCCTACATCCTGTGGTATTTACACTTTCTTCTGCTGAATGCCATGTGAAAGTTGAAAGTGGCCAAAACCATTGGGGATTTGCTTAAACATCATAACACCTAGAAAGAAAAACTAAGAAATATGTGTTTTAATATTATAACTTTGGTAAACATTTTGAAAACATGGTCATGTAAAGTTGAATTTTATAGCCTATTTATGAATAAGGAGATCTAGAGGAAATCTTAATGGTAGCTTTAAATTATTTTCTTGGTGAAAATTCAAGTAAATTTCTAAGCCTAAATTGTGTCTGACAAAAAAGAGCCACATCACTATGGAACTCCATTATTCTCTTCCATTATTTTTGTTTATTTATTTATTTATTTATTTTATTTTTTATTTTTTGGTGGGTACCTGGGCTTGACCTCAGGACCTCGCATGCCAGCAGGCCCCCGTGCTGCTGAACGATATCACAGGCCCCTTTTTCATATATGGGTTCTGGGAGTCGAACTCAGGACCTGGTGCTTGCCAGGCAGCCCCTTACACCACTGAGCCATCTCACTGGCCCTCTTCCATTATTTTTAACTGCTGCAATTGTATAGATATCCCTGGCAAAAGTCAAACAAACAAACAAAAAATACTCATGAATAGGTTCAGTGTTACATTATGTTAGACTCCTAGAATATCTTAACATGTATCAATATGTATGGTTTCTGATGGAAAGCAATTTGTTTAATGCTATGGAAGGTTTTGAATAAACAATTATTTAACAAAAAAAATCAGGAACAGGTACAAATGTTAGTGGTTTAGGTCTCATTTTGAGAAAAATCATAAAAATATATTCTGTGACCAGAATTAAGTATACACATCATTTCCTTTTCTATTTTTGCTTTATTCTAGTGCCTATGTGAAAATCTTCATGAATTTTGGGTTAGTACTTTATGAAATGTCAAAATTTGCTTAATGTTTAATTTGAAAAACCCAAATATTTGTGTTTCACTAAAATTGGCATCTTCTTATTTACCTTAAAATATGCAGCTGTTGTCCATTTCTCTTCTTTTATGATAGCAGGATATATATGTACTATAAAAACGTATGATCAAAAGAAGATGGCATATCCATTCTATAGAAAATCATGTAGTAATTCAAACAAGATTTAATAGTTCCACATATATTGTTTCAAGATATAATAGATTTAATCATATGTATATACAATCATATTTACTTACAAGACAAAATTTTGAATGAAAAAAGTTAAGTTTCACAATATACAATCACAATTATCAACAGTTCACCAAAATTTTTAAATTATAAAATAAAAAATGTATAGTTACATATCAATATACATATAAATAGAATGAATCTACATACAAAAAGATTTGAAATAATATACACCAAACTAATAAACTAGTATACATTTCCGGTGGGTCAGAGGTTATAGAGATGTTGGTAGAGTTGAAGATGCATGAACCAGGCTGTGGGACACACTAAATTATCAAAGAGGGTCTTTGGCCTTATTTATATTTTAAATGTTTAAAATTTATTCAGATATTACTTAGGTACCTAATTTTTCAATTAAAGCAGATCTGAGAGTTATTTGAAAGAAACTTCATTTTTCTTATTAAATCGGTTTATCATTTAAAGTGATTTGTATGTTATTCGTCTTATATGGATGTATGTTAGCTTTCGCATCACTGGAACAAAATCTGTGACATATACAATTTAAAAGAAATGTTAATTTTGGCTCATGGTTTAGGGGTTTTTGGTCCATTGTCAGCTGATTCCAAAGCAGAAATTGTATGGTGGAAGGGGCTACTGGAAGAAAACTGCTCAACATATGGTAGCCAGGAAGCAAAAAGAGAGTAAAAACCGCAGCTAGAGGTATACCTTCCAAGCTATGCCCCCAATGACCCAACTGCTCCATCTGAGCCCCACCTCCTACCAGCATATTTAAGTAGGAACTCGTCACATGAATTAATCAACCAATGAGTATAGCACCCCATGATCTAATCCCCTCTGGAAAGCTCCACATCTAAATGTATGAGACTTTTGAAGGGATCGTTTAGATCTAAATCCTAAAGTATACATATATTTTTATAATTATGGTTTAGAATGATGTTGTTACTGTCTATGTCTTTATCTTTAAAAAAGATAGTTTTAGTTCTGTGTGACCCAAAACATGGTCCTTAGCCCTATATAATCAGCAATGTCTGGCTATTTACAAATACAAAATTCCTGCTCCCAACTGTAAACATGCTGACACAGAATCTACTTTTTATCAGAAATACCAGAGGATTCATAGACATACAGAAGCACCATTTTAAGGAACTTTCTCTGGAATAAAATCAGCTGTCTACACAGCCCAAAATGATCATTTCTTCTTCAGCTCTTGTCATGTTATTTAGTTCGGAAAGCAAAGTAAAATATTGTAGGTTGTTGATCTCCTTACTTCATCAGGGTCAGGGCCTTTCAGAAATACCACTTGTTCCTTCTGCTTGTAATAGTATTTCCTCTTGAAAAGATAGATACCCTTTCATCTCCACTTGCTTATTTTGAAATGCAATTGATTAAACCAACTTGAATTCAGGGTTAGAGGCACCAAAACCCTAAATATATCTCTACCAACCAATGATCAATAAATGCGTATTGAATAAATGTGTTCCACTAAGTATTGTGTGAATTGTGCAATAATTCATGTGAAGTGTTTTGTGTCAGTGCAAAGGTGTTATCAATGGTTTTCCAAGACTTAAGATTCAAATAGGCGTTTGGGCAATACACAGTACTTTAAAATCAAAGATCAATCAGAAACCTGGTCCACTTTACCATTCTTAAAGGAATCACTAATAATGTAGATCAGCATTTCTCCATCCCATAGCTATTAAAAATTTGGGCCTGATAATTCTCTGTTGTGGAGATCTTTTCCATGCATTCTAGGGTGTTTAGCATCACACCAGCCTCTATTCACCAGAAATCTCTAGTACTATACAGCCAGTTCTGAGAACCAAAAACCTCCTTCAGAATCCCTATTTAAAGATAACTTCCATAGGTAAATATTACTTCATATATTTCCATTAAATTGCTATCACAATACTTTACATCTATAACTTGGAAGATGTATCCCATGTTATCTATAAAGAACCTGAAACGGGCATCTAAATCGTATATTTAGG
Organism: Erethizon dorsatum; assembly: GCA_028451465.1. Classification (NCBI taxonomy): domain Eukaryota; kingdom Metazoa; phylum Chordata; class Mammalia; order Rodentia; family Erethizontidae; genus Erethizon; species Erethizon dorsatum. The sequence continues at coordinate 18,898,524 of CM051836.1, forward strand.
AAAGAAAATCAATGTCTTCCATGTTTCACTCACTAGATGATGTCACAGGATTCAGGTCACCTCTACAATTCTTCCGTCTTTCCTTACTGATTGTTTTTTCTATTTTCCTGAATACTCTCCATTGTGCTAAATTTTTCCTTTTATTTATTCTCTTCATTACATTTTTTCCTCTTCTTTCTGTTCTTTTTTTACTACAAATGCATTTATCTTTTCTAATACTGTCATATTTAATTTAATGCATATATACCCATATTTTGTAGGTCTTATATTTTAATCTTCAAATCCTCATTTGTAGAAAGAGCAATATTTGCCTCTATTGACTAACAGAACAAAGAGTGACTGCCCAGTAATGCTGGGGATGACAATAGGAGACGCTGGTGCAAACTGAACTCCCCTAGGATACAATGAAATCAGCACATCTGAGAAAGATTAAAAATAATAAGTTTCAGGACAATTCCAAATGTTGTTTCACACTTTTGAATTAAAGATAATAGAGTGAGAAATGGAATATCTACTCAAGGAGGCACCAAATTCTTTTGTTAGGCCTGCCACATTTTCTTTTGCAAAATAGGGTATATAAAGCAAGCATTGTTATAGGTTATTGGTGGCATTAATGTGAAAAGTATAAGCTATATTGCTTACCATTTGAGATGCAAGGAAGCTATGCCACAGAAATTGGATGACCATGTGGGCTGACAGCTCCCTTGTGTTATAAAATAACGCAAACAATATTTTCTCACCCCAAACAAAATTGGTTAAAATTACATTTTCCCAAGTCATATGGAAATGCACTAATTTGTAACTTTCTAAAGCCAACACATTTATGCTTCAGAGATACATAATTTAGAAACAAACAGCAGACTGAATTTTGATCAGGTTTTAAAAATGGGTACAATATCCTTCTCAGACTTCAAATGAGCTTAGAAAACTCTTGGTATTCTCTCCCTCATGAAATTGTAAGGGTAACATTCCCTTGAAGTTTTTTAACAATATGCAGTGAGAAAGAGTGAAAAGGTCTTGCATATTTGTATAATACATAAAGGCTCCAAAGATTAAAACAGCCTTCAGACTTAATAGCAAGCCTTTTACTTTAAAGGCAATCATTCTCCAAGAACCTGGAGGAAAACCACATTATTGTACTTTTCGTTTTGGAATTGATGGCTACATTATATAAGGTGGGTTAAGTAAAGCACGACAACAAGCAGTCCTGATATAAACAAAAAGTAAAAATGGAAATTTTTTTCTTTTCATATTTTTAAGAATTAAGATCTTTTGGATTCTCAACATTACAAACAAGAACACCACATAAAGTCTAGACTTATAGTACTAGAAACATAGTAGCTAGCTTGCAACTACCAATAAGATATGCATTTAGATTTTTACATCAAAGAGAATATAGACGGAGAACTTTCTATTTCCTTTCTACATAAGTTTATAGCATAAAAACACATTGACAAGGCAAGGATCAACTACATTACAGTATATTATCATTGATATGATTCAGATGATCTCCAGGAATAAAGTAACAATGGAGAATATTGCTCCGCATACTGGGAAACTGTTTTCCTCCATTCCTTTTCCTAATACTGTTTACCTTTAAAGATAATTAGTAGAACTCTGATGCCAGATTTAGACATACTTCCTAGTTTTTAATTTCTTCACCATTTTTTAAGTTGTGATTCTTCTAGCTATTTGGGGGAAAAGACCTTATTGGTGAAACGAGTACATTCATATTCTATTATATGCGACCATGTATTTTGAATTTAGTAGAATTCGTAAGCCTTGGAGGTATATTTCCTCAAAACAAAATATACCAAATTGAGCCAATCCTGTAAAATACTTTTCATTTTCATTATTGCTCATGAACCTTCAGCCTGATGTGTTGTTTCATTTCATTATTAATGGACCAGGGTGTGGAGTGATGGAGGAGACCCCATGTGAATCCCTTAACATGCTTTCTTTAACATGCTTTTTTCCTGATTGTCATTTTAAATGTCTAAACCTATTTAATGACAGGATTGGGATACAGGTTAACAGTGATTTTGATTCAGTAATTGTGCAGAATATCTTATTTGCAAATCTTTTTCGAAACTGCCTGTTGGAAGTTTCGAGATGCCGACAGAAGTTGACCAGACTGTTTGGAAAAAAGTACCCTACACAGGGCACATTAGGCTTCACCCAGTCCCCATTGGAGTACACTGCACACCTAAAGTATCATGCTTATTAGAATTATATATACATTCTAGTGACTACCAAAGGAAATACTGGGAATTTCTTATTATCAAATATAAGGATAACGATGCATATATTTTGCATAGATGTACAAAGCATTCAGAATAGAAATTATTGTTATTTATTTTTGCCAATTTAGAAGACTTCCTGATTGAGAATATGTATTTTCATAATTCTATTAATTAGGTTTATTTTATTTATGAGGTAAAAACCATCTCAAATATGGCCTAATGGGAAAAAGTTTTTTGATTCAGGCAAAAATTTGAGAATACTGTTATATTTTGACTTAGCTATATCTACACCTCCAAATGTCATTCAAAATCTACTCCTTCCTACCAGCCACTGCCTTATTTTCTTTTTCTTTCATTTTGACTACATTCTTAGACAACGTTCACCCAAGTATGTTGGAAATCGGTGCAAGGCTTGAATCTGGTAGAATAAAGAACATTTCTTTCCTGAAAATCCTGGTATTGGTTCTATTTGTTTTTAAATAAACTATGACACTCGAGACGTGGCTCTTGAAGTGTGGGCTTGCTGGAGCGCTGCAGGGAGTACAGCTCTGACAATACCTGAGGAATTTTTTGTTTGCTTTAACTGACAGGAAGGTTGTTGCTGGCAACTAGTTGGTAGAGACCCTCAGTGATTTTGAACATCCTACCGTGCAAGCACAGTTCCACACTTCCATGGCACAGAATTATCCAGCTCAAGACAGTACGGAGAGGGTGAGAAATCATACAGTAGATGTAGAGTCCGTAGGTGCAGATCCACAAAAGACTGCAGAGATGAGGCTAAGAGATACCCATGCTTAAATATCGTGGTGCAGGCATCAAAAGAGAGGGAAAGAAATGCTAAACAGGCACCACCTCATATCAGCCATTGGGAATGTTTTGTGCCTGTAATCTGTGAGTAGAAGGATGAGAAAAAGAAAGAGAAAGAAATTTCACAATGAATTCTTATCTCAAATATTATTAGCAAGACAAATTTTCTGTTTATTTAAGTTTTTAAGTTTTTCATTAGTCCTTGTTATTGGTCCAGTTCCTGGATGGTAGATAAGGAAATACACACCATTTTATTAATTTGACTGGAGTCAGAAATCTACTATGCAACTAATTACTGTACAGTAGTACCTCAGTTCATGAAGGTAAGTCATTCCAACATTCTGAGGAAAATGGCAAAGTTCCTCAGCAGGGGGAAAATGGTCTTGGTCCCCTTCCTCAGCTGCTGCGGAGTTCAGGAGCAGGAACAAAGTTTTGCCAAATGCTGTGCTCAATGCAAATAGAAGAGTTCATGAACCAAGGTGTTACTGTACCTGGCACACTGGCTTCCAGATTTGAAGGGAAATGCAAAATGTTATTATTGCATTACCCTATTTATAGCTATTATTCGGTCAAATATTTTGTCAGACAACAATTTTATAATCAGAAAGGGGAACATCTAATCAAGTGATAAATTCTAGTTGTCCTCTAATGTTTTGTAACAAAAGATGGCATGCTAATTTATTTTGGTCCTACATAGGTTAAATTGAACAATGTTCACAAAATTGGTTATTGGAGTTAATAAGAAAAGAAAGAAAAAGAACTCTATAACACTCCACATTTATTTGTTTAAACAATCCTAAGTAATTAACTAGCAATTAAGCTACTTTGATTTAAAATATTCCCATTCAAATATTTCAAAATTAAAGGTATTTTCCCTATTTTCCAGATTCATTAATAGTTATTTCAGGTATTTTCAGGGGGAAAAAAAGATCATTAATGTTTATGGTTGTTTGCACTGTTGTGTGTGTGTGTGTGTGTGTGTGTGTGTGTTCAAGAAAGTCATTATGCAGTTCTATGTATCATGAAAGGTTGATTCCAAGAATCAGGGACAAAGACAAAAAGAACTTGTCCTTCCAAAAGTAAGTGCTGAATTATCATGTGTTTATGCTCAGATGTGAGCGCACATACATACATGTGTGCTCACATCTGACCATCAGTCAGACCCTCCAGCTCGGCTCTAGCAAAGTTGAAAGAGTGCGTCTCACAGGAGAGGAAAAATACATTTAAAATTACCACAGCTATAAAATAAACTGACATAAACCAAAGCAACAAATAATGGAGGGAAAAATCCTTCTGGGGCTCTGTCTCTCTTTCAGCAAAGATTTTGACTTTCTGTTTTCATTTCTTGTCAGTGATACTGGTATGTTTAAAATGACATAAAATGCATTCATTATGCCCCCAGATTCCAACTGCTGCAGCCTTTCTTGTACATTTCTCAAGAAAATTCAGACTTCTGGAATAGAAAGCAGTTGTAGAAGCAAAATGACAGCCCTTGTGGGATGTTTGGTTGCCTAAAAAATATCTTCAAGCAATTTTCTCTATTGCATCATGCCTGGAAAGCAACTTAATTCATATGTTATGATTAAAGTTGATTGATTGAATTGATCTGTGATGCATCCTGTTTCTCTAGTTTACGAAGATGCTCAGGATGAGCAGGGAAGCTGTCTGAGCAGGATACAAGTGCTTAATATATTCAGAGGTCCCACTTAACATTTACTATCTGTTATCGAAGGTAGGAGAAAAGCATGTAAATTATATGGATGTCTTTGATTCAAGGAAAGGGAGAGATAAATACTTATGCAGACACTTAGTGATTTTCATCAACCATTTTCTAAAACATATCTCATCTTTTTTTAGATATAGCAGTAACTTTGTGATAATCTTTTTCATTGCTTGTAAGTTAACCTATTTTTACCTTCTAGCTGCTTACATTAATATAGAAAAAAAAATCTACTTCAAGTCTGCCCCATAAAGTTGTTCAGTAAATATGATTTTCAAAAATTAAGATATTTTGATAGCTTTGCAAATTTAACATGATCTCTTAAATTCTCTTCATGAGTTTTCTTTCAAATGGATGTAGAAGTACAAATAATGTAAGAAGAAAGAGAAGGGGCCGGTGAGATGGCTCAGTGGCATAAGCGCCTGCCTTGCAAGCGCGAGGGCCCAAGTTTGACTCCCGGATCCCACATACGAAAAAGGGGCCGGTGATATCGCTCAGCGGCACGGGTGCCTGTTGGCGCACAAGGTCCTGAGGTCGACCCCCTGGTACCCACAAAAAAAAAAGAAGAAAGAGAAGCATTTAAGTAAGATTTTCAGTAGGTGTAAAAATGAGGTAGGTCAATAATTTTCAGCTTCTACTGAAGGAAATCTTTTAAATGCAGGATTTGCATATAATCTGTCATTAAATGAAAAAATTTCTATCAATGCATGGTTTTTATAGGCAAGAAAGTGTTGCATTAAAGCAACATATGAATTGGCAAATTATAGGTTAATCTATTTATAGGAGACAACTTTAATATCACCAATTTTTTAGTATTTTTTATATTGATAATATTAATCATATAGATGTTTAAAATAAAAGTGAATTAGCATTAAACCCATAGAAGGCAGAATTGTTTTCAAGTTTTTTTTTTTTATCACCAGAAAGCTCTTTAATGACCTGGCTTTGTAATGGCATATGACATTATGCTTTTTCTTGTTCTCACAGAACAGAACAGCTTTTTTAATGAAATAGCCAAACTCAGATTTTAGTCCTAGTCACAGTACTCCTATAAACCAGATATAGGTATAAGATAGTAATAATATTCTTTAAAATAATTACAACTACAAACAGAATATCAATACAACAACTAAGAACAAAGAGCTTTTTATGTGCCAATCACTGTCTTAACTCCACTGTAATGACTATCTTATTTAATCTCATAGCAACCTATAAGGTTGATACCGTCAACATCTCACTTATAGAAAAGGAATATGAGATACAAAGAGTTTAATTTCCTCATTTTGATAGCTCCCCCCCACTATGTCGGGTTTAAATTGGAATATTGTATTTCTTCTACAGTATTTTGATATCCGGTGACAAAAATAAATAAGTGTAGAGATTGTATTTTTTATTTTGCATTTACTCAGGGTCACAATTACAATGAAAAATGAACACAAATAGATGTAACTCTTTTTAAGAATTTAAAAGAACTACCTTCTTGGAAAGAACTACCTTTCCAAGAACTACCTTCTCATTTTCTCCATTCTAACTCAAATTCAAAGATTTTATATTCAAAATTAAAATAATCTTAAAACATATGGGCCTATACTTTCACTGAAATTTGGGACTCTTACTGGAAAACATATTTTACCAGGTAAAATATAGGGCACCCAGTAAAAATTTAATTCCAGAGAAACAAATGGAAAATTTAATATACATATGTCCCATACAATATTTTGAAAATGCTTACATTGTAAAATATTTCATTTATCAGAAATTGAAATTTTTGCCGTACTGTATTTTTGCTATTTAATTGTATCTTAGATGCTGACTTACCAACACTAACATTACAAATATTCCTTTTAGGCACACAAATTGTCATTATGAGCAATATACTGGACCTATTATTAAATATTCATTTCCTTATAATCCATTCTAGAATCATGTTACTAACATATGATAATTAAGCTCCTAACCTCATCTAATACATAAACCTTCATCATTATCATTAATAATCCTTTCTGCCTCTGTCTGCTCTTATTCCTACCATTCTTCCTGAATTTAGTATTTCCTTCTATTCTTCAGAGTAAAATTAGCATTTAATTCAATTTCATTTTTAGGTTAATATCCCCACTTTTCCCAAATAGAAATTTATTTAGTGCTTTATTTTCATGACATTTCTTGATATTCAATTTTTCTGGTGATATAGTATTAAAATTATAGAAATTTCACACTCATGTTCTTTTGTATTTTGGTAAGAACTCATAACATGATTTCTACCTCCATAAAAAATTTTAGTGTATAGTACATCATCATTAACTATAGGCTCAGTGTTATACAGTAGGTTTTCAGAGTTTATTCATCTTGTATAACTGAATCGTTATGTCCATTGCATATTTACTCTCCATTTTCCTCCAGCCCATAGGGATAATAATTTTTCTCTCTACTTTTTGAGTTTGAATATTTTAAATATTTCACATAAAAGGAATAATGAAGTATACGCTCCTGTGGCTGGCTTATTTCACATAGCACAATTATTTTAGTTTCATCCATGTTGTAGCACATGGCAGAAATTCCTTTGTTTTTAAGGTTGAATAGTATTTCATTGTATGCAAGTACATATTTTCTTTATCCATTCATCCAACTATAGAAATTTAGGTTCTTTCCATATTGGGGATGTAATGAATAATACTCCTGTGAACATAGGAGTGTGTTAAAGAATATAAGCCAATCCAGTTTTCCTATTAGTATATTACTGTCAAGTTTCATTTTGATGAGTATGTTTACTCATTGTTTTCTCCCTAGAAACATGCCTCCATGTCAGCATTTTTATCAACACTTTAAAGATACACTAGTTTAAAAAGCAAATAAGCAAAAGTAAAGGGCATATTCTGCTCTCTATACATGCAGAAATTATCAATGAGAAACCACCATCTTATTTTCCAGAAAAAGATGGTATTCTTCTCAGTTCATTGGTTAAAGCTACACACTTTCAGCTCTCCATACCCCAAATGACAACTTACCCGTGCTCCCTAGAGGGGACTGATCTTGAGCAAACTGTGATGCAACTCAACAGCTACATCATTTTAGTGGATAAGAATCTGTCCTTTGATTGAAGTTACTCAGAAGATGATCAGAGACTACGGATGCCCTCACAAACATTTTGAATGAGAGTGTTAAAGAAAATGTATGTTTGGTGGCTTTAAATAATGATAAAATATATACATGTATGAAATTGAGCATTGATTGATTCATTATCCCCACTGTATTACCAATATCATATCCTTCTCTATATTTAAATTTTCACTTTTTCTCCATTGATTACATATTAACAATCCTCCTGGTCCTAAGGTTTTAAGTTGTAGATGTAACATATCCAGGGGACAGAGGGGAATATATCTCTTATCTTGTTATATATTTCTTATATGTATTTTAATCGACAAGTACAAATCATACATGTTTGTAGTGCATGATAATATAAATAGCTAAATCAGACTATTTAATGTGTATTAACACACTTGTTTTTGTGTGCATGATGAAAATGCTTGAAATCTACTTTTAGCAATTATCAGGTATGGAAAATATTGTTTAACTTTCTTTCACAAGTGGAAATATATTTTTCAGAAGTATCCCGGCAGATACGCTTTTTTCTGTTGTTTATCGGAAATATCCATTTTGTTTCCTTAAATAAAACATTTAAGTTGATTAGATTATATAGACTGGTTTAAATCAACTGGGATAAGGAAGGTGAGGTATCTGTGATGACCCGTTGAGGGTGGTGACCTGAACAAATTGTCATTTTCTCATCAAGAGCAAAGAAGATAGGCCATCACCAGACACAGATGGTGAAGGAGAAAAAAGAGAACATCAGTTTCATGGAAAAACTTATTGGTAATTTGGAAAGATGAAATGATCTCAGTCTTGCTTTATCTTTCTACTGTTCACTGATAAAATACAAAAGGGAAACTTCCACTGCCTTAACTAAACTAATTAAGATTTCCAGTTATTATGTTTTTAAAGAAATGTTAAAGTGGCCACAGTTGCATGCCGTTTTTCCTTCTGGTAGAGTAGTATCTTATGTGGTCCATAAATGCCCCATTTACTAGGCAACATGAAGCATTTTCTGTCCAGGGGACCTAAGGGCTTTGGACTAAATTCCAACAATCCTGTTTTGCAGAAACTTAAACCTTTACTTGTCCACTATTCTAAGTCAGGACACTTTTATTTTTTTTGTTCCAAACTCAGTGACAGATTTTATTAACATCAAATAGTGACTGTGAGCTCTTAAAATATGCAGCACTAAAGCTATTACATACTGTTGCACTGTCAAAAGTATTTCCTTTAAAGCAGTTAGAACAAGGAGTCATTGGTAATTTAAAATTATTTTCAGTGAAAGAACTACACCAATCGTATTATGTATTTTTGTACTTTTGCTCCACCTGCCTTGCTTCCATAGTCCAGGGGTATATAATAATTAAACTTCTACACCATTTCTACTCTATTTTCATGATGTTAATGTGATTCTTTAATATATATTGACCTTCAATAAAATGTGGAAAGTGCTTTGCTCAAATCCCTTCTTGATTTTTGTTTTATTGTCATTACTTTCATTTCCTGGTGGTATGGGGTGATTTCTAGAGGTGACTTTTAGTATAGTGCATTTGAAAGTCATGTGGGATCCAGGTTGTAATTTAATTTAATGGCTTTATTAATTCTGTAGCATTTTTTTATGTTACAGTATTTAAGATGGAGAATATCTTAAAATACAAACATTTTGACTTTTTGTTAATAGTTATATATCAGTACAATTTTTATGCCACACTATTCACTCATTTAAAATGGACAAGTGTGTATCTAGATATATATAGATATATCTCCATCCATTTTCTCTCTATATTGTCTCTCCAAATCTATGAATGCACACACATCACTCAGAAATTTAAATATATGTCAGAATTATAAATATATAAAGTATTGTATTTAGAGGTAAATACTAACAGTGTCAGTGAAATATGACTCTATTTTGTGGTATCTCTAGGTCCTTTAATTCCAACCTATTATTTTCCATTCTCATTTCATTGAATAGGGTAGGATGTATGTAGTGAAAAGATATCAAACTATGTTGCCAAAATCGTTTAAAAATTTCCAGTCTTTATTTTAAATTTGAATATTATTGCCCTGATATTTCATATTATCTGTATGTATTTATTTGTAATTATACCGGATTGCATGTTTTATATGAAAAGTGTTTATCCACTTTATTTTCCCTTCAAATGAAACAATGGAAACCCACTCAATATACTGAAAAGAATGACAAAAGTGTTTGACCCTTTCATATTGTTTTGAGCCACAAAAGAAAGCATGTTTTAAGAAACATTTAATATTTGACAAAATTATAGACTCAACTCTTCAAAAAATATTTTTCATGAGTAAAGAAGGAAAAAACATGGAAACTTAAGCTTTTGTAAATAAAAAGGGGAAAAGGGATTGAAGTGAGAGGAGAAAAAGTGAATGGGAAAAAAAGAAGAATCAAGTTATATCCTGTACAGGTACAAATTCCCTATGATGAATGTGATCATTATCTATACCTAAAATGTACTGATAAACATAATTAATTTTTTTTCATTTTCTTAATATAAAACAGAATAAAAAGAAGATAATATGCAAAGATGATTAAAGTACAAACGGAAAAATAAAGTAATTCGAAGAAAGTTGGAGACAGAGGGAAAAGAGAAGAAAAACAGTAATTCAGAGAGGGTTGGAGAAAGAGGAAAAGAGAAAAAAATTAAATTTGTCTATCGATACACTTGTGTGACTTGAACTTTTATTTTCGTTAGGTGACATATAAAATGTAAAGAGAAAATGTATAAGATGCTTATCATATATATTGTGTTTATTGCTTATGTCATTTACACTCAGTTTTATTGAGTAATTGTTTTCCAAACTTTGGACTGGTATTTCACAAGTGTAGCTTACAACATAAAATCCTATGGCATTTGTTCATTACGAACAAATACCTAGTTATGAATTCTTGTCTCCGAAGGTAATTCAATTGGTGCATTCCAACTACTATTGCTTATTTCACACTTCAGTAGGTAAAAATGCATTAATAATCGAAGTTTCAAACTGTAATTAACATTAGCTTTAGGCTCCAGACAATGAAATGATTACATTTTAATATATGGGTTGATAAACAAAGTTAATCTAACATATGAATAAACACCAAAAGAGACCTACGTTTACTCTTTCTCTGCAAATTGATACATGTATCGTGTGTTATCTAAAGCATGGGAATAAGTGAATGTCAATAAAAAGAAGTGCACAGATGTCAATACGACACCTGAGCCTAATCAATTCAGTGCACAAAGCTGAGTTTGATGCATTTCAAGGGAAACTTTGTTTTTCTAGTAAAAATTTAAAGATGTTTTTAGCCTTGCTTCATTTCTCTTTCAGAGTTTTCTGTTATTACTAAGTTATAATCTTATATCTTACTTTACTGTGTCAATAATTAAATTAATTGCTGTGTAGAGACCCTGGATTATGAATTGTTATGCTAACATATTATTCTTGATCATAGCACACTGCATTGTCTGAATGCACTTACTGATTTTATTGTATTATTTTATGTTGTTAGAGATCATATTTATATGACTTTGAATGCAAAACCTTTTGTGAAGGGGGTTAGAACCCAGGGAACACTGAGATATATCCTTGGTCTTTTTTATATTTTATTTTGAGACATAAAATAAAAAGGTCTTGCTAAGTTGCCTGGGCGGAACTCAAATTTGTGATCCTCCTGCCTCAGTCTCCTAAGTAGTTGGCATTACAAATGTGAATCCCTGAGCCTGGAGAAAAAAAAATGTATTCTTGACTTGATCTTTGTTTCAGTGATATTTTCTGGAGTTTTTAATTAAAATTTTTGACAGTATTCACAGTTACGCAGATCTAAATAATGGAGCTTGCTAATCGTGACACTTTATCATCCTCAAAAATTTCTTGTTTTTGGACACAATACTGGGAAAACTGCTTAACTCCTTTTTTCAGGTGTGACTGATCGTTCAAAACTCCAAATGTATCGATTGTTTAGATATGTCCAAATGTATAAATGTACAAGGTAAATATTATTCACTAATTTCCAAACAAAAATAAAATTTTAGAGAAGTGAAGCGATTTGCCTCATATTAGAGTCAGAATCTAAAGGGCTCTCCTGACTGTAACCTGCATGTTGTTTATAAATTACAACAGTAATTAAACTGTTAGAATAAACTAAACATAGTACACAAAAGTATATTTAGCACTTGCTTATCATTCTTCTAAAGGCTTTACATGGATAATCATAGTTTTGAAGTGAGGATTTTCAGGTCCATAGAAGTTAATTAATGTTAAGTGACAAAGTTTTCATAGCTAGAAGAGTTGATCTAGATTATGATATTGAGCACTGGGTTCCAGGTGTATGTTGTTATTCCACACACTTTGTTACCTTCTACCTATGAAACACTTGGAGTAGCAATACAGGACACTTTTTCTTCAAATTTATGAGGATTTCTGAAATAATGGCTGAAGGCATAAAGAATCCCTCTTCTTCATCCCAAGATTTTAAGTGTCCGCTAGAGTTGACTGAAATATTTGTTTCATCTTATTTTCTTTTTCTCTTTGTATTATGTTAGTAAAGATTATTATATAATATTAATACAATATTTCAGTATTATACTGATGCAGGGTGATTATTTGTTAAGTGTCAGATTATTCTCTTTTTGTTAACTTTTAAAATAAGCTGACCAGGTGGCATTGAGAAAACATTAATTGAATTAGGAGTTGTAATAAAGATATACTTTTTTCTAATCCCTACGAAGGCTTAACATTTCATTGCCTTTCTTCTATTTGTGTTCGGTAATCCCAAATGTCACAAATAATTACATGTCATTACTTTTTAAAAAATTAACTCTTTTGAGATAGAAATTTATCCAGATGCTGCTATTATAATCAGTTTTTGCAGTATAAAATTTAGGCAATTATTTAGAAATAAACTAAAATAAATGGACATTTGCTTTAGTAAAGCTACGTGTGATATCCTGTATTTGTGTTCAGATATCTAGTATTTTAGATCAGTAGTTTTTGTTCAGTTTTCATACATGATAACTTGCTAAAATTTTAAACAAAATGAATCATGATTTTAATCTTATTAAAAACTAGAAATAAGGGCCGGTGATATCGCTCAGCAGCACAGGCGCCTGCTGGCGTGGGAGGTCCTGAGGTCGACCCCAAGTACCCACAAAACAAACAAACAAACAAAAAAAAAAACTAGAAGTAATTGAAACAGAATTAGAGTGTGGCATGAAAATTCTGTTTTCTCATAGAATTTCTCATTTGTCATAGAAAATGTATTCTTCAACACCTAAAATAATATGCTAATCTCATAAGCAAAATAGCTCATCACATGACATTCCTACTTTAATATCTCAATGGCGAGACTCCTATAAATGATTGTATTGCCGTAATGACTGTGTTGGCAAACGGTGATTTTCCTTCTTTGTTCCAGGAATTCTTATACATTAACATACCTTAGATACACCTGTAGATGGTATTATGAAAGTAGAGTTTCTCAGCCTTTACTTCCAAAGATTCTGAATTAGGAGGACCAGGGTAGGTCCCAGGTTCTGTATTATACCACCAGGCACTGTCTTTACCCATCCCAGTGCTTTTCGAATATAGGTAATCTACAGTGCTCGTTTTGAGAAATAATAGAAAGTTTTATGAGTGCAGCGGTAACCCATAATGACATAGGGAGTGAATGAGCATTTGCATCCTCAGGCACGTGAACACCTTGATGGAATTCTACATCAGATGTCCGCAGCGTGTCTCAATGAGAACCAGGGGTTCATGCAATCAAAATCACACCTGGGTCCATGAGACAGAAACATTTCTTTCATTCTTTCTTTTTTAAGGACTGATCTCTTTTGTACTGCCTCATTCCGTGTGTGTGTGTGTGTCACAGACAGACAGAGCACGAGACGGAGACAGAGAAAGAGACTCTAGAAAACACGCCAACATCCCAGGTCTTATGGCAACAGTTAAACAGTGACTGATGGAGTAGACCAGATTTAGAACGCTGTTTTTTGGATTGATACAGTGGTTTTGGAGATGATTGGCCTTTTGTCTGTCATTAATTCAGAGAACAGTCAGCATAAGATTAATATTCGGGACAGTCGATTCCTAGAATGAATTTCTCAGGCAGCAAGGATTATAACAAAATTATGAATCCAATCTCCAACTCTTACCCTCCCCACCAATAAAACTACACTATGAATGGAAAAGGGCACTTCGTCTCACTATGGTCTTTAGACTGTCATTATTGGGGCTAATTCTAGTCACACGGTGGATGATGAGTAGTTGAAATTCAATTTGAATGCATAATACCACGTTTAATTTACACTACCACCTGTCAATAGGAAATAGACTAAGGCATAGCTTCTGAACTATCCATAGGGAATATTCAATTATAATGAACCTTCCTATTTTTGTGAAATCTTTGTGCTGAAATGGATTGTTTGTGCCATTTCTTATTCCTGTAACAATCTGTCACTAGAAAGAATTTGATTTTTAATCTAATTCTCTCTGAGAAATACAATAGACAGTGCTCCTTTTAATCTCTTCAGTACTCTATTTCGTTGCCTATTTCATTTCTTTTACATAGGTTAATTATAACTAAAGCTGTAGTCTTGGCTGGTGTAGGATACTTTGGAAGACTGTGGAAAACAATTTTTCACAAGCCACATTGAACATAATATATGGCAAAAGAGAAATATCATTTTTCTAATCCAATATCAGTAAAACTAAAGAATACTTTTTGTTCAAATGATGCTTTGATTGCACATGAATTAATGCTGTCCATAGATAAGCCTGTAAAACTATATTTAAGCAGTAAATAACTGCTGTATAACTTAAAGACCATGAAAAGATAGTCTATATATTATAATGAGAAAATACCTTTTAAAGGAAATGCAGCTCTCTATAAATATATCTTCTATTGATTCAATTTATTGACAACTGGAAATTTTACCTTTTCTATGTTTTCCCACTGAAGTTTGTAAAATCAATATATCCATTACATTTTTCTACACATTTCAGGGAAACATAAAAGTGTATTGTGACTTTCTACTTATGAAGGTGCAAGGACAAAAAAATAGGGTCTTTGCTTATGTCTCAAGAAGGGCTCTCTTCATAGGTCCAATGCGTGTATCCAGTTCCCAAATTGTTGCAAGAGTATAGAACCAACCAGCAAAATACTAAGCTATTTATGTATTTAAAAATAAAGTGAGTTAATACAAAATATTGCTAGGACAATGCCTAGCACGTTGTATTTGATCAAGGAATGTTAGATTGACGTAAGTTGTTTTAAAAAACACTTTATAGGGTGAGTCTCTAAAATGTAAGTTTACAATTCTAACAATATGCTCAGCCATAAACAAAGAGGCAACTGATGGTCTTTTCTCTTATCACATGCTTTTGCAGGCATTTGCTTTGAATGCCTACTTATTGACAACGGAATTTGAATGGTGCAATACTTTTATAGAAATAAGTGCCATTTAATAATCAAATAACTATTGTCTTGAGCAAAAATTAACCTTTTTAATACCTAAAAAGATGCAAAGTAGTAGTGTGTGGGGTTCAGTGTGCGGGCTTGCTTGTATTTCTCAGAATGTTGAGTCCCTCACAGGTGGCTGTTTTTGCCTCAGTCCCCTGCTCTGTAAAATGTGAAAATGGTTCTTTATTCATAGGTTTTTTAATGAGTATTTAATGAAATCACATCTGCAAGCACTTAAAACAGACACTGGCACACTGTAAGTGCTGTGTTAATAACCATTAAATGAAATAAATATATTTACTCATATACTGAATCTTTCTTCACCCCAAACAGGAATAATCTTTTTCTCCATGATACAACCTGTCCCTTCACACTCAAAAACCAAAAATAATTACTTTGCTATTTCAGGAAATAACAAATGAACAGTATAAATTTCTCATTTAATCTTTGTATAAAGGCTGTAAGGCATGTACTGGTTCCCTAATTTACAGATGAGGGATGAATGACTGATGGGTAAATCAATTTTTTTTGTGTGTGTCTTTTTGAGACAGGGCTTCACTACATAGTTCAGGCTGGCCTAGAACTTACTTTGTAGCACAGGCTGGCTTCACACAGTGATCCTCCTGCCTCAGCCTCGTGAATGCTGGGATTACAGGCATGCACCACCAAGCCCAGTGGTGGGTAAATCATTTTTGTTTTAGAATTCCTATAAGTGCATTGTAGTCATAATTGAAGCAGAGAACAAGGGAAATACAAACATTTTCAAATGACCACGAGTACATTTTTACATTGTCATCTGTTCTTTGAAAGAAGACATTATTTCATGAATGAGATCAGGAAGTACAATTTTCCCAGTTGAAAGTTGATTTTATGTGATTTTACTTTTTTTCCTGAGCCACACTATTATGAGTACAAGTGAACATCTATGCTAAGATTTCTCATTCAAGAGATGTTAATTCACAGAATGCATCTCTTGTAACAGAAGCTGTGAATCCACCCCAGGGTCTGCAGTGGGGCAGTGGCCACACAGGAAGTGCTCACCGGGGAGCTCACACTGCCATCCCGCGGTGTATTCACACACAACAAATGGTAGTTTAGGTATTTGATATGTCTATTAAATCAATAAAAAAACTTTATTAATTTTCTACAAATAACAATCAAAAGGAAAAATGCCCTGGGGGTCCTGGAATAGTTTCAACCACTTGTATAATATATATTTGAGTCTTGGGAAGAGGTTTGAATGTTTACCTTTGCATCATTGTGTATCCCATTTTGTCATAAATTTTAAGTTTGCTTCTTGAAACAGCAATTCTTTAAAATGACACGTGATTTTCATTTCGATTGCCTAATTTATTTACCAGCGTTACCTGTAGATAACTTATGACAGAGAGGGGTTGTACAGGAAGGAAGCGCAAACTTCTGTTGCCAAGGTGATTCGTATTGATCGAAGCTAACCTATTTCTATCTATATTCATTTTTCTTAAACCTGCCACCAAGCAAAAGAAGACATCTTTCTATTTTCTTCCCCTTTTTAAGGGAGGGGTAGGAACATTTCAGCTTCTTAATAAAAACAAATATAAAATACTAACAATACACATTCTTGATAAAGAAACTTAGCAACTCAGGAAAATCAAACATGTTACACATACAATGCAGATTTCAGAAGTTAATTCAGTTATTCAGAAGTTAGTAAATAAAAATGTATTTTATATTTATTGATGAGCATATGACGATGACATGTATTTAAAAATTAATAACTGGGGCCGGTGAGATGGCTCAGTGGCTTAAGCGCCTGCCCGGCAAGCGCGAGGGCCCGAGTTCGACTCCCAGATCCCACATACGAAAAAGGGGCCGGTGATATCGCTCAGCGGCACGGGCACCTGCTGGCGCGCGAGGTCCTGAGGTCGACCCCCCGGTACCCACAAAAAAATAAAAAAAATAAAAAATTAAAATTAAAATTAATAACTGATAATAGAATTCACATATTCTAAGTATTTTTAAGTATGTAATATCAACTTAATATTCAGACACTGGACATTAATAGCTATAGCATTACTGTGTAAATACCTAAGTGTTTTATGTATTAGTATTTTTCTTCATTGTGCTACTTACTCTTCATGCACTTAGGCTTTGCCTATGAACGTAGTTAAAAGTTTTATTAGCTCTTAACTACGTATTTGATAATTTTATGCGTATATTCGATTAAGTTTTTAGAGCGTCAAATGTCTTAAATACTTGAAATTATTTTGTGATATTTTTCTGTAAGTCAGTGATGGTCACTTAGAAGCATTTGATATAGTATGCCTTCTATAATTTCTAAGCTCCATAATGGGAAAATCAAAAGGAAAGATTTCTGAATTATTTGTTGACGACTATGAAAAAATTATTCTCAGTAGTCTAGAATTTGGTAAAATCCTATTCCTGTCTTCAGCACTGCTTCAGGGTAAATATAGATCACAAGTAAAACTAGTTTATATGTTGAAAAAGGCCTGTTTTAACACACTGTCAAAATACAGATGGAACATGGAAGTCCAAGATACTATTTAAGAGTTGCCCAGGGGAGATGCCCACCTTAATGGCTATGTTATGCAATTAAGAAATAAACCCTTATTGTGATAAAAACACTGAAACAAAAAAGCTTTGTTTTAAATGTAATACACTGATCAGTTTATCCAAATTATAAATAGGAAGGACACTTCTATTAGGAGGTTATACATGGTCCTCTCTCACTTTGTACTTCACATTTTAAAATCAAAAGAAAATATTAATTCTCAGTCCTTAATTTACCAAACCTTGACTGTCTCTCAGATTTTTATCTTAGAAAATGGTATTTTCTCGAGGAAAAATAATATAGATTTTCTGTGATTATTCTCACCCTTCTACTATTCTTATGATCTGAAGATTCTTCTTTTAAGATATATGTTAGATCTTACCATTTTCACCACATTTATTACACAAACAACAATACATCAATATAACAACAAAAAAAAATAAAAGTTCTTTGTTATGCCATAAAAGACCCTAACATTATTTTTTATATGATATTTATATTTTTATATAATACCAGCAGGGTAAGGTGATTCTAAAGAGAGAGTAAATAATCAGTGACTCAATGTCCCTATTTAAGTTAAGAAGTAAAACAGTTATACGTCCCTCCCTTCCTCCTGTGGCCAACAAATGACATATTTGTTTTATACTTGTAGGTAAAGAATTACTTGTAGGTAAGGAAAACAATTCTCTGAGTATCTGAGGTGTCCAACATCGTTTCATTAAGCACCTCCTGTTTGAGAGAGAGTTTTGGCAATTTACTCTATCGTCATGAATTGCCAACTCTGAGACCTGGAGAATTTTGTTTTAAAATGTGCTCTTTAGTGACATAAAAGCATCCAGCCGTATGATATGCGCTCATCCTGTCTCCACACCATGACCTTTCCAGGGGTATTTGAAACTTGGCTAGTTCTTTGCTATGTTGGATATTTTGAAGTTGGAAAGGACATTAAACTATGACCCAAATATTTCTCCTTCTCACTGCCTATAAACGAAAGAGTTGGCACAACATTTTGTTCTCAAGAAAATCATTCAAAAGTGTTTCCTTGATTCTAACTTGCTATCACAATAATAGCATTATAAATAAAATATTTTCCTCCTTCTACAGACACAAAAGTGTAAATCCCCTTTCCAGACATTGACACTGTGATTCTTTAGAAACAAGGTCTGTTACGAAGGGCTTTTTTTTTTTACAAAAATAATTGATTTATGTTTCAGTTTGCACATTTTAAAAATGGGCATGTACATCCTATATCCCAATTATGTTTTTATATATTAAAAGCCACATTTGGTCGCCCACTATGATTCAGAAAGGCAAATCATAAGATAAATCTCACCATATTTATATATGCCGAGAAGAGAATCCTGCTTATAAGATCTCATTATGGAAACTCAGGGTAAATTCAGCTTCAAACAGAGGATAAGTTTTGCTTCACTACAGGGATTCAGAAGTTGCTGCTTCCACATTTACACAAAATAAACTACAGGCAAGTCAGAATTGCAATCCAAGCAGTGACCTCTGTCTGAGCCCCTATAAACCAGATAACTCACCTCTGCCCCAAGCTGACTCCAGACTTTGGAGGTACATGATGCTGACTGCATGCAGATCTCATCAGCAAATCTACGTGTAGCTATGACTCTCTTCTCTAGAATGAGAATTGCTCAGCAGAAATATAAACAAAGCCATCTTTGATTTCCCAAAAGATCAATTTGCTTTATAGAATTATCCACTCACATGACAGTTTTTAAATGTTGGTGTTCAATTTAAGGTTTGCTGGCTAAAAGTGGAAAGCTGGTATTCATCTGAAGGTATTAAGATAGTTTATGTTTTCCCCTTCCAGTGAGTTGAGAACATATATGCTGTGTCAAAATATTTTTAATCAATAGATACTCTTTTAATTGTGTGTTGTACAAACAGAGATATTTGCTTTGAAGAAACATTTGGATAAGTCAGTAGTGGAATTATTAACAGGACAGTTGGTTTTGAATCTATGCAGAAATTATGCATACTCCTACTTTAGCATAGACATATACTAACCACACAGAAGTGACTGTATTTTAGAATTGTACCGACAGTTCTGTTTTGTAAAAAGTATCCTATTTTTTGTAAGCAATCCGATTTACCAGCTCCATTGTGTTTCTTTTGTGTATAAATAGAGTTGATTCTCATTTTTTAGATAAACGCTTTAAAGTTGTTTTAGATTTTATTTTTCAGGCAAACTTGATACCACTCAATTTATGTATAAAGGGGAAATTAACTAGACAATAATGTTTAAAGGGCAGTAGCCACACATTCATAACATATAAGAAATATCTTCCTCTCCAGTCTTCTACGTACTATTCATAATGTGTATGCACAATATACTCAATGAATATCTGAGGAAGGAATGGATGGTTATAATATTTTGTGGCCTACGTCTGAGCTCTGATCAAGTATGTGAGTTTGTACTCCATTTCCATGCAATTGGTCTAGAAAGATCCTGACAATTTATAAGTCCAATAAAATGAATAAATATCAGTTGATGAAGTGGACAAATCTTTCACAAATAAAAGTGAGACTGTTACTGAAGTCAGATGAGTGCACATTAGATACACATGATCTTGAAGTTGAGGTTCTTACAACAAACTTGGCCAATGTGATCAAAACAACCCTCATCCAAGACAAGCAGTGCCAAATCCAGTTTGCTATAAATAAATCATGCCTCCATGCAGTGTGCCAAAAACAAAGTCTTACTAGTGAACTTAAACTATACAAATATTATCTAATTGGTCCTTTAGGTTGTAATATTGATTAAAAGGATATAAAATATGTAAAGATGATGATTACTAATACTTTTCTAGTGGTGACATCCACGTGGTAGTTTTTAAGCTGAAGCAATAAGTTAATATGCCACAATTATGAATAATTTTGAATACAATATAGTACACAGGGGCATACACCCTTAAATGTACAAGTATTTTAAGGGAAAAGTGTTTGTCTTTGATGGACTCATATACTTTATAGAAAGGGATGCTTATATTGGAGAGGAAGGGAAAAGTAATATTTTATGTATTTGAGGTTCAAAAACCACTGTTAATTTTTGAAAATAAGTGCACTGATATTTGTGTAGATTTACTTCACTATATGATTAGAAACAAGCAAAAACCTTACTCTGAATATTTTAAATTAACAGATAATGGTGATACTTGTGATTATATTAGATGTAGTTGAGAGATTTATATGCTGTTTTTATGAAACAAAGTAAAGTGAAAATTTGGAGTAAGTATATAGATCAATGTTTGGAGAAGAGAGATAAAACTAGAGGAGAAAGAGATATATCTGTATCACAAACACTTGTGGAGCTTTTCCAATGATTTATATTGCTGAGTTTTTCCCTTTCAGATTTGACTCAGACATTTTGGAGGAACCTAAAGAGTGATAATTTGAGAAAATGATTCTGACATTTCCCTTCTTCCTTCAATTTAAATAATAACCACTGATCTAGATGATGATAATGATGATGATATGGTTAAAGAAATAAAATCATGAAATCTGATTGAGGTAAACCATATTTCTACTTTAGTTTATTCAGATAAATTAATGGCACTTTCCAAACAAGTATATTACACAATAATGTCGACTGGGCTATCAGTAGAACTACTTCAGAAATAAGAGAGATAGACATACGTATCTGAAGTTTTGTTAATGTACACTAAATCAAACTTACCAATTTTCTTGTTCTTCTCTGAGCTATGAATATGCAAATATATATTCTGATCCTCTCAAAGAGAGAAACAGTAATATATGTCAAAATTATTTGTCCAGAAAGTAGTTTGATCTCCCTCCACCCCCACTATTTTGTTTTTCAAAATAAATTAAATTGGAATAAATTAAGCATGATTCAACACTTTATCAGACATTTATTATCTCAGCATGTGTTTACTTATATAAGTAATACCTATGCTGTGTAAGTGCATTATAGTTATAAGTACAGTATATTTAAAGGAAACATACTTATATCCAGGTATACCGTTTATTTCTTTCCGGAATATAAAACTAAGGCTAATATTTTGTATTGATGCAGTGTGCATATATTTTGCAAGTCATCTATTGTTTGAAATGAATGAACAAGCACACACTTCTTTTTCCCATTCCTGGGGATCATGATTGAACCAAATCTTTGTGCCTCTAGGCAATTTTTCTACCACAGAGCTAGTTCTCCACTGCAGACAAATGTATGTTTAAAATCATTTCAGCAAAAAAGTCTGTACAACATACAAGAGGAGGCAAATTGCTTAATAATTGCAGTAGATATAGCAACAGGTAAATTATAAATCATTTCAAATTGAGTTGTCTCTGCTTACAGTCAAATTATGCATCTCATCTCTGGACAAATGCTATGCCTTTGTATTAAGATGTTTGTTTTGCTAACTTACTCCAGCTTTATCTAAATTTCTCTACCTTTACCTAAATAACTTCATTTTTATAATCTAGGCATACTTGGACAGAAGAGATTGAGAAGGAAGGACTTTTGAACTAGATGGAAAGCTAGAAAAGGAAGAATTTTAGAATGTTAGAGAGATAAGTAAGGACAGAAAAATAACTATGTAGTATGAGAACACAGATGATTGGAAGTCATTTTTTCTATTTTAAGGAGAAAACAAAAAAAATAGAGAATTTCAAAACAAGATAATAGGAGATTAACAATGATTAATATATTGTGTATTGTTATCTTCAAAGTAGTTGCTCAGATTACAATATAGAGGTATGCAAAATTGATCAAATAATATAAGCACAAACCGTTGTTTTCAATGAACTAATAGCAATTAGCAGTATAATTATCTTAGCTATTATATATATGTATATATTTTTTCCTTTTCCCTTCATTCTTTTCTCCTTTCCCCCATCCCAGTAGTTCTTTCCTTTTAAGAAGTTTCTTCCCCTTTCACAATATCTATTGTAGATTTTGGAACTTATTTACTCTTTCACTTTCTCACGCTAGGGAGACAATATGATGTGTATACATGCAAGTCTGATTTACTTCACTTACGACTATGGTCTCAAGTTGCATCCATTTACCTATAAAAGCTTTGAGTTTATCCTTCTTCAGAGCTGAATAGTACACCATTGCATAAAAATATCACATCTTTTTTATCCATTCCTCTGTTGATGGGCATTTGGGTTATTTCCAAGATTTAGCTATTATAAATTGTGCTGCTATAAACATGGGTGAACATATACCGCTGTGGTAGGATGTTTTTAATTCTTCTGGGAAGATACCCAGAAGGGGAATAGCTGGGTGGAATGGGACCTCTAATCTTAGTTTTTTGAAGAATCTCCACACTGACTTCCACAGTGGTTGTACCAGTCTACACTCCTACTAATAGTGGAAAGCGTTCCTTTTTCCCCACAGCTCCGCCGGCATTTGTTGTTGGTTGATGATGATAGCCATTCTTTCTTGGGTGAGATGGAATATCACTGTTGTTTTAATTTGCATTTTTCAAATGACCAATGATGCTGAACATTTTTTCATATATTTATTTGCTATTTGTATTTCGTCATCTGACAAGTGTGTATTCATCTCAGATACCCATTTTTGGATTGGGTCTTTGAATTTGGGGGGCCTGATTTTTTTCAATACTTTATATGTTCTAGATAGAAGTTTTTTGTCCAAAAGACTGTTGGCTAAAACTTTTTCCCACTCTGTCGGTTGTCTTTTCATTCTGTTGGTGATTTCTTTTGATGTGTAAAAACTTTTTAATAAGATGGGATCCCAATAGTTTTTTCTTTGAAGTACTTCCCACGCAGTTTTGGTTTTGTTCATGAAGTCTCTGCCTACACCTGTGTCTTCAAGATTTCTAGCTACTTTCTCTTTCAGTAGATTTAGTGTTTCTGTTTTAATATTTAGATCTTTGATCCATTTTGACTTTAGTGCATGGCAATAGACATGGGTCTAGTTTTTGTCTTCAGCATGTGAAAAGCTAGTTTCTCCAGCACCATATATTAAAGAGGCTATCTTTCTTCCAGTGAACATGTTTGGCACTTTGTCAAAGATAAGGTGGCTGAGTGTGTTTGTAGTTGTGTTTGCATCTTCTAATCTGTTCCATTGATCCTCAGGTCTGTTTTTTTTTTTTTTTTTTTTTTTAACAGTACCATGCTGATTTTATCACAGTAGCTTTGTAGTGTAATTTCAAGTCAAGGATTGTGATGCCTCCTGCCTTGCCTTTGTTGCCCAGGATTGCCTTTGCTATTCTTGGTCTCTTTTGTTTCCAAATGAATTTTAAGATTGTTTTCTCTATTTCTGTGAGATATGCTGTTGGAATTTTGATCGGAATTGCATTAAATCTGTATAATAGTTTTGGAATGTTAATAAAACATTTGGAAAGTTAGTTATGGCCATTTTCACTATATTGTTTCTTCGTATCCATGAGCAAAGCATATCTTTCCATTTTCTGATATCCTCTTTGATCTCCTTTCTCAGAGTACTGTAATTTTCAATGTATAGATCTTTTACTTCCTTTGTTGGATTGATTCATAAGTATTTCATTTTTTTGGATGCTATGATTAAGTGTGTGGTTTCCCTAATTTCTCTCTCGGTGAGTTTGTTGTTTGTGTACAGGAATGCTATTGAGTTTTGAGTGTTGACTTTGTACCCAGCTATGCTACTGAATTTGGTTATTAAATGTAGAAGTCTTTTGGTGGAGTTTTTGAGGTCTTCTATGTAGATTATCATGTCATCTGCAAATAATGATAATTTAACTTCTTCCTTTCCTATCCTTATTCCTTTCATTTCTCTCTCTTGTCTAATTGCTCTGGCTAATATTTCCAGATATATATTGAATAGGAGTGGTGATAGTGGATATCCTTGTCTTGTTCCTGATTTTAGAGTGAAAGCTTTCAGTTTTTGTCCATTTAGTATGAAGTTGGCTGTTGGTTTGTCATAGATGGCTTTTATCAGGTTGAGTTAAAGACCATCTATTCTGATTTTCTGTAGGGTTTTTGTCATGAATGAGTGTTGGACTTTATCAAAAGCATTTTCTGCATCAATGTAAATGATCATGTAATTTTTTTCACTGGTTCTGTTCATATGGTATATTATGTTTATTAATTTGCATATGTTGAACCATCCTTGCATTCCTGGGATGAATCCCACTTGGTCATGGTATATAATCTTCTTGATGATTTGCTGCATTCTGTTTGCTAGTATTTTACAGAAGTTATTTTCATCTATGTTCATTAGGGAGATTGGCCTGTAGTTCTTTTTTTCAGTTGGGTCTTTCTCTCGTTTTGGTATCAGGGTGATACTTGCCTCCAGGAATGAGTTAGGAAGGATTGCTTCCCTTGCAATTTCATTAAAGAGTTTGAGGAGTATTGGCATTAAATCTTCTCTAAATTTTTTGTAGAATTTAGCTATGAATCCCTCAGGACCAGGGCATTTCTTTGTTAGTAAGATTTTATTTACATTTTCAATTTCCTTAACTGATATTGGGTTATTCAGAATTTTACATCTTCTTGATTCAGCTTTTATAATTCATATGTTTGTAGGAACCTGTCCATTTCTTCTGTGTAAAGATTTTCAAAGTAGGTATTGCTTATCTTCTGAATTTCCACAGGATCTGTAATGATTTCAGATTTTTCTTTCCTCATTGCATGAATTTGAGTTTTTTCTTTCCTTTTTTTGAAAAGGTTGACTAGGGCTTTATCAACTTTGTTTATTCTTTCAAAAAACCAGCACTTTGATTCATTACTTTTTTGTATGGTTTTCTTAGTCTCAATTGCATTAATTTTTACTTTGGTCTTTATAATTTCCTCCCTTGTATGAGCTTTGGGCTTGACTTGCTCTTCTTTCTCTAAAAGCTTGAGGTACAACACTAGGTTGTTTATTTCTGCTTGTTCTGTTTTCCTGATGTGTGAATTCACCACTAGAAATTTCTCTCTTATGGCTGCTTTCATTGCATCCCACAGGTTCCGGTAAGTTGTATTTGCATTTTCCTTTGATTTATAGATATTGTTTAATTTCTTTAATTTCATCTGAGTCCCATTGGTTGTTCTGGAGGGTGTTATTTAATTTCCATGTATTTATGTAGTTTTTGCAGTTTATTTTGCCATTAATTTCCAGTTTCATTGCACTCCTTAGATAATATGCATGAGATAATATCAATTACTTTGCATTTACCTAAGCGTGTTCTATGGGCTAGTATATGGTCCATATTAGAGAATGTCCTGTGTGCAGCTGAGAGGAATGTGTACTTTGATGTTGTTGGGTGGAACACTCTGTAAACGCCTACTAAGTCCATTTGTTCACAGGTTTGGTTTAGTTCTGTTATTTCTTTGCTGAGTTTTTGTCTATTTCATCTATCTCTTTGTGACAATGGGGTATTAAGGTCCCCTGTTAGAATTGTGTTATTGCTTATGTGATTTTTCATCTTTATTAATATTTGTCTTATATAGTTGGGTTCTCCTCTATTTGGTGCATATGTATTTATGATTGTTATCTCTTCCTCTTGAATTTTCCCCTAACAAGTATGTAGTGACCTTCTTTATCTCTTTTGATCATCGTTGGTTTGAAGTTCACATTGTCTGCAAACGTAATACCTACCCGTGCTTTTATCTGGGTTCCTGTTGCATGGAGTATTGTTTTCCATCCTTTGACTTTCAGTCTATGAGTTTCTTTTTGGGTTAAATGTGTTTCTTGTATACAGCATATTGCTGGATCTTGTTTCTTGATCCGTTTGTGAATTAAAGCCATTTACATTGATGGTTATAACTGTTATGTATTGGCTTATCTTTGTCATGTTATTTTTCCATGTTAGTCCCCTGTTTTTCCCCTCTGTTTAATTGCTTGCCCTGCCTGGTGGTTTCTTTTTGTTGTTGTTCTTGGAATTGTGGTCATTTTTATCTGTGTCTAGAATATCTTTCAGTACTCTTTGCAGGGTTGGTTTGGTGGTCAGGAATTTCTTCATTTGTTCTTTGTCATGGAAGTATCTTATTTCTCCATTGAATGTGAAAGATAGTTTTTCAGGTTATGTCAATCTGGGTTGGAAGTTGTTTTCTTCAGGACTTGAAAACTTCACTCCAAGCTGTTCTTGTCTTGAGGGTTTGTGTTGAGAATTCTGCCATGATTCTGATCGGCTTTCTTTTATAGATGATATTTCTTTTCTCTAATTGTTTTTAATATTCTGTTCTTATGTTGAATTTCTGGGATCTTGATTATTATATGTCTGGGTGTATATATATTTTGGTTATGGCTAATTGGAGTTCTATATGCCTTACTTATCTGTTTTTCAGATTCTGTTCTCAAGTTTGAGGAACTTTCTGCTATTATTTCTGCAGATAGTCTTTTTATGTCATTTGTGTTGACTCCTTCTTTTTTATTGACACCTGTCAGCCTTATATTATTTTTCTTTGTATTATCTTGCAGCTGTTGAGTTGTTATTTCTTGAGCCTTGTTATTTTTAAGAGATCTTTCCTTTTGCGATCTCTAGCTGTAATCCTGTTCAAGGTCTGAAAGTCTACCTTTAGTTTCATTCAAACGGTTTTGCCAGGTTTCAATGGAATTTCTAATTTCCTGAATATCTATTTGAATCCATTTCATGCATTCTATTTCTTTCCTACATTGATCTTTCAGTTTCCATCCTTTTCCTATCATCATCTATTTATTTATCTATCTCTAAATTTGCTGAGAAATTCCTTTATGAATGTTGATATTTCCTTTTTTACCTGAGAGATTATTTCTGATATGATTTCTTCTATAGTTTTGTTTCTTTACTTCATTTGCTATCATTTCAAAAATATCAGGTGTGTATCTTTCATTTTCCTCTATCTTGTTGTCTCCTGGACTTGCTCAGGGTGGGCTAGAGGTCTGAGATTGCATCTTGCTACTGCATCTTGTCATTTTCTATTTCAAATGTTTTTATTTTCCTTTCTGTGTTGATCCTTGTAAGTTTTTGTAGTAGGTAGCTATATCACTAGTATCAAGTCCTCCCTAGGAAAATTCTGTTCCTCCGGGATGTCTTCTGTGTGTGGGAGGTTCTTGGTTTCTGTCTGTTCCAACATCCAACCTTCCCAGTTAATTAAGAGTGAGATGTTGTTTGCTTTGCTCAGTCCCCAGTTCTTTGGTGCTGGGCTGTGGTGAGGTTATTACCCCACAGATTCCCAGTATTGTTACAGAAGGGAGAACAACTCATTACAATAGATATGACATCCTAACTAAAGTAGTATTATAAGCAATAACAACAGCATCCAGCACAGATTAGAAACTAACAAACTGTGGTAGCTATTAATTTTGTACCTTAAACCGTAGGAGTTAAATCTATGGTTTTATAACAGAACCGATTGTAAATTGGGAGCTTGTATGCAAAATGGTTCCCCTAGGTAGAGTGGTTTTACCCTCTGGTGGGGAGATTTAAGAAGGATAGTGGATAAAGCAAATATAACTGAAGAGAAAGTAGAAGCCAGGCTAGAGGACAAAGGATGATCACACAAACTCTGGGAAACTAGAAGAGAGGGCAGAAGAGAAAGAATGAGGTAGTAAGCAAGGGATTTTCTGAACTTGGTCTCTGGGTTTGGGGGATGCGATTAGTTTTCTATGGCTGGAGTTCTCCCCAGCAGTTTAGAAAAGAGAGAAAAAAGAAAAAAGAAAAAAAGAAAAAGAAGAAAATAACAACAACAAAAAGAGAGATCTAGGGCACCCACCTGCCTGCTTCTATTCCGTTCGTCTTTGTCCACAAGCACAACCCTGATTCACCTAATTTGCCATCTGTTGGCTTGTATTGTTATTGCTGCTTCAGATTTTTCACCACACTAGTCCGCCCATCCATCCTGTGCACCCTAGTTGGTACCCAACTGTGTCGCTGGGATTCCCTCTGGTCTCTGGGCCTTCCCAAGCAGATCACATCAATTGTGGCAGCAGTGAGGTGAGGGGCTGCTCTTTGGGCCTTCAGTTGCAGTTCACCTGAGTCACAGTGGCGGGGTGGCGATGGGAGGGGCCCAGGCTGTTCACCTGGATTGTTGTGGAGGCAGAGATGGCGATTGCCAGTCATTTTTCTAGGACCTTCTCAATGCATCAAGGACAGAAAGTACATTGGACAAGAAGCAGTGACAGCAGTGTGGTATCTCTTCCCCTTTCTGTCAATAACAGTTGGACAAAACAATCATATGAAGATTTTAGAGGGAAGAATCAAGGCAAACAAAATGTTGGCACCACCAAAATACTGAATAAATGATCTTCAGCATTCTGGCTTACTCCAAAAATGAAAGTACAATGTGTTAAAATGGGTTACATCTTGGGCCAGGATATCATAGTACATAATTACAAGAGTTTATATATATATAAACTCAATATATATATAATACAATATATATATAATACATATACAATATATATACAATAATATATATATTATAATATATATAATATACATATACAATAATATATATACAATATATATAATATATATATTATTTTATACAATATATATATTATATATGTATTATATTGTGATTCAAAAATGTACTCTTTTTTTTTTTTTGTGGGTACCGGGGGGTCGACCTCAGGACCTCGCGCACCAGCAGGCGCCCTTGCCACTGAGCGATATCACCGGCCCCTTTTTTAGTATGTGGGATCCGGGAGTCGAACTCGGGCCCTCGCGCTTACAAGGCAGGCGCTTACGCCACTGAGCCATCTCACCGGCCCAAAAAAATGTACTCTTAACATCTTTATTGCAATAAATATTTCACCTTTATGCAGATTGTAATTCTCATTTTATTATTAGCAGTAGGAACCAAGATATTTAGGCACAACATAGAGAAGAGGAAAGAGAAAAATATTGACTTGAGAGTTTGAGAGAGAACATTGTATGAAATGGAGTGTAGGTCATACAGGAAGCCTCCCTTTGTTACTTAGTTTCTTCATTTATAAAATTAGGATAGTAAAAGTACCAACTTTGTAATGTTATTATGAAGTTTACCTGTGTTAATGCCTGTAAAATCCTTGGAATTCTTAATGGCTTGTAGTAATTTCTAAAAAACATTAGTGCCTATTAGCTTCCTTACAACCATTCTGGTATGGGAGACATATAAACTCAAAACAAATATTTCAATACAATTATTTCATAAATGAATAAAAGCCACACATCCCCAAAATAGAGGACTTTAACGGGAAAAGAAGTAGAATGATAGTAGGGCTGTTTAGGGAATGTGCTGCGGTCAGGGATGTCTGTACATCTGGGTAACACCTGAGTGAAGCTCTGAGTGGTAGGAAGAGGCCAGCAAATGTTATAAAAATGGTAGAAGAGCATCTTGGCTAGATCAGTAGGTACACAGACTAGTGGTGCAAAAGAGGCTTGTGTTTCCTTCAGGCAGGAAAAAGAACATTCAAAATGCAATGGTGAGCGTACAGATGTGATCAAGGCAATGAGTACCTTTATATTCAGACAAAACAACCTCCCCAAATGATCTTTTACTGAATATCACATAACAATTCTCAATATAGGCTGTGGACACTGGGAATAAAATTTAAACAGGATAAAAATATAGCTGTCTTTCTCAATGTGTTCTTATTTTTATATTTAGGTGGTATTTTAATATGTCTTTGTGTAGAGTTTGTAAAGATATTTAACAAAAATCTCAACAGGAATTAAAATGTAGAAGAATTTTAAAGGCACTCTCAAGCTATCCATGAGAATGGAGAGAATATTTGTTCAATTTTAGGATAATTTTGATGAAATAGAATGATGAAATGGTGAATGAGGAGTGTCACCTTCACTGGCTTTGGATTCCCCAGGGAGTTGTTGCAGTAAACTTCTAGGTGTACCTGGGTGCGTCATGGAGCTGTGTTCTTGGGTTCTATCTGTGGTCCTTAGCCTCTTCCTCTCTGGCACTGTTCCATTGCTCTGCATACAGGCTGTCAAGAACTAAGTAGCTTTCCTCCTCCATTCCCTTCCATCATCCTGTTTTTTTCTTGGATCCAGGTGACCATGGTATAAAAACCCTGAAACCGTGAGCTAGATTTTACTTCTCCTTCAAGTTGTTGGCTTCAGGTTTTGGGTCCCAGAGATGGGAAAGCTGACTAATATGTGGACCTATACTGGATGATGAAAGCACTGCTATTCTAACCATTCATAAACCCATGTAATCAGCTCACTCTTTGATGATCATTTAAGATAAGTGAATAAAGTATCTACTATTTTACCTGTGTCCAGTTCCAAGTAGACTTAGCCTATGTAGCATAAATTTCACTTGAGTTCCTTACATTCAGATATTTTTTGGTTGATACTCAACACACAATACTCCTTTTATTGGAAGACTCTTTTGAGGTCTGAATCCACTTGATTTGTTTCTCTATTCATTAAGTTAATTATTTTGCAATATGTGACTATACATTAGAGAGTAATAGTGGATAGTCAATAAATTATAAATAAACTGTGATTTTTAAAAAATATTTGAAACATGACAACATGACAATGATGAGGATCTTCATCTGCAGGATAATTTAAGATAACTGTCTAAGAATGAGCAGGCTTGTAAATACTTACAGATACAAATGTTAAGTTAGAATAAAAATGTCTCAGTTGTTTAATTTGGAAATATGTATGTGTAGGTTCTTTCTTGTTTTTAGAAATAACTAGCTTTTGTGATGGCTTTAAGAAACAACAGTGTAATAATTATATATCTACCATGATTGAAGGCATGAGTAAAAAAAAATCTTTGCAAGCAGGAGTACCTCCTAAAAAAATAATAGCATGCTTTGTCACAGCTGATTGAGTATTTCAAAAGGTTAGAACAAAACCAAATACACTCCACAAATCACTTGTACTCAGGAAAATAAAAGCCTGAAATTTAATAAGACTAAAAAGTACTACTAGAAAAGTCTCATATTTTCATGAAGTAGAAAAGGTAAGTAAGATATATACGCTTTCTTTACTTAGTAGTTAATATTGTGGCTGACACCTTTTAAAATTTCAGAACATTACCAGTCAATCACATTTATTAAGTGGTGCACTGTAAGTTTGTGCTTAAAGAATATCAAGCTATAACTTCTACTTTAAGTTTACATTAAATTTGAAATACAGTTTTAGACTTCAATATTATAGGAGTTCTTTTTAAGTAATAGTGTGACATTAGGCAAATTAAAGATAATTATAATTACTAGGTGCTTAGAAACTGTAGCAACAAGTGTTTTAGAAATGGGAAGAAAATGTTCATACTCATGTATGGAAATCAACTCAATTTATAAGAGCATTACTGACCTGTAAAGTCATAAAATATGATATTTGTAAACTCTTAAAAATCTCTCCTTTATTTTGAAAACTAAAGAAATGAGAATAAAGTATAGTTTTCTTTAGTTTTTCAAGGCACAGAGAAGTAACTCCTGTACTTTTTAAGAAATAGCATTGATGTTTTCTAATAAGCAAATTACAAACCATTGTGTTTTTATAATAAGAAAAAAATTAAACTGTGCTTGTAGAATCAAAAATCATTATTTGGTTCTGTCTCTCTTTTTACATAAACTAGCCAGGAGTAAAGATGTTCTAACTATATCTCAGTATTGGAAACTACATGACAGCATATTACAAAAGAGAAATGTGAAATGCTGAGTAAACTAGGATAGCCTAAAGACAAATAAAATTTAAAAAAAAAGAGTTTCCTCTGAACTTCCCTTGATCTTTTACTAAAATAAAATGTACTATCTAACAGTAGATTCCTGCTCTTGCTTTTATGATGGTATAGAGCCAATTCTTAGTGTTTACCTACATGAGATAGAGTAATGGGTCTAAAACCTAAAAGAACACCCAACTCCAGATTTAAAATAATATATAGTAAATATACAACCAGGAAGAGAGCCTTCATTAAATGCTGAAATACCCACATAAATGATCAGAAAATGAAAATGGGCCCTAAATGCATCAAGTTAGAGGGAAAGCAGGAAGAATAAGAATAGAGCTGAGGGGGCCGGTGATATGGCTCAGCGTCATAAGCGCCTGCCTGGCAAGCACAAGGTCTTAAGTCTGACTCCCGGTACCCACATAAAAAAAAAAAAAAAAAAAGAATAGAGCTGAGTAGAAATCTTCATAACAAAGTGCTTAAAATGACTGAATCTTTGCTTCTTTTTAAGAAAGAAAACCACCAAATTTGTAGGCCCTAGAGTTTCACTGTAGTTCAAGCCGAGGAAACAAGGTATAGATATAGAAATAGGACAAGCAGTTCACATAAATGATAGCAAAGTGATCAGAGTTATGCTAAAGGGTACTGCAGATAAAATAAATACTAATCAATTCAGAGAAAATGACATGAATAATTTAACAATAGCAAAGGTTTAGTTCTTTGACAAGTAGAGCGTATTCATTTATATTGTCTAAACTGACACACACAAAACCTGAGAAAAAATGTGATTACCATTTCATTTTATATATGAAAACAGTAAAACTCTTTCCTCTTCTGTAAAATGAAGATAAGATAATACCCATCCTCCTGTTATTATTTATATAAACCACTCAGAGTGCTCGATATATTTCATGTTGTATGAAAACTTCTCATCAAAAAAAGATGCTTGAGCCAGTGAGATGGCTCAGTGGCGTAAGTGCCTGCCTGGCAAGCGCGAGGGCCTGAGTTCAACTCCCGGAACCCACATACAAAAAAAGGGCCAGTGATATCACTCAGTGGCATGGGCGCCTGCTGGCGCGCGAGGTCCTGAGGTCGACCCCCGATACCCACCAAAAAAAAAAAGATGCTAAAGATGTTGTTCCATGAGTATATAGTGACAAAGTAACAGAAATAACACCATATAAAAGCTTTCTGACTCCACACTGATCTTTTTCTTCTATATTTTTTTCTTCTGTACTGCTATTTTCATAGCAAAGATACAAGACTTAGAAAACGCATAGTAATTATAAATAATACAAATTTCTCGATTAATAAAGTTGGTTAAACATATAATGAACTCCATTAAATTTCCTTTATCCAAAGTTAATCGTTACTGTAAGAATCAAATTAGCCCAAAGAGAAAAAAAATGACTTCCATGAACTCAGATAATTTAGTGTCCTAAGCCAAGATGGAAGCACTGTCTCTCCCTTTCAATCCCAGTAGGGTCTTATATCTCGGAATATTGTCTATTGCCAAAGCAATGTAGGAGGGAGGTACTCAGTCCCTGGTCATTGTCTGTGCCATTGCCTTTGAATCTTCTGCACTCCCATCTGATGAGCTCTCCACAGTACTGACACTATTGTCTCCAATTACTTTTTATGGGGCATCTCCAGGGCTACAGGCTCTTTGCCATCCACCGTCTACTCCTTCCAAGTGAAGTATGGAATATCTGAGTGCTGCCCTGCTGGAGGTACAGGAATGCTCATTTGAACTATCCTTGGCTAGACGTGTTTCAATGCCATTTACTTTCACTGCTGTTGCAACATATGTTACTGAACACCACTGTCAATTCTTCTACTATTATTTCATAACCACAAAGTATAAAACAGTTCCTCTGTGCTCTCATGTTCTGAAAGCTGTCTGAGATTTCTGCCTTTTTGTCTTCTCATCGGCTAAGATAAAAAGTGAGTGAGACCACCTAACTCTTCTATAGAAATACAGTGGTATTGCTCAATCTTCTGTAATGAAGCAGAATAAACAGTCTAAAAGCATATTTACAATTTATCAATTGGTTTATTAAACAAAGATGCCAAACAACTTAATAGAGAAATATCAGCCTTTTCAACAAATCATGCTGAGACAAGATACATACACAGATGATACAAGAAGTAATTTGAGATATATTATAGATCTAAACATAAAAGCTTCTAGAATAAAATATTGGAGACTATTTTTTAGGCTGAAAGATTGGCAAATATTTCCTAGAGTGATCTCCCAAAAGCACTAGTCATAAAAGAAAAAAAATGCACAAAGATAATTTTTCTTTACGAAAATTTAACTTAGTCATAAGAATACAAATAAGACAATGGAAAGATAAGCCATAACCTGCTAAAATGCATTGACAATGCATAATAAAACATTGTGTCCATATTTAATAAATTTCACACCTACATAATAAAAAGTCAAGTAGCCTAATAAAACTGAACACAAATTTGAAGAGGCAATTCATGCAAGACGAAATGTACAAATGACAAGATTGTCAACAGCCTTATTCATCAATGAAATGTAAATTAAAACGACATTTAGACACTGACACATGTATAATACAGTGGATAAAATTATTGCTTTTTTCAGTCTTTTATTAGTAGATGTTTGCAATATATAATGATCACATTCCTTGTGGGGAGCTGGTTCATGTACATAACACATCGTAATTATTTTTTTTCACCTCCCCCTCTCCTCTTCCTCTATCTCCTTGTCCTCTTCCCATTTGAAAAATATCTATCTCCCCATTTGTTATTATCTACCTTTTCTTTTGCTTTTTTGGTAATTTGGGTTTCTCATATAAGAGAAACCATGCAATAGTTAATCTTGTGTGTCCGATTTATTTCACTTAACTTTATTGTTTCGAGGTGTATCCATTTTCCTACAAATCACTCAAATTTATCCTTCATTATGGCAGAACACTACTCCATTGTGTTTAAGTACCAGTATCTTTATCCATTCATCTGTTGATGGACATCTAGACTACTTCTAATGTTCAACTACAATGAATTGTGCTGCTGTGAACATGGGTATGCATGTATCATCGTAATTTGGTGTCTTTAACTCTTTGGGGGAAAATCTGGAGAATAGGACTAGCTGGGTTGAATGAAATTTCTAGTTTTCGTTTTTTGAGGACTCTCTATACTGATTTCCGTAGTGGTTGTAGTAGTTTATATTCCCACCAACAGCATATAAGAGTTTGTTCTCCTGCACAGCTTCTCCAGTATTTGTTATTGTTTGATCCCTTGATGATAGGGATTCTTTCTGGAGTAAAATGGAATTTCAGTGTTGTTTTAATTTGCATTTCTTTAATGGCCAGTGATGCTGAACATTTTTTCATGTATTTATTGAACATTTGTACTTCTTCTGAGGAAGTCTGTTTAATACAATTGCCCATTTTTTATTATTTCTTATATTTTGGAAGATCTTATTATTTTTTTTTAGTTATTTATGTGTTATAGATATTAGTCCTCTGCCCAAGGAATGGCTGGCAATTTTCCCCCATATTATAAAAACTGATAATGCCAAATGTTTCCATGGATATGGGCAAACTGGAAATTTCATGAAATATTGGTATGTGTGCAAGTGATGAAAACACACTTTGGAAAACAGTTTACAAGTTTTTCGTATAGTTGAATTTACATTGTACTCCTGGGAATTTAATTAATGTAAATAAATATAAATCTTCACAAAAATTTTCATAAAACAATATTCAAGAGAGATTTGTTCCTGAAAGCCAGAAAAATTCAATAAAACAAATGTCCAGAAACAAGAGAATGGAAAATAAATAGTGTGATACATTTCACAGTGGAAAAGCACTCAGCTACAAACTGCAGATGCGTATAACAGTATGGATAAATCACAAAAACAGTCTGATTCTAAATACTATGATTTCGTCATAGGAAATTTAAATATAGGTAAACAAACTACCTATATGTTGTTAGTAACTCTAATTAATAGCTGGAAAGATTGGCGTGCCGAATGTCACAATATGGGTGATTGCAACATCATTTATTGGGACAAGGGTATATATGTCAATCCTATTCAAACTCCATACTTACTAACTGTGCATTTTATTATATATTTGAGTTCAGTGAAAATAGTATATATTTTAATTTTTTAAATTATAAATTCTTTTGAAGAAAAAGTTGTGAATTTGCATAGCCATAAAGTAAATATATTTTGAATAAAACTTGTGCTAGTCAGTGATTTATAGCTATCACACTTTTATTTGGAAAACTATTATAAAATATTCTTGACATTTGTGTCCTAAATTTTTTCTGTAGTTTTTGAGGGTAGTTGATGTAAAAGTGGAATTAGACTTCTATATAACAGAAAGTAATAGAAATGCAGTCAATGGTTGAAAGTAATACAGTGGTTGGAGGAAAGGAAATCTATCGACATTTTCCTGGAAGGGTTCTATGAAGAACAAGACACCCATTTTTTTTTTTTTTTGTAGAGATGTCCCTGAGAAGGTTTTCATGCTGTATAAGATATGTAGATAAATCTGAAGAGTACTCAGAATTATAAAGTGCTTGACTAAGTAAGGCCATTTGTATATAATTCTTAGTATTGAAAAGCAATGTATTTATTTCTCAGTAATATTGACTGTTCAGCCATGAAATATGGATTCAAAAATACTCAAATCACCATGATATTGAGAAGAGTATGATATTAATGTGTTAATTAGCAGTGGAATTGGTTGAGACCTTATAATTGTAAAAACTCAAATAGCATAGAAAATTAGATAAAAATTTTAGTTCATGCAATGGTAAGTCCCAAGGTCAAAGCTGCTTCCCGAAATTCACGAACTTAAATAGTAATATTAGCATAAAGCCAGTCTCTCTTCATGTCCTTTTCCCTCCAACCCCCATCTCATTTCATCTTGCTGTTTGTCCCTGCTCCTGCTTCCTTGCTCACATGCTCTGTTTTAGCCATAGTTTATTTGCATAGAAGTAAAAAGAAGAATTTTAACAAGTTTGGTTTTGATAATCCAGGAGGAAAGAGAAATTTTCTTTTTTCTTTTTCTTTTTTTTTTTTTTTTTTATGTGGGTACCAGGAGTTGAACTCAGGACCTCGCACTTGCCAGGCAGGTGCTTATGCCTCTGAGCGATATCACCAGCCCC
This sequence comes from Erethizon dorsatum, assembly GCA_028451465.1. Lineage (NCBI taxonomy): Eukaryota > Metazoa > Chordata > Mammalia > Rodentia > Erethizontidae > Erethizon > Erethizon dorsatum. Next base: position 18,936,143 of record CM051836.1, read on the forward strand.
TTTTTTCCTGTATGTGGGTTCTGGGAGTTGACCTCAGAACCTTGCGCTTGCCAGGCAGGCGCTTATGCCACTGAGCTATCTCACCAGCCCTTCCTTTTTTCTTATGTAAATATGTTGCAGCATATTTGGATCACATGACCAGCATATTTGGATCCAATCCCTAGATTGGATCACATGACCTGACCATGGTAGAATTAATGAATATAGCCAGACAGATGAAGTCTTATGACTGATAAAAATCTGTGTCACATGTTAACAATATGAAGGGGAGAATAAGTCTTGAGGAGGAGAAGATGAGTTAGGGTTGGGATACTGAGGTAGTATGAATTGTAATAGTTGTAGGATCATGTATCTAGAGTGGATTAACTTCTTACAGGACTAAAGTTTGAAGGATGCAAGACTAATAGATGTGGAGAGTAATGGTTACCTCTCATGTTGAGGTAGACTAGAGCATTTTAAGAAGGAACCAAGTTGTAAAAAGTCACAGTCCTCCCTTGAGATTTAGACTTCACTGCAGTGTGTGGTTGTGGCCAGCCCTGTAGATGGTGGAAATGTTTGCTGAGGCGCTGTAGGCCTGATCAGGGAATGAGAAATTCTTGGATAAATTGCTGGTGAGTGCTAATATTTATTGGACAATTGAATACTGATTTCTTGTACCCTGAGTAACTAGTTTAAAGACAACAATATGAAATATATTAACCATTGTTACCTTCCTGTTACGTTATTTTGAAATTTTGTTCTATTATTTTTTTCTTTTCTTTAAAATAAAATTTAAAAAATATAAATACATAAATCGCTGGTGAAAATTACTGCCAGGGAAACTTGCTAGGAAACTTCCTGGTAAGATGCGAGAGATTCTGGAAGCTATATGTTACCATTTCCTGCACATATCCACCCTTCTCAAGAAAACAGCAACAAACCAAGTATCAGACCAGGAAGAGAAGCCCATTCATTTCACAGTGCCTCTCTGGTATCTTCTAATGGAATAACATCATGACAGCTAGTAAAGGAGAAATGTTTGCAGGATCCAGCTTCAGTCAGACAAAATTAAGGAAAGAAGAGTAAATTTGGAGCTAAGCTGCAAAAGGTGGATAAAGACATGTTTTATTTTTGCCTCAGCCCCTTCCCCTCCTGGATATCTGAATCATATCTGAAAAATGATACACTGTCACAGGCCAAAATTATGTCAATGCTATGCAACATCCCCGTTGTTCTTACTACTAGATCTGATAATGGACTCCATATTTCACATTTGCCAATCCTTAGGCAAGATGCTTTATAGTAATTCCCTTATTTAATATTTAGAGCGACTTTCTGAGCTTGTTTACTTATTAACCCCATCTGGATGATTAGAAAACTTAAATATGAAGGGACTGAAGATGTGGAACAAAAAATTGAGATTCAAATACGTATAGGATTGTGCATATACTACAAGTGCATACCATGCACGTGATTCTTCCTGGGAACTTCTAGAGCGCTTGTTTGATTGGAATCTGAAAATGTGGAACATGTGAACCAAATATTCAGTAGCATCAGCTCAAGAGAGTTTAGAGGGTCATTTCACCCTGTGTGTATAATGGGTAGATTAATGGGATTTGTGTCAACCACAACACGTCATCAGTTATAAAAATGAATGTTTACAGTAGACTGGATGATCACATGTATTATTGAGATGATACTCTCATTAATTGTTAGCCATTTATGGAGATGGGGGAGTATTGCCATATTGAAAATAATTTCTTTTTAATGTTGCTTAATAGCCTCACCAAAACAAAACAAAACAAAACAAAACATTATCATCCTGAATTTTTAGGAAAGTCAAAAAACAGGATTTTTATCTCAAATCCATTTTTTTTTTTTGTGGGTACCGGGGGGTCGACCTCAGGACCTCGCGCGCCAACAGGCACCCATGCCACTGAGCGATATCACTGGCCCCTTTTTCGTATGTGGGATCCGGGAGTTGAACTTGGGCCCTCGCGCTTGCAAGGCAGGTGCTTACGCCGCTGAGCCATCTCACCGGCCCTCAAATCCATTTTTTAAAACATTGCAAAATTAAACCATTTTAAAATGACATCTTGATTAGATAAGAACTCTCAGCAGTGGCTTATCGTCCATTAGCTTGATGCTTCTGTCTTTATCTCAAAATGGAAACCATCTTGTCATTAGGAACAAGAAATATTCAGAATCTAATGTTGAACACTCCGTGCCCTCTTAATAATGACCTTTTGGGCTCTGCAAAGGTTTGTCTCTGCAACTGTTTAACCACCTTAACTCTAACCTAGAGTGCAAAATTCTTTAGATTTGCTAATACATCCCATCAGCAGACAGAAAATCTGGCTGCCCTGGAAACTATTTAATCTACCAGTTCATTTTTCAGAACTGGACCTCTCCATTAGATTTAGTTCTTTCAAATTTGTTTCAACACTTTTTTATTATGAAAAAGATTTAAAGCTAAAATTTTAAAAGACTAGATCAACCCCTAATATCTTTCACCTGTATTCAAAATTACCAAGACTCTTTCTCAAAGTAGCTTTATGTATTATCTTTCCTTACTTTTCCTGAAATATTTTAAAAGAAATTCCAGATATCATATCATTTGCATCATATGTATTTTCCTATGTATATCTAAAATAATAAGAATGTTTTCTTGTAAAATGTATTGCTCTGCTGGGTGTGGTGGCACACGCCTGTAATCCCAGCACTCAGGAGGCTGAGGCAGGAGAATTGCCGCAAGTTCGAGGCCAGCCTGGGCTACACAGTGAGTTCAAGGAAAGCTGGGATTACAGAGTTAAACGCTGTCTCAAAAAATATAATAATAATAATAATAATATTGCTCCAGTGCCATTTGGCCCATCTAGCAAAGTTAACAATATTTCATTCATCCCAAAACGTCTCATATTTCATTTTTTCTCTTTACTTCTTGTCATGTTATTTACGGCCACCTCTTTCCTCATATTTCTTGTTAATGGATGTTACTCTGGAAAATTTGCTGAGTTCAAGACCAAGTAGGAATACTACAAGGAGTCACTGGATGTAGTTTAGCTTTTTGAAAACAATCTCATTGCTCTCATCTCTGGTTTACAGCCCTGTACTTCAGGGCATTTCCTCAATTACCAACCATCATTTTAGTTTCTTACAACCCAGAGTGTCTTATTTGAAATCAGAAGCAAATAAAGCAAACTGATGGTGGACTGTTTGCCTTCCATCGTTTTTGTATCTATCAGTTATCCTTTGATTTTTCAAAGTTCCATTCTAGGAATTAGTCTCATTAAATATTTGGCAAGTTTTTGAAAATTGTCTTTCTCCAACGCCAAATTATTCCAGGTGCCTCATGAGTAGATATAAAAGCAAATATAAAGAAGTGAACATAATCAGAAAGAAAAATAAAATATACCCCTCAAGGTAGATCAGCACCTATACATCTGGTTTATCTATAGTCACTTCTGTTTTTAAACATACTACTATCCTGGAAAGCTATGGTACGGTACTTCTCCTTGCTGTTAATTCACACACCCTCTGATTGACAGCAAAGTCCGAGAGATTGATCTGAATGTTTTAACTATGTATTGGGTATTAGGTGTTTAAAGTAACTGATTCTCAGTAATTTACGATGAGGGTGGTAATTTTCATCTGTCAGTTATTATGGATAAGGGTTATTCCAAATCTGTCTTCTGATACGTCCTCATTTCTCTGAGTTTATTAGTGGAAAGAAAATTATTTTGCCTTTATTGTAAGGTATACTAACTGGCAAAGAGTGACACTATGCATTTTCTTTTCTGCTTTATTCTTAAGATTCTTCTAAGTAGGGTTAGCCTTAGTTCACCCTTTCACATCTTTTGTTGCATGGAAACCAAGAAATAAATGTAATGTTATGTTCAACCTGAGAATTAAATCATACCTGCTTTAGGGAGTGTTTTAAACCATTAGTGCAATTAGGTAAATATATACCTTTGCTTCCCCCTAATTGTTTTTTCATTATGAATCTTTTTATTTCTAATTGCTAATTTGAATACCATTCTAAACCCTATATTTAATAAAAGACTTCATTCTTTGTTGTCCCCTGTGGAAATATCTGTTCTTTCTGCTTATCTATGCACATAGCCTGAGAAAGCTACAGAAATTGTGCAAAGAATATTGAGAAAAAAGGTGACAACCTATAGTCATCAAAAGACTCCTGTAATAAACTACTATAGACCTGGTGGCTTATACAACAAAAACTTACTGTGTCACAGTTCTGGAGACTCAGAGTTCGAGATTAAGATACTTTCAGGTTTCTCTTGAGTCCTCTGTCCTGCTATTGATGGCTTCCTTCTCTCCTTTTTCTCACATGCTTCCTTAATGACCTCACTAGTTTTCCTCTTGTAATGACACGTGAGTAGGGTCTTACCCTTAGTACTTCATTTGTCTGTAGTTAACCTCTTTAAAGACTGTATCTCCAAATGAAGTCATATGGGGATCAGAAATTTTATGGATCTGAGGAAACAAAATTCAGTCCATATCACACCTTTTAAGTATTTTTTGGTATGTAAATATTTATTCAAAATATAACATCTAGACTGACTACCCATTTTTAATATGCACAAAAAGTCTGAATGTCTAACTCACTTGGATAGGAGCCTAATTGTTTGTGAGTATATCATATTTACATTTAACCATAGTTAACAAGGGAAATAATTCAGAAACTTATCCTATAAGACATATGTATGTTTTTAGTTATATTTTATGTCTTCTGGTCTTGATAGTTCAATAGTGTAAAATCATCTACCCTGACAATGAATCAGCATCAGAGATATTTAAGGGCTGCTTTTTTTTTTTTTTTTTTTTTTGTGGGTACCGGGGGTCGACCTCAGGATCTCGCATGCCAGCAGGCGCCCGTGCCGCTGAGCGATATCACTGGCCCTTTTTTCGTATGTGGGTTCCTGGAGTCAAACTCGGGCCTTCGCGCTTGCCAGGCAGGCGCTTATGCCACTGAGCCATCTCACCGGCCCCAAGGGCTGCTTTTATGTCTGAAAATTCATTCTGTCATTTTAGGTTAAGGTCAGTAAGATGACACTGCTCCTATGAGAGACAGAACTTTTTAGCCACTTGACTCTGTATACATATTTTATATCTTTTCCTTACTACATGCACGGTAAGTTAGAAAATTGAATTAGTCTTAGTAGTTCTTTGAGATTCTGTGAAAGGGAAGCCTCAGATATAATCAAGATATTGCATTAGAGAGGGACGAAGGGAAAGAGAGAGCAAGGTGGGGGGAAAGAGAAAGAGCAGAGATGGAGAGACAATAACAGAAATAAAGTAGGACACTGTCTCGCCACATATAGAAGTCTGAAAGAAAAATGAGCAAAATGGTAATTGAATTTTACTAAAATTATGTCCATTCCCCATGTAGGCAATTCCTAACTGAAAAATAATATTTTAAAACATAATAGTTGTGAGGTTTTCTGCTAAATTCAGACTAAGTATAATGTAATTTTTTTCAAATATTCAATATTAGCTGTATAAAAAACCACTATACTATTTAGTGTTAAAATGTATTCTCTTCTTACAAGAGTCTTGTAAAAAAAGGCACGTTATAAATTCTGGCGACTTGTTCCAAATTCGCTATTTAGGGCAAACTAAATTCTAAACTGTCTTTTGTCTAGTACAGGTTAAGACAATTAGCAACAATTTAGGGTAATGAAATTAGACGCTGCTCAGGATAAATGAATGTCTTTGGTTTGCATGATAAACTGTGTTGAGTGTGAAAGTTTATGTGCCAGACAGAGGGGATTGTCACCTTCATTTTTTTGTTTTTTTTTTTTTTTTTTCTTTTTTGAAGTCTATCCCAGACCAGTTCAACTGTTAAATTTCAGTTAAAAGAAATTTGGTCAGAAAAAAAATAAAGGATGGAAATGTAAGTCTATTCCTTTTATCTAGCCCAAGCTGTTGGCAACGTAAACTGGCTTTTCCATATTTGGCATTTATTAATAATATTTTGAATACCATTGCACTTTTTAAGCTGAGTGTGGTAGAATTCTCTTGTGGGATTATTAAATGAGTCCATTTGCATTCTAATGAGAACAAATGTTTGGTATTGCATTGTTAAAATGCTAAAACGGTGTGTGTATAATTATTTTGCAGCTTAGATTTGCAGAACTCATTTCCCCAAACTCCTTTTTTTAAATAACTAAAGAGTCAGAGCCTACTGACGGCTGGAGGGGAGGTGATTAGGGTAATTTAAACTGTTCACAAATGACTTTGCCATGGAATGAAAGCATTTCTTTGGCTTTGCCCAGCTCCTTTCATTATCTTTAAGCGGCCGCACTGTTGAGTCCCATAAGAAGTCTCACCAAGCTCTCTTTCCTTGTACAGTTTCTCATTTGTATTGATTAATCATTTTGTAATTCCATTCTAGGTTGACTCGCTCATCTTTAAGGCATTGGCTGCTTTTTCTTCGCTTGTAACCATTACGTTGTCTGTTCTAATACCTTAGCTTTATCACTGCAAGTCAAGCTTTAAAACATTAATCCCTTCATGCTTTAATTTCATATTCTATTAGCAGAATGAATGCAAATACTGTTTCCTTTTTCTCCTTTTTAATCATCTTTACTTCAGCTTTTGCATGGAGGCCAAAAGTAAAGTAACCTATTATTATTTAGAGTGCAACTCTTAAAAAAAAAAAAGTTTTTCAACTCTTTTCTTTTCATGGTTTATTCACATTCTCTTGACCAAATACAAATGTTTAGGAATATAAGGCTTAAGAGTTAATTTGTTATTGCCAGCCTTTAATAAAATAAATAAAATTTCACATTGCCTGTGAAAACTATTATACTATGAAAGTTAACAGTAGAAAAGTTTTATTGTGATGGTTTGAAGTATTTATATTATTAGCCTGTAAAGAGTTCATTCTGATTGCAGTCTTTGGGAAAGATGATTATGCTGCATACCATTTTTCATAGACCTTGCAGTCTGCAGAGAAATTCTTAACTGTTTTTTTTTGTTTTGTTTCATTTTGTTCTGTTTTTTATTTTTCTGTAGATGACTTTGAAGTGCCAGAAAAATAAGTGATTTTATCTTTGGACAATGAGCAATTCCTTCATGCATGTTTGTTTCCAAACAACAAGCAAGAAGAATACTGTTCATAAGTTTATATTGTGATGATAGAAGCTTTATTAGGCTAAGCGGTATTTTACACCTATTGCAAAAGTACGTGTTTATTTACATACCCACATTGTACAAATATGCCCTCTGAAATGTTAAAAAGAACATTGCTCTTGAAAATCCAAAGTTGTGAAAATCATGCTCTAAACCATATGTTTGTGACTGTTCCTAATTAACAATAGATATGAGCGACTTCAGTTCAAAAGGATGTTAAAATTTGGCTAAATACAAATATAAGAAAATGCAATTAATTAATGTGCCAATGGTTATTCCCTGCTTGGAAAATTATTCAAAAGCTCATGATTACTGTTGTCAGGACTTTTTATAATTTAAAAATCAGTATTTTTGCTCAATGTCAATCTTTGATGATTTCAAGAACTTAGAGGTTTTACAAGTATGGCATGTTTTAAAATACTAAGATAGTCTGAAAAATTAGAAAGTTTACATTCTCTCGTAGCCTAAATTTCGCTTTTACTAGAGTTTTATGTTCAAACATCACTTAGAGCACATTTCATTGCAGCAGGTAACCAGAAACATGACTCAGACCAGCTTAAGGAGAAAAATGGAATTTTTTCAGCACAAATATATGGAAAGATGAGAGACACGATTGGTTTTAGATATGTATTTATATTAGTTTGACCTTCCCAAGACAGCTTTCTTGAATCATACGGCTTTTGGAAGACAAACCAGTAACTATTGGGAAAAATAGAGAACCAGATGTTAGTGAAGATGCTTAAAAGTGTCCACTACGCATAAACACGTTTCCAGGTTGTAATGTACTGTCCAGATTATCACCTTGAACATAAACATGAAAACAGTGAACTCCAAACTCTTTTCATCTATTCATTTTCCTCTTTCTCTTTCTGTTACAAAACTGTGCATGCACACACACACACACACACACACACACACACATTTATACACTATCTTTTTACATGTGCTCTTATTACGGAATTCAGAGGTTACATACAGGAAAGGAGACCTGATAAAATGAATTCAAATGAAAGAAATATTTCATTTTCAGGTTTGAGATTAATGACATATATATGCATTAAAAACAATGCTATTTCTCATGTAGAGAAAAATTACAAACTTTCTTTTCTCCAACTTTGAATCCTTTAATCTTCCTGTGGATGAATAGCTCCCTCCTCCTGCCCCCCAAAGTCTTAGTCTGTCATGACCTTTCATACCTGTTTTGTCTTTAGAAACAGCTTTGTAAATGTCACAAGCTTAGGATTCTTTTTAGAGGCTTTGATTCTCAGCTCTCTAACCACTGAGTAATCAAATTCAGGTTGGTTGTGGTTCATGATATTTATTGACTTCAAGTTTGGCTTTAGGACCCTAATGCCATAGGTTGCAGTGCCATATTGTCCTACTCTTTTAAAAACCATCAAACCTGGGGTTCTTGTTAGTTTCTTTTTTCCTGTAAATTTCATCAGTTTGCTGAATTAGCTACAACCTTAGTAATTTTAACTTTATGATTTTTCTTCTGTTGCTATGCAAGAAAAGCTGAAGAAACTCAGGCTTTGACTTGTTTACATGAGGAGAATATTAGCCAAATATTGAACTCAGAAATGATAACCAAGTTAGGTCTTTAAATGAAATTAGCAGGAGGGGAAAATACGAGTGTGTGCAGGCTTTAAAAAGCTCTTAACTTGCAGAGAACATCAAAGAAGACAAAACTAAAAATTGAAGGGCTACTGATTTGCAACAATGAAATATTATGGATGATAGTGATGTTTCAGAATGGTTTCAGAAAATGATCACCCCAACAAGCAATAACCCAATTTTTGAAATACAGTTAGTTAAGCATAAATCTTTAATCATCCTAGTAAGGTAAGTGGTTGCATGAAGTGTGCATAAAAACTCATGGTAAGGAATTTAACTCAGATCCAAGAACCTGTTCTTTCGTGGAATAAAACGTGATTACGTGGGGGTAAATTTGATTGAAGTTGATTAAGCAGCCGGCCCATTGTTTGAACACAGTGAAATGGGTTGCTCTGCGCCTATTTTGCTGATGTTTTCAAAGTGAGCAGTTGTGCTATTCAAAAGGATATTTATCAAGTGGTTTTCATAGTAGGTGTGTATATGTGTGTATTTGAAGTAGTGTTTCAGTTTTAATCAAATGGCTTTAGATATTTTTGTTTAAGATAAACATAAATGTACAAATAAACATGTAAATCCTGTGGTATTTAGATAAAACCCACATTTCTGTTACTTCTGCATCTTAGGAAAAGAAGAGGAATAGAGGAGTATCACTATGTTTAAAAACTCATATTTTTCATTGGCATTTGTAGCTTTGACGAATTGTAATTTCGCCAAAGCAGAGCAAATCAACTTACCAAATTATTAAAGTAAATTTAGAACTCTGACAAGATTGATTTGCAATGGGTACTAATACTTTTAACAAAGCTTATTCTTCCAGTTATAATAAATCCAATTATTTGAAAGTATACTTACTATACTTTTCTCTTTTTAAAATTTCTGTTTGCTTCTTTCTTCCCAGGATTAAAATGCTTGGTAACACATAAAGGTGTTTAGCTAGCTTCAGAATTCTCCCACTCCTCTGTAAGATGTAGAAATATAAAGCTTCCATGTAGACAAGTAAATTAATGCACTTAGCAAAAATTAACCCCAAGTAGTTTTATAAGTTACTGGACTCAAAACTATAAATTATGAACTACGAGGGGATTTTTTTAATGTGGGTACCGGGAGTCAACCTCAGGACCTTGCGCTTGCCAGACAGGCGCTTATGCCGCTGAGCTATCTCACCAGCCCCTACGAGGGGATTTTAAAAGCTATTGTGAACCACTGGCACAATGTTCTACTCCAGTCATAGGCCAAGGAATTTAGAAAGCATATTTAAAAGAAAACAGAAACATGAAAACCATATACTCTTTATATTGTTTTTGTTCCTTACAATGTGGAGAGTGCTTTTACATCCATTCCTGAAACACATGAGCGTAACCCTTCTGTTACGGAATGTTTATGCATCTGTCTTCATTTTACAGATTAAGAAGCAAAAGTGTAGGTGTGATCTAAGACTTGAACAATGTGTATCTGTGCTGTCTCTATTACATAGAACTATATCCTTTATTACTACGATAAGGGCAATAGATCTCAAAAAGTAAGGCAAATACCAAAAACAAAGGCCCGTAAACTAACAAAGGGTATTTTAAGAGTCTAGCATCCTCTATTTATTAACTGATAAACTTACACCATGTACCTCATGGTATACATGGTATAAATTCATAAATGAGTTATTAGGTAAATAAATAAGAACAAAGGTTTGGCTTCAGATAACTTACATATAATTTAGTAACAAAATGAATGTGTAAGAGAAAAACAATGCAAGACATGGGTGTGTAAGAGTTTGGGACAGGGCCTGGGAAAGATAAATACATTCATATAATACAAATTTGGGCCATCCAGTACTATAATTACTAGTCACCTGTGATTGCTGAACTCTCCACATATGACTAATGAAAACTTTGGTGTGCAGATTTAGAAAACATAGTGCGAAAAAATAGTAAACATGTTATTAGTAACTTGACTTTGATGCATGTTGAAGTATTAATATATTGAATATATTGGGCTAATAAAATCTATTCCTAAAATTATTTTAACCCTGTTTAGAAATGTTTTTAACAAGACTACTAGAAAATTTAACATAACATGTGATTCACATTGTAGTCTTATTGAGCAGGGGCTCATACAGAGAGGACCTGGAGCCTCCCAAGCTGCTAGAGAGAATAAGGTTTGAAGCAGGTAAGGGACAAGGATAAAGGCAGGGTGTGAAAGGAACGGTGAAGACTTCATGTGATACCTCTTCAGATCTTTGATTCCAACTACTGACCACAAAAACTTCCTTGTGAAAAAAGATCTTCCATCTAGAGGTATGATAACACTTGATGGAAAAGATGGCCTGGCAACAAGTTCTTAAGGAAGGACTTGGATGTAGCTATGTAAAATTTTTGAAAGTATATTCTAAACATAATTGACAGTTTACAAAGAGAAACCTTAGAGAGAATGAATAGCTCAAATCAACTAGAATGAAGAGATTATAAATTAATGTTTAACCTGGACAATTAAATTTGGGACAGATTTTGGAAGGTCTGCAACAGTAAGGTAATAAGTGCCAATGAGGACAGCAGGATGGTAGAGCAGCGTTGTTAAAAATAATGGTGGACTGGTTAAATGTCTATAAAAATATTAACATTGTGAAGCTGCAATATGATTTCTACACTAATTAATAGAGGTAACAATAACAAAATGATTACAACCAAAAGATTTGAGTGGATGTTATGTGCTATTACCACAAAACTATGTGAGGTAATGAATTTATTTTTTAGCAACTCTGAATCATTCCACAATATATGAGGTGTAATCAAAAAATATGGAGAATGTATAAACTGCATTGCCACTAACCCTCCTCAAATTAAATACATTTATCCCATCTTTGTTGCCACTTTCTGAAGCAGTTCTGGAAGGCCATCATCCTATTTTTAGTTGTAGTGTCACAGCTGCCTAGATGTTCTGAATTGATCCAAAACATTTAACTTTCTTGAGTTAAAATTCGAGTTGGGGAAGATCCAGAAATTGCACGGTGCCAGATCCTGTGAATAAGGTGGACAAGAAGACACTGTGAAGTTTTTCTGAGCCTGTCCATTGGATGGCACTCGGCAGTACCATTTACTGTATTTTTGAACACAACTTATAAAGACACTCACAGAATATGACTCGCAGAATTGCTTCAGAAAGGGGCAAGAACAATGGGATAAGTGAGTTCAAAGTGATGGGGAATATTTAAATATTCACTGTATATTCTGATCACACCATATATATTTCAAAACCTGTTGTATATAATATAAACATTAAATGGAATCAGTTTAAAATTTTAGAAAACAAAATTTATCTGCTGATGCACCATCTATTTTCGTTAATTTAAATAGGAATATGTTTATAATAGAGAATTTGATAGTGTTTTCTCACATTTTCCTCTATGTCTTAATTGTTCCTGAGCCATGCCAAAACTTTCCTTACTGCCTGTCTTCAGTTGACATACACATTACATCTCTAGATTTGAGGTCCAGCGTCCTAGGCAGTCGCAGAAGAGCAGGATAAAACAAAAGGGAAGTAGAGCAGTGAGAAACAAGATACAGAAAGTGTCGAAGCAAACCAATTTTTCTTCCTTACTCCCCTTTGTGCAAAGTATCCAGGTATGTTTGCACGGTGACTGTTCCAGTGCATTTCCACCCCAATAGCACACATTTGGCCCTGGGGCCTTTTTGCACGTCTGCAGCTCCTTGGGAAGAAGGAATCACGCAGCACGGTTCAAGTTTTTCCTTGCTTCCCCCTAGTCTTCCTGGGCTTACACTTCCCAAATAAATTACCATTTTAATTTTTGCCTTGACATGTTAATTTTTGCTTTTGTAGATGTCTCTAGTTAAGAAATTCATGGATGGGCCGGTGAGATGGCTCAGCGGCATGGGTGCCTGCTGGCGCGCGAGGTCCTGAGGTCGACCCCCCGGTACCCACAAAAAAAGAAATTCAGGGATATTGACAAATGTGATTAGATCAAACAGAAGGCAGAAACACTATCACTTTGTAATGTTAGTTCTATGTTTGAGAAATTCTTTTTAGAAATTTTATGCAAATCGTGTTGGCTAGTCCTTACCAGCAACTCCATTATTTCCATATACATACGAAGATGTAAGGACTGAGAAATGGTTAATAGCTTACTCAAGTTTAAACAGACAGTATAGGAGAGAAAAATTGCTCAGAGAGTTTGGATAAGTTGCTTAAGGTCGTGGAAGTGCCAGAAGAAATAGAGGTTTAGAGAGGTAAAATTACCAGTTTGATCCAAACATATGTTTGATCATGGGGACAGAAAAAAGATTTCAGAGCTCAACAAGACTCACTCCAAAGATTGAGACCGCCACTGCTTTGTCTTACTCCCTCTCCCAGCACAAAGAAGAAAGATGAGGAAATCTTTAAAAGGGATTAAGATGACTAAGATGCCTAAGTAGGAGAAAAGACAATTTCAAGGGACAAAGGAGTTTTACAATATTTGAAGTGTTTTCTTAGGAAAAAGACATTTTAGTCTTGGTGTATATAGTTCCAATAGCAAAACATGAAAAGAGCAAAAAGACACATTTGGACTCATTTTTAAAAGAAAAAAGAAGTTTTGAAAACTGGAATTACTTAAAAATGCCAAAGACTTGTAATTTTTCTAAGGTAGGGGATGAGAGAGTCCAAACTGAGTCTAAAATTTTTTAAAGCCTATGCTATGGAGAAATCGCTGGACTAAATTATCTTTATGATGATCCTAACACAGAGATTAGATGATTTTGTTTCATATACATATACAAATATATATATATATATATATATATATATATATATATATATTACTTTGAGTGGTGTGTGAATGAACTGAAAATTTAAAAGGTAAACATTATAAATAATTGCTATGAACAAAAACTAGACAATTTGCCTTCAAATTTCATCTAGGCAAAAATTTTAATCATGCAAATGAATACTGGAAAATAGACATGTCACTCACATTGTTGTGAATTTTTAACCTTAAACTAATACTGTGGCTACATCAATATATGACTATTTTGGAAAACTCTTCATTTTGTAAAAGTAACTGTCTAAAGATCAAGGTAGGTTTTCATTCTTGGTACAAAATATGTGGCATCAACTTTAACACAATCATTACCCTCTGTGTTATCTGTAAAGCTTTAGAGACAAGTGGAACGTATAGCATTGTTTGAGTCAAGTGGTAAAATATCCAGGGAGAAAATGTAGCTTTTTTTTGTGGGTACCGGGGGTCGACCTGAGGACCTCGCGCGCCAGCAGGCACCCGTGCCGCTGAGCGATATCACTGACCTTTTTTTCGTATATGGGATCCGGAAGTCGAACTCGGGCCCTCACGCTTGCCAGGCAGGCGCTTATGCCGCTGAGCCATCTCACCGGCCCGAAAATGTAGTTTTTGTGGTCAAGGTTATATTTTAATTCATTGTATTAAATGTAATCTTTAAATGTATTATTCCAGTTTGTTGTTATTTTCAATTTTAGAAAGACTCATAATTGTCAATATCACCAAACTTTTGAATAAGCTAAGATTTGTTCAATAAATTTTTTACATATGTCACATAGAAAGTTGAAATTTTATAAAGTTGATTATTATCAAAAAACCACGATCTTTACAAATTGATGCTCAAGGACATTTGTTTTGTAGAAGAAACCTAGAGTTAGAATAACTTCTCATCATAAAACAAAAATAATTTGTTTGAACATTTTGAGAATAAAATATATTTAAATAAATTCTGGAGTTTTCTAAGCAATTTCTTAAGAACGATGACCTTCTAAATTCACAAAGAAGCATGGTTACAGACTATCTGCCGCAAATATTTTAAACTTTTAGTTTGATCATTTTTTCACTAGTAGAGTGATTAAAAACAACCATAGCTGCATCTTATAAATTGTACCTATCTCTTCTGCTTTTTAATCCAAAAGATTCATGAACATAATGAAAGGGCCATATTTTTCCCAAGGGGGATTGTTTATCTTTACCAAATGACTCTTTTAAAGTTCCTTTGAAACTTCTCTCCATCAAGCATTTACTATTGATTATTACTTGCTTTGATTGGGATGCTTTCTTTGGATCTTCACTTCTAGTTATTCGTGCACCATAATCTACCATTATGCTCTTTACCATTTATGTGATAAGCAGGGTCATGTGAGCATGAAATCTTGCCTCAGTCTTTCCTCTGGGTCTTGCAACGTATGTTGTCACAGTAGCTGTTTTATTATCTATTTGCCATACCAACATAATTCCAATTGGTGGGTCTTGGAATGTGTCAGGCTTTCTCTGCAAGCTGGGTTATTATTGACAGTTGTTGCAGGGCATTTAAGAGTAGTTTCTTGTTTTTTGCAAATTTCTTTGTTCAGAGAATGCATTACCAAGAAAATATAATAAAGACAGTCATGGGTTGATGAACAGATTTCCAAATTAAGTTATCATACTTTCTAGTCAAGCTGTATGATATATATAAACCTTCAACTAGCAAATGTTTCTGTTGTATTAGGTGCTATTTTCAGCAGGATCTGGAGGAGAGAGAAATTTTCTCATCTTGATTTTCTTTCAGAAAATTTATTAGTAAGTCCTTTCCAACAATATCACAGCCCATTTAAAGTGGATTCAAGATTTTGTTATTCAAAGACTATGAGAATGGATATTTCTCATTGTTTACCAAACATATATTTACAATTGTAGGGGAGAAAAGAAGAGTTAAACAGAAATGAATTTGTTGGGCTTGGGGATGTGAATGTAATATAATTCTGATAAAGCTAAAATTTTCAAAGTGCACTCAAGAAACAAAACTTATTTTGTCTAATTTACAAAAGTTGGAGCTTTTCCTTTTGAGTAATTGTTAGTATTAGAAGGAAGTTGAGGGCTGGTGAGATGACTCAGCAGCATAAGCGCCTGCCTGGCAAGTGCGAGGTCCTGAGGTCGACTCCTGGTACCCACATTAAAAAAAAAAAAAAAGAAGGAAGTTGATCATAATTTAAAGAGCAAGAATACAATAATCCCTGTGGTGGGCAGTATTTTGGTTTCTGTGATCTGCCCCTTTCCCCCAGTACCCCACCCTCGCATTTTACCTGTACATGCTGCCTTCCATGGCCAAAAGGACTTTGCAGATGGGATGAGTGTTAATCCACTTTTACATAGGGTGAATGCCATAGATTATTCAAGTGGCCTGAGGTAATCATACAAGCTAGTGGAAGTGTAGAAATGAGGTAGAAGATTCGGACAGAGAGAGAGAGAGAACATGAGGACTCAACTTGCTGTTGCTGGCTTTGGAGATGGAGAAAGGAGGCCATGAACCAAGGCAATTAGGGGGCCTCGAAAGCAGGGAAAGGCCCTCAGATGACAGCCTGCAAATAGCTGGGACCTCAGTAGCACAGCTGGATGGGACTGATTTCTGCCAGCACCTGAATGACCAAGGGTACTGATTCTTCCCTAGGGAAAAGGGGACAGAGACCTGCTGACACTTTGGTTTCTACCTTCTGAGACTCTAAACAAAGACCCAGCTGAGCCTGATGGTCTTCCACCCTGAAGAAACTGTGAGATAAAACTTTGGGTTGTTTTAAGCTGCTGAATTTGAGAAATTTGTTCAGGCAATGGTAAAAATCGAATATACTATGCTACAGTTTTACATAGTCACATCACTGCCACTTTGCATTAACTGTGTTTGTGTGTGTGTGTGTAGATGTGTGTATGCACTAGAATTTCAGTTTCAATGACCTCGGACCACATAGTCCCTATTAAGTGTGCATCTAGGATTAGAGAATGTCTCAAACTCCTTTCACAATTTGTATCTAATTGAAAACTCGTGGTCCTATTTGAAACTTTATGTTATTTTATAGATAAAGCAGACAAAAATGTTATCTTCTACATTGTGGCCTAAGCTCACAATTCATGACCTTTCAAAAATTAATCAAATGCATTTAAGTTGTCCACATTCATTTTCGTATTAGCTGGAGAGTTGCAAAGCAAATCCACTATTATAATGTCCTTATTTCTTTTTATACAGATTTATCTCTCAGACATTTACATAGACTTTATTTTTAGGGGGTTAAATATATTGTCATAAAATTATTAGGCACACATAAAAAATTATAGGGTCTTGTTAAAATTCACTAATCTACTCACTATTAGCCAGCCACTCCAGCAGAAAGTTGCCATAGCAATATCAGTATTGTCAATGCAAAGTACTATGCCTATCTTTGCCAAAAGTTTATATGGGTATCTTACATGAATTTTCCACCAGAAGTCTGCACATAAATTTCAAAAAGGAAAACATCATTAAGCTGTGCCTGCCTTTGTTTAGCTCTAGTGGTACAAGCCAGAAACCTTGTGTATATCTTTTTTGCATATCCCAGGCAGGTTTCCTGAGAATTTCTCACTTTCCTGAAGAAAGCAAGGTATTTCTCCCTCACCTATTGGAAGGCTCGGGGAGACAAGTCTTAAGAAGGTCTCATTTTGCATAGCTTGATATCCCTGCTCACACCGATAACTAACCATTGGGCTGAGATATTATTCAGCATCATTAGGCTGTAATCTATCACATCATTACATAAATCGGTGTTATAATGCTACACTGCAGGTAGAGCACAAACACAATCAAGGTAGAAAGAATAGATTAAGTAAAAAATTGGGGGAAAATAGCAGATTTTTTCCTACCCCCTGCTCTGTTAGCAGCAGTTTGGTTTGGACATCTTCCTCATTAGTAAACAACCTAAAAGCAATAGGCTGTAATGAGGTAAGTTGGTGGCTTCGCATTACAAGATAGCTTGGGGGATATTTTTGGGGGGAGTAAAGGAGTGTGTTTTTTATAGAAAAAAATTTAAGTGTATCAAGTTAAAATCTCAGTGACAAACCAGTGTTAACTAGCACATGTCTGCATGTCACCAGAGGTGGCTATGCCTGACATTTCCTGGAGGACAGCCTATAGTTAAGTCACATTGAAAGGCACCACAGGCATTATAGCAAATGTATAGAGGACAATGAACAACAATGGGGCACAATCAAGCTATTTTAGCTAATGCCTGATGCTGTGTTCAGAGTATTATATTTCTGCCATTCACATCACCATGGCTAAGGTAGTGGCAGTGTTTTCATAATAGAGCTACTATTTTAGAGGTTTATAACCTGGCAATAAAAATTGGCTTCTGGCAAAAAAGTGACACACAAGACAAGACCTCATCAAGAAAGCGGTTCTTGAAAAATCAGATTTTGGTTGGGGGGGTAGCAGGTACTGAATATATTTTGTTGTTCCAGATGTCCTTTTGAGTTTTTGAATCTCAGAATACAGCTCAGATTGGAAAATGGCATTCTGTATGTTATTAGAGTATAAGGAGAAATCAAATTTGTGAGAAGCTGGTCAAACAATACTTATTTCTATGGGCTTGACTGAGAACATTTTTTTCTTTCAAAATGTTCTTTGTAACATTTGTATCAATTCACAGCATCCTATTTTGATACATAGAAAGGCTTGGTTGTGTGACGATCACAAGATAAAAGGGGTTTATATTCCGAAGATAATATATTTTAAAATGTTGCTTTTTTGAAGTTATACTCCTTAATAAGACCTAACTCATTACTTTTATTATTCAATGTCCTAATGCATCTAAATATGGGAAGGAATCTAATTTCCTTGAAGAGTAAGAAGAAGATAATCAGTCTTACCAACCCTATCATCTTCAGCTGTTCACTTTGTCTTTAGTTTTATCCCAGTACTGTGTGGAATCTCGGATACAGTAAACCAGCACCCACTATTTCACTGCAAGAGACTTTGAACCACGTGTTGTTACAGAGTGATACATGAACAAAGAAGCAATGAGGCTTCTAAAATCTAAAATTATGGAATCTAAAATTATGGATTTCACATTAGGGTTTACACTAGAAAAATCTTGATTTGAAACATTTAAAATAGGAAGGGAGGTCATCAATTAAAGCAAGCGTTGAGATACAGGGCAAGAAAGAACAAAAAGTAAGAATGTTTGAAAAAAGGGAAATATGCATCTAAGTGCAGTGGCGCAGGCCTATCATCCCACAATCTAGGTGGTCGAGGTAAGACGACTGTAAGTTTGAGCTCAGCCTAAGTCACTTAGGAACATCCTATCTCAAAATTATAGATTTTAAAAGGAGGCTGGGGATGTAGCTCTTGGTGAAGTCCCTGTATTTAATACCGCGTACCACATAAAACGAAGTCAGGTAATTCCAAGAAGGTGCAGAGACAAAGATGTCAGAACAGCAATTCCTGTTTATAGAAGATATAGTGATTTTGATGATGATATCATTAGTAGGAATTATTAATGCATTAATAATAAATAGTATTTACTGATTGCCTGTATGCACCTGGCATCAGGCTGTATCACGGACATAACAAGATAACTATTGATAAACAATTGCAGTTTTCTTACCAACAAGACAGTTGCGTGTTTCTCCTTACACAATGGCTCTGAAGCTTCAAGGTGGAGTAGAGAATAACTACACATATGTCAAGTTAAAGCTGGGTACTTGTGCTGTAGAAATACACAGTTCTCAAAGGGAATGAAGGAGCTAAGGAGGGGGCCGGTGAGATGGCTCAGCGGCATAAGCGCCTGCCTGGCAAGCACGAGGGCCCGAGTTCGACTCCCGGAACCCACATACAAAAAGGGGGCCAGTGATATCATTCAGTGGCATGGGCGCCTGCTGGCACACGAGGTCCTGAGGTTGACCCCCTGGTACCCACAAAAAAAAAAAGGAGCTAGGGAAATCCTCAAAAAGACAGATCCTGTGACATTGCAGTAAGATAAATGGAAGTCATCTTATAGACTCCTAAAATCTCATATTGCCTGTTTTATGATGTGATACCATTGTCAACACGTTAACTCAGTAGATTTAAATCATGGACATTTAATATTCTAGCTATGTTAAATATGAAATGGAAATAATATTAAAATCTTTTCAAAATAAGACTGAAAATTGAGATAGAGCTGAAGCAATTTTAGATTCACATTCATATTCAGAGTTGTAACAACAGTTTGACTAAATTAGAGAAAGCCCATTTGCAAATTATTTTCATGAGAGAGGCAGAGGTTATGGAATTTTTCCTTTAATTAAGGAGAGCCATACCTTACCTTGCTTTAAACTTTCCCACTTGTATAAGTCTTTCAGTGGGTGTCTTTGTTTAACACTGGATCTCACATCAGAGATTTGACAGGTTGAGAGCCAAAAAATTAAGAGCCAAAAAATTAAGCTTGTCAGAAGCAATCCTCCCACGCAGAATTACGATAAGGCGATCTCAAATTCTTAAGTTCTCAAGATAATTGTTCCATGAAGATATTTTTATTCACACAACCAATACTGAGTAGATTGTGGGAAAAATAGTTTTTGTCTCCCATATTTGAGAGTGACTATTTTCTGCAAAGGATCCGAAATTTTTTTCATCTGAACTTTTCCCAAAAGACAACTATGTACTGCTGGGATTCACAGTGATTGGGAAGGAAGAGGATATCAGGGGCTTCTGAGTTTTTTTTTTTGTTTTGTTTTTGTTTTTTGTAAGCTTCACTTATTAGGGCTTAGGGTATGGGTGTGTATATCAGAGATTGAAGGAGATGGGAGATGTTTTTAAAATGTATTGAGTTGACACGAAAATGTGCAATTCAAAAGGTATCTAAGCAAGAAGAGAATATCTTCTCATTCCAAAAATGAGAACTAAACTCAAACTCATATTAGTGAATCAGAGTTGAAATTGAAATAAGCAGAATTAGTCACCAACCTAAAAGATGAGTTTGCAATCCTGACATAGACTCTGAGCAGAGAAAACAGGCACTAATTGTCACACAGAATTCGAACTGGGCTCTGTGCATGGAGGTTGCTACCATATAGGAACAAGAATTTGAAAAATTCAACCCCCTTTGTGGGACTCAGGACAATAGCAAGTCACCCAACCTGGGTCTCAGGTAATGCTAATGTGACCAGCGCACCTGAATCTCCAGCCTGGCGGTGTGACCATTACAGATAAAACTGCCCATAAACTAGCACAACCCTTAGTGCCCCAATAATGAGAAATAGGAAAGCAGTCCAGTAAAGAATCCTCCACAATCCTTAAGGAAAAGAGAAGATGGTAACAGCTGTAGTATACAGAAACTCAATTATTGTATTGTAGGTTAAAATGGTTTTGGAAGGGCCGGTGAGATGGCTCAGCGGCGTAAGCGCCTGCCTTGCAAGTGCGAGGGCCCGAGTTCGACTCCCGGAACCCACATACGAAAAAGGGGCCGGTGATATCACTCAGCGGCAGGGGTGCCTGTTGGCGCGCGAGGTCCTGAGGTCGACCCCCGGTACCCACAAAAAAAAAAAAAAAATGGTTTTGGAAGATTTATGTAAGCACATAAACCATATCATGTGTCTTTCTTATCCTTTCCTGGAATTTAGTTGCAGAAACTAAAGAGTGTAAATTGTGAAAACAAGGAATAGCTACCTTATGTGTGCTGGCAATGTTGATGAATAATTGCCATGTACAATACATATAGCATGAGATTAAATAAAAGACTGATTTCTTTTTAAATATTAAATTAACAAATCTGACTTCAGAAGAAATAGATAACCTGACTAGTTTTACAAATATTTAATGTTTTGTATTTGTGATGCATTCAAGCATGTAAAAAGAGATTTTTTTTTTTAATGAAGAAAGAAAAAGATAACATGGGTCAGGTGGGTTCAATGGTGAATTCTCCCAAATAGCTAAAGAAGAAATACTAATAACACCCTATCAAAATTCTTAAAAATTAAAGAACATTCCGTAATGCCTGACTTACTCTCACACCAAATGCAAACAAGGATAGTGCATTAAAAGTGTAGTCAAGTGTCCCTTGCAAACACAGATGCAAATATTGAAAAATTTTCACCAAACAAATTATCACAAACATACCGAGGATAATACATTATGGCCAAGTAAAATGTGGCAAAGAAGATGAACTTGGTTTAACATGAAAAAGTGAATCAATAACATTTTGAATAGCAAAGAAAATAATCAGTATGATAGTTTGAATAGCTAGAGAGAAAGGATTTTTAACAATCGAGCATTCATTTTTTTTTTATTGAAAATAAACTGCTAAAGGCTACAGATCTGGCTTTGTGGTGGAGTCCTTGCCTACTATGTAGGAAGCGCTAAGTTCCCTCCTCAGCACTCTAAAACAAACAAAAATCACAATAGTTATAATAAAATTATTAGTGAGCAAGAACAGGCTTATTATTTAACCTAAAATGAGTGCCTATGAAAAACGTACAGCCAAAAGTCAGAACTGATGGTGAAAACTGATGGTGTATATTTCTCTCTAAAATCAGTACCACAGCAAGGATATTTGCTTGCAACCCTTCTATCCAACACTGTACTACAGCTTATTCCAGTTAAGGAAGTGATTCAGGTCGATAAAAGACACCCAGTTAGAAAAGAAGAATGAACTGCCCTTTTATTGAAAAAGACTTGATCGTCCGTGTGAGTGAATTCTAAAGAATATAACAAAAAGCTACTACCACTATGGAGTTTAGTTAAATTGTAAAGAGAACTATATATAAAAGTCACTGTAATTTCTATGTACTAGACTCAAAACAACTGGAAATTAAAATTTAACATGCCACTTAAAATATAATCAAATGTATGAAATATTTAGGGATAATTTTCAAAAACAAAAAAAGTAAATCCTGTCCACTAAAAATTTTAAAAAATGATAAAATTAAAGGAAAACAAAAGGAACAAAATGCAATATAATCATGGATTAGAAAATGAATTAAGATACCATTTTTCCCCAAATTCATGTATATTTTTACTCCCAATCAAAATCTCCATAGTTTTTTTTTTTAAGTTGACAAGCCAATTCTAAAATTTTTATTAAAATACTAAAGGCCTACCCAGAAGAACTTTGAAAACAAAGGTAGAATTTAAACTCACCTTTAGTCTCACTGTAGAACTGTAATTATCAAGGTAATATGGGATCGACATAAAAATAAAGAAAATGATGCAACAGAATAGAGAGACCAAAAATAAATGCACATCTATGTGGTCCATCAAGTTACAACAGAAGTGTCAAAGCAAATGAAAGAGAAAGAACCATCTTTTCAGTAAATAATGCAGATTTAATTTGATATTTATACATAAAAATAAGAAAGGCAGAACCAAAACAACCCTCAATACTTATTCACGATATGTAAATTTAGCTCCAAATGGCTATGACGAATATAAACTTGAATATAAAACAGAAAAAACTAAAATAAAAAATTCATGTGTAGCAAGAAATAACTAAAATAGTCAGAAAAATGACAAACTGCAAGGTATAATTTGTACATATATTCCCAACAAATCTCTGATAATATAAAGTATTTTTTAGTTCTAAAATAAAAATGCCATAGTAACAGAAGATTAATAGATAGAATTGTTATTCTGGAGAATATAAGAATAGCTAACAAGTCAAGAAAATCAAGTCTGATTTGTTATTTTTCCAATAGATTATTTGTTAAGAATAATTAGATACGTTCATAAAGACTCGCGTGAAATATTAGACACAAACTATATCTCTAAAGTTAGGAGATTTGTTAAACAAATTGTGAAGTAGCCATACAGTGGAATAGGAAGACATTGAAAAACCTTATTTGAAGACAGGAAAAATGCTGGTGACTTTCATTTGTGTTTTTAAAACATAGTACCCTATTTTGACATTTTTACCAAATATAACTTTAAATATACTCAGAGCTAACTTAGAAGCTTATATAACAAAATGTTGGTGGCAGTTTCTTCCTGGTGCTGTAATCAGGGTAATTTTCACTTTTTTTTTTTCCTGTATTTTGCATACATTTATCAGTGGCCTTGGGTTACTTTTTAAATAATAAATAAAAGAAAATAAGCATAAGGAGCAAAAATAAACAAGGTTTTAGAGTTTGAGAAGTATGAAATAATTGATAATACGTCAAGTGTAAAAGTAATGGAGAATAATCAAAAAGACCAAAGAGAATATTTTTGTATCTTATTGTCTGATTCTAATGTGAATTTATTTATTTATTTATTTATTTATTTATTTTTTTTTTTTTTTTTTTGTGTGGGTACCAGGGGTCAAACTGAGGACCTCGCGTGCCAGCAGACGCCCGTGCTGCTGAGTGATATCACCGGCCCTTTTTTCATATGTGGGTACTGGAAGTCGAACTCAGGACCTCACGCTTGCCAGGCAGGTGCTTACGCCACTGAGCCATCTCACTGGCCCCCTAATATGAATTTATATGGACATATAAAAGACATTCTCATGCATTATTTTACTCACAAAAAATTATAGTCAAGGGCAAATACATTTGGCAATTTCCATGTAAATATAGAAGAACTCCCAGCAAAATGTCCATCTAGCTACATTTTCTAGATACTATTATGTCTAGCCCCATACTCGAGACAGTGTGTAATTGACTCATCAGAAGGATAAACTGGACAAAATATTAGGAAACTAATGAGGGTAATAATTCCTGACTATACTCCAGCAAGATGGCAATAATAAACTTTCTGATTAGTAAGAACTTTTTGCTTATATTAGCCATTCCAAATGAATATATGATTGTAAAGCATGTGTGAAAAGATATGTAATACTGGTGTGGATAGAGTGGAATACTCAATGAAAAAAAAGCAAAATGACATAAAACCTCAAAGTGCAAGAGGGCAATCTAAAAACAGAAGGTGCTTTAGACAGCATCTGACAAAATTTTGAAATTTTTAATGACAGCAAGCAAAAGGTTTTTGAATATGTGGAGGGGAGAGAAAAAGGAATGATACATACATATACTAGAAAGAAATCAGACTCGGAACTGAGCAGAAGACAGAATTTCCTAAGTGACTATTTCCTCAAGAAAGTAAAATATTATACTCACAGACTTCCATCTAAGCATAGAATATTCTTGTGATTTATCTCATCACATCATGCGCTTTAGGGTTAAAATGCACCATCTCAGCAGATACAGTGTGGCTCAGCGTTCCTGCATGATCAGGTGACCGAAGCTAAATGTCCTGGGAGATAGCAAGATGCTACAGTTCAGCGTATTCATCAGCATCTAATGAGGAATTTAGGAGGAGGCAGAAAGTACTTAAGTTAATTCACAACATTTCTATTTTTATTTATAGACTAAAAACACGCCAAATATCACGCATGGCTCTCATAAACATGAAAAGCATAACTCGTTAAATCTTGAATTGTTTACCCTTGATGAAAAGACAAAATGACCACGGACGCATATTTAATTTTATTCTATCAGTTTTACTCAGATTATTTAAATTGGAAATGAGTACCCTAAATGTAAAGTTTCATGTATTTTTGCCTTGATCTTGTTGATAACTAGCCCTCTTTACTCTTTTATGACATTTGGTGTCTATTTTTAATTTAGTAAGTATTAATTGTGTGTTGATGTCTTACTTGGCATTTTATTAGGTGCTATGGGAAATGAAAATACAGAAAACATGAAGTGTTTCTTAAATCAGGTATCTTAGAAGCCAACCTGAGGGAGTGCTCCTTATGTAAATCCTGTAAGCAGGTGCATGCAGATGGATGTTGAAGGGAAGGAATTGAGAATTGTGCAAGGATGTGGCCTCATGAATAATACAGCCTGGCCTGATACACAGGTGAGCACAGGTGAGAACAGAAACTATACTGCAGAGCTTCCCTGAAAGCCAAAGAAACTCCTTATTCCTCATCCAGGCCCTGCTTGACTCTGAGACACCCTTTGCAAGACTCAGCTTCGAGTGAGGTGGTTTCTTACAGCTTAGGGTTATTCTCCCGAAGAGTGGATGGCTGTAATCACTGAACAGGCAGAAAAGAATGCAGACCTTGATAGAATGGGGCCTGCAGTATCTACAAGGGTTTTTCTTTCCCGTGATAGTTTATTGCCCGGGTTCATATCTCCCCCACACATTCTTTTTATAAATCAGGTCATTATTTGTCCTGCCACTCACTGTTACCAATCCTCCATTCGAATAACTAACTCCCTTTGCTGATTCTCAAACATACCATGCGCTCCTCATCAGAGTCATTGTAATTGGTGATTACCTAAAATTTTCTTTTGAATCTGTCGTGGTTTGTTTGTATGCTTTCTTGAATCTATGATCAAATGTCTTTTGTCAGACTTTCTTGATTACACAGTCTACAGTAGTGCCTCAGTTAAAACATATCCATCACCACCCAACGTTTGACGTCGTTTTGATAATTTTGATTGGCTGCCTAACTAAACTAGAATGTACAAATACGCATAAGATCAAAGATTCACTGTTTATCATTAGGCCATTGGTTCCCCTATTCTTGGAACAACATCAAGACCATGGCAGGTACTCAGTAACTATTTGGTGAATAAACAGGTGCTGAAGCATAAAGAAATAAGAAGCGAAACAAAAAAAAAAAGGGGTGGTGGAAACTCTGTCTACAATAGTTAGAGCTATTTTGGGAAGAGTTTTGTGCAGAGAATCTATACCTAAGTTGCAGATATACAAAGAGGAAAGTTGATACTAACTTCCCTTGCCAAAAAATGAGACAGTGCCCTATTTCTCCTTCCTTGGTCTGTTGTCACCTTAAAATGGCACTTGTTGGATTTATTCCTATATATGTGGCTGACAGAATGATCAGGTATCTCATTACTTCTCAATCTATTATCCCATCGGTTAATAACATCTGTTGATTCTTTCCTTGTAATAAATATCTTTTATTCTCCTGATAGCCACTGCTCTATCTGTATCCTAATAAATCATGCTATATGCTCCTTTTGATTGGCTTCTCTGAATGTAGATTCTCCCCTGTTTCAGTTCATGCTGAACAATATAGGGCCATGACCAGCTCCAAATAATATTTTCATAATGTCACTCAGCGGACTCCTGAGGTTATCTGCAATGCTTAGTCCCAAACTCAGAATCTCATGTTATCCAGGACTTAACGCCAACCAGCTTTCTCTTTTGTTATTTTTCTGGTGCATTTTAACGAAGCCTCAGATTTCCTCACAAATATTTCCTCTTGTAGGTAACTACTATAGTCTTGTACATGATTTCCTACCGTCTTTGGATGCCATCCAGTTCCTATGCTCTACAGTTAATCTACCCTTTTAAAGATGGCTCAGATCTTCCCTCTACATATAAACAGCCTAACCAATCCATTGAAAAGGCACTTCTAAATATTTCAACTTTGGAAAATTCCAGTCTTTATTCAGTAAATAGTTGTTTATTTCCATGTATTATGTTCACTTGTTTTATATTAAAGATTATTTAAACTTACTGTATTCATTTGATGTGTTCTCTTTTACTTCATCATTTGCTCAAAAGGATTTTAAGTTTTTCTCAACTTAGAGATAAAATCATGCTGTGGGAACCGACTACTTAGGATTTCTTTAACCCAATTCACCTTGTACAATATTGTCAAATTAATCTCCCTAAATAGGAGAGATTAATCTAGGACTATTCATAGGATTGAACTTCCACAGGTATTTGTATAGGTTACCTCTTTGCCTAGAAGTTAATTTACTACATTTTATCTAAAAAAGAAATCCCAGTAGGTTTAAGATTCACTCCATAATGCCATTATAATTTAAACTTAGTTAATCTTTCCAGGCAGCCTTTGTTTTTTGTTTTGTTTTGTTTTTTATTTTAAAGAGAAAAAAATGAAAACAATGATACGGAATTTCAAAACAAGATAGTAGGAGATTAACAATGGTTAATATATTGCGTATTGTTATCTTCAAAGTAGTTGCTCAGATTATGAGATATAGGCATGAAAAATTGATCAAACAATATAAACAGAAACATTTCTTTTCAATGAACTAATAGAAATTAGGAGTAAAATAATCTTAGGTATCTTGTGTATATATATATATACACACACACACACACACGCATATATATATATTTTTTTTCTTTTCTTTTCCCTTCCTTCTTTTCTCCTTTCCCCCATCCCAGTTGGTCTTTCCTTTTGAGCAGTTTCTTCCCCTTTCACAACATCTATTATACATTTTGTACCTAATTTACTCTTTCAGGTTCTTATACTAGGGAAGCAATATGATGTTTACTCATGCGAGACTGATTTATTCCACTTATGAGTATGGTTTCAAGTTGCATCTATTTACCTATAAAAGCCTCAAGTTTATCCTTTTTTATAGCTGAATAGTACTCCATTGTACAAAAATACCACATCTTTTTTATCCATTCCTTGGTTGATGGGCATTTGGGTGGTTTACAAGATATAGCCATTACAAATTGTGCTGCTATAAACATGGGTGAACATATACTGCTGTGGTATGATGTTTTTAATTCTTCTGGGAAGATACCCAGAAAGGGAATAACTGGGTGGAATGGGAACTCTAATCCTAGTTTTTTGAGGAATCTCTACACTGATTTTCACAGTGGTTGTACCAGTCTACACTCCCACCAACAGTGGAAAAGTGTTTCTTTTTTCCCCACAGCTCTGCCAGCATGTGTTATTGGTTGATTTCTTGATGATAGCCATTCTTTCTGGGGTGAGATGAAATTCCAGTGTTGTTTTAATTTGCATTTCTCACATGACCAATGATGCTGAACAATTTTTCATATATTTACTTGCTATTTTTATTTCTTCATCTGAGAAGTGCCTATTCATCTCAGATGCCTAGTTTTGGATTGGGTCTTTGAATTCAGGGGATTATTTTCAATTCTTTATATGTTCTAGGCAGAAATCCTTTGTCTGAGGGACAGTTGGCTAAAAATTTTTTCCCACTCTGTGGGTTTTCTTTTCACTCTGTTGATGATTTCTTTTGATGTGCAAAAACTTTTTAATAAAATGAAATCCCAGTTGTTGACTCTTTGAAGTACTTCCCGTGAAGTTTGGGTTTTGTTCATGAAGTCTCTGCCTAACCCTGTGTCTTCAAGATTTCTACCTACTTTGTCTTCCAGTAGATTTAGTGTTTCTGTTTTAATATTTAGATCTTTGATCCATTTTAACTTTAGTTAATGCACGGTGATAGACATGAGTCTAGTTTTTGTCTTTGGCATGTGGAAAGCTAGTTTCTCCAGCACCACATATTAAAGAGGCTATCTTTCTTCCAGTGAACATGTTTGGCACCTTTGTCAAAGATAAGGTGGCTAAGTGTGTTTATAGTTGTGTCTGCATCTTCTAATCTGTTCCATTGATTCTCAGGTCTGTTTTTTTCCATTACCATGCTGATTTTATCACAGTAGCTTTGTAGTATAGTTTCAAGTCAGGGATTGTGATGCCTTTTGCCTTACTTTTGCTGTCAGGATTGCATTTGTTATTCTAGGTCTCTTCTTGTTCCAAATGAATTTCAGGTGCATTTCTCTATATCTGTGAGGTATGCTAATGGTATTTTGATCGGGATTGCATTAAAACTGTATAATAGTTTTGGAATTATGGCCATTTTCACTATATTGGTTCTTCCTATCCATGGGCAAGGGATATTTTCCACTTTCTAATATCCTCTTCAATTTCCCTTTTCAGAGTATTGTAATTTTCAATGTATAGATCTTTTAGTTCCTTTGTTAGATTGATTCCTAAGTATTTTGTTTTATGGGATGCTATTGTGAAGGGTGTGGTTTTCCTAAGTTCTCTCTCATTGAGTTTGTTGTTTGTGTACAGGAATGCTATTGATTTTTGACTGTTGACTTTGTATCCAGCTGTGCTACTGAATTTGGTTATTAATTTTAGAAGTCTTTTGGTGGAGTTTTTGGAGTCTTCTATGTAAAGTATCATGTCATCTGCAAATAATGATAATTTAATTTCTTCCTTTCCTATCTTTGTTCCTTTTATTTCTCTCTCTCGTCTAATTGTTCTGGCTAATGTTTCCAGATGTATATTGAAGAGGAGTGCTGACAGTGGACATCCTTGTCTAGTTCCTGATTTTAGTGTGAAAGCTTTCAGTTTTTGTCCATTTATTATGATGTTGGTTATTGATTTGTCATAGATGGCTTTTATCAGATTGAGGTAAAGACCATCTATTCTGATATTCTGTAGGATTTTTATCATGAATGAGTGTTGAACTTTATCAAAAGCTTTTTCTGCATCTATTGTGGTGATCATGTGATTTTTGTCTTTGGCTCTGTTAATACAGTGTATTATGTTTATTGATTTGCATATATTGAATCTTCCCTGAATTGCTGTGATGAATCCTACTTGGTTATGATGTGTAATCTTCTTGATGACTTGCTGCATTCTGTTTGCGAGTATTTTATCAAGGATTTTTTCATCTGTGTTCATTAGGGATATTGGCCTGTAGTTCTCTTTTTTGGTTGGATCTTTTTCTGGTTTTGGTATCAGGGTAATACTTGCTTCCAGGAATGAGTTTGGGAGGATTGCTTCCTTTTCAGTTTCATTTAAGAGTTTGAGGAGTATTGGCATTAAATCTTCTCTAGATTTCTTGTACAATTCAGCCTGAATCCATCAGTACCTGGGTTTTTCTTTGTTGCTAAGTTTTTAATTACATTTTCAATTTCATTAACTGATATTGGGTTAATCAGAATTTTTATATCTTCTTGATTCAGTTTTGGTAATTCATAAGTTTCTAGGAATCTGTCCATTTCTTCTGTGTTTTCCATTCTATGTGAGTAAGGATTTTCATATTCTTCTGAATTTCCACAGGATCCATAGTGATTTCACCCTTTTCATTCCTCATTGCATGAATCTGAGTTGGAGTTATTCTTTCCTTTTTTTTTTTGTGGGTACCGAGGGTCGACCTCAGGACCTCGCGCATCAGCAGGCACCTGTGCCGCTGAGCGATATCACCGGCCCTTTCTTCGTATGTGGGTTCCGGGAGTCGAACTTGGGCCCTCGTGCTTGCCAGGCAGGCGCTTATGCCGGTGAGCCATCTCACCGGCCCTCTTTCGTTTTTTTGATAAGGTGGCTAGGGGTTTATCAATTTTGTTTACTCTTTCATAGAACTCATCAATTCATTAATTCTTTGTATTGTTTTCTTAGTCTCCAGTGTGTTAATTTCTGCTCTGATCTTTATAATTTCCTCCCTTGTATGGGCTTTGGGCTTAACTTGCTCTTCTTTTTCTAGAACCTTGAGGTGCAGCATTAGGTTGTTTATTTGTGGTTATTCTAGGCATCCTTTGTTTATACTTTGTTGTTTGTTCAATACTATGAACTTCTTTCTACAATAGCCACTATTTTTATATATAGGTGGAAATTTTGATTTGCAGGATTTAAGGATATAGATTTCCAAAAAAGCACTAGAGTCAAACTTGACTTTTCCCTTTTATAGCCTCTATGGACCAACAAACAGTTGCCAATGCAGCGTCAAAATTTGTATGACAATGGGACAATTAGATGTGATCAGGTTGTGTTCATTTCATTCCTGAAAATCGCTTTGTGAGTGGAAGATACAAAAATGTCTTTTCTTTCCTTCCTATAGACTCACTAAGGCAAAGTGGATAGATCCAATAATTTTCCTTCTTTTGTCACAAACATAAAGATAATTTATGTAACCTTATACAAAGAAGGAAATAAATAGGGTGTTGCTTATTGAGAATTGCAACACTAATGAATTCTTCAAATTTATTGTCCTTATTTTTCATAGCTATTTTCTTTCTATGATACTTGTTTCTCTAAGGAAATATATGGCCATTATCTTTCACCTTGTGAGAGCTCTGGCCAATGTCTTGTTTCATTACAAACTTCCTTAGCAAAAAAACAAACAAAAACATTAAGATATCTATCCACATACAATGTTAGAAGAAATAGACCTGAAATATTGTTACTCATCTGGAAGTTATCTTGCAATTAAACATTTATTCTGGATTATGTCAATAAAGATAATATTATTGCATTTTATTTTATGTCATCTGACATGTTTACCATTTCAAGAATGAACTGCCAACTTCTGTTATCCTAGGTAATAGTCATTTCTTCTAAGCACGTACAGCTCTGAAATTATTTAACAATTGAGCAAATATTGACCAAATATGTAACTACTTCTTTCAGCAAATTTAGCTTCAGAGACTTTATTATTTCTGTCAGTTGGAGTGGTTCTGTGTTCTAATAACAAAACCTTGACTCAAAATGACTTAAACAATGAGGAACATGTATTATCTAATATAATAGAAAGTCTTGATTCATAATAGGTGTCTGGGTATTTGGTTTATTGATTTAACAGTATGACTGATTGTCTCCACTCTTTTTTATTTTTGCTCTCATGCCATCATAAATATTTGCTTTGTTCAAGACAGATACAACATTTTCAGGCATCAAAGAATATAAGAAAGAAATATCCAGAAAGAACATAAGTAGAAGGCAGAGACCATGTCTTCCTTCATTGCTAGTATAAGTAATAGAAAAAATCCCAAAGGCCCTTGGGCAAATATGTATGCCTCCTCCCCATCATACTTAATTCATGAGTTTTTAACCCTTTTATAGACCAAGCAAAGTCATTTCTGATGCTGAGACAAGCCACATCCCCATGGCCTGATGTTATGGGCCTGAGGGCCTACGCAACAAAGCAAAGGCCTGGGTTTAGAACAGTGATATTCTAAGTTTAAGGCTCTGTGCACAGCATGTGGAAATTCTGAGTAATTTTTTAACATTGACTCTGTATTTTCATTTTGTACTAAACCTCACAGAATTACATAGTTGATTCTGCATGTTTCTCTGAGTTTATGTTTATAGGCAGATATTGGCACCTAAAGACTTAGGTCAACCAGGAAGAAGGATGAAAAGATGGGATGCTGAGTAGCTAACATATGGATTCTATGCACTCATCATTTGAATGATGACTGGTTGTACTCTCCACTCTAGATCCCTTAGAGCAACAGCAGCTAGTGAAATGATCCGTTCTACATATACTAGAAAATTAATAACCCTTTAAAATAGGAAGTTGGTGGTGCATTGGGAGTTTGAAAGGGATCTAATTAAGTGCTAAAGCTTTCTCTCCTGTATTATTTCTCTTGATAACACTGAAAAATTCAAATATTTACCCTATCAAACTGATTTTCTTTCACTGATTCTTCTCACTGAAACCCAGTGAGTGACTTTCCCCTCCACGTGTGTGCCTACCTCTTCTACATATATAACACCCCTTTCTGCCTCATTCTCCAGGCACTGATTATCTGGACTGTTTCTTTTTTACTTTGCACTCCATGTTGCCTTCAACAAACTAACTTCTGTCATGCCATTCTGTTTCAGTTTTCCTCCCATTTCTTCATCATAGTAAACTTACCCCTCATACTTAAGATCAAATTTGAACTTACTTCACTGAAAAGCCTCCCTTAACTCAATACTAGATCCAATTATTTTGTGAGTGGAGCCTATAGGCTTTCATGGCTGTCTTTCAGAAATAGTATCTCAGTTTTTGTATGAATAATTTTATTAGTGTCTGCAATTTGTAGACAAATGGGAAGAGGGTTTAAATCTACAGGGTTAAAGATAACAATCAAAAGTCAGCTTCACAACGCATTTTGAAAATCTGGCTCTGGTCTATTATAACCATTAAGAGTAGTAGGCAAAGACTGAATTTATGTCACATCCCTATCTAGAGGTTTTGTTGTGTAGAGGATGTGAGTTAGAACAGCTAACTTTCACCATTATTTTAATTGGCTTGTTTTTTGAGTTCATTTTTAAAATTTGGCCTGTATAATTTAAACAGGAAAAACCAAAACTATAAGAACACTGATATGTGGCAGATCTATCTATGTTCTGTTGGTTCAATAATTTCTAGTGCACCTTGATGATTCTTTTTAAACTCTTCATTTTAACAGGACTACTTCATAGAGTCTTTTCATTGTGATTTTTATTACACTTATTATATATCTCACCAGACCTCAATACTGTATTGAGTATGAATCAGATGACTTAAGGTGCTTTCTAATGATGTCCACCAGATGTTTTTTTATTTTTCTCTTGGCCTTTTCTTCATCATTAAAGATATTAGAGAAAACGTTGTATTTATATTTTCATTAAGACTCTTTCTAACTTTTAATAATATGGTTGGTGATCTGATTGATAATTAAAGATGCGAAGTTAGAATATAGCTGTTGTTTTTAAAACATACTTTGTGTGTATGTTTGTGTATCAGTGTATCTATACATACCTTCATACATACACAAGTACACAGCAGTGACTACAGTGCTTCATATAATTTGGTATAATTCTGAATCCATTCGTTTATTTGATATTTACTGTGTACCCATTGTGTACCAAACACACATCTAAACTTTAGGGGTATAGTAGCAAAGCAAGTAATGAATCATTGTCAAGTACCTTATATTTTATTAATGGAAAGAAATAATGACAAATAAGTATATAAATGGGTTCTCATAATGATAAATGCTAGAAGATAATCATTAGGCTAATAAGGTAGTTATTTGACACAAAGTAATTAGGATAAGAGAGAGCTACTCCTTTAAGTAGGGATCGAGGATGATCTAAGGGGAAGTATATTTAAAGCTGTGACCAAAATGATTAGAGAGAAGGAGTAGTTTGAAGATTTAAGTAAAATAAAAAAAAGTGAATCTAGCTGACAATAAACTTAATTCAGCCGTGAGGAAGGAATTGAGTCCACCTTTATATAGTTGAAAACTTTAATTGGTTGGAACTGTTTTTTAAACCCAATAAACTTTAATGTTGTACTATTTTCATTTTCTGCTTTGTGACTGCATGAAAGCGAAACATCTGGCTATTATTCACCAGAGTAGAAGAATCTTA
Organism: Erethizon dorsatum; assembly: GCA_028451465.1. NCBI lineage: Eukaryota > Metazoa > Chordata > Mammalia > Rodentia > Erethizontidae > Erethizon > Erethizon dorsatum. Next base: position 18,970,526 of record CM051836.1, read on the forward strand.
ATTCTTCCTATCTGAAATATCTGGCCTGGCTTGCCTCTGATTGTGGCATTTTGGAAAAATTACCTAACATCTTCGGTGCTTTTTATTTATGTTTTTCAGTGTTAAATAAAGCACAATAACGCCTACCTGTTAGCTTGCCTGAGGTTAAGTTTGCGAGATAAATTGTATAGGATTGGTCATATGAACTCAAGAGACAGGATTCGAGAATCAGATCTGTAAATCTGTACCCATGAAAATTTAAACAAATTTCTTAGCATTTTTGCATTTTTATTTTTAATTTGTAAATTATGGAATAATAGAACCCATGTCAGTTTTGTTATGAGAATTAAGAGAAACGATTTATGGAAACCACCTGGTGCAAAGTAAGTTCTCTTAATAAATTATTACCGCTATTATTTTAATCAGAAAAGGTAGAGACCATGAAGGTCTTTGTAACGGAAAGAAACTCTGTAAGCAGACGATGTAATTATGTGTTTGGTAAGTAGTCAGACAATAATTACTGCGTATTGGCCTTAGTAATTTTGCTAAAGAATTATTTTTTTTTCTTACTTTGTGACATATTTTGAGTAGAGAACTGAGCTCTTTCAGAACCATTCTACCCTACTACAGTTCTTCGCTGTTTTTGCTGCATTTTTCTGTCCAGAATATCATTTTCAATTGGGGTACTAGATCTGTAATAAGTCAACATATTTATTAGCTCCAGGGAGATAACTGTCCCTTGTCCTCCTATGGAAGAATGAATGCTTTTATTTGACACTTCTGTCCTAATGAGACAAAGAAGTATTCCTTTCCGTATGCACTAGTTACAAGGTGAATGAAGATAAATGGAGACAGTATTAGACATCCAGGAATAAGTACAGTCAGAATAAAAGGGCCACTTCCATTTCTATGCCTAAGAAAGCTAGCAAGTCCACAATGAATAATTATATACTAAAGAAATGTGCAATTATTAATGGTACTGTCTCACTTTTAGCAATTTAATTGTCTACTAGAAGACTATCCAAAGATACTATGTTATGTTCTCTAGTTTTTTACTTCTTTGCCTGCTGAAGCTTTTATGATGACTTACATTAGTAATAGGTTTTCTCTAATTCACTTAATTTAATCATTCTCAATTTATTCTTCTTTTGATGGAAAGCAATTAAGGAGAGTATAAATCCTCTCCCCCAAATCAGAAACCTCACTTCTATAGACATAGGTGTAGACCGTGTACACTTTTTCTCCGAAGTCTTTTCTGTAAAATAAGAACCAGAGACTATACCTCTACTTTAAAGCAGCAAAGCAATTAATATTGCAAACTTTTAAAAAGACTATTGTAAAAAATAAGAATACTAACTCTCTGTCGCATGCTGTATTCATCTCTGTAGATTTAGTCCTCATTTCCAAACCAGAAGAGAGACTCGTATAACCCTTACATTAGAAATGGAGAAACTGAGGCTGAAGGAGTGCAACTAGCTTGCCGTGGCCACAGCCGGGATGTGGACACGAGCTAACCCAACTTAAGATGTCTGGCCTTAGAAACAGCTTGTAGCTATCACTGATCCTTAGAAATTAAATTATGTTACCATCCTACACACAACTGCCCCAAAGTGTTGCATTACAATCCACACTTTCTGGTTTCAGTGTTCAAAAAGTTTACCAGTTATTTGTTTCTTTTACTTGCTGATTTCATTGAAGTCTCTGCTCAATTGATAACTTCTTAGAGAAGTTATCCTTGATCACCTCATCCAAAATAGCCAGAGCCCTGACACATTCTTTCATCTGCTTTCTTTTTCTTCATAGATCTTATTACTTGGCATTCTGTATTATCTGTTTGTTGCATTATCATTCTACCCCTTGGACCATAGAGATCTTGAAGAGAGATGTTTTTTTTGTTTTGTTTTGTTTGTACCAAGACCATTGCAAGAGCTCAACACATATTGGAGAAATGGAGGAACATATGAAAAAATACTAAAATAGTACAAAAATTGAAGGTTATTTTTAAGCACAATGCCTGGCACAAAGAATGCCCTTAAAAGTTGACTGGGTTTGGGCCGGTGAGATGGCTCAGCGGCATAAGCGCCTGCCTGGCAAGCGCAAGGGCCCGAGTTCGACTCCCGGATCCCACATACGAAAAAGGGGCTGGTGATATCGCTCAGAGGCACGGGCGCCTGCGGGCGCGCGAGGTCCTGAGGTCGACCCCCCCGGTACCCACAAAAAAAAAAAAAGTTGACTGGGTTATTTTTATAATAAAAACAATAGTAATACAGTTTATCTAAAGTGCATAGAAGAAATAGAGTCAAGAAAAGCCACTAAATTCTTCTCAACCGGTCTAAACTTCTGAGATAGAACCAATACTTGAGATCATTTTGTTAAAAAGAAAAAAAAAAAAAAAAGCATCTTAGTATATTCCCAGAAAAACAAATCAACAATCCAAGAACATCTTATGTTTTAAAAAGCGTCAGCAGGGCCGGTGAGACGGCTCAGCGGCTTAAGCGCCTGCCTTGCAAGCGCGAAGGCCCGAGTTCGACTCCCGGAACCCACATACGAAAAAGGGGCCGGTGATATCGCTCAGCGGCACGGGTGCCTGTTGGCGCGTGAGGTCCTGAGGTCGTCCCCCCGGTACCCACAAAAAAAAAAAAAAAAAAGCGTCAGCAATTGACAGTGGCTTCCAAGTTCTCATGGTAAACTCTAAGCTCACAAGGAGAGATAGAATATATATTATAACATATTTTTGCAAGGAGAAGAATAAGGGTGTTTTTTTTTTTTTTTTTGTGAGTACCGGGGTCGACCTCAGGACCTCGTGCGCCAGGAGGCACCCGTGCCGCTGAGCGATATCACCGGCCCCTTTTTTGTATGTGGGTTCCGGGAGTCGAACTCTGGCCCTCGCGCTTGCCGGGCAGGCACTTATGCTGCTGAGCCATCTCACCAGCCCATGATTTTTTAATATTTTATATCCATCTCAATTTAAAATGTTATAGACTATATTTCGAACCATCTATACATGCAACACTTCAAGTTATGAGAAACAATTATATAGTTAACTTCTAGGCTCTGAGGTGCAGTGGAGGGTGATGTCAGCAACCCCTTTCTATCAAACAGTGCACATTATTTGTAGGAGACACGAACGAAAGTGGCTGCCTGGCTGATACAGCTTGTCCTTCTGGGGGAACAGAGGAAAACCTTCAATTGTCCGCTCTGGCATATTATCCATAGTTCTTCTAAAACTGATGCTTTTGATGATGGATTGGGAGTCATTTTCTGTATATATATATATATATATATATATATATATATATATTCATATATATATATAATTATATATATAATATATATAATATAATTCATGTAATATATATGTATATATATTCATATTCTGTAGTATATCATTTAGAAATGGTATGGTATGTATATACTCTGGAGATAAGATAAGGCTCACTTTGTCCTGTCCAGTAGTAAGGGGTAAGGGATATGAAGCTGTTGAAAGTTGTATTTCCCTCTCTATGGGTAAACCTGGTCCACTACGGAAGATAATGAAGCCAAGGTACATAGAAAATGAATAATTGAGACAACCCAGCAGCGCTGAGGTCCTGTTGTTGCCAGTTACAGTTTGGAACTTCAGAGTGTCCCCAGCCCTTCTAATAATTTGATTACATGAGATACTCTAATGCTTTTTAAATTAATACTCCTCCTCTTCTAGCCTACTCTGGTGTGAGTTCTTTCTTCATTTACAACCAAAGTAGTCATAATTAATATACTTAGATTTACTATGTACCAAGTGTACAATTCCAAGGATACGATTGACAAATATGAGCATCATGAAGGAAGGAATTTGAAGTGAAAAGAAATAAAGTTATTTTTTCCAAAACAGAAATCTACGTGTAGATGCTGTCAATAAACGCGATGGATATTGAAGCTATTATGTACCAAAATTAATGATAAAGGATATAGAGAAACCTGTTCATGACAACCAAAGCAAAGGCATATGGACCATAGAGTAAGAAAAAATATAGACTGAGCAAGGAAAAAATAATTTAAATGGTTAAATGAAAAATGCAGATTTCTACTAGCCCACTCAACTCTTAGATGGTAAAAAAAAAAACAGGCATGCGCACACAAAATTAAGACTGTTCATTAGGTTTTATAAGATGATTATAGTGGATAAGGAATATTGGCAAGAAGACATGTATATGCTTAGCTATTAGTAATGTTCTAAAAGAAGTATGTGTAGTTAGATGGAGTAGAACCAAAGCAGTGAAAGGATAACAAAGACAAATTAGAAGGAAGTGTCAGATGTACAAAAAGAGGTCAAATATTTAAATTTACAAGGATTTAAATAACCTAGTGTTAAATAGACATAGATTGGAATACTATGTAGTATTTGGATAAAAGGAGGAGAAAATGTATGCAGTAGAGGATGCATCAGAGAACGGCGTGCTTGGGAATATTTGAAGGACCAGCTTCCCATTGGGGAAGTTATTTACATGGGTAGTAAGAATCTCCTTCTCCTCGTCTTTTCTTCTTTCCTATGTGGACAAAGTAGTCACTATTCATTAGCACCCCTTCCTTGTTGCACAGGTATTTCTAACCCTCACCCCAGGAGCTCTACTAAATATTTTTATTCTTACTGACAAACCCAGTGAATTTTCATGCATCACCATCCCGGACTCCTCTGTTGGCTTATAAAGATAGACAGAATCAAACCCTTCCTGGTAAACATATGATGTGAGCTTTGAAAAATAAAAAAACAAAACAAAAAACTCCTCCAAAGAAATGGCTAAAATACCCATGTCTGAAGTCTAGCTTTCACATTTTACATCTCTTTGATTCTTTCTAGTATAAACCTAAAGTAACTCACTGCTTGTTTCCTATATTTGCCAAGCTGGAACTTGGCATTTTTTGATTGTTTCTAACATAATGACAACCCCTTTTCAGTAACTGCTTCTACTGGAGGGAAAGGTAGGTTAAGGAAAAACTTCACATAGGAAGGCGAATGTCCCTTAATCCACCTTTGTCTTGCATTATAATCAGCCAATCCCTATTATGGGGTCATTTCACATTGGACTGTTAATCATTGCACTTCAATTACCTATTTGTTCCTAGAATTCTACATTAGATTGTGACCAAGTGGAGGGCAGCCAAGTCACATTCATTTTTAATTCTCAGTGACTTGCTGGCAATTTGCAGCATTGTAGATGCTCAGGAAATTTTGGCTAACCTGATCAGAATTCCAATGCTACACTTACAGCATTCTGCACAACTCTGTATGTTAATAAAAACTGTAGTGTATTATAGTTTATTTTCTGTGCATTTTTCAAGAGAAAGTGCCATATCTGGGTTTTTTTTTCTTTATTGTCTAGTGCATAGTATATATTAAAGACATTTTGCACATTTGAATTAAGAAAATAAATGAATCGATAAACCAATTAAAGAGAATTTATTTGTGAACATAGTTTTTATTTCTCTGGAGTAAATGCCCAGAAGTGAAACTATTGGGTTGCATAGTAATTTCATGTTTAGTTTGGTTTTCTTTTTCATTTTTTTATTAATACATGTTGATAGTATATAATGATTACATTCATTTTGGGTAGTTGGTACATGCACATACATCATCTTAATTCTTTTTTATTTCCTTTTCTTCTCTCCCTTCTTTTTTTTTTTTTTTTTTTTTTTTTGTGGGTACCAGGGGTTGACCTCAGGACCTCGCGCGCCAGCAAGCACCCGTGCCACTGAGCAATATCACCGGCCTTTTTTTCATATATGGGTTCCAGGAGTCGAACTCGGGCCCTCACGTTTGCCAGGCAGGCGCTTACGCCACTGAGCCATCTCACCGGCCCCTCCTCTCCCTTCTGATTCCATCTCTTGCATGCTTTCCTTTTGTAACAGATCTGTCTCCTTATTTCCTATTATCACTCTTTTATTTTGATCTTGAAATCAGTTATACTTTGTGTTGCTCATATAAGAGAAACCATAGAATATTTAAGATTTTTTTTCTGATTTACTTCATGTATCATTATTGTCTCAAGGTGCACTCATTTTCCTACAAACGACTCAACTACATCCTTTATTGTAGAATAGTACTCCATTGTATATAAATGCCACATTTCCTTTACCCATTCATCTGTTGATGGACATATATTCTGTTTCCAAGATGTAGCTATTATGAATAGTGCTGCTATAAACATTGGCATCAATGTATCATTGAAATATGTTTTTAACTCTTTCAGCAAGATACCTAGAAGAAGGGTAGCTGGGTAAAATGGAATTTCTAAGTTTAATTTTTTGAGTAGTCTCCTTACTGATTTCCATAGTAGTTTACATTTCCTTTATCAGTGCAGATAGGTTCCTTTTTCCCCACAACTTTACTAGCATTTGTCAATATTTGATTTCTTGATGATAGCCATTCTTACTGGAGTAAGATGGATTTTTGGTGTTGTTTTAGTTTGAATTTCTGTAATGGACAGAGATAGTGAACATTTTTCATGGATTTGTTAGCCATTTGTACTTCTTCTGAGAAGCATCTATTTTTCTAGGTTGCCCAGTTTTTGGATTGGATCTTTTATTTTGGTGGGGCCAATTTCTTTTAGTTCATTACACGTTGCAGAAATTAGTTCTCTGAGTAGTAGCTGACAAAATTTTTTCCTATTTTGTAGATTGTCTCTTCACTATGTTGGTTGTTTCCTTTGCTGTGCAGAGATTTTTAATTTGGTATGATCCCCTGTGTTTATTCTTGATGTTATTTCTTGTGCAATTGGTTTTCTATTCAGAAAATCCTTGCTTATACCAAATCTTTAGGAATTGTATCTACTTATCTTCCAGGAAATTCAGAGTTTCTCTTTTCATATTTAGGTTTTGATTCATTCTGATTTGTTTTTTAGTATATGATGAGAGACATGGGTCTAATTCAATCTTCTGTATAGGTATAGTTAGTTTTCCCAAAACTATTTTGTTAAAGAGGCTATCTCTTCTCCTACATGTATTGTCGACCCTTTTGTCAAAGATCAAAGAAAAGGCTGACTTTTCCTAGGATTGTTCCTACATCCTCTATTCTGTTCCATTGACCCACATGTCTGTTTTTGTGCCATTACCATGCCGTCTTTATCACTGTAGCTCTGTAATTAACTTGAAATCCAGGGTTGTGATTCATCCTGCTTTGCTGTTCTGGTCTAGGATTCCTTTTGCTATTCTGGGTCTTCTCTGGTTCCACATGAATTTTAGGATTTTTTTTTCTAATTCTCTGAGGAATACTGCTGGTATTTTGACATGGGATGTCATTACTGACAAAGATGTCCATTGTTATCACTCCTGGTCAATACGGTTTTTAAAGCATATTATGTATGAAAGAGGAGGGGGATAAAGGGATAAGAAATGGACAAGATAGGCATGCACCAGTTTCCCCAAATAAGCATAATAACATAAAAATATTTCATTTTATATTAAATAAAATAAAAGCAACTTACATCATTGTTACTGGTTAATTTGCAGCATAGAGAAGAGTGAGAATGGCTGGGGGTTGGAAAAACATATACATAACTTACTGGAAAATTTTCAGTTTGAGATGCAATGGGAAATCCAAATGTATAGACAATCTAGCGCAGAATCATTAGTACTCTATTTCTAATGCAAATTTTGTCTTGTTCTATCATCTGTGGTTCAATAAAATGATTCACCTCTTTTTCTTTATTTGTGTGATTCATCCACCTGGAATAATCCTATTTTTCTTTTTTGGCTCTATTTTGTTTCAAAGTTCTATTTGTCCTTCATAAGCTATTCAGATCTCACATCCTCTCAAATCTGTTTCTAGCCTACCCGGTGACATGCATTTCTCCCTCTTTCCTAGTACTATTTTATATTTCAGTGAGGTCTGTATAGTAGCACTTCATAGTCTAACCTGTACTATGTTCATTTATGCATATCATATTTATTTGCTTTATCTACAGTAAAATTTGAAGCCTTAGAAAGTGGAACTCAGTTTCTATTTACAATTCATACACTAAAACAAAGAAAATTTTATTCAATATTTTATCTTAGTGGTGATTAGAAATGTAAAACCAGGAATTTTGGGAAAGTTTAGGAAAGGTACATGTATTAAAATACTCTGTGTGTGTTTATTATTAGATATATTTGAATAATAGATGTGTTAGATGTATGTACGTGAGTGATGAGCGATAAGCTTTGGGGAATGACCTGAACATTATACAAGTGCTTATATCACACCAAAATTAGTAACTGTGCTGCAGGAATCACAACTGATATCACACGTAATGTAACTTTTTTATGCATTTTTAAGGCATTTGGAGTCAAACTTTTCTCTTTAGCTCAGGGCTCTAATCCTGTCTGTCTATATGCTACTGAATAGGAGCTCAGAGAAATGTAAGGTTTGCAAATGTCATACCTTCATGGGACTCGCATAAATTACTTTCTAGGTTTTCCTTTTCTTTTTCGTTCCCAAATGGTTTATCAAGCTTGGGAGAAAAATATTATGCATAATTACGACACTTTAGATTGCAATATACTATACCAAACTAATCATAAATATTTATAGCCTGCATAAACTCTGTTTGCCCATCCATGGCAAGCATTTAATAAAGCTAGTTCATCTGGAAAGGAAGTTAAATTAAATAATCCAAAATGAATGTGACGCATATTCACGAAAATGTGGTGTTTAGATTGAGCTAACAAAAAAGAAGTCAGGCCTCAGCAAAGACAAACTAAAGTTTACTGTGTCTCTTCCTTTATGAGATATTAGGCTTTTTTCCTATCTTTTGTGTCCATTATTTTTAAGCTATGTTTTGTATCACATTATTATTAAATCCTCTAGAATCTATTTCATCTCTATTGTATGCTGCAAAGATGCAATAAACAGTTATTCTCCAGCTCACATGTATAAATCCCAAAACATCATGAGATGATTCAAATGAAATTTTTGAGGTAGATTTTACTTTTTCAACATAAGAATAATTTTTATTTAAGAGAATATGTGTAATAGAGTAGAGCTAACTAAATCTGGAATTTTAAGTGTTACGATATAGATATTACTAAATTTCCACAGATTTGAAGAATAACTATCTTTTTGTAAGTCTATGATATATATATTATATATTATATATATTAATATATATAAATTTCAATTGACTGGTTCATTTTCCACCACTAGGCAAACTAAAGAAACATTCATAGCATCAAATAATCATGCTTGGGAAAGTTCTTTTGGCTTGTGCTTTTAAATCGTAATACAGGTCCATAATATCTTTTTTTTTTTTTTTTTAATGTGGGTACTGGGAATGCAACTCAGGACCTCGTGCTTGCCAGCAGGCGCTTGTGCCACTGAGCTGTCTCACTGGCCCCAAGTCCATATCTTATCTGCTAATCCAAAATTCAGAAAACCCTAAATATCAAAATAATTTTTAGGGTCGGTGATATAGCTCAGCGGCATGAGCACCTGCCTGGCAACTGCGAGGTCCTGAGTTCGACTCCTGGTACCCACATAAAGAAAATAATAATAATAATAATAATTTTTATGAACTATTTTTGTATCAAAACCTCACTTGAATTGACCTAGTAGATATCAATTAAAGTCTTTTTTATTTCTTTTTTTTGCAAGAAGCAAATTAATGATGATATATTATGTATGATGATTTCATGCTAAAATAAAAAGCATCATATTTTCTGAAACAATCTGTTCTGAAGTTTCCAGATAAAGGATTTTGAAAATGATAAAATCATTTTCCCTCTCAAAGCAGCACCACTACCATTTCCTTACATCTACTCACACACATACACTTGTTTCTATTTGCCTATAATAGATAAGCAAGTATTGTGTTGAGGGAAGAGTTTTTGAGAAGAAAAATAGAGACATGGAATAATATTTTCATGTCTGTATACCACACAGATGAGATTTGATCCTAAATGTGCACACAGTTATGAATGAAGTTTATAAATTTATTTTTTCCTGAATGATTGAGATTTTGGCGCCAAACAGATGTCTTTCATGTTCCCTGTGACAAGACGTGGCATAGACCTTAGGAAGGGACAGTCTCTTCAGAACCTCTCCACCGGGGCAGGCACTGTGAAGGCTGACAATCTGGGAAGCACGCGGGTGCAGGAATCCTGATGTGGCCGTAGCACTCTTGAGCAGTACCACCAGTTGGCTGTAAAATGGTACACCTTCAAATGATTTGGCAGGAACAAAACTTGCAAAGGGAATTCTGTTGCAAGAAATGATGACTACAAGCATGACTCATGTGTCTGTAGAAAACATGTCATTGACAAATCCAAGAAATAACTGGACAACATTTTCAGAGGAGCAGAATCTTGAAAATGTAGGTGTCTTAGTCATTCTAATAGGGATATAAATGTAAAAATGAAACTGATGAGGGCAGGTAGCATTCCGATGTGGTAGACAAGGATTGTGCTTATTTTTCTCATCGATAAGCAACTACTAAGACTATGTTAGGGAACATGCTAGTGGCAAAAATACCCTTCAAAATACCACAAACCATTATCTTCTTTAGCTCTATTTTCTCTGTTCTGCACTTAAAATTTCAGAACCTTAAGAATATTTATTTGATTGTAAAAGATTTGCTTCTAAGGAAACAGTGCCAAATGTAATTCTTTCCAAATCTATTGTGTGTATGCAAATCCACAAAAACATATTCTTCATTTGCCATGTAATGTCTGGTTTTATTTTTAGTGTTATGCTTTAGGACCTTATTATCTCATGCACGACACATTACTATACTCTCCTAACCATTGTCTATTCTCCCACTCTTTAATCTATGTGATTTCCCTTCTCTGCTGTAAAAATTTGTCATGAAGACTTAGTTAGTTAACTTAATTTATCAAACCAAACAATGGTTTTCATCATTGATAGAAATATCTCAGGTTGTCATTTTAACACTTAAGGTTCTTCTTAATCTGAATCTATCCCATATTCTACACCTTGTTTTCTTAATGTCACCTTTCACTCTGTGATCTCAGTACAGATTGCTCACGTCTCACCATTACTTGAATTCTTGTTTATTTTCTAGTCTACATTGCTGTCTCTTTGAAATGCATATCTGACTTCTAGCCTCCGAGTAGAACACATCCAAAGCTTACTGCAGAACAAACAAATGTATCCAATTTATGGGGTTTTATTTTCTTTTGTGGAAGTTTCCCAAAATTACAAGGAACCATCCCTATAGGGACTCTCTCACACAAGAGGATCCTTAGACCTCCTAAGCAAGAAGGCAATTATTTCACACAAATACCATAGGCATCAGCAGAGGTGGGTCTCTGGCTATTAATCACAACTTATGCCACCATTTTTCTTGCAAATTACTGAATAAACTTTGATGGGTTTAGTATGTGACTCCTGGAATGCAGTCAGGAAATGGCATTCAGAGCCTGGGCTCTGATGGTGGGATGATATATGGATGTGACTGATGACTCCAACACTTTCTTTTGGACAAATTTATAATTTCTACAGAACTGAAAGAACATTACTCACTATGATATTTGGCCACTTATAAATTGTGCACTTTAAGCTAGTGAATCAATTGCTCTTTCAATTGCTAGCAAGCAAAGAGGGTGTGGAGAAGTCATTTATTAAATGTATTTCAGGCATCAGTAAAGGCGTGGAAGTCTGGAATTGCATGCTATCTTGAAAACATTGTTGACAGATGAGGGCAAGAGAAACATAGGGTTAATGTATCAAAGCACACACACACATATATGATATTGAGATATGAGGTATATATCAACATATATATCTGAGAAATTTAGCTTTTAGATGATATTTTGAATAGTACAGTACATCTTTGATATGAGATTAAGAGCCATTTCCCAGATTACAGAGACCATGTGTTCATGCCATCCTAGGAATTTAAGGAATTTAGAGGCATTTAGAATAACAGGTGCCAAGATCTTGGTGTGTATGTGTATATTTAGCATTTCTGTGTGAATAACAAACATTTGAAATAGGTTTTCTGAATTATTTTCAGTAATTCTCCCACATTTGTGTAATTTCTACTTTTATTGCAAATTGTACCGTGCTTTAGCTTTTTTCCAATATTCAAGATGACTCCTTCCCTGTACCCGTGGTTTTCTCATATAACTCTTAATGGAAATTCATTTTAGTCTTGTCCCAGTGTTCCTTCCTCTATGCATAAATGCTTGCATTCTCTGAGTATTGTTGGGAAATTAGCTTTTGTCTTAATTTTCATCCTCCTTTTCTCACTTCTTCCCCAGAAAGAAGATATGGAACCTAAGTGGTACCTTTGAGGAAAAGATAAAATGAATCATTCATTCTTTCCCAAGCTATTTCTTTCAAGCCAGCATGTTTACTTGACAGCTTCAAACTTCTGTTCTATTTTCTGTGTTATAAGATGCTATCAGCTAGGACCAAGACTTTAAATCTGGGGTAATCATCTCTGTGTTCTTGCATTTGGGTCGCCATGGATGAGGCAACACTTTCTACTGAGTCTGTTTAAATGCCTATTTGAACACTATTTCAGCAAATATGGATTGGAAGATCAAACCTTAGAGGAAGTATTTATTGCCAAATGGCTTCATCATCCCAAACTGTGTTCTCCCACTGTGTCAACAAATGATGCTAAATTTTATACTTCTGTAATTATATTATGATTGAGATCAGAAAAACAATGAAAATCACTTATTTTTAGATTATTTTATTTAGTTTTATACTCTAATCTTTAACCTATTATATCTAAGTATATGACTATTTTCAAAAATAGAAAGAGTGATGGATCTATTAAAAATACTCTTTGCCTAAGTCATAGTACCGGAATCTTTGCCAAAGTATTTGCTTTATTACTAGAGAGTAATAGTGTTTTTAATGCTTTCATTATGCCCTTAAACTTTCACCTTTCTAATATTTTGTGAGATCATGTGCAGTAATATATTTCTGCATGTTTAATTATATTGCCTCTTCTGTATTTAATAAATTACATGGACATTCATTTCTTCTCTATACATGTGTTCTCAACTTTAATTAGTATAATATATTCCCATTTTCAACTACATCCATTTCTCCTCATATTCTGTCATTTTCAATAAATCCCAAGAGTGAGTAAATCTCATTCATTTCATGTATAAATAAATGTTTCTTAGAAGCGTAATATTATAAAAATAAGTGTAGTATATTCATGTACCCAAAGAAATAATTCACTCGTATCATTAACTATTTATTCATCGTTAAAACGTCATTTTTAAATAAATACCTTCATTTTTTGTTTTAAAATGTCCTTTTTAAAATAAATATCTTTATTTTTTGTTTTAGTTACTTAGTGTGGAAAACAAGTTTACCTATTTTGCTGCATTGATATGTTTATAACAGTTATATTCCATTAATGTACAGTTTCCTACTCAAATTCCTTATTTTCCTCTTCCTGGCTTTGATATCTGAGGAAATACTACTGCTTAGAATTTGATAATTACATTCCCCAGAATAATTTTGCATATGCTTCTTTACCCTGTGTTCCTGTAAACAAGTAGTTGCATTTTAGACACCGGCCAGTGTAGTAACTACTAGACATGTACATTTGTCTTTAAAATCACAATTACAATTACAATAATTAAAAATATTACTCTCATAGTAGAAAACTCTACTGTAGAGCACCAATCAAGAGGATTTATCATATTTACATTTAATTATATGGCAGTCGTCCTTGCCAGGTGATCCTGTATCCTGTCTTCAGGAGCAGTGCTGTGCTTCATCTTTTGTGATGTTAGCAGCAGTGGATGATCAACATTTAGTTCTATCATTCTTTAGGATTTGCAAAGTGATTATGTTCTAATGCTATCATCTATGAGCTGGCATTCTTTTTTTTTTTTTTTTGTGGGTACCGGGGGTCGACCTCAGGACCTCGCACACCAGCAGGTGCCCGTGCCGCTGAGCGATATCACTGGCCCTTTTTTTTTTTCGTATGTGGGATCCGGGAGTCGAACTCGGGCCCTCGTGCCTGCCAGGCAGGCGCTTATGCCGCTAAACCATCTCACCGTTCCCTGAGCTTGCATTCTTATACAAAAAAAGAAATTTCCTCTTATCTATTCTAATTCCAGTGGTATAGTTTATATAAAAAAGGTAGAATAAATGCTTGGTTCTTTCATTTGCTAATTTCTAGGATAATGGATTTGACTACTTAATACTCAAAAGAAAAATATTTGATGATATTCAGTCTATTGATTTTTTTTAACATGTGCTCATGCTCCAAATACCAGCTTTGGAAAGTAGAAACTTCCTTAAGTTGGCTTGTCTATTTTATTTGTTTATTTCTCAATGTTCAGCATTCATTGGTACTGGATTTAACATTGTTTCTAGCTCATTTCACTGACGAGACCAAGAATTGTTTTAAAGACAAAGTATATCACATACTTTTTAAAGATAAAAAATATGTGTGTCCACTCTTTCACTTCTAATTAAATTAAAGTGTATAAGAATTTTATTTTACATTTTAATTCTTCATAGTAGAGTATCCTTTTCAAAAACAGATAAATCCAGTCATCCATAACAACAGTAATGGTGGAATATAGTCCCTCACTAGCTTGGTCCAGTAATGCAACAAAACAACTTCAAAAATCCATCAATAAATTATGGTAAAATATTATTACAGAAAATATTTTTTTTATTTCCTCTGTCCTGTAGTATATACTACAAAGTGTGTTACTATCAAATTATTTTATTTTAAGGTCTTTTGGAGTAGTTTTCTCTCTGTGATAACTCTACTGATATACATGTTGTCAATACAAATAAATTTCAGGAATAAAACTAGAAATCTTCCGTAGAGAACCTGGGGCGTAAGAGCCAAGTTTGGAAGTATCACATATGGCAAACGTAGGCAACTCTCCTCTATATTTGCAAATAAAATTATACTCATGTCATATGGACTTAGCTAAACCAAAACCATCTCAATCATTATAACTAAAAAGGCCAGAAGTACCCCTCTATGTGTTCCTATCTTTCCGCCCTTAGTCACTTGTCTTTCTTGCTCTTGTCTTTCTTGATTCTTTTTGTTCAGTGAGTTCATTATTAACAGCCTTCCCGTGGTTATCCCCGAAGTCTTTAGGCTTCTGTCTTCAGCATTCTAAAATCACTGAAAAATAAGTGTCTCTCTTTTTAACAATTTCACAAATGCCTGGAATTAGGATCTCATTAGTTCAGATGTAGTATACCCTTCCCTGTCAATTGTGAGAGGCAGATAAATGCACCGATTGGCCTAGGCTGGACTTGTCCACATTAAATGAGAGGGCAAAGAATGCTTCTTCAATGGAAATTTCCTATACTTTTATCAGAGATGGCAAATTAATGCTTGATGGTCAAAAACAGCAAATGCCAGGGTCATTTATAAAAGAAGATAATTTGATAATTAAAATTAATTTGTGATGCTAAGGACTTCATCATCAGATCACACAGGTTAATGACAAATGTTGACACTGTATAATTAGAATTCCACAGAGTGTTAGAGTTGGAAGGAATGATAGAAATTGATTTGTCCAGGCTCTTCATTTTCATTGAATGGAACTAAATTCCAGATATTTACCTATAAAAATGTATGCTATAAAAATAGATCCAGTTATATCATTCCAGATATATGGTTGAAGGAATCAAAATCAGTGCATGATAGAGATTCCCGCACAACCATGTGTATAATGGCATTATTCAAAATAACCAAGTTATGAAATCAGCCTAGATGCCTATCAGTGAGTGAATGGATAGAAAGGTGGTATATATACACAGTGGAGTATTATTCAGCCACAAAGAAGAAGAAAATTACATCATTAGAAGGAAAATAGATGTAATGAGAGATCATCGTGTTAAGCTAAATAAGCCAGACCCAGAAAGATAAGTATCACATTTTTCTGTCATATGTGGAATCCATTCAGGAAAAATGTTCACATGAATGTAGAAAGGGGACTATTAGGAAAGAAAAGGGAACAGAGTGGGTAAAAGAAGTTTATAAAGGCAGGTGGATACAATTAAGGTACATTATTTGTGAGTATTAAATGTCACAATGTACCATATGATTACATTTTTCAATTAATATGTGTTAGAAATGTAATAAAAATTAAAGAGGATAGCAGTTTTTGTTCATGGAGGACTTATATCTACCAAGACCTGTAAGTTCTGTGTCAGGAGTAACTCATTTATTTGGAAAATAAATCTATGAAGTCAGTGATATTTTAAAAGTAATGGAATTGTGGCGGAAAGTGATAGAGTAACTTACTGAAGATCGTGAAAGGAGAAAAGTGGCTCAGGACGGCATTTTAAACTCTAGTATTCTGGTTCCATAGCCCATGCTTTTAACCAAGTGATGCCGTCTGAGGTTTGTTGGAGGGAGCAGAAGATGTGTCCCTCACAGGAGAAAGAGTGATGTGTTCTTTGCACCGTTCATTTTAAATCCTGTAAGTCTACCTAAAATTTGTTTTCTTGGACCACACTATTACTTTACATAAGGTAACTACTTCCCTTAACCAAAGGATTTTGGGATGCAGTGACTTACTGGAGTAAGTTTTATTGTAACTACAGCAAAAGCACTGCCAGTACATTTTCCTCCAGATAAACTCCAGTGGAAAATTTACTGAGATTTCTGTCCTCTCTGAAACCAAAAATTACTATATGTATATATATATATATTTTTTTTAATTGCAAAGTTTGTCAGTATGACCCTGTCGACTTTTACATATAGACCATGATGCACTAAGAAGATTGTTGTGATACATACCTGATTTTGAATTACATGGAAGTTCAAATCTCCTTTTTCAAAAGTCAAGAAACATTTCATTGGTTTCATTAGATCTTTGGGGTAAACATGTAAAATGGGATGAATTAGCCCAATATAGTACCAAGTATTATGTGTTTATTTTCAAAATGGATAAAAATATAGACCAGATTATATTCACTGAATTGAATTCCATGCATTGATAGCTTCATTTTTTGTGTATTAAAATAAATTCTGAAAACAAGTGAAGACAATGAATAAAGAATTGACACAAAAATATATACAATTCATGCTTTAAAAACTAGCTACCTAGGGCCGGTGAGATGGCTCAGCGGCTTAAGCGCCTGCCCGGCAAGCGCGAGGGCCCAAGTTCGACTCCCGGATCCCACATACGAAAAAGGGGCCGGTGATATCGCTCAGTGGCACGGGCGCCTGCTGGCGCGCGAGGTCCTGAGGTCGACCCCCCGGTACCCACAAAAAAAAAATAAAATAAAATAAAAACTAGCTACCTAAAGAAAGACCAAATACTGTTCTATTGGATTATAACATCTATGTTAACTTATTTTATAAAGTCCTTTATGTTAAAGTAGGAGTATCAGAAATTTTGAGGATTTCAAAGTGCAAAATGTACATTTAGAAAGATATGCTAACTCTAAAGATTGTGCTTTTTATTCTTATTTAGCTTGGGCATAAATTTCAGGGGATATTGCTCACCTGCCAGCCCCCAGCAGCTTCTGACCATCAACTTTCAATTTGCCTAACTTCTCCAATAGTGATGGTTCCCTGTGAGCATTGTGTTCTCCAAGAGAAATTAGTGATATTCATTACAATATATTAATCAGAGCTCTGTTAGTTAAAGGATACTAAGAATAGGGCCTAAATTCAGAATCCTATGCATTAAAGGCTTAAAAAACTGTTATTTAATTTCTCTCAACAAGAAGCTTTGGAAAGGAGATTACTGCGTATTACTTTAACCAGAGACCAAAGGAAGAATTTACTGGTTCAAATTTCCAACAAACCATATTTCTTTCATGTGTGACTCATGAAGAATTCATATTGAAGTCACGTGACTCCAGGAAGGAATATGTCCTCCATTGTGAAAAGGGCAAATACCATTTTAGCAAATACTCCTGTTGGCGAATTGTTAACAGGACTATCACGAAGGATTTATGTGATGATCCAGGAGATAATTGAGAAATTTGGGTTGCTTGTTCTTCTCTACCAAATCTGGCTTATGTTATTTCTGAGCCAAGCTGTTGACCTTTTCTTACTTCTTTCGTTAAGCTCTGGCACCAAAAGGATTATGTATCCAAACAATTTTAGAGAACCTTTTCACCAAGAGAAAAGAAGTGGGCTTAAATTTATTGAACACTGCTGCATTTAACCTATTTAATTGGAACACGTTAATTAGATCTAATTGCAAAGTTGTTTTAATTGGAAAATCAAGCATTGCACTGATATTGGTGGGCATGATTAAACAAAGTAACTGAGGTCACCAGCAGATTGTGTAAGATTCATGCCTGTGATTGATTAAGTATGAAAGTTAATCAATTTAATTTATGTGATTGATGTTGATTCTTTCTTTTGGAAACTGCCTGTTCGTATCTTATTTTTATCAGAATACTGTGTGTGGAATGTCAACTAAACTACAGTAGCACTTTCATTTGTTTATTTTGGTATAATGATGTGTTTATTTCTGATCTAAGTAATTTTAACATGGCTTTTGTGTCACTAATTAAGATTTTCAAGTTACTCCAGATAAAATTAGATTTTCTATTAAGAAAATTTAATTTTCTTGGGGAAATAATTCAGGCAACATGGGAAACTTAACCTATTAGTTCCATTAGTGTAACTGATGGTTTATTGCTTTAAAACATATGCCAAGCAGCTCAGGAATGAAGGTGTCCCTATTTTAATCATCTCAGTGTCAATATGCTCTATGCTTCCTGATGACTATGAGGATAATTATAATAATAATGAGAAGATGAAGAACATTTATATAGTACTTATTATGTGCCAGGCATTGTTCTAATTTCATTAAATATAATAACTAATTTAATAAATTATGTAAATGCATTTCCTTCTGGGAACTTTCTTGCATCAAATTCACAGTTATAATATCTAATGTGTTGAATGCCATCCCCAGCACCATTGTGATCCTATGTGATCAAGTCATTGCAAGGTATAATTATTAGCCTAGGTCACATATTTAATCAGCACTTGATAAATTTTTGTCTTTAAAATTGAGGATACTGAACTTATTCATGTGATGGAATCTAAACCTTGTATCAGTCACAGATCTCCAGGGAAGAACACAGAGAGTAGACACCTCCCATCTACAATGGCAAGCTTGCTGTCTGAAGGATAATGCTTATTTGTTGTTCTACACTGATTGGCCTTGTCACTCCACTTAGGTTTAAAAAGAAACAGTTCTCTTAAGGATTGGTTTGAAGGAACTGGCTCAAAGGATTGTATCAGTACTGTGAAGCTCAACATTTGTACTAACACACAGGCAGGAAATGACATTGGGTTTTTGAGTCTAAAATCTATAGGACAGGCCGGTGAGATGGCTCAGCAGCATATGCACCTGCCTGGCAAGCGCGAGGGCCTGAGTTTGACTCCCGGATCCCACATACGAAAAAAAGGGCCGGTGATATCGCTCAGCGGCAGGGCGCCTGCTGGCGCGCGAGGTCCTGAGGTTGACCCCCGGTACCCACAAAAAAATAAAAAATAAAAATAAATAAAATCTATAGGACAGTTCCACAGGCTGGGAATGCAGGCTTCATTCTTGAGATCAATCTTCTTCAACAAGCTATTAAAAACTTCAATTGATTTGAGATGATCTATCTGTATTACTGAGGACGATCATGTGTATCTAATAACAGCTGAGTATAAGTGTTGATCTTACAGCAACACCTAGATAAGGGTTCGATTCAATAACTGAGGTATTATAGCTAATCGAGTTGACACAAAAATTCAACCATCACATACCTTGAATTTGTATGAATGGAATACCCAATTATCAGGAGTCATGGCAATAATGGTATCAATAAATATAGTGAAAACATATATAGTATTGTTTTGAAGCTAGATTTAGCAATAAGTTTGCAATGTTAAATAAAGTTTTGGTAGATACTAAAATTTGGCTCACTGGGTAACTTTTCTTACTTTTTTCTTCCTGTTCTATCTATTTTCCAAACTTCCCTGCCATACAGGGGCTATGGAACTCAGTTTTGTCCAAAAACACATAAGCAGATGATTACTGAACAGGGATATTGTTATGGAAAACCTAATCTTTTTTCTCTAAAGAGAAAAATTACTGCTGCACATATTTCACATTTCCCTTTTTTCTTGTCTGAGCTAGTAGAGAAATCACGTGCAAGCGTGAGGACAGAATCCAACATGCTAAACATACCAGGGCTAAGATAGAGAGGGGCTGGCTTCATGCAGGATGATGCCGGGTTATGCTCTAAGTGGCCAGTATTCTCTCACTGAACTCCTTATTATATAAGGAAAAAAATTCCCTTTTTGAAGCTACTAGTAGCACGGTTTGTTTCCTGGGATTTTTAATTATTTGTGTTTTTAAATTTCTTGTTGTTGATTTCTAATCAAAATCCTAACTGAAAGTTTTTTTTAGAATTGGTTGTAAAAGGAGAGTGAGTTTACATGTATCGGATATGCAAAGCCAATTTTGACCTTGAACTGAACCACCGTCTTTCTCAATCAATGACTTTTTATCAGGAGAAGCAACTCTAAAAGAGTCTTAAAGCACTACAACCTTTTTAAAGCAAAATCAAGAGCTCTTACAAGAATAAGCAAACTGGAGTCATTTGTAGAAAAATGGATGCACCTTGAGACCATAATGTTAAATGAAATAACTCTGACACACAAACTTAAATATTGCATAGTTTCTCTTATATGAACATCTGTTTATCTATCTAACATCTGTCTATATATGTATGTATACTGAGAAATAAAACACAAATAATAAGGAAAAAGAGAAAGGAAAAAAATGTATTATAATCCAGTGCAGACAATGTATCTAAAAGTGTAACTGGAGTTAGTACAACTATCTTAAATGATTTTCATGTTGTTTGGCCAATTGGTTTGGTTTTCAATCTGTATATATAATGTACTTTATAAGGTCTTGAAAGATTAATAAGTGAATCTGATGCTTGAACAATAAAAGGGGTTGAGGGAGCGGGGAAAAGAAGGGAACTGAAATGTTTTATGTTCATGTAAACATAAAACAGAGCATGTAATCATTATGCACTGCAAATATGTGCTAGTAAAAGTAATAGAAAAAGAATCTTAATTAACAAATTAAATAAAAGAATAAGCCATATCAGCTCTAAGGAATTATGAAATCATCTATATGTTTTTCCAAGCTCTGTTACTATCCCTATTCCTTAGTGCCAGGAAATACTTTAATATAATAATAGGAGCTATGTTCTATAGACTCTTGGAGGGAGACACTTTAAATTAGTTCAAGAGAAATAAGAGAGATAAAGGCAAAGCAAGTGTGAGAGTTGTAGAAGCCTTCAGAATATAATCATTAGACAGGGAATGATAGTAGTGTCAAAAACGTAAAAACATCTTTACCCGGATCCCCTTATAATGTTTATTTTTGGTGCATTTTCATGAAGAAATATGTGTTGGATCATTGAATGAAGGAATATCAAGCAAGTTAAATGTCTAAGGTACTAGATATAGTCGTGCTAGAAATACAGAAGAAGAGACAAAAATAACAAAAGTCAGGCTAAAATGGAAGTTTTAGGAGAACATATGTGAATTCTGTGAGATTTCAAAGTATGTTACTAAAGGAAATACCGACTTAGCAAAATCGACTTCAAGAGCAAGAACTTCTCTTACAATTTTAAGCACAAAAAGTTGTATATAGGGATGTCTTTTTTAATTTTAAGATTTTAAGTTATATATACACATATGCACTGTGTGTATGATATAAAATAAGAAATAAGAAAAAAAATCTTTGTTCCAAATGTGTTCACAATCTTGAGCTCTAAATTCAGGCAGATCTTGGCATTTCTATGTATTACCTTTCATGTGTTTGGAATAAATAGTTCTATTATTCAAAAACTATGACCTTAGGATCAAGCAAGTGACATATACACTTTCAGTGCTATGGGTAGTTGACATGTGGGTTGCAAAGTCAACTTTTATAAATCTAATGAATTTCCCAGAAGATTTCTTGTTTCTTGATTTTCTTGAATAGTACAGGAACTCTGGCATTGTTGGATCTGCTTTCCAAGATGGTATGAAGAGGCTGGAGCTGATGAATGGATGCCAACATTGGGCATGGAATCAGAATTAGCTTCAGATCCTATAATTTCCTGTTTCCTGCCTAACGATGAAACATATAGTTACCTATCATTAATTGAGGAATTTATGGAGAAATACAGAAATATATTTAGAAATATAGAAATACATCTTTGTATATATGTACCCATGTAAAAGGCAAAACAAAATACAGACCAAAGGGGCCTCATGGTTCAAAGAAAATAGGATAAAGCATTTTGTTTTGAGGAAGAGCCTGGAGAATATTACAGCAAATTTAATGCCAAACGAATACTGTGGATAGAACCACACTGCCTAGCATGGTAACCACCCCCCATACGCACCTCTGGAGTACTGAAATGTGGCCAGTCCACACTGATTTGTTTGGGTATTTAAAATATACACTGAATTTTGAAGACAGTGAAAAATAACTTTTAATTAATCGCATATTGAAATAAAATGTGTGTTTATAATAGGATATATAAAGTTTATCATTAAAATTACATTAACCCTTTTGTTTTTATTAATGAAATGACTAAAAAATTTAAATTATTTATTGATATGCAAAGCAAAGGGCTCAGATCTACATAAATGAAACTGCTGATTTTGTTGAAAAGGTGGGAAAGTCATAAATAATCTCACAAACCATTTCTTAGAGCAGACTTATTTATACTTGACTGTCATGATACAGAAAGCTTGTTTATTCTTACACACTAAAGATGTCATTAAGATTTTAAGCACTTATACCTGATTTGTAAAATAAATTAGGATCAGTTTATGTGAAATTATTTTAGTTGTATAAACAGAACTTAAGATACAACAGATCTACAAACTGATTAGCATAGAATTTCAGATCTTAGGGATTTTTGTGAAGTTACATCATTTCTGTGCATGTACACTTATGGGCAAATCTGGCTCAGTATTCTGAATTTAAAAATTACTCCACTGAAATGTATAAAATGTCACACTAAATGGAAAAGATGGATAGAATTGATAAATTATGTCACATCAGTCCAAATTAGGAATATTTGCCAAAAAAAAAAATCACATCAGGACAAGTTTTGCTAGCAAAAGATTTTTATAATAAAACTTTTGAGAATCACAGGTTTTGCATTTTGAAACTGTGGCTAAGGAGTTGTGAAGTTGTATTATGTTAATACTATGGTTAATAATAATTACTAGAGCTAAAAATGTGTACTGTAGTCACGCCTTTTTGGCTTCTTTCTTAATTGTTGGGTCCCATGAAAGTCTCTATTAGTATTATTTGCTTTTACGATGCTATAAAACAAAGAAAGAATTTTTGCATTAGTAGCAAGAAAAGAAACCTTATGCGTTAAAATATTTAGGTACCTGAAGATTGATTTGCTTATTTTATCACTTTATCTATATCCAATAGACCTTGTTCTTCTGTCTTTAAGCATCATTGTCATAAGTAAAGATAAAAATTTGCAAAATAGTGTTATAAATTGCAATCTAAACTTAAACAGCCATAGAAATTGGCCATTTTAATGTTACCATTTTAAAATATTTGGAATTGTGGTTTTGTGTCCTATATACATAAATAAAACTTCTTTTTAATTTCCAAAAAACTATTAGTAGTTGTTTCATTGGTTAATAAAACTGAAAGATGAGATTAAATTCTCTTGCATCTTGTCTTTGGCATTTAAATAATTTAAATATATGCTTTTCCGTGTATTCCTTTTCTTTAGTCTCCATTTAGGCCTGCCCAATTTTTGTCTAAACTATCCATTCAGTCTCTTTTCACCCATCGTTTCTCTATTTTTCCTACATAGTCCTGCTCAAGGCCACCTGTCCACACTGCTTTTCTCTCTTACTGGCCTCTCATTTTGTCCTAGAGCTTTTATTAGGTACCTCAGATCAGTCTTATCATTAAGTTCTCGATTTTGAAATGGTAATCTGTCTTTCAGAATTTATGAAACTTACACAAAGTCAGGAATCTGTTGCCATTTGGAATTGCAATTATAATTGGATTCTGAAGAAATATTGTCTGAATTTCGTATTTTCTTAATGTTATCTTATTTCAGGGGAATGACCATCAATAAATTAAATCATTAAATCATTTCTTATGTCTTCCAAAGAATGCTCTAGATAATCCCAGCCTGTAAAAATTTATATAACTTTGCTACATGTTTTAAAGTTATAAAGGCTTCACAGATTTTTCTTTGTTTTTGTTTGCTTTTTCCTATCAGCGCTGCTCGGTTAGCATGCAATTTGGATGCCTTTTACTTCTCTTTCTGCTCTGGTTTATCTCCACAGACTCTCCAGTACATGTGGAATGTTGAATAGAAGTAGAGTCAGTAATTTTAACTTAGGGGAAAAAGCGTTCAGCCTTTCAGTACTAAGTATGATGTCAGCTGTGGATTTGCTGTAGATGACCTTTATCAGCCGAGGAAGTTCCATTCTATTCTTGCTTTGCTGTGAGTTTTTATCAAAATGGATCCTAGTGGATTTTCTCTAAGAGATTTTCTGTACTTAGTGAAATAATTGTTTTTCTTTTCTTCCAAATTTCTTAATATGGTAAATCACATTTTTTTTTTTTTTGTGGGTACCGGGGGTCGACCTCAGGACCTCGCGCGCCAGCAGGCGCCCGTGCCGCTGAGCGATATCACCGGCCCTTTTTTCCTATGTGGGTTCCGGGAGTTGAACTCGGGCCCTTACGCTTGCCAGGCAGGCACTTACGCTGCTGAGCCATCTCACCAGCCCCACATTGTTTTTTAATGTTAAACCAGCCTTGCATTCCTAAAATAAACCCCATATGGCAATGATGTGTATTCCTGCTTATGTAATAATAGATTTTCTAAATTTAAAATACAACATTTATGTTTGTGAGACATATCAGTTTGCAGTATACTTTTTTGGATAGTGGTTATTAGGTTTTCTGTCAAGAGAAGGCCAACTTCATAGAATGAATTGTCAGGTACTCACTTCTCTAAAATATTTCAGAAGCGTTTGTGTGGAATTAACATTATTCTCCCTTAACTGTTTCATAGAAATCACCTGTGAAGCCATCTGACCTCAGCATTGTCTTTGTGCAAAGATTCTTAACAATTCAGATTTAGCAGATATTGTGCTATTTGGTTCAGGCATTTCTTCTTGTGTGAGTTTTGTAGTTTGTGTCTTTAAAAGACTTTTTCTATTCATGTAAACATAAACTTTATCTGTATCATTTTTCATAATACTTCTTACTATGTCTTTAATTTTTCTAATGTCTCTAGTAATTTCACTGCTCTCATTCTACATGCATTCTATGATAATTTGAGTAATTTTATCCATAGGTTCTTGTTGGTTTGAAGAAAGAGTTGACAATTTTGTTGATTTTTTTCAAATAACCAAATTTTTGTTTCATTGTTTTTCCTGTAGTTTTCCTCTTTATATAAATAATTTCTACTCTTCTCCATATTACTTCCTTACTTCTGCATAGTTTGGATTTCATCTCTTCTTATTTTTCTAGTGTTAATGTCATTAATTTCACATTTCTTCTTTCATAAAATGATCAAGTACTATACATTTTTCATTAAGTATGGCTTTTTCAACATCAGCATAGTTGGTATGTGTATTTTAGTATCATTGTAGCCAGAGAAATAACTTTGTGTGCTTCAAAGCCTTTTAAATTTATTGTGACTTGATTTGTGACCCAAAGTATGTTCTATATTGGTAAATCTTTGGCAGACACTTCAGAAAAATGTGTTCCAGTCTCTAGAAGAAAAAGAGTGTTTTATAACATCAAACAGAACAAGTTGGTTGACTGTGTTTTTTAAATCTATATTTTGTTGATTTTTCTGCACATCTTTTGTATAAATTATTGTCAAGGATATTGAACTCTTTTACTCTTATTGTAAATTTCTTTTTGTGAGTTAGTTTCTGTTCCAAGTATTTTGAAGCTTTGTTATTAGGTTCATTCAAGAGTGCTACACCTTCCTGATGAATCAACCCCTCTATCATTCTTTAAAAAAGAACTTTTTGTCCCTGGTAACTACTTGATATGAAAAAATTTATCTGATATTGATATCACAATTTCTGATTTTCTTGATTAGCACTGACATGACATTTACAATCTTTTCCTTTTAATTTTTTTTTGTATTTTTCTGTTAAAAGTGTGTTATTTATAGTCAGCATTTTGCATTTTTACCCAATCTGATAGTCTGTGCAATTTAGATTAGGGTCATTTAGATTATTTACTTTTGGATTCTTTTTTTTTTTTTTTTTTGGTGCCGATATTTGAACTCAGGAAGTTCATTTACTTTAAAAGTAATTATTTATATTTTTTGATTTAAATGTGTTATATATGTTCTAGTAATCCCATCTGTGCTTCATTCCTCCTTTTGATTTTATTTATTTATTTATTTATTTATTTATTTATTTATTTTTGTGGGTACCGGGGGTCGACCTCAGGACCTCGCGTGCTAGCAGGCACCAGTGCCGCTGAGCGATATCACCGGCCCTTTTTTCGTATGTGGGTTCCGGGAGTCGAACTCCGGCCCTCGCGCTTGCCAGGCAGGCGCGTACGCTGCTGAGCCATCTCACCGACCCCTCCTTTTGATTTTAAACCTATTATAGATTCACTTTTTATGATCTAATTTACCCATCTTTTTAGTTATATATCTATAGCTCTGCTATTCTATTATAGTATCGTAACCATTTCTTTGAATATAGATACAAGTCAAGAGTGCCTGATCTCAGTTCTTCCACTCCACATTTTACTGGAGTTCCTAGATACACAATAAGGCATGAAGTAAAATAAAAGGATCTCAAAAAAGAAACAAAATTGTAAATACCAAAAAGAATCAGCAGATAATTTATTTGAATCAGCATTGCAGGATTTAAGCCACTATTCACTAATGCTTCTTGAAAACTACTATTTTATATTATATATTTAAATTGAAGGCATAAGCATTTATGGTAGAAGCATTCAACACTGAGGGCTTATTGTTTCTAATAGGTTTTCCATTCTTGTTCAATTCTGGTTTTAATCTGTGAATTTTATTTCCCCTACATTTAATTAGACCATAAGAATTAACTCTAGTTCATTTTTTTGGAAAATACAAAACAAAATGTCTTCTTAACACTTCACCTCAGTATACCTTTCATCTCACCAATGAATCTTGTCATAGATTAATTTGAATAGTGGCAAAGTAATTTATCCAGTGATTTCAGTTGTTTGCAATGAGAGGATTTGTCCATTTTCATCTGCCATATTGCCAGGAATGTTTAACCCAGACAGTTTTTACAGATGTATAATTTAGTTGGTACAATTCCTACAGTGATGCAGTGAGGATGACAAGAAAGATTTCAGTAAATCCATCTCAGAAGTGAATATTAATATTAATGAGGTAAATAACTTACTGTCTGTTAGCTTATATAAGAAAGGAGGTAAGCTAAATCTTATTTCTGCCTCTTTGTCTAGTACTATTACATGAGAGACCTTGAACTAAAAACAAAATTCAACTATGATCTGAATGCACAGCACAATGTGAGTCTGGAAATAATGGTAGCTTTGCCTTATTGTTATTGTGTAACGAATAACAATGGCTGAAGAAGGAGGGGTCCACCAAAGACAATTCAGGAGACTCAAGAATAAGGAAAGGGGCTGGAGATAAAGCTCAGTGGCACAAGCGCCTGCCTGGCACATGCAAGGTCCTGAGTTCGATTCCTGGTAACAAAAAAAAAAAAAAAGAATAAGGAAAGTAAGTGGTACTTGGGAATAGGGAACTGATTCTGCACTCCGTGGTTTCTTTTAGTAATTTATAAAACAGCAACGTCAACTTATTGCTACAAATTTTTGAATTATAGAGAATTATCGAGTATAGTCAAGAAAAGTTATCACATTTGGAACAACAAACCAATATTAAGATAGATGTCTTTGTTTTTGTGATCTATGTTTCTGCTTGTTTAATATAACCATAGGGTTTGAATTTATTCCCATAAATTTTTATAGTGTTGGGTTTTTCACTATCTTTCCTGCTTGTTGAGCCTTTTCAGACTCTTGGCTCTGTCAACTGTCATGTTAACTTACCCTTCTAGTCTGGGGTCACCTGAAAATATGATAAGCCTGCCTTCTTTATCACTACCCACCGGGTAGATAAAAATGTTTCACAGGAAAGGCCAAATACAGGTTCTACTTTTTTTTTTTTTTTTTTTTTTAAATCAGGGACAAAGACTTGAGCAAGTAACCACTAATACATGGTAAAATTATGTTAAAAACATTCCGTTCTTCTATCAATGCCCATGTTCCCTTGAGTTAACAATCTCAGTATTAAGCATTCATAATCATATGTCTATGTCCAGGGTGGAATAAGGATAAAAAATGAAATGAAAGTCAAATTTATTTATTTTGCAGATTTTAAGGCAAAAATGATGATTTTGCATTTTGGTGTATCCATTTGACCATGTTAAGATAGAAAAAAAGATGTTAAAAATTGACATACGTGGTATATATTAATTGGTTTCAGTGCAGTAAAACTACCTCCTTCCCAGTTGGCTGGTGCTCTGATAGTGTAGTTCTGAGTTCTAATTTATCATCTAATCTTTTAAATTGTCTTTTTAGCCTGGCCCAGCCTGCACCCATTTCTGCCTGCTTAAACTTTCAATATACCATCATGTGAGCCCATGGTTGGTGGGATGCACTGCACGAATGATGTTATTCAAGATTCATTTCACTAAAAATTTCTGTTTGTTATATCAGGCATAAGAGAAAGCTAATAACTTAGGAAAAATGCAGATGGCTGAAACAGCTTAATATGGATTTGTAAGGGGAAATATTTGTTTTCCTACAAAGGGCCAGGACTGAAGAGGATTTTCCTTAGTGTCTTCTTAGGCTAGCACTACTTTTCATATTTTCTTTATTTTTGTCTTTCCTTGTTGTGATTATTGAAGACCATGTGACATCTCCCCCTGGATGAAGGTGACTGTCATGTCTTTAAAATGAGGCTATCAAAATGAGCCTCTAAGTTACATTTTGCCAAAAATCTCAGGACAGTTGTAGGGGTAAAGTGGCTGCTTTGCTTTAGAGGTATGTTTTTTCAATTTGATCTGTTTTATTGAAATATTGCAGTTCCTTTCATCACTCTTCATTTATTTTATGTATCATCTTTAATTATCAGAATGGAGAGTGTCACAGTTCATGACTGGGGCACGGCACAAAGGATGAGAGGTTGCTTGGAGTCAGTGTCCTATTCACAGTCCAATAATGCTGAGAGAGACAACCCTTAACTGAGACCCTGCAGTGTAGGAAGTCTCATAAAGATAGCCCCCAAATGAAGCTTCTGTATCCTTTTATTGATAGAACCAGGAAGCAAGGATAAAGGACAAAGAAGGACACCCATGCAGGAATTTATGTAGGGGACAGGGGAAGAACAAGGGAAAGACAGGGTGTTCTGTTACCTGATTGACCTTCGGGCCAAATTAAGTGATAAAGTATGGGGAGGAGAGGGGCAGAGCATTCATTTCTCAAGGCAGTGTGTTTTGATCCTACTTGGATAAAAGCTTGTAGGTTTTTATCTCTAACCATGCATTCTGGGAGATTTGGGGCTTGTGGCTCCAAAAGCCCCTTATCTCTGCATATTCGTCTCATACATACCTCTGGGCAATGCCCGCACAGGAGAGAATTCTGATGTTAAAGTATAAAACCAGGGCCTAATTAACTACTGAGTCTAGGTTGACCATAAAAAGATTAATATCTTTCTTGTGTTTTGTTTCTATTATGATTGTTAAACCCCTTTTCTAAATGTTTATATTTATTTTCTCAATTATTCTGTTCACCTCAATACAAGATTCTCCTTTTCAGCCCTAAACAATCAATATTTGCAGATTTTACTTTTGGTTCCAAATTCTACTGGGAATTCATTTAAAAAAGAGCCAGTCTATTCCTTTGAACCTGTAGTTTGCTTTCTAATATGGAAAGCTGCACAAATTAGTGTCATCGTTGTTCAGGATCCATGCTACTCTTCTCTGCATTGCTCCAAGTTTAGTATCTGTGCTGTTGAAGCAGGAACTTAACCTGCATCTTTATATTATATGACCGTTTAGTATTAATAAATTGTGTCTGAAAGAATGCACATACATTTTAAGGCATAAGTCTTTATACTTAGTGTTCATTACTTAGTTATGTGAATCTCTGACAATATTATTACATTTAGAATTTATGGTATTAAATTCATTAATTTCAAAACATTTGTTGTTATATTTGTTCTTGTTTTTCATTTCTAGACAAAAGGAAATATGTCAAATAGGCATGGGCATGTTCCTTTATAAATAAAGTAAAAGGTAACAGATATAGTAAAGGAAATCAACTTTATAATCTTTATTTTTTAAATACTTTTCAAACTCTAAATTACCACCCTCCCTTGTTTGAGCTAGAAGTATTTCTGATATACACACATATGCACAAACGTAGACATACACAGAGAGACATATAAGAAGAGAGGCAATATAGAGATGAGCAATCCTCTCTCGTTCATCAAAATAGAAATCTCTTATCAAAATTACACTCGTGGCCATTTGTATCTTTTTCTTCCTTTTTAAAATATTGATAATAGATTCAGAGCTTAAAACAACCTAAATAATTCTGTCTTAAAACAGAAATATTTTTGGCAGGCATCAGGACAGTGTCAACTTAACTCCTTCACACAAGAATCTTTTCACAATTTAACTTGACCTTGAATGTGATTGCTTTTCTAGCTGCAAGTGCTGCTCTTAAATATATAATGCCTACCAGGTTGTCAGATGGGTGGCAGATCTGAAATGTGCAAAATTAGAATGAGACTTACAGTCAGGTGCACGGAGTTAGCAAAGGCCAGATCTGGTCCTGTTGTAAGACAGTGTTAACTGGAAAGGACTGGTAGCCAGAAAAATGTCCCCCAGCTTGCACTCAGCTACAACTATATTCAGCTGGTTAATGCAGGCTCCACTTTTTTGCTTGAGGTGAAATTCATATGAACTATAAATGCTTGATCAGGAATATTTCCCTGGCTTTGCCTGGCAGGGGAGAGAAAAGGCCTTGGCTAGAAGCATTCTGCTGATCAATTGTTGCTAGTCTTGAGCTCAAAAATGAGGAGAGAAACAGAGCATCATTATGTGCATGGAGAATTTAGGCTTTTTGATATTTGTTTATTTTCAAAGACCTGCCAGTTGTGTTGGTTTATTGTCCATTCATTTGATTCCAAAGGTAGGAAAAATTTCCCATATGTTAGTAAGAATGTCCTTTTTCTGTTTTCCATTCAAAAAGCACTAGTGATGTCTTAAATAATGTTGAAATTGGTGTGATTATTTGCAACACCAGGATCCCAGGGATTAATAGTTTCTTAATGTAATATGTAACATGAATTAGAAGGAAACCATGTCATAAAAATTCAAGATAGACTTGTGAGAGAGCTGGGGACCTGGATCCAGGTGAGTGGTTCTACAGAGAAATAGGTAGTTTCCCAGAGCTAGAACCAGTAGTGAAACTGATTGCAGAAACTTGGAAAGATTGTAGTATTAGAAAGGTGAAGAATTTTCTTGAAAGTCATGTACCAAGATATCACCAAGTGTTAGTTTATCCTTTTCTTGATAAAATGGGAGTAAGACATCAAGGAAGCCAGCTCAAACAAAGAAAAAGAATGGATTAGATTAAATATGATGAACAAGAGGATAGGTGGCTTGGAATGCACCAATTCCTCCAACAGGTTCTTATGGAGCCACTCTTTTTTTGTTCTAGGCAGCATACAAAGAGCTAGGGAGACTGCAGTATGTAGAACTGGACACAACTGTTAGAATCTACAGTCCAGTGAAAAATAATTATATTCACAAATACAAAATTAGAGCTATGCTAGTGCTAAAAAGAAGAGTGGGGTTGTAATATATTAAAATAGGGAGAACATGGGCTGGGAATGTAACTCTGACAGAGCACCGACCTGATATGTGCAAAGCCCTGAGTTTGATCTCTGGCACTGTGAAAGAAAGAAAGAAAGAAAGAAAGAAAGAAAGAAAGAAAGAAAGAAAGAAAGAAAGAAAGAAAGAAAGAAAGAAAGAAAGAAAGAAAGAAAGAAAGAAAAGAAAAGAAGGAAGGGAGAAAGGAAGAAAGAAAAAGAGAAAGAAAGAAAGAGAAAGAAAGGGAGAAAGAAAGAGACTGCACTTAAGATATACAGGGAATGGTTCCTTGAAGAGTGAATTTTGAGTGAGATGGAGAAAAATATAAGAGGGTATAGGAAAAAAGAGAGAGAGAGACTGAGGAGAGAAATTGCCTACCAAAGACTGACCCTATAGTGGGAGGGAGTTTATCAGTTCTGAAAGACTGAAAATATCCAATGACTAGAGCTAAAGAATGATAGTAAGTATAAGAGGAGATGACGGGGCCGGTGAGATGGCTCGGCAGCATAAGCACCTGCCTGGCAAGCGCGAGGGCCTGAGTTCAACTCCCGGAACCCACATACAAAAAAAAGGGCTGGTGATATCGCTCAGCGGCATGGGTGCCTGCTGGCACGTGAGGTCCTGAGGTCGACCCCTGGTACCCACAAAAAAAAAAAAAAAAAAAAAGGGAGGAGATGAGGACTCAGAGACCGACTGCTCAGGGTCTTGCAAGGCGTGTAACAAAAGCTTGTCTGCATCCTAAGAGAAGTGCAGGCTGAACCTTAAGGGGGACTGGGTGTCAGTAACAGCAGGCACAGGCCTGCTGGTAAGGTGGCTTTTTCGGGGAGTGACGAGGAGTGATGATGGGTCGATCCAGAGTGCTATCGGAAGAAACCAGAAGATGAGAAAATATGAGACACTTTGGGGAGAAAAATTCAACATGCAAAGAGATGCAACTCAATCACATAATTCCACTAACACCACCACTAAATAGCAATATTTTTCAGGACTTGTGCATACCTAGCACCAGTACATCTTGAAAAAAAATGTAGAAGAATGGCTCTTATTGTGAGAAGAATAAATCTTCACGTGAAACCTGCAGATACAAGGAGGTCACTGAGAAAGACCTAGGCAAGAGAAAAGTGTTTGGGCAGAGGAGGTGCCAAAGCTTTGACAGAAAATCATGTCACTACTTTTCTTGATGTTTCTTTTCCTGGAGTGCCTATAAATAATGCTACTACCCCAGTATCACGTGACTTTGTAAATGGAAATGTCTGATGAAAAGAGATAGAAAATGGTGGTGAATGATATAGAAGATGGTAACGTTCTAGACCCCTTCTACTCAGTTTGTTTGGTTTTATCAGGAGAGTTATTAGAAATGTGGAATCTTGGGCCCAAATTGAAGTTTCCTATGCTCAAATCTTTATGTTAACACACCTCCCTGGGATTTGCCTGTGTACTTTATGTTTGGAAATATTTGTCAAACCTTGACTAAAAAGTCAAAGGACCATTTCAGAAATGGGTAAGGAACACAGTGCCTATGTACATGATTTGACAAAATGTAATTCATTTGCTGCTCAGACTTCTCTAATATGCATATTCATAAAGTATGTGGAGTGTACTTTTAAATATGTAGATATCGTAAGCACTGTTTAGTCCTTTGTTTAATGCTATTTAAAATTGAAATAAAAGTAAAGAAAGGGGCCGGTGAGATGGCTCAGCGGAGTAAGCGCCTGCCTTGCAAGCGCGAGGGCCCGAGTTCGACTCCCGGAACCCACATACAAAAAAGGGGCCGGTGATATCACTCAGCAGCACGGGTGCCTGTTGGCGCGCGAGGTCCTGAGATTGACCCCCCGGTACCCACAAAAAAAAAAAAAGTAAAGAGAGCCCAACTTTTAAAGTGACAATAGATGAAAGTAAAATTGATAGCAATGACAAATGAGGGAAAAAATATGTCAGATCTCAAACTTAATAAAAAGAAACCTCCATCCAAAAAGCTGAGAGAGAATGTGCTGCTAACCGTAATCTGAACACAGGAGATCAAAGGCTTTTTTCCAAGTTCTGTGTCTCTGGAGGTTCTTAGAATGTTTTTCCTTTTCCTTCAAAAATAAACGGCCTACTGACTGATTTATTTACTGCTGAATAACAAACCACACTGAAATTTAATGGCTTAAAATAGCAATTTATCGTTTCTCTCCTGGTTTTGAAAGTTGAATGGATTCCTTTGGGTAATTCTACCCTCTGGTCTTTTTAGTCAAGTGGGACCTGGGTCAGGCATTAGAGGACTAGACTGGAACCTATCTGAGGTGGCTTAGGGAGGGCATGGTAGCTGCTTTTTCTTGTCACCTGTGTGTCACCTGTGTGTTGAATGAAATGACTCCACGGTGTTTCTCCATGTCTGTGTCTTGTAGTTGCACAGAGGGAGGAAAAGAGGGGAAAAGGATTGAGAAAGGGTGTGAAGAAGGGACTGCATGGTGTAGGGAAGAGGAGTGGAGATGAAGAAAGTGGCAGGAGAAAGAGGAGGGAGAGAGGATAGAAGGAAAAGGCAATATTCGCAAAGAACACCGGGCAAACTTAAGCAGAATTTCCACAGGTAGAACAGAATACATAATCAGTTCAAATTAGAAGCTGTTTTCACCCCTCCCTAAATATAGATTTCATTTGCATCGTCATCTCATCTGCTAAATGTCACTTTTAAAATGTGAATTTTTAAATGTCAACCAACAAGGAAGTTTCACTACTGAGCCTCTCCTGTTATTCTGACTTTACCAGTCTATTATTAAGGACATTTTAGCAGTTGATTACTGATATTCCTAATTAAGCCTTGGTATGTGTAAATTAACTGAAGAACACGTAACTTTTTAAAAAATGTATGGAATTTGCTCGTTGGTTTAGTTGCATATCCCTTTTCAGAACAGAGTACTTTTAAAAGATTTGCACAAAAATGTAATTGCAATATAGTTGCCAAAACTTTCTCTGAGCCAGAAATTTCATCCTCCTGTAGACCCTGCTCATGAGTTCGGAGAAATTCTGCTTCAGATGGAAAAATGAAAAAAAAACCTAAAACAATTGGAAAGCTTCTAACGTCTTTCTAACTAGGCAATCTTGTAATCCCAGTGTCCCTTCTGCTTTTTGACTCAAGAAAACCATAGTAGGCTTTCTCTTCAACTTGAGCCCCTTAGATGCTTTCTAAAAGGAACGCAATCAATTGCTATCTTCATTGTCACATCAAGTTATCTACTCTGTGAAAAATATGACTCTAATTAATGTCGTATCATATGTACATTAATCTGGCCCTCAATCCCTAATGAGACACAAACTCACCGCAAAATCTTTCTTAAGAAATAATAAACTGACTGACTCTGCAGGATACTATCGCCTAATTAATCAAATGGCAACAATTTTGAAATCCCTGTGCTGTGATTTTGTCGTTAAAAAACAAAACAAAACAAAAAAAAACTATTTTGCACATTTGCAAAGGGACACAAGGGAAGATCTAAAGTTAGCAGTTAGCAACCTTTAATGAAACAAACAAGAGATTAGATGAATCAATACTGCCAGAAAAAAATTTCCCCAAACAGTCCAGGCAATCTGGAAGTGCAAGAAAGTAAATCTGTTTTGGAGAAAATGTTCTGTTTATAGTGACATCTAGTGGTAATCGTTTTCACGCTCGCCCTTTCCTAAATGAATTCCCCAGGAAGATATCAAATACAGAAAAGCCATTTTTTATTATTTTTTTAATCAATACAAGCATGTAACTGATATAATATGTAATTGGAGCAACAGGAATAAGCATTTAATAAAACTACATGAATTAGTATCAAGTGGGTATTTGAAGAACCTGTGTTTGAAAGTGATGTGGGAGAATAGATTGCGGTTGTTTTGATGGCAGGGATAATGTCTCTCCTCACACATAAATATAGTATGATGTTGAAACATGTGACTATGGATTTTTTCATTTTTTTTCAAATTAATGAAATGAACCAATCATAAGAATCATGGGAGAGATATCTGAAAAATGAATTCATTCACGACAGATTTATCTTAAAGTAAGATAACTGAAATAACGACATTCTTAAAGGTCTATCTTGCTGAATACTCACAATCTCTGTTATTTTTGTGGTTTCACTGGAAAAGCTGGACTCACTGTGCTAAAAATACATGTGTCCCTGTATTGGGGGGCATAATGATTATCCTAACATTTAGTGTTCACTTTTTGTTTAAAAAAAAGTTTTTTAAATGGTGGTATTTAAAAGAGTAAATTTTTGGAATAAATAAATTTGAAGTTTTTGAAATAATAAACAATTTTTGAAAGTTTTAGGCTTGCTACAATCACGGGGGTTATAAAATTGCTAAATACTTCTCAGAGCTGCTTCAGAAAAGAAGAAATTTTGATAAGCAAGCACCTGTTTTGGAGGAAGGTTTTGCTTTGCACTAGTTTTGACACTTGTCCTAGGAGTATCCACAGAAAAAATTTTTTTTTTTTTTATGTGGGTACCGGGAGTCGACTTCAGGACCTGGCACTTGCCAGGCAGGCTCTTATGCCACTGAGCTATCTCACCGGCCCCCACAGAAATATCTTATCTCATTGTTCCTCTTACATTTTTTGGATCACTTTAGGATGTATATCACTCATTATGGATAAATGCCTTCACTCAACATTTTATTCAACTCATATTTGTGGACATCCATGTGCCAGACACTATGAATGAGTTGGAAGCAGTTACAAAATCTTGACTCTTGAAAATCCACATCTTACTTTTTAATCAAAAAGTAATCTTCGCTAATGTCACACAATTTCTGTCTCCATCACAATCCCTGGAATTGTTTTACACTTGGCCTCAATGTTCTATGGCATTTGGCATAAAGTTTCAGAATGTCCTAGAAGTGTATGTCTGTTAACTGTGGCCCCTGCACCTCAAAGTATATAAAAACTGCTTTGATGTTTGAGACCATCTCCTCTCTTCATAGGAACAGTTTCCTCCAACCTGACACAGTATGCACTATTTTAAGAGCTTGTCATTCTACTTTGAACAAAGTGAAGCCATTTTGCCTGTAATTGTCATGGTGAATATTTTGAAAGCCCAAATATGATAATAATACATCCAAGATCAACTCGGAGCATTTGGAAAACACCTTCTCTCTAGACTATATGATAAAATTAAATAACTTGACTTTTTTCAGACAGTATAATTTATCACTGAGGTATGAGTTAGTCAAACACTGGCATGATTTAAATATGACTTCTTGCCCACAGAAGGGAATTATGGTAAACAGATTCATTGAATTTCTAGCCTAAAAAAATTGTCTGGGTCTTCTAGGCATTGCCACAGGCAGATTTCAGCAGCCTTCTAAATATATGAATTGAAAATGCTTCATACATGTACCTAAGGATAGGAGGGAAAATGACTTTTTAACATTCATCCATGGGCTTGAATTTGACTGACTTGCAAAATCTTCCTAAAGGAATGATATTAAAATTCAGTAAAAATATTCACTGATGCAACATGTCAAACACTTGGTGTACATCTGCAGCCTCAAGAATATGTGTAGTACCCTTCCATTACCTTTAGTTTCACTGTATGCTGAAAAATGGAGCCTTGCCTTGGGAAAGTGTCACCTTTTCCTGTCTAAAATAAAATCAGTGAGATTTTCTTAGTTTGACAGTGGCCAGAGTCCTTGCAGTATTTTGCACAAGATGTTTTGATGGTAGTGTATAGTTAATAGTACCTAGCAGTGTGTCATGTATATATTGAAATTTATCAGCTATAATTTTAAATATATAATGGGATATTTATCTTAACTATCATGCCACCTAATGTGTCACATATGCCTGCACTAACGATTGTAATAAATATCACAAATGTCTTTTATTGCTTTACTCAGAGAATAATCAGCCACCTGTAACTCGCCCATCTCTCTTCTTTCTAGCTGTATTACCTTGCTTTTATTTCACTTAGCTGGATGGCTGAAGATGCATAAGTGCAATCTAAACTTCAGTCAGGTGATATTCATCTTTCCAGGGCTGACCCAACTTTCAAAATCAGAATGAGCTCTGACTACCTCATCAAGGATTCTCTGATTATTCTAGCCTCGTGGCTTTCAATTCAGCTTACATACTGGAATCACAGGGAGGCTTTAAGTATATATTTATGTATAAATATTTAATAACTCATATTATTTAATATATAAATTAGTCACTTATATTTAATTATAATTAAATTGAATATATTTAAATTTATATTGGATATTGTATATTATATGTTTATAATACATACATTCAAGCCCCCATATTCAATTTAATTGTGCAGGGGTGAAACTGGCATAGATGTAGTTTTTCTGAAGGTCACTGCTGCTTCTAATTGTATAGCCATGGATGAGAAACACAGCACCTCATTTCTACCCCACAATACTCTTATTTCAAGTGGGGAAAAAAGGGGACATGAATGATATCAGCCAGTGAGACACAATCTAAATGATAGAAAACATGTGTACTGAAAAATAAACTTCCCTTTTTTTCCTTAATTTTCTGCCATTCAGCTGGCTTCCCCAGAAATAGCTACTAGGACCAGTGCCTTATATCTCTTCACACAGATAATGTATTCAGGTGTGATTATTTTCTCAGTAATTCCTCTTTTTGCTCTTCTTCCCTCTTACCATATACTTTCATATGTACGGAACTTTTTAGGAAAATATTTGATGAAACATATTAACTCCTTTCTATACCCAAACAGCTAATTTTCTTTCTTTCTTTTTTAAAGAAAAATTAAATGTTATTCTCTAAAGAGAACATAATCCAGGTAACCAGTCCTGTTACAATATCACTAGCAATGTCAGGTTTGTTAACACTATTTCACAAGTCACAATATACATGGAATAGATACTTGGAGTGGAAGTGACAGATACAAGATTGTGTGCATGCCTCGTTTTTATAACACCAGATTGATATAGGAGAAATGTAACTCCCAACTTGATAGATGTCGGACGTGCCGAGTTCATGTCCCCAGAAATTGGAGAATGAATTCCAAGGGACAATAGAGGTTAAGGGTAGGAAAGTTTTATTGAGAAATAGCTCCTGAGAGACAGGAGAGGTCTGTAAAGGGGGTTACCACCGGGCCCTTTTTCAGGGGTAATTTATACAACAAAGTCACAATGTGAATACAACATGGGTCAAACTATTGTCACCCTAAAGATACAAGTATAGCTGCTTAGCTAATATTGATCCAGTAGGGAAGGGGGTCATGTAGCAAGGGTATGTGGAAAGAAGAAAGTCATTTTTGAGAAGGGATGGGTCCAGATGCTTTGGTTACCCATCTGGGCGACTGATGCCTATCTGGACCAGGTGGTGCTAATTACAGTGTAATTCCAAGTTACTTCTCATTCCTTAGGGAGGCATGTGGGCCGAGCCATTGCATCTCCATCTTGAGGCCTGGCCTTCCTCAGATGCACCTCCAGGAACAATTCTGATAGCTTTATTTTTCACGAACTTCCTTGAGAACACAGTCCCTCTCACAGTATATTGTTTTCTGTCCAACTTAGCTGCCTATAATAAGATCATGCACCAGAGAAACTCCCACCAGCAAAAAAATAAAAAAAAAAAATAAATAAAAATGCCTTATTTCTCTCTCTTTCAACAGAGCCTGTCAGCAGCCTTTTAATACTAACTATTCACAGGATTAGTGTTGGGGGTCCTCAGTGTGGTCCTAGATGTCCATCCATTCTCAGGATGAAGTTGCCCTTATTTTAATGTTTAAAATTCATTTATATTTTATCATTTGTGTATAATGTGTTCATATCTATGCTTCACCCAATTTTGGCTGGTTTTAACCCACTGATTTCAAGGTTTACTTTTTATGTCCACACATCATTCTTTTGTCTTGAGTTGCATATGGTAGGGTTTCTCCTTCCCCACCATATCCACAGAATTGTCTTTATTTTTCTTAAAAGTCTTTATTTATTTTTAATAGCTTGAATTTCAGATTAATAGAGAGGATGGCTGTACCATATAAAAACATTACCTATCATAAATATTTCTTGTATTTTTGTTTCACTTTTACAGTTAAATATTTGATGAATTTGAAATTTTCCCTAAATTTATTAGTGTTTAGAAACACTTTTGCATTTTGATATTTTGTTTAAATACTGTCTTCTGAATTGGATTTAGGTGGCAATACAAAGATCAATACAACATAATAAATAAAATGTGTTTAAAATAAAATAAAAGACTGAAGAAAAGAATATAGGAAGGTAAAGGAGATATACATATAAATTCACAAATTGTATGTAATGAAG
Organism: Erethizon dorsatum; assembly: GCA_028451465.1. Lineage (NCBI taxonomy): Eukaryota > Metazoa > Chordata > Mammalia > Rodentia > Erethizontidae > Erethizon > Erethizon dorsatum. Next base: position 19,010,659 of record CM051836.1, read on the forward strand.
CTAAAGATTCCATCTAAAGATGAACCACAAATTTAATCACAAAATGTTAGAGAGTGTGAGAAGGAAATATAACCAGTTATTAAATTCCATTAGATACCATTAAAATTAATTCCTCTAGCATACATGTAAATAAATCCACAGCCCTAGTTTACCAGTGAAATAAAAATACTTCCTAACACTGAAAAATTCTCTTCATTTGCCCACATAGAAAACTAATCTCTTGATTTCCAGTTTTCTTTTTTTTTTTTTTAATTATCTTGGGCAAGGATTTTCTTTTTTTTTGTATCTCAAGGAAAAAATAAGAATCTATCCTTTAGATGTTCTTAAAAAAATGTAGTTTCTTTCAACAGAGGTTTTAAAAGTATTGAGTAGATGAAAATTTCAAAAAGTTTCTTGAAAATACTTCTATTTACATTTGTAAATTAAATGCATTGGCATAGTAGATAATACTTAAACCCTTCCTCTCCTCCTTGCTTGCCTCTTATTATTTGGCTCTTTCTCTGGCTTTTTCTTGGATTCCTATTATGTAGTGCTTCTTTCTCTAACCTCCTCTTCTCTGTAATTTGTATATTTTAAATTTTTTTTGGCATTTGCTGTGTTTTTTATTCACTTGATCACTATCTAATTTACTCATTAACTGCATTGAGTGATGTATCTACAGCTTCTTTACTCGAGCACTATAAATTTATATATTTTTTTACTTTTTCAACTTTTATTTTAAAATAATGTAAGTCTTACCAAAATGTTGCCAAAATGTGGATTTATAATTTTTAGTTTAATAAAGTTCACTTCTTCTTTTACATTTGTATTATAATTCCTCATTTCCATTATTATTTTATGCTTATTTTCCAGTGTTAGTTCTGTTCCAGTGTTTCTGTTGACTGCATGTTGTACTCATCAAGGGAACTTTAAAAATGGAAATCTAGTACCACGATGAGATACTTAACATAATTGGTCAGTGGTGCTGCTCCTTTTGTATTAGAACTTTATCCAGCAGGTCAGTTCTACTGATCAGCGTAATTTATAATGATTGTACTTCTCTTTGAGGTCAGGCTTGGGTGAGGGGAGCTTAACTAGCTGTAGTTGGTTAATATGCATTGTGGAAGGTTATAAGACGAGGCTGCCGTGCTTTCTACTGATCTTAGCGAGAGGGCAGGAACCGGACACAAGCAAAGAAAGCCCCCAGAGCGGGGCTGCTATCCACTCCCTTTCATTGTCAGTTACTCCACAAATGAAGTCATCTCGCTAGGAAATTACCTTTGAATTTGTAGCAATAAGATTTGGGAGCTGGCTTTATCCTTAAATGCCAGTTCACCATATCTGTGTAATTAGAATGAGAGGGAAGGAAAAATAGATATTCCTGGTCATGACAATGGGGAGCCTACATCTACCTTAAGTAGGGCTATTAACTTGTCTTGGGAAGGTTAATGCCTAAAGTGATGCTTCTCCAGCAAATGACAGGTAATGATCACCTTAATGCTGACCAAAAAAAAAAAAAAAAAAAAAAAATTGAGAGCCGTCTGTAAAGCAGAGATTTTGAAACTTGGGTGTGCATGAAAATCACTTAGATGGCTTGTTTAAGATTTCTGTAACCCACTTCCAAAGTTTCTGAAAAAGTACAATCTGGGTCAGGGTTATAAAATCTGAATTTCTAACAAGTGACCCCTGTCCCGTGAAGTTATTGTTGCTACGGAGACTACACCTTGTGAATCACTGATGTGAATGTGTCCCTTAGCCGTGCTGCAGTCTTTTCCATCCCTGCCCACAACCGAATGAACCCTCTTTCACAGTAGCTTACTTCTAGCCATAGCTTTCTTGTGCTTACTTACTTTTGTGCATTTTTATTTTTAATTTTATTTTGTCTTAGTCCTTAATGCTTACACTTAGGATTCTCCATTGCATTTGTAATTTCCTTAAGGTTGATTTTGAAAAGAGAACCAAAGACCATCGTATTTGTACTTTTAATAAAAACCAGACGTCCCTCTGTGGTTCCTTACTACAACTTTCAGTGTTGTTTATGTTTTCTTGATTTTATACATTGTAGAAAATATGAGTAACTCAAAAATTTAGAAGATAAAATTCACCTGTAATTCCTCAACTCTAACACAGCACCTTTTTACTTTTTTGTTTAAATTCTCCTTGATTTTTTTCCCTTAAAATATTTGATGACTTAGCATTTTATGGATTATGATTTAGGGGTTCTGATATGAACATATGCAAGTGAGGTTTTCATTTTCTGAATCAAAGGTTAAAATTTAGACTGGTATGTCTGAATATAGCTAATGTTTTGCTGAGTAAAAATGCTCTCTTAAGATGTTTCTTACATAGCAAACTTTGAAAAGCCACAGGGTTTTTAAGTATGAGGTTTAAGAAATTGACTGTTATGCTGTAAATCAAAACTAAACTCCGAATGTGAAAAAGCTACATTTTTTGAGCTAAATACCCTGTTAATATGTTTGACTATTATAATGTAAATTTCCAAAATTCCTAAAATCTGTTCCTGAAATATGTTCCTGCAAATTATGGAAGCATTAAAATCTTCACTTCTTAGGATGAAAATGTGTAAGATATATGCTTGAATAATAGTCATTGCTATCATATTTACTGGTAATAATAATGCCATACTCTTGAAATACTTCCCAGAACCACTGCTAATAAGTGATTACTGAAAGCATATAAGTAGTGTAACTATGTAGCTTGAAGTGGTAGAAAGAGCACTATTAAATGATTTTGTTTACCTTTCCCATTTGCCATCTGGCTTCCTTCATGGCATAGCAAACTCTGGAATAAACACACTATATGGAAATTAGTTGGGGCCAGACACTTGACAATAGATTAATGCATGGTCTAGGCAAAAATGCACTAATTTACTTCTTAAAATTCAGCTCAGACCATTGTGGATGCTAAATAATAACAACAATGTCAACTTGCAACTTTTATGAAGTTCTGCTCTATTATTAGAAGAACTATACTGTGTGTTTGCTTTGCCCTACATTTTTTTTAACAAAACATTAAAGAGCAGTCTTATTACTAAGATAGAGGGCCTATATTTAAGTCAGTTCATTGTTTACTTTTTCAGTAATTACTAATTAAAAGCCTCAAGTTTGCTTGGAAGTGTGTGAGGAATGGAAGTCGTGAGCTAGACAAGTTTTTCTAGAAGCTTGCAAACCAATGGAGTGAAAGCAAATGTTCACAAGCCATAAATAAAAAAAATAAACCAGTAAATTATAACTTATGACTTATGAAAAGTGCTTTGAAGGAAGAACATAGGGTGACATGTTAGGGGGGCCTAGAAAAGGACAGCTAGAGAAGGACCTTTCTGAGAGATGATATTTGAGCTTCGAGTTACAGGAGAGGAAAGTGACGGCCGCATACTCAGTAGGGCCCCAGGGGAGTAAATAAGTTTAGCACCTTGAAATGAGAATGGTCTTAGCATGTTATATTCCATTATACTTAACATGCTTCGTTGGAGTTCAGTTCTTGTATTTTTTAATTGCCATTAATAATATCTATTTAATGAATATTCGGTATACACCCTGAAAGAGGGTATGTTCTGCTGTGGTTAGTTGTTCTATAGATATCATTTGGGTGCATGTGGTTGATGATGATTTTCAGTTCTATATACTTACTGATTTCTTTTTACATTTTTCTATCAATTAATGAAAGGCGAGCATCGAAATCTCACATTGTAGTGGTGGTTTTGCCCGTTTTTTCCTTTTGGTGCTGTCTCAGTTACTTTCTCATCACTGAGACACAATATCCAATAGCCAGAATTTAAAGGAGGAAAGGTTTATTTTAGCTCATGTTTTGTAGAGGTTTCAGTCCCTAGTCAGCTGGCTCCAAGGCAGGGCAGCACAGCACGGGAGCATAGCAGAGGAGAAACAGCTCTTGGCATGGCAGCAGGAGGCAGAGTAAACTTGTAGGGAGGGGCAGGGTAGAGTTAAACCCGTCCAGGACACACGCCCAGCGACTCACCTCTGCGGAGCAGATCCTGTCTCTTAACAGCAAGTCATCAAAACCTCATCAGTGGTCTAATCTACTACTGCTTTTGGCACCCATGAACCAATCACTCCCAGAAGCCACCCCTAAGAGCACATGAGGATTTGGGGATTTGCACAAACCATAACAAGTACTCTCAGATTTTGGTTCAAGCATTTTGACATTCTGTTTTTAGATGAAAAGATATTTAGCATTATTATTTTCTTAGTGAATTCACCACTTTATCATTATGTATCTTTCATCTTTGCTCCAGTAATGTTTCTTGTTGTGGAGTCTATTCGGTATGATATTAGTATATAACTACTCCAACATTCTCTTCTTTAGTGATTAAATAGCATATAGTTTTCGCCATCCATTTATTAATCTAATTATATGCAAAATAAGGTCACTGTAGATGGATAGATGGAGATCCTTTTTTGTTTAGGTAATTATTTCTGCCTGTCTCCTAATTTACGAGTTAAATCATTTATAATTAATATAAATATTAGCATGTTTGGATTTAGGTTTGCCATTTTATTACTTTTCCCCCTCTACTTCCAATTTTCATGTTTCTTCTTTTCTGTTTGTTTCTGATTATTTAAAATTTTTGGTACTCTATGTATGTACTGAAATTTTGAAAATATTACTTTTTATAGTCTTTTTAAAAATTGTTATTTTATAGTCTTCTTAAAAATTATGCTGCATAGACTTAACTTTTTGTATTGTACTTAGAATTAATAATTTACTTCTTTAAAAAGTAAGCAAAAACTTATCACAATATATATTATTTTACTTTCTTCATTTTATGATGTAGTTTTCATGTATTACAACCACTTATATAGAATATTCTTCTGGAAGTGTCATATGTTTGCTTTCAATCATCATGCCTTTTTTAAGCTGAAAAGAATAGTCTTTAATATTTACCCAGACCTGTACCATTTTTAAGTTTTCTTACTACTGGCAAATACTTTTAGTTTAGTTTCATCTGAGAATAACTTCATTTCACTTTAATTTCTAAAGAGTGTTTTTAGTGGCTATATATTTCTGAAAAGTAGAAGCGTTCTTTTTTCGTTTTGTTTTTGGAGTCACTTCAGAAATGTTATTCCATTTCCTCTTGAATGCGTATGTGTGTTTGTGTATGTGTGTATGTGTGTGTGTGTGGTTCTGTTACTGAGGACTGAACCTGAGTATTTTGAAATAAAAATTTTGAGACAGGATCTTACACTGAGTTGCCTGAGATGGGCTGGAACTTGCAGTCTTTCTGCCTCAGTCTCCCGGAGTTCTGGGATTACAGGCCTGCGCCGCCACACCTGGCTCACCTCTCCTTGGCTTTTGACTCATATGTGAAGACCTTTGATGTTGTCCCACAAGAGCATGTGAATCTGTTCATCTTTTAAAATCTCTTTTCTCATTCTATTCCTCAGAACAACTCATTTCTCATCCATCTTTGCATTATCTACCTTCTTTGTTCTCTTATTTTCTTTTCTTATCTTACTCAGTTAATTTTTATTTTGATTTTCATATTGTCCAGTTCTAAAATATCTGATTTGTCTTTGCATATTCTTTTTATTCACTAAGACTTTCTGTTTTTGTATTCGCTACATGAATCTTTTCATTTGCCTATTAAAGCACGGTTGATTGCATCTTAAATATATTATTCTGATGAATATAATGATTCTGTCATCTTTGCTTTATTTTTTTTACTGTGTTTTCCTTTAAGCATTAAGATAAAATATGACTGGTTCCTCACATGTAATTTGGATTATATCTTGGCATTTTGTGTATTGTGTAATGAGACCTGACTTGTATTTAAATAACAAGAAAAATGCTAATTTTATTCTGTCTATTGTGTGGATACAGAATAGTCCACAAAGGCCCACGTGGTAAAGGTTTGGTCCCCAGGTTGATGCTCTTGAGAGGTATTGGAATCTCTAAGAAGAGGGGCCAGCTGGAACTCTTCAGGTCATGGGGACCAGATCATTGAGAGGATAGACGAGCCCCAGTCCCCTCTTTATTCTTTCTATCCAGCCATGAGCTGGATAGTTTTACTCTGTGCTGTAGTCCTGCCGTGATGTGCTGCTATAGGCCTAAAGCGAAGGGGTCAACTGACCACGGACTAAAACCTCCAGAACCATGGGTGAAACTAAACTTTTTCTCTTTATACGTTTATTATCTCAGGTATTTTTTTCTTTTTTTTTTTTTTTTTTGTGGGTACCGGGGGGTCGACCTCAGGACCTCGCGCGCCAGCAGGCGCCCGTGTCGCTGAGCGATATCACCGGCCCTTTTTTCGTATGTGGGTTCCGGGAGTTGAACTCGGGCCCTCGCGCTTGCCAGGCAGGCGCTTACGCCGCTGAGCCATCTCACCGGCCCTCAGGTATTTTTTTGTTTTTGTTTTTGTTTTTGTTTTACCATAACAGAAAGCTGACTGACATAATTCTTACAGAGGGCAAATGACCTATTTAGATTTCTGAAACAAGATCATATATGCTTTCTTTCAACTATGGTTTAAGTGTCAGTGGAGTTTTGTAAAGTATTTTTAGTGTTCTTCAGATTAGTCTGCGAGTGCATTTTCTAGTAGCTTTTCTAGGTCTGATTGATAGCCTGCATTACAGGTGAATTCTTAAAGCCCAGATGTGCTCTTGTAGTTAGCTCCCCACTTGTTCATCTCAGTGGTTAGCCCAGGAGCTCTGCATATAGTTATGGGATTAAGATCTCTTTCAAGTTCCTTTCTCCCCGAAATCTCCCAGACATTCCCCAGTTCTACTGAGGATTTTTCCAGGTCTTCTACTTAGCCTGTGGCTTAATTCACCTGCTTGTCTATATGTGGCACCAGTGGTCTACATTTGGAGCAAAGAATGGGGTAAACTAGCAAGAAAAAATGTGCCAGTGGTCTCTCTTGGGTTCGTAGGACCACGACTCTTCCCTGAGTTGAGAAAGGCAGGTTTCCTCCATCTAGAGTGGCAGGCACACATTAAGCCCCATTGCTGCAGCTTGAGCTAAAGAATCCCCTGGGAGCTAGAGTGTAGCAGATACGGGATAGAAAGAATAGTAGCCACGGTGGTTTTTTCCACTCTATCTTCTTTTTGAGAGTCACTTTTCCTAGGACTTCAAATTCCTGGAGCTCTTTCTGTCTTCATCCAGTGCACAGCTTCTGTGCTGCCTTTAAGTCTAGGCAAGGCAGTATGGAAGAGTGAAAAATGAGAAATTCACCCACTCGCTTAGTGGTATTTTGAATTCTAGTCACAGTGCACAGTGCACCTGCTACCATTTAGTTTTTATATAGCCCAGAGCAGTCTACAACTTACGCTGGCCTTCAGTGAGAAACACCTCTGAGCTAGAACTTCTCTATCTTGCTAAAGGGAGAATTTAAAAAGTGGCTGCTGAAGAGTGAATGCTGTTGGCTAGGGGAGGAGATGCAGCTGGAACTTACATGTAGGGCCATTATCATAAGCTGCTTGTAGATTATTCTAAAAGCAATTAGAATTCACTAAAGGATTGTAATCAGGGCATAGATATAATATTATTTACCTTATAAACAAATCACTTGTACCGTTGTATGGAAATTAAATTATGGGAAATTAACATATTTGTTGGTAGTATAAATATCAAATGTCAGCTGTATAGAGAAAAATGGTTCAAAAACAGGGGTAAAATACTTCATGAAGGAATTAAATACAGAGAAAGAGGAAAACAAAGATATAAGCCCAATGAAGACATTTTGGACTTGAATAATTGGCCCAAATAAAATGACAATTACTGGTTTAGGAAATAAGTAAAGTTTGGAGCAAGTGTACAGGGTTTTTTGTTTATTTGTTTGTTTGTTGCTTTTGCTTCTGAATGAGTCTCATTCGAAACACTTGTTAGACAACAAAGGGGAGATGTCAACCAGGTAGTTGGGTACACTCATTTCTGTTATCACACATTGTAATGGTGGTGAACTATCTTGCATAAATTTGGCATAGGTCTTTTAAAATGTGCATTAAACACTCAATTTTTTCCCACAAATACTTAAAATGGCCCAGTGATGCCATATTATTGTGCTTGAAAATTATCCAACATTTTTCTTAAAGGATTTTCAAGAATAGATTTGATGACTAGAAATCATCCCATACCAAGCCCAAAGTGTTTAAATTTTATTAAAGATGTGAAAATCGTTCTACTCTTTAACATCTTGAATAATCACATTATGATGCACTATGTTTCTCAATGTTTGAGTAACTCAATCTAGATAAACATCTTTCAGATTTTTTTTTAATATTTCGACAGCTCACAACATCTTTTTTGGCCCACACTGATGTCTCTCAGACAGTGTTGTGAATATCTGATTCCTCATCCTGTATTTTATATTCTGGTCCCTAATGAGTAACTGCACTCTTTTAATGAAAACCACTCACTGCTTCTGGGATCACTGAATCATCTGAAATTTAGAAGTGGAAGAGCTCCTGAATTGCTACTTTGCTGACAAATCATGAAATATTAGCCTTAATTAAGAAATGTGTTTTATACGTGCACACAGACACGCACGCGCACACACACACACACACACACACACACACACACAGATAGCCCATATACAGATCTAAATACTTCCACTGAAATGAGCATTATCACAGGTCCCTATGCTGGCTACATTCTGTCTATATCTCTGAGGAGGGAAGATGTAACAGGAGCTTTATTCCTCCAGAAAATAAGAGACAGAAGCAGAAAGGTATGTAATTAAAATGTTTATAACATTTCCCAAGAGGTATGAGCCACTGACATTTTCCAGAATGCAAGCCAGGAAACGCTTAGGATTATACAGACGTACTTTGCAATCTACAATTGCCATGCATTGAAAACATAGCTTAGAGTGTTTTTCAGCTATGGATTAGATTGGCTAACCTTTCTTTAGAATTTAGAAATTCAAAGTTGGGCCCGATGAGAATTAATGGTTAGTTGAACAGCTATACTCTTCTCAAATAAAGTAAGAAGCCATTGCTTCTGTTTCATAGACCATATTCTTCTAAAAATGTTCCCCTCTTTTACCCCACTTTTCCAAATCCAGAGCTTGTTAATTGTATCTCCTTCTCCTCCCCCTACTCCTATCTTTGCCTGAGCATTCTATTTTACTCCTCATTGCCACATTTTGGATCCTGTTCTTTATTCAAGTTGACACCACAGTTAACTAACACAATGCAGCCCTGGTCAGATGACAAACAGACAGATTTCCTTAAACCATCCTTAGTCTCCACATACGAAAGCTAGTTTATGATTACGACTACCATGGTACAACTATCATGCACACATACGGAAGCACACTAATCCCTCCACAAAATAAAAGTGAAAGTTTTTCTTTGAGTGATGCTTACTTCTAACATTTCATAACTTAAACATTACAATATAGGTTTAAAAGTCCTTAAGAATCAATATTAAATCTATCATCATTATGTTACAAAGGAAGCATAGTAACAAAATAGGGGAGAACACTACAATTATAATCTTCATTTCTGTAACTGATCCCATCATTAGAGCTCATATTTATAACTACCTTCTTCTACTACCCATTCTATGTTCCTGTGTTTTTCAGCAAGCATCTCAGACAGTCTTGGTTCTTTTCCTGGTAGGGTGATCCATACCTTCATTCCTAATGCTTCTGACCTGTTGGTTCTTTGTCATCACACCTGGACTGGGTTGTTGTAGTTTCCCATTGCCCTTAATGACAGGGCATGATAATAGTATGAGGCACCTTAGGGGATCTCCTTCACTCCAAGTATACTTCAAGTATATTTTTCTTTCCTTCATTGTGGAGTAATAGTCCAATTTCCCTTGATAGTCTGGATCAATTACCTCTGGCAAAATCGTAACTCTCTTTTCAACTTGTTTATTCATTCACAGGGAGCCCAAAATGACCAGTGAGAAGTCTTAGCTTCTAGTTCAGTGGAATCACTGTGCTCCTTGGTGTAAACCATCCCTCCTCTGGAACTGAGATTTCTAAGCCAGCACAGCATAAGTCTGTTGGAATGAGAAGCAGAAATTTTGCTAGATGCCCTTTATTGGTGATGGTCAGTGGTACCATTTCCCACTTCCACCCCTTGATTCCTGGTCCCATCATTTTGGCAATGGGAAACACAGTACCATATAGTACATGCTGAATCAAAGCATATACAGTCTTTTGAAGAACCTTGCACCAGCCCTGCAAAGTATTGCCACCTAGCTGGTTCTGTAACTGCATCTTCAAAAAGCCATTGCATCTTTTCATCAATCCAGCCAGTTCTGGATGGGGAGGAATGTGGAAAGAACAGTGACTTAGAGGAGTTCGAGCCCATTGCCTCACTTCCTTGGCTGTAAAATGTTTTTCCTGGTCAGAAGCAATGCCGTGTGGAATATCATGAGGGTAGCTAAGACATTCTGTAGGACCACAAATGGTGGTTTTGGCAGAAGCATTGCATACAGGGAAGGCAAATCCTTACCAGAAATAAGGGTCTATACCAATAAGGACAAAGTGCTGCCCTTTCAGTGATAGAAGCAGTCTAGTATGGTCAACCTGCCACCAGACACAAGCTGATTGCTCTGAGAATGGTGCCTTATCAGGGGCTGAGTGTTAATCTGTGCTGCTGGCATACTGAGCATTCTGCAGTGACTGTAGCCAGATGGATATTGGTGAGTGGGAGCCCATGATGCTGAGCCCATGCATAACCTCCATCCCTGCCACTATGGTCTCTTTTCATGAGCCCATTGAACAATGACAGGGATGGCTAAAGAAAAGGTTGGCTGCTTTTCAAAGAACAGCTTATTCTATACACTTGGTTATTAATGTTCTCCTCTGTTGAGGTGACCTTTTGGTGAGTGCTTGCATGAGACACAAATATCTTTACATCTTTCACCCATATGGTGAGGTCTATCCACATACGTCTTTCCCAAATATCTTCATCACCAATTTTCTAGTCAGGCTCTTTCCAAGTCCCTGACCATCCAGCCATACTGTTCACAGGCTATAGCCTCTAAGTCAGGATACAATTGCACGTCTGAAGATCTGCCCATTGTTCCTGCCACTTCTGAAGAAGTTCTAGAAGTCCTCTTTTGTGTCTTTACTTTCATTTTTTCGCTGCCTCTATATCCTAAATCAATTGACTTTGAGGAAGAGCCAGAAGATCCATGGTGCCAGATCTAGTGAATAAGGTGGATGAGGGTGCACTCTAATATTTTTATTTGATGGAAATTGCCTTAAATGTTTTCCTGAGAAGTCTTTTCAGGTTGATAGATGTTCATTGTTATCACATAACTGCCTAAATCATGCTGTATTGTCATTTTTTTTTTATCTTTTTCTATTATTCACAGTATTTCTCCACCTTTGGAAACACTTGGGCCACATGTTCTTCTCTTTCCACCCATTTCAATTCTACCTCGCCTCTTCTAATCTAGTTTACAGCCAGCTGTTGATATGATTGGATCAAAATATATGCACTGCCATCATGAATATTTTGCATGCAAGCCAAAATAAATGTTTTCAGGCATGTGAAGTGGTTTTTGATACTATCCTTTTCAGATAACATCGATTCTTTATAAGCCTGTTTAAGTGAAAATCAACTTGCCAACAATTTAATTTATAGAATGACTTAATTTTAAATGCCTAGCATTTCCCCATTTATGAATATTTTATAGGAATAGATGAGCTTTCCTCTAAAAATAGGTTTTCCTCTTTAGTTTGTTTCTTTTGTTTTTTTCTTGTTTTGTTTGTTAGACAGGGTCTCCCTATGTAGTCCAGGCTGGGCTTGAACTCCCTATGTAGCATAGGCTGGCCTCCAACTGTCAGCAATCCTCCTGCCTCAGCCTCCAGAGTGCTGGTATTACAGGCATGCACTACCACGCCTGGGTGCCTCATTAGTTTTGAAGACTTAGAATAGGCTACTTTATGTTTCAATGACCCTGATTCTGTCTTCCTTCCCTCTGCCTTTGTATTTGGACTCACATATCCTCCTGTCTGCTATCTGTCTTTCCTCATGCCCTTGCCTCAGGTAATAAACCAAAGATCCAACCAATTATCTTAGGTTGAATTAAGCATATTTTTCTAATAGTTTTAGGAGAAGTGGTCATTTGGTAAATTGGCTTCAGACATATTTTTGTTCTCCTCCACTCACTGAACTATTGCTGAAAAAAAATTGCCTTTACTTGGAGGATTTCAACTAATAATACTTTACTCATTCAAGGTCAAACTATTATTCTTTATCTAGTCTAACAAGGATTTATATACATGAATCAGAACAAAACTTCAAAATACTTGCCTTCCTTTCTCACCTGTCAAGGTGTATCCTAATAGTTTGAAGGAGAATGATGCATATAAAAACTTCTAATCACATGTCCATGAGCAAAGAGAGCTTCCTAAGTTTGATTTATAAGTGATCATTATACCTGACATTTTTAGCCAATATGACTTTTCAAAGAGATCGATCTTGCCTGTGAAGCGTGAATGCAACGAACTTATTCATCATCTGTAATCTTTCAAAAAAATCACTGAATTCACGTTTATGTGTTTGAAATGTTTTTCAGAAAGTTTTCCCTCATCATAAAACACTTGAACCTGCAATCAGAGCTGGACTTCATATGGGAAATGCCATGACTCTGCCTCGGTAAATAGAAGCTCCTTGAAAGTGTGGAAAGCCAGAAGTAAAACTCCAATTTCACAAAACCAAGGTAAAAATCACAATCTCTTCTGTGCATTGTATTTGCATGAGGCTGATGATAAATTTTTTTCTTCCTCTATCACTTCATCCATTTATCTGTTGGATGCTGAGCACATGTTAGCTATAGGCAGCCTTCAAGTACAAGTATTTACAACAAGAATAAGAGAAACAAAACACAGTCCAAGAAGTAAATACATTGTACTGTATTGGATTTAAAGTAAATATTACATGAAGAGGACATAACTCATTCTTCGTTTTCCTACTAGATAAAAAAAGATCATACAGCAAAACAATGTTAGATATGTAGTTACCATACATTCGGCATAATGGGTTAAACATATTTTCTCTGTAAGAAGTATTTCTATGGTAATAAAGCAATGTGAAAAATTGACTGTGATAAAAATAAAATATGAATGAAATATAACACAGCATTTATGACACCTCAAATGCAATATAATACGATAAAAACATAGTTAATTCATTATATATGAACTGTGAAATCTTAATAAGTAAATATCATAGAGTTCTTTGTGAATATTTTCTAAGATATTAAATTGAACATTTAATAAGTCCAATGTCTTTTGTCCCACTCTAGTGCCTCAGGTTTTGAATTAAAAAGCCCTCACATTTTATAATGCCAACATGCAAATAAGCATGAGCCTAGCTATTAAAACATATTAATTGACTGTTCTGTACATTATCTGAACACACCCAGTGGTACGGATAAGGTTAACTCTGTCTGACTCTATGTGAAATTGTGGCAAAAGAAGAGTGTATTAAAAAATGCTCATCTATTATACTATTTAGATCCTTTATGAACATCATTAGTGTGGCAGGTACCACTGTTTGCCTGCTTGGGATCTACTAGCTCTCTCTACCTTCCTTACAGTAGCCTGCTTCCATTCACAGTGGATGATGGATAATGATTATTATAACCAACCTTGACAATTCTGTTTTTGCTTTGACATTCCCTCTTGCAAGTAAAAGTGGTCTTGGGACCCACCTGAGTGTTAATGAAGCTCGAAAGAAAGTCTCCTGGGGGAGTGGGTGGTTTCATGGTAAATCAGTAGAGCTACAAGCTGCCTGTCTTTCTACATGTTTGCTGTGAAGAAATGCCAATGGTATCTGAATTTTCTGAACCATCTTTAAAGCAAAAGAAGAAAAAAATGAGAAAGAATGCAAGCATACTAATTATGGAAGAATATAAAGATTGAAAAATTCATTTCTTTACTTACTTAAAGGATAAAAGTTCTCTGACTCAAAAAGACATTTCCTAATACAGTACTTCTTCCCTAGAATAAACTCTATCGCCTTTAAGTATGCACAAAACTTACCGTAACAAAGTTTTATTGGACAATTCTACCATGATTCAGGTTCCCATCTCCAGATTTTAGGAATAAAAATATATGGCTCTTAATATATCCCAAGTCTTCATTATGCCAGAGCTGTTCATTTACTTTTGCGGTTCTCTTTTTACTTCCCTGGCCCAGTTTTTCCCCTTCTATTCTCCCCTAAATAGAAACTAAAAATACCCAAAATCTGTGAACAAGGGGCCTTGGAAATGTTAGAATAGGGTGAAAGGAATTCCAATTTCAGGAAATTTTAAGGAGTTCATCATGTCTGAATATGTATCTGTAACTCATGATTGGATTTTAGTCCCTATGAATAGGTATGTTCTCATGTTCAGACATTGACATCACATAATATAACACCAGAAAACAAAAGTAGTTTCTGCAACATCTGAGACTATCTTTAAGAATTTGATCATTAATGCCATTCTTGTTGAATAGGTGACATGTTGGACTGAAGTACTTAGAGATGTCCCAGACCATTGTTGTACAGTAAAGATATATTTGACAAGAACTACCCGGGCTGGTGAGATAGCTCAGCGGCATAAGCACCTGCCTGGCAAGCGCAAGGTCCTGAGTTCGACTCCCGGAACCCACATATGAAAAAAGGGCCGGTGATATCGCTCAGTGGCATGGGCGCCTGCTGGTGCGCGAGGTCCTGAGTTCAACCCCCGGTACCCACAAAAAAAAAAAAAAAAAAAAGAAGAACTACTCAAATGCACAGTAGAAAAAAGATAAAAAGGTGTATTAGGTAAGGAGATTTACTTATATCATATAACAAGTACTGAGGCTGACTGATTCTAGACTTTGTAAAGTGGGTTACACATGTACTCAAATTCATCCTATTTTTTATCTTTAATATTTAGTGTGTGTGTGTGTGTGAGAGAGAGAGAGAGAGAGAGAGAGAGAGAGAGAGAGGGAGAGAATGTCCTTCCAAGATCACAAGATATCTGTCACACTATAAGAATTAATTCTCTAGTGGCAATTAACTGGGTGTGGACAAATGTGCTCCTCACCTACTTGTCCCTTTTTTTCTAGAAGGAAACTTCATTCTCACTAGCCTTTTAGTAGATTCTGAGAAAGAATCTTGAGAGTCATTTGTCAGAGCTGTATCATGTGTCTTTCTTTAGATTAATCAATTAGATTCAACAGAATATGATGATTAGGACTTGGTTGTAAGAGAGACTTGGGTTCCTTCTGTGTACTATTATCCAAAACAATATATAAAAAACTAAAAATTTGCCTAGCAGTAAATGTGAGATTCTGGTTTTTTTTTTTTTTTTTTTTTTTTTTGTTTCTTTTTTTTTTCAGCTTTTAAAAAAATTTCTGAAGAATTTGAAATAGTCGGTTGTGTTATTTTCCTATGGTCAATATAACAAAATATAACAAAATCAGTGGCTTAAAATAACATAAAGTTATTCTTTATGTTCTCTCTGAAGGCTCTAGGGGAGAATCTGTCTCCTGCTCTTTTCTTGCTTTCCGAAGTACCTAGCAATTCTTGGCTTGTAAATACATTATTCCAACGATCGCATCTGCCATAATATGCTGTATTCCCTGGGAGGTTTGTTTCTGTGTCACTTCTCTTATATGCTGGATTAGGGCCTACCCTAATAACCTCATTTTCACTTGACTGTGTCTGCAAATACCCTACTTCCTTTTTTGAATACCCTCATGTTAACAAGAACCAGGGTTAGGAATTCAACATATATTCTGGGAGGACAGTTAGTCTATAACATCAACAAAATTGGAGGAAATCTAGGAATGAGGAAGAACAGTAATAGAAAGGAAAGAACGCTTAGAATGTAAGGCAAAGTAACAGAGCTGCAGGTGAAAATGCAAGTGGTAAAATGCAGGGTAATGTCAAATCATGGCAAGTGAGGCAAACTTTTAACTTTTTTACAGTTTTTTTTTTTTTCCCAGATTCAAACTTCTGTGAAAAAGAACTAGCTTGGCTATTTTGAGCAACATGCCACCCACTTGGTAGGGCAAGTTGAACAGAAGATATTCATCAAGCTTTCGTACAATGACTAAGGCAGAAATCCACCGAAGACAATCTAGGTGTGTTTTCCCCAAAGCAAAGAGTGTTGTGGAAGTGAAAGGGAAAATGTATGATGTACGGTTAGTGATTCGACCCTATCGTCTCCACCAGGAATCGGCTGGCCCCTTAACCACCACATGGGAATGGGAAATTGAAATGATCTTTGATTCCCATGGACAGCCTGACCATGAAGGCTTTTACGGAACATAGGAGTGCTACAGCAAATGCTGTGGCACAAACCCTACACAAAAAGAAATGGCTTCGAGCATAAACATTTTCTGTTTGTACTGAGGACCTACCAGCTGATGATCAGCTCTACCAGGTGATGATCAGGGTTTTGAAAGGTGATTGGATTACAGGGCATGACCTGAAAAGATCTGTCTCCCTCCCCGGCTCCTCCCTTCACGCTCTGCGTTTTGATTGCCATGAGGTGAGCAGCTTTCCTCCACCCAGACCCTTCACCATGCTGCCCGCAATGCAAGGACTGAGATTTTTAAAACATGAGGCAAAATAAACCTTTCCTCCTTTAAGTTGCAGGTGGTAGGAGGGCTTGTTTCTCAGCTATGAGAAAGTGACTAAAACAGTGCTGTTATTGTGAGTAGCAGTGCATAGCAACAGGTAATGTTAAATCAGTGAATAGATGAATCAACTGTGCGACCATAGACATAATCGTATATGCATTACAAATCCCAACATATTTTTAAACAAAAATGTTGGGAGGAACATACACTTGCAAACAAAAACTTCTTCCCAATTGCAATAAAATCTATATGACAAATGAAATATGAATCAAGAATGATCCAAGACTAACTTTTATGATCATCTACATACTAACCTTATTTGTACATGACTGTATTAATCAGCTTCCCATTGTTGGAACAAAATACCTGACACCCACATAAAGGTTTCAGAGATTTCTCCAGGGTAGAAACATTTGGTAGAAGGGCATGGCAGAAGAAAGCTTCTCAATTCACGGCATTCAGTATGCAGAGAAGAGGGGAAGAGCATGAAAGAAAAGGTCCAGGGATGAGAGATAGTCCCAAAGGTCACGGTTCTACCATCCACTCAGACATACCCAGAAGTGTGCTTCACAAGGCGTGTCTCCTAAGCATCACTCAAGTCTACAAAATTATCAGTCACAAACACTTATTATTTAATTCCCTGTGTACATAGATCATCTTTCCTGGAAGAGGCAATGGTGAGGCATTTGGGATATATATACTAAAGTCCCAAAGTCTCTGCCATTTAAAATATGTAAAGTATTTAGAATTCAATAGGAAGATATATAATTTAATCCAAGACAGCTAGAAATTAATCAAGAGAAGTGTAAGTAATATGGTGAGAAAAAAATAGAGATAGTATTGATTTTTTTTGTTTTTTCACTTGTTAACAAATATTTAGTATGTACATTTTATTTATTGTAGTATTAAAATAAGCACTAAACTGAGAATCTTGCAGTAAATATTTCATGCAACTTCTTTCCCTACAATTTAATTTTCTCTTTTTTAATTTTTTGTTTTTATTAATATATATTTGTAGTAGATAATGATTACATTCTTTGTAGGGAATTGGTACATGTGTATAATGCATCTCAAATTTTTTTTGACCTTTCATCCACTGCCTTTTTCTTTTTTTTTTTGCCAACATCAGATTCCATTACTTATCTGAATCCTTATAAACTTAATTATCAAATATACAGTTTAACAAACAGACTAATAGGCCATAAAAATATAAAAAACATAAGATAATTATACTAAATCAAGGTACACTTTTAGATACATTGTCCATGCTGGATTAAAATAACTTTTCTCTCTTTCTCTTCCTATTACCTGACTTTTATTTTGCACTTGATTTATATATTGAGTTTTTCATGTAAGAGAAACCATGCAATATTTAAGCTTGTGTGTCTGATGTACTTCACTTAGCATTATGGTCTCAAGGTGTGTCCATTTTTCTACAGATAACTCAAGATTATCTTTCTTTAAAGCAGAGTAATACTCTATTGTGTATAAATACCCATTTTCTTTACTCATTCACCTATTGATGGGCATATAGACTGTTTTCAAGATTTAGCTCTTATGACTTGTGCTACTGTAAACATGAGTATACATACATCACTCTGGTACAATGTCTTTAACTCTTGGGAACATACCTATAAGGGGAATAGCTTGCTTGAATGGAATTTCTATGTTTAGTTTTCCAAGGAATCTCTATACTGATTTCCATAGTGGTTGCATCAGTATAAACTCCCACCAACAATGGAGAAAAGTTCCTTTTTCCTCAAAGCCTCACCAGCATTTGCTGTTGGCTGATTTCTTGATAATAGCCATTCTTTCTGGATGAGAGAGAATCTCGGTGTTGTTTTAATTTGCTTTTCTCAAATGGCTAGCAATATCAAATATTTTTTCATGTATTTGTTTGTCACTTGAGAAGTTTCTATTCCTTTCAGCTGCCCATTTTTTGCTGGATCATTATATATAGGGTGGGTCTAATTTTTTTCAATTCTTTATATATTCCAGATATTAGCCCTTTGAAGAAGAGTAGCTGGCAATTTTTTCCATTCTGTAGGTTTTCTCTTCACTCTGTGGTTTCGTTTGGTGTGCAGAAGCTTTTTAATTTGATGTGATATCATATGTTGATTCTTGGTGCTATTTCTTGTGCAACTGGGATTTTGCTTACGCAGTCTTTACCTATACCTGTGTCTTCAAGTGTTTTACTTATTTTGTCTTCTAGAAGATTAAGTGTTTCTGTTCTAATGTTTGATCTTTGATCATTTCAATTTTTGTTTAGTTCATGGTGAAAGATATGGGTCTCGGTTCAACCTTCAACACGTGGAAAGCCAGTTTTCTCAACACTATTTGTTAAAGAGTTTATCTTTCCTCCAGCAAAATAACCCAGCCCCTTTGTCAAACAATATAGATGAGTGTGCCTGGAGTTTTACATCCTGTATTCTGTTTCATTGATCCACAAGTATGTTTGTTTTTTGCCAATACCATGATGTTCTTCTCACTGTAGCTTGACTTGATAGATGTTATAGTTTAGGTCTAAAATGTTCCCCCAAAATCTCATGTTCTGAGTGGTGATTGGATTGTTGCAGTACTTTAATGATCAGTGGGTATATACATTGATGAGTTCAGTAGTTCATATGCTGTTAGGAAGTATGAACTGTTCAGAAGAGGTGGGTTGCTGAAGGTAAGCCTTAGGAGGGATTACTGTTGCCCCTGGCTCCTCCTTTCTCTCTCTATTTCCTTGCAGCCATGTCCTGAGCAGTTTTCCTCAGTCATGTCCTTTCACCATGTTCTTTTGATTTAGAACATGTCAAACATTGACTGAACCAACTGAAACCATGAACCAAAACAGAGTTCTCCTCCTTTAGATTTTGGGTATTGGGTATTTTGTCCCAGTGGCAAGAAAGTGACTAATATATCAGATTAAGAAAGTCTTCACTCTTTAATTACAGTTTGAAATCATGTACTGAATCTATTAACAAGATCTTGTTGTAGTGTTTTGTTTTGTTTTGTTTTCCTGAGTAAAAGAATGATATTGTAAGAATAAAGAGGTTGTGTATTGCTAGTCAGTATGTATTGGAAGAAAATAGCCTTTGGTCCTTGCATTTTGGTCCTAAATGAGTTTTTCATATTAACTGGAATTTACCTCCCCATTGACTCACATGTTCCCCAAAGTAGACTGTAAGAATCTCTTTCTTTTGTAAAGAGCTGCAACTTAACTATCCAAAACTCTCTTAAAAGGATTAAAGAATACGAAGGCCAAATATGTTATAAACCATCGTATAAATAAATAGCCCTAATTTAAATGTTGGAGAGGAAAATGTGAATGATATTTGAGGTGGCTTCTGAGGTACAATAGCTTTGCAAGGACAGCCAGAGACATACACTGTGACTATCTATTGCACTTGAGTTACTTGTACTTCTGCTTTGTGTGCCTTAACAGTGGTCTGTTTTTTTTTTTAATTTACATAACAATAAGCAATTGAGGGGGCCCTTTAGCTTGAACAAGCACTTATTTCCTTGAACTATTTGTCAATATGTATTCTGGCAAACTAGTATATTAAAAATTGAAGGACAAGGAGAAAATAATACTTTTTAAAAACATAATATAGTTTGTGTTGAAATGTAGTTAGGCTAGTGTATGGCACAGCTCTGAAAAATAAATAGATGTATCACTTCAGTTACAAAACCCAAAGCCTGTTACTTTCCCAATTCCCTTGTGTTTAGTTAAGAGTTCACATGTTTTTGAAGGCTCTATGGTATAAATTAGATATTTTGGCTCTGTAAATGGCCAGGCTAAATTTCACTTTTAATGAACCTTATTTTAATGTCAGTCTCTCCTGTCTCCTCAAATGACAAAGAACTCATCTGACTTTGTAATGAATGCTCAACTGTTCACCATCAACTCTGCTACTTTCCGTGCCTCTGAATTTTCCTAAAAAATCATGGTCAGTTTTTATGTATCAAGTAGGAGAAAGGTTAAGAGATTTAGGAAGACTATAGACCAAATTCACTAGGATATGGACCCTGGGTTGAATACCAGGGTTAAATCCTAGTTGTGACAGTTTCCTTACAGAAAATGGAAGGCTTGGGGCCAGAGAAAACATAAATAAATGCAGAGGATATTGAACAGAATAAATAACCTGAAACTACAAGCTCAGAATCCATGACTGTGAGTTAGTTATAATTCCTGTGTCACTTGCTTGACATTTAGAACCAAAGATTTAAAGAGAGTTGTGTCCAGAGGTTTCATAGAACTCAGCTTTAGGATTATTTGGATCCGTGTATTTGGAATTGCTTTTGCCTTGGAGACTTACATATATGCGATTCTTTCTCTTCTGCAGTATGCACTGAATTATAAAACCCTCGGCAGGACTGGATAGGGTGCAACGTTACACAACTTTCTATATAAATTTCTACTTTCACAAGTCCTGATTTACTCAATATTTGTTACCTTTTGCCATAGCAAATAGCTAAAGGACTATATCACATTTTTATTTGAGTCTTGATAAGGCTATTATTTATTGATTCACCAAGGTATGTTGAACACTAAGCTGTTTGCATGTCATATATATATGACAATCCACATAACAACCTGAATGAGAAGCTTTATTATCTCTTTTTACATGTAAGTGTAAGGCTTCCGGAGATTAAATTATCTAAGATCAGAGATCTAATAAATGGAAGAGCTCGTAGATTAGAACCTTGTTAAGCCTAATTCCAAAATTCATGCTCTTTTCTCTCAGTAAAAACTCATTTTACCATTTGGAAGTAAAAATCTCGAATAACCTCATAAGGCAAGAATCAAATGACTGTGGAGTACTCTCGTGGAGTAACCATTTGGAGGAGTTTCCAGGGACATGGAGCTGTTTTCACTATTAAAACTCAAAAAGTTATGGGCAAAACCTCAGAGTTGGTAACTTGTAAGCCTCAAGCAAAAAGGGGGAAACATTGTAGAAAATTGTATTCATGGAGTGGATGCATGAATAAAATATAATTCATCATATGTTTTTTATAGATAATAAAAAGTGACTTGTGATCATAGAAAGATAAATGAGTAGAAGTATGCATTGATTTAAATATAAATGCACACATTTATAATTAAGAGAAATTATTTAGAGAATGGTATGACTCAGCAGTTTATCTGTTACTGATGGATTTTAGGTCCTGTATTAAATATTATAGGAATATTTCATCGTACTAATTTGACTATCATAATTACCAAGTAAGTAAATTCAAGTAAAAATGACTTTATTGAATGATATTCTTTCCTAGTTCCACAATAGGAAAATAGATATTTCAGATTAATAAATATGTTAGAATTTGAAGTAAGGGAGAATACAGATGCTTTTATAACACGTAACTATTTATGATATGTTAAGCATTTCACGAGCTTGACTTATTTCCTCATGAACATCAACTTTTTTCCCTAAAGCTTACTGTTAAAGAACATAAAGTTGCCACTTTGAGTGTTGTCATAAACTACTCAAGAATATTATGTTAAGAGATATCTTTAATACATTTTTTATTTCATCAAATCTATTATTTAATTTGAATTTATGATTATTAGAAGGAGATTTGAATATGGATTGTGAAAAAGCCTCAAATCAGTGGCTCTTTGAAACACACTTGGTTTTACTGTGTTGCTATTTCATTTGCTTCCTGCATTTTAGCACTATGTTGTTAAATTTTGCTTTTGAAATATAATTGCCTATTCAGTAATTCCTAGCATCAGTCAGATTTCTTGGATGACATAAATAGTGATTTACTTTTACTTTGACAGATTACAAAAAAATCACTATCACAGATGCATGCCAGGAAAAAAGAACTGTTGAGAAGTATATTCAAAACACTTGCATTTGACCAATTTGTGTTTGTATTTTTTAATATGCCAACCTTATTATAAAGAAATACAAATATTCTTGAATTGTTGGGTAAAATGTGGAAAGATTGCTTGTGTGGAGTTTGCTTTGTCAGTACTTGGAGCACTGTCACAAGCGCCACCACCCTTCCACAACACATGGAACAAATCATAAGAGACAATGTATTTGATAACAATTAATGTCTCTTAAAAATGAAAAAAAAAAGAGATAGGTAAAGTATACTGTGTCCTAGATGTGAATTTAATTTTAATGTATTCATTTCATAAGTAAGGTTGCAAGATGCCTGGTCAGTAACTGGGGAGCTGGAGTAGCATATGAACAAATTTCTAGAGGAATTGCCTTGTCCTATACTCTAGT
Organism: Erethizon dorsatum; assembly: GCA_028451465.1. Classification (NCBI taxonomy): domain Eukaryota; kingdom Metazoa; phylum Chordata; class Mammalia; order Rodentia; family Erethizontidae; genus Erethizon; species Erethizon dorsatum. The sequence goes on from CM051836.1 coordinate 19,033,432, forward strand.
CTTAGCACATTTTTTCACCCATGGGCTATGCAGATAAAAGGTAGATTCTTTTCAATCCACCCATTTCTGAGTATGAACAGAGGTGTCTCAACTTTAGCACTATTGCATCACGAGCTGGCTGATTCTTCCCTGTGGGAGCTATCCTGTGCACTGGAGGATGCTTAGCGACATGCTTGCCTTCAGCCCTCTAGATGTCAATAGCATCCACCCAGTTAGAACAATCTAAAATGCTCCAGACGTTACCAAGTGTCCTCGGTGAGGCAAAATTCTCAGTTGAGTCTATTGATATAAAATACAGTGTGTTCTTCTAAGACTTTAAATCATATCATATTTTAAAGACAGGTTACCTACTTAAATAATTTATAGCCATACAAGAAATGAGTTCCCTTCTCCAAGTGGGACCATGGACATGTATCAAAGTACTAAAACAAAACTTAAGGAAAGGTTAGGTCACACACTTTGTCCTTTAGTTCAAAGAGTGGTAACATGTGTGTCACCATTTTACATGACACCTGCCTCTATTTATCACCTACTGTACTTTATTTGCACGTATTTAACCAGGAGCTGAGGACTTCGTGAACTTGGCTCACTTATGGGTCAGATTACCATGGCTGTGAATTTTTCTTAAACAAATTCCCCTTCACATTAGGCACGGATAAGCTTTTCTTTAATGTCAGGCATGCCTATCATTTTATTGCTCCTCATTTTCTTCTAGAATATGTGTGGACACTGAAAAGGGAATTCTACACAAAGGATTCAGTTTCTGTAATATACCTCCAATATACTCAATTCAGCTCTTCTTTCATATATTGTTGATTTGTTCATTTTTCTGGTGAGGTTAATGTACATTTGTAGGTTTATATCAACTGTAGTTGCTTATATCAAGTAAGATCAAATGATCTTAAAAGCAAATTTACAGAAATGATCATAGCAATGATTTCTAAATTGAGGTCCCATTGATTAGTACCTCACCTGGGAACTTAATGGGACCCAACAATCTGTGCTGTAACAAAGCCCCCCCAGATGATTCTGATATATAATAAAGTTTGAGATACACTGCGTATAGGGTTCATCTTGAAGAATGGTAGTTTACCCATCAAACAGAACATGAATATCAAATGCTTTTTAACATTTTTCCTTTGGTTGCCTGTGAGGTAGTCATTGCTTATAAGTCAGATAGCTTTAGGCAGTTAACTAAAGGCAAAGCAAATGTGCATATTAATAGCATCTCCCAAGCTCATATTCTCCCAACTGTTTCTCTTTTCTTCTTCTGCTTCCAAAAGGCCATACAGCCTTTTTCTTGTAGCCCTGTAAATTGGCAGTAATTGACAGCATGACTGGGAGTTGGGCTTTGACTCCGAGATTGAAGGAGCCAGGAATGGGAACTCCTGCTTCACTTCTAAAGATGAATGTGAGGTCAGGAGTAAAGTGCAAGGGAGTAAAGGGTTCCCAGGAAACTTGGACTCAAGGCTATTGCCTGCGACCTTTGCTTTCAGCACATTGAGTTCAGTATAAGGTCTGCCAAATGAATATATGTCTCACCAGCATTACAGTCATTTTTCTTCTTAACCTATACCTGAATGACCCAGAAAGGCTTATAGCCAATGACAAATTTATCCATGCTGGCTGACAAACTCCAAATGTTCCCATCAAATGAAGAAAACAGTGCAGGAGACTCTAAGCTAAGCTAGTGCTCCACTTAGCAAATGGCAAATAATTACATCATCCTGGCAATTACAAGCTGTTTCATGCTACTGACATATCAGCAGCAGTAACTGCTGGCTTCTAATACTGTCAGGTATCAGTCTGTGCTTCCTCCTGTCCACAAAACTCCTTGGACATCTATTATATCTAGGAATAATGTGTGCAAAATTAAATGCCATAGTCTTTAGTGTTAAGATATTGAAAGTCTTAATCTAAGGAAACCACAAACCAATAGTTATTTAAAAGGTAAGTATTATGATCAAGCACAAGTGAGTTGCCAAAAGAAACTTATATTGGATTTTTAAAATTTGTTATTGTATTAGTACGTGTGACACACATAATGTTTACGTTCCTTGTGGGGAGTTGGTACACGTACATAAAACATCTTAATTCCTTTCTTCCCTTTCTTTTCCCTCCCTCACCCCTCCACCCATGTTTTGATCCCCATCTTTTTTTTTTTTTCTTTTTTACGTTTGCAGTACATAATGTTTACATTCCTTCTGTGGAGTGTTACTTACATTGGGTTTTTAATTTTTATTTTTAAAAGGCATGAAGGGCTTTATTAGAGAAAATATTTAAAGAATTTTTAAAGAAAAGTAACCCTCAACAAAATATTCTGTGTGTTCAAAAGGGAGAAAGACATATTATAATCTGGAGCTGAAAATATTTATATGTTTTTGGCAGTGGGAATCTGTGGAATTTGTGCATCTATAGAAAGTTCAGGCTTGATTTACTACAGGAGAAAAGTGATGATGGCCCACACAGTGGTAGAAAGGTAATGGTTCATTTTACAGGTAAAGGGGTCACCCATTTTATAGGAGAAAGGTAAGGGCCCAGCTTATTAATTTTTTTTAAGAGAGGTGACCAAAAGGTTTTCGTCTAAAAGCAGTCTCTGGTTCTATTTCCTTATTTTAAAATCAATTTTATGCCCTTTACTTTATCAACTAAACTAAGTTAATTTACAAACTTAGAGTTTCTTTAAGGAATCTGGGGTGTATGGGCCGGGTAGAAAAGAAGCATGAACAAGTCCAGAGAGTTTATGTTATTTCATGTTTTATCCTTATCACCTCTAGTTTGATGTATTTACCTATGTGAGTGTATTTCCTGATTTTTGGTTTAGAAAATGTGAAAAATAAAGCCTATAGACTCCATCTCAAGGCTCAAAAACAATTCCTATGCATGCTTTTTATATCACTTTTGAAATATATGTAGAAATTTAGACATTTTTCTGTAGAAAACAAGAGTCATTTTATTTACAAGTATAGGAGTAACCCAAGTAATCTGGACTAAAAGAAACCACCTAAGGGAGAGAAAAATATACCATAGTTTAGAATTTGGGCAGCCACTCAAAGGAAAACTCAAGAAAATAACATTAGAACAGAGTATGAATCATTCCCTCACATAGAGAAGTGTCAAAGCTCCCTCTTTAGAGGGAGTGATATTTAAAATAATAGAACTGGCTTGTTGAAGAAATATTTTCACTAAGATCCTGAACGAAGCTGATAATAAACTAGAGAGGAATATCTCTAAGATATGTTAAAGACTGATATCCAATTAAAAGGGTTCTTTTTAAGTATCTGAGTATTTATTAAAATGATCCTCTCCAAAGAGTCTCCTAGCCTATTCTGTTAGGTCTCAGGCAGGAAAACGATAGATGTTCATAAAAAGTTAAGCAGAGAAATCAAATTCATACTCTAGGGAGCAATAAACAAAAAAATGGGAAAGTTTATTTTTGTGTACCACTCTTGCAGCTACCATCTTCACTCTCAAAGAAATGGTCTTTCCTAGTGTTTTCCTTATCCGTTTGTAGATCCGCAGGTCATTTATCCCATGGTTCAGTCCAGAAACCTGGGGATCTTTGCTAACTTTGTTAACCTGTTTGGCACTTACAAATGAACCGTTAACTCTACCACTAAACTGGCATTCCACTAACTCCGTCCTAGTCAAAACCAAGACCACTTCAGCCCGGGATATGCTGTAACCTGCCAGTTCCTTTTTTATCTGCATTTTTGTTTCCATCATCCATGCTTTACAAAGAAGTCAAAACAATCTTTTAAGAGTGAAAAGGAATTCTACTTCTTAAGACGTGTTCGTGGCTTCCAGTTCCTCTCAGAATGAAATTCATATAGTTACATGAGGTAACTATGGTGCCCAGATTATAGGTGAGGGAACCAAAGCACTTAATATTTAGTTTTATTGAGAACACATCATTGGTATCTGGCTGAACCCAGCTAGTCCAAATCTAAATAATTAATCTAATACATATTACCTACCCTCTGGTGTGCTATGTTTATAGTATTACTGCAGTGACATGACAACACCAAAAGCTAATTGTGGGACAATCGTATCAAGAGCTTTTAGTTAAAAATATTAATAATGATAATCATAACATCAATGAATAAAATTTGCCAAGCACACATATTGAAGACCTATAAACTCAAGGTAGAGATACAATATTATATTTGATTCTCACAGAAAAACTCATTAATGTACTCTGAATAATAAGAATGTAGCATTTTGAGCACAAAAGAATGATGTATGGAATTAAATATCCTATATTCAAGGTATACTATCATTTACTTATTAGGTAATTTTGAGGAAAAACTAAAAACTCAAACCTCAGTTTCCTTATTCTGTAAAATGAGTTTCCTGATATTTGTTTCATATAATTACATTGAACGTGGGAAAAGAGATATAATGAAATACATGCTATTAAAATAATGACAGTATCATTGTAGTATTTACCTATGGTTATGGGTTTAGATGCAATTACTAACCTGGCTTAAATTTATTTTAAGCCACTGGTAATTTTAATCACAATTTCAGTACATCTAAGTGAACAAACAGAGACCTTGTAGAGCTAGTGCCATATAATGTTGGCCAAATAAAATATATTATTATTTTCTTCAGTATTACAAATTTAGTGAAATATTTCATGAACATAATTCAATTCAATATTTTTGTAGTTCATCCTTATCAGAGTTCAGTCAGGAAAGGAGGATCACTAGGAAATGAAGAGATGGGTAGATGAGTAAATGTATAGATAGGTAGATAGATAAATAAACAGGATTGGTAAAAGGATTTGAATTTATAGAGTTGAGGAGCATTGGCTAATAGTCGCCACGAGGCTCTAGGGCAGTGAGGGAAAACTTTCCGAGCTTTCAGTGATAACGCACAGCCCTCTGCAGCACGTGTGCCGTGTGTTCTCCACCACTGATGCTGGAATTTGAAGTCCACCAGGAGGGAATTTGGGAAGATGGGTATAAAATGAGGGAGATTTAAGAAAATCTAGAACCCACAAAACACAAGCTGGCTCTATAGAAAGAAGAAATAAATTGTATTCCATATCTTACTGCCTGTGAACTTGACAGTTTAGGACTCTTGCAGAATGTGGGTCCCCTCACTATGGAGCTAGGCAAAACCTCTGACCCCACAGGTAGAAAACATGAAGGTGTATCTAAGGGAAAGTGCCTTAGCTCTAGGTCCTCCCATGTCTCACACCAATGAGCTCAGTCAAACTCAGTCATCACGCCAACAACAGCATGTGTAAAATACAAGACACTTGTTACTCTATGTCCCCCATCTAACTCATCCACAGTCATCCCTCTTGGTCTACCCTAAGTGGAAGTATAGGGGAACAGATTCTGGGAAATACAGTTCAGCATAGTGAAGATGGTGCTCTGCAGCATCTATGCGTCATCAACTTGGTACCCACACATATCTTCTTAAATTATACTTAGCCTACAAATTAAGATAAGGATGAAGCCAAATTCCCACTCAGCGTGGTGTATCTTTCTTAAGTGTGATGAAACATAAGTTCGCTTTTTCCATAAAAATTTCCTTTTTGTCATTAGATGATGTTTCATCTTCTATTTCATATATTGTTAGGTGTATTACAGTTTAAATGCTGAAATGTAAGTTTAACTAATAACAATGCATGTTATGTTTGACCAGGAAATAAGACAGAGAAGTAAAACCAAAATACCGGGTTGATGCATGTACAAACATATTCAGCTCAAAATAGAAAGTAAATATTCATATTTATTATAATGCTTGTTTTTGCAATTGGCCCCGTGGTTACACTTTATATTTATAGTTACCTTCTTCCTCTACATTTCATCTTCCTTTTCTCTCAGCGGTCATCTCACTGGTTCCTTACTTGGAGGGGTGATATGAGCATTTCTTAATAAGGTTCTGTGCCTTTAGCAAACCTGCCTGAATTGGGTTGCTAGAGTTTTCCATCCACTTCAGTCCCAGAACTGTGAGTGTTAGGGTGTACTATGGAAGACCCCCTGGATGGAGACATTCCCCTGTTACCCTCCTTGTGTGTGGCCACCCAATTTCCCCTCGTTGATTCGGGTCAGTTGCTCCAGCCAGCACAAGAACTCTCTTCTTTCCCTGTCGATTCCGAGACATGAGGAGCCCAACATGGCCAGGTGTCACTCTCAACTTTCTGTTCAGGGGAATCATTGTTATGTCCCCTAGAAGAAGCATTCCTCCATTGGAACCAAAACCTTTAGATGAGCAGGACCTAAAGTTGTGGAGAAAGAAAGAAAAATCCTGGCAACAGATTATTAAGGATTATATCAACCCACTGATTTCAGGAAACATGAATCTTTGTTATCAGAGAAACACCACCACATACTAATGCCGTGTGTTGCTATCTCTTTGGTTGGACATCCAAGACATCAAAGGCCCATTCCATCAGGACAACTGCTTTAGCACGATGGAAAACATGATTAGATCATTAAACATTTTCATGAATATGGGTGCATTGTTGCACTTTATTTTCTGTGCAATGAATTTTTTGGTCAAAAATGATGCTTTGCAGAATACTAAATAAGATATCCTATAAACATATTGCAGTACTTAGGAGATGCTTTGGAAGTTTAAAAAGTCCATATCCACATAAAAAATCCATATCCAGAGTAATATCTATTCTAGTAAGAACAAAATGCTGTTCCTATTATGATTGACTGATAATATATTATCAACCTAGCAAAAGGTCACTGACTGACCCTCAATATGGTACCATATGAGGTATGGTATTATTTTTTGCTCTTGGCAAAAGTGGCATTCAGGGGCTGGTGAGATGGCTCAGTGGCTTAAGCGCCTGCCCGGCAAGCGCAAGGGCCCGAGTTCGACTCCCGGAGCCCACATACGAAAAAGGGGCCGGTGATATCGCTCAGCGGCACGGGCGCCTGCTGGTGCATGAGGTCCTGAGGTTGACCCCCGGTACCCACAAAAAAAAAAAAAAGTGGCATTCAAAATTAACTATTGCTGGGTAGGCATAGATGAGTGGAAATCTATGCTGTTGACCAAGGATAACATCTATTTATGCTGTGATAGCCGCCTTCTTACTGAGGCCCATGTATAATGATAAGAGTGGATGGGCAGAGAGATAGAAATCGAAGTTTTACACAAGTCAGGGAGATTGAGAGTTTCTTGGAACACACAAATATGAGTTACAGCTTTAGGTGGACATGCTGAAAAATGTCAACTGTTATCATTGCTCCCATTGTTGGCGTGAGTACTCTACAGAACCTGAAGTTTTTCATCATGAAGTTGAACACACACACAGGGCCAAGCAGTCCAACAAGCTGCAGGATGATGTAAGGAAAGGTGGAGCAGTTGGAGGCCCAGCTGTAGCCTTGCACCGACGAGATCAGCTAACAGGGCAACCACAAAGTGTGTGAGCTGGGGAATGGTTGCTGTTTTTTTGTTCCCTTTCTACACATCTCATAGATGATCTCCCTGTTTTCCACCATAAGAAATATCCCAGGAAGGGAATTCTAGAAAATGTAATTCAGAATAGCCAAGCCGAATGTCACAATGCTCCTTAAAAGTTATGAAAAATTTAGGTCCTTAGATGATTGAAGTCACCATATATTTCTGGTTTGGGGAACTTCGTTTACTATGGCCACAGTAGGAAGTGTTTAGAACTGGAAATCAGGACAGTGGGAGTTTTTGTCGTAGTTCAATCACTACCTACCCACAGGATTTCGGTAGCAATTTATTCTCACCATGCTTTCATTTTTCAGTTACAAAGTGGATGCACTAGATTATCTTTGAGAGGCTTTGATGTTCAACAGGTTAAATTAACGATTCATTCTGGAAAGAGTCAAACCCTACTCACATCACCTGCTCCAGCAAGGTTTTAGACTTTCTGCGCCTTATTTCTTCATCTGTAAATTAGAGAAAACTACATGTGTGTGTGTTGTAAGAATTGAATACACTGAAATGCATAAAGCACTTAAAATAATGAGGAACATATAGGAAGCACATAATAAATGTTAGCTAGTAGTACTTAGTTGCCGGTGAATTTCATGATTGCTTGTCTATTGTAGAGATCTAAACACCATAATGATTTTCTGAAAGTCTCTTCCTTAGGAATTAATAAGAAGTTACCAGAGGTCTTTGTAAATTCATTTTGCCATTTTTAAATCAATAACTTTTCCTGTTTTTAGTACTGATGTTATTAATAAGAATACATTGAATATCCATAATGAGGTGGACATGGTATAAATATGCAAATAAAGCAATTATTTAGTAGACTTAATGAAGGGTGAGTGTAACAGGGTATGGAGGGTTATTAACACTATAAGAAGTGCTGACATCGAAGCCTCCTCTTTAATGAGTGCCCAAAATTGAGTTTAGAGTAATTTAAATAAATAATTCTGACATGTAATTGGAGAACTACCTAGCATGTTATTTTATAGACACAAAGACTGATATTAATAGAATTTTTGCATTGCTTTCATTTTCTCACGAAGATCTCAACTTGCTTTTACAATTTCAAACATCAAGTAAGAATGAGTTCTGAAGCTCTCTCACTCCCTGTTCTTGCCACATAAAAACTGCTTTCCGCACTGCTCTTGAGAGCACATTATCTGAATTCTCTCCCTGATCTTGTGGTGACTCTCTGAGGAAGACCTGGTTATTTAACGAAGAAGGAAAGGAAGGGAAGGCAAGGGAAAGAAAGACAAGAAAAGGGAATTTATTGCCTCATTAACTAAGAAACCCAGTGGGCAAACTTTACTTTTGACATGACTGGATCTGAAATTTCATACACCGTATCATCAGCTTCCTATTTGTGTCTTTCCCTGTTTGCCCCATCTCCATCTTATCATCACTCAGATTTGATATATTGAATTTTAACAGACTCTTCATGTACCAGGAAGAACAGCCACTCCAAGATTTTGCTTTTAAAAGTAGTAATCCCAGGAAAATTAAATTACGCTGGGTCTCTCAACTTCCATATGCGCTAATACTGCCTGCAAAAGTTACATGCCCATGTGTATCAGTCAGCTCAGGTTGCTATGATGAAATGCCCCAGTCTGGGTGTCCTAAACAATAGAAATTTATTTTCTCACAGTCCTAGAGGAATCAATTCCAAGATTAAAGTACAAGTATGACTGTGTTTTGGTGAAAACTCTCTTCCTTGCTTACAGGCAACCACCTTCTCATGGCCTGCCATGCCTGCGTCAGTTCTATTCCTTGATCTGATTGTAGTTAGTACAATTTTTGTCTTACATACATTTATCCTTGTGTTTTCTCTGTGTGTTTTACCTGACAATACAAATGTAAAAGATTGCTGAGTCATTTGATTGGTGTTTCTAATCTGAAGCCACAATTCTCATTAAGTTACACAAAGCTAGCTAATCCCCAAGGCTGGGATTCATAATTTGCAAGTTATAAGTATTTTACAAAACAAGTAAAGAACAAATGAGAACAAAAATCACTATTGCAAATAGAGTGATGTGATTAAAAAAAAAAGACATGGTGCTAATCTAAATTATCCATGTAGTAATGAGAGTGTTGAGTAGTTGACTTAGATATATTAAGTGGGGATCTAGAAATATTTGAATCCTTATATTAATGGTGGAAGCAAAAGAAAAATGAGAATTATTATTTAGATTTCTTTATTGAAACATGAAATTAATAATGATATGAGTTACAGATTAAATATGTAAAACAAATTGGGAAGAGAAGAAGATCATGACCTCATATAAACAGAGTCTCTCCGACTCTAAGGATGGGTTCAAACGAAATAGTTAAGCAGTAAACTTAGATCTGTGATTCAAAGGATAAATCTCAGGTAGAGGTATGTATTTGGAAATCATCAGTGTATGGATCATTGTTGAATCTATTCAGTGAAGACTATGTGGGGTAAGAAAAAGTGAGGGGGAGCTATTCGAAGATTAATAGCAATTAACATTTAAGAGCTGGCCAAGGTGCTGGTGGGGATAAAGAAATAAAAATGATGTAAAAAATCAAGTAACTTAATTTTTTGGTAGCGAAAGAAAATAAAATCTAGTAAACAACATAGTTAAACATTCAGGGAATCCAATTAAATACTAGTATGTTTTTGATGGAAGCAGGAAATTTGTTATTATTGTGTCCCAGTATGATGAGAGGGAAAGCAGGCAAATGTCACTGTATTGAGAGGATAGTGTCATAAAGCCTGGATATCTGTCAGGCCTACTGCAAGAACAGTGAAGTCAACCTGAGTGATCCTAGAATATTAGTTAGGAAAGTCACTCAGCCAGGACCAGAATAATTGGGGCATGGGAGAAGATAATTGGAAGAAAAAAACATCCCTGGTCACCCAGCTTCCTCTTTTTTCTCCTACAGCTCTCAAGTTAAGCCTCACTTCCTTAGGGAAATCTCACCTAATCCCCACAAAACTAAGTTAGGCATCACCTAAAATTCATTTAAAGCATCTATTAATTATTTCATTCTACCCCTTCTCTACATCAAAATTGAACAGTTGGCTTTCTCTCTCTGAGACATGAGCTCTTTTAGCACTGTAATTGGCACATAAAAGTCTCTTCAAAAATGTTTGTTGATAGAATAAGTGAAGAGATAAATAAGAAGTGCAGGAGAAATCACGACAGTTGTGGGGTTACTCAAGACTAGAAGAGTACTGAGGAAGAACAGACCATAAATATTGGTTTCTCTGTTAGAAGACCAACAATGCTAGGATTGCCGATGCTTCGGGACTCCACCCCGCTTCTTCTAGAGCTGTGAGGTTCTATGGAAAATAAATTTGGTAAAACTTCAAGACTCAAGAAAGTTAATATGATTGGAAATTTCAAAAGTACACATTGTTTTTTTTTTTTTTTGTGGGTACCGGGGGGTCGACCTCAGGACCTCGCGCGCCAGGAGGCGCCCATGCCGCTGAGCGATATCACTGGCCCTTTTTTTGTATGTGGGTTCCGGGAGTTGAACTCGGGCCCTCATGCTTGCCGGGCAGGCGCTTAAGCCGCTGAGCCATCTCACCGGCAAAGTACACATTGTTAAGGAAGTATAAATTTTTCAAGTTCTTAATTTTTATACTATAGTTAATAGTTTATACATTAAAAAAGCTATCAGATGATGGGCATTTGGGTTGTTTCCAAGATCTGGCTATTACAAATTGTGCTGCTATAAACATGGGTGCACATATATCGCTGTGGTACGATGTTTTTAATTCTTCTGGGAAGATGCCCAGAAGGGGAATAGCTGGGTCAAATGGGACCTCCAACCCTAGTTTTCTGAGGAATCTCCACACTGACTTCCACAGTGGCTGTACCAGTCGACACTCCCACCAACAGTGAAGAAGGGTTCCTTTTTCCCCACAGCCCCTCCAGCATTTGTTATTAGTTGATTTCTTAATAGTAGCCATTCTTTCTGGGGTGAGATGGTATCTCAGTGTTGTTTTAATTTGCATCTCTCTAATGACTAGTGATGTTGCACATTTTTTTGTATATTTATTTGCCATTAGTATTTCTTCATCTGAGAAATGTGTATTCATCTCAGATGCCCATTTTTGGAATGGATAAGAAAGATGTGGTATTTTTATACAATGGAGTACTATTCAGCCATAAAGAAGGATAAACTGGAGACTTTTATAGGTAAATGGATGCAACTCGAGAAAATACTCATAAGTGAAATAAACCAGAAGCACATGTGTAAGCATCGTATTATCTCTCTAGTATGAGAAACTGAAAGAGTAAATAAGATCCAAAATGTACAATAGATATGGTGAATCAAAAAGAAACTGGTCAAAAGGAAAGAGAGACTGGAATAGGGAAAAGAAAGAAGGGAAAGGGAAAAAAACAATTGTGTATATATATATATATAAGATGGTTAAGATAGATACACTACCATTTTTACTTAGTTCATTGAAGAGTAAGGTTTGTGCCAATAATGTTTGGACAATTGAATGCTAATGTCTGGTGTCCTGAATAACTAACTTAAAGATAGTAATACGTAATGTATTAACCATTGTAACCCTCCTATTATGTTGGTTTGAAAATTTGTTCTTCTTTTGAAAAAAAAAAAAATCCAAAAAAAAGCTATCAGAAATAGAAGTAAGGAAAACATTTTTAGTTGTGTTAGTTGATGCATTAGGGAAAGAGGTTGGGGCATAAAAACAGGAAGAAAGTAGAAAATGGATAAGTAATGGAGCATGATAAATATCCAGAAAGAAAGAATATTGTCTAGTTTGTGAAATGAAAGTAGGTATGACAATATTTGTTAATGTTCTATAATCTACTGTGCCCCTTTTTTTTGTATTTTTACAATAAATAAAAAGATTTCTTTATTTCTCATGTCAGTCTTCTCAAATGGGTATTATTATCCAGGAGGAAAAGAATCAGAGAGCTTGTAATTTGTTTAAACTGTTAAATGTGTGCTACTGAGATTCGAATCCATGGGCCTTCACCCACTTTAGTACAAGAGAAGCAGTCTGAAAATACTGTGAATTCTCACTCTCTAGAATTTGAGATGAAGAGCAATTTCTGGAAATGTAATATCAAGATTACATATACATTATTTAGATGCATACAATATGCACACACTCATACCCACATACATAGATACATAGGAAACTCCCTAGATGTCGCATGTTGAAATCCGAACTGAATAGGTTCTTGGATTATTCTAAACAAAGTTGGCAGTACTAGATAGATTTAGAGTATTATTTTCAGAATTGAGTCTGGGTGAAATAAATTATGACAGTGAGATTGCAGTTTCAGCTGCTATTACGGAATTGATCTAAGGTCATAATATAATTTGAAGATATGGTCTCGTGATGGGGCAATGTCCTCTATTTATAGAACAAGTAAGATTTCTTTCCTATTTCCATTCTATGTACCTTAGGCAGTAAATGTTTGAGGCTAATGAATTATATTTTCAGAAAAACAGCAGAATTTTGAGTCATTAGAAATTCCAAACTTAGATTTGAACATGCTTTAAATGCAAAAGTATCTTTCTTTAGGGTTATAACATTTTAGTGTATGTACTATGTTACCTGCTACTTGGGTAAGTAATAAAAGAGATAGCTCTAAACATACGTAAAATCGATTACATGTCTTGGCAAACTTAATTTTATTTGCGGCATATTTGATTGTGTGTTATTTGGTTTTAAATTTGGGATAGCATTTTAATTAAATTGTTTTTTGTAAGAACAAACTACTGAAAAGTTTAGGAGGTTCACAATGTCCTGGGCTCGTTTACTGTTTAGAGACTTCTGCTTTGACACTTGAAGAGAGACAAGTTGACTCACTAATAGGATCACCAGTTCTGGTTTTTCAACGTGGTTTTGGAGGTCACCAGGTTACAGAATTCGATTTCCTTCATGTCAGTCTCAGTCTATCACTCCCTACATGGACTAACTCCTTGTTATGCTGTTCTAGACGTTTTTGTTTTCTTTTCATTGAGTAAAGAAGAGAGACGCTACTCAGAAAAGTTGGCTTAGTGAATGTTTTTATGTTTATGTTAGTTAAAATAAGAATCACGAAATAATATCTATTATTAATGTTAAAAAGAATATAATAAAATAGTAAAACAGATTTATAAGTTTATCCTTTATATTAATATTTTCACTTTTTTCAGGTTTTAATAACTTTCTTCATTACTACTTGCCTTTAGTCATAAGAATATATTAATGATATTTTTCACAGATTTTTGCCTTAATTTTAACTGCCTTTATTTTATTATCGACTGTATTAAAATATATAACAGTCACCTATTATATGAAATATACTATGGCTAAGTTCACTTTAAACCAAGATACATGAGACAAGTACTTAAGAATGACTAATTTCAATTTATGAAGCATGGAGTGAAAGAGAAGATTCCTTTGTAGAAGATTCACAGTTTCTTTTTTTTTTCTTTCTTTCTTTTTTTTTTTGTGGGTACCGGGGGTCGACCTCAGGACCTCGTGCACCAGCAGGCATCCATGCAGCTGAGCGATATCACTGGCCCTTTTTTCGTATGTGGGTTCCGGGAGTTGAACTCGGGTCCTCGCGCTCGCCAGGCAGGCACTTACACCGCTGAGCCATCTCACTGGCCCTCACAGAGTTTCTATATCTAAAGAATAGGCATAAGGAATAGTAGGCTATATTCGGAGTCTAATGAACTGCATCTCTGGGGACTTGTTCAGCGTCTCATGTGCCTGGAACTAGGGCAGTGGGATGGGAGTAGGGGGAGATTTATAGTGAAGATCAGAGGTAGAATAATGCTATAATTGGACACACTTCTTTTGATAGAAATTGCATCTCTTTGTCTTACCCCTGAAAGTAACTAAATAGCAGCTATGTCATTAATATATGCGTTCAAAATAAATTTACCCAGAGTCTGTACTTGTAAAGTATTTAGTTGTTTGCTTAAAGACTAAATCAAGTACACCAAAGAATATGCATCTCAGGAAAATTGTATTTCAAATACTCTTTAAAAATACTTGTTGACTCTATTTGTATAAATAAATACATGGCATATTTCATTTGTTTTTAGTTTTAGTTTTTAATTGTATAACACTTATCAAGGTAATTTTTAGTTTTCTTACAAGATGTCGAGATATATTGAATTGGTGATTTCAGATATTATTGGTTTGGGAAGGGCCATTCTGAAGTGTAAAAATACTATAATGCTTTGCTGACACGGTTAAGTGAGTTACAGGTCAATGTCTCAAATCTTTCTTATTCTTCGTCTATCCCTCCATCGCTGAGGTCAGCTGGCTGATTGTGTGATTGAAATCAGAGAAACTTCAGGTAATACATATTTGGAGGCAGGTGTTTTATTTAACCCTGGATGATTCCATCTTATATGAATTGGTTAGATGACAATCACTGAACCATGAAATTTCATGTATCTCTCTGGCTATTGTTTTATAAATAAAATCATTGAAGAGAGTTTCATCATAGTAAGAGCCACTATGTGAGACATCTCAGAAAAATATTTCGATGGACCACATATAGGAAACTTTTATTTTTAAAAAACATGAAAACTCATTTCTATTCATTCTAATTCATTTCTATTCATTCTAATTTTTAAAATAAGTTTCTGATATCGCTTTAATAATTATTTATAGAAACATGAAGTAGAACCAAATATTCCTCTGAATCACATGCAAAACTTTCAAGCCACATCGAATATTCATCTCATTAGCAAATGATGTCATAAAACTCACAACATAAGATCCTTTGTTTTAGAAACTTTTGATAATAGAGAGGAAATAATAGTAATTCAAAGTGTTGAGGTTTGGACAAGACTGAGATAATATTTGGAATGAATGTGACTTAAAAAGGGAACTCAAGGTACAAAGACAAATTCTCTATACTCTATCTGTTAAATGTCCAGGTGAAGAGATTAAATGGAATTTTGATTTCAGAAAATGTGACCATGCTATCCTAATGATAAGTGGAAGAAAGAAAAGAAGAAAGAAGAAAGAAAAGTACAAAATAGTGAAAGTACTGATTAGTTAGACCACAGTAAGATGTGGACATTTTTACATCTTTCTCTAGGGTATAATAGTGAAAGAAAAAATAAGGCAAAATATGTTAAGTTGATTTGTTTTATACAGAAATGTCAGATGAATTTGTAATGAGTCTAAAAATATGGAAGCAATGAAGAAGTATTGCAACAAAAAAGAAAAAGGAAGATGGCTGTGGGAAAATAGACATTAAAGTAAGGAGTAGTCAGTGAGGCTACAGACAGTTTGTCTCACCCTCCAGTACCTAAATACACAAAGGAGCCAGATCAGAAATAAACTGAGTGGAAGAAACAGTTCATTGTAAATTGGGGATTATCAGCTTGCCTAAAGGTAATGAAATTAGAGTTTTCCAGCCTCCTTGTTTTAGAGTCATTTGACCTAATTTTTGAAGACTGACATTAATGTTCTTGTTCATATATATATATATATATATATATATATATATATATAGCGTATAAATTATATATATATATTTGTGTAAATATATATATATTTTAAAATTGTGTATAAAACAAATTAACAACTAGCTAAACTTTCTGATTTCTGAGTGAGGAATCATTTTGATCTAAGTAAGGACACCAAAAGATTTGGAAAGTTTTTTCCAATGTTTTATTTATTTATTTATTTATTTATTTATTTATTTATTTATTTATCTACACTGGTTTACAGTGATGTCTTCCAGGTATTCATGAATTTTAGCAGTATTTTTTGGTCAGCTGATTTAACCTGCAGCTTGTTCAGATACCAGAGCCATATATTTAACAGATACAATCTGCTTAAATTTGATAGAATATAAATGAAGAATTTATGGTTATTCCTAGATGCTTGAATAAAGTAATAGAAATTCAGCAACAAAAGAATGTTTCTAAACAGAAAATGGGCAGCATTTAGGGTCTGGATCCTTCTGTTCCATGATCTTTTGGCTTATCAGTTGTGGCTAACAGTGACATACTAGGTCACCCTAGGAGAACACCAACTTTTATTATTTTTGTGAAATAAGGGATCTAATGAATGAAAGCAGTATATTTTCTCATTTTCCACTAAGTGATACATTGTTCATTTTCCTAAACATAATATATTGCAGAAAAGGAAGTTTCCTATGAACATCTATTCTCACTGGTACTTTATAGTACCCATGGCGCACAAAGTCTTCAGCCCTTTAATGAGTCTTTCTGGTTTTCTGGAGGTCGGACTGGCATTTTGCTTTTGAAGATCCCAAGTTGTTTGCCCTTTCCACACCAGAGGGCGATGTAGGCAGGATTTGGAACATTAGCTGCCATGTATTAACTTGATTAGCACATTTATTCACTCATTCTACAAATATTTATTGAGCACGTGGTATGGACCTGGATAATTAGGAGAAAAAAACACAAAATATAGTACATTCTCTACCTTAAAGGAAATCAAAATCAGAGGAAAGTGCAATTGTCGTAAAGGCTATAAGCCAATAAGCAATTTGGAGGAAAAGGAGGAAGTGAGAAGAGTATTCCTAGAAAAGGAGTCATCTTTTTTTATCTGAGACGTAGAAAGCAAGTAAAAAGTTAAACTTTACTAATTAAAAGTGTAGTTTTAGGGTGAACTAAGAATTAGTGTTTAAAATGGAATTTCCAAAAGGAGTATATTGCATTCATTATTGTGCTTAGAAAATACATATGAAGCAACTGTTTTATTGTTTTGTTGGGTCTGGGAACCACCATGAACAAAACATTACAACAACAACAAAAACAAAACATTTATCCTGCATAGAACTGTCACTCTTCTGGGGAGACAGGAGATATGAAAGAAATTTCAATATAAGATAACTGATAAAATGCATAATGTATGTCAGGCACTGTGCTGAGTCTTTATTTCAAATTACTAATTCAAACACTACAGAACATTTCTATTATTATTTAGTAAACTGGAAAACAGTGATGTACAACTAATAGAAGGGTAGCTGGTCCTCAAATCTATGTAGCTTGGTTTTAGAGTTTGTGCTTTCAAATACTGTAATATATTAGCTCCTGAAGTAAGTAAACAAATACGTGACATAACCACAGACATTAGTGACATAAGGAAACAGAAAACTGTAAACAGAGTGAACAGGGAAAGGTGTTTTTCTGGAAGGGCAGAAGAGACATGATGCGTCAGTACTCGCACACCCCTCTGGGATTTGAGCATTGTAGTAGGGTCAGATGAACTTCCGGCTGTTGATACCTGCATGTCATGATGGGATTTTTCTGAAGCCAAAGTGAAGGCTGCTCTAGCCTCAAACCTCACTGGGCTGAAGGAGTGGGGAATTCAAGTATGGTCAAAAATTTGTCCAACAGTGGTTCTGATGATAACATGGTTCTGAACACCCTCTATTTCTTCAACCCTCTTGGAAGACCTCTTTAAAGCATGTTTTCAAGTACTTTCCAGAATTCTTCTCCAGGATTGAATGGCATTAGCCCACATTGGTGACTGACAATTTTATGCTCTTTATTGGCTCTGTTTATTTGCTGTGTCACTGGATTCCTCCCGACCAGTGTTTCCTTTGACCCCCCACACCCTTTGGCCCTATTTATACCCAAATCCTACTCTTATAGTTTGGTTTTGAGAAAACCTGAACAAAGAAAGTTTGGTTAGTCAGTAAATAGGCCTCAGAGAGAAACGAGAAAAACAGTTTAGGTGGAGGAAGCTTTATCTGACAAAGGCCGGCGAAAGCTTAGCAAGAAGTCTACTGTGGTTAGCTAGAGGGGATTGAGATCAGGCAGTGAGGAGGAAACCGGTTCATCAGCTAGGCAGGGACCAGGCAAGAGGGAGGCTTGAGAAGTGAAAAGAATAGCATGGTATTCTATAGGAAACAGGGACAAATAAAATAACTGAGGGAGAATTAACTTTAAAAACTTATTTCAGGGCCGGTGAGATGGCTCAGCGGCGTAAGCGCCTGCCTTGCAAGCGCGAGGGCCCGAGTTCGACTCCCGGATCCCACATACGAAAAAGGGGCCGGTGATATCGCTCAGTGGCACGGGCGCCTCCTGGCGCGCGAGGTCCTGAGGTCGTCCCCCCGGTACCCACCAAAAAAAAAACAAAAAAAACAAAAAAAACAAAAAACTTATTTCAGAGAAGATCTAGCTAATCTTTTCTTTTCATAGATGATAAAAATGAGACTCGAGGGGGTTAAAATTCTTACCCCCAGGAAACCTTATAAGAACAGAAAAGATGGGTCTTCTACCCAAATTTGAATCCCAAATTTGTCTGATCCCTATCCACACTTGAGGGAGTCCTGTCCTCTTTAGAAGCTTACCAGGATAGCTAACACAACAGATAAAAGAGAAATAATAATGCCCCTATTTTGTCTCATTAGACTGTACCAGGAATGTCTGTTTTGTTAACCACTGCTTCTTCAAGTTCAGTCCTTCAGGCTTCTGCCATGTAAAATACAGAAGCTCTTTCCACTTTCCCCAGCAAGGGATGAGTGGGCAGAGTGGCAGGTGCTGTCTGCCCTGCTGTGGGCACGGGCAAGGCAGGTCTGGAAGTCAGGCCAAATTTCACATGGGCATCTGCATTCAGGAATTTCTGCTCTATGGGCTCCCTATCTCAAACCCTATCATTAATGTGAATTCTAACAGGAAATGGGTACTTCATGTCACTAGGTAACTCAATCATTAGCTCAAACCACTTGATCCAAATAATAAGTTTGGTGGATTGAGTTACTGTGTGACGCTCTTTTCTAAAACAAAGCAACCTGCGTGGTGGCGTGCTTTCAGTTTCCTGCCTAAGACAAGATGAATTCCGGTAATGCCAATGGGAGGGATTGAATCATTTATTAAGTGCAGTCTTGGACAGGTGTCTCAAATGTCAATTCTAGGATTTAATCTAAACTAATCTTCACAAAAGTTAGATTTAATGGAAATGAAAACCCAAAGGAATTCTCTGTGCAGGTAGCTGGATGCTTAAATTTCAAATACCGCTGTTAATGACAATCTTTTAAATAAACTCTCTACTTGGCTGTTATCCTTCTGTGTTCTGAGGTAGGAAGTGTTTGGAACACTGATATTGGCTCATTGGCAAGCAGGATTTACACAAAACAAGTTGTTTTTTCTTTATTCCTGATCCTGTCATATAGCCAACTATTTTCAAATAAAGCTATATGGTCATACACAAAATCAAACCAGGACTTTCAGCCTCCATAAGTGGTCCTACAGACTTAGTGTATATAGCAGCATGTCCTCAAAACTGGTGTAAAATATCGTATTTTGTAACCACAAAATGTGAGACCAGAAGGCAGACTTTGAAAGGGATAAGGAAAAACTACCTAAATGGCTAACACAAATCATATCTAAATATTGACAAGACACACAATCAAAAAATAGGAGTTATCCATCACTGAATACAATTTGGAACATAAGCTATGGTACTTTTCTCTTCTTCAAGATGCCATATCTCCTATAGAATAACAAATATTTCAGTAGAGGCTTAATTTTCCTGATATTAACACACAGACCCACTCACTAATTGAAAAAATTGGCTTTCAATAGCCCAGAATTAAATTAAAAATGACACAAAGAGATGCTGAAAATAGCCCAGAATTAAATTAAAAATGACACAAAGAGATGCTGAAAAAGGATCTGTGATATATTCTGTGGAGGTATTAATTAATTCAGAGATGGTATTCTGGAGTTATTTGTAGTGGTTCCTATAGCACTAGGAATATCTCGATATCCTATTTATTTTCTAATATTAGAGAGAAAAAGGTTGACATAAAAAGAACTGTTACTAATGACCTGATCTATACTATAAAGGAAAAGGACTAGTTACAGAAGCTAATCCTTACCAAGAAGTTCAGGTAAAAAGAGTATACAGTAGTTGAAATAAAAATTTTTAATGGGATAGTTCAGATAAAGAAACAGCTTTGGTGGAAGAATATGAAATAAAACTGTGAAGCCCATTAAGTGACCAGATAAATATTTCTAAACTCTGCTGAAGTTAACAAAGTATTTTCCTTTCCTTCTTTCCTACCTCCTTCTACTTACTTTTTCTCCCTTCCTTCCTCTTTACCTTTCTTCCTTCCTCACTTTCTTCCCCTTTCTTTCATAAATTTTGGATATAAACATTTTGATGAAACATTGGATCATCTAGGATGGAAATTGGTAAGATTTTTGTGTAAAGAACTAAGAAAATTTTTTCAGCTTTGCAGATCTTATGATCTACATTGCAATAATTCACTCTGCAAACAGCCACAGGCTACTGTAAAAAGTGGGCATGGCTGTGTTCCAATAAAACTTTATTTACAAAAATAGGCATCAAATGGGATTCAGTCTGAGTGGTGCCATTTGTCATTCCTCATTCTAGTAACTGACCTTTTACACATATTTACCACAATACTATTCTTTTCCATGACAACGTGAATATAAATGATATTTTCAGTTTCAGAAGTTAAAGGATGCATTGGTTATATTCATTTCAATACTTATACATGCGATGGAATTAATTATTTAAACTTTTGTTCTAGGTAACAAATGTATTCAGTGTTTCACATACATGTTCTTATCTAATTCAGAGGTCAACAATCTAAATTTGGTATAATTATACGTTTTACAGAGATAGTCAACTATAAAAACGGAGGTTTGGCTCTTGGCAGACCTTGTTGATTATCTACCCCATAACCACTTCTTGGTTCTTTCTTACTGATGTCATTATTTTACTTAGGTAGCAGTCACTGAGCACAGGGAACACTTGATCCTTCTCTGGCTGCTGAATATTAATATGTTTTTATTGTTTTTTTTTTTTTTTTTTTTTGTGGGTACCAGGGGTCAAACTCAGGACCTTGCGCTTGCCAGGCAGGCGCTTATGCCGCTGAGCCATCTCACCGGCCCCCTATTGTGTTTGTTTTGAATTCAGCTCGGTGATGCCCTTCCAATCACCACTTCACTCCACATTTATTGCACTTATGCAGGGGTACTGACTCTGTCTTGGCTTGCTAGACAAAAGAGGAAGTTTGCTCAACAGCTGTTTGGGAATATTTCCCTCCGCGGTAAAAAGGAAGTTATACAGGAATATCTCTCCCTATCCTCATCTTCCTTTTTTGGACAGGGTCATGTGAAAACTCCATGCTTGGAATTGCTGTATATATTTCTCAACTGTGAGAGAAAAGCCAACACAACCTCAGAAAGAAATAAGCAAGTGGCTGACATGCTTGAGGTATGAATTTAACCCAGGATAGCCTATCTTTAGGAATCTGTTAAGTGCAAGAAAATACTTAAAATATAGGCTAGTTTTTAGTTAAGTGTTTTTTTTAGTTTCATCCAAAGGTACTTGAATTTGAACCCAAGAATGTTAATTTCCATTTGCCCAGTGCCAAAGAGGTATATCAGGACCAGATCCACATGATTTCTTGCATTGCCTCAAAAATTTCTGAGCAAGACCTGAGAAAATCTTTACTCACATCCAAGGAAAAGTTCAGGCAAATATTTATCTGTTTCCTCAACTTTGGGAAAAATATTTATTCTCATGATGAAATATTTCAATAATTTATTTTAGGCCTAGGAAAACACAATGTATAAAATACATTATTTTTTTAGAATTAAAAAAGGTCTAACTTTAGAAAATACCATTCTAAAACATTAATGAAACTGTGTCCTTATCAATAACTAAATGTAAAAACTTAGTACTTTTGTAGTTTTAGGAATATCAACTGTGAAAAAGTATAGTATACAATAATATATAGTCCTTCTCCAACACCTGCTAACTCTCGTTATCCTCAAATAATTGAAATTACTGAAGCACAACTCATATAGTGAATAATAATTTGGAGATGAAATAATCAGTAATTGGAAAATTTATAAATGTAGGTATGTGGAACCATGTGGGGATAGAAAAGTAGAAGGTGGAGAGAGGTGTATCATTTATCATAATGAGAGTGAAAAGAAAATATACTTGGTACTTAAAATCCTTGTTCCATGCATTCCCACCAAAATATTCTTTCTTTAAATATGATCATGTTTTAATATATCGGGTTTTTAAATCAAATGATGTGTTCCTAATATTCTATATTGAGAAGGAAGATACAGAGACTCTACTACGCCTATTAAACCAACAGAGGAAAGTTAGTAAAATGTATGAGTTCAGAGGGAGACATGAACAAGACTAGGTTGATTTTGGAGATTACTAATGACTCATCTTTACTACCAAGCCAACTTTCATACGTGTCTAAATTAGAATAGTCTTCTTTTGTCTTTTCTGAATGTCATTCCTTTTGAAAGTAGATGGCATCACATGCTTGCTTAATGCCATTAGAGCTTTTTTGGACATTTGGGTGTGGGAGGGACAATAAGCATTTGCAACAGAATCTTCATCCTGTGACTTTTCCAATACCATCTGGATTCCTGCATATTTTCTACATGCCTATTCAGAAAGAGAATTAGATTAAAAAAAACAGATAAAAGGATGTAAACATGCAAAGGAAAATGAAGCGCTCCTTGCTCAACTCCCTCAGTCCAACTGCTGCCTGATTAAAATACTAATATATGGCAACTGGTCTGTGAAGTCCAGGCCGAAACATAAAAGCTTTGGCATGATCAAATGAGTGTATCATTTCTGCCTCCCACTGTCAGCAGTAACTGAGCAATCCAGCCTGGTGATTGGAAGAGCAAATTTTCTTTGTCCTCCACATGCTGTATTTATCCTTCACGAATATCCACACAACTCACCAGGGATTTGGCTGAGCAAGTAGGATCACTCCTTGCAGAAAAATTGGTTATAAATCTGGGAGGCTTTGTGTAAGATCTGAAAGCTGCCTTTACAATTTGCTGGAGGAGGTGTGTATAGCCAGGAGTAAGGAGATTATGTAAACTACGGAGGAGGACTAGGGGAGCTCTGAGTCGGGATACCCCCTGAAAATTCTCTTAGCAACAGGGAATTGCAGGTTCAGGGTATAGTCTGCGTATGTTACTTTTTCCTTTACCCCTGGAAGTCAAAGGGGTTTTCATGCACCCTGTTTTCTCTTGCAACATGGTAGATTTGAGGGAATGTTTTTATCTCTAATTTGGACAGCATATTTTAAAGTCCAGTTTCTATTTTTCACATTTACCTTAAGTGTTGCTCCATGTTCCTAAAAAAAAAAAAAAAAAAAAAAATATATATATATATATATATATATATATATATATATATATATATATATAATTTCTTGCAACATTTGTGAAAATGTGCTTTAAAAACAGGTTCGGGAAATAAGATTTCAAACTACGTTCAGAGAAATAATCTTCATTTGTATCACTCAGAATGCTTATTCTGAAACGTTAAAAGCCTGGCTGCCAATCTTTACTTACCTAAAGAGACTTGGAAATCCCCAGTGTGGAGGCCCATGAATCTGTCATTTTATGAAGTTCTCTGGTGACTGTGATACTAACACTCGGGCACCACTCTTAGAGGAAGTTACTAAGAAGATAGATGAGAGAGTGAAAACAAAGGTAACTGGTGCTAGGAAAATAAACAAATGAGGTTGATTTTTTTCTCCCACTTGTTTTTGGCAGTTTGAATATCACTAAATACAGATCAGGTTTGCTTGAGGTGCCACTTTACCCACAATATATATTCATGAGGATTTTTCTCTAAAAACCTCAATTTCATAAATAGAAATGAAAAGTTTCTAAATCTAATTGGCTGAGCCTGAAAAAAGCAGAATATGAAATCTCATAGGGAACATCTTTCTGTATAACCTTACAAAGAGAATCATTGTTTTCTATTTGCTTCCTTCTTTATGGAATGACTCTTCTAATATTGCATTCTTGTAAAGCATAGATCAAGAAACCAAATCATGCCCTCGGGGAAGGAGGAAAGCTAGGCCAAGATGTTCTCAAATAAAATAATATAATAATTATAAAGGTGCTGTGATAAGGGGAAATACATCAGGGAGCTTTTGATGGGTAGACCTCAACTTTTATTAAGTTATTTGAAGGAATATTTACTAGTAACTATAACGTTTACTCTGAACCATGCATTAGTCTCCATGGATTTTCCAAGAACTCCATCAACTTTATCAAAATTTTTTATCTTCTGAGGAAGCATAATTTTCAGTTGCAAGAAACACAGAAATGAAAACTAACTACAGGAATGAGATTTTGGCAAATTAAAGAAAGTTTCCTCCACTTCACTTTAGCCAAAAATTAAGATTCCCAGATTCCTACTCTGAATATGGACCTCGGTGTACCAGAAAATGAATCTTCTGAAATTCCACAAATCATTGGCTAAGAAACCAAGATTTCTCTTTTGAAGAGCCTCAAGTATAGCAGTGCTTCCAATTGAAAATGATAGGGGAAATGTATTATTAGATTAATTAGATAATTAGGAAAATTCACAGCTGCACCCTTTGACAACATATTCAGTGCCTCTAAGCTAATGAGGCAGACCATAAACTTTCCAAAAATGAAATTTACAGAAACATTTGTTTACATGATCTTTATTATGAAAGTTGGAAAAGAAGGCCTTGTGTTCTATGCAACTAAGCTGTTGTGGATGATAATCAAGGGCCTGTTTTCAGAGTCTTGATTTTATACTTTTTATTCATAACCATATACAAAAACGTATTGTATATTTATGCTTTTATATGCACATCTATAGTTCAGTTGTTAGATATTTATTACTGGTTTTTATAATTGAACCACTAATGAGGTGGTAGAATTGTAGCCATGTGTCTCCATCAGGCAAAATATAAATCAAAAATCTTGTTACTCTCAAAGGGAGTTGTTATTTCTTTCTCTCTTTTTTCCTTTTTTCTTTATTAAGGCATACAAGATTAGTTTCTAAGAGGGTAGATATTATTTCCAGGCATCTAAATACTCTTTCACATTTCTTCCTAATAAGGAAGTGAATATTTTTTCCTGTTGTCAAAAAATGCAGCTGTGAGTTTTTCTAATTGCTCAATTAATCTAATGATACACTTTCCCTATCATTATCAAACCAATAAGTTTCAGTGCCTGAGTTCTATTCTTTACTGGAGCTGTCTTGTTTGTTTTTGATAATATTGACTTGTGAGATTGTCTACATGCTTATTATAATTTTGTAATAGAAGCTCCATGTTTCTCATTATGACTGGATTGGTTTTTAAACCTGGAAAAATGTTGCTTTATGCAAAACATGTCATCTAAATGTAACTTCAGCATTTTCACCCTACCCTTTTCCTAAAAGTACATAACGTTTAAAGGTAATTTTAAAAAACTGAGTGTTGTCACCATGATAATGGGCAATAAGCAAAAGAACAAATAGATATAGAAAATCTTTCTGCTAACTTAATTTTTGGTCCCAAATGTTCACATATAATATATATTTATATATTTATTAATACAGAATAAGTTGCATCAGAAAACAAATTGCTCTGGATTGTCATAATTGAATCTCAATAGTGTTTTTTTAAAATTAGTTTCCAGAAGAAACTTAGAATATATCCTTCCCTATCAGATTGACAAAACACTCCAGAATGGAGTTGTTTCATAAATGTCTTTTAGCATTATTTATATATTGCTCCTATTCCAAATCTTTTAACTTTGCCATTTGTCAAACTTCGGTTTTGTTGGAAGAATTGCTTCGCTGCTTTTTACTTAAGATTTACTTCCTTGCTTTTTTTTTTTTTTTTTGTGGGTACCGGGGGTCGACCTCAGGACCTCGCGTGCCAGCAGGTGCCCGTGCTTCTGAGCGATATCACCGGCCCCTTTTTTCATATGTGGGATCCGGGAGTCGAACTTGGGCCCTCGCGCTTGCCAGGCAGGCGCATACGCCGCTGAGCCATCTCACCGGCCCTACTTCCTTGCTTTTTACATAGATTGTGTGTTCATTTGATCACTTCACCCACACTCCTCTTCATTAAATCAGAGCTAACTTTAGTGTGTGGCAGACCAGTGACACTCTTAGGACACTGGCCTGCACTGCACAGCTCAGCTCTCCTTTTGAGCTTGTATGGTGTTACTGTCCTTTGCCTTTCACAGGGAAGAAAACTAGGACTTGGAATAAGAAACTTGAAAGGACCCAGAGATAAATGGGGACTAACTGCCAACCTCATTTTGTTCCAGAGGGAGAGTAATTCTTCTGTGTGCTGTGTTGCCACAGATACATGGGTTTACTACCCACAGCCACAATGTGGAATTTCTGCCTGATTCAACTCGTGCTCTGTTACAAGCTGCTGTTCTCTGTTTCTTAGTCCTAGAGAACCCTAAGTCTTATTGAAGTGGTGTTTTTTGATCTGCTCCTTGAATTCCCTTTGAAATTTGTTCAGGAGTTTCTTTCTTGGATCAACCATATCAGTACAATTTAGTAAGTTCACTCTTTGTTCTAGTTATGAAGATGGATCCTTGAGCAATTCTTGAAGGTTTCACAGTCACATGTCCTTTTTCTCTCACTAGTATTTAAAAAATAAAAGTTCCTGTGTAACATGCCTGACTTCCAGAATTGAAGGTTTTCAGAATAGAGAAAAAAAAAAAAAAAAAATACTGAGACTTGCCATGTCATTATATTGGCACATTGGTCAATATTAAATACTCAGACACATAACTTAAAAATAAATATCCAGTATATTTTCTCCATCAGTAAAAAATAAATTTAGAAATGTTAAAGAAAAAAATAAAAATATTTGAAATAACTTATTGTCAATTTCCTCTATTATCAGAATTAGAAATTAACAGTTCTTGAATTTTTGCTACTGTTTTCTGTTTTTTTTTTTTTTTTTTTTTTTTTTTTTTTATGTAGGTACTGGGAGTCAAACTCAGGACCTCGTGCTTGTCAGGCAGGCACGTATGCCGCTGAGCCATCTCATTGGCCCTGTTTTCTGTTTTTTGCTAATTTTGAAAAGAATATATATATAGCATAAAATGTTTACAGAAAAATATAAAATATTTCCTCACACAGTGTTATGGTTTGTGTCTAGATGTCCCCCCAAAGCCTCATGCAGTCATGGAGGTGGGCTTCTGGAGTTTATGACTGATTCATGGTCTAATGCTGGGATTATGGGCGTGAGTGCTACACCCACCCTGGGGCGGGCAGCCTGCATGTAATATAAGGGAGGGAAAGAGGTTGCTCTCTCTCTTGCTTGTGCTCGCTCTCCTCCCTTTTGCTCTTGCTGTTTTTGCTGCCTTCCGCTGCCATGAACTGTTGCCCTCTGCCATGTGCCACTCTGCCTTGGAGCCAGCTGATTATGGATTGAAACCCCCACAAACTGTGAGCTAAATAAACCTTTCCTTCCTTAATTTTGGGTGTTGGGTATTTTGTCTCAGCAATAAGAGAAAAGTAACCGAGACACACAGTTTATAGTTTGTCCTTTCATATATCTTTCTTATTATCTCAATTTCTATATTTTTATTTCTAGAATGTACCTAGAAGAGTAAATGATTTTCAAAGACCGATTATATACATGTATATATATATAATATATTATATATGTATTATGTATACATAATATGTCTATTTTGAAGCATATAGGCAAGGTCTTTGACTTCAGATTTCAACAAAATGATTTTGCTCTATTAAGAATATAGCATTGTATGAAGAGAAAAATCAAAGCCAAGACAGCAAAGAAAAATTGGAAGTCCTAGTACATAACATGTGAAAGCTTTAAAATGTATTTAACTCCTAGAACTGCTTTGGAAGATGGGGTTGTGTAAAGCCCATCAACCTGAATTTGAAGTGACTCCTTGACCACTGTCAGTATTTTGAGGTTATGATTCATGTGCCATGCTTTTATTATCACTGCCAACAAAGTTAGAAATAACAAATGTTACGAGTCAAAATCTTGGTTTACATCACAAGAATACCTAGAGCAAAATAATAAATAAAAATAAAGACATAATCTAGCCCAGATTTGGGGCTTTTCCCTCTTCTCTTCCTACTTATCTCCTTTGTCAGTTATGCTCTTTGCCTCTTTTCTCCATTTACCTACCTTCAGCTACAACAAATAAGCACTAAGTAGAGGAATGAAATTTTGACAAATTGAAGAAAGTTTCCTCAACTTCACTTTAGCCAAAACTTAAGACTCCCAGATTCCTGTTGTGGATGTAGGCCTCAGTGTACCAGAAATCAATGTTCTTCTGTGTTTGTTGTAACTGTAATCACTCATTTGTTTCCCATCTTTCCCCTGAGTTCCTACTTCTTTTTAAATCTAATATAATGGAAATACCCTTAACAAAGAAAAAAACCATAATCCGGTTATTCTGTGTAAAGAATTTTAAACTCAGCCTATCAGTGGGCTTGGCCTACCTGGAGAAATAACCTTTTCCTTTGGGTTAGTTTTCACCAATAGAAAAATGAAGGCTTTGGGCTAAATAGTATTTCAAGTCTTTCAAGTCTTAAAATTCTATTGTTTCTCACTTGAAGCCTTTACCTGGTGTGTGTGAAAACCATTTAAAAATTACCTGTGTCCTCCAAAATGAAATATTTTTCTACATACAGAGAGCAGATATGGCCCATACAAAGATTTCCTTCCTCATATTATTTTTAATACCAGAAACATTATCTTTAAAAAGTGCCTTTCTTCACCGTACATATTTGCATTGTAGCTCAGGCTCCTGCTCACATTCAGCAAAGTAAACAAACATTCTGGTGGGGTTAAGGATTAATGGCAAGGAATTGCATGACTGTACAGCGTGTAACCTTGAGGGAAGAGATCAAGGGAAATGTCAGTCAAACACCTGCCCTTAGTGCAGTTGTTAATTAATTCGTGAACATTGACTCGGGCTGCAGATTTGCTAGTGTACAAGGGAATCAAGTTCCATCCTATAAATACTGCCTTGATTTAATGAGGCTTTAATAGGATTAAATGGTTTTAGCTTTATGACTTCATGTTTTTGATTATGGTTGTATAGTGCTTTTCGATATGAACAGATACGAATTTCACTGAGTTTGAACCATAGGCTGTGAATGAAAAGTTAGAGGAATTAAAGGCAGGGAATTTGTCATTAGCTCAATAACTTAATTTTCTTAAATTTAAAATGAAATTACAAGTTAAAGTGGTTTCTGACTATCTCTAAGTAAACATAAATGACTTAGTTTCTCTACCTCAGTAATTACCACTTACTTAAGTGGACTGTTTTCTATTACTGTGAATATAAACTATTTTGCCATACTAAAGGTTAAATTTACACAGGTCTCATTTATAAATTATTTTTTAAATTATATTTTGCTATCTTTCATATTTGCAGATGACACACTTAGGGTAAATGTTGTCATTTTATGAATATGTTACTCTAGAATAAAAATATTTTGGATTTGTTATTTGTTGCTATATGTTTTTATTATTAAAATTTGGGTTTGAATTCTCGGAGAAGCTAAAAAATAATTTATAGAGTCCTGTCATTTTACATATTTGAATGACACTGTTTTATCATCTAACGAGTAAAGGTCAAGTCTCAGCTCATATTTCCTTGTTATCATCATCACCATCATCATCATCACTTTAGTCAAGATACTTAAAAGTCACTATTTAAAATATGTAGCTACATATATTCTGAGATGTATAGTATCTATATAAGATGTCTTTAAATTGATACTTACTGTGAAATAAGGTAATTGTACAAATAAAATTACTTCACTCCCTGGCTATACAACAATTCAATCACTTCCTATTTACCTTAGAATAAAGACTATAATTCTTCCTTTTGGCCTCTGTTCCTGATCTGCCCCATCTTTCCAGCCTTCACAGCTCTAGGCTTTATAATTACTGTGATGAATTAGATAAACAAAATCCTTGTGATTAAGATAACAATTTACAGTACAATCAGGAAGGCAGACACCAAATGGGTAGAGTAGTACAAAATGCAATTTCATAGGTGTCATGAATTGAATAACACAGGTAGCTTAATGGAGAGTGATCGGCTTAGGTACAGGGCCTGCAGTTGCCTCTTCAAATAACTGCTATTTAAGCTCAGAACCGATGACAAAAAAGACGCACGCCATGAGAAGTTCTGGGTACAACTAATGCACGAGGCTCTGAGGAAGGAAAAAGCTTGTCATTTTCAGTGGATGACTGTGCAGCACAGTCAAGAAAGAGGAGAGAGACAAGTTATAAATCAACCAGGGCAGATCATGTCCTGCAATCCCAATATATTCATTTGGAATTGCCTCCTACTGTCTGGCTTCCTTTCCCTGTTTCCAGTTCCTTAAGTGAACTGTGCTCATCTCAGAGCCATAAGCGTTATGCTTGTTTACCCTCATGGTTGTAACCTTAGCTTCTGACAGAATGCATATCCTGGAGTAGGAATTTAATAAGTCGTTATTAAATATAGGATCTCTTTTTTCATTAGCTCATACTTTATTGATCAATGACAAAACTATCATGCTTCCTACCCTTTTCCTCTTGGGATAGGTACTTTTGATTGGTTCCTAAATATTAACCCCAATCTCTATGGGGTTTTCCTCCTTCGTCCCACTATTCGCTCAGAGGAAAAACAAGATATTCACTTTGTCACTCTACGTCAGGTGGTCCAGAGAACCTGTTCTAGTCATATTGCGTTGAAACACCTGTGAGCTTCTTATCTTTGGACGTATCTGTGAGGATGTTTTTTCTGTAATTGGGGCAGTCATCTTGCTCTATGAGGGGAGGAAAAAAGAATTTCCAAGCTCCCAAACCAGTATCCTCATGTCACAAAACTGCCGAAGCAACCCGTAACATTGTCTACCTCCAGATTTCTAGTTCAGCAAACAATGTTCCAATCACTAGTAACTGAGCTTTCTCTGACTTACTGCCCAATCTTATTTCACCAACTCATTGCTCTGTACAAATTTTCCCAAGGACTTCTCTTATCCTCACAGCTACATCGATTCTGACACCAAGCTGGTATTATGAAAGATGTTCCTTATAAAAGCTGTTGGTTGTTTGATTCAGTATCAAGCTCCGTATCTACAGAAGCCAACCTTCTTATGCGGTGTCTTTCCTGATGCTGGCCATTCATTTTGGGTGTTGCATGTTTCTACCTGGATTTCTTTTCCTGTCTGTCATTCTCTTTACAGCTTTTGCATGCACAGAAAAGAGGTAGAAGTTTTGTCATGGACATTTTCTTGACGCATAATAAATAATCAATTAGGTAACTAGTTCATTTGTATGACCACTGCAGAATACTTTTTTTATTTTGAGCAACAAAAATCTTCCTTATTTCTAGTTTTTCTCAAATAAGAAGGTATTTATCATTTTTATAATGTCCTTTCTTATATTTCTTATTTAGCTTCTCTATCTGAATTTAACTATCCATATTTGAATATGTAGCTATTCTTTACATTGTAGAGAAATGTGGAACAATAAAAATTTATCTGAATTGCATGCTTACAGGTATTTTTAAAATTCCCTGTGCCTGCTAGGTTCACAGACTTTAACTATGGTCTGTCACAAGCATGATTAAAACTATTGATATTTTTACAGTTAAAGACCTCATTTTACAATACTATTTTCCATCCTCTGCTAAATCAAAGCCTTTTGCCATTATCACTAATGCCATATTTTAATAGTTCTGTTTATTGACAACAGTCATGAGAGATTACATGATGTTTGTCTTTTGAAATGTGCACTTTAAATTTTGCATTTTTATTCGCCTTCTTAGAAATTGTCATAAAAATTGTGGTGTTGTCCTTATTAACCTTCTTGCCACATTGTCATGATCTCGATTATTTCTTTTTATTCCCCTCATGGGATGATGTGTTCCCTGAAGGCAGGAATCTCACTGCATTCTTCACAATGTCTTCAATTCCTAGAATAGAGACTGACACAAAACAAGAAAATGATATGTATTTAGTGACTCACTGAATGAAGGAATGAATAAATATATAAAGATCACTTCCCACATTTCACAGTCACTCTTTTATCTCTGTGTAGCTGGAGGTATATATGTCAAGTTTGATATAAGTGAAGAAATTACTGCCTGCGGCATAGTTTATGACATTTTTTAATATGATCAAACAGTTCTGTAACTCAGATTCCACATAAAAAGTAACAAATATGCTCTCTTGAAATCAAAATTGAATTTATGTAATACAATATACTTATATAAACCATATTATAATCAAGAAGCTCTAACCTTCCTTGGGCACAGATAGTGTTGTTGGATGTCAGATCAATTTTAGAGTCTATATACTTCCATAGTTTTTGGCAAATTTGTGGGATAAAGATTATGACTAAGATTTAGCAATCCTCATTCCTATATTGTTATTTTCTTTGCTATCTATTCTTAGTAATGCTGGTAGGAAATAAATGAAGCTTATCAAAATTAAAATTTGTCAGACTCCAAAAACATTTCTCCATTAAGTATGTAAAAAACTGGGCTGGTGAGATGGCTCAGTGGCTTAAGCGCCTGCCCGGCAAGTGTGAGGGCCTGAGTTCGACTCCCAGAACCCACATACGGAAAAGGGGCCGGTGATATCACTCAGAGGCACGGGCGCCTGCTGGCGCATGAGGTCCTGAGGTCGACCCCCCGGTACCCACAAAAAAAAAAAAGTATGTAAAAAACAAACAAAAATCTAAGGTGAGGAGTTACAAAGTAGAGAGACTATAAATGTAATTACCCAAAGGGTTTCTGAGGTATGTAGGTGTGTTAGGCAGCTTTCTGTTACTATAACAAACAGCTGAGAAAATTAATTTACAAAGAAGAAAGGTTAATTTGACTCAGGTTTCTGGAGGTTTCAGTTCATGATTGATTATTCCCATTGCTTTGGGCATGTAGCAGGGCAGCACATGATGGTGGAGTACATGGTAGAAGAAAACTGCTCACCTCATCATTCAAGAAGCAACAGAGAAAGAGAGAACAAGCCAAGGCCCAGAGTCCCCTTTCAGGGCATGCTTACAGTGCCTCTGACAAAGGCCACCTCCCAAATGTTCTACTTGCTCCAGTAGCACCACATGTGGACCAACGATTTAACATTTGGGCCATTGGGGGCACTTAAGATCCAAACCAGAGCAAAAGACAATTCTGGAGCACGTTCTCTCCCTTCTCATTCCATGAAATTTACCAAAATGTATAGAGATTACAGCAAGGACTTTTTGGTGCTTTGCAGACACCTACCATGAGACGGACAGAATAATCCACATTCACAGTGGAACATCAGTTCCCACATGAAAATAACCAAACTCCTAAGTGCAAAGTGATAAAAGTAAGTACCAAAGTGAACAGCGTAAGAGGCATAATTATTTAGATGATAGAATTTCAAATAGCATGTTGATCTAAAGAGGATAAGGGTAGATACTATCAATATGAAGCAAGAAAAATAATAAAATAGCAAGTAGGATATATGAAAAATAGAATAATTACAGTCATAATTGCTGCTGGAAGGATATAGCTGGAAAGTGGACTAGTTGGTTGAAAGATCAGACTGAGGTACTTTTTTAAAAAAGCAACAAATAAGAATACAAAGCTTTATTTTCAATCCACAGAAAGGCTATACAGGTAAATACATCAAATTCCCCAATAAAAGGACTTAGTTTTCCAGATTAGATGGAAATATATAAATAAAACTTAGCTCTAACAACAATTTATTTAGAAATATATTTAAAACAGAAAGACACAGAAAAGATGGGCAAATATACTAGCAAAGTTAATCCCTATGGAAAACAGTAGTGACAATCAAACGTGAAAAGGTAATTCAAGAAACATAATTTAAAAGATTCAAATATGATGTTCTGGTAAAAAGACTAAAATAATAATAATCTATAGTCAAAATGAACTCATATATACCAGCAGTATTGCCTTAAAATACATAGAGCTTTAATAATCAGAACAAGGTATATATAAGTCTATAAATATAGGTTAAAATTTGACATATACCCACAGGAATAGATCAAACAGAAATTAATAGGGATTGTGGATGTCTAAACCATATGGTTAGATATTTATTTTATAGATAAATATTGCTTGATGAGTAGATCCAGATACATTTCTGATTTGAAGCCGTGTGCACGCATGCACGTGTGCGTCTGTGTGTTTTGGCAGAGAGAGAGAGAGACTCTGTAATCAAAACTCAAAAAATGTCTTCATTTTGAACACACGTAACATTTACCAAATAGACTCTGCATTAGACTTTAAAGATCATCTGATAAACAGTATTCATACAGTTCAGAGTCATTGAATCTCCATTATTCTAAGACTGTAAGATGCTGTTATGGCTTGTATCTAGAGGTCCCCTCAAAGCCTCATGCAGTCATAGACAGAGCTTTTCAGAGGTGGCCGGATCTAGAGTGTGTGATGCTGGGATCAAGGGTGTGTGATTATTACATCAGTCCACTGATGGGTTTGGCATAGTTCTGAGTGTGGATAATGGGAAGACCCACCCTACGTGTGAGTGCTACCTGCCCTAAGGAACAGAAAGAGGGCCGTTCTGGTCGATTGCTGTTAGCTACTTCACTGCGTTGCTATCTTCTTGCCTCCTGCCTACAATGAACTGTTTTCCCTCTGTGATGCTCCTCTGCCATGTCACCCGGCCTTGGAGCCAGCCAACTATGAACAGAAACCTCTATAAACTGTGAGCCAAAAGAAACCTTTCCCCCTGTAACTTTGGATGCCAGGTATTTTGTCTCTGTGACAAGAAAAATAACCAAGACCGATACATTCTGTTTTATGCAATGAAATTATTTTGTATACAGGGATACTTTGAAAGTTCAGTTGCCTCAACAAAATATTCTAGAAAGAGGTGTATTTCACAACCAAACACCCTACCTATATAAACATAAGCTCATTCCTATAGGCTTTTAGAATTGTCTATCAATCCAATTTCATAATAGTTTTGTACAATATTCATGTTCCTATAGTAATAGTTATAATTTAAGCAGGATTACTTATATGCCACATATAGTGTTAACAATTATATTTTCAGTATCTCAATAGAAACTCCATGCAATGTCATATGCCATTTTAACCACCAAAGAAATTTGAGCATGAAAAAATTAAGCAACTTTTTAGCAACTAAACAGGGCTGAGTGTAAATCAAGACAATTTTATTCTAGATGCTGGGAATTACCTAGAGGCCAGGAGCATCACTTGAGTTCAGGAGCTACATTCATGATTCATAAGAAGCATCAAGGAAATGCATTTTGAATCAAATTAAATTCCTTTCATTGTCATGAAATTCTGACCACAAAATTAGAAGTTCAATATCAATTCCACTTTAGTCATAGCTGATACAAAAATAATTTAAAATAGAGAAAAGTAAATTTCAGTGCCAGTGTGTATGAAATAGCGTCCAGAATCACCATGACAGCGAGGAGCCTCATAAATCCTTGTAATTCACTGTTTCTGAGTGTGTGTGATAATTACAGCCACAAGATATGAGTAAATCAATTCTCTAATGTAGTAATGGCATTGTAAGGGTAGCAATGTTAACATTAATAACAAGAACCATAATCCTATGAAAGTTTAGAAACATAAAGTCTTATTCAGTCAGTAAAGCTGTTTGCTAAATGTATTTTTTAAAGTTGAAATAATTTATTTTTATTGGCTTTGACCCAACAAAATATTAATATCTTTACATCATTTTTATCTCACTAATAAAAGAGTTCAGAATTTCTAACATATTCTTCCTAGGCAATGCTCCAAATCTCACCCTTTATTTGGTATTACAGTATCAATAATTGGTGCCTCACTTTAACATTTATTTAAAGCTGCTGATTTAACATTTAAAAATTCTGGGGTTAATGGATCTGTATTCACAGATCCATTAACCTCAATAAAAACAAATGGAACCTCTTGTGAACTAAAATCAGTTCAGATCATGGATATGCTTTCTCTAACATTCACAACATTTAGACAGTCTTGCTGAAATGTCAGGTCATAAAAAGGTCTGATAACATGGTAATATTCAAGGTGATTTTCATTCTTTTGCCATTGTTATTAGTCCTATGCAATAAAACAGAGCTTCCCTATGAGGTGTGGTCCCTACAAAATCTTGCTCTGACAAAATACATTTGCTGCTGCTCAGACATTTTTAGGGGGAGAGGGGAGACAGGGGATCAAACCCTGTTATACTCTATTACTGAGTTACATCTCCAAAATAATATACATTTTGAGATATGTTTTGCTAAGTTCCCCAGGTGGGACTTGAGTCCTCCTGCCTCAGCCTCAACAAGTGGCATTACACATTCTCACAATCTTCTGATGTAGACTTTCTCTAAAACTGACTTACCAGAGCCCACCTTGTTTCCTCATATTTATTAGAGACTCCAAAACTTGGAGACTTCAAAATTTGGTCGAATGTCTCTTTTTTAAGAAAATGTAGTAAAGTAACCAGAAGTAGAGGGAGGGTTACAATAACTAGGAAGTAGATGGAGGGTTACAGGAACTACTAGACTTTCAACAAATATTTGAGAATGAGAGGAAAGGCCCAAGGAACTACTAATATTTTGTAGAAGCAGAAGCTTAAACATATTGCTTAAAATCTGTGAGGTCATGTTACCTAATAGTAACATTCAAGTATAGAAATATTTCCTTGTTTTGTCTTTTGCTTCTCTTAGTGTTTAAATTTTAAATCAGGTATTTATTTCTAAATTAATTAAGGTAACACCCACAGAATAATTGAGAAACATTAAGTACATACTTAAGATGAAGAATTAGAACACTTTAGACATCCTAGAAGTTTCTGAATTAAGTAAAATAATTTTAGCTTTTTTGATGGACACAGAATATTTGAACATACTTTCTAAGTAACTACCCCCACACTATCGGAGACACTTTTACTGTAATTTCTAGCAGAAATGAATGAAACAATTCCAAATGTAGGGCTTTGTATCCAACTACCTTCATTCATGGCTATGTCTGTAATTCGCTCATGGTGCCAAGTGAAGCAGCAGCTGGTTACCTTGCTGTTCAGCATTCTCTTACATGGGCGTGCTACAATTTACTTGTCCATTCTTTTGTTAATGATTAGGGTTATTCCCAGTTTTAGGACATGATGGAAAATACTTTTAAAAAATAATAGCTTCCTCTGATTGTGTGTGTACTCTTTGAAGGAGAAACCTTATGACTAAAATGTTGGGGAGAGAGAGATCTTTTCTCTCTGTCAACCCCTTTGCTCTTACGTGGGCTGTTTTGATGACTTCAGAATTCCAGTCAGTGCTGGGGTTGATTAACAAGTGTAAAAGTGTGAAAGTTTCATTGATTTTACAAGTACATAGAATCTTTACCAGAGTGGAGTCCAAAGAAATGAGCAAAACATACCACTTTTACACTTTTTGAAGACAGAACAATGAAGTGTAAAGCAATGGCAGAACAGATCTGTATGTGACCAGGGTGGTGCGTTCGAGGTATGGTATTGAGAGACACATTGGGGGACAGAATCTAGCAGAAGATAAGGGGCACTTTAAAGAGTATGTTTATCCATGTTCACTGCAACCCCAATTACCACTTTGCAGTGATCAAGGCTAATTGGCAGGCTTGGTATATGAAGGACATCCCTCCCAAAAGGATGTCTACGGCTTGTGGCAAGTAGGGGAAGTCAGGACAAATAGCATATCCTGAAATTACATTTCTCTGGTTACTTCAGCTGGAAATGATCACTCTACCAGTTTTGCATTGTTTGCCTCACAGTCTTCAATGCAGAGGTGATCAGAATAACTTCCTACCTTTAATAGTTCTTTGAGTTATGGAAAACTAAATAATAATCTCCTTATAATGGGATAGCTTAAAACAAAGCTATTTACTTTGAAATCGTACTTTTCTAGGTCATGGCTTGGTCACAGCTGGGATGAGCATTTCTGCTCCACATGCTGTTGGCTTGGGTCACTCACACTGCTGGGTTTTACCTAGTAGTCCAGCTAGCGTGGAAGACATAAGAAGTCTCAGCCACCTTCTGACTCCTCATTTCTGCCCAAAGAGGCTTTTTTTTTTACATGGTTAGCAGGAAATCTCTCTCAGATTTGTAGACTCAATTTTATCCTGTTGACAGAACAAAAGTAAATGCTCCTGACCTTCATAAAGGCTACACTTAAGGCTGAAATAAAGCCACTTCTGCTCTTTTCCATTGTTTCAGACTCTTGATAACCAGAATATATCACACATACAGGCAAGAAAAACATTGATAATGTAAATCTTTGAATGTATCTGGCCACAACAAATTATATCCCTCCGCTATGGAAAATATCTTCACTCCCCATCCAATATTCTCATCCCATTATGTCACAGTCTCGGAATTATTATGAAATTATTGGGTATATATCTTTTCACCTTGCTCTGGAGCTTAAGTGTCTTCCTCCTTTGAGGCGCCATTCTCTTCCTGGAAATAATTCTCTATAACTATAGGGCAGTGGTGGCAAACCTATGGCACGTGTGTTGTTTCCCTTTTAAGACAAAAAATGTTAATGTATGAGTTCCTTTTATCAAAATTAAAACCTCCATACTCAGGTTTAATTGCAGTGTTGGCACTTTGTGATAAATAAGTGGGTTTTGTGTTGAAATATGGGCACTTGTCTCTAAAAGGTTCCCCATCACTGCCATAGGCTACTGAGTTTGCCCTCCAATCCGTCTGTATTTTTTTAAAAAAATAAACAACAAATTGTGCTCCTAGCTGAATATCTGTTCCATCTGCTTCCTACACCTATAAGAATGGAGTGAAAGTATCTTATTTGTTTTGAATTTTCTGTCTCCTTTTAATCAAAGCAGTTGGTGTATTTATCAATGTATTTCTCTTAAAAAAGTGAGTTTCTTATGAATCCTACCGTGGTCCACACCGTTAAACAAAAACCACGCATACGTATAAACTTCTGAGACACAATCTTTTTTGAACTATGAGTCACAAACCTGTCACTCAATTCTCTTAAGATTCTTTGATATCTTTTGTCTATTTTTCCTCCTCATAAGCAACTGAAAAGAGCCAAGTAGCATTTTCAATTACATAGTTCCACAACCTTCGCGATACACCTTCCCTTAGGTGACTGTCTGCACCTTACCTAACACAGACTCCCTTTCCGTGCCCTGCAGCGGCAGCCTCCACTCCACCCGTAGCAGCTGTCCCTCCAATCCTGCTTCTCAGGATGAAAGACACTCTGTGTGTTTCACTCCGTATTATTATTATAGCATTTCACTTCAACACACTGATTTCGCTTTCATTTATACACAGGTGTATGAAAAAAGATCCCCAAACTTTTTAAATTGCTTTTTTTTTTTTTTTTTTTTTTTGAGATGGGGTTTCGCTATGTAGTTCAGGCTGGACTTGAACTCACTTTGTGGCCCAGGTTGGCCTCCACTTGCAATGATACTCCTGCCTCAGCCTCCTGAATGCTGGGATTACAGGTGTGTGCCACCATACCTGGCCTGCTATGGATAATGTAACCTTTCTCACAGTTCTGTGGGTCAGGAGTTTGGGCAGGGATTGGGGATTGGTGTGGTGGTTCTTCTGTTCCATGCAGTATGTATGTTTAGTAGTCACTGGCAGCATCCAAACGGGCCCCAGGTCTGAAAAGATTGCTCATTGAGTAACGCACTGCATGGCTCATTCATGTGACTTTATAATGCTGTGGTCATCTCAGGCTGGAATTACTTTACTTGGAATCCATAACCAAAATGAAAGCTGACAGATGTTTTTAACCTTAGTTGACATAATGCCAGCTTTGCTATTTTTTTTCTTTTAGTGTTTACCTTATAATTTTTTTAAATTTCTTTTTTAAGTTTTTGTACATGTTTGCAGTACATAATTATTACATTCATGGTAGGAGACTGGTACACGTACACATTTCAATTCCCTTCTTTTCCTTCCCTCGTTCTGCCCCCTTTTTATTGTTCAAACATCAGATTTGTTTATTTATTTTATAAGACCTTATAAAGTTCATTATCATACATACAGATAGAAAACCAGACTAATAGGTTGAAGAACATGTAAAATACATAAGGCAATTACACTAATTCAAGGTACACTTTTAGATACATTGTTTGCACTGGATTATAATACCTTTTTCTCTCTCTTTTTGCCTATTATCTATCATTTATTTTGTACTTTATATATACTGAGTATTTTATATAAAATAAACCTTGTGATATTTAAGCTTATTGTCTGAGTTACTTCACTTAATCTTATGGTCTCAAGGTGCTCCATTTTCCTACAAATGACTCAAGTTTATCCTTCTTTATGACACTGTAGTACTCCATTGTTCATAAATACCACATTTTCTTCATCCAATCTTTGGTTGGTGGGCATATAGGCTGTTTCCAAGATTTAGTTATGAATTGTGCCACTATAAAATGGGTATGCACACCTCACTGTGGTTTCCCACTTTTATCCGTCAAAAGAAGTCATGGGGCCAGCACCAATTCAAGAATGGAGAATAGATTCTGACTTTTGGTGGGAGGCATTATATACGCTCAAGGCCATCCTTACAAGCTATATATCACAAAATCATTTACTTAAGTAATCACAGCTCATCATTATTCACTCAGTTCTTCTTGCTTCTCACTTTTAGGCAGAACAGTTCCTATTCATGCTGCAGGACTTTGCTCCAGAAACGTCTCTCTTTTCAGAATGCTTAAGTAGGTGGCCCTTATTTGTGTTCTTATGTACCACACCGTGCTCAGGTTCACCATAGTACTTATCACGATTTTATTAAACTCTAAGTGCCTAGCGCCAGAGCTGCCTTATTCCCCACTGCACTTTACACAGTGCTTGGTACAGAGTACAATGGTATGAAATGTTTGTTAAATAAGAGGACCCGCATCATGCGTTTTCAACTACTTGAATAGTTACAAATATATAAGAACGTACACATTCCATACAGAACATGTGAATTCCATATGCATTCTATACATCTGAATTCTTTACATAATATTTATAAGTAATATTGGGTACATATTTACTATATTCTAGACTGTGTCATGTATTAAATTTTATATAACAGCTATGGATTAATTATCACAAAGCTATCATTTTCTTCATTTTTAAATACAAGGTCACTAAAATTTACAAAGGAAAGACTTCTGCCCAGTGTGCCTCACTTGAGTGACAAAATTCTGATTCTGCCTGTTAGTCTATGTTTCTTCCTAGCCTACTCTGCATAGAAACGGTAGTTCATATTTTTATTTCTAGAATTTCTAAAATAACTCCTGAGTTCCCATGGAGGTTTCTTTCTATAAATGGATGCCATAGGTATAATTACTACTCATATTGTAGTCATCCTACTTGTTTTACATGGCAGATTCAAGGAGTGGGTGCTACATCCTAGACAGTGATTATTAATCCATTTAGACTGCTGATAATAAAATGGGTTGCAGTGCTTTTGTGTAGAGACAAAATCATACAACACAATGTTTATCTAAATGAGATCATGTCAATATCTTGCTTTTGAGAATTATATTCAAATGATGATAATGTCAGTCATATCATACTATACTCCAAAACATGCCCAACTCATGTTTAGAAATCTAGAAATCTCTTCTAGATTCTGTTTAGAAATCTCTTCTCCCACACCCTAGTAGAAAATCATCCTATATGTGTAATTCATACTTAAATATAACTTTCTCAAGATAGGTTACTCTCCATCTAAAACTGTCTGTCAGGTTTTATCACTTTTACTGAGATAATAAAAGAATATTTTTATTATTCCTTACTTGAAATAGTACAATTCATAGTTTAGTGTTTCTTGTCACTCTTCTTCTTCGTGTAGTACAAACTTCACAAGGAAAAATAATGTGTTTTTTTGCTACCATCTCTCTCTCTCTCCATATATATGTATGACACTCAGAAGGTGGTTATTACATTAAAGTTGAATGTATGAATTGATAGCTAGTCATGTTTCTCTGAGTACACCCACATGGCACAAGTCCTTCTTTTGTTGAGTCAGGTGCATCTCATTACACACTCACAGTTCCTTGAGTACATCATGCTTATTTTCCCTGTCACATTGTCCTATCAGTATTGCTTTACTTTTACATCTCTTTAAGAAGTCTGTGAAGTGAAAGTTCTTCCTCATGTATCTTTTTCCAGCATCTTGCACATTGCATGATATATTGTAGCTACCCAATAAGTTTTTGCTGAATGAGCATAGAACAACCTCTTTCTCCATTAAAACAGAAGTGAAAACACTTAGCTCAGTCTACTGTTGACACAATAAAATGGTGCAATATCAAATTGTCATTTTAATTATAAAGTTCACTATAATTACCTAAGATCCTCTATTGAGAAGATTGGCTGAAAATGACATTGTATCTTCAATTCACATAATTTAATGGGCAGGATATGTTGCTCTAATTAAATTTCTAAAGAGTCTCTACTATTTTATTTATTTTTTTTTTTTTGTGGGTACCGGGGGGACGACCTCAGGACCTCGCGCGCCAACAGGCACCCGTGCCACTGAGCGATATCACCGGCCCCTTTTTCGTTTGTGGGATCCGGGAGTCGAACTCGGGCCTTCACGCTTGCAAGGCAGGCGCTTAAGCCACTGAGCCGTCTCACCGGCCCGAGTCTCTATTATTTTAATGCCGAATTTATAATCCAAAGAAAATATAGCCTTCTAATTAAAAAGCCATTTGCAAGGAACTTTCACTATGTGGCAACATAATGTAATCCCCAGCTCAACCAAAAGTCCGTAGGTGATCTGAGAAGGACAAGTAAGCATTTTCATTTTCAGTGGTCAATCTGTGAAGTGGAGGAGACCATGCAGTGGGTCTATGGCTAAATAATGGTGGATTTGAGAGTACAATGTTCTGAGTCGTATCAGATAG
Organism: Erethizon dorsatum; assembly: GCA_028451465.1. NCBI lineage: Eukaryota > Metazoa > Chordata > Mammalia > Rodentia > Erethizontidae > Erethizon > Erethizon dorsatum. The sequence continues at coordinate 19,076,515 of CM051836.1, forward strand.
TGATCCACCCAATGGATGTTCACGTCCTTTCCACCATGACTTTTTACGTGACAAAGGGATGAAAGGAGTCAGAGCTTCATATGCCCTTCCAGGCTGCAGGCACAATAAATTAACTTTCAAGGAAAAAGGCAGAAATATTTAAATGTTAAAATTTTTACCTATCTTTACTTTGACCTGATTTTGTCTCCTTCAGTGAAAACATGAACATCAAGAGCTCCAAACTTGGGGCTGGTGAGATAGCTCAGCGGCATAAGCGCTTGCTTGGCAAGCGTGAGGTCCTCAATTCGACTCCCGATACCCACATAAAGGAGAAAAAGGGCCGGTGATATCGCTCAGCGGCCCAAGCCCTTGCTGGCAAGTGGGAGGTCCTGAGGTCAACTCCTGGTACCCACATTAAAAAAATAAATAAATAAAAGAGCTCCAAATTCTCATCCTGCCCCTTCAGCAAGTTTTATGAAGCATTTACTACTGATTTTTTTTTCTATTTTTTCTCTCAATGTTCACACGAGCTAATTTGCCAATGCCCAAATCATGAGAACTCAAATTCTCTGCTAACTCCCAGGAAAGCACTGGTCAATTTAATAAAGTACTCTCTGTATTTAGTATTCTTTTTTTTTTCAACCTAGGAACTAGGAATTTCTTGTGGAGACAATAATTCCTAGAAATAATTTGAGCATTAATGCAATGTAGCCCGAGAGAGATAAAGATGGGAAAAAACAATGAATCTACAGATTTAATACTTAATATTAAATCCAACTGTTAAAGATTCATGATCACATTTAATGACTCGAATTGTATTTCCAGAAAAGGTTTCTAACAAAGGTGAGCCAATTGCTCACAGTAAACACTAAATTGGTTTCCAGAAGCTTCAAACTATTATTAGGCTTTTAAAACTATTCCAGAAAATTGAATGTAGATCACAACCGCTTAACCTGCTTTAATTGTTATGAAAATAGTAGACTTCAGTCATCAAAATCATTGTCTTGCACTGAGTTGTTTGGGTCTTCTGTCATGATGTATAATTTGGTACTTAGGTATAGCCAAGCTTCAAAAATTTTGAAAAAATATTGAAAATATTTCTCTATTTAACAGAGTAGACCTTGTCAGTTTTCTGGTGCTGTGAGTTTATTTCAACTCTACTAAGCATCAACTAGATTGGATTCTCATGTTGGAGACCAAAATGCATCACTGTGTGAATTGAAATGCATTAGTCTGTGAATTGGAATGAATTAGGCACACTCTACCGCACTTCCCTCCTGTTGTATCTCTGCTCTTCAAAAAAAAAAAAAAAATATATATATATATATATATATATATATATTTCTATAGGAGTTTACTATCAGATTCAGGACAACTCTTTATAAACAAAATTTAATGCAAGCTTTCATCTGTTAAATTTCATTACAACTCACATTAGCTCTTTTTGTACACTATAAACATGCTTATTCTCTATGTTACAGATTTATCATCCACCACGCTCTCTAGGCAATGCAATAGTTTGCATACCTCAGGAAGAAAGGAGAAGATATTTTATTTCATTAACTACTTATCAGAGCGCTATTCTAATGTGATATTTAATTACAGTTTGGGGAAAATTTTTAGTTTGATCAGGATAATAATTATCAGAAAGGTTGAGACCAATTTGATGCTTCCTATTTTAATTGGAGTCTAAATATTTGGATTGTGGGACTGAGGGATTTTTTTTTTCACCCAATATATTCCTAAACTTAAGCATATGTTCTAGTTGTACCAAGGTAGCTATATTTAGATATATATGCACCCTTAATGATTCAGTCTCAAACTTGAGCATTTGCTCCTTACTAGTCGTATTTGAAATTTTGATTGGGAAATACACTGCAGAATTCAGTTTCAAAACAATGATTCCCTTTTTCTAATTCTGTAAAAATTAAATTTACAGGCAGAAATGATATGAGCCTTGTTTCAACCCTTTGCATGATAGTTATTCACACACATTTCTGCTTTAAACCTCACAATCTGAGATAATGACATGTGTGCAAATCTGTGTGTCCAGTTACATGTGTATGTAAAGACAAATGTGCTTAATCTGATAGCACACCATTGCAACATTTCATTCTTGACTTTGGTCTTCTTGGTGATTATTTTCAGAGTGCTATAGTGTTTATATGCTCATGGATTTTTCACTTTGTTCAAAAAAGTCATTCATCATTAAGTTCAACTATTTTCCCAATTACTACACTGTGCTGGGTGTCATATCTTAGCAGGGGGAGGCCCCTGTGCTGTTGCTTAAAATTATTGCTTGACAACAAGTTCTTTAACATGTAATTCAATAAATTCAGAGCGTACACAGGAAGATAGACAATCTAATTGTTTGGAGAGAGGAATAACACAGCACTGCCATGGTAGTTTTTGGTTACAACACATGGAATGTTTCTTACCTTGATATTTAACTGGGGATAGATAAAAAGCACTATCAATCCCATATTAAAAATAATAAAACTATAACTAATTTGAATATTTCTACACTAAAAAATGAAAATCATATAAAAGAGCCATCTTATTTGTAGAAATGAATAGATTTGGTAATATTTATGTTAATAAATTCAGTAAATGATACTGAATCAGGAAATATACAATATCTTACCTTGCCTCTTAACATGCCTCTATTTTATTAAATAAATCTTTACCTGTATTCAGTATTTGTTAAGTTGGTAACTTCAAAAAACATCATAATTCAAGTTATATTTAAGAGACCATGTACTTATATATTTGGAGATCTAGATAAAGCACTATTTTTAGATAATAATCCAAGTTTTTTTAATCTTAAAATGTCAGGACATTGATGAGGTATATTTCCTGATTATTTTTTAAATGTCCAAGACTGGTGAAATTAATAAAATATTTATCTCTAAATTTCTAAGCCTTTACCCACCTCTGATACTTACTTTATTACTTTGAATAAGTTCTTTTAATTTTCTAGATTTTTGTTTTCTCAATTTAAAAATCGGAATCTTTCAGAGTTTTTATGGATGCCAAATAATGTAATATAATCAAAAGCAACCATTATGATATGAAACATGCAACACTAATCCAATGATGTTTATTCACTTCTTTGCTTTTTCCCTTCCTTCACATACCCTTTCTGGAATTTTCTTCTGACCCTAGCCCTAGCCACTGTGATGCATTGTTGACTGTGTCTTTCGACTGCACTGAATGGCTTGGCCGTGCTGATTACTGGGATGTAGAAGCATTGTTTGACCCTGTCTGTTCCATTGTTTCATTTGTTTCTGTGACTACGTAGTTAAAACCCTTTTTCTACATATAGGAAAGCTTCTACTTGTGTAAGCAACTAATTTGTTCTTTTTGAGTGGACTCTGTAGGATTTGTAACAGGAGATCACAAATTCATCTTTCATTCTACTACTCCTAAGCTCACTTTATTTGTGGGAGATATTTTGACCCATTCAGTGTATTAATCATATAGCTTCACTACCGTTTTTTTTTTTTTGTGGGTACCGGGGGTCGACCTCAGGACCTCGTGCACCAGCAGGCGCCCGTGCCGCTGAGCGATATCACCGGCCCTTTTTTCATATGTGGGATCCGGGAGTCGAACTCGGGCCCTCGCGCTTGCAAGGCAGGCGCTTATGCCACTGAGCCATCTCACTGGCCCACTACCTTTTTTATTTTTTATTTTTATTTATTTATTTATTTATTTATTTTATTTTAAAGAGAAGAAAAAACAAAACAAATCAAAAGAAGAACAAATTTTCAAACCAACATAATAGGAGGGTAACAATGGTTAATACATTACGTATTACTATCTTTAAGTTAGTTATTCAGGACACCAGACATTAGCATTCAATTGTCCAAACATTATTGGCACAAACCTTACTCTTCAATGAACTAAGTAAAAATGGTAGTGATCTATCTTAACCATCTTATATATATATATATATATATATACAATTTTTTTTTTTTCCCTTTCCCTTCTTTCTTTTCCCTATTCCAGTCTCTCTTTCCTTTTGTGGGTACCGGGGGGTCGACCTCAGGACCTCGCACGCCAACAGGCGCCCGTGCCGCTGAGCGATATCACCGGCCCCTTTTTCGTATGTGGGTTCCGGGAGTCGAACTCGGGCCCTCGCGCTTGCCGGGCAGGTGCTTAAGCCGCTGAGCCATCTCACCAGCCCTCACTACCTTTTTTAATGAGCAATAAAATCACATATAAATTCATGTGAATGTAAGTAATGTTTTAAATCATGACGCAATCATAATTCCTGACTTTTTATTTTATTTTTACATGGAGATATGTATTAGATGCTCTGAAAAAAAAATGATTGGAAAACAGAGATCTATTTGGTGAAACTGGAAAACCTCCTAGAAATGTGATCTTTTGTTGCATATTGACACATGAGTAAATGACTGACTAGAAATATAGTTAAAAGTGATATTCTCATTACCCACCAAAAGCATAAAGTAAAACAAAACAGCAGAGGAAAGATTATGAAAAAATACTGAGTGGTTGGGGAAAGGTGCCAAGTGTGTTATGGCTGTCACAGCAAGCTCACTGGTGGTTGTTTACTTCAGTGTGAGTTTTAATAACTTCTACATATTTGTAAGAGCAATTTGAAAATCACCATGTCTTTAATATATCAAATACATTAAAATGTTAATCTTCGCAGATAAACATGAACACTTAGAGGACAAATGGCAATCCATTAAATATCTTTTAGTTGATTTATTGTAACACAGCCTTCTCACTGAGTTGAAGATTATGTACAAATTACTACAATTATGCCCAAACTATGTTCAAGCAAGAAACTAAAGGGTAGTGTTTGTTTATTGTACACCATCAATATCAGTCAGTCTCTGACTTACGTCAGTATGTTGTCGTTATGGAGGTAAAGGCTTGTCTTGCTTTACATTTCCAATTTTTTAACAGTCTGCCAATACCAGTATAACAACAATAAACAAAAACAATAATGAAAAAAAGTACTAAGAAATGTGTATTACAGTGAACTGTTCAGTAGACAAGACATATTGCAGTGGGGATGTGATACCCCTCCTTTTTTTTTTTTTGGTGGAATGAACCCAGAGCCTTTCTACTGAACCTTTTTTTTTTTTCAATTTGAGACATGGTCTCCATAGATCACTAAGTCGTCCAAGCTGGGCTTGAACTTTCTATCCTCTTGCCCCAGCCTACCACAGTGCGGGGATTACAGTTGTGCACTCACACACCTGGCTTGTTTTGTTTTGTTTTGCTTTGTATTGGGGTTTGAACCCAGGGCCTTGTACATGCTAGACAAGTACTGTACCACTGAGCTGAAATTCCTACCCCATCCTTTTCTTAACCTATAGCAAAATGGAGGTTTCATAATCTTGAAAAAATATTTCATAACCCAAAGGAAAAGATCCTTTATTGTACTGGGGAATAAATAAAAATGGGTGGTTAAAATACCTGAACACATAAAATCTTTGATGTTAAAAATTTGGACAGGGCCGGAGAATATAGCTTAGCAGCACAGAGCCTGCCTAGCAAGCGCAAGGTCCTGAGTTCAATTCCCGGTACCCTCCCCAAAAATAATAATAATAATTTGGACAACTTCTTAATACTTTCTGGGCTACGTGTCTTCTCTCTCTAACACACACATGCACACGCATGTGCACATACGTATTAATATGAGATTTGAGAAAGTGGCTGATAAAAAGCTGTAACAACTGCTAAGATTACAAGTAGTTGGACAGATGAGTAATTGCTTTATTGGGATAGTACAATATTGCACAATGACAAGAGAGGTTGATAATACTTATGTGGTTTAATTTATGAAAGGTTCTTTTACTGGGTCAATTTTAATACCATTCCAAACTCTGTGTCTCAGAAGGCTAGTGGAGGTTTGTGCTACATTGGTGTACACTGGGTATCCACTAAGTTATGGGGTCCCTTTTGCACAGTCATAATATTAGGAGAGAAAAATCAGGTTCTAACTTTATCTGAGAACTTCCAAAAGAGCAATCATAACAAAGACAATGATCGTAAGCAACTGTATCTTATTATGACTCTGGATAAAAATAAGTGAATAAATAAATTTTGAAATCTCCTTTGGTTAATACAAGAAAAAATAAAAATACACTAAAGCAAAGATTCATTATTATATAGTTGAGACCAGGCTGTCTATACAACTTATCTCCTGGATATTTCACTAGACATGGTCATAGGTACCCCTTGCACGTTTGAAGTGGAGGCTGCTTGTGGTGCTAGAGTTTACAGGCAAGTACCATGCTCCTGAACTCCAAAGCCCAAATAGATGCTTAATGATAAGGAAGAAAACAAATCTCTAGTTTATGGTAGGGCAGAGTAGATTAATATGGAGTGCTCATTCACCTTAAAGATGATGTGTTTGTACCTTATACTGAGGCTCAAGCAGTCTACAAATTTGAAGATTAAACTGAGGGTTGCAGGATTTTCATTAGAGTTGGGTGATGTAGGATGATCATAAACCTAGCTTCCCTTTAATCCTTTACAGCAGGTATTAACAAGGTTTTCTGTGATGGTTTGTGCAGTAAATATTTTTGAATTGTAGGCCAGGAGGCCAAATTGAGGCTACCATGTAGTTAATTTTGAATCAAGACAGAAAGCATGTTTTCATATATATTTGTTGGTAATATTCAATAAATGATAACCTAATATTTTTGTCATACAGGTCTACTAATGAAAAGAATAACACTGGGATTGATTGTATTTCATAGCTGTATTCCTTACCATGATGTTAGAAATGTGACTTGATTCTTCCATAAAGCTTTCCCATCCTACTCTAAAATATAAGGACCTGCTATGCTGAGGACTCAGCAAACCTGCTTATGTGCATCACTCTGCTGGCATTTTTGCACTACTTTCCTAGAGTTACTTAAGTTTTTCTAGCACCATAATAAAGGGACAGGCCTTGGGATAATTACTTGTGGGAGCTGGAATTCCAGCTGAGGTACTCATTATAGATTACAATTATAAAATGATGCAAACTAGTCAGGCTTATGACCTCCTATGAATGCAATAAGATACTGGTTTATAACAATGCTTCCAGACATCCATGAGTCCCTTTACCGAATAGAAAACACAAGTAGAGAAAACAAGTTCCATAAAGTTGTGCTGTTTTAAATGATTTTAAGGGTTAAAACTGATTTGTTTGTCTTGCAACGCAGACTCTATAGCTTTAGAGCAAATAAAAGGAAATACTTCAAGTATTGAAAAGCCAGTGGAGGAAACTTTTACTTCCAGAATAGACAGAGGCTCCTAAAATAATGAAATTCAAACAGGGATTTATGAAATGCATGGCCCATGGATCCATAGAAGTCTGAATATTGAGTGCAGTATTGTAGTGCTATTGATATTTTTTGGTCTGTCCTACGGAGTTAACTTCTAATGAGTACTGTCCTCTGCAGAGATGAATGTTGGAGAGGATTGCCCACGCCATTGCTTGGAGATTCATTCTTCTGGAAGGATGAAAGTTAATCTTAATTATACATCATTTCTTAGCAGTGCCCAAATTTCCAGGATTTTCTTGGACAGCAGGATATTGAATCATTATACAGAACTGACTGTGTTGGCCTCAAGCTTGTTTAGCATATATGATCATGCTTGTATCCATTCAAGACCATGAACACCACCTGGGAACTTGTTACAGATGCAATTCCTCAGGCTCTGCTGCATGCTTACCTACTGAGCAATTCTGGGGGAGACACTTGACAAGTTCTGCAGGTAATTCTGATGTTCGCTAAAGTGAGATCCACTACTAAAAGTCTAATAAAATGAAAAAAATAAATAAAATTGCTGCAACAGAAAGGATTGTTTTCTATGACAACAATCAAAAGATTATAGAGATTAACAGATGCATACATCAGGAGTTTTTGTTTTTGTGTTTTTTTTTTTTTTTTGGTTAAACTCTATCAGCAAGTTATTTTCTCCACTAAACTGTAGTTTTATATGGCAAATAACTCTCCCCATCCAAGCAACATAGGACAGATTAAAGAAATGTAACATAGTCAGAAAAAAGAAGCCACCCCCAAACAGAAGAGAAAATGAAAATCATAGCATCTAAATTAGAAAAGAAAAAACACTTCGGGTTCCAGACAGTTTCATTCCTGAGATTTTAAATCCATATGGACTCAACAATTAAAGATGGAACAACAAGTACTTGAAGACAGATTCACTGAAAAACCTGTTCAATTAACAGTAAAGGTCTGATTTAAAAAAATGTGTCTCGGGGCTGGGGCTGTAATTCAGTGGTAGAGTGTTTATTTGCCACGCCCAAGGACCTAAATTCAATGCTTAACACTGCAGCAACAACAACAACAACAAAAACTGTCTCTTGCATAAATCTTGGGACATAAGTTGTCCAATTTAGGAAGAATGTCATGTTAGTATACATACTTAACACTTGAATTTTCAACGGCTCTGAAGGTGATTCAAACGCATGTGTAGAAAAGCCTGTTAAATCTCATGTCTTCTCTCTCATTCCGGGTGATCCACATTCTCATCTTTTATTTTCCAAAAATGTCCACCAATTCCCAGCTCTCAGACATTTCTTCTTGTTCTTCCAAATTATTTCAGTATGTGTATTGACCATTCTCACCAAGGAATAAGAAATTCTTCTTTAATAAAGAAATGTAGACCAGCAATTACAGTATTTTGTTTGGAAAGGCAGGGTAAGAAGAAAAAAATGGAAGCATTCCCTATTAAATTTTTCTTTGCTCTCCACACTCCATTTTTAGGCTTGGGGCTCAGGGAAGTAGATCAGGAGAGGAGGAGATGAAAGGAGAGAAGGATTCAAAGTCTGCTGCTCCACGAGGGCAGCAGTTTCATGATCCTCTTAGGATCATTGATTTTACCAAGTCCTTAGTACTGGCTGTGCTTTCATTCCAGAAGGCATTATTTTTTCTCTTGTTTTTAATGTAATTAAATATTTTAGCTGCTTAGTAAACACAACATTGATGTTATTCCAGATGACAAATGGACATTGTCAACTACACTTTTGTGACATTTTTAATATTTCTGAGTTGTGACTCCTCTGATGTTGTTATTGTTAGATGTCTGTACTGGGTGAACTTCAACTTAAAATTGAAAGAGAAGGTCATGGCTTCAAAAGAGGAAGTCAGTAACATTCTTCTAAAATGGTACATCCAAATTGCCAGATTATAACACTGAAAACTGTAAAACAAGCTAATTAAGAATTTTCACAATATGTTATTTAAAAATATCAATTCTTTCTTCACCAAAGCAACACTTATTGTGGAAATCGGTAGTTGCATACTACATCTGAAAATATTAATAAGTCTTTAGTCAGACAAAGAAAATCAGCACATTATATACAGCTGACATTTATGAGTATGCATTCAGTTTTGAGATCCTTGCAATGAAAGTGTTACATGTGAGTATTCTGTTTAATTTTCCCATCTATATTAACCAGTTTTTTTTTTTTTTTTCTCCTGCAGACTCATTTATTCACCCATTCAGTACTAAGTGTTACCTTTACACTAGATGTAGGGAATACAAAATAAACCAATATAAAATCTGGCCCTTTGTCTTTCTTAGGTTTCAGTGGAAATTATAGCTCAGAGAAATTAAATCATGAACCTACACAGTTTGTAAATGCTGCAAACAAATAATTAAACTCTGCATGACATCAAAACTTAATATTGTAAACATCTTATGTCCAAGACTCTAAATGTCAATACATCTGTGATTTTTCCTACCTTTTCGATTGCAAATTATCTGTTTCATTTTGCATAAAAATCAGAGGCAAGCATCCATTTTTTTATTCTTTTACATAAAATTGACACTGAATTGTTTTTGACTTGTGACAAGTTTGACTGCTAATCATGACATGTCAACTTGACTGGATTAAGAAACCCAGGGGATCAGTAAAGTACAGTTTGGGTGTATCTGGGTGGGTCACTGAGGCATGACCTCGTGTACTGTATATGGTCCCTGGACCCTTCCTTTCTGTCACTGTTTCCCTGTTCTTCTTTCTGGCTACCATGAACTAAGCAGCTTTGCTCTGCCAAGTTCTCTACTATAGTGCTTCTGCCTTGGAGCCATCCTACTATAGACTGGACCCCCTGAAGCTATAAGCCAAATTAAACCTCTCCTTGTTTGAGTTGTGGATGTTGGGTATCAAATCCCAGTGATGGGAAAGCTGATCAATACCATGATCCAAATAGAACCAAGTATAAAGAAGTAGCACAGAGAAGCAGAAATTTTATAATTTAAACACCATTTAGAATCATGAATGCTGTAACTTCAAAGCTTCAAAGATTATATGTCTCTCTCTCAACACACACACACACAGGAGAGTGGGAGACAGAGGAGAGAGAAAGCAAAACACTAAATAGATAAGCAAATTGTATGTTTTATAACAATACAATAAGATATTACTTCTTTGGAAAGAATTTAATATAATATAAATATTTCATGATATCTAGTTGTTTTCAGACATTCATGAATATATTAACATTCAAGAAAAGGCTGATGAAACTACATAGTATGTTTTATTTTTCCTTGCTTATGAGCCACCTATTTTCTTAAATGTCTTTTAAGATGAAGAATCAGCTAAATATGATATTGTGCTTATTCTTATGTCTAATTCCAAAGCAAACATTACATATAACAAGCATTCTGGTGATAAATTCTTAGTTGAAAGAGCATTCTTTTGGCATTATGCAAGGTGTTTATAATCTTCAATTCACTGAACATGCTGGGTTGCAGTATTTCATGTAAAGAGAATAATAGATTATAAGCTTAACTATTACCATTTTATATTTTATGGTCTCGCCAGCATACTCTGCGGTTCATTTTTCAGCATGACCTCCAGTGAGCACACATAAGTAAACAGAATCTTAAATGTGCTTAGAAAATAAGAGCAAAAATGTTTTGAATTAAATCGTATTCAGCCAAAGTGGTTAGAGATGGAAATGTGAGACGCTCTCAAGTGAACGGGAAGAAGCAACGGAATTCTTATTATTCCTAACCCATCTCACAGAGCTCGCAGTGTGTTCCTGCATCTCAACACGTTTAGTTGCTTATGATGACAACATCTCAACATTGATTAGAGAGTAGGAAAAAGAAAAAACCACGTTCGTATTTAACTCAACTTACAAAAGGAACAGTGTTCACTCAAAATATTACAAAGAGGGGAAATGTTTCTTTTGTTTTTACTAGAAGCTTGTAAATGTTCTAAATACCAGGTATGCATTTTCTGTTTTTACACCGTGTTACCATGCAAGTGAAAAGTAACCAATAAACACTCCACGAGGTATGTAGTTGTTAAGTAGACAAGGCAGAAAATTATGATGTTGCAGTTTGTCATTTCCCTGCTGATACTTTGGTACCATATAAATCAGCTTTGATAAATCAAAAGCTAGTTATATTTATTAAAAAGAAGCTTATGTGTATCAATTTTTCAAAATCAGACATGGCAAAGTTACTGATTTTTAACTTTCTTTTTCCTCTTTTAGAAATGTATAAAATTGGATAAGAATATGAAATACCTTTTCATAAGTTAGACAAGAATGTGTATATTATTGCGATTTTGAGAGAAGGTAAAGAACAGAGGTTATTTCCATGATTTCCATGAATTTCTGCCATGTGTCCCCTTCCAGAGTAGAGAGAGGAAAAACAAAGATAATCAAAATTAAGCCCAGTGATTTTCCTAAGATGAAAGATTAAAATTAGCTAGAAGTAACAGTATAGGGTACCAGTGAGTGGAGAGTTGTTCAGAGAAGATATTCCAGAAATCTATTAGAGAGCCCTGTGAGACTTTGTGTAAATACAAAGATTGACTCTATATGTCTGAGGTGGCTAAAAAAACATAGTGAAAGGACCATTACTGTGGAAAAGGGGAGAAATGAGCTGAATACCAGATCTTGCACAGGGCTGGGAGACACTAGTATCTCCAGCTAGATAGGGAAAACTTGTTAAACACCCTAGGCATTCTGTAGACACCCAGAGAGGAAGTATTTTTGGCATAGAATGAATTTAGCATTAGAGTAAATATTATACTATACCCCTTCTAACAAAACTGAAAACTCAGGCTTAAAAGTTATCAAGCTTAAACTCAAAGAAAGTAACAGCCTGACAGGATACTTCTTAAGCTTCCAAAGGAAACACAGCAAGAGCTGGGCAATAAATGAAATAACTTTCAGTAAAAAATTCTAAGCAGAAAAATGAGACCAATAACTAGAATCAGACAACCAAAAGAAATAGACCCAGAAATTTAAAAAATGGCAGAATAAGGAGATGAGAACTTTAAAGCAGCTCTTATTGACAGGTTCATGTTTTACAGGAAAACAACTGTTTTGGAGAAGGGTTCAAACAAACCATGTCAATACAAACATGGAAATTTAAAAAAATAGCCTAGCAATTGTCAGTATTCCATTTGGAAATTCCATGTCCATAAAATATTTAAGAAAGGAAATAATGCCAATCCTTTGTAAACTCATTATAAACTCTATTATAAAATGGAAGATTATGGAATACATCTCAATTTTATAAGGGTAATATATCAGTATAACCAAAAAAGATAGTATAAAAAAGTAGGGAACAACAAACATTCGTTATGAACACATATTCAAAAATTCTTTAATAAAATTCTAGCTAATAGATTCCAGAAATATAAGAACATACATGTGTGAAATAATAAACTGAAAGTTATTCAAGAAATAAAAGAATGATCAACATGAAAATCAAGAACCAGAGAACAGAATAAAATGAGAAAATATTAAGGTCTTCTCAATAGATGCGAAGTATTTGCTATGTTTTGTTATCAAATATATAAATATTTTTGCTGTCATCTGTTGATAGCTCCATCTAATTAGGAATAAAAACATATTTCCTCAAGCTGAGAAGTGGACATATGAAAAATCAAGTACAACTAATTCTGTACTTACAGGTATAACATAAGAATCTTTTCACATAATGAACAAAAGGATCTTTCAACATATTGTCAGGATAATAATACAAAAAAAAAGAGAGAGAAAACAAATTTAAAAAACAAATAAGGGCCGGTGAGATAGCTCAGCAGCATAAGCGCCTGCCTGGCAAGCGCGAGGGCCCAAGTTCGACTCCCGGAACCCACATACGAAAAAAGGGCTGGTGATATCGCTCAGCGGCACGGGCACCTGCTGGCACACGAAGTCCTGAGGTTGATCCCCGGTACCCACCCACACACAAAACAAACAAACAAACAAACAAACAAATAAAAACAGTTAAATTCACTTTTTTTGCTGTAATGGGAATTGAACCCAGAGCCTTCACACCAAGCTATATCTGTAGCCCTTTTAATTATTTTTTGGTGGAGACAGGGTCTTGCTAACATGCTCAATCACCCAGGCTGTACTCAAACTTGTTGTCACCCTATCTCAGCCTCCCAAAGTGCTGTGATTACACCTGGCATAAATCTCAGTCTTAACTAAGTGTAGGGGGGGGAAAAAAAAAGAACCTACAGCATTAACAAAACAACCAACAGAACAAATACGTTCATTTACCAAGTTTATAGAACACAATGTTACTATACAAAAACTAATTCAAACCTATATGAAAGCAATGAAGAACTGGAAATGAAAAAAACGCTACTTAAAAGGCACAAAAATAAATATTTAGGAATGAATGTATTGGAAAACATACAATATTCCTGTGCTGAAAGTAACAAAACATGGCTGACCTTAATATTCTCTTAAGTATGAGAGTCACCATGTTCATGGATACAAAAATTAAATATAAATGTTGGTTTCTCTCATTTGATGGAGACTCCATCTAATTTCAGTCATAATCCCCAGGCATTTATTGTAGAAAGTGATACACAAATTCTAACATGCACTTAAAAGTTAGAAGAATAAAGCATGACCAAAGTAATCTTTAAGAAGAACATCACTGGACAGCTTATAATTCTTTAATTCAAGATGCATTGTCAAAAATAGGGTAACTGATACTGGGGCTGACACAAAGAGAGACAAATAAAGCAATGCAATAGATCTGAGAGTCCAGAGATAGACTCACTTTAATTGTAAATTGAGTTTGAATCTAAATGTCGTTATTTAATAGGGAATAAAAAGCTTTTTCAACAAATGGAGATGACCGACCATGTATTACATTATCTCTCATTACATATCCTAGAGTTAATTCAAAATGGATCATAGTCTTATGTGCAAAAATTTATAATTCATTTTATATAGCTTTTGAAAAGAAAATATAGAATATCTTCACACATTGAAATAAGCAAAAATTTCTTATACAAGACCCAGAAAACACTAATGATAACAGTAACAAAGCATTTCAAAATATTTCTAGTTCATTTTTCTGTAAGCTCATTTGAAAAAAATTCTTCTACACAGCGGTGTAAATTTATATAATATTTGTCAGTATAAAATGAACCAAAGAATTTACATCTTTTCTTTGTTCTTACTGTAATTTTTTATGTTAGCTATATTCATAAAGATATTTTTCCTAGTTATATGTCTTCTAGTGACAAAAGATTTTAGGTGAATATGTGAGATTTTACAAAACAAATTTTCAGTGAGGTTTCAAGAAACAATTTTCTCATATTAAATACAGTCATATGAAAATCACAAAGAATGCTGTCACTAAACGTGGTCAATTTCAGGATGAATCACATCTAAATTATCATAAGTACTAATGACTATGATAATTTTCAGTGATTATAAAGTATATGACATATCTGTGTTTTTTCCTCCTCCTTTTAAATGCTAGCATTGGAACTTAGAACTCTGCTTCTTTTACTTAAATTCAAATTTGGATATTTTTGTTTTGATTGAGTAAAAACTATTTGCCAAAACTCACTTGTAGAATATTTTTCCTAATACAAATAATATATCCTAGGCCATATGCTTGATATTACTGTTATCCTCATTTGAGGGTGATCAGCATTTAAACATGAAAGTATACATTTGCAAATGCTTCTCCTGGCTTGGTATAATGATTATTGTGCACAATTGCATGTATTATTTAAATATATGTATTTCCTTGCCTTTCTGCAAAACAATAATCTTTAAGAAATTTTTAGATATTTTTGAAGGAATTTATAATATCTACATGGTAATTTAATTTGGCAAAATTAAAATGCTGATAGTTTCATCTCATTATAGGTAGAAAATGTATTTTGGGGTTATCAATACTTCTTGCATATTAAACAATTTTCTTTCTATTATTGGAAAGAAAAGGAAAGAAAGGAAAAGGAAAGAAAGAAAAGGAAAAAAAGGCAAGCTGACTAAATCAGGATTAAACAAAAAAATAATTTCAATGCAACAAATCATATTTTTGCTACTGAGTTTTTCTTTTTTCTGTGAATACCATTAGTGAAATAAATTAGACATTAGTGATGAATTTGAAGTGCCACACACAGCAAAATATAGATTGTGTATGAATAGATAAATTAATGTATTAAAAATAAAACAAAACATACAAGTACTAGCAAAAGACAAGTATATCTTTATAAATTGCTGCATCGTATAATACTAGAATTTTATTTCTTAAAAGATCTTATTATGGGCCAGAGATATAGCTCAGCAGCATAAGCGCCTGACTGGCAAGCACGAGGTCCTGAGTTCGACTCCCAGCACCTGTATTAAAAAAAAAAAACAAAAAGATCTTGTTACTACTAAATCTAATAATTAGTGCTAATATTAATTTACCAACTCTTGTTTGGCAGATACAAAAAATATATTTCACATACATTATGTGATGCACTATTCTCATTTTATAGATTAAAAATGCTGAATATAAAAATGATATGCAACTCTTAAAGTGTGGCTCTCAATGTGTGACTGAAGTTTGCTTGATGTCAAATCTCCTTCTCCTAACCTGTGTGTGACTTGTGTACACACGTGAAGTTTCCTAATTTAGAAGAATGTTATCTGAGATATAATGTACAATTTACCTAGACAAGGCTTCACACCACTATGCATAAAAGGAAAAGAGTGTGCGCAGTGTTCGTATTAGAAAGGACTTGCCCTAAGCCATGTGTGTAGCTACCTGGAACCAGCAGCAAGATAATTTCTTTACAACCTTGGGGTACTTCTGAGTAAGACCTGCCTGTCACTATGAAATAGAAACCAGGGATGGCAAGGGCTGCATACCTTTTTCATGTTCTTGCCTCTGTTACTTCCTTCACAAAAACCTGGAAAAAAATCAGTTCATTTCTCTAGGTTTCAGTATCTCTTGTTTGTAAGATGTTTAAAATTATGAAATGTTATGACTAGAGATGCTGTTCTTTGAAACAATGATTGATTTCTTTTGTAGGCGCTGGCACCTCATTGGTGATTAATCATTGTAAAAAAAAGCACACGACTGACCAGTTACACAGCCAAGGAAGACATTACGCACAACTGTTGCAATAGGAGAGAGACTTCTGTAATAAGGGAGGAGGCTGGGCTCCAATAAACAAAAAACAGGAAGTGGAAAAATACTTTAGACATTAGGAGAGAACTGGTCAATGTAATTATGTCCACTGTGTTTGCTAGTCCGTGCTTAAGGAAGTTAGGCTCCTGCCCTCCCTCACAGACTGAGAGACAGGGCCCTATCTTTTTTTTTTTTTTTTTCCTATTACAAAGTTTACTTTAACAACATTTCTCTGATTGATAAATACATTTTAATTTTCGCATTAAGTGCATTGTTATTAATATGTGTTTGTGATACATAATAAATACATTCATCCCAGGAAATCGGTACTTACACCTATCATACCTATCACGCCTTGATCCTTTATACTTCTTCCCTCCCTCTTACCTCCCCGTGTCTCATTTCCCCTTCCCATCACCACTAAAGCCTATCCCCCTGTTTCATATCATCTACCTTTTGTTTTCCATTTAAAATTATTTTTACTTTGGGTTTGTCCTATAAGAGAAACCATGTGATATTTAATTTAACCTCTGTGTGTGATTTATTTCACTCAGCATTCTGATCTCAAAGCTCTATCTTTTTGGATGACTGCAAGTCAAAAGCATGCCTCCTATTTAATTAAGGAAAGTATTCAGTGTTGGAAAGAATTTATTTCTCAATAATGGCAGGAAAAGAATTTATGATTGTAAGCTTTTTAAAAACTATGAGGGCCAGTGAGATAGCTCAGCGGCATAAGCGCCTGCCTGGCAAGCGCGAGGTCCTGAGTTCGACTCCCACTACCCACAAAAATAAATAAATAAATAAATAATAAAAATAAACTATGAAAGAAGGGCAGGGGAATCATGCCCTAGAGTCAAAATGATTCCTGTCTAAACAGAAAATCCTCAATCAAAGAATGGTTGTGCCATATATGTCTGATGATACAACAAATAGAAAAAGTTATGAATTAAGGAATTTAGAATAAAGAATACAAAAACATTAATGAATTAATGGAGTTATATCTGAATGTGTTAGCATTATAGGTAGTGAAATAAAATATGCCAGGGAAGAGTTAGAAAACTTTTAAAAAGTGATTCCTCGGGGCCGGTGAATGGCTCAGCGGCGTAAGCGCCTGCCTTGCAAGCGCGAGGGCCTGAGTTCGACTCCCAGAACCCACATACGAAAAAGGGGCCGGTGATATCGCTCAGTGGCACGGGTGCCTGTTGGCGTGCGAGGTCCTGAGGTCGACCCCCCCGTACCCAGAAAAAAAAAAAGTGATTTCTCAAAAAGGGTCTGCTAAATGTTTGGGTATGGTAGCTGGGCCAATATTTGATGATTTTTTCTTTTTTTTTTTTTTGTTTTTGTACCAGGAGTCGAACTCACGACCTTCCACTTGCCAAGCAGGCACTGTGCTGCTGAGCTATATCCCCAGCCCTATTCAATGATTTTTAATGTTAATTTTGCTCATCATAAAGGGTTATCCTTTTGATAAAAACATGTAACTTTAAAATATTTTCATAGCATAACTTATAATTTTCAGAATCAGAGAACTCTATCATGGATCTGGGTTTCATTTCCTCACGAGGAACGTGGATGCATGTATGGTTTTGTGTAATTTAGGTTTGAGAAAAACTTCAGCTCTATTTATAAATTATAAATCCAATATACTCAAAGTGGAATTTCTTCCCATATTCTATACATTTCTTTTGAAAATACACTTCTTTTTAGTTCTTATTTGATCAGTGCTTATGCTCCCCAGTGGGATATGAGCTCCACTCAGGAATCATGTGCCTAGGAATATTTCTGACTCACTCATTGCTATATACCCTGTCCACAAGACAGTGACTAATATACAATAAGTGGTTCCTAAATATTTGCTGAATGAAAGAGTGCAGAGTAATAGAGCAATTTATATCCAACCCAAATCAAGGAAAACAAACAGCCCCCTGCTTATGATGTACTTAAGTACTTCTGTACTATTTTACTGTCTTCCTCTGCCTTTTTAGTGTGTCACAGAAAATTCTCAAACACTCCATTTTTTATCTGATATTTTCCAATAGGTTTATTATTTTGTGGACTATGCCATGTTAGGTCACATTTGGGCATTGATGGATATGTGTTCTCTGATTTCAAGTCAGCTTAATCTGACACCATGGCAAGTTTTTGTATTCCAACCATTAAAAATACATCCCAAGGATATGCATTAAAATTTAGAACTCCATCTTTTAAATAATATTGGATTAAATTTAACCCTTTAATATTTATGCCATTCATTTGTTAATTCCTTATATCTTAATATTGATTTTTCTAATATCATTTCTCAATTATCAAATCTCTTGATCATCTAGATTAATATGTAACTCCACAGGGTCTGTTTCTCCTAAGTTACTGATAGGCATTTTTTTTGTATAAAAGGAGACAAAAGGCTTATGCAATAATATTCAGATTTATTTAATTTAAATTATAGGCATTCTCACAGTTTTGTTGAATGTCAGGGAATACTGTCCTTTATAACTTTCAATTTTTTTCTCTAATTGTTAATTATCTCTTTACCATGTATTGTGATCCTTAAAAACATCAAGATCAAAGTGAACACTAATCCCAGAAAGTGTAGTAGCTTTATATTTTATACCATGGGCCAGGTGCATCTATGTTTTTGATCTTTGCTGGTACATAAAACTGCTTTAATCCTGCCCGTGTTTCACATTTTCTATTTTTTTTTCTAAAGGCGAGAAAGCTTTATGCTGCTTTCTTTAAATCTCAACTGCTGACTTTCAATGCTATAGAAAAGCAAATCTTACTTTAAGAAAATGTTTGAAAAATTAAGCAATTAACTCTCACAAATTTTAAGGTTTTGGTTATCGAGGTATCTACCTGTAGTATACTTAGCTTTTTTTCTATTCAGAATAAATAAGAATAGTTATTTTTGGCTGTGCAGATAACAATTCTTAGTCCTCAACATTTTTGGCCGTATGGCTTTTTGCTTGAAGTAAACACCCAATGGTAAAACTCTCCATTAATTTTAACAATTTTGAAGTTGTAAATAGTGCTATAATCAAGCACGGTAATGTGTCTTACACCAGGGAAGTTCACGTACAAGTCCAACAGAGACCTCTCTCACATCTGCCTGATTTAAGTGCTTTATTACATTATCTTGCTCTTAAATGTTTATTTTTTCTGATTTCTTATTTTCTAACAATGTATAAATACTTGTAGAATAGGAATTGTCTCACCCTATTCTTCTAATGTCCCCATTTTCTCCTCTGTCTGTAATCACGCTACATGTGTTTGCACTTGAAATTCAATAACATTCATTCTCAATAAGTCATACCTAAATCAATATAATTTTAAAAGTAACTTCCCTACATACAAACAGAATGGGTGAACTTCATAAATCTGTTAGTCACATTTAGCAAATTCTATATTGTGAAAATGCTTTTATTAGTCCAAATTCTTTTCCCGTCTCCTATTTTTGTGTACTTAAAATACTTCCTCCTCTATTCCAATAATGTTTAATTTTATTTTGATCCTTTCCAATAGACATTAAAGTGATAAGTTAAATAAATAACAATAAAATCTTGTTTCTTATATAAGATTGACAACTGAAATAAGAGGGTTTTAGGAAGATAAATTTAAGTTTTTTTCTGAAAGCAGCAACTTGAAAAAAGGTTTAGAAATATGAATAAGTAAATTATTAGAACTGTGTCTACTGTATGTGCTTCAGCTTATGACTTGGAAATGGAGGGAGCCAGACTGCAGGACCAAGTACATACCAGAGACAAGTAAGGATACTGTCATTCCTACATTCAGGTGCATTTTAGAACAGAATATATTTATGACTGTTTCTTCAACCCTTTTCTGAATTTGCATTTTCTTATCATCAAAGGAAAAGCATTGTAAGCCAAGAATGTCTAAATACCTGCTATAGTTGGTGGTATTTGAGAAACTCCCCATGGAATACTTCTCTTTCGAAAACTCTCCATATTATGCTTATTAAGTTATATCACACCCAGCAAGATTTCCTTGTGAATCTCCTTGAAAAATCCTACTGAGATTCTCAATAGAGTGAACCAGTGATTAACTGGAAAACTTAATTAATCAGCATTGTTTTTTCTCCTTGAGCACCATATGAAGGATAAAAGATTTAATAACAATACAATAATGACAACAAAAGAATTATATCACAAGTGAATAAAATGTTTTCTACAGTATGACTAGGATTAGTCAAGATTAATTCTGATCTCCGATGAATCATATTTAGCCCTGAGGCTGCTCATGAATCATTGGAAACTTGAGTTAGGTTTTCTACAATGTACTTTTCAAGGTATACATGGTCTAAAATTGTTAAGACATATTTCAACCCACTAGTAGGATGGAAGCAAAAAGTAACCATTCCTAATTAACAGGAACTCTATTTTGTATGACTGTACTATTGTTTAACTCTTACTTAATCAGAGGTTATCATTGTTATATACATTGTGTTCAGTATCTTTTGAGAAATTAGATCAGATTTCAGTGTTCCTTGACTCTATGAATGTGTGCATTTGTGTAGAAAGGCAGAGCCATAAAAGCCTCAACCCTTTCATATCAACCTCTCTCTTCACCTGGTCACTTGGCGTGAGGACGAACCCGGGTGACATGCTCAGGAGTTGTGTGGATGTGGTATGGTGTGGAGAGAACATCAGAAAGTATCAGTCTGCAGACTGAAGTCCAGGAGCCAGGAAGAGTCCAAGGGAACCCAGAAAGTAAGCAACCAAGAGAGTTACAATCTAGGTGTCTAATCATTTTCATTTCCTGATCCTAGGCTCTCCTGACTCCACATTTGTTCTTCTCTTGAATCGTACCATGTACACCTTGATCCTTGAATATGCTCAGCCAATGCATATAAACTTCTAATATTTGGAGCCAGAAAAATCTTAACTCACACATACCTAGTGACAGCTGTATTTCCATCTATATATCCTGCATTCCTAAAAACCATTTTTCTTATAATAAGCTAATATTATTTATAGCTGTCACCCTGATGTCTTTTTTTCTATAAAGAAAACTACTGGCATAAAATGGTTACTACTTTGAATTATATACTGTTATTATCTCCCCCTTGGTAAATGAAGACACTGAAGCATGAAAAGTATATGAATACTGAAAAAGTGGTTTTGATGAAATAAATAGGGGGTCAGCACCAAGAAATCTGGCCCTACATACCTATTCATAAACCCAATTCAGTTTGGCCATACACTATTAATGATAGGGTTTACGACCATCTATGTAGAATTCAGGCTAAGTGCTTATGTAAATTATTTGTAACAATATGTGTGTACATATGCATGGGTGTGTGCACATGTATCGACTTATGTGTATGAGAACTCCACCATCCTAGCTGGTTAGAAGTATTGGTTGCAAGTACAAAAATTTACATGTGAGAGTATTATGAAAAGAATCATCCAGCCTTTGTTTCTTGCTTATGTTTTCTTGAAATGCCTCCCGTTATTACATCTCTGAGTAAAAATTGTGGTATGGTACTGTGGCCATAATCGGTCCATCGGTGTGTATAACTGAATCACATACATGCACAGACCTCTGAACTGAATCCCCAATTTGGACTGCTGCCTTCTATAAGCAGTCGTCACTTTTGCATAATCTCTCCACTCTGAGCTCTATCCAGCAAACCTAGTGAGGCAGGCTGAATTTAAAAGGCCACCATAAACTGAGCCATGAATTACCAACAGATCCAATGGTTCAAAAATAATTTCCTCTTCAGCTTGAAATGTAAGTATGGCTCACTGAGAGCCTGTATTACCTCCTGATTCCAAGGCAGGCCTGTCACAGCCGAAGTCACCGAGTGTAAAGTTTTAAAAGTGCATTTGTTAGAGCTTGCTAGTCTGACTATTAAAGTGAAACACTACACACCGTTAAACCTTCAAACTAGCACTGCAAAAATACTTATCAAAAATACAGCCTTTGGGAGATTTGTTTACTCTAGAAATATGCTGTCTTTGCAGTTATTTTTTCCTTAATGAGAAGGCATTGCAGGCTCTGTCTTTTTCATTGGAGGGCAAAAAGCCAAATACAGGGAATTGCCCTTAAAGTAACATGGCAGTACTGAATTCCTAAGCAAGATTCAGAAATCTTCCTGAAAACACTTTAAATTCTGAAACAAAGTTCCACATTTGAAAACCATTTGTTTTGCCTCAAGATTTAGTATTCAGCCCATTATTAATGCATAATATGACAGCTAAAAAATACAAGCCTGGAAACAAGCCCCTCTACATATGGAACAAAGTCTTCCTGAAATCATAAAGATATATATTCTGTTGTATTGGTGATCATCTAAAATTAGCAAGAGCCTAGGCAAGGGTAATTGGTGGAAACAGCTCTCTTTTTAAAAAACACCGTCCAAGTTTCCTTTAAAACTTTGGAATGAGAGCTGTCTCCACTTACGAGGAAATTCTGTCTCCTCTTGTAAACCTGAGCATGCGTTCTATTTTTTGGCATGCTCCTCGAGTATGGCATTTGCTTGGAGATTGCGTGGCCTGCCTTGTCAAACAATACAGAGCGGAGTAAAGGTGGAGGAAAATAAATAAATAAGGAAACCTTCAGAGGCATTTTCTTGCTTTTCCCATTTAATTTTTCATTTGGGTTATAAATGGCATCTCAGACAGAAGGAAACCTTCTGGGTTTGTCAGGATTCTCTGCTGGCTTAATCAGGAGCATAACACGTAGAGAAGTGAGGCACTGAGAGAATTAGTGATTGCGTCAAGAAGAAGGGAAGGATGATCAATTATTCACCACATGCCACCAAACACAAGAAGTGTGACCATTGCTTGTCTCTTGTCTTCTCTCCTGTATACACACAAACAAAGCTCTTTCTACAGCCTGCACGGCATTGAGAGCAAGATTCCTTTCAAGTAGTTCTCATTTTTACCAATCCACTTACATATATGACTTTATAACTGGGCAATTACAATTAAGGGAGTACGTTAGTAGACATCCTCTTAGCTGCTTCTGTGCACTCATTTGGCTTTATTTATTCAAAAAAAAAAAAAAGAAATAAAATGGGATCTAGGTAAGTGACCTTGAAAATAAATTTCTTATATAAAATTTACCTAGAAAATGCTTGTAACATCCTGAAGGGAATGCAAAGGCTTTGATGAATTCCTTCTGGTTTTCTGTTTTTAGAAGAGACACTTCCCATCATGAAAAGGCACATGAAATTATTCTGACATTAAAGAACCTTCCCTTGTTTTCTTTACATATTCAGGGAGCAGTCATTTCATCTATAGACAGATGTTCTTGAGTAGAAGAATATAGGCAAGTAGGTGTATCATCAGGGGAGATCGTTGCTTTGTAACTCTATCATTTACAAAGTTTGCAATATTGGAGCGGTCACTTAAACATTTATGTAGAAACTCTCCTCATCTGTATAATAAATGATCTTCTAGTAATACACACTTCACAGGATTGTTAGACAAATTAAATGAGATATTTCTAAGAACACTCAGTTGACGTTCTTTTCCATCTACTTTTCAGCCATCACAAAATTTTCCTGCATGTTCCCCAGTTACTAAAATATACAATGGAAGACATCAAAGGCCAGCAAACAGAGGCTTTCTTTCTTTCAGATTTTAATATTCTCTTTATTTTTTCTGCTTCCAAAATAAGTAACTATGGTTTCCTTGAAAGTTTCATTGTTGCATTTAATTCTGCATTTATTCTGTACATTTATCATTTACTGGTCTCAGTATGTGCAAGGCATTACACAGTACTTAGCTATTTTTGCCTTCTATTCATTCTTGTATCCTCACAATAATTCTAGGAGGGAAAAAAAAAAAGTAATTTCCAATTTAGATATGAATAAATTGAAAATCAGAGGGGTTAACTATTCTCAGTACCTGATCAATGAAAAGTCAGTCTGTGCCCTCAAATAATATTTCTCAAATCTTTAGTGTTTGGACAGGTAACCTGGTGATCTTGTTAAGAGACAAACTCTGGGGTGCATCCTGAGAGTCAGCATTTCCAGCAGTCTTAGGCGGTACCAACGGTGCTTGTCCCCACATCACACCTAGTGTAACAATGCTCTAAAGCAGTGGTCCCCAACATTTTGGCACCTAGCACTGGTGTTTGGAAGACAATTTTTCCATAGACTGGCTTGGTTGGGAGATGGTACTCGGATTAGATTCTCGTAAGAATCTTGCAACATGGCTTCCCTCGTTTGTACAGTTCATGGTAGTGCCCCAGCTTCTATGAGAATCTAGTTTAGCAGTTGAACTAATAAGAGGTGGGGCTTGGGCAATTATGCAAGAAATGGGCAGTGACTGTAAATACAGATGAAACTTCACTCTCTGGATACCACTCACTTCCCGCTGTGTGGCCTGAGGGACTAGTGCCAATCTGCAGCTTGGGTGTTGCGGACCTTTACTCCAAAGCACAATGCCATGTAAATCTAGCCAATGAGCATTCCACAGATATCAGTTCAATTAAAAAATATTAGTGAAAATTGGAGAAAGAAACATGTGAAGAAAATGGACATCTTCTGATTTATTCTGGTCAAATTTTCTAAAATGAGTGGTTAATGTTTGTTGGAGCTGTGTGATAGTAAGAGCAGGTTTTGATTCCTTAACAAATGGCCATTACACTTAAAAAGAATTTTCTTTTCCTGAGCCACTTCCACTGATCCTACTGAGCCTCGAGCCATGTTTGAATTACTAGAGATTTTTGAACTTGCAGTGGTCCAGGAGATACCGCCTTTGCCAACTGGTCTCTTTACAGGTCCTTTTCTCACTTGTCATCTTTCAATCTTGCTGAAAAAGTACCAACAGCAAAATCCATCTTGTCTCTGATGAGAAACTGGTAGAGATAAGCTTTTATGAAAATAATAGTGGCCTAACAGAAAGGAAGGAGGAAATGATGATAAAAGAACAGAAAGACAGGAGAAAGATAAACACCCATCCTTCAGAGTCGAGGGCTTAGAATCCAGGAGATGAGAATAGTTAAAAGAAGCACAGAACAAAATTTAGGAGCTAGCCCTTTACCTGTTTTCCTACTGGAAATGGTATGAGTTTCCTATCACTGTCTTCCTTAGATGAGGAACATTTCCTCTGGGACACGTTTGTCATGCAACTCCATTTGCTCTCTGTGCCCCTGCTCCATGACATGGTGAAAGAGTCAGATAGTAGCAGACGTTGATGAGTGTTAATACGCATCAGGAACTGTGCTGAACTTAGACATTGACCCCATGAACGTAACCACTGGTAACGTCATGAGTCATGGCCAAGGCAGCTATGCCCTACTGAGGATCTACCTATCAACCAGACCCTCAATCTCTGCATTCTACCCTTCAGTCCTCAAATTCTCCTTTCTGAATGGTACTTATAAGTATTCTTCACTGTAAATATGTAGTTCAACTAATAGAAAAAACTATAAAAATCGATTTTCATCACTGTACTGAAGCAAGTGGTACCGAGGCATGCTTGTGCCTACCTTCATATATTAGCTTCATTGTTGCATAGTTTTATTATAAATATATACATTATATATTTATATTATATATAATATAAACATATATATTTGCATGACTGTAGCTAGCATAAATTTTTGTTGCCTATATAAATATCACTAGGCAGCTTGTAGACACATCCAAGCCTGATAATGAAGATGGTAGTATTGTATATGTTTGTGTGTATGTGAGAGAGAGGGAGGGAGGGATGGAGGGAAGGAGAGAGAGAGAGAAAGAGAGAGAGAGACTATAAGTCACTCACTAGAGTAAACTGTTTTTCTCTCTTGTATTCTACATGGCAGAATCATCTTAGCAAGAGGTGATTCAAATAAATGCTCCTATGAATATATGTTTGTGTCTTAATTCATTCAACCCTCAAGGGGTGTTCTGACATAAAGGAGCAAAAATAATTGCTTGTTACCCACTTACAGACTTTACAGAATACTGGAAGAGAAGGAGTAATAATAACAATGTAAGTGTACATGCAACAACGTTATTAATCAGTGTTCTCTAGAGGAACGGAATCAATAAGAGATCTGTGTAAAATTTTGTGGGGTGGGATGTGTTAGGGAGGTTTACAGGATCAGAGGCAGGAAAGTCCACAGCGGGTGCCTGCTGGTTCAGAGCGGGGAGCACCCACAGTGCCCACCTGTGCACTGGAGAGCAGACAAGGCAGTAGCTGCTCTTGAGTCAAGAAGATGGAAGCTGTAGAACAAGAATCCTCAGCGTCAAAGACATAGCACAGGTCTAAGGTCCTACACCTGGCAGATCACTGTAGTGTCACCCATGTGAGTAGCTTTGAAAGGCTCAAGAAACTGGGAACATTGTCCAAAGGCAATGGTGAGGACTAGCACTTCCAAAATGGTGACACTTTCTTCTTCTTTCCCCTGTTTCCCTTCCAGGCTACACACCTATTGGTCTGGCATGGGTCCTCCCCCTCGCTTTGCCGAGCTATGTGTCAATCAGACACACCGCAATGGGCTGTGGTAATGGGCTAGGTATATCTCAATCTATTCAAGTTGACATTCCGTGATTACAGCCACACAAATCAAGATCATGCCATAAAATAATCTCATTCTGGAGTATATAATAAAGGAATTTAAACTAAGGTGGCTTTGGGGGAGGTATCTTTTCCTAGGAGTCATCCTAAAAAATGACTCAGGAAAAGCTGAGAAAGGGAGCAATCCTCTTGTGCAAAAGTACATGACACGTTTCAGAAACTCAATGGCCAGGGTATCCACTGGGCAAAGATTGTAGTGGGAGAAGCAGGTAGATGCTACGTGTAATCTATGGTACCTCAAATGCACAAGTTGAAAATGAACGTGTAACAGAGCAGAGCACTTCTTTGGTTTGGTGCTAACCATAATTTTTTAGGTGTGTGAAACAGGTACTAGAAGACAGTGTTCTCATTTCTTAGTTCTTGGGCACTTTGTCCTGTCTCATTCATTCATTCTTTCATTCAATCCTTATCTCTTAAATACCTATTGTAAACCAGAGGAGAAAAGCCTCAAGGAGTATAATGGTGCGAAAAAGTAACTTGATTTCCATATTTGTGGAAATTATAGTGTGACACAGTGTTATCTGATGGTCCATTGAAGTAATGGGTGGGAAAGAACTTGTAAAGGGACACTTAATACATGTACATTAGTTTTAATCATTTTGATGCTTAAGAAACTTAGAGAAGATTTTCAGGGCAACAATGCTAATATAAATAAAAGAGGTAGAAAGAAACTTTACAGAAAAGGTTAGATCTGCATGGTGTATTTCATATTCTCATCAACTAATGCAATAAAATGTCAAAGACAGATGTGAGGTTGGTGTGGAATGATGAGAGAGACCCCAAGGTTGAGGAGTTTCCCTATAAAATGGCCAGTATGCCTTTGCTTTCAGTATCCTTAGAATGTTTAAGGAGTAAGAATGCCCACAGTAAACCACAACATTGTTTTCACATATGTATCACAGAAATCCCATTTTATCCCTTTCATAGTAACCATATGCTTGCATTTAATTACCTCTCTGATAAAAGCATGGTTTGGAACTACATTGGAAGCTTTCACTATTTTTTCAAGTGAAAAAGAAACTGATGTTTTTACAGAGGAACGAGAAAGAAGATTTATTCCTCCTTCTGAAAATGCAGCAGCTACCTTGTTTCCTCTGCCTTTGTTGAATTGCAGAGTGGTCATTGGAATTGATATTCAGGTCAATATCATTCTTTGAAGATAGTAACCTTTTGTGGATATAATCTGTTTCTTTAAGGCATATTTTGTAAAAGAAACACTCTCCCAGGAAATCTTTGGCTATTTCAATAATCATGATACGATAACACAAAATAAGCTACAACTGTAAGTTTCAAGAAATGCCTCAATTTTGGCTCAGAAAAGCAATGGTATATTCCATTTAAAAATATATACGAGGGCCGGTGAGATGGCTCAGTGGCGTAAGCATCTGCCTGGCAAGCGCGAGGGCCCGAGTTCGACTCCTGGAACCCACATACGAAGAAAGGGCCGGTGATACCGCTCAGTGGCACGGGCGCCTGCTGGCATGCGAGGTCCTGAGGTTGACGCCCGGTACCCACAAAAAAAAAAAAAAATTACGAAACGAAGAAACACTTCCCATACATTTTTTGACTCAGTAATTTCACATCTCCAGGTGAGCTCTGTAATGCCAGATCTTAAAGTAAATATGTATGTCCTTCAAACACTTGAAGTCTTTGATGAGAAACTTGAAAATACATGATAAGGGTTTGCAGGGTAGAATAGTTGTAATTTATAACTTTTTTGTCTAACCATAGTAGGTGCAAAAATCCAACCACCTATTAAGTTTTATTTTGTTTCCATATTTAACCTCAATTATCCTGTGCAGGGGAATTCTTTTAAAATTTAATTCCCCCCTCACTTTTTCTCCTGCTTCTGCAAGCCTTTTCCAAACCCTCATGCAAATTGCAGCAGGTGCACAAAATTGAAGACATCACAATTAAATGTAATCAAATATTTTAGGCACTAATGAACAGCTCCAGGAAAACAAGTCAAAAGAAAAAAAAAGAAGCCTTTAAGTGAGTGGATTTTCAAACACCCAAGGCACCATAGGACCAATTAAGAGAGTCAGATACCAGGACACATACTGACATTAATTATCTTTGAGTTCAGGGAAATAAAAAATAAAAGCAACAATTATCATAATAAATCTCCACACAGTGCTTGTAAGTTGTGCTAATCTACAACACACCTGGGTTTCAGACATTTAAGGCGAATACTCAATCAGTTGGTAACGACCTCACAGAGGGGCTCGCGGGACACTTTTTCCTTCCTGTGATCTGCCAATCAGACACAGGGACTGAAATGATGTCCAACAGCTATGTCTGCTTTATTTTGCATCATTCACATGAGTTGCAGACAGAAACATTGTATAATTTATTCAATAAAGTAAGCCACAAAGCCAGTATTTTCTTTAGGGGATGTTTATTCAAAAAAGAAGGAAAAGTCAAGAATAGATATTCAAGGTAAAAATTTGAATTGTTGGAGTCCCCAAATCCCAGGATGTCTCTAAATTTATTCTCCCTGAAGCTAGAAAGAATCTTACTAAAGAGAACAAATATTTCAGTTTGGGAATATGGGTTTTCATTTTTAAAAATGCTCAAGAGGGGGCAGAGAAAGTTAAGTGCTACAAGCAAAGAGGAACAGAAAGGGGAAAAAAAAACCCTTGTTATTAAAATGATCTAAGTTTTACTGATAATTTGAAACTAGAGCATAGTATTTTAACAAAAAAAGAAGCTACTTAAAGTTAGACCACTGCTAAATTTCTTCACTCGAGGGAGAAATTGACATCACTAGTTATTATTAGAAAGAACTCTATAAATTTATTTTTCTTTTAACAACAAATGTCCTCAAATTAGGATGAACAAATGAAATGGTATTACATTTATTAAAAATTAAAAGCAGTGATAATTTTCAAATATCACATTTATAAAAATTATATCAATCCATAATACATATATAATTGCCACCATAGTGAATAACGAAAGGCCAAATATAAATATTTTCATTATAATATCTTTTATTATTTGAATCAGTGTAAATGTCATTAGAGAATGAATAAATGAATTATGTTACATGTCTAGACAGGTTATATTAACTATTGAAAATTAGAATTTTACATTTATTGATAAGAAACTCTTCTATAGCATATGTTTGAGTGAAAGTAACAATATTTCTATATATTATTCTATTAATTATATATTCATGTCAACTAGTACATGTGTCTCAATAGATATAGAAGAGGTGATTAAAGTGAGCCAGGCCAGGGATATATATAGCTCAGCAGCACAGCACCTGCCTGGCAAGCACGAGGTCCTGAGTTCGGTTCTTGGAACCAAAAAAAAAAAAAAAAAAAAAAAAGAAGCTAATTCCAAAATATACAGTGAATGCTTACATTTAAGAAAATTATTCCAGAAAAAGTGGATTGCTATTAATCTGTCTCAAAATACTACCCACCGACTTGCAAATACGTATCACAATGTTCTTGCCACTTTCTGAAGCAGTTATGGGTGTCTTCTTTTGAGCCGTAACAAAGTGCGATAAAAAATGCAGTGAATTCTACTGCTGAGTGCCGTTCGAAGGCGAGACAGACTCACAAAAGCGTCATGGTGTGTTCTCACCCACCTTTTTCACTGGATTTGACACTGCTGGCTCTTCTCCAAAGTTCAAATGACTATGAAAGGTTAATGTTTTGAATTGATTCAGGAGATTAACGTAGTCACGACAGTGTAACTGAAGACTCTCAAGAAAGAGGACTTCTAAAACTGCTTTAGAAAATGGCAAGAACTATGGAATAAGTATGTTTGAAGCAGAGGGAGTATTTTCAGGGAGATTAATGGCAATCTGTCTTTTGCTGTACTATTTTTTTGAAAATTAGATATACTATATCATATAATGAATTGTTATAAGAATAGTTTTATGTGGGAAATGGGCTTAAAGGCATTATTCCCTATGTATATTTCTATATATATACAATTTCAATTTTTTAATAATCAGATCATTCCTCACATAAGAAATATGACATTTTTGTATTCTTAAGATTATCATATTAATATTATTAGAGAATAATGTCTGTCTTTTATTGTTCTATCATAATTACTATTGTAAAAATTGCTCAATGCACAATTTTTTTTTTCAAATTGGTATTAGTGTTTTAGAAGAGAGATTCAGAAATGGAGTAAATGGGCCAAAGAAAAGAAGTACTTTGGTGTTTTATAAAAAAAAGATTCAATAAATACCAAATATTAAAGTTCTACACAAATTTGAAAAAAATAAAATAACTGAGAAATGACTATTCTAAAATATCCTGGAAATATGTAATATTTATATTACATTACTACAAAGAGGGCCACAAAGCACTCATTTGTGTTATCCTACTAATTTCAAGGAGGATAAAAACCAATATTTTAAATATTTCCCATGGATTTTATACACTGAAAAAATATAAAATAAGGAACTAAAATATTTTTGTCAGTTCCTCCACCAAGCAAAACACATTATCTATGCACGACTTGTTTGTTCTGGAATGAAAAATACCACAACTCACTTTCCAGTTTCAATTCTATTTTTTAAAATAAGTGCATTCTATCATCACCACCATCATCATCAACATCGTTATTATTATTAGTGTTGTTATTTTCTCCTCTTTCTCCCAAACTGGCAAGAGACACATTTTATTTAATGACAAGAAAGAAAAAAAGAAAGAAAGAAAGAAAGAAAGAAAGAAAGAAAGAAAGAAAGAAAGAAAGAAAGAAAGAAAGAAAGGAAGGAAGGAAGGAAGGAAGGAAGCAGAGAGAGAGAGAGAGAGAAAGAAAAAAAAAAAAAAAACTACCTACAAACCCAGATCTCTCACTTCCGAGCAATGCAAAGGCTAAACAGCCCTGGACTGAACTTGCAGATGGGCACAATCTGGGGAATGCGCGTTAGACAGGGGAGGGCGGGCAGGTGCTCTAGTTAGGCGTGGTTCCTACCATTTCTGGTTGCTTTTCCTGACATCCAGTAAAAGGAGTTTGTTCCCATTTCAATTGAATCCAAAAGGTATTTTCCTTAGGTGGGAGACTATTTCTTACACTTTTTGGCATCACTCATTTGCATGTTCTGCAGATGTCTGTTTGCATCCACGAACTGCTCCTCTTAACATGCTTTCAATTTTAGAAACCAAATACTATTAAAAAAAAAAAAAAAAAGGCACATACACTGAACTTCACTTTGCCCCGACGTGTTAAATTCAAATACCCAAGGCTTCTGGCTAGACTTGGTGCTTCACCTCTAGCTTCTTTACCTTTAACGTTGTCCTTTGTAAACTCATGTTTAGTCCTGAAACTTCCTGATGTGGCGTTGCCACTTTGGTTCTATGTGATTTTCCCTACTAGCGTGCTTTTCTCTTTATTAGTCAATATAACAGGATTTTCATTGCCGTAATGCTAGAATGTTTTGAACGTTTCTTTTACATGCCCCATATCTGGTGTCTTTTTCATTATCCATTTAAACAAATTCATCTAAATTCCAGTTTTATTAAGATTTTTCTCCTGAATAAGGATAGGATATTTGGAGACCTATTTATAATTGAAGAAAGCTAAAAGTTTGAATAAAATAAAAAGCATGTGGTAAGCCTATAAAAATCATTCAGTATGTTTAATAAAATGCTGCTTTATTTTTCTGAATAAATGTAGAAATAATACTGGGACATTTCACATCATTAAAGTCACATGTATCTATTAAGCCTTCTCATTTAATTGAGGTTTAAACCATGCAGCAATTGTAAATTTTAAGAGCCTGGAAAGGATATTTTTAAACAATTAACCGTGCATCTTTTTTTTAAAGAAAAACTATTAAATACTTTTTTATGACTTTCTACTTTGCTTTTTTGTTTTAATTTTACTCTCTAGTGGGCCACATCTTACAATCAGTTCTAGGAGGGCAAGAGGAATGAGGATGAAAAAGAAAGGATTAGAGGGAGGTATACGGAGAAAGGAAGGATGGCTGATGTGTTTCCTTTGAATATTTTATTTTCTTAATTGAAAAAAAAAGTGTTCAGGGTTCAGAAATGCCAGCCACTGAACCACTTGTTTTCTATATACAAAGCAGATCAGTGATCCTGTTTATTTACTCCTGGAACAATTTACACTGCTATGTGCAGGCATTACCGAAACATCCGTTTTACTACCCTTCAATAGGAACTTCAGCACAAAGGGGGGAACCATATTTCATGAGATCTTGTTAGAAACCAGGAGGACTTTTGTTTCATCAAGTAAGAAAGAAGGAACTAAGTTTGTAAAGAAATTTCTCCTGAGTTCGATTCCCGGGACCAAAAAAAAAAGAAAAAAAGAAATTCCTCAATAGTATGCAAAAACATCAGTAAGTAATTCGCTAATATATAATAAGGTATATGAAGTATGATTAAAAAAACATGGCACATGTGTTATGTACATGTACAAATTCCCTATAGTGAATGTAATCATTATGACCTGAAAATATGTACTAATAAAAGTCAAAAAAACATGGTAAATTTGAAATAAAAATTTTTTACATTAAAAGACAGATGGCCATTAGTTTCCATTAAAGTACTCAAAACACACTTATCCCATCATTTTTGACAATATATTTTTACTATAATCAGTTTTTTTAGAAGTATATATTTAATCACCCCTTATGGATAGCCTGATATCTCTTTTCCTTTCTCTCCTATCCTGTCCCTCTACCATTTTTTTAGCAGCCTCCATAATATCCTCTATGCATTCAGAAAGAAAAGTTTATTTTTATGTCCTGTCATAACTGAGCTGATTATTTCACCAGGTTGAGAGGCTTTCCCAGCAGATTTAATACTGCAGGTTGGTGTCAGGCTCATGATTATAATAATTAGTCTAACAATTTGAAGGCCAAAAAAAAAAACTCATAAATATATAGTTTATAACATCATATTTTTGTACTTTCATGTAATTAATTTACCTTCAATTATCTCAAATTTTAATGATGATTTTTAACTGGATTTTATATTCAGATAACTTGAAAAATACTTGAAATGCATACCTTGATGGATACATGTATATACATATCTTGACTTTTTGTGAAGAGCTCTTTACCTCCTCAATTTTTCAATCCATTTTTGCTACCTAGTTGAACAAATTGAATAATGTACTCCAGCTTGCTCAAATTCATGTCACTGCTAACACTTAAAAAAAATAATGATTCCCGATTTATTAGCCTCAGTTCTCAGCCAAAAATAAATTATCCTCATCATACAATGGGGATTTTTAAAGGAATGTTTGGACCTATTTCTTTATTTATTTAAAAACTAAGCAATTTTTTTCTTTCTTTACAACTCTTACCAAAAAGAATGTAAGGAAAGAACCTATATTAGAATTTCTCTTAATATTTTTATGAAAAATCTACATGTTTGATTTAGACAGGAATGAAATATTTAAATATTCTGTTTATAAGAAAAACAACTGCAGAAATATAGGCGTTGAGGATTACTTAATAATTTTGCATTTATTATATTACTTAAATTTTATAAGAAGCCAACTTGTGAAATGTCACTGTACTCTTAATTTGAAAACACATATCATTTGATTGTCCTTAAAATTGGAAAGAAATTGAGGACATGACTCATGCAATGTACAGACTGTATCGATTCAGGGAATCATAATTATAGCTAGATAACATATAAATTACTTTATTTGTTCAACAAATATTTACAGTTACAGTTGTGATAAAACTATGAGCCAGAGGGTGAAACTTCTGCTCTCATGTAGCTTGTACGCTAGCAGTGTAGTCACAAAATAGACATATAAAATAATCATTGCAGATGGTAAGAGCTGCTAAGGAAATAAATACTGTATTGTGTGATTGAGCATTTAGGACAACTAAAAGAGAGAAGGACTCAGTACCACATCTTTTAGTCTTTTAGACCACCATAATAAGTTTTAATCCAGAGTATTAATTAGTATCCTTGGTAATGTCCAAAGGTAAAGTTATGAGGCAAAATATGGTGGGATTGGAAAGATACTGTCCAGTTTTTTCTTTTTTTCTTTTTTTTTTTTTTGTGGGTACCGGGGGGGTCGACCTCAGGACCTCGCGCGCCAGCAGGTGCCTGTGCCGCTGAGCGATATCACCGGCCCCTTTTTCGTATGTGGGTTCCGGGAGTCGAACTCGGGCCCTCGCGCTTGCCGGGCAGGCGCTTAAGCCGCTGAGCCATCTCACCGGCCCGACTGTCCAGTTTTTATAGTAAAAAAGAGAATTAATTTAAATCTTACTCTGTCTTGTTATAGTCATCTATTTTTTTGGTTAGAAATAATATGTAAAGTAACAACACAGTCCATGGTTTTTCAAATGTGTGTATGCTTGGTGGCATGTTGTCATATTACCAGATTTTTAGGATATTCAACAAAAATTCATCTTCTAGTAAGGAAAGATAGGATATATGCCTATGAATTCATTTAACATGAATAGAAATGTAATGGTGTTTCACCATTCTTCTATCTGTAAGATGATTTAACATTTTTGGCTATTCAAAATGCTTTAAAAGGAAATATTAGAAAAACATGTAAACAACTGGAGCACAGTTTCACAATGATGTTCTACAGTCTCCGTAAAAGAAAACACATGGGGTCGGAGAGATAGCTCAGCGGCACAGCGCTTGCCTGGCAAGCGCAAGGTCCTGAGTTCGATTCCTGGTACCAAAAACGAAAACAAAACAAAGCAAAAGAAACACACGAAGATTCTACTGTGAATTACATAGAAGTAAAACATATAATATCTGCCACATAAATCTTTAAAATATTCGTGGCAACAAATTTTTTATGTTCACATTATTGTTTCTTCACATATCTGGCTTTTGAATTCATATACCTGGTAATAAAAAGACTATCGTATTGCTCATATTTGATAATCTCTGAATAATAAGAATAATTTTTTGTCAGGCATTACCCCAATATATTTTTTATATCTTTATATGTATCTACTTTTCATACTTTTGTATTTACTAGGGGGCCCTTGTGATATCAACACCCCCTAGGATTTAATTCTTTGTGCTCATCCAAATATTATAAAAATTAAATATAATTTTAGTAACTTATTATATAAAATAAACACAGTTAACAATGAAAAAATTACATAAATAGTTTGAAGTTTCTTTGTCCTTGAATTTTCTTCCAGAGAAGTAGAAGTAAATTTTAAAAAATAAGACAATTGCAGATAATATAGTTGTAATATTTTTAATTGCTTTGCTAGTAATATTTTTAATTGCTTTGCTATGGTAGCAAGACTTAAGATCTTATCAGTTGAGAAAGAGAAGTGAAACATCTCAATTAACTTCATATGTTTTTGTTGATATTGCTTTAAAACACATATATTCACTTACATCTTATTCTTATTTTAGACTACCTATTTTATGAGTCATATGATGTCTAATAAAAGGACTAAAAATGGAATAATTAACGCAAAATCTACAAAAACAACTT
This sequence comes from Erethizon dorsatum, assembly GCA_028451465.1. Lineage (NCBI taxonomy): Eukaryota > Metazoa > Chordata > Mammalia > Rodentia > Erethizontidae > Erethizon > Erethizon dorsatum. The sequence goes on from CM051836.1 coordinate 19,112,865, forward strand.
TTTAAAACTCATAATGAATTTTTCTTCCTATCCAAATTTCAATAAATATTTGCAAAATGTTTAACATAACCTAGTTCATGAGTGTGAATACACTGTCACTCACCAAGTTATTTGTACAATTCCAAATTCTCTCATTTTGATTTATAACTATTTTATTAAAGATCAGAATTATACACGTATTTTAAATCATTATGAAGTGTTTTGTTTTATGCTTAATGCCCTTTATTTCAAAAAAAGCAAGAGAATGTCTAGGAAGTGGGAAGTAAAAAGAAATGTATGATATATGTTCACATGTTTGTGGTATTATAGGAGAAAATTGTTTTAGTGCTTTAAAAATTCCTTGGTTCTTCGGTAATCATTACAATAATAATCTATCACATAAAGTTGAATTGTGTGCTCAGTTTTATTTCTGACTGAATTTATTTCATGTATTCCCAATAGGTGTAACTTATGGGTATAATCTTGTTTGTAAAAACTGTGTTTTTTCAAGGAAACTTTAGCAGATTTTCTTTCTGATCAATTAAAAGGCATAAATATCATCTTTTCTTCTAAGAAAATATAGAAGTGTAGCTGGTGTTGCCTATTAGCATATATCCAAAAATTTGCAAATTTAATAGTTTAAAAAATACTCAACCATAAAATACAAGTAATTGAATTTTATAATAAGCAAAAGATATTGGTAGTCATATATTCAAAGAAGATACAAGAAATGGTAATAACCACAGAAAGATGCTCCATATCAGCCATTATTAGGGAAATGAAAAAACCACAATAAGGTGACACATCACGCTCAAAAGAATGACAAATGTCAAAAGGCAGACAATAAGTTTTAACAAGGATGGAAAAATATTGGAACCATCTTCTAATGCAGATAGGAATGTAAAATGGTGCAGCCACTTTGAGAAACAGCTGGCAGTTCCTCAAAAATTTAAACAGAGAGTCACCATATGATCCAGTAATTCCATTCCTAGGAATATGCTGAAGAAAAATTAAAACATATATTTACAAAAAATCTTATAAATTAATGTTCAGAATAGCATCGTTAATGATAGCTGAGAAGTGGAAACAAGTATCCATCAATTGATGGATAGATAAAATATGGTATACAATGAAATATGATATGGTAATAAAAACAAATGAAATAGTAAAAAGTTCAGCATCATGGATAAGCCTCAAAAATATTATTTTAGGGCCAGTGAGATAGTTCAGCAGCATAAGCACCTACCTGGCAAGTGTGAGGTCCTGAGTTCGACCCCCGGCACCCACATTAAAAAAAAAATATATATATATATATTTTTTATATATATATATATTTTATATATATATATATATATAAAATATATATATATTATTGTTAGTGAAATAAGTGAGTCATACCACAAATATTTTCCATTTTTATGAATGTGCATAACAGGCAAATGCATGGAGACAAAGGAAGATCAGCAGTCGGGTAGTCTGCAGAATTGGGAAATTGTGGAAGATGAGGCAGTGAGATATGATTGTTGTTAGATACAGTTGTATTTGGGAATAATGAAAATATTCTAAAATTAGATGATGGAGACCAGTGTACAACTCCATAAACATATTTAAGACCATTGAACCGAACCCTGTAACTGTCAAACTTTATGATATGTAATTATAGCCATGAGTCATGTAAGGACATTTTGGTCAATGATGGACACATATACAACAATGGTCCTATGAGATTATAATGGAGGTGGAAAATCTCTACTGCTTATTGGTATCATAATATTATAATGCATAGATTTCTCATGTATTTGTGGCTCTACTTAAGTTAAACAAACCTCCTGAACTGGCAGCCACATAGGAGTATAGCATACACAGTTATAAACACTGCTAATACTTCAAGATAAATAAGGGCCATATTATTCTAGTAGCAGTCTCAGACAGCTCTTATTTATTGTGTCTCTTTATTGTATCACTTTCTCTCCTGCTTGATTTAATCTCATGTTGCTTTGTTCATCGTGACCTTAGGAACAGTAGGCTATACAGTACATAATATACACACACAAGATAGCCGAAGTGTGTTATAGATTAGACCATCTAGGACTGTGTATGTACACCATGTGATGTACACAATGAAATCTCCAAACACCTCACTTCTCAGAATGTGTCCCTGTCATTAGTGAACGAAAGATCACATAGTTCAGTAATGATATTACACTAAGAACAATAAGCACTTATTTTATTACTTTTTTGGTGAGTGTGGTATTTAGGAGCTGCTTAGCTGGTTGGTTCTAGTTTAGGATATACCATGATGTTCATTCCATGTGTTACCTAGAACCGAGTAACTTAAAGCTTTAAGGGGGCAGGAACATTCACTCCTCATATGGCTCACTCACATAGCTGTAGCAGGACAGCTCAATTCTCACCGTACGTCTCTCCACAGGAGAGCTTGAGCACACACAAAGCATAGCAGTTGGCTTCCCTCAGAGGAAGTAACACGGAAGTGGTAAGCAGGAGTCATTATGTCCTTTATGGACTGTTACTTCTATAATTTCCTTTTTGCTACAGGCCAAACATATTCACTAAGGGAAGATGCTACCCAAGGTTGTGGGTTTTAGAAGTAAGGATCATTGAGGAAAAGCTTCCCAAACCATATTTTTAACATCAAGTTAAACACATTTTACGATAAACCAGTATTTGTCACAGGGACTCTTTTATTGAATTTAAGGCACATATTCTCTGTGACATTACTAATGAATTCTTGAGCCATGCTTCTCAGATTAATTCATTCCATTTAGAAGGAAGCCATTAGAATATTATCATGTTTGCTATGCCAGCCATAAAGGGATCTCATGCCATTGTTCTTGCATTCCTAAGGAATTTTACAATCATTTTATGATGGGCAATGAAATATACAGATAATAATTTCATGTTAAAGATTTTTTAATTGGATAAATAAGGTTACTTAATTTCAGTACTTTAAGGAAAGTAATTATTTAGCAGAATTTTATTTACAAATTGTCCCCTGTGGCTTGTAGGTTAAAAATTGCTGACATTTGTATTTTTACATTTTAATTGCATGTAAATTTAATTTAGGGTAAATAAATACTTAGAGTTAACATTAACAGGTATAAAATGAGAAATGTTCTTAAGTCCTCTTGTTCTGATACCAGGTGAGCAGAAAAAGGATTCATTTTTATGCTGAACTAAATTAGAGAATATGTCTTTTCTCTTTTTTCTCTTACAAATTTATATATATTCTTCAAGACCTACCATGTCATTGCTATTTTATTATGCAAATTTTCCCCACCTGTATGCTTCAAAGTATTTTGTACATCATTTTTTAAAATTTTACTGAGTGGTTTATCTTACCATCAATACCGAAGCAATTTGTGACCTTTATCTCTGCATCTCCAAATCTAGTATAATGTCTTGAACATTATAGACACAGTAATTTTGGTTTGTTTTCTTAGAGTTGGAAAGGATGCACAATGTTCTCTCTTCCAACTTCCCACAGTAAGACAGAAATGCTTTCTACAGCTCTCCTGCCAGATGGTATACCACTTCTGTTTGGATAAATTAATTGATGAGGAAGATGCTTGGCACCTGATGAGAAAGTTGAATATTTTACAATGTGTAAAATTATATTTAAGTGAATAATCATTTAAGTGACTTGTAATTATTAATCAACTTTGTATTTTGGTAGCAATATAATATGTATTTCAAAATACTGAGTATTATTTTTTCAAATATTTGAGCAACTTTTTTATGACCCCAATTTATATTCCCAAATAATATTATTCTTCAACTTTTACATGTTCTCCTTGATTCCTTCTTATGAAATAGTATTCATTTCTCTTCACATGTGAAATCTCTTCTAGATTTTCTCTGGCTAATTCTGTAAAGTGGCATCTTGAGCTGGAAACAAAACCACTTATATACAGAGCATTAAGAGCTAGATAAATATAGAAAGCATCTTTTGAGGTAGGTCTTGGTATTTGATTTAAAATTCACCCCTCATAGTCATTATGGTATGGCTAGCTATCTCCCACCTAAGATTTTCAAATGAACTATTAGTGAGTGCTTTCTTTTAAATAATTTCATAATTCTGCTTTCAGTTTATTCTATCACTTCTTTCTTTTAAATAATTTCATATTTCTGCATTCAGCTTATTCTATCACTTCAGAATAGGTTTGGTCTTTCTGCATTGTAGCAAAGTTCATGAAGAGCAATCAACACAATATTGTATCATAGCCTAGAACACAGCTCAGGTCTCAAAAGCCTCCACACCAGAGGAAAGAGTTTCACTTACTCTCATTGCTAGGGTCTTCTCCCATGCAACAACTACTGGAATTGAAAAGACAGTGCCAATTAACGAAGAGGTAATGTTCCATTTATTGACACTGAACCACATTTCAGGCAAGACAAGAGTTCTGCAGCCCCTAACACATTTTGGAATAGGAAAGCTCAGTATGATCTCTATTGCAGTATTTTAAAAGCCACAGTTGGGGCCGGTGAGATGTCTCAGCGGCTTAAGCGCCTGCCCGGCAAGTGCGAGGGCCCGAGTTCGACTCCCGGAACCCACATATGAAAAAGGGGCCGTTGATATCGCTCAGTGGCACGGGCGCCTGCTGGCGCGCGAGGTCCTGAAGTCGACCCCCGGTACCCACAAAAAATAAAAATAAAAAATAAAAAAATAAAAGCCACAGTCATTCTGCTGGAATCCTGGCCTTTGTCTCTTACACAAACCTTTCCCAAACTTATATTCAGGTCCTTTCCCAAGGTGGCAAAAGCTATATTCCACATTTTTAGATCTTAATTACTCTTAATTTGCACATTATTCACACGTTATATTATCACTGACATACAGAAGTGAAGGCATAACTGAAACACAAGGTAGTATCCTGCAGTTCAACTACAGGGAGACCCTCTTCTTTAATCAGTAGAAGTGTGACTGCATCAGTGAATGACTTCCTCTTATCTTTGTAGGTGCAAGAATGGCAGCGTTCTACACTCTCCGCTTGCTGTTGTATCTTTCAGTTCTAAAGCAAATTTTTTCTTCCTTCAAAATATTAGATTTGCCTACTGACAAATACTGAATTATAAATAGTATAGGAGAAAATAATTGCATTTCATTGTTTTAATTTTAACAAAAATAACAGGGGTGAGGAACAAAGGAGAAAAAGGAATTGAAATGTGTTATGTGCATGTACCAATTCCCTACAATGAATGTAATCATTATGCACTACATACATATACTAATAAAAGTAAAACATATAATAAAAAATAAACCACAGTGATCATTTATGAGTCACCATTTGTTAGGAGCTGCATGTACCATGTTTTTACTATCTTCTCAGAAGACTCACTGTTCCTTTAAGTAGATGACAAAAATAAGACTGGTTGAGTTGAGGACAAGCTTCAAAGCCGGTCTGATTCCATAGCACTTGTTATTAACCAGCGTAATACCACGATCACTTTAAACTTTGACCCTACTGCCTCTTTTACTAATTTTGTTTCAAATGCAAATATGGTAAACACAGTTTCCATAAAGTTTTAAAAAATTTATTCATAAAAAAGAATTCAAAAGAAAATGGTTCAAATCTTACTGGTAACCAGGTAATTTTCAGTGGTGATACAGTGAGGGTCTTCACAAACATACAACATGAATTATTCATGATCTAACTTCCACTTAAAAGAAGATAGGTTGTCATATGTAATGAGAACTTCAGTACTTTGCTCATCCTTGGCCTCTAGCAATTCATATTTGTTTCTTTCTTGCTAATATTATTTTTTTTAATCAAGCTGAAATGGAGTTGGCTGAGGTATTCAAAAGTCACGTGTACACATAACGGTTCAGAAAGATATTCCTATGTGTCTTTCCTGGTAGGGCAGAAAATTTTTCCTGAAATTCCTTGGCCATGTCTTTCTCAAGGTAACAGGAGTAATATCATAGGCTTAGAACTAAATCATCTGAGGAAAATTAGTGAGTCAAACAAGCTGAATATAATAATTACTAAGGGAAATATAGTTGTGTCAAATCTATGACATCATCATTTCTATGACACTTTTTAGGTTCTACTAAGAGAGAAAATATGTAGTCAAACTGTCACAGCATTGATTGCAAGACACCTTATTTTGAAGATGTTACAAAGTAAAGATTAGTATACATTAGAATAAATGAAATACATTATTACATTATTTTTATAACTAATGGAAAATCTACAGAAATGCCAACTTCAACAATGTCACAGAACCAGAACTCGAACCCATATTTGTTTTTCAATATTGCATTCAAAGATCTTCCTTCAGAGTGCTTACATTTCCTTCCTTTTTTATTCTCTCCTCTCTCTCTCTCTCTGTCCAGTCTCTCAGATTATGGTTTTGTTCCTTATCAGATGGCTCCATTTGTCTGGTATAAGCCATACAGTTTTGAAGCAGCTCCTCGCAGCTCCCAGTGTAGAAACATGTGCTGTCTGAAATCAAGCCAGGGTTCTGCCTGGAAGTGAAAATCAGTGGGAACATAAACAAACCTGCTCCCCAGAAGGAAGTTTCAGGTAATGAGATAAAACAACAGGAGTGGAAAAATCAACTAGTTAGCAAATCTTTAATTTTCTATTATCAGTTCTGAGTTGAAAAACTTTCAAAATTAATAAAGTATGCAAAGACTGAATTTAAATATGTCATAAATCCATGTGGATGCTTGATGGAATGGCATTTTAGCACAGTGGTTAAGAAAGAGGGTCTGCAGTCAACCTGTCTTGGTAAAGGAATCATATTGACTTGTTAAGGGTGTCAGGTTCTTCACTATATTATAGGGTTAGGGATAGGGATAGGGATAGAGATAGGGTTAGGGTTAGGGTTCTTCACTGTATTATAGCTGAATCTATTCCTAGATAGTTTGAAAGTTCAAAAATAACAATAACTCAGTATTCCTCATTGTCAGTGGGAGGTTGGTCTCAGGATCCTCTGCAGATACCAAAATACACAAATGTGCAAGTTCTTTATATAACATAGAATAATATTTGCATACCAACTATGCAGGTTCTCCTCTTGCATTTCAGATTATCTCTAGATGACTTAAAATACATGTTAAAATATTTAAAACTTAAACACTATGTAAATAATTTTTACACTGTATTGTTTAGAGAATAATAGTAAGGAAAACAGTCTGTACACATTCAGTACAGGTGCAATTATTTCTGAATATCTTCCATCTGAACTTGCTTGAATCCACTGCTGTAAATCCCGTGAGTTCAGACCTCCTGTATATACAGAATATTTTGTACATAGTAAGATTTTAATAGTGAAACATGACAAAGGTGATGGTGATATATCGATGTCGCTGGCGGGCCTTCAGTTCTTAGTCCACAAAAACGGTCGTCCTCCTTCAATGTTCTCTGTAATGCTTCTGCTGTAATATGATGAGAAAGGAAAGCAACATTCAGAAGTGAAATTAGTCACTGTCAATATCTAGACTCCTAAACTGCTAAAAATCTGAAAAATCTCGAAGTCCAGAGAACAAAAATTGAACAGAGATTTAAAAAACAGTGTCTACCATTTATGAGCTAGGTAACTGAAGGCAATTACTTTACTTTGTGCATCTAATTTTCTCATCTACATAGTGAGATAAAATGTGGAATTCTTGGAGTTAATTTAGTTAACATATGTAAATAAGCCTAACACAGTACTTTTGATACATAACGAACAATTTTAAAAATTCTCTTTTGATTTTAATTTAGAAAAATGACAGAAATCCTCGGATATTTAAGTTTATGTCACTTTAAACAATAAAAACCAAAATGAATAAAAAGCTGCCTTCTACCTTAATATGTATGTTCATTGCATAAGAACAGAATTCTGTGTGCATTCATCACAAAATCATGTATTTTGAATAGTATAGGTTAAATTTGACTTAGCGATATGTATTAGCAGTCTGAACACTTTATAACATACTCCACAGAAAAAAATTTAGCCTAATTCCTAATCAATTTTAGATAAAATTTTAGAGCTTTGCATATTTGAAACTTTGAATCCTCCTGTGTAATATATATAAATTCGAATACAAGTTAATGTGATTATATCACATTATTATTGTTTTTTATTCTATATTCTGAGACCTTATCCCCAGAATCATAACTCTCTGTAGAATTTTTTTTTTTTTTGTGGGTACCGGGGGTCGACCTCAGGACCTCGCATGCCAGCAGGCGCCCGTGCCGCTGAGCGATATCACCGGCCCCTTTTTTGTATGTGGGTTCCGGGAGTCGAACTCGGGCCCTCGCGCTTGCTGGGCAGGCGCTTACGCCGCTGAGCCCTCTCACCGGCCCCCTCTCTGTAGAATTAAATGACCCTCTTAAAGGTTCAGTTTGATCCTAACAAAAGAACATTTTAATAAAGGTATTTCCGTTGAGGGAAATGAATGAGCTGAAGTAAAATGAATTTACCTTTCCTTTTTCATCATACAGTAAGAAGTAAAAAAGAATCATGTAGAAGTAGACTTCAAACTAACCTCTTGCTTCAAGCATCTATGAATGGAAATGCTCACTAATTTCTTGGGGATTTAAAGTGTTGGCTACATCCATTTTTCCTCTTAGAAGCTTCCTACTTACATCTTTATCTGACGAGTTTTCTGCCTTTTATGTCATGAGGAAAATACAGCCATTAGGAATGAGAACCCCTTGTTCTTTTCCTGATTCCCGGATAATGTACAGGCACACACACTTACTGCACATATCGAGTCACCTTGTGTGTTACTCATTACCGGATAAAGCTCATAACTTCTTTATAAGCAATCATGGAATTTTCATCACAATTTTACTGTTGCTGGGATTAATGTTTCAGAACAGATTTTGATAAACATGACACCACAGTGGATTTAACAGATAGAAATGGTGAATCCAAACTAGAAAAACTCATAAACTTTGTTTTCAGTGCTGCTTGTTTTCATCTGAATAACTACAAAGATAGACTCAAATATTATTCTTAAATAATTAAGGTTTCTGAATTTTGTTCCTTTCACCAAAAGTTAATTCCAGCTAGTAAAGATCGACTCCCATAAGTCATACATATTTCATTTGAAACCCTTTTAAACACATTGCATCCAATAAAATGTTATTGCACAATTTTCTGACACCATCAAGGAAGTACTCTAACAAAATCTAGCATCCACATTACTGGATATGGAATAAAGGTCATAATTTCTATGCATGGGTGCAAATGTATTTGTGTGTATAGCTCTTCTTGTGTGATTCTACTGCCACCCTTTAACTCATGGGAATCTTATTTGCTTCAGTCTTTCTTTCTCCACGATACTCTTTACTTTGCTACCTCCCATTCCACTTTAATTTTTCACAGTTTTGGTCAGTACAGTGGCTTAACGTACCTTGAAATGTCCTGTACTTTTCAAATTTGGTACTATATACAAGGAGATGGTCAGATTTCTGACAATGCTCTCATGTTTATGAAGAGTATCTTGCATCTTCAACATTGCTTTAGTTTGTACATGATTTTGTCCTAATATAGTTATTCATATTTGATTTTCTCTTGTTTCACTATTCTCAGTTTATGTTTTTTGTTCAATGCTTTGTTACCCCAAGGTGTACAGTGAGGTATATTCATTTTACTTGTGTTAAGAAAAATAACATAATAGCAACAAAGCAATAACTAAGATTTTCTTGAGGATTCATCCAGTATCAAGTACATAGTTAAAGCACTTAAGTGGCAAAATTAAATCTCACAAAAAACACCTGAAATAGTTGTCACTATCCTCAGTTTAGGAATACCAACTGATGAGAATTAAAGAGTAAATTGGGGCCAGTGAGATGGCTCAGCGGTGTAAGCTCCTGCCTGGCAAGCGCGAGGGCCCGAGTTTGACTCCGAGAACCCACATACGAAAAAAGGGCCGGTGATATCGCTCAGCGACGCGGGTGCCTGCTGGCACTTGGGGTCCAGAGGTCGACCCCCGGTACCCACACACAAAAAAAGTAAATTGTAAGTTTGAGCAAACCCGTTTAGGAAATTCTATAGGCTAGGGACTCTGATTCCAGAGTAGTGTTCTTAATCATTGTTGTGACGAAATCTTGAGACATAAGTATTACTGTTCAGAAACTAACCACAGGTTATCACTTGTCATTGTTAATGTGAATATAATGATGCCTCTCTGACACACTACTTGTACAGATAAGGCACTGCACAACACTGCTTCTCTACTATGAGAGGCAAGATAGTGGACACTTGTTTTATAATCCCAAGTTCCTGATCATTGAGTAGTGAATGATCCAGGAAGCAGAAATGGATGAGATATGAAGAGTTTTTCTGACATCAGTCACATAAGCTTAAGACTATGACATTGCAGTGATAGAGCACAACTTTTTTTTTTTTTTTAAAGAGAAGAAAAAACAAAACAAATCAAAAGAAGAACAAATTTTCAAAACAACATAATAGGAGGGTAACAATGGTTAATACATTACGTATTACTATCTTTAAGTTAGTTATTCAGGACACCAGACATTAGCATTCAATTGTCCAAACATTATTGGCACAAACCTTACTCTTCAATGAACTAAGTAAAAATGGTAGTGTATCTATCTTAACCATCTTATATATATATATACAATTTTTTTTCCCTTTCCCTTCTTTCTTTTCCCTATTCCAGTCTCTCTTTCCTTTTTACCAGTTTCTTTTTGATTCACCATATCTATTGTACATTTTGGATCTTATTTACTCTTTCAGTTTCTCATACTAGAGAGATAATACGATGCTTACACATGTGCTTCTGGTTTATTTCACTTATGAGTATTTTCTCGAGTTGCATCCATTTACCTATAAAAGTCTCCAGTTTATCCTTCTTTATGGCTGAATAGTACTCCATTGTATAAAAATACCACATCTTTCTTATCCATTCCTCAGTTGATGGGCATTTGGGTTGTTTCCAAGATCTGGCTATTACAAATTGTGCTGCTATAAACATGGGTGCACATATATCGCTGTGGTACGATGTTTTTAATTCTTCTGGGAAGATGCCCAGAAGGGGAATAGCTGGGTCAAATGGGACCTCCAACCCTAGTTTTCTGAGGAATCTCCACACTGACTTCCACAGTGGCTGTACCAGTCGACACTCCCACCAACAGTGAAGAAGGGTTCCTTTTTCCCCACAGCCCCTCCAGCATTTGTTATTAGTTGATTTCTTAATAGTAGCCATTCTTTCTGGGGTGAGATGGTATCTCAGTGTTGTTTTAATTTGCATCTCTCGAATGACTAGTGATGTTGCACATTTTTTTGTATATTTGTTTGCACAACTTTTAAAAAGTGTCACCTGCACCTACCGATAACTTGGCCGTTACTTCCTAAACACATCTCTCACCCTAATTTTCAATGTGGAAATGCAATAGGACATAACCCCAGTTCATCCCTCCTTATTATCTAATAGATCCTTTACATATTCTGAGCCCCTTTTCTTGCTAATGAATTGAGGGAAAGGATGATGCTCTGAAATTTTTGGTTCAGTGTTTTCCACAAAAGGAATTTTTTTTCCTTTTAAACTGAAATATAGGTTCCAAAATATACACCACCCTATTACTACTGACACTAAAAATATTAATAAGTTATTAAATATCTCCAAAAATAAGTGCAAATGAAGCACATAGTCCATCATTCCCAGACGAGCTTCATTTTAATTAGAAAGAAAAATATTTTTTCAGCAAGTTTAATTTTTTTTTGTGGGTACCGGGGGGTCGACCTCAGGACCTCGTGCGCCAACAGGCACCCTTGCCACTGAGCGATATCACCGGCCCCTTTTTCGTATGTGGGTTCCGGGAGTTGAACTCGGGCCCTCGCGCTTGCAAGGCAGGCGCTTACACCGCTGAGCCATCTCACCGGCCCCAGCAAGTTTAATTTTTAGATATTTTCAAGCACATGTAAAGGTGGAGGTGTCAGTCTCCCAGTGTTTCTAAACTCTGGCTGCACCAAGATGTCACTTGGGGATGCAGTGATTTATGCCATTGCCTTCTCCCAGTTGTGGGTAATTAGAGATTCTCTGAGGGTGGAAACCCAGCATTGGTAAGATTGCAAAGCTCTCAAGCGATTATAGGCTTGAGAAAAACGTGCTAACTCTATTTGTGGACCGGATAGATTGAGAGCAAGAAAGAAAACTTTTGCTGGACAATTACATACACTTGAAAATGGTTAAGTTTCACTCTCTTTTCTTTTTAACGAAAACTATTGATATTCTTAACATTGTGTCTCTGAAAAATGGTCACCAATATTTTAAACATTATCTTGAAGACTACTTCATTTCACTTGACTTAGAACAGTCGTAGAGTAGAAGTTTAAACACTGTTTAGAGAGCTGCAAAGCATTTTTCTACTCTCTGTGTTACAAACTACTGGGTGTTCTAGATTTGGTAAGGGGTGAAGGAGTCAATTAATCAGCCAATAAGATCATTTATTTTTCACCCTTTCTCTGGAGGCCATCAGCAATTGCACCTGCATAGGAACCTTATTTTTGTAATGTGAACAATTGTTCTTTAGAAATGAAATTTTGTTCCGCAGACAATAGATGTGAGAAAGCTCATGGTGCACCTTGAACTGTCTGACACTGCACAAAAGGTAAATCTGCTAAAAATATTTTTTTGAATACTTGAAATTCTCTCCCAACATTTTCTAAAGTGCCAAAGAATGAGAAATCAACTTCTGGAAAAAAGGCAGAAAGAACAGAAAGGCTAACAAGCTTCACAAGACACCAATTTTCTGAAAAGAAAAAAAAAATAGTTTTATAAAATTGAAGAACATTATTCCTTCAAAGAAAATGTCTCAAAGTGTCCTTAAAAAATCAGTCACTGTTAAAATCAAATTGTGTCATTTTTATCGAAGTAATCATGGATTTGTCAATTTTGTAATTGGCAATTTGACACCCATGGGGATTTCACCAACCAGCAGTCTTATCAATTCTTTAATAAATTCTACAGATTGAGAATGGTAAATAATAAATGATATAGCACTACCAAAGTCAATATTTAATTTAACATAGACTTGGGGAAACTAAAACTATACATACATATAATTCTATGGTTTGAGTTAAAGAAATAAGGTCCTTACCATAATATTGAAAAGAATATAAAGGAGATAAAAGTATTAAAAGTCAAGAGACTATAATAGTGCATCGCATCGAATATAGCACAAGTGCAAATAATAAGCTCACTCATCATAGCCTGATGCCAAAAACAAGACCCCTGCTTTCTTGGTAAGATTGGAACTTACATAAGAACAATGTTAATGATGTTTCCCATACATGACTTTTCCAAAATGGATATTCGAGTAGCAAAGGATTTTAAATAATTTAGGAAATACATTGGGAAACAAGAGGAAATAATGCTAATTATTGAATTTGGAGACATAGAGTTTGGAGGACAACATTCTGGCAAGATCATAGTAAATGCACATGAAAAATGTTAATTTCAACCCACTTTTGACAGAAAATTTGGTTGTTACTTCTGATAAAAGCCTAACATATTCAGTTCAATGCCCTATTGCATCTACAAAATCAAGGGTTTTCATGCGAAAGGTGGTTCTTTACTACCTGGTTTTTACTAGAGGAACAAAGTTTGAATCTATTTAAATATTGCATATGTGACTACTATGGTTAGTAAACACAACAAATCAGCAAACCACACCCCAAACATTAGCAACAACTAGGAAAGCAAGTAACAAAGGCACACAGGGCCACGAATAATTGAATGAAATTAAAACAATCTAATTTCATTACGAGCACCTGCAGTTAAGAGACCCTGTGTTACTTTTCTCTCGTTGCTGAGACAAAATACCTGGCATCCAAAGTTAAAGGAGGAAAACGTTTATTTAGCTCACAGTGTGTAGAGGTTTCAGTCCATAATCAGCTGGCTCCAAGGCAGGGTGGCAGCACAGAGGAGCAACAGTTCATGGCAGCAGAAGACAGCAAAAGCAACAAGAGCAAAAGGGGAGGAGAGAGAGAGCAAGACTCTTTCCCTCCCTTATACTGCATGCAGGCTGCCCGCCCCAGGGCAGGTGTAGCACTCACACCCATAATCCCAGCATTGGACCATGAATCAGTCACAAACTCTAGAAGCCCACCCCCATGACTGCATGAGGCTTTGGGGGGACATCTAGACACAAACCATAGCAGACCCTATCTCAATATTCCTAATTTTTCTGATCACAGTACTGTCCATAGCAACTATTTATTTGAATTGCATAATTTTTCTTGTGTCAGTTTTGAGGAGTGTAATTCAATTTTCCGAAAGCCATATGCATGTCTTTTGTTATCCCAGACAATTTTTTACAAGTCAAATAGATTTTAGAAATTTAGAAAAGGATAGGTGCTACTGGTAAAAACTAGTAGAGTGTGTTGGGACATAATGATGACAACAGGCTTATGAATTGGTTATGGAAAATACCTCTAAAAGCAAAATTTCCACCTATTGGTTCAAATCATGTGTAGAAGAAGGCAGGGTTTGTAAGTAGATAACCAGTTGGATCGGACCTTCTCATGGAAAGGTAGCCTGTGACTTAGAACTAAAATCTTATCTGTTCCCTATTCCCTTGGTCCAGGCTCCTATCCTCTGATTACATTTTCTCTCATCTCAGTAAGATATGCACCTGGTTATTCTGCAACCAAATGCAATGAATCTAATGTAAGAATTTTAAGTGTCACAATAGACTAGTGATCAAGAAAGTTTATCGTGTAAATGTGGTTTAGTACCTCACATATCATATAAATGTGGGCAGCTGTCTAGAGCCTGTGCATGTAGCTAGTCCTTTGCAGCGTTTATGGCAAGACACTAAAGCATTATTATGACCAAAAATTTGGATGAGCGAAATATAGTGAGAGAGAATGTATAACTCCATTTATGCCTAACTAGACCAATGTAGCAACCAAGCAATAAGGCAGTAAAATCTGTCAGTGGCAGATACTCATTTACTTTCCAGCCAGTATCTTACTTATTTGTCAGTTGGATAATAAGGCACCAATGTGGGGTCAAAGTAACAAGGCAATGCAAAGTGTAAGTGAAACAAATGGGCACTGAGCGCAAGGTTTCTGGAGATACACAAGAACAAAGGAATTTATTGGCAGTTACATTAGATCAACTTGCTTCTCATTTTCAGTTCCTACAGCAGTTTTCCATTGCACTTCAGATAAAATCCCAAATCCATTTTCTGGTCCATGGACCTTAGCCTGCCCTTCTAACATCAGGCCCTGCCTCTCTCTTTCCTTCTCTGTGTGCGATGCCCTGGCTTCCTGTCTGTCCCAGAACAAGACCCTGATTGTAGTTACTGCGTTTCTTAAGAGCTCTTGTTCTGTATTCCTGGACTGCCTTCTCTGTCAGGTCTTACCTTTATTAAAACATGCCTTGGAACAGCATATGTGCCTAAAAATATTTACTGATTAGATATACTTTTTAATGGTATGTGTGCATCTATCCAACACTGACATATTACTGTGCCACAGGCAAGTTTCCAAACCCTTTATATAGTAACATCACAATCATATGCAATTAGTGTGGAAAATTTTCCCATTTTATAGATGACAAAATTGATGCACGGGAAAGTTAAGTTACTCGCCAAGGTTAAGAAGTGGGTAAGAAGTAATACAGGGTTTTGAATACAGTCATAGGCCAGGTCTGTTTCACTAGCATGACAGTTTGCTGACAATACTAAGCTATGATGAGAAAGTTGGGCTTCAGAAGTCTACAGGTATGGGACACAGCCACAACTTTCCTCATAGCTGAGAGGAGTGGCTGGTTTCCCAAATGTTCCAGAAAATGAAATAGCTTACTGTTGGAGGGTTCACTAAAAATAGTTTCCCTGGGTATTTCATCTTCAACTTGTAAAGTAATTCCGCCATGTTTTATATTCCCTGATTCTTTGACCAAGTATTCAAGCAATATTTTATTATCTAGGAAAGGATAAAACATCTTAAGTGTTTGCATTTCTTAAATTATGCTGAAATAATACAAATGTCCCATGAAGCTTAGCTAACAGTTCCCTAAATTAAAAATAATAATAATAATAATGCTGGGCCGGTGATATAGCTCAGTGGCATAAGCACCTGCCTGGCAAGCACGAGGTTCTGAATTTGACTCCTGGTACCTGCATTAAAAAAAAATGCTTCTGTAGAGGAAAAACAAAACAAGAAAAAAACCCACAAAAATATAACTAAAGAGGAGAATGTTAGAAATAAGATTTTTGTAACACATATAAGAAAAAAATGTAATCTGTGTAAGTGGTCCCTAATTGTAAAGCCATATGATGTTTACCAAATGTTGTTTTCATGTATTCCCAGGGTCATTCATATTTATTACAGTGCTTTAGGCTAAATTGAATTTGGAGCACTAAATGGGCAACAAGTGACTAATTGTGTAAATTTTTAAAGAATTAAAGACTGTATTTAAATAGTATTTTAAAGCATTTCATTCATGTTTTTATGCGACTTTTCTCTATTTCATCCAAATAATCACTTAATATTTTGCAGCATTTTCCTGGTTCAAATTTCCACCTCCCCATTAAGAAAATGTAAGTACCTCCTTTGTCAGAGCTCCCCAAATTCAATTAAAGTCTAAGATAAACTGTTTACTTCTACAGAGCTAACATCTTATGAGTGAGTTATTTTTTTCTTTTACCAAACCTTAGCTTTTTAACACAGTTATTAATCAGCTTGCTGTGATTTAATATTTTCAAATGGCACAACTTTCCATAACCCAACAAACCTCATCAAATTAGGAGTGGAATGGGAGAGGGTGGAGAGGAGGTCAAATGTGGGCAGAAAACATATTAATGCTAGAAATGGACCAAAGAAAGTATTTGCAATTTCCAAAATGAGCAGACTGATATACCAGTGTTCTTTTCTCTCATCCCCTTCCTCCCTTCTCCTCCCCCTTCTCCATCATCTTCACTCATTATTTCCAAACATCCTTCTAATTTTCTGGAAAAAACAAAAATGAGTGTTTATATCACCTTCCATTCATTATTTAAATGTTTTTCCTCCTGTAGGGGAGCAGCATATAGTTATTTGTGTTCCTAATGTGAACCAAAATAAGAGATGAAATTTCTTTTTACACAATGTGAACTTCTGATGAAAATGGATCATAAGAAAATGTTATGTATGTCATACATAACTGTTAACACAGTAGTTGTGTTATCGGTAGCTCCTTCTAAAAGTGGCTCACCAATTAAATGTTACCAGGTTCTGGGTTCCTCGCCTCTCTCTCTGGAGTTAGATTCCAGGTTCTTCTCATCTCAAACAAAAATTGAACAAAACAAGCAAAAAAGCAGTGGCCAAGTTTATTCAAGAAAGTAAACGTGAAGAGTGAAGGAGCAACTGGCTCTGCAGAGTGAGCTTGGGCGCAGTAAAAGGAGAAAAAGCAAAAAAGGACACCCTGTAAAAGGCAGAGTGGACTACTGTGAAAAAAGTCAAGATAGCAGGCTCTTCTTGGTGTCTGTATCCTTCAACCTGTCCAAATAGAGAAAAAACCAATGAGAACTTCCACCTCCCAGTCCTGTGAGGTGGTGCTGGGATCCCACTGCTCAAGCTAACATCAGGTCTAGGTCATCCCATTGGAAATCTGCTCACGTTCTGGAGAGAAGTCCAGGGCTTTGGGAATTATTCTGCACATGTGTCCAGGATCTTATAATTAACAGGTCACACCTACTTTCCCAGCCAGTTTTGCCACTCCTTAATCTGCTATCTCAGTTATATTTTGAAAGGAAATAACTGTGAGCAAACATTGGATGTCTATATACCCACATAAAATGTATCCATTGTTGTTATATTCAAATGCCTCAGGGTGAATCTAAATTATTTCTAATTTTGTCTTGTTTTTATATCCTCTGTAGTTTACTCAATGTAATATTTTTAGTCTTTATTTTTCCTCATAATTACCATTAGTATTGTGTTTGTTTTTCCCCCTTCAAATTGCTGTCTCCATCCTCTTTTTAACTTTATGTTTTCTGTGTCCCTTGACATAATTGGGCTATAGCTATAATCTGTGTCACAATCATTATTTGATGGGCATTTCTGCCTGGATATTTATGTGATAGAAATATTTTGAATCCAGACAAAAGGAACTAGTACCATCCATTGTAGAATCTCTACTGTGATCTTTCTGATTTAGTGGTGGGAGAAATCTGACTTGGCTGAAGTAAAAAAGAGATAAGTGAAGCAGAGTATCATGTCATCTATATTAAATAAGCCCTTCCATTTACATGATAAATATTACTGTGAATAGCTAGCAACTGTAGATAGAAAAACTCTGGGATTATATCACAGTGTACAGAATCACAGTTGATATCCAGGAGGACCAAAATTGGTACAATATTTTGAAAATACCATTCACATGTAGTATGCAAAGTAGCTTGACTAATAGCCTATCCATCCTTGTTTTTCCTTTTGTAAAATAAAAAGAATTTAATCCATCATTAAAAAGTGTACAAATGGCCTCATTGTGGCCCTTTGAGTTTTTATAACTGTAAAATAATGAGTCTTTCTGCATAGATTTGAATGCATAGAAATAAATGTACCCTAGATGTAAAGCTCTCAGAACACTCTGTGGGGCATAGTAAGCATTAAATATGTATTTATTATTATTACTCGTCCATATTTCACATCAAAAATATACTAGATAACGTGAAATATACAAAAATATATGTACTTGGCCCTGCCTTTAAGACGTTCTCAATCCAGTTAGTAAATTAAATATATTGTAAAACCCAGGGTACTGGTCAGGATGTAATTAAGTGCTAATCAATATGGTAGGAAGTATAAATACTATAGTAGATTAGCAAAAAATATATTAAGAAAAATGTCATTATGGAAGGTAGCCGTCACTATAACAAATATTTTCAGTTGTTCTAAATCAGAGCAGAATAGTTTAAACCATACTGTGTTCACATTTAACTCCTCTCATTATGTCTGGCATAAATGGATTTTATTTCCACCTATTTATTCACCTCCTATACCTAATTCATCATTCTACCCTACCCCCAGTGACCATAAAGTCAACCCTCATAAACTTAGAATGTAATCCCAAACTCTCTCTGAGGCAAAAAGAAAGACCTAAAAAAATACGGCATCTGCCTGCTTCTCCAACCGTCTAATCACACATTCTTGTTTCCTCAACTGGTTTAATCATTTTCCTTCAGGTCTGAGACCCAGTCAAATTCTTCTCTGCCCCTGAGTCTCTGCCTGGAATACTCCACGCCAACCCCATTTCCTCACATGTTGCTTCTTAGCTAAAATATCATAACCCTTATGCGGCCCGTCCTCAACTCTCCCACCATAGGCACAGAACCCTCCATACCTTTATTACCTGTAATTTAGCTCTTTGTTGCCCTGACGTCTGCATTTTGTCTGCTTGAAAAATAGTTTTTTAGTGGCCATTTGTCTCTCTCACCCAGGACAATAGTAATTTCCTGAAGGTAGTAAATGTATTCATCTTGTTCATCATTAAATCACAAACTACAATAAATGTTTACTCAAAAATGAACAAGGATGAGGATGTATCTCCGTGGTGGAGTACTTGGCTAGCATGCTTCAGAGCTTGGACTCCATCCCTAGCACTACAAAAATACATACATACATACATACATATACATGCGATATGCACGTACTATCTTATTAAATTTCTTCTCTCACTTATTTCTACGTTTCTCTGGGTATAGGAGTGAAGTAGAATTATTCCTAAACAGTGACACATTTTGAACCTATTTTCCCTGATTCCTTTGCTGGTTGAGGTTCCTATCATCCTCATCTCCTCTGAAAATTCTCCCCATGCTTTTATTTCTTCCATAAAACCTTTATTAATTTTAATAAACTCCAACTACCTCTTAACTCTTTGTACCCCTTGTAATGTATTGTTTGTTTCTCTCTTAGGTATAAAGTTATGCACAAGGTTCCTACACTGATGACTAAAGCCATAAAAAATGAATAAATGGAATTTTTAAAAACATGTTCCTGTTGGTTTAAATTATTTGGGGATTTTTAAACAGAAGAGCAGAGGATTTTTCTTTTGCTCGGATCCTGTAACATATGACTCTGACTAAAATGATTAGCAATGGACTTAAAATATAACAGAGTATAATCAGGCTTCACAAGTATGAAAGAATACAGTACAATTTTGATGTATTATCACAAGAACTGGTGTTTAGCTACAAATGCATGGGCCAGAAATGGACTATTTTTAGTCCTCTTCTGCAGAAATGTCATTTATTTCATCCAGTATTACTGTTTTCAGACCACCAGCAGGTTCTGAAAGGCACATAACTAAGTCTAATGCAGGTTGATGGCACAGGAGCTTAAATCTAGTGCACAAAGTTCATTCATGAGAAAAAAACCTACCAACAGGCTCAGCAATTCTACTTAGGATGGGTAAAATACACTACCCACTTGTACACACCACCTGCAGTATCTCATCGCTAACACTTCTTTTTGTCTGGTGTTTAAGGCAATAGACAATTGGATCTTGGTTCTGCACTATCGGGAGAGAAGCTGACCCACATGGTGACAAGCCTTTTCCCTGTGAGAGAGGACTGTAATCTGAAGAGTTGCCACTGTGCTTATGCATTTCAAACAGGGACCTCTCCTCCCTCTGTCTCTCCCAGGAAATTTAGTTGAAAACCCCAGTTCACATAAAGCATCATGCAAATCTGCTTTTCAAACCAATGAGGAGGTTGATATACTTGAAGGACTTTATTCAGAACTTTAGATCAAATAGATTTGAATGCTGGAACTGTATACCATTTTTACTGTTTTGTTAAAATCCCTGTTGTATATGTTCATTAGATAAAAGTGACTTATTCTGCAAAAGTATTAGAAATTCATAACATATTTGGGTTTGCCAGCATAGTTTTAACTTAGAAGAGCAAAAGTGGAGAGAGCAAGAGAGAAAGAGAGAAGCATATATGTGCATACATATGTCTATGCATATTTATGTGAGTGCCTATATATACATTACTCGTGGACACAAACTGGTCCGTTTGAAACTACCATACTATCAGAATCCCAGTTTTGCCAAACCCAAAGGAAAGAAAAACTTGTTTCTTTGTTCAGTCTTTTAAAAGTGAAAGTTGTTTTCTTAAAAAAAGCAAAAATCAACAACAAAAACTCCCACATATGTTACATACATTCATTTGCTTTCGATCCGAAAACACATTAAGTTGAAATTCAAATTAACTTTAGAAAAACTTTTATTAATGAGTTGGTTAAGATTATTCTGTAAGACTTTCTCAAGACCTCTGGAGACTAACACGCTACTCAGCCTTGCTTTCATTGCTCAAAATCGAATTACAAGTTGTTGATTCAGGTCCCTGTACAGACACTCGTCCTAAGTCATGCGAGATTTACCTGCTCACCCTCCCAGGCTTTGCTCCTTGTTATAACTCTAAGCTCTGGCTTTCCCCTTCTTGTGCACCCTTCTCTGAATGTGTGGGGCCTTTTGCTCACCTGGTTGTCCATTATACTTCCTTCAGTTCTCACCGGGTTATCTACTGTACTCCCTTCAGTGCCACACTTAGCCCTGATTCTTCACTCCTCGCAAGTCTAGGCAATATGTTGCTTTCTTCATAACCCTGGGCATCGCTTCCCATCACATGTATTCCATTGTGTTTCACCTCTACGCATTTGTGTCTATCATTTAATCAGTTGCAGTGGAAAGTCTGCGAAGGCAAAACCCATAGCTTTCTTCCCCATCGTTCTAAGTACACCTAGTGGGCACTCCATAAAAATATATTGAATGTCATTGCTCAGGATTCTCTCCACCTCATTTCGCCTATGCCAGCCGCTTCTGAAAACCAAACTGGCCTCATATACAGTGAGTCAGTTTTCTCCCGTTTTACATTTCTCAAGTGGGCTTAGCCTCTCCACCCTCTCCCTGTATTTAGCAAGTTGACTGTTTTAACAAGTTTCTGTTTTATGTTCCTGAGTGCCCCACAATTGAAGTAAGTATAAGGTGACTTTGCTATAACTCAGCAGTCTTTTCAAAAATGTTTTTTTCTCCCTTTTTAGGTCCTAAGAACACTGTCAATAAGGGCTGAGAAGTGAAGATACATTAGATAAGAAAAGAGCAGGCAAGGTCTTCCAAGCTCTCTACGAGTGCAGGAACTCCTGTTCTTGGCTCTAATCATTAGATAACCAGTTCTTCACGAGGTAATTCCATCCATCTATATTTCTTTATGATTTTATACAAATGCCCTTTCTAAGACAAAGACTGTGTTTATCTCTTATCTCTAAAACATAAAAAGAATATTAACTTTCATTATGGGAAAGATCTTCACATCCTTCTAAATGGGAGTGGTTTTATTCAATAAAACATGCAGTAGTTTCTGCCTGCCTTGCCTCTCCTTTTGGAATTCCACAGGTGATTTCTTATCATTTATTCTGAAGAAAGCTACTTTAAATGATGTACTGTGTGCACAGCTATTTTGATAACATCTGTATGACTCTTGCCAGTGAATCTCTATAGACATGAAGATTCTGTTTTGCTGGAAAAGGGAGGAGGGCATTCATTTTGTGAAAAGAACACAGAAATATTTTAGACTTGAATGAAACGGCTATAAACAATTTTCAGTTATTCTTGTCTTCCCTCCACAAGGGAGATAGACTCAGTATGATAGAAGTTAAGGTGTTTGTTTCTTTGATGTCAGGAAAACCATGTTAGTGGTATTTTTTTCTAAGGGTCTGTTTTTTTAGATTCCTTCACATGCATAATTTGACGAGGCGTTTATTGTTGTTGTTGTTGATTTGTTTGTGTGGGGATTTCCAGCTGTTTTGGGATATTTCCCCATAAATATGCCAATATCCAAAGGAGTTATAAATCTATGATACCTGAAAAGAAGGAATATAAAACCTCAAGATAAACAGTATGACCATCTGTAACGACTGCAGAAGGAGAGACACAAACCAAAGTTATGAGTTCAAGCCTTTATTAAAAAGTTGCATGATGGGCATCAGCTCAAAAATTTCCCAGGCTGGATCGAGGAAGTTCAATCATAGTTCAGTTTTGTCCATTATCTATCAATATCAAGTCACGGTGCTTGAAGTTGCAGAACTATTTATCAATATTATCCTATTGTTTGAATATTCAGTCTATTGGCATAGTTTGTAAAGCTTCAACATAGTTTTCAGAGTTCATAGATATATCATTTGGTGTATATTTGGAGCATAGAACATTTCTTAGTTCCTCAGCATACTGAGAAATAAGGATGTATCTCTCTCATCCACTACTTCCACTCATTTTAAATACAAGTGCACAAATGTCCAGAAATGTCAGTTTCTAAATACTAAATAAAAATAACTTCATCATTGATTTAGCAAGCTTTGACATGAAAACCATCTTTCATTGCAATCTTCCTTCTCAATTCTGCTGTTTTCTCAGTCTCCCAAGGTTCCTAGCATTATCATAAAATTCTTGTTCTTCCTCTTTTTTTTTTATCATGATGATGTAGTCACTGATGCAGTGATTCTACTCTTCAGATTAAGTGTTTTGCTCGTTCTTCCTGTAGCCCCACTGTAACCTCGCCTTTTTCAAATTGTCATCATCTTTTCTGAACAAATATATTTTATTCCTAATAAGTTTTTATCTTTTCATTTTTAAAGAATATACCTATATATTCAGGTGTTAAAGATACCCATTCTATTAGTTAGAATTTGTATCAAAAGAACAAAGCCTTAGAGTTTCCAAGGCTTTGGAAGAGAAGAGGGAAGGCAGGGCCAAAATCCTGGAGGCAATTTGGAGAAAATTTCTAGTTAGAAAACAGCATCTCCCCAAAAGGAAGTTCTGTCTGCTAGAGAAACTTCAACATGTTAGTGTGATAGTGTGATAGAGAGGTCCTGGGAAGAATGTTCAGACTGTTTTGTGTTGAAAAAAAAAAAATTTTTTTTTTTTATATAAACTCCAAAGTACAAGCTTTCTTAGTGGGACTCTTCCTAAAGGGAAAAATGTGCCTACTTATACAGTTTCATCACTGGCCTGAGGGCATTATAGTTTATTTCAGCCAATTAAAATAACAATTACTTCAGGAGCTGCTTATGGGAGCACCCTTTGGCTGGTTGAGTCCCTACCACTCCTGGTATGATTAAAACCCCTCAAATTCAAATTTTCATATTGCAGTGACTATTGCTACTTCAAAGGATCTTGTACAGTAATTTGGAAAAGCACGTTCTATGTATTCCCTTCATTTTCAAATTTTGTTTTTGTGAATGTTTTACAGAATATTTTCTACAGGATCGTGGCCTGGGCTTTACCTTTTCCTACTTTTATTGCAAACAGCTTTTATCTACCAAATTATCACTGTATAAAAGGTGGCGCCATGCTTGCTTTAGTCTCACAGGCCCTCAGTGACTTAGGTTTTATTGAGTTTGTTGAGATGTTTCCATAATGGACTTCCATTGTAAGCTGCTTTATTGCTGACAACAAAATGATAATTCCAAGCATCCTAACTTGACATATGAAAAATCTCAGTGATAATGCTGATTAACATATCTTTTGCATTTAAATTACTATGTTTTTTAAGAAGAGAAAATTGTACATTTGGTGGGTTGTTTGCATAGTGAAATAAACATACATCAGGATGTGCAATCTAGTAATTAGGTGCATTTATCTGTTTGTGACACCACTGGAAAATACTCTGAGTGAAGACTCCAGGGGCAAAACATTCCTACTTGGATTGCCTTTCAAAAAACATGACCTCCCATAGCAAAACCAGTGCTTAAATCTAAACACAGGAAGCATTTGCTTAGTACTTGGTGACTTTAGCTAAGTATATTTATAGCACAATTTTTTAGTAATTTATATTTTACGTTTTTACGAGTTTGTATATGTGTCCTCATCTTAGTAGAATTTATACTTTTATTTGAATAAATAAAAATCAGACTTATTCATTTTCTATTGTCCTGAGAATCAAGATATATAGATACAATGTCAAATTTCCTGTACTGACCAAAGTTCAAAGGTGGGAAGGCAAAAAAAGGCAAGATGTTTCTGTGTGACATTATGGTTGACAGGCAAACTTGGCAGTTCACATATGGAGGTTGTCGACAAATTTCTACTCCTGATTAAGCAAAGCTTTTCATTATTTTTTATTTTTGTGAGGGTGTTTTCTTCTACTAAAATTCATAAGTGATTATAATACCTACTTTTCCTTTAAATGTGTTCAAATATTACTATGAATTTTTATTATTTCAAGGAATGCAGATTTATTTTATTGTGTTTGTTAGCTTGGCAGTAAAATTTGAAATTGAGCTCTGAACGAAATAGTAAATTCCCTACCCCAAATCCCTCATAAGCATGAAACAATCTATCCTAATTATACCCTATCATATTTAAATATTCCGGATAATTTGTGAAAACTGGTCTTATTATTTTATTGTACATAAGCATACTATGTCAATGCGTGGATTTGAGGGTTGAGGAAGTGTGCCTTCCAATAAGGGAGAGATTTCAAGAGAGGAAAGGGGAAAGAGAAAGACAGAGGAAAGACATGAGAGAAACTTTAAGAAAGAACAAGCTAAACAACAGAATCTTGCTCTGTTGGGTATAATAATGTCATGCATTCATGTCTTCATGAAATCGTCATTTGCAAAAATTATTCAAAAGTGCTGTTGGCAGAGAAATTGGAATTTTTGCTCTTAGTGTGATTATAAAGGCATGCTGATATGGTGAAAGAACTTGGTTGAAAGCATTCTAATAATTTTATTGTGCTAATTTACATCTTGGATATGTCTTCTGCCAATGGCAGAAGTTTTCAATTTAGTTGCGAGGCCAAGTGGTATAAATTTGTAACACAAAAAGAACATTTCAGAATTAATACGAGAGGAATCCTACAGTAAGAATCCATTCTATTGGAGTAAGTAGTACTGTGGATTTTGAAACTACTTTTCTATTGGATTTTGAAACTATTTTCTGTATTTTATGGAGGGACAATAATGTCCAATTATAATGATAAGCAGAAAGAAGAAATTTAAGAAAGATATTTGTAATGTTTATTATACCTGAATATTCAATTTTCTTTTAGACATTCAAAAACAATAGATATTTTGGAATAGGTAAATATGTTTTCAATAAAATATGATACTCCATCATATCTTCAACAGCTGTTTTAAATAATATGCTACAGTACTATTTTATATGGACAAGTCTTATGTCACTGGTTAAACATTAAATGTAGTTTCATGAACATGAGAATAGGATATAAGTGTAGGTCATAAAACAATCATTGCCTAAGTTTGATTGATTATATATATGAAAAAATTATATGGGCTACTTGCTTAAAATGCAAATTCTTAGTCCTTGTGGGTTTACTCTTGTGAAACAAGAATTTGAAACTGTAAAAGGTAGGAAATCAAATTTTTACAAGATGTAAGTTAAAATTATACGTAGTGGAGTTTGATAGCTAACCTGCACCTTTAAAACTTTTAGATAGTTTTAGACAGGCACTCAGAATTAGATAATTCAAGATACTATCTTTTATTACAAGCAGGAAATGTTGGCACTTAATGCTGATGATCGAACTACAGTAAACCTTTTACTTTCACTTGCCTTCATTTGGAACTATTCTACCTTGGCACTGTACTCTACAGCAGAATAATAACAGCCATGACAATAGCAGAGAAAGAAAACAAAGATGTAACTATTGTGATGTACACATTCATTCATTCACTCAGCTGTTATCTATTGAGTGACTCAAATGCACATTTTACAATTACAGTTTTTAACATTACAGTTGCATTATTAAAGGTAAAAGAAGTGGTGTTCTACAGTACTGTGTTAATAATAAAACCTGAACGTAATTCATTCAATAAACACATGCAGAGTCCTTAATTTTCTTTATAATTTGGACGAAAATATTGTTTTCATTGATTTTTCTGCAAAATCACCTCAATAATCTTTTTCTCTGGGTAAGGGACTCAAGAGACTATTTACATGTCCTGGGATAATGGAATGAAAACATAATTTTAAAAGTATTTGGTAATTTAAGTCTTGTTTACTTATAAAAATATATAAAGCAATTTGTTAGTTACTTCATTTTCTATTAAACAAGAAGTAAAAAGGCTTACAGAAACTGCTTTTAAACTCTGAATTTCCCAAGAAATTGCAAATTTGTAAGCCTAGTGTCCTGCTGTACAACTTTATGTTTTTAATTATTAGAATGGTAACAGCGGGTATTTGTAAAATATCACGAGACTTAAATGATGACATCTATGAAAATTATCACTTGGGGTACAATATTTTTGATCATGCCTTTTTTCTTTTAAAATGTCTCATTATATATCATATGCAGAGACCTACTGTTTACATTATTTAAATTAGATTGATTTTTCTATTGAGATACAGTAAATAAAATATTTTTGATATTTACTTTAAATGCTGTTTAAAGTACACCAAGTACAAGCTATATAAATTGGAAGTAAGTGTTTTTCCACAAGTATTTGGATAGTTTAACTGCGGCTAAATACGTCAGTATGAATGATTAAATAGCATGATGTTATCAAACAGAATAAACTTTTCTAAAATAAAATAAAAGCAACTGAACAAATAACTGGGAAGAAAAATTACTAAGATGTAATAAAGTATAGTTTACCTGAATTTATAAGATTTATATATCAATATCACATAGAACACCTATTCTTGAAGTTTTATCCAGTTGCACTCCTCAAAAATATTAATGAAAAGTGATGATGTACATTTCATTTAATCAAAGTAAATATATCGAGTTGAAATTATAATAAAACACTTAAGAACAAAGTTAGTGATAATATTTATAAACAATAAGGAATTACCTAGAAATAGTACAATTGAATTTCATATGAAGTGATCGTAATAGCTGTATTAGGAAGACATAAAGCATCTTGACAAATAGTTGAAACATTATCACAAATTGCACAGTATTAGAATAACCATTGTGTTGATTGATTTTTCCCACTTTTCAACCAATGATATCATGGATTTTTAAGTTTTATGTTTCTTTGAAGAATTGGTCTTCTTGTATCTTTCTAATGTTATAGAAAAGATTATTTATGCCATTGGTTAAAATGGCAAAAGACACCACATGGGGGCCGGTGAGATAGCTCAGCGGCATAAGCGCCTGCCTGGCAAGTGCGAGGTCCTGAGTTCGACTCCCGGAACCCACATACGAAATAAGGGCCGGTGATATCGCTCAGCAGCATGGGCGCCCGCTGGTGCGCAAGGTCCAGAGTTCAACCCCCGGCACCCACAAAAAAAATAATAAAATAATAAAAGAGACCACATGGGAATATCATGACAGGTGTGGGAATTGTTGTAGTAGGGCTTTGCAGGAGAGAGAGATGGTGCTCAAGTCTAAATACAAGAAGGAATGGAAGGGATTTATAACCAAGGAGCACAGGCAGGGTTGGCCAGAGTCCGTGGATGGAAAATTGGTAATAGCTTAAGCTAATTATTTGTTAAACTGACAAAGAATGCTGCTCAAAGAATGCTGAGGTGGTCGGGTATTACATTGGAGGATAGTAATAGATGGTAAATTAGGTTAAATAGTAAGAGTTTTAAGAAGTGGAGGGTGGAGGGATTCTGGCTAAAGTGAGTTAGCATCTTTGCTAAAACTGGACTCTACAAACCTATAAGGCTGAAGCACTGGGCCTTATTTACAAGTCACTTAAGAGTCTGGTCTGGCAGTCTTTGGTAAAACTGCAAAGGATGCTTCCTAGGGTGGACTGTTGGAGAACAAGCAACATCCGTGCCTTGTAGATCCATTCGCTCATCACAAGAACCAGATACCAACAGAACCTTTTCATGTGAAAGCTGCAGGGTGGTATCGTAGAATCTTCACAATTTAACCTAGTGAATATTAGTCACCCTTTGCCTGTCCATCTTCTTTTTTTTTATCTTTTTTTTTTTTTTTGTGGGTACCGGGGGGTCGACCTCAGGACCTCGTGCGCCAGCAGGCGCCCGTGCCGCTGAGCGATATCACCGGCCCCTTTTTCGTATGTGGGTTCCGGGAGTCGAACTCGGGCCCTCGCGCTTGCTGGGCAGGCGCTTAAGCCCCTGAGCCATCTCACCGGCCCCCTGCCTGTCCATCTTCTGCATATTCATCTTCAGGTTTTCCTCCATATAGTAGCTCTTATATTACAGCTACCTGAGCTCAGCTTGGTTTGACAACGACTTGGAACTCAGGGGCAAATATGGAAATAATATTTCTTCAATAAGATCTTGCTTCTTTGCAATGGTAATAAAGGTATCCATGAACTGATGTTCTGCATCTGAGTAATTAGTGCCTATGGAACCAAATTCGTGAGTCAGAGCTGCTATAACTGAAGTTTGGTAATTCTATCTCAGGAAGAAAGTTTGGAGCATCTCATAGCCATTGTAGGGACAAGGAATATTTCCATTTGCCTTGTGAAGCTTCAGTGAAATTAACTCACAACCAGACACAACCCAAAAAAAATGGTATGCAAATCACAGGGATGTGGATATTCAGTAACCCAAGAAAGTTCAGGTGCGTGTTCATCCTTCTCTGTGGAGAAGCCTGAAAGAAGAGAGAACAGGATAAGCAATGTTGAGGTGTAGTAAATGATTCTTAGGAAAATAAAAAGAGGCTGAGGGATAGATAATACTTCACAAATAAATCTTTTTGCAAATTGAATGACTGTGGGCACAGATATTAGCTTATGACAACGTCTGCCCAGAGGTGGTAACTTTTTTTCATCTTCCTTCCTGCATTAGGAATATAATTAGGGCAGGAGACGAGGAGACTGAAGGTAGCGAAGTCAATTACTTTTCCCTTTGGTGGGTTTGATCTTCAGACAAATAAGTGAATAACACAGAAAGCCCTTGTTATGCTTAGGAAAGAAAGAGGATTAAAGGCGACCAACAGACAGACGCAGGGTGGGCAGGAAAGGTGAGAGACAGTTTAATTCTGAGACTTTCTCCACTTCAATATGTCAAAGTGCTACTTGCTAGGGTATTGTTTTCTGAGCTCCAACATCAACAGGGAGACAACATGCTTGATAACTGGGCTAATATAATAAAGCACAACAGAGCAAAACCAAGTTCTGGATTCAGGACTAAAACAGCAGAATCTTTGAATAGCTAGGCTAGAGCGACCTCTGGACTACTTAGTTGCATGAGCCAATAATAAATATAAATAAATTTTAAATATATATATATATATATATGAAAGGGGGTTGGCAAATTTTCTAAGGAGTTTTCAATTTCTTCATTTTTAATAATATATATTATTCAGTATCAATAATATGCATTTCTTGTGCTACTGCTAATTGCCTTTTTTGTTGCCATTCAAATGAAAACAACACCTATTGTCTTCTTTACCGAGCATCTAACCTGAGTCTATTGTTTTTC
The DNA here is from genome assembly GCA_028451465.1 of Erethizon dorsatum. Taxonomy (NCBI): domain Eukaryota; kingdom Metazoa; phylum Chordata; class Mammalia; order Rodentia; family Erethizontidae; genus Erethizon; species Erethizon dorsatum. The sequence continues at coordinate 19,143,187 of CM051836.1, forward strand.
CTTTTTGACTCAATCCAATTGAAATGGACATAGTATTTCCAGAAAATGTTTTGGACTTTCCTTATATGTCATATATCAGCATTTTAAAATTTTCTTACACTTGAAATGTATTCTACAACTATGCTATCTATAGACTCTCTGCAATTATGGAAATGTGATTTTAGATTAAAAATCCATCATTATTAGTAACTAGGAATGTGGCTTGTCTAAACTGGAGGTTGACAACAGTAAATGTACATATTGGATTCAAAGAGTTAGTATGAAAATGGGATTTATAAAATCCCTGTAGTGTTTTTATTGATTATTAGTTGGATGATGATATTTTGAGTGTATTTAATTAAATAAAAATTATCACTGAAATTACTTTCTAGTAGTTCTTTACCATTTTTTTTTGTGTGTGTGGGTACTGGGGGTCGACCTCAGGACCTTGCGCTCCAGCAGGTACCCGTGCCGCTGAGCGATATCACCGGCCCTTTTTTCGTATGTGGGTTCTGGGAGTCGAACTCAGGAACTCGCGCTTGCCAGGCAGGCGCTTATACTGCTGAGCTATCTCACCAGCCCCTCTTCACTATTTTTTAAACATAGCTATTAGCTGGGAATTGAATTTAGGGCTTCACACATATGAGGTAAGCATTTTATCTCTGAGCTACGACCCTAGTCCTGCTAGTTATTTTCTCAACTACATTGTAGATTTTTTTATAGGTCTGTTGGACACAGTTGGTCTAGAAACATCTTTCAAAAGTAGTTTCTGTGTGTTCCCTACTTCCCATCCCATTCTCCTATGTCCAAACCATTGAAAATATCCAATAATCTTTTTTGAACTGTACCAGTAGGATTACAATTCTACTTACATTATCTTTGGAGCACATTTAATCACCATTGCTAGATATTAAATACCACAAGAACAGAGATGTATCTCCCTTTTAGGGTTTATATCTAAAATGTCCAACAAAAGTCTCCTATGTCCAGAGTTAGGACTTTGGTTGAGGGGGGAGGTGATTGGATTATGAGGCCATTGTATTCACAAGGGGGTTATTCCATTAATGAGTTCCTAGCTAAATTATGGGGTTACATGGTAGGGTATGGTTGGAAGAGGCATCACTGGGGGCATGACCTGGAAGGGTGTATTCTTATCCCTGGCTTCCCCCTTCTCTTTCTTGGCTTCCTGGCCACTATGTGTTGAGCAGGCATCCTCTGTCATGCTTTTTCACCATGTTGATTCTGCCTTGGAGCCAGCCAACTTTGGACTGAACCCACTGAAACCATAATGTAAAATAAACTATCCTCCTTTTAAGTGGCAGGTGCTAAACATTTTGTGCCAGTGATGGGAAAGTGATAATACATCACAGCCATAGCCACAACAGAGGGACCTACCCAATCGTTCTTATTTGCAGCGTTCTTGGCTGACTTGATTGTGAAGAATTGCATTTTGATTATTAGAAGTTGGACTCATAAAATCCAGGCTCACTGAGGTCATTCAGGTTCAGCTAGTGTCTGGTAAAATAGAAAGCAAAGATCCCACTGCAAGAAAGCAGTAAGCCCTTAGCCAAATTTTCCATGCAGGTATTCTATTTTAATGCTTCCCAGTTTTTAATTTTTTTAAGATAAATTCAAACTCCAAATCATTACTTCAATCATGAAGTATTAGCATACAATCCTAAAGTAGTAGCATAATAATCCAAATATTTTAAACATATTTGCCAGCAAAAGTGCCTGTGTGGGCTCAGTTGGGCTCACAGGCCATGCAAATAGAACCTGTACTGTAATTTCCTTTTCTAGAATCCACACCTTTATTTTAGAATTTTTTCCCTACTATGATAAGAGAAACTTAAGTTATCTTGCTTATTAGCCCCACAAATTAGTAACAGACTGAAAGGAAAGCCACAGGAATTCAAAGTTTCTGGCTATCCTTTACATTATTGAACCTCCTACTCTCAGTAATTAGGAGATGGCATTAATCATTAATTAGAAAAGAAAACCTAACGAACAGTGTGAGGTATCTCCATGGGAACACCACTAGCTTCATTGCAACAAGAGTGAATGATAGGGGAATACAAAAACAGCTTTAGTGTGTATCTCAGTCTTATTTGGATAACTGATATGTGTTAAAATCAAATAACATTTCTCTTTCCTGTGTAGAGCCATTTCTCCTCTTTCATCTTTTTCCTTTAAATCCTTGATGATGTACTTTTGTTTGAATGAGTAGTTCAACATGTAGTACTCATAGGAGTAAAATGCCTTTTCTACCTGTACCATCAGACATTGACAAAAAAGAGCAGGTATATGGAATTCATTGGAATTCAGTGAAAGTGTCGCTCTCCTGCAGAGCGGGTGAAAGTGTCCTGCTGGCTTCTCATTTAGGGAAATCCTTTTGCCTTCTGCCTCAAGACCTACACAAGCCTCTAGCAGGTGGTGGTGAGAACTAGATACAATTTTTTCTTTTGCCTCTAGAAATAGTTGTTAAGTTATACAATGGAATAAGGATCAGGGAATTAATGAGGAAAGAAAAAGGAGCTGTGATGGACTTAACAGTCTGGGCCTTTTTCTAACAAGCTGTCCTCATGTTTTTTTCCCATCTGCTGGGGAATTTGAAATACTACCTTGCTGAAGAAGTGCATAGAGAAGAGAATATTGTTGCTTGTCTCATCCTTACATGCCAGCTACATTTTACCTTACATTTGAGAAGAAATATTTGCCCTTGTTCCTGTGACATGATTTAGTGTTTCAGATCTTTGCATCAAATTCTGAGAATACCCCATGTAAGATATGAGCAACTGGAGATTATATGGATGTACTCAGGGAAAAAGATAACTGATTCTGGTGGAATTTGGGATTTTAAAATGTTGTAAAACACAAGCAAATTCTCTGTGCTTGGATAGATTAGTTTCTTTATTTTAATGAAAGAGTTTAATTTTACCAAGATTTTTCATTACTATTATTATAAGTAGTTAAATTAAGTCTGTGCCAGACATAGGAGTATGAGCTTATGGTACATGATCTTACCTACTTCTCCAGTGCTGAGGAAGACACTGTCAGCTTCCCAGTTCTCAGGGGAGTGAAATGACTTAATATCATCCAGCAAACACTCAACGGTGGGCTTGAATTCAGTCTCCTTGAACTCCGCAACTAACTCTTGTAAATAATAACAACACAATGGTAGTAACAATTAGTTGTTCTGCATTTATCTTGAACTGTTCTAAGAACTATACATAGGACATTATATGTATGCTATTTAATCATCACTGCAGCCTCCTTTGGTAAGTGATTTTTTTCTGTTTTACAGAAAGGGGAATAGAATCACACAAAGTCTAAATAACTTGCCCAATTACCTCCTAGATAACTAGATGGTATTCCCAACAAATATTTGTTTTGGAAATGGTTACTTTTACTTTCACTATAGCAACACAATTCATTTATTCATTATCAATTTATCAAAGTTCAGGACAATCTAGAAGGCAAGTTACCTTTATGATTGTTAAGTCCTAAAGATTATTTTGATGAATTGTTGTCCTGTCTGCTATTGTTTTTAAGGCCCATCTATTCATGTAACAGTAGGTATTGATTTCTTCTTACTTTTAATAATGTAGATATAGATATATAGACAATTGCTAACATTTCAGAAAATTGTCGTTTCTATTAAACATGATTAAAATACAAGCTCACACTCCTAGAAGGCTACAGATTAAAGAATATATCTTCCAAAGTATACCACCAAGAAAATGTAAACTACAGATCTCCTGATAGCTGATCTAATAGCTTGAAGTTTATAGATTCCTTTCTGTGGAAATAAATAAGTCCGCCAAAGGCTAGAACTAGTGTGACTAATGTACTACAGCAATGGGATTGTGTCCTTTCTCCCTACTTAAAAATAATGATAGGTTCCTTTGGAACCTGCTTAAGTAAGTGACACTCAGACAGATGGATTGCCATGCTGTGACATATGGTACTCTGGTATTGCAGTTGTATTGTAGAGATTATTACTAGCAGCAAGATTTTATAGTTATTGCCCTGTCAGAGCTGGTGTTTTAATCACTATCATCAACACCGCCTTCATGTTTACCTCATGTGCTCATCAGCAAGCCAGACCACTGTGTCATCCAAAAAGAAACGCATTTGTTTGGACCCATTATTTCATTAAGATGTATATTTCAGAGCGATATGTGAAAGACGACTTTATGAGAGGGGGAAGAAAACTCCTTTTGGGGAGTTAGATTTAAGGACTGTAATTATTGATCCAAGGAGGCTTAAGACTGGTGAGTTGAAGAAAAATCCCATAAACCTGCCTTTGAGATGAGAAGTGACAGTGATAGTACAGGTGTTTCCTCTTCTTCCTGAGAGCAATTAAAAGTCCAAATTATTTCCACTGCTACCTAATAAGGCTACAAGTATCACCTGATGAAGTTAATTCCAGGTGCTATTAATGTAAACATAGCTCAATTTCTGCAGCTCACTGGCATTTTGTATAGTTTACAGGGTCAGGGAAGAAAAAAGAAAAGAACATGAACCATCAATTCCTTTAAAAAATCACAAGTGAAGGCAGGAATGGAAGTGGGTTAAGCATCATTTGTCATTTGACCTTTCATTATTTTACTTTATTAAAAAGTAAGTAAAATCAATAAACCCTTTTATATAAACCAGAATCTACCCCTCCCAAATAAAAGGTTTTCAAAGATAACTCTTCCTGATCCTGGTCATCAGTTCTATATGGTGAAATAAAGTACAATATTTTCATTTTGTTTTGTTTAGAGAAAAACTAGACTATTTCCACAAACCGATTTTGTGCCTCACATTTGAAATATAAATGTGGCTGAGAAACTTTGATGGTGAAAGTAACAGCTGTGGGGCTCTTTTCCCCTCTGTTTGTTACCATTGACCTCTTTCCCACCACATTAGACTGGGCTTCAAACTTAAATTGCAAGGTGTTGTGAATAACACGAGCGTCACTTCAGGCTTTGCTGGTAGAGCTGTTCTTTCCCAGTGTCTCAGCACATAGCATCTCCTAAAAAGCCAAGAGAGACAAATTTCTCATTTGTGGAGCACAGCAGGTCAGCCCCTTCCATATGCTCAAGATTTGTGGCTCATGTCATCAGCAGCCCATTCTCATCTTTCAAGTCCTAACAGTTCAGGAGCCTCAAATCCCTTTGAACCCAGATTAAACGGGTTCTGGAAAATGTGCAGTAGTGTAGAGGGCTTAATATTTTCTCCAACTGCAATGTATCCTGAGCCCTCCCAGACAACCATTTGACTCTCTGAAGAGTACAATTCCAATCTTTGGCCTATTTATCATCCAGCCATGGTGTGTGGGGGTGTATCCATACATATGCATATTTATGTATAATTTAGCATGCATATTTGTATCGTTTTACTCTCTTGGCAAGCAAATTTCAAGACCTGGCTTTCTCAGCCAAAATGAGTTTCACAATATATGTATAATGCCACGTCTCTTTCTTGCCAAGTACAAGGACACACAGAGATGATCTCTCCCCATTGAGCTTCATCTGCAAGTATTATAAGACATTCCCACTGCAGTGTTATCCTAAAGGAAGACACGCCTAATGTATCTAACCATTTCTGATGGGGCATCCATAGACACGTGTTCCTCAGTCTCATTTGCCACCATGGTGGTATTTTAGGAAGGTATCTCAGACAGTCTAGCTTCCCCTAATGATGCTGGATCTTTCATCACTGATAAACTTAACCATTTAGGCTCTGTTCAATTTAAGAGTAATTTAAATGGACTCTTATTTAAAGTTATACCTCTCTTTAAATTGTTAAGCAGACATCCCATCTTCACTTCTTCTCAGAGTCCTACCCCCTTCTGTTCCTTCCACTCTTGGAAAACATCCTTTCTATCTATACCTGTTTTTCTGGCTTCATTATTATAATGGAGATGATTTCTCAATGTTATTCCCTTAAAAATGTTCCTGGCTTCATTCCTTGCATATTCTTCCAGAAGAAACTCAGACTACGTTTTATAAACTGCAATCCTCACCACTCCCCACCAAAAATATGCAGTTTTGTTTCACCTTGATGTCTGTTGTTTAAATAATTATGAGAGACTTGAAATATTCCTATCTTTATTATCTCTCTTATTTGCCTTGGCAAGACTCTGCATTAATTCAAGTGTGTCTATGTTCATTTTTCAAGTTTTATAATTTCTTATTTTGCATATCACTTACTTAGTTTGTGTTCATGTCTTAAATTCTGAAGCGACTGTGAATTAAATAGTTTCCACGTATAAGATTTTCTGGTTGGTTGTTGATTTCAAAGAAAGCTGTTGACATGTTTATCTCTTAAACTTTTATGTAATTAAATATTTTATTAATTATGAAATACTTGGGTATTTGCTATTGTTGCTAAGGTAGACAATGCTATCATTTGTATATGGGTGATCACAAGAAAAAAGAAAACGATAAATTTAACTGTTTTTTAAAATTTGCGTTTTTCACACTTTCTTAGTCATTACCTTTGACCAAAATGCCTTCTAGTCCATCCCAGTATGAATACAACCCATGCATTCTTGTAAGACCCAGGTCAAATACTTTTTCAGTATAACAAAGAATACCGGATTTACTTTAGCAGTAAGTAATAAGGTCTGGAGGAAAAACTGTTACTCTACTTAAAGGACTTCTCACATCAAATATGTGGCATTTTATTTTTTTACACCAACAATCACTTCCACAGTTCTCTGGGTTTGAATATCCAGCAACTCAGTTCAATTCTGATACTAACATGCAGACTTTAATAGAGATCTGCAGATGACAGGGTACAGCCTTGCAATATTATCCTGCACTCCAGATTCATCATAAGTACCCCCAGAGCACCCACAGTCCTGTCTGACTGGGCTACTAATCTGAGATTACTACGACCCCAATTTGGGTTCAAAATTTCTTGAACTTGGGGCTGGTGAGATGGCTCAGCGGCCTACACGCTTGCCTGGCAAGCGCGTGGGCCCGAGTTTGACTCCCGATCCCACATAGGAGAAAAAGAAAAGGGCGGGTGATATCCTCAGCAGCACGGGTGCCTGCTGGCGCACGAGGTCCTGAGGTCGACCCCCAGTAGCCACAAAATAAAATAAAATAAAATAAAATTTCTTGAACTCATGAAATTACTTTATATTTATTCTTTTGTTATATAGGATAAAACTCAGGGACTGTCAAATGAGCGATGAATGGGGCAAGGTAATGGGTGCAGACTGGGCATAGCTTCTGTTTCCTCTCAGGATGCTGCCCTCCCAGAACCCAGGAAGTTCGTCCGATTTCATCTTTCAACAGTTTTCCTAGAAGCTGGGAAAGGTGGTGGATGCTTGGAATCCCAGCCCTCCCAGAGACGGAGGCAGAAGATCTGAAATTCAAGCCCAGCCTGGGCAATTTAGGGCAAACCTGTCTCAAAATTAAAAATAAAAGGGGCTGGGGATGTAAATACTCATCTAAATAGTACCACATTGAAATGAAGTAGCTGAGTGTGATGGCACTCACAGATAAGTATAATTTTCATTCCTTCATAAGATCTATTATAATAGAAATTCAATCAAAAGATTATGTTCTAAGTGGATACTTGGATTATAATGTATATCTTTGCAACTTTAAATTATTTTTTAGTACACATGTACTTGAATTTTTTTCTTTTTTACCACTCTTCTTTAAGGATCTAATTGGAAAGGACTGTGATTTAATTAACCTGATAATATTCCTTAAAAATACATCTATTTTAAGAGTAAGGTTTGTGCCAATAATATTTGGACAATTGAATGCTAATTTCTGGTACCCTGAATAACTAACTTAAAGATAACAATACGTAATGCATTAACCATTGTTACCCTCCTATTATGTTGTTTTGAAAATTTGTTATTTTTTGATTTGTTTTGTTTTGTTTTTTCTTCTCTTTAAAATAAAAAAAATACATCTATTTTAAGGAAATTGACTTTCTAATTAAGTACCTTATAATGTTTAGAATATCTGATGAGGTGTGCATGTTTGACATTTTTACACAATCCTACATCATTTAAACATAGCTTAATTTAAACACATAATGGTAATACAAGAAGGTCAGTTAATAAGCATTTCCCGACATCAAAATATTACTAAACATTGATACGCTTTTTCTTTAAAAAGACTGATGATAAAGCAAAAATGATATATTTTTGAAAAGCTTTAGTGTAGAGTATACTAATATATTTAGTACAGTTTATTTTTTAGAGCTTTTATTGATATGTTACACATAGAGAAGTGTTCAATGTTCATAAATTCATTGACGTTTTCCAGTGCGAACAGCATGCAGGGAGTAATAACCAGATGGAGAATGAGACCATTACCAAAACATCAGATCCCGTCCTTACACACTGCCTCAGTCCTTGTCCTATCAGGGCCAGAAAAGAACTGCTATAGTGTCTTCTGATTTTGCATTTCACAAATTAGGTCCACTATTTATAAACTGCTCTTTTGGCTTCTTACACTTACCATTTGGGAGAGTTGTCGATGTTACATGAAGAAAGTTCTTTCATCCTCACGCTATGGCGTATTCCATAAGAACCTAAAAACTCTACTACTCCACTGCTGATGCACTCCTCTGTGTTTTCCAGATGTTACTGTAATAAATAGTGAAACTATGAATATTATTCTTCATGACTTTTAGTTACATATGTACACATTTCTATTGTGTACTCACTTAGTGTAGAATTTATAAGTCAAGAGCTATTTCTAGGTTCAGATTTTTTCCTCCTACTGTTCTTGTGATTATCCTAGCTTTTAGTTTACTTTAAAAATCTCATTCACATTTACTGATACTCTTACCATTTCTCAAAGAGTGCCATGATACTAGAACATAACAAAGATACTTCATTCACATTTTTTTTATTATGCTTCAAGTATATATATTTTAAAGTCCCCAAGAAGTGTTATTAAGTATGTTAAATATTCATTTGGATATCTACTTATGTACAATCTCTGTCTCTTTTTTTCTTATTATTTTTGCTTAAATAACTCATGTTAGTATTTCTTTCCTTTTTTTTTTTTTTCCTTGTTTTCTTTTTCAATAGTACTGGAGACTGAACCCGGAAATTTAGCATTGACCTACAGCCACAGCCCTTTCTTTTTAGTATTTCTTCTTTTGAAACAAGGTTCACTAAGTCATTAAATTGTTTAAGCTCAAATTTGTGATCCTCCTGGCTCAGGCTACGAGAATGCTGAGGTTGCAAGAGTGCGCTGCCACATCTGTCTTAGCATTTCTTTTAATGTATGTCATGGGAAAAATATGCTACTGTTATTTTTTTTTTTATGTGGGTACCGGGGGTCGAACTCAGGACCTCACGCCTGCCAGGCAGGCGCTTATGCTGCTGAGCCATCTCACCGGCCCTACAGTATTTTTTTAATTTTATCATTATTATACTTCTTTTTACTTTTCAATTTATGTATTCTTTTGGTAAGAGCAATAATTGCACATAGCAGAGATTTAAGAACTTCACAGGATTTACTGTTAGAAGCTAACTTCAGACATCACCAGGTCAGTTAGTTGTCTTCACCAAGGTCAAGTGCTGTTATTTTTGTGAAAGTTAAAATTATCCTCTGCACATACCAGAATATTGCAACATCTCTTCAGTCATGCTGAGGGTATTATTGATAGACATCTACCTGTCTACCTCTAATCATCTATCCATGTATCTACATACAGATGGTAGAATAGTATATAGAGTACCTTTTATTTTTTCAGTAATGAAGATTGAAACAAGGGAGTACAGAACTACATAACCAATGCATTTTTGTTTGTTTGTTTGTTTGTTTTTTTCACTTTGAGAGAAGATATGTCTAAGTTGCCCACTCTGGACTACAAATGGCCATCCTCCTGCCTCAGCCTCCTGGGTAGCTAGAATTACAAACATGCATCACCATACCCAGCCTATATACATTATTTTAATCACTTGTAAATTTTTAAAATCAGTTTTATTATAACATAATTTGTATATAATAGCATGTACTGATTTAAAATATAGAGTTCGACTCATTTTGACAAAGGTGTTCACTTGTATAAGCATCATAATCAACATATTAAAATTTCCATTATCTCTAAAATTAAACTTACATATGTTTAAATTCAATTTACTCTACCCATCTTTGGACCCAAGCAACTCTGAGACATTTTTGTCGCTAAAGATTCCATATTAATTTTCTAGAGTTCAGTAAAAATGGAATTAAGCTACTTTCTTAGAAGCTTAGATTGTTAAGATCTGTCTTCTTATTTTCCTAATAAAGGCATTTAATGCTGTGTATGTTCCTCTAAACATTTTTTTAGCTGTCACCCATAAGTTTTGATATACTTCATGTTCATTTTTACTCACCTCGAAATATTTTGTAATTTCTCTTGTGATTTATTACTTGACACATTGGTTCCTGGATATATTCTTTAAATTTTCACATATATATGTATTTTCCAAATTTACTTATGGTGGATATCTAATTTCTTTCCATTGTGTTCAGGGAATAGAGCTGTGAGGTTTCCATCCTTTTACATGGAGTAAGGCTTGTTTTGCAGACTAGATTGGCATCTTTCCTTGAGAATTTTCACCTATGTTTGGGGAGAAAGTACATCCTTCTGAACAGAGATTTATATAGATGTTGGTTAAATCTAACTTGTGCTTGATGTTGCTCAAGATTTCCACTTCTTAGTTGATCGTCTATTCACTGTTGAAAATAGGTATTGAAGTCTAAAACCATTATTAATTGTGTACAGTTACCTTAAATTTTATTGCTTTTCTATTATGTATTTTATAGGTCTATTCGTAGGTATGTGTGTGTTTATAATTTTTTTTTTTGTGGGTACCGGGTGTCGACCTCAGGACCTCGCACGCCAGCAGGCGCCCGTGCCGCTGAGCGATATCACCGGCCCTTTTTTCGTATGTGGGATCCGGGAGTCGAACTGGAGCCCTCACACTTGCCAGGCAGGCACTTATGCCGCTGAGCCATCTCACCGGCCCATAATAATCATTTTCCTTTGGAGTATTTCATCATTATAAAATAACTCCCACTATCTCTAGTAACATTTTTAAACCTATTTGTTTTATATTATTTTTGCCACTCTAGTATTTGTCAACTTTTATTATTACATGTTTGCAGTGCATAATGATTACATTCATTGTGGGGAATTGGTACAGAATACATTTCAGTTCTTTTCTTTTCTCTTTCTTCCACTGCCCTTTTATTTTTCTAGCATCAGATTCATTTATTTATAAGATATTATAAAATTAATTATCGTATATACAGATGGAAAACCAATCTAGGCTAAAGAACATATACAACATGTAAGACAATTATAGTGAGTCAAGGTAAACTTTTAGATACACTCTCCACACTGGATTATAATTCATTCTCTCTGTCTCTGTCTCTCTCTTCCTATTATCTGTCATTCTGCTTTGAAGGTAGCTATTCTCATGATATTTTCTGTCCTTTTATTTTCACCTTTGTATAGTTGAATACAAAGTATGTACCTTTTACAGAGCATAGAGTTCAATCTTGTCTATTGTCTGTTCTGAGAACCTTTGACTTCTGATTGGATTGTTTAGTCCGTCTATGTTTGGTGTTGTTATTGATATGAATGGATCTACAATTGTCATTTTTTGTTTTCTATAAATCACATTTGTATTTTTTTAAATTACAGACATATTATCTGTTTTATGGGTGGGAGCTAGGAGGTAAAAGATAGTCCCTAAATACCAGCCTTATGCCTGAAGAATTTAAACTCATGATTGGAAGATAAGGAGCTGGAGGAGATGAGAGGTGCTGGAGGCCTGCTGCGCCTGGTGAGATATAGTTAACCTTGATTAGGAGCTGAGGGGTGAGGAAGCCCTGGCTTGTGGGTCAAATCTACCCAGAATGGGTCTCCCAGTAAGCTGAACTGGGAGTGGTAGTTTAGAGATCAATTTGTGTCTGAAATATCACACAATGTCACTGTTTTAACCAAGTTTAAATAGATTTTCATTAATAAATATTTGGTATTTGTACCATGCCAGTAGAACAATTCCAGAAATATTAAAAGGTGGTGCTTTGTTTAGTTTCTTATATTTTTTATCATCCTTATGTGTTTCACTGGGAACTAAATCTACACAGCTCCTCATGTTGTCTTCCCTGAAATAGAACCACTTTCCTTTACTTTTGAGGCCATTTTTGAGCTCAGTTCTACGTTAGCAATTATTTTCTTTCAGCATTTTAAGCAGGTACTGAAGATTCTGATTTCTGGCTTCTGTTTTGTACTGTCTGTCTAGACCTAGAGCCTTCCTTTCTGGCTCAGAGCATTCAGAGATTTTTAAAACTCATATCTAACTTTTTGCGTTGTTCTCAGTAGAATTTTGATGTTATAAACAGCTTCATTAGACACAAAAATAAAATTTGTTTTGTTTTAACAATAAAATTTGTCATGATTTTTTTTTTTTTGTGGGTATCGGGGGATCGACCTCAGGACCTCGCGCGCCAGCAGGCACCCGTGCTGCTGAGCGATATCACCGGCCCCTTTTTTCGTATGTGGGTTCCGGGAGTCAAACTCAGGCCCTCGCGCCTACCAGGCAGGCACTTAAGCCACTGAGCCATCTCACCGGCCCTGTCATGAATTTTTTTAAATGTACCTAACATCTGAGGAAATGACCAAAATTTTAAAAAATATGAGTATCAAAAAATTGACAACAGTGAAACAAAATAAATTTTTATGGGGCCAGTGAGATGGCTCAGCAGCGTAAGCACCTGCCTGGCAAGCATGAGGTCCTGAGTTCAATTCCCGGTACTCACGTACGAACAAAGGGCCAATGATATTGCTCAGCGGCATGGGCGCCTGCTGGCGTGTGAGGTCCTGAGGTCGACCCCCAGTACCCACCAAAAAAAAAAAATTTTTTTTAATGATTTAATAATAGCTGATTTCTACATTTTCTAAACAGTAAGTAAAGCTTAAGGAAATGGTAAGATGTTACTTTCTGTTTTAAAAATAACACATTTTTGTTCCTACCAATCTCAAAAATTATTTTTGATGGTTTCTAGGCACAAAGTGTTGGCAGAGTGAACACTTGAATGAATGAAGAAGGAAATAGCTCTGCCTATTGATATGGGATAAATAGCTGTCTAAATCATCCGACAGACTCCAAGTCCTCTCATTGTAAACTCAGGTGTGAAAATAATAATAATTACCATATATAAATAACAAATATTCCTGACAAGGAAATAGTAAGGGGATTAAGTAAAACTGTAAACATTTAAACAATTATGAAAAGCAGCCTATCACAACTTTGTATTTTAAATGTCAGCCAATAACATACAGCAATAACTTTTTTTAATTAACTCACTAATTATACAAATCAATGAGTACTGCAGTATTTTTAAAATGTAAAAAAAGATGCGTAAAAGAAATTATATATATAGCTGACTTTTTTACAGTCATTTAATGTAGTCAAAATTTTTAGCCCTTTTCAGGGTTTAGCATTCAGTAATACTATTTAGAAGGAAAGAGAACAACAGAAAGAACATAATCAAAATCAAAGGATGCAATCAACAGGAATTTAAGTTAAAACAGCTTGGTTTTTTATAATAGGAGGTCAGCCAACATGTGAAGATTCTGTATTATAATTAAGGATAACAAAGATATGCTGGCCCTTAATTCTACCATTCTCTGATCATGTCTAACTTAACTTGCAATTAAAAAGATCACACAATAAAAGAGGTAATGCTTTCTTGACTTGCTAATCAATTGTTTATTTGCTTTACAAATCCATTCTTTTTCCAAAATACTGACCTAATTTTCACAGGCTTGATTAAACTGAGAACCAAATTAAAGAATTTGTATACTTCTTTAGTTCTCTACATTACACTAGTTTAGAGATGAACAAAAGTACACAGAAAACGAGTTTATTTTCGCATGGGATTTCCTTGTCAGGTTTATGTTTTTGTCAAAGCAAAATCTGCTTAAAATGGGTCAAACTTGTCCATTATTCTTACTGTAAAATGTGGGCATGAGGGGCCGGTGAGATAGCTCAGTGGCATAAGCGCCTGCCTGGCAAGCGCGAGGTCCTGAGTTTGACTCCCAGTACCCACACACGAAAAAAGGTCCGGTGATATCGCTCAGCGGCACAGGCGCCTGCTGGTACGTGAGGTCCTGAGTTCGACCCCAGTACACACACACACACACACACACACACAAATGTGGGCATGAAAAGGGCTTAAGAGATACAAGTGAAATAATTGTTCTTAATAGCTACTCATTACTTATTATTTTTGCTGTGTTTACGTGTTTTGTATGACTTGTCTTCTTTTACTCTCATACCGACCCTACGAAGGTACACATCGTTACTGTCTCTGTTTTACAGACTTGATGAAAATTGGCATAAAGAGGTTAGAGAAGTTGCCTTAAGTAATGCAGTTTCTAAATAGGTAAATACAAACTCTTATCCATGTATTTTGACTTCAGAGCTGGTGTGCAAAAACAGCCCTCAATTCTACCTTCATTTTTTCTTGACCATTTAAAAATGATTTTGCTTATCTAATCTATTGCTGAAGAAGGAATGAAATACATGTGTCCTTTCAAGTGTGTGATTTATATATATATATATGGTCACATTCTAAAAAATTTACCATTTCTCTTGCTCATTTTTAAGTGCTTAGTAAAATCAGAAGTTATGATTAAATCTATATAAAACAATTCGGCAAATTAGAAATCTAATAAATATTTTCAAATGATTCTATACATTAATAAAATGAATTAGGTAATAACCTATTATTCTGTAAAATGTACTTGAGATAAAAAGAGGATATACATCACAACCCACAACCCATCTGCAGAATTGTTCTATTTATTTTGTTTGCTGTAGAAAAATGAATCAAATCAACTAGGGGAGAAGTGAATAGTTTTTATCAAGGCATTGAATCTACTCTACAGTATAAGAGCTGACCCTTGTCTGTGAAGTGTAGAAAATTCAAATGATAGTAAGGAAAATACATTTGGATTCCCATTACAATAACTACCTTCCTAGGTTTCTGTGTAAATTACTGCTTTTCAAGTGACTTCTCTCTCACTTATTTGTAGCTATCCAAAGTTGTCACATGAACTGTGAATGTCTTTAAATCGTGTTTACAATGCTTGACCACACACAGCTGCTTGTCACCATAAAATATCAGGGAGAAGCCGCAGGGTTCAGTCATCTGCATTTGCATTGCTATTGGCAGTTAATTCTTTGATTCCCTCTCCCAAATTCTTCACCTTTTGCTCTTTGGGATTCTCTATATAGTACCACTAACAGGAAATATTTTGTTGACTTTGGACTCAATAAAATTCAGTTGTCTGCTGACTGTTTCTTGATCAATTTCTCTCTCCTGAGAGCGAAAGTTATGAGCCATTAATATCTGATTAGTTAAATGTTCCTATTACCATAGCCAATGTACTGATATACCAGGTAGCACCTATCACTTCTTATGCCGTTATTATGCCCCAAATATTACTTTAGGCATATTGCATAGAGTATCTGTAATACTCAGTAATACCTGTGATAAGGCACTTACATTTACTACAAATGGTGGGTCTTGAGAAAGGTTAACACACTTCCTTCCCCAGGTCCACATAACTACCACAGAAAATATCAGAAGAGTCATGCCATTTAATTTTTAAAATAAGCATTCTTTCCATGATGCTGGAAATCCTGAAATTCAAAGAAATGATTTGACGGCTGGTCTGATATATTTAATACACTCTAAGATGATGGATATAAGGAGGAGAATAGGAGTTGCAGGACTAATGTCAACATATTTGGGGAAAATATCCTAGTCAACTAGCTGGGTGTTTTGTAACCTCAGTACGTGTCTGTAGTGAGTAGCAGAAATACTTGTCTCTAGACTGAAAAAATAAGAAAAATCTCTCTGCATCTAGCAGACAACTGCCCTTACTCCTGGTTAAGGAGTCAAAGGCCTCCATCACCTTAAGTCCAATTACTAGCAAATTTCATTCACGACAGACCTGTGTATCACTCACACACAAAGAGCAGCTGATGTAAAAAGGAAAATCATCTCAAATTAGGTATGTTTGGAATCTCAGATAGAAAGATATTAACATATATTCAAAGCTTAGCAAGCATTTAAAGAAAATCAGTGACATAAATGATAAGCAACCAAATCAGTAAATGAAAAAGTAATGTCCCAAATCACAGTGTCCCAAAATCAAGGTTTGTTCCTTTTTTGATATCGTCACAGTGAGCAGGTGTGCTCTTTAAAAGGCAACAAGGGGATATTCTGAAAATGAAAAAACATTATCAAGAAGAAAAGCCTTATTTAGATAGCCATATGGATAACAAAGTTTTTTAAATTGAAAATGGAAAAAAAACCTACTAAAATAAAATAAAGACAAAGAAAAAAATAATCTAAAGGGAAGAGATGAAAAACGAAAGAAGCATCATCCTTTTGTTTCCTAAAATGAAAAACTGATAATAAAGGAAAAATAACCAGAGATAATAGAAGAAAATACCACAGTTATCCACAGAGGTTGGGACAGCCAACTCTCAGATAACACACACAAATAGCGAACTTCAGCATACGTGCGTGAATAAATGTCATTAAACCAACTCAGGTGAGAAAATTTTAAGACTTTTTAAAAATTAAAAATGATGAACTACAGAGAATGAGGGCTTATACCTGAATCACGAAGATCACTGTTAGAGGACAATGAAATGATACTACAGAATTCTGTACTACAGTGTAGTAGCATTCAAAAGAAAAGTCAAACCCACACTAATTTCAGTAACATAAAAACTAACAATTCTGACCACCCACAGGTATACTCTAAAACATTTCCAGAGAATGTAGATTAGCAAAATGACTTTAGGAATACAAAAGACATGTACAGAGTAACAGCAATAAGCCTAGAAAAACTAATGATATGAGTAAATATAAAAGTCTTTTCTCTAGTAAGTATAATAATCATCTGGAAAAAGCCCCAAGAAAATAAAATGGCAGAAGGGGAAAATTATGTGTTCATAGAAGTCTTTACCACTAATTCAATGCTTAAAAGTGTAGCTAATTCTATCTATTGTTTATGGCTATGTATAAATATAGAAAACGTATAGTCACATGCAGGAGGATGATTATAGCAACTTCAGAATAATAATCTCTAGAGATGAGAATGATATTGGAAGTGGAATGAACCAGTATATTTACTGATTTTCCTTTTTGTTTTTAAATAAACAAATATATCATTAACTATAACTGGATAAATGGTAACTATATTATTCATTATCATTGTTCTGGATATCTGAAATATTTAATAATGATGTAATATTGTCAAAGCATGAATGAGTGAATAGAGAAAATGGCAATATTTCATGAAACATGTCCTCCTTAAAATATAACACTGGAAATGGGTGTGGTGGTACACACCTATACTCCCAACACTCGGGGGGGTCTGATACACGAGGGTTGCATGTTCGATTGCAACCTGGGCAACTTAGTGATCTAGTGAGACTGTTTCAAAAAAAAAATTTAAAAAGGGCTGGGGGTGTAGCTCAGTGCAAATCCCCTGGGTTCAATATCTTGTACTGGGATGGCGGGGTGAATACTGGACCCATTGCACTTTTATTCTGAAACAAAGTTAGAATTCTAAATCATAATATATACACAAATATTTTCTGATTGGCTAAAGAAGTAAATTGAGAGGCAAGATATGAAAGCATTTAAATGGAGTTTCATATAATTGTAATTCTAAACTTCTGGCAAGAGCAAACCTATCTATTTTTCAGAACACTCCTGAAATCTTAATAAAAAATACTAAGCTTAGCTGTATAAAAATTAAATACTTTGCAGAAATGAACTATGTGAAAACAGAAAAAATATAATTGGCAGGTTGGGAAGTATATTACCTTATATTTCCTCCTGTAAATTAGATGAAAATTATTCTAAAGAAAATGAAAAGTATTAACATCAATAAGAATAGTCATATAAAAACTCCAAAATATATGAATAGCTACATACAAAAGCATATATATATATATATATTTAAAGTAAATCAAGATGACTGGATAATCAGAGATTGCAAATTAAAATAAATTCATTTTGCTTATTACACTTGGCAGAACAACAAAAATATGATTGATGATATCAATTTTGGTTAAGGATAAAGGAAAACACCATATCATATTTATCACTAAAAAGGTAAACTTATACATATTCTTATGAAGTCAATTTGACAGTAACTACCAGCATTCACAGTATACTTATTATTTGTTCATCCACAAAAGTATAAGTAGGTATTTAGGCCAAAGAATTACACCTATCACAAAAAAAAAAAAAAAAAAAAAAATCATGTACTTGGTTTAATGTAGTAACATTCTAATAGCAACAAGATTAAATATTACCTAAATTCTCTTTAATAAAAATATTTATGCATTGGTAGCTTCATAGTATGGGTTAGAATATAAGAAGAAAGAGAAAGAGAAGGAGATGGAGAAAGAGGAGCAAGAGAGTGAGAAGGAGGAGGAGGTGGAAGAGGAAGGGGAAGGCAGAGGAAGACGAGGAAGCAGAGGGAGAAATTTAAGCCTGTGTGAACACATTAGGAAAAACTTCTATGTGACATTAGTTAGTGATAAGGGACATTTCACAGCAATACGTAGTATCAATTCGGGCTAAATGATATGAAACTAAACCCTACACTAAATATACTGCATATGTAGGCACTTAAATACCTATAAAGAAGTTTTTATTTAAAAATAAAAGGCAAGCTCTTTGCAGGGATTCCATTTGAAAAAGACATTGCATCTAGAGTGGGAAGTTGTGTGGTGTGTGTTTTTTACTTAGTTTTCTTTTCAATATTGCTTGAATGTCTACCATGAGAATACATTCGCATATTTTGTTTAATGAAGTAGATACATTTATTATTTATCAGATCAAATGTTTCAGCGCCAGCTGGGCACCCTCTCCTTTTCCTTGGGGGCACTTATCTGAACTTTAGGACATGAAATTACTTGAGCAAATCTCTCTTTAATATCTGCAGTCCCCATGGCCTTTCCTCAGTGGCTGTTGGAAAAACTCCAGGCATCACACCCATGTTCAAGGCAATAAAAAAAAAAAAAGGGACAAGGGACAGCGCTGGTTGTGATTTTCCCTCGTTATCAAGGAATCAAAAATTATCAGAAAGCCACCAGGAAATTCATGCTCGCATTCTATTGTATATAGCTGTGTCACGAGGGCAAGCCTCGATGATACGGAGGGAAGGAAAATGAATATTAATTATTAAGCCTTTTTCACTTCTATAGAACAAGAACAAAAAGTTTGCCAAGGATTGTTTGGTCAGCATCTATCACATCAGGCTTTAAAACTTACATGAATTTTGACTACATTTAACTGATATGTCTGCACTCCGACACAGCAGAGAATAGAATTTCTAATTCACAGCTTCTAAATAAATGCTAATAATTTGCATAACTGTGGCTAAAAGAACCAACATTTAGCAAAACTTTCCTGAAGGATGTGGCCAGTCTATTCCAAGTGCAAGTTCTATATTGTAAATAACCATCTAACCAAACACCATGTACTGTTTTACCTCCCTTCTTCTGCTTTCAAATATCTTTAAATTGCTTCCCACAAATTGGTCTTGGCAGTGATACCATCATTCATTCATGAAGAATATTATAAGAAACCACCCTGTGAAACTAATTACTATGTGAGTCTTTTTTTTTTTTTACAAATTATGTCTCTGTAGTGTTGCAGAATGTGCAATTCCATCAATTTAAGAATTACTGTTTCAAAATCTTTCTTAAATTTAAGGATAAACACTTAGGAGCTTACCATAAGTTCATACAGTCATCCACAACATGATTTTTAATGTCTACTATTTCTGTTGTTATCTTGGCATGCTATAATTCACTTAACTTCTTTCCTGCTAAGCATATAGTGGTTTCTGATATTGTTTCCTATTATAAGCAAAGGTTCAATGACCATCCTTGTCACTAAATCTTCTTGACCCTCGTTGACCATTCCCAGAAATGGATCGATGGATAAGAATAGGTTTAAGTCTTTTAATTTTCTAAGAAGTAGTATTTTAAGGTAAGTGAGTGACATGAACCGCTGAAGAGGAGGCTAGGGAATATTTTCTTTGAAAGAACTACAGTAATCAAAGAAACAGCGGTAAGCTTAATATATGATTTGGCACAGCGAGCATATTGATTTGGTGGGAATGAGGGTAATATTGGGGAGTTGAAGTTTAAAAAACACACAAAATACACTGAGAAGGAAGAAAGAGGGCTGACAGAGATGATCAAAAAAATCTTCCCTCCTACTTTGAATGAGTTGGGCTGGATTTATAGTTTATACCTCTGTAGCCATTAGAGAGGGGGAAGACAGTGTTAAAAGCGGTGTGGAGGAAGCTTAACCGGTGCACATAGTGCGCAGTGCAATTAAATGGAAGGGACTGAGCACAAAAAGTTTGCTGGAGGCAACAGAAATAATAGAAGCATGAAATGATAATCATTGAAATTGTTTAAAATTGAGTATTAATACTGCATTTGTGCTTTCTTTTTTTATTCCATGTGAGATTTATAAAGTTTATACAAGTGCAAAAAGTGATTATATACTTGCAATTTAGAAGATATATTTTCTGTGACCCTTCCTCCATTATTCCTAGTGCTTATAGATCTATGTAGTTTTCTACAAATCCAAAGGATCCTTCTGCTTCTACGTGTGCATACAAGAATACGCTTATGCTCAGGTTCACACTTCTATATGGTAAATATATATTAGCTATATCCAAGTGTCTTAAATGCTTTTTAGAAGAGGTCAAATATATATGAACATTTGAATCTGGTTTTTCTCATTCAATAATACTTCATGTAAATTCTTCACATCATTGAGAATATTTCTTTCAGTTTATACAAATGTTCACATGATAGGGAAATCACAGAATTTATTCAGCCATTTGAACTTATGGGCATTGGCTTTATTTTCATTTTTCCCCATTACCTGTGACAGACATAATTCGTGGGAGAGTCTAGACTGTTCAATCCCCATTTGCCTTCCTCACTCTGAAACGGACTTCTTGCTCCAGGGAAAGTAAAATAGGTACCATCACCTCATTTCTTCTTTGCCAGTTTTTTAAGCATCTCCTCAGGGTTTGAGTGTAGCTTTCCACTGCTTCCACTAATTGTTTGCAGTAAGCCCTGCTATCCACGGTTCTGATTTCTCCAGCCCAGAAGAATTGGAAATACAGATTTAGATGAGTGGTTGAATTAGATACAGACTACGGAGGGCTTGGAAAAAAAAAAATAAATAAATAAATAATTTAAAAAAAAAGACAAGCAGACAAGTTTCTCCCTTCCTCAGCCTCTTCAGTGCACACCCACATGGCAGTAGTTTTATGGAACTTCACTTTGAAAGTCACTTGGAACAAAGGAAGCAGTTGTGTTTCCGGTGAGGCTGTAGCTAGCTTGGGATCGCTCCACTTTACGTACTCTTCTTGATCGTCCCTGACTTGCTCTTCTCCTTTTACTGTCCTTCATTCTTGCTTCTCTGAAATTTCAACCCTCTTAAATTTTCTCAGGAGACCTTTCGCTCAGATTGCGCTTCTTTCAGAAAGTAAACCAAGGCAAGGTCCTGGTATATTACAGCAGGTGCTTTAATTTTATGAGAAGATTTACAGGTGTATGTTTGTAAAAATTTAAGTTTGCCAGGTCACATTCAATAAAACAGTTCATATTTTCATCATCAGTGCATGTGTAGCCGTTTTCCACCTGCCTACATTAGTATAGCTTATTTAAACTTTTTGCTGTACAGAAGGTTGTGAAAAATAATTCATTGCCACTTTATCTGACAATAGGTAAAAATTTTTTTTTTTTTTATGTGGGTACTGGGAGTCAAACTCAGGACCTGGTGTTTGCCAGGCAAGTGCTTATACCGCTGAGCTATATCACCGGCCCTAAAATATTTTAATAAGTTAGTTAGATATGTGTCTTTCCCCTATGTGAAATATTTATTCATATACTTTATATCCTTTGTGCGAGTTTATAAAATAGCTTTGTGTTAGTCATGAGCTTTTTTATTTGATTTAATATTTTTCATATTCTACATGAACTTTGTCTTAAATCGTAATTTTTGTCAGTTAGTAATTTTGTAAACTTTATATTTCCAAACTTTGCTCTATTTCTTTTATAACTCCTAGAATTTTACTCTCACAAAATATTGTCCTGGACTGAATACAACCCTATAGCCCCTGATTGTAACTGATTTTCTAGCAGTTTCATAGTTCATGTTATTTAAATATCACATTAATCAGTTCATAATACTTAATTTTATAAAATGTAAGAACCAAGATCTTTTCTTTCCTTTTTTAGTTTCTATAAGGACAGCTATCTTTCCCATTGCATTGAAAAAAAAATGTTTTGGTGGTACTGAGGATTGAATTCAGGAAAATTATAGGAGCTACATCTCCAGTCTTTTGTTAATTTTTGATTTTGGGACAGGTTCTTGCTAAGTCATTAAGTTGTTCAAACTGGGTTTAAACTTGCAATCCCCCTTGCCTCAGTCTCCCAGAGTTCTGGGGTTGCAGGAGTGTGCTACCACACTTAGTTAGCCAGTGCTGTTTAATTAAGGGTTTTCCTACTGAATAACTACCTGTGCCATGTCATATCTATCTCCTCTTTATGGGGCTATAATGTTGGATCCTCTACTCAGAGTCCATGCACTGTATGCATTTGTCTTTATTAGTACCATGTTAACTTCATTCCAGAGGCTCAATGATCATTCTGTTTTTGAAAATTAATTTTCCCCTTACTGTTCTTTTGCATACTTTATGTGAATATTGACTCTTGACTTTAAAATTTAAGATGAAAAGGAGTATGTTATATACAAAACTGTGCATACACCTAAGATGTCAAACTGTCTAACCAAATTAGAGAATACACTTAATGAAGTTGCTATGAAGTTATCAAAGAAAGATATTTTATTAAGAATTAGATAAACTAATCCTCATCCTAAATTTTGTAGTTTTTTGCTACTGTAAAGGAGATTATTCCCTTTGATTTGTAGTGCTTATAAGAGAAGAATGCAACCTCTTGATACTCTTACATTTTACTTTAATCTGTGGTACAAAATTTTATTAAGTCTGGTATTTTTGTTAGAGTTCTTGGCTCATCAGCAAAAAGTAAAGATTAATGTGTTTTCCAGTTATTAATTTTTGTGAGGATATATTATCAAAATTTAGACACAATATTAAACAAAAATTATATTAGCAGGCATTACTCTCTGCTATCTGATTTAAATTAAGATGGGCTTAATATCTCAGCAAATATTAGGATATATTTGCTTAATATTTGGAAGTACTGATTTGTTTTCCCAGTGCTAGAGATTGAACAGAGGGCCTTATGCAAGCTAGGTAAATACTCCATCACTAAATACATCCCTAGCTTGATCTTTTCTTTTTCTTTAAATATTAAAGATATTTACTTCACCATCATCCTTAATGAGCGTTTTCACAAAGATGGCTGGCAAATTTTTCTAAAACATTTCTGATACCTTTGTTTTAAAATTTTACTATGTAATATGTCGACTATTATTGCAAGAGACACTTGTATAATTTCTATATAGATTCAACAACTATTAATATTTTATTATATTTGCTTTGTGCTTTACATGCATAAAGGAAAAATTGTGGCAAACTAAGTGAGAAAAATCATGATTCTTCTTTTAGACATCTCTTCAGAGTAAGAAGTACTAATCCATCATATAATATTTTTGCACCTGGAAAATTGATATTTTCCTCATATCCAATGTTTTGTACATATTTAAATTTCTTCATGTGTTTTCTGTATGTTCTTTTGAACAACTTTATTGGTATAAAATTTATATTCCTTAAAATTGATTGATTTTAAGTACATAGTTTAATTATTCTTACATCTTACATGTACAGAATTATATAGCATAAACACAATCCAATTTTAATATATTATCATCATGGCAAAGGATTTTTCTTGCCCTTAAGCAGTGGGTGCTCATCTTTTCATTCACTCAGCCTGAGATAAGCACTAATTTAATTTCAATGTCTATAGCTTGCCTAATTTGAGCATCATAAAATGAAATAATTCAATATGTGATACATCATGATTGGCTTCATTTACTCAGTATAATGCTTTTGAAATTTTTCTGTGTTCTAAAAATATCAGCACTTTCTTCCTTTTATTAGTCAATGGCATTTTGTTGTATTGGTATACTATGCTTTCTTATATATTCATAAGGTTGTTGAGGTTATCTCCATTTTTGGTTGTTGTGACTAACAAGGACTTTCACATATAACTGTGTAAGTGGAATATATTTTCATTTCTCTCGATACAGAGGAATGGAATATCTGAGTCTTGTAATACATTTTTATTTAATTTTTAAGGAGCTGCAAAAATGCACAAATCTGTTGTAACCGTTTTACAGTCTCACCAATATTATACAAGGTTCCAATTTCTTTACACCTTTGCAAACAGTTGTTACCATCTTTGCTTTTATTTAACTGCTTTTTAAGAAATATTAACCTTTTACTGAAGTTTTTCTAGTGGTTGTATGAAGTAGTATCTTATTGAAATGAATTTACGTTTTCCTAACAACTCATAGTGTAGAGCATATTTTCGTGTGTTTCGCCTTTTGTGAAATATTCATTCAAATATCTGCACATTTCATATTTGGGTTATCTGTTGTTTTATTCAGTTGAAGAGATTTGTTCTGTTTTTGTGTTTTACTTTGGATATAAGTCCTTTGTCAGAAATACATGTCACAATTATTTGGAAGTAGATAGCTTTTCACTTGATTAATCAGATAATGTGAAAGACAAATATTTTTGCACCTAATTATTTTCCTTTATCACTTCTAATTTGAGTGCGATAGCTAAGAAACCTAAAAGAAGTAGATAAAAAATTGTATCACAATTTTTAAAATTCTCAAGCAACTCGACCTAGTTGAAAGTTTTAGAAGAATGAAGTCATTATCAGTACAAGATATATTTTTATCATGTGCACGCACAAGACATATCAAGTATGGCATATTTCGGACTGTAAAATAAAACCCAATAAGGTTTGAATGATGCAAGTCATGAAATTTAAATTTACTAACTAAACTGGAATTAGTGTAAAACTCATTAATAAAAGAGTACCTATAAATTTTCAAAATATTTGGAAGCTAAATAACATACTACCAAATAATTTTCAAGGCAAAAAAGAAATGAAAAGGAAAATTAGATAGTATTTTGCGTTGACAAAAATCAAAATAAAACAAGATTTATGGGATGCTGCAAAGTTAGCACAATAAGAGAAAATTCATAGCACTGAATGCCAATATTAGAAATTATGAAAAGCTTTAAGTCACTAACATTCTCATCTCCTATTAGAAGCTAGAAAAAAAAGAACAAATGAAAATCAAAATAAGTAGAAGGAATGATATAGTAAAGACCAGTATGGAAAGTAATAATATTTAAATCAGAAAAAAATTAAAAAAATTAATGAAACAAACAGATATTTCATTGAGATCAATAAAATTGATAAATTTCTAAATTGCTCATTTAATAAATTTATCAGGAAAAAACAGATGAGGTATAAATTCCCAGTAGTAGGGAACTACCATCACTTGTGCTAGGAAATGTGAAATATCTTGGTTTTCTCCTAGCTCACACCACTAGCAACACAGAAGAGCCCGGTGATATCAAAAGGCACCGGGATTTCCCCCCAACGTGAAGCAAGCGAGTTTTCCATGGTCACTAATTGGATATTTTCTACGATTTCGTTCTGATACTGTCTAACTCGAGGTAGCCTCAGAACCAGTAGGCTGAGGATTCGTTCCCTGTGACTGTTTCTATTTCAGATCTATTTGCAAGTCTGAGCCTCAGAAATTCCTCCTGCCAACGGCAAATTGGTACTTCAGGACACCGTCCTTAGGTTAGATTAATTTGCTAGACCGGCTCACGGAACTCAGGGAGACACTACGCTTCCATTTACAGTTTACTGTAAAGAATATTTCACAGCATACAAATAAGCAGCCAAATGAAGAGGCACACAGGACAGGGTCCAGAAGCTTCCCAGCGCATGAGCTTCTGTCTTCCTGGGGTCAGAGTGTGCCACCAGCCCAGCAGCTTCCCAGGAACTGGCACATGTACAACTGCCCGGGACTTCTCAGAGTTTTATCCTTTGGGATTTTTATAGGGGCTTTAGTTGCAGGCTTCTGATCAAAACATGAACAATTGCGCTGAAATGTATTAGACAAAGAGGGCATGATGTAAATTTTCTTATCAGAATGGGGCACCCAGCAATGTCCATCTGTTCAGATTCTTTTTGGTCTTTTTTGAGATGGGGTTTCACTATGCAGTTCAGGCGTAGTGAAACTCTGTAGTCCAGGCTGGCCTCAAACACGTGGCGAACTCCCACCTCAGCCTCCCAAGTGCTGGGATTATAGGCGTGGCCACCACACCCAGGACATCTGCTCAGCTTCTTCTCTGCCTCTCCAGTGTACAGCAAGTCCTTTTCTGAATAGAGGCTCTTAACATCAGAGCATTTCTTTATGGTCAGCTCCAAAACAGAAAAGCAGGAAGGACTGTATTTTTAGATTCCATAACCTGCCTTTGGAAAGAGAAATTCTGGTTTCCATGGCCTACACTGGGAAGAAACGAAGAGCAAGTGAAAAGAGGGCACGAAAAGGTCACAGAGAGAGGCTTTGCTTTCTGAAGCCTGATTCTGAGGTGTAAAGCACTTCAAAATTACTCTGTTCACTTAGGAAACCAGAAAGGCTACAGGAGTAATGAGATAGCAAATATGGATAAAAATGAAAAAATATATATATAATATCACTATGTAGTCTACATTTTAAAACGACAGCGAGGGAATATTATAAATAATGTCATGATAATAAATTTTAGAAGTTAGATAAAATGGAAAAATGATAATACATTTTAGAAGTTAGATAAAATGGAAAAATTTCTTGAAGACGCACAGTAGCAAAGCTCACATGAATAGATATAGATAAGAACCAGAGTCTTATACTTATTTTTTCTAAGTTGAATCTACAGAAAATGTCTTTCCCCAAAGATAACCGCAGGTCCAGATGGCTTCCTTAAGGAATCTTGTCAAACATTTAAGGGAGAAAAACATATAAGCAAACTTTCTTAAAATGTAATAGAGGGGAATATTTGTAGCAGGGAAATTTTTTCAACTCACTCTGTAAGACCAGCATTACTGTACATGAAAACTAAGCAAGGTTATTATAAGAAAGGAAAATGATGGACCAATATCTCATGAACAAAAATGAAAAAAATCTTAAAATGTTAGCAAAGGCCATCAACATCATATAAAGCATAATCCACAATGGCCAATTAGTGTGTATGTAGGACAGTTAATCCTGGTTAATATTAAAAGCCAGTTGTTGCCTTTTTCCTTAACAATGCACTGTATATATTTACTTCCCTCCAAAGAGCACAGTAGGAAAAAGGAAAAAGGTAAAGAAATCTGACAAATATGTGTTCGAGGTAATCAAAGTCGGTCTCTACAGTTACATACCACATGGGTAGTACTTACCATTAAAACAGTGTGATGAAAATGGCACTTTCCATTAGTGATCACACACTAATCAGTGGCTTTAATCTAATCATGAGAACAATACAGAAAGATCACAGTGAGGTTTATCTGTGAAATACCTGACCAGTACTCCAAAACTGTCAAACCGACTGAAAACAAGCAAATCTGAAAAACCATCGCAGAGAGGAGCCTTAGATAACACAACTAAATGTAATGGATGCTCTGGAAGGGATCCTGAAGCAGAAAACAGGTATAAAATCAAAACTCTAAAGGAATTTGAATCAATTATGGGTTTTGGTTAGTAATATAAATGCATCAGTATTGTTCTTTAATGGTAACACTTGCACCATACTAATTTAAGGTATTATTAACAGTAAGCACTAAGTGTAAAGTAAAGGAGGGTTCTTTGCACAGTATTTTTATAAATCTAACTGTTCTAAAAATGTATTCTACTGAAATAAATAAAATAATGTAATTCGTCATAAAAAATAGATTTAAAAAAATAATAGTCACCTCTTTAGATGCAGAAAAAGCCTTAAATATTATTAATTACCAATAAAGCTCTCAGCAAACAACAACTGTAAGGGCATTTTGTCATTCTGATAAAGGGCAATTTTGAAAATGGTACAGATAACATGATAATTAGTGATGAATCATTGAAAGCTTTTCATATAAAGTCCTCAGCAATGCAAGAACTCATTCCTCATTACCTTCTTCACATTGCAGAGAGGGTTCTAACCAGTGTCATAAGTCAGAAAGAAAAGAAAGACATCTGAATTTTGAAAAGAAGAAGTAAAATTGCCTTATTCACAAAATATATTGTCATATAGGCCTAAAATCTTATGGAATCTTATAAAAAGCTACTAGAATTAAATAAGTTAAACAATTCACTACAACAGAAACCCCAAAATAAACAAATTTACACATGCTTCTCTATGATAACAAATATTGTGTGAAAATTGTACTTAGAATACAATTTTGGAGGAAAAAAACATGAAATAGTGATTAATATGACTAAAGATAAGAATTACATGCCAAAGTTTGCAAGCATTTTTGAGAGACAATAAAGAATAATTAAATAGGGCCGGTGAGATGGCTCAGCGGCATAAGTGCCTGCCTGGCAAGCACGAGGTCCTGAGTTTGACTCCCAGTACCCATATACAAAAAAAGGGCCCGTGATATCGCTCAGCAGCACAGGCGTCTGCTGGTGTGCAAGGTCCTGAGGTCGACCCCTGGTACCCACACAAACACACAAAAAAAGAATAATTAAATAGAATAATAACTGTGTTAATTTATAAAAAAGCCTCAGTATTTTAAAAAAATACAGTGATAAAAAAACCCATTAATTCATTAAAATCCCAATCAACATCCTTCAGTCTTTTTGTAAAAACTGGCATGCTATTTCTAAAATTCATATGGAGATACAGAAAACCTACACAGAATAACTTTGAAAAAGATGAACAATATTTGAAGATTCACATTCCATTATTTGAAAGCTTTATTAATAAAGATGGTGTTGGTGACAAGATAAGCAAATAATTCAGTAGAAGGCATTAGAAAGTTCAGAAATAGATCTTTATTTATGAGGACAGATGTACAGAGGAATTTGAGTGCAGAAAGGATAGTCTTCTCAACGAATGGTTTGGGACAATTGCATATCCACTTACAAAAAAAAATTAGATTCAAACTGCAATATGTTTATACATGAGCTCAAAATTACATACAAAATATAAATTTAAATACAAAACATAAAAATATAAAATGTTTAGAAGAAAATAGAGGAGAAAAATTCTGACCTTTGTATAGCCAAAGATTTATTTAGCAAATGAAGAAAAGCATATTCTACAAAATATTTTTTAATGCATTTAATCTTAAAATATTTGAGTCTATGGGCCGGTGAGATAGCTCAGCGGCATAAGCACCTGCCTGGCAAGCGTGAGGTCCTGAGTTCGACTCCTGATACCCACATAAAAGAAAAAAAAAGGGCCAGTGATATCGCTCAGTGGCACAAGCGCCTGCTGGTAAGCGTGAGGTCCCAAGTTCGACTCCCGGTATGCTCGTAAAAGAAAAAAAAAAAAATTTGAGCCTATTCTTTAAGAAAAGCAGAATTAAAAGACAAGTAATAAACTTGGGTTTGTATCCAAAAGTATGAAGAGATCTCTCCCAATACTCAACAGGAGAAAGGAAATCAATTTTTAACAGACCAATATTTAAACATACACTTCACCACTAAAAATCTATTAATGGGAGGTAAATTCTGTAATGATGCTTGACATTGGTCATTAGAGAAATGTAAGTTAAAACAGAAATGAAAAACACTAAGCACCTAATAGCATTCTTGGAAAGTCTAAAATGTAGATAGAACAACCATACTTAATGATGGCAAGAAGATGAAGCAAGTAGCAATCTCACATATTACTGGTCAAAATGGAAATGGTAAAAATACATTAGCAAGAAATTTAATAATTTCTTAACAAATATATCTAGATTATGTATATGACACAGCAGCCACACTTTTTTAGAAATGGATGTATGTCTTTGCATAACACTTGCATGCAAATATTATTTGTAATTTATTTGAAAAAATGAAAATGGCTCAAATATCCCTTAGCAGATGAATGGATAAACTAATTGTAGTTACAGTGAAATACTAGCAGGATTATACGTGATGAGTGTCAATATCCATGCACATAACAGAGGTGTAATCTTGTGTTTATCAGTGCTCCGTGCCTGTTATAAAGAACTGAGATCAACCTGTGGAGAGAAAAGTTTTATTTTGGTTCAGAGTTTTGGAGGTTTCTGTCTGTGATTGATTCTCTGTGTTGCTTTGGGCCTGTGTTAAGGCAGAGCATTATGACAAAAGTGGGGCTGTAAAGCAGAAGAGCTCACCTTACAGACTGGAGAAAAAAAAAAGAGAAGAGGTGCTGGATTCCACTGTTCCCTTCAAAGTTAGTCCCCATGAGGCCACAGCTCTTAAAGTTTCTCCACCTCCCGAAAGCACCAAACTGGGGGCCGCACCTTTAAAACATGAGAGATATTCTATGTCCAAACTATAGCAAGTCTCAGAACAATTATGCTGAATGACAGAAGCCTAGAATAAAGAGACCACGTAATACATGGTTGCATTTACCAAAATGCTGTCAAATTCAATCGAGTGCATCACAATCCTACACAGTCTGTAAACCCTGATTGTTAGTTGTGTGAGAATGGGGTGCAGAAGGGAGAAGTGCTTGGGAAGGGTCATTACCAGGAGCCTGAGGAAATGTGAGATGCTGGCGATGTTGATTTTCTTGATTATGGTGACCTGTTAGCTAGTGTGAGCTTACCAAATCATATTCCCTAAATTGATGCATTTTTCTCTATCATTTACAGCTTATTGAAGAGGAGTTTGCAAAATTAAAGTCAAAAAAGGGAATGGAACAGGAAGTCATTGAGGAGGGGTGTGTGTGTGTGTATCTCTGTGTATTACATTGTGATCTTCTAATGTATCTTTCAGATACACGATCATATGCATAACATACAGACACACACACTCATACATACTTTATTCACATACACATGTATAAGGAATATGTATATATACATAGTTGTTGAGTTGTTAGGTGTCAACCTTTCTCCTCCATACCCTCATCAAATAAATCTCACTTGGCATGTGATTATTCCTCCTGATTTTATCTGGCTTTAGGATTCCAGAGAAAGACTGCCCTGATATTGTCACTGGGCATAGTTCTTGTCGTGGTAGTGTCTTACACTGCAGATACCCTGTGTGTATGGAAAGGCTAAAAGACCGCTTTGTAAAGAGGCTGTCATCACCTACAGTGGCACACTTCAGGACAGGGAGATTTAGTAGTGTTGGCCTTTGGAAATCCAAAGAGGTCCTTGATCCTTTCAGAGTTCAAGTGTACTCACAGACGCTCAGTCGTAACCACCGACAAGAGGCCCTCAACTCTTTAAATGGGAAGTTTTACTTTGACGTGCTGCCCTACTTTGACGTGCTGCCCTCTTCTTTTCTCGTCTGTGTTACATGATGTTATCCACTTTCCCTAAGACCTTCCTAGAGGAAGCCCCTGCTTGCATTTCTGCCCAAATCCCACTGGAGACTAAGTGATTCCCGGAGTGTGTCACAGTTAGAAGTGCAGATAACAGCAATATTGTAATAATTTTAATAATTTATCAGGATTTTCAAGAAATTTGTTTCCAATGAAAAACAATGGCCATGTATATGATGGACTAAATGGTTCACAAAATTCTCCGGCACGTGGCTCAGTTGGCAAGAGCCACGTGGTCCATGTATTCATAAGAGTTTTCATTACAGCTTTATTTTTAAAAATAATTGGTTCTTTTAATCTATAATAGAACATGAACTCAGAGCCTGCCAGTGATTCAAATTAAACTTATTTGTCTTTTAATATAGTTCTATGTTCTCGTGTAATTGACTAGGGATCGATGCCAGTAGTGTGATGGACAGTAAGCTTATCCAACATGACGGAGATAGATTTCCAAGAAGACACGTTCTGATATTTCTATGTACAGGGGGATGAGTAGACCATATCAGCAAGATTTAATTATTCTATAGGTAATTATTTGAGGAACACATCTTTTCAGAGAAACAGGAAAGAAGACAGACCAATTCAATTGTTATTTGTCTAAGTACACTTTTGGGTGGAAAACCATAATTAGTTTTTCATTAAATTTGCATAAAGTGATTTTTTTAAAAAAATAGCAAGCAGTTAAATGCATTCATTTAAGAATAGAAAGTTTGAATGTATGTAGAAAACAGGTTGATTTTTTTAGGCAAATGTGCAACAAGTGATAATTTTTCAGATTTAAATTAAAGGCTAATCAGAGCTTTGAAAAGAAAGTCACTTGAAATGCAAAGTTTCATGAACTACACTCTGAGAACCCAGTTAGAAGTTCCATTATGGATATTTCCTAGTCTTGTGGACTAAATTTTAAGGGTTTATATGTTTGACTTCAATTACAAGAGAGCTCAGTTGTCGTGTTTAATATTGTATCTCCAGAACAATATGTAATAATTTGTGCTTTGTTCACTAAACCAAGCTTATTAATGTACTCTGATCATTATTAATGGGCAAGAAAAATCAACATTATTTATGAAATGTAAAACCTTGTCAAAATATATGTCCTTACGTAGAAAAACTGCCCCTACTTAATTTTATGAAGCAGAGAAACTCTTTACAAATATAGATTGCAGAACTGAAAGATGGGTTACTGCAGTCAAGCATGTCAATTCTGGCTTTAATTCAGGTGTACTTATTTTATTTTTTTATCAGTAATATGCTCAGAGACAAGAGACTGTTCCTGCTGGACAATGAAGACATTTTCCCTGGATCATATTCACCTGACAAGAACAATAACCTTGGTTAATATTGCCTGCTACCCTGCACAATTGAACACAGTGAAAAACACCCACTCTCTCCCGCCTTTCAGGCTAATTAAAACTCTTCTTTTCTCACATCTCAATTTGAATTCACCTTGGTCCTGGCTAAGATAAACTCTTTTACTTATGCACAATATGCTTTCTGATATAGCTTACCCTAGCCTAGGCCATTAGTCCAGAATCTTACCCTCTTTCCTATATAACCATTTTTCTCTATTAAGAAAAATTATCCAAACTTGGAAATAAAGCAAGAAGATGGTTTTGTACCTTCCAAAAGTGACACTAAACTATTTTCCAACAATTTTAAGATTCCCCAATCCTTGGTATTTTCCCTACATTCCTTGCAATTTTGGGTGCATGTGTGTGTGTGTGTGTGTGTGTGTTTTAATTTTATTGGTACCATTTAGATATACACAATGGTCACATTCATGATAGGGAATTTGTACTTGTATGTGATATATCTTGCTTCTTCTTTTTTTCCCATTCCCTCTGCTCCCTTCAGCCCCTCTTTCCCTCCTTATTTACAAAAGCTTTGTTTCCATTTTTTCCTTCAATTCTTTTTTTCTTGTCCCTTTTTACCTTTCCCCTTCCCTTCCTTGTTCACCTTCTCATGTGAACATTCTCTTCCTATTTCCCAATATCTATTATACATGTTGATCCTTATTTACAATTCAGTTTTTCACACCAGAGAAACACTGTTTTATGTTTCTTGCAATTGTCCCCAAAATTTTTATTTAAAATTTATCAACTATATTATAAGTTAAAGGAATTTACAGGAAATTATCTAGGAAACTATCTGTAATCAAAATTCTCCAATCAACATCTTACAATACTTGTTTTTTCACATATGAACTCATCATTCAACTTCACTTCCATCCATTAATTGAAATTGTCTTTGGTACATTTAAAAATAAATTATACATTCAATATATTCTAGCATGTAATTTTGTTTAACTTACTATTTATATCAGTTACACCTCCAACCATACAAACTGAGATGTGAACTGGCAGAAATTTAAATCATTATTTTCATATAGAAAAATACAAATTAATTCTGTCCAATAGGGGAAAATGATTCCAAAGATACAATTTAATTGGTATATTAACTGGTTTTGTATATAACTTTACAAATTTAACCCTATGTCTTATTTCTAGTTTATCTTTTTCCTGAACCATCAGCCCCACCTGATTCCCTCAATGTTAGGTAGAGTTGATAGTCACTGCATGTTATAAAGACTATTACTTCTTTAACTTTTTGAAATATATATTCCCACATCCTCTATCAGATCTTTCTCATGATCATATAGTCATACTCTTATTTTCTACATCTTCTCATGACTGCTTTCCTTTTTCAGCTATCACATCATTTATTTTTGCTTTATAGTAGAACTCCTGGAAAGAATTAGTGCTCTCCTACTTCTTTGAAATTGCTTCCCTCATTTTTCTCCCTCAACTTTCTGTAAAACTTATATCAAGACCACCATTCCTCGCCATAAGCCTAATCCAATCATCCCCATTTACATTTTACTTATCAACAGCATTTCATGCCAATCTTCCATTTTCTTTAAACTCTGACATCCTTGTGATGTCAGTCAATCCTTGATTGACTTTCCCATCTCCCTGCTGCCTCTCTATTTTCCCCTAACTCTGGTAACCACTATTCTACTCTTCACTTCTATAATACCAACTTTGTTAGTTTCTATTTCTGAGTAAGATCACTTGGGGTTTTTTTGTCTTCTTTGCTCCTGACTTATTTTGCTTAATACAGTGTCTTGTGGATTTATAGATGTTGTCCCAATGACAAGATTCCGAGCATTTTCATAGGTCTGTCATATTCCATTGTTTATTTACCATGCTTTCTTTATTCGTCGATTGATGGGCACTTAGGTTATTTTCATACCTTGGCTATTTTGAGTAGGGCTGCAGTATAGTTGGAGGTGTGTATGTCTCTTTGGCTTACTGAGTTCATTTGTTTTGAGTATCTACCCAGTACTTAGATTGCTCCATTGTTTGATAGTTCTGTTTTTCATTTTTTGAGGAATCTCCACACTACTCTTTGTAATGGCTGTACTATTTTACATTCCAACCAACAGTCCTCACCAGCATTTTCTATTTAAAAAAAAAATAGCCATTTTAACTGGGGTGAGACAGTACCTAATTTCAGTCAATTTTCATTTTCCTAATGATACGGAACACTTTATTCATATAAGTGTAGGACATTTGTATGTCTTTTTTGAGAACTGTCTGTTAAGATCAGTAGCCTGCTTTTATTATTTGCTATTCGAGTTTGTTGCTCATACATTCTGAATATTAGTCCTTTGTCCAGTGAATAGTTTGCAAATATTTTCTCCTATTCTGTAGCACATCCTTTGGCCTTGTTGACTGTTCTTTCTGCTGTAAAGTTTTTTAGTTTCATGTAGTTGCATTTCTCAATTTTTGTTTTTGTTGCCTGTGCATTTAGGATCCTATCCAAAGTATTTATTGCTCCGGAAGATGTCTTGAAGCATTGCCCTAGATTTTCCTTTACTATTTTCATAATTTGAGGTTTAATTCTAGGTCTTTATTCCTCTTGAGTTGATATCTGTAACTGGTAAAGATAGGAAAATTAAACACGGAAAAGAAATAGAGGGCGTCCAAGTCAGAAAGGAAGAAGTCAAGCTGTTTTTGTTTGGAGAGAACATTATCTGGCATGTAAATAATGCTGAAGTCTTCTCCCAAAATTTGTTGAAACTAAGAAGCAAAGTTAGTAAAGATGAAGAATACAAAACCAACAAACAAAACTAAATAGCATTTTATATGGTAATAGTACACTCTTAGAAAAAGAGATTAAGAAAGTAATCCCATTTATAAGAACTAGAATAAATAAATAAATTGACAAATATATAAATGAATGAAATAACTAAATGGATTTAATCAGTGAGGTAGAAAATCTCTACAAAACACTATATTTGTGAAAGAAATGTTAGAGATACAAATAAGAGGAAAAATATCCCATGTTCATGATTCGGAAGAATTAATATTGTGAAACTGTCCATATTTCCCAAAGCAATCCAAAGATTTAATGCAATCATGATCAAAATACCAGTGTTGTTCTTCACAGAATTAGAAAAGCAGTATTTAAATTTCTATGGAAACACAGGAGATCCCAAATAGCCCAACCAATCTGCTATGACTTATGTCTAGACATGTCTAGACTTATGTCTAGAAAACATGTCCACCCAAAGCATCAGGCTGTCATAGATGGGGCTATTCAGAGGTGGCTGGATCTAGAGCATGTGATGCTGGGATTAAGCATGTGTGATTACTAAATTAGTCCATTGATTGGTTTGGCATAGTTCTGGGTGTGAGTGCTACCCACCCCAAGGGCAGGAGCCTGGAGAGAATATAAGGCGACAGAAAGAAGCTGCTATTCTCATTTGTCACTTGCTGCTTGCTGCCTTCTGACTTCCTGCTCTGCCATGCTACCCTGTCTTTGAACCAGCCAACTATGAACTGAAACCTCTACAAACTGTGAGCGAAATAAACCTTTCCTCCTTCAACTTTGGGTGTTGGGTATTTTGTCTCAGCAACGAGAAGAGTAACTAAGACACAATCCTAGGCTAAAAGAATGGAGACATTATACAGTAGTAACTCAGTTCACAAATTTAATTTGTTCCATGATTCTGGAAAAGGTGGCCACATTCCTGTTCATGCACAAAAGATGTCCTGGGTTGTGTTCTTCACCAGATGCAGAGTTCGCAAACAAAAACAAAATGTTGCCAAATGCTTCTGTTTGCAAACCAAATTGTTCACAAACAAAAGTGTTTGTGAACCGAGGTAGGACTATATATTAGCAGAACTCAACATATACTGCAAAACTATCATAATCAAAACATGGTGTTGATAAAAAAAGGAGGACCACAAATCAATGGGTCCATTCATACTCTCCTTTTTGGTTCCTTCGCATTTCTCAGATCTCAGTGGTAATTTAATCAGGGTAAATCTGCAGTACATGGATCTTAATAGATTTTGTTTATTCTATACTTTAAATCTGCATGTAATAAAGTGTAATAAATATTTTTCTAAAAAAAATCAATTGGCTACTGGCCATTTTAGAAATGGATTGTATAATACTAATCTGTACACAAACGTTACCCAAGTAGCAATAATTTTAATTACATTGAGATAAAAGATATTTATTTTACTATAATTTCTAACATAACTGAATACTACTCTACTGTACTTAGAAATTAATTTGGATTTTTATGCTAACTATATTTACATTGCAACAGCAAATAATATTATTTGCACTATTTTTTGTAATTTGAGACTGGACAATTATTCTACTTCAAAGCAAGTTTTCAATTGAATTTATATAACGTAAGAATGCTCACTGTTTATTCTTTAGTACATTTTCTTAAAATGAGTACGGTAATTATAGTAGCATATCTCAAAATTCAACAGAAGAAATTTTACATAGTCCTTGGAAATATGTAAAATATTTTGGAAATTTCCTGGTATTCTGAAAAGGAAATTTAATCATGATTTTTAATTCTGTGACCTTCTAGCTTCAGAGAAACTCAGCATCACTGATAAATGCACAATCACCATTTTGCATGTGTATCCTTCCTTAAAGCTTCTAATCCATTTTTCTGAGGTTGAACTCCTGTGTGTTTTTGATTATGGGTGTGGGATTTCAAATTAACGGAATAGTTTTTCAGGTCATTTTTACTTGAGTCTTCAATTCTCTCACAAAACAACTGATTGATTTGGGGGTAGGGAGCCTCTCAGTAAACCAGAATTCTTTTGAAAAATTCAAAGTAAGAGGTGAAAGTTTACCACAACCGTTATGAGAGCTCTAGACTTTTTGCCCAT
Source organism: Erethizon dorsatum (assembly GCA_028451465.1). Taxonomy (NCBI): domain Eukaryota; kingdom Metazoa; phylum Chordata; class Mammalia; order Rodentia; family Erethizontidae; genus Erethizon; species Erethizon dorsatum. The sequence goes on from CM051836.1 coordinate 19,180,974, forward strand.
TTGTTCATATTACTCTAATGAGGGAATAAATATTTCTTATATTTAGGTTTAAATGGACACGTGAACCATATGCTTCAGACAAATAACTATAGCAGATTATAGATTTTGTCTTTTTATTGCAATTTTATCATACCTTTACAAAATTTTTCTTTTGTGATTGTGACCTCTTTATGAGCTTAATTTTGCTTTTAAAAATCCTTAACCATGTCCTATATCTTTTAAATCACACTTTATTTATTATGACTTCAGACTGTCTTTGAAAAAAATAAATAAGGTAAAATTTTGAGGAAAAACTTATTTAGAAAATTTTAGAATATGTAATATGCTACATAAGTGATTTCTTAATAAAAAGAGGATGAATATATTAGAGCGAAGAAAATGCCATTAGAAAACATATGAACTCTCAGTATGATTCATAACTATATTCACATACTTGGTTTTCTAACTTTGGTACAGTAAGAATAATCCCCTCTCATAAAGAACAGGGGACTGAAAAATATCACAAATGTCTAAGTTTAAAGACAAATCTTTTTACAGTAAAAGACACAATGCCAGCTGTGTTCTTAAAGCAAGGGTGTATATTTTGGGTATTTTTAGTGGGATTAATGTCAAAGTAACTTTCAATGTAATTTCTTCACTTCAATATTAAGCATATTTTTTGATTGCCCTTTGTATATCAAATATGTACAGCAATTCTGTCAAATAAAAGCAATACAGTGTGTATTCTTTTACCTTATTCACCAGATCTGGCACTGTGTCATTTTTGGCTCTTCCCACAGATAAAAGTGACCATGAAAAGTAAGCATTTTGATTGATTCAGCACATCAGGACAGCTATGAGAGCATGAGTAAAGGAGACTTCCAGAAATGCTTAAGAAAGTAGCAAGAATGATAGGATACGTGTGTTTGATGCGAGGGGGTATATTTTGAGGGGGATTAATGGCAATGTGTCTTTTACTGTAATAATTGCTTTTCAAAAGTAAATATTCACCATAGATTTCGATCAACCTCGTATAATCAGATATTCTGTGTATCTATCATTATGAGTTCAAGCAAATGCGTTGGATTCTTTTTGACTTTGAAGACTGAGTAGTGGGCCCATTTCTCATTTAACTCTTTTTAGACCAAGGAAAACCGCTTAGTTTACTTGTGCTGTGAAGCCAACCACAAAATTTGATCCATGGGGCAGAAAAGTTCTATCGCCATTCCCACAAGAAATCCATTGTAAGCCCTGCCATTCAGGAGGTGCCCAATAAATGTGAACGGAAGGAAGAAAATCAATCTCCATTTCATTGGAAGAACTACAGAATTAAGAAAAGTTTCAAAAGAGGCTGAGAATTTGGGCTCCCCAGCATCAGCTATATTCTTCCAAAGTTTCCATGGAATTAAAAATTTAAAAAAATTACAGTTTTCTACTTCTAACGGATACCTGCTTTAGTATGATTTGCTTCAGTTTTGTGCATCCCCATGAACTTTGATCTTTCATTTAGTAAACCACATACCAGTAACAATGTCACTTTTTTAGACAATGAGTTTTTGAAGGGATTATCCTTTTCCTGTAGCATGATCTCTAAACCCTATTGTAACTGCTCCCTAGAATCCCCTTACAATTGAAATCATTACTCAAAATATACTATCTACTTGTCTAATGTTCAATATTTGTTCTAGTCATATTTGATTCTACTCATATATATTCAAAAAAAAATTTGGGTGCTGGAGATTGGTATTCAAAAACTAGGCAAGAGCTATTCCATCAGCTAAATCCCTGGCCAATTCTAGCAATTATTGTTATTTTTAAAGGAACGCCACTGGTGATTTCAACATTTCCTGCTCAGGTCTAAGAGTTTCCCTTGGTTAAAGTTCTAGAGGTTTTTATTTCCTACCTCTGCTTCGTTGCACTGCATTGTAATGAATGAACCAATACAGTGGTTCTTTAGGTCAGTAGTTCCCTTACTGATAATACTTTAAAACGTGGACATTTACATCTTAAAACTTCTTTACTGAAGATAATACTTTAATAAATTAGTGTAAAAGTAGTTCCCTTTGTGTTAGCAAGAATAAGAAAAATTTCATTACCACAGCGTTGAGAATATTTTAAACACATTTTTTTTGCTTTAAATATGTCTTATCCTTTTTCAGTAATCAGATAATACGTGATCAAAGCTAAATGTATTTTGAGAGATCTCAGTCTTGAATTTATGTTTTGTTTAATTCAAGAATATCTGTGAAATTAATAAAACAGTCCTCATTGATTTAGAGTAATCCTTTAGACCATGGAAGTTCATACTATAAGAAAAATATTTAATAATTTACTTTTTTAGAATTTGACTTTCAGTAGGCCTTGATTAGCATTGACTTAGTTTGAAAACCCAAAACTGATTAATTTTTTCAGAAATATGATTTCTTCTGAATGCCAGTCATTTACTTATTTATTTTCCTGTGGCAGAAAAGCATGGAGGTGCTGGGTAGAAACAGACAGCAGTGTTTCAGCGTGATGAGAACACGGTAATCAGCTTACGGGTGAGTTTTCCCAGTCAGTAGTCAGTGGAGCAAGGAATGGAAAAACTCCCAGGGGGTCTTGTGAATTACCAAAAATCTGGATTCAAATTCAGAAAACTATTTTACCCTCTCCGGGATCATTTGCCCAACTATAAAATAGATGAAAGCCAAGCAACCACTTTCTGAAGTCCTATTTTGTGAGCAGTACAATATTGGACTACATTTTTTGTGATGTAGTCTTTGCATACATGAATAAAGTTTATTTTTTCAATCGTAGAAATTTTTTTCCCTTTCTAAACAAGGTAATTTTATTTAATTGTTTTGAACAGATTTTGTAGTATTTAGTCTTCTTTAGTAGAATTTATTTTTTTCTCAGGCATTCATCTTCCCTTTTCTAGCATGTTCTTTTTTTTTTTTTTTTTTTTGTGGGTACCGGGGGGTCGACCTCAGGACCTCGCGCGCCAGCAGGCGCCCGTGCTGCTGAGTGATATCACCAGCCCCCTTTTTTTTCGTATGTGTGTTCCGGGAGTCGAACTTGAGCCCTCGCGCTTGCCAGGCAGGCGCTTAAGCCGCTGAGCCATCTCACCGGCCCCCTCTAGCATGTTCTACTAACTGCTCTCAATCTAATAATTATGTATAGTTTATCTGCAATGAGATGCACAAATAAACTAAGAATGGCCATTCAGGAACTTTTATAGCAATTTGACTTTGTTACGACATTGATGAATGTTATCATTTTTCTAGAAATTCCTTTATTTTCAAAAGCAATGATTTGATAATGATAGGAAATTAAATAGCAACAAGCTGGTACCTATCCACAGCTGTGGTAACATTACTGCCCTATAATCTGTGACTGGTCGTATGTAGTACAGATTTAGATACATAGATAGATAGATAGATAGATAGATAGATAGATAGATAGATAGATAGAGAGGTGTAATGGTTAGACCACTGTGTCTTTCTGCCCTCCTCCAATCCCAGTAGCATTGGGACAAGAATGCTACTGGAAGGAAGAATTGTGTTCTTTCCATTTCAGATAATAATTCCATCATTATCACGTACACCCTTTGTTCCAAAAAGTATAACTTCTAATCCTCCTAATTACAGTTCTTTCAGGTTCCCCACAGAAAAACAGCTTCAATCTGTTAAATTACATTTTTCCACAATGGTCCATCAATGAGTCGATGTAGCAGTTTAAATTAAAATTATTTAAATGTTAATTTAGTGTAACTTTATTGAAATCATTTGCACATTTGAAAATATTTATTAAAACATAAGACCTTTTTTGTTTTGATAAATACCTATGTTTTAATGTGATCTGACTCCAATGGAAGGAGGCCTCTGTATCCGATTTCCTGGCGTGGAGAGCGGCCTTAAAGAATGCCAGTGTAAAACCCATGCCACCAACCTCGGAGGAACGGACGTAGAGTTTAATAACTATGTGAAAGTCAGATACGCTGACACAAATTAAGGATCCCTGGCAATCTCTCTAGAAGTACAGAGCGCTGTGCAGGATACCAGCCTACCCTGCTGCTGCTCCGGAACTCAAATCTAGTAAATAACACTAGAGCAAAATTCATATAGGAAAGCAAAGGGAAGTGGAACAGAAAGGCATCTGCAGCATGGGGGATTGGGGACCATGAATTAGGTAATAGAGTGTATTGTACTGCGGCTCCTCATTCTATCTGCAGTTATCTTTAAATGAATCTTGAGGATAAATGTTAGCTATAAATCATTTTATCAAATGGGTAGAGCATGTAAAAATATCATGTATGATAACAATGTACGATAATGCATTGTACTTTAAAATTATTTTAAGATTACTGTATTTTGCTAATACTTATTTAAGAGTGGAAGTATAACTTTAGCTGTGCTCCTAATATTAACAAAAAAACACATGATATCTTTATACAGGTTGAATTAAGTAAAGCTGGATCAGAGAATTTCTAGTGGGTTAATTATCCAAATTGTTTGTGAGTAAAATCAACTTATTAAAGTAAACATAGTTTAAACTTTCAAGTGAGTATAAACATTTTTTACAACAAATATTTTAGCAAGTGTAATTTCTTATAACATTCAAACTAATCTAGAAAAAAATTTTAAAGGAGTTTCAATATTTCAAACAGACTTTTATAGAATTTAATTTCATGATGATACATAAAAGAGGAGACCTAAAATAAATTGTATGATAAATGGTATGTAGATATTTGCTAGTCCTCCCTTCCCAATGTATCTAATATACTGTAATGGATATCCTAAGATTAGTCAACCCAAATATTTGTGTCAAAAATACCTAATCTTTTAAGGTTCTCCATACTCTGAAGGTCAATTTGATCCTATTCTCTAGCCAGACTCCGATCAGGTTCATTAGGGATTGTTCATAGGAAAGGCTGATGTCATATTTTTCTGAACTCATTTTTTAAAATTTTAATATAATTAAGTTTATTGGTACATTTTAGATATACATAAAAATCTTATTCATCATAGGGAAATTGAACCTGTGCATGCATGATATATTTTGATTTCTCTATTTTTCCCAATCCCCTCTTCTCCCTTCAACCCATCTTCCCCTCCCTAATTACAAAGCTTTACTTCCATTTTACCCTTTTCTTAAATCTTTTTTTTTGCTTTTCCTTCCTTCTTTTGCCCCTTTCCCCACCCTAGTTCTTCTTCTTCTTTTTTTTTTTTTTTTTTTTTTGAACAGTTTCTTCCCATTTCACAGTATCTGTTATACATTTGGGTGCTTGTTTTCTCTTTCAGTTTCTCACACCAAGGAGACCATGCTATGTTTACATATGTGAGTCCGATTTATTTCACTCAAGAGTATGGTCTCAAATTGTGTTCATTTGCCTAGAAATGCTTCAAATTTATCCTTCTTTATGGCCGAATAGGATTCCATTATATATTAAAAAAACACATCTTCTTTATCCATTCTTTGGCTGATAGGCATTTGGGTTGTTTCCAAGATTTAGCTATTACAAACCGTGCTGCTATAAATATGGGTGCACATATATCACTGGGGTACAATGTTTTTAATTCTTCTAGGAAGATACCCAGAAATAGAATAGCTGGGTTGAATGGGGCCTCTAATCCTAGTCTTTAAAGGAGTCTCCACACTGATTTCCACAATGGTTGTGCCAGTCTACATTTTTACCAACAGTGGAGAAGGGTTCCTTTTCACCTGCACCCCCTTCAGCGTTTATTGGTTGATTTCTTTTCTTTTCTTTTCTTTTTATTTTTTTAAATGTGGGTACTGGGAGTCGAACTCAGGACCTCGCGCCTGCCAGGCAGGCACTTATGCCACAGAGCCATATCACCGGTCCTCTTTTCTTTTTTTAATTTTTATTTTAAAGAGAAAAAAATAGAACAAAATTTCAAAACAACATAATAGGTGGGTAACAATGGTTAATACATTACGTATTGTTATCTTTAAATTAGTTTATTGGTTGATTTCTTGATGATAGCCATTCTTTCTGGATTGAGAAGGAATCTCAGCATTGTTTTTATTTGCATCTCTCAAATGACCAAGGATGTTGAACATTTTTTTATATATTTATTTGCCATTTGTATTTCTTCTTCTGAGAAATGTGTATTCATCTCAGATGCCCATTATTGGATTGGGTCTTTAAATCTTGGAGGCCTGATTTTTTTCAGTTTTTTATATGTTCTAGATATAAGTCCTTTGTCTGAAGGACAACTGGCTAAAATTTTTTCCCACTCCGTGGGTTGTCTTTCACTCTGTTGCTGATTTCTTTTGTTGTGCAAAATCTTTTTAATAGGATAAGATCTCAGTTGTTGAGTCTTTGTATTATTTCCTGTGCAATTGGGGTTTTGTTCATGAAATCTTTGCCTACACCTATGTCTTCAATAGTTCTGCCTATTCTCTCTTCCAGAAGATTTAATGTTTCTGTTTTAATATTTTGGTCTTTGATTCATTTCAATTTTAGTTTTCTGCATGGTGATAGACATGGGTCTAATTTTAGTCTTTCGCATGTAGAGAGCCAGTTTTTCCAGCACCATTTATTAAAGAGGATATCTTTCTTCCAGTGAACATGTTTGGCTCTTTTGTCAAAGATAAGGTGGCTGAGTGTGTTTGGAATTGATTCTGCATCTTCTAATCTGTTTCATTGATCCTCAAGTCTGGGTTTGTTGCTGGTATCATGCTGTTTTTATCACAGTAACTTTGCAGTATAATTTCAAGTCAGGAATTGTAATGCCCCCTGCCTTGCCTTTGTTGTGGAGAATTGTTTTTGTTATTTTAGGTCTCTTCTGGTTCCAAATGAATTTGAGGAATATTTTCACTAGTTCTGTGAGGTATGTTAATGGTATTTTGATTGAGATTGCATTAAATCTGTATGACAATTTTGGGACTATGGCCATTTTTACTATGTTGGTTCTTCGTACCCACGAGTAAGGGGTATCTTTCCATTTTCTGATATCCTCTTCGATCTCCTTTTTCAGAGTACTATAATTTTCAGTGTATAGATCTTTTACTTCTTTTGTTAGATTGATTCCTAAGTATTTCATTTTTGGGGGTGCTATTGTGAAGGGTATGGTTTCACTAATTTCTCTCTCAGTGAGTTTGTTATTTGTGTACAGGAATGCTATTGATTTTTGAGTGTTGCTTTTGTATGCAACAACACTACTGAATTTGGTTATTAACTCTAGAAGTCTTTTGGTGGAGTTTTTGGGGTCTTCTACATAGAATATCATGTAATCTGCAAATAATTGTAGCTTAACTTCTTCCCTTACCCTCCTTACTCCTTTTACTTCTCTCCTGTCTAATAGCTCTGGCTAATGTTTCCAGAACTATATTGAATAGGAGTTCTGATAGTGGACATCCTTGCCTTGTTCCTGACTTTAGAATGAAAGATTTAAGTTTTTGACCATTTAGTATGATGCTGGCTGTTGCTTTGTTATAGATGGCTTTTATCAGATTGAGGTAAAAACCATTTATTCCAATTTTCTGTAGGTTTTTTTTTTTTAATCCTGAATGAATGTTTGACTTTGTCAAATGCTTATTCTGCATCTATTGAGATGATCATGTAATGTTTGTCTTTGGCTCTGTTAATATGGTGTGTTACATTTATTGATTTGCATATGTTGAACCATCCCTGCATTCCTGGGATGGATCGCACTTGGCCATGTTGTATAATCTTCTTGATGATTTGCTGCATTTGGTTTGCCAGTATCTTATTAAGGATTTTTGCATCTATGTTCACTGGGGAGATTGGTCTGTAGTTTTCTTTTCTGGTTGAGTCCCTCTCTGGTTTTGGTATCAGGCTAATGCTTGCTTCCAGGAATGATTTTGGAAGTATTGCCTCCCTTTCAATTTCATTCAAGAGTTTCAGCATTGGTGGCATTAGGTCTTCTCAAAATTTCCTGTAGAATTCAACAGTGACACCATCAGGGCCTGGGCTTTTCTTCATTGGTAGGTTTTTAATTACACTTTCAATTTCATTTATTGATATTGGTCTGAACTAATACTTAAGCAGTTCATGTTACGTTTATTTAGATGCATGATGTTACACTGATCAATGGTATGTACTTGGCCTACCCTACCTATGATTTTAAGTGGAACATATCCTATATAGACCACTGTACCTTGCTGTGAAGTCTTTGCAAATTGCTGCTCAGTTATGTCTTCAACAAACCACAAACAGCAATTCACTAGACAAATCTATCCTACACTTATGTTTGTTTTAGTTCATTCAGACTTTAAAAATGTATTAGTTGACAACATTTAAAAACTGACTGACATAATGTAATGAGAATGTCTGGCTTCTCTTCAAAACGCTGAAGATGTAGGTAAGCTGGGCCAGTATTTCATTTCCATTTTCGCACAGATATTGGCCTGAACTCTATTGTAGTTGCTTCCTTAACATGGGTAACAGGCCGATCCCACTGCATCCCTTTCCCTGCCCTTTCCCTGTAACAATCATCATTCACCCATTTTACCTGCCTGACTTTGTAATCCTTTTCATATGTAAAATATTTGCTCAAATGATAGCTGTGTCTGTGACAAATATACGAGAGATGGTACACGCTATGCACACGAAAATTATGAGAACCACTGCAAATATTATGTGAAATACAGCCATCCTTTCATAGGCACAAAATTTGTGCATCATTTTAAACCTTCCAGAGTATAAATAACTAGTTGAAATTTAGCTAATATTGTGGTTGGCTTACAGCTCATAATGCAAACAATATTCCAACAGATGACAAAGAAAGTGACTAAAAATGAGGATAGATTAACAAGCAAAAACTGAAGTTTTGCTTTTTAAAGTACTGCAATGACTTTGACAACTTTGTGTTGATCGTTTTAAAATGTAAAGCAAACATTTCGCTCTTTCTATATTTCTTTTATTCAAAATGAGGTATTAAATTTCTTAAATAACCTTAAATATTATTCAAAATGAGTCCTTAGCAGATTTTGAATGTGAATTATTCCAGCATACGTGTGAGCATATTGAGTATACTTCACTATTACCAAAGAGCAAAAATCTCCAAAACTGGAATCCAAAAAATAAATTCTCAGGTGCACTTGTGTTTGTAGTATTATTTTGTCAAGTACAATTTGTTAAAATGAGACTTTTTTCTGTCATAGTTTTCAGTATAAAAAGCTTTGTAAATGCAAACATGGTAAAATTTATGGAAAGTATACATAATGACAATTTAAATTTAATCTCATTCATTGTCAGCTATGATGAAAACAAATGACAATAATAAACAATAAAATAAAATAAAAGTAAGAAAGAAAGCATAATCAAGCTTAAATTTGCCAAACTATTTATTTTTGCTGTTTTTCACTTTAAATCCTTGCAGATTTTGGTCAACCTCATACTTACATATTCCCAACCTTTTAGGTACACATGACCCTATATCTAGCATCTTACTTTTTGTTAAAGTTCAGTATGTTTGTATAATAAATTAGGTATACAAATGTATTTTTAAAATGCAATCCAGGGATTCTACTCCAGTTTTAATGCCAAAATTAGTGTGTGTATGTGTGTATGTGTGTAGGTGTGTGTGTATACAGACTTTTTGTTTTATCTAAAGGAAATCTTAAAAAGTCAGAAAAAATGCAGAGACATTTTTTACCAAAAGTAATAAGATGCTTTCAGAGGTATCATTTGTTATAGAGAAAATATATATTCACCTAACTTTTAATAAAGAGATTTATTTTTCTTATGTAGGCAATTCTGTACAATTTGATGCGAGTGCTGAAAAATTTAATTCCTTCATATCGTTTTTGGTTAAAGTAATTCTGTGATATGTGGGGGACACCAACAACTCATTTACCCTCAAAAAATTCACTCTTTGTTGTTCTTCTAGTGAGAATCTTTTTTATAAGTTGTCTCCTCAACATTAATGTACTGTTAGGATTTCTGGAGTAACTGTATTTCAAAACATTAAAGGAAATGTTTTTTCCACAGAGAGAACACTATTTGTGGAAAGAGATTGGCATGGCATTTTTACATTTTAGCAGTATATCACACATTAGAAAAATAGGGAAATCCCTGCATAATTTTAAATAGGGTATGTCAAACTTATCAGTTATTTGAAAACAAGAAACTAACCAAGCATGGGGAAACTATCAGAAATTGGATCTCAAATTGGGAGAAATTATAAAGGCTCCACAAATGTTGACAGTTTGGATATAAAATAAATTGATTAATTACATAATCTAAGCAAGCATTTAAAATACACATGTGTTAGTAAAATTATATTTATTTTAATTTATTGTTGATAATAATGACAACAGATCTTAAATAGAATAGAGGTTTTATTGATTTGGGTTTTGTAGAGGAACAGAACTGATAGAAATATATTCACATGTAAAAATTATGCAAGGGAATGTATTAGACTTATAGAATCAGAGGCAGATAGTCCTCAATGGCCTTCTGCAGGCCCAAAATGCAGAAGTTCCTATAACTACTCAGTCCAAGAAACTGGAAGTTGCAGGGCAAGCAGGATCGAGGATGCATTGCCATTCTCAGACTGAAGGCCTGCAGAGGCTTGGCACGTAACTTGTGTTGGTCTACATCGCAAGGCTGAAGAAGCTGGAGTCTAATGTCCACAGAGCCAGGAGATGTACCCGCTCTTGCAGAATGGAGTTTTATAAAACCACAGCCCAACTTCCTTGTTTCCTCGCTTTCCATTCCAGCCAGCTTGCAATCGTGGTGGATCATACGACCCACAGTCAGGCTGGGTTTCCCCTGCTCAGTTCTCAGGCCTACATCACAATCCTTCCATGGACACAGACACAAACCCAGAAATGTATATCGCTTAATTCAGTCAGGTTGATAATCAGGTTTAACTGTTACAGGAGGTGACAGAAGAAATCCATATTCTGGCACTGCATATTTATAGGACTTCAAAATAAACAGTTGCATAATTATGGAGGTGCAGCCCATCAGTATTAAGATTTAGGATATGGATATTAGAATGATTGTGGACAGATCAAACTGGACAGGTAACTTCCACAGCAGTTATAAAGGAGGAATACATCTAACCTGAAGCTATTTTATTTAAAGAAGCTAAAAATAAGTCAAGGTCAATAACAATAGCTAAAATTTATGTAGGACTTATGGCGCGTTAAGAATAGTGCTTAGCCTAGTACCTAAGTAACTGAATAAATGCACGTGTTTAACCCTCAAAATAATACTAAGAAGTTATCCTATGATGGTATCAGAGTGCTATATGCATTTCAGAGATGAAAAATGAGGAACAGAAAAGGTAAAATTTCTGGCCAAAGAACTGGACTCTAAACCTAGGTAGAATGTGATTCTAGACTATACATTATTACAATGGTATCATACACCTTCTTACAATGGGTCACGGTTTTGATCTACATTAAACTGTGGCTGCTAACTCCAGTTGATATTATTAGGTTCTCTTCCAATAAAGGGAACTGGGGTCACGTCAGCTTATCAAATGCAATATTCTCAAAATATGCTTGGAAATCCCCATTTTGAATATTTATATTTTTATAAAAAGTTTTGATGCATTGCAACTTAAAATTACTTGATTCCATCAAAAGTAATGAATCTTTCTTGTGTGAACTGTCTGAAAATTCTAAAATAGCAGTTTAATCAGGAGAGAGACAGAATGTGTCATTAAATCAATGGTAGGATTTTTTTTTTCCTTAGGCTGATGTGCCATAGCTCAGTCAACAACAAACACAATTATCCTTACCCTGAGGACATATACTAAAAAGAAGCCGTCTACTTCATGTTTCAGGTCCCCTTCTGCATATGCCTGTGAAAAACAGTGAGTTATATGAATAGAAGAGACTATTAGAACTACGAGAATAATCATTATATATTCTTAGTTATCAGGAACGTTAGGAAAAACAGAAAAATGATAAAACTTACCAATCTTCAGGACATCTGATTTGCCAGCCAGCGCATTCAAAGTTGTATTAGTGGCATGTTCACAGACACCTCTGGTATTCCTCCTCTTAAGTTTTCACATTTTAGTGACATAAATTATGGTCAGATGTATGTACCAAAGTGAGATAGGAGAATTAAAGATAATTCTTAATAGGTGAAAAGTAGTATATTGTTACATTGACCTTGTAGGTCAGGTTATTAACCTATTATCCATGAATGTTCAAAAACAATGTGGTGTGCGTGTGTTTGTAGTTGAAGGGATGCACATCTGCATGCATGTGTGTGCAAGTATGTGTGTGTGTGTTTGTGGTGTACACGGTGTTTCCCAAGAAGAATGTTCATAGCTTTCAAAAGATTTTTCTAGTGCCCTTGGATGCCACAATGTTTGCTACTCCATGTCGTAGGAGGCAACTGTTGTGTGAAGTAGGTGGGTGATTTTTAAAAATAAACTTTGTATTTTAGCAAAGAAAGAACCTAAACTTGGAACAAAAAGAAATAGTGATATTTAGAAGAGAATAAAGATGATGAATTGTAATGTTTTGTCCAAAAATAAATTAGTTTTGTTTTGGATAATACTTTCTTAGGGCAACTTTATGAACAGAAGTACTTTATACACTATTGTGAAGAAATCTACAACTGATAAATTTGGTTTTGTTTGTACGAAATATGTCTATTAACATGTACTGTATGAAAATATGAAGAGCTTTGCATCTGTATTATACTAGAATGAAGTATAGAAGTACAAGTTCACTGTAAGCTCTTTGTAAAATAGCTAATTATTTTATATTTTTGATCTGAGACCCCATTGATGTTATTCATTCAATATTGGGTGATAAGGGTGAAGCAAATGAAACTTGGCTGGTTTAGAATTTACTCAAAGCTGAAGAAATGCTTTATAAAAATTCATATGCAAAGCCATCTGGACAAGTGGGAACAGCAGTTTGGTGATGTTATATAAACTTACCATTTATGTTGAAGTCACGTGTTCTCATCCTAGGGCTTTCTGTAGACGTCAAGAAGATAAAAAGCTCCCAAAGAGCGAAGGAAAAGGATGTTTTCATTAGAAGGCGATATTTAAAGCTTTTGTGTAGTTTCATTATTAGATACTTTCAGAGCTCATTTGTCTGTCCAGAGCATATGAACTTAGTACCTGAGTCATTTTAAATTGCCACCTTTGTGAAAGAACCATTGTCCTCTACAGAAACTTAAATGAAACCTGCCAGGTTAAGGCTTCCTTGGATCTGCTTCAGAGTTTAGAAGTCACAGAGCTTTCTAAAATTCTGGTTCATTATTATACTTGTGAAAGTTAATTTTTTAACAATAACAGGTAATGTATTTTTTAAAAATCTGATTGATTTTCCTAAACTCTTAATTTTTAGGGAAATCTTATTGTTCATATGCTATTTTCTCTCTCATAAATGTAAAAAAAATTGAAATATTAATAAAGGATTTTACAACATGCCACAACAGGTTAGCAAAATCACCAGAGAGAAGTTATATTAATGAAGAAAAATGTATTATTACTTAGAATATTTTGATCCTTTTTGCATTTTTTCCATTCAAGAAAATTACTAATAACCACACTTAATTAAAGTTGGAAAATCTTGTAAGGAAAGAAAAATGATAGAAAAACAAAGAAGAATAACAAACTGATATGATCAGCAAAATACTAATGAATTCTAGAAAACACTGGGCAAAATAAGAAAATAGGAGACAAATAACAGTCAGGAAGAGATGTGCTGAATACTTGTCAAGTATTTTAGGAATGAGTCAATGTTATGACCAGTAGTGACACTTATATAACAGATTTCAACTTCAAAATGGATCTTTATATTTGATATAACTATGACACATTTTCTAAGGGTCTGATGCTGAAAATCCATCACATAGATAATAGCTATGTTCCAAAATCAAGTATTAAAAATATAAGAAATAAAACTTCTGAATATTCTTCACATCAATGACCCTATTTAATTTGGTGGTTACCAAATTGTTGTTGAGACATCATATCTTTCATCATGTTACTCTGCAATTATATTTAGAGTTTAAAAGTCCTTGCTTAAAAAAGGATATGGGTATCATTTAATTCTTACAGTGACACATGATTTTGCTAGAACTGTTCTCATGGTTTGGGTCTTACATGTTCTCCCATATCCTTTATTCTAAAGGCTTTGTCACCAGCCTGTGGTGCAGCTGAGAGATGGCAGAAATGTAGGAGAGGCAGATTAGTGGGAGAAAGTAAGTTCACTAGGGAATTCTCCCAGGACAAGATATTGGGACCCCAGCCCCTTCCCCTTCTTTCTTTCCTTCCTGACTGCCATCAGTGAGTGACAAACTTGCCACAGTCCAAGAGTGACACAGTCAAGCAACCATGGTCTGAAACCTGTGAAACTATCAGCCAAATGAACCTTTCCTCCCTTCCTGTCATTCATCTTGGTATTCTATCACAGTGACAGAAATCTGACCAGCAGGAGTGGAGCATAATATTCCATTTTTTATGTCAAATTTGTGATATTGTAATGATTGACAGATACCGTAAAATCAATTAGAAAACCATTTAATTGTTCTGACACATTATTATTTTATAGAAGATAAGTAGGACCTTCTGAAGATACTTCCTTGGTAGATGACTCTTTGAAAAAAAGGTTATGAATAAATTTTGTTTCATCCTATAAATTCTCAAAATAAAATCAGATTGCCACCCGAATAGAGGAAAATGTCTTTTAATTTATTATTGAAGGACCATTATTTGGTTAATGGAGGGCTGAGAAGGGCAATGAAAGTTTTACCATTGAATGAGAAGGACATATATTTGCATGAGATTATGTGAGTGGGGAGAGGAGGGAAGGAAAATAAATTCAAAGGGGAAAATGTGTAGCGAATCCTGAATAGAAACATAGGGAATTATTACTCACAGGCCAGTTAAGAGAGTTCTCACGAAGTGGGTCTGGTTCAGTGAGAACTCAGAGGAAACCAATGTGTATTTTCGATTTAGAGAAGGCACATATGTGCAGGGAAGAGGATGTTATAAAGTGAACAAGAACATATTTCTAAAAAAAGCAAGTGACTAGAACCATTGATTATAAAAATTGATTTACTTCTTCAACATGCACTTGGGGTGGTGGTAGTGTGTGTATCAAAAGCTTTGTATTCAGAGGAGTGCAGCCCAAATTTCCTACTGTCTTCGTGTAGCAGAAATTGATTTCTGTTTCAATAAAGATCCAACCCTCTGTTCGGCACAAGAGCATCAAGTTCTGTAGTGGGTAAAGAGAATCAGTGAAAACACTGCACTTTAAAATGTGCCAAAGCTTTCAATAAATCAGCTACTTTATTAGACACAGTGTCATTCACAATGAAGTAGCAGAGCTGTATGTCCTACTGATATTTCCTAGTTTTATTTTGAAAAAGTATCAACTCCTGTGTTCTGTCAGTATTGTATGATTTACTGTTCTACACTCAATTCTGAAATATCCACTCCCATCTCAGCTGTTCTATTCTTGGCACCAGGAAAGTTTTGCTTCAGGTTTTATTTATGCTGAGCCTGTTAATCTTGTAATTTTTATATCACTGTCATGTCATTTTGCCACTAATGTCATATATCTGATAAAAGAGCACAGGCAGCGGTGCTATGTTCTTATTAATTAGAGAGGTCTGATAAATGCATTATCTTTATTTAGTAAGCAAGTCTTTGACAAACAGGTGAATACAGAAGAGCATGTTAATGCTGCTTTTCTCAATGTACAGCTGTGTTAACATTAGATTTCATTCTTTCTGATAAACCTGAGTCTCTCACTGAAACCTAGTTTAATAACAATAGCTAAATATTATTGAATGAGTACATGATTTACTGTATGTACTACATGTGCTTGAATTATTTTATTTAATGCTTGCACCAACTCAATGAGTTGTCCTTATCATTATAATCTTCATTTTCAGATGAGGAAACCAAGGTAAAGCAAGTTTAGAGTAACACAAGAATTTGTAGACACTGTATTCAAGGTAGAATTGGAATGATAGCTGCTAATTCTTCTTAAGAAATGCTATCTTCATAGTATTGTCTTAGATAATGTTCACCGCCACTATAACTTTTATTCTGATTTTCTAGTATTCAGATGGATTGTCATATAGAATATAAATTCACATATAACATATAGTAAGTTCATGTAGATTTTAATCTTATTTTTTGCTTATTGAAGAAATATACTTTCTGCCTCTGACCTACAACCAAATTTTAATTCACTTATTAGAACTTCGGCTAGAGTTACTGAGTAATTCTTTGCTCAGAAAATGTAAGAGATTTATCAAGGCTTATTTTGCTTTGATATGGGAAAAAGTATTTTCTATTAACTGGCATCTTTCAAATAATTTCCACTTTGAAGAGAGAAACCAAGTCAACTTCTTCCCGGTGGCCCCTTTATTTTCTATTGACCCATTTGCTGACTGGCTTCTTGTACAGAACATACTTGGAGTAAGTTGTTTACCCCTGTGTGATAGCTTTGTGTTTGTTTGTTCTCGCTGCTAGATGTTTTTAAAATGCACACATACAAATGGGTTTTAAACTTCCGTTTTGAGGAAATGTATGTGGAAAAATTAAAAAGTATGATAATCTTTGGAAAATATTTATTATTTTTGTATGTAAAACCTATTGAAGAAGAAAGATGTATATATTTTAAGAGTAGGACGAGACAAAATTGACTTATTTCATACAGATGATATCTGTGTTTCTCTGTCTAACAAGGGATTCACAGTTATCTATCCATACTCTACCCCTAAATCTTTCCCCTGGATTTATAGATTATTAGTGTTAATCTGTGCCTTTCTCACCACTTGGATACCATTTTTTTTAAGACTGCCACATTCAGTTTCTGAGTCTTACCTGATAAATTTAGGGAGAACTTTATAAGTTTCCAGTCTCCAAAACTGAATTGGCATGTTTATCCTCAGTAAATATGTGTTCAGACTCAATCCAGGCCAGTGCTAGCTGCCAAGAGGCTATAATCTGGTAGAGGCCACAGCAAGGTTTTCTTTAAAGTAATAATCCTTAAAGTGAAAGGTTCTAACCCCCAGTTACAGATGACCAAATTCAGGACAGGCTAGGAAACTGAGAATAACTGAGGAATGAGGAGAAGCATTCAAGGATGGCTCAAGAATATCCCAGGCCCTAAATGGTTAGGACCCCAACTTAGAAAGTTATAGCTCTGCAAGGGACATAAACCTTTGTAGAAGATGGTTACACTAAACAGGAAATCAGAGTAGAAGAACAAGTTCTATAAACCAGAAAATACGTACCAAACTTGAGAAAATTAAAGTACTTGGCTTCCAACAGCCTAATTCCAACGAGTTACAGCCTTAAAACACCTTTGAAAAGATGGGAAATCAGAAGAGGAGCATTTTTCTCTACCCAAATACCTGGCTGTCTCAAAGACTAGCCCACTTAAACCTTTTCATATTGTTTTGGGATCTGATATAATTTCTACCCTGCATTATTCATATGTACATATATTCTCCTTTTTATTAGAATATAATTTTCTCCTTTTTATTAGAATATGATTTGTGACACATAATAAACACATTCACCATGGGGAATTGGTACATATACATATCACATCCTTACCCTTTTTACTTCCTTTTCTGCTCTCCCTCTCTACTTCCCCTTTTCTCAGATCCCCTTCTCATCTCCAAACCGTCTATTGCCATATTTTCTACCATCTATTATTTATTTAGCTCCTTATGGCTATATTTTAAATTTTAATTTTGGACATTTTCAAATTTGTGTCCACACTTCAGGAAAAATATGTTTTTTCCTTTGAGATCTAGTATTTATTGCAGTACACCTTTCTGATTATCTCAAGAGGAAATAAAAGCCATATTTTTATTACCATTAGCATCAATCACTTTCTTTTTCTTACTGTTTTTTTTCTTCTTTTTTTTCTTTGCTTATTACCATGTACATATTGGTAATTTTCTACTCAAAAAAGCCAAGGAACAAAATATTTTCAAATTTTACATTGAACCTTTTAGTCCTTCAAGTTGCATGAACATGTGTGGACATATGGTAGATAGAAATATTCTATGGTAAATATTCAGAATTCTGAAATATTTGCTGTAATAAGGTATCCGAGTAATTTCTTACAGATTCAGCTGAATAATTACTACATATTGGGTTGCAACCCAAGTAACTTTAGTACCTTACAAAAAATATGATTTGTGACACATAATAAACACGTTCACCATGGGAAATTGGTACATATACATATCACATCCTTACCCTTTTTTACTTCCTTTTCTGCTCTCCCTCTCTACTTCCCCTTTTCTCAGATCCCCTTCTCATCTCCAAATCATCTATTGCCATATTTTCTACCATCTATCATTTATTTAGCTCCTTATGGCTATATTTTAAATTTTAATAGGAAAGATTAACAGCATGAGAATAAATGAGTTAGCAAGCATTAATAAACCTGGAGAACAACAATGTTAAATGTTTTAAGCATCATTTGAGTATGCAGCATTGCAGAAAACTGAATGCAGAGCTTTTTGGTTATGAATACTATAAGTCAATTTTTCCAGCATTGTTTTGGATTTCATTTGGTGACACATTTATCAAAATAATAATCTCTCTCTCTCTCTCTCTCTCTGTCTGTCTGTCTCTGTCTGTCTCTCTCTCTCAGCTTAGCAGTATGTATAAAAACTCCAGAACTAATTGTATCTATCTTCCTTCTTTCATGATAGACCTTTCATCAATTAAACACTGACCGAATGCTGACTTTGTCCAAGAGTTAGTGTTCAACTCTGCTCAGAATTACTGTTACAGCAGTGGAAGGGAATTATGTCATATGCTCCAGCTACAGAGTCATCAAGTTTGCCATTGATCTGAGGCAATATTTAGTATTTTAGTAGATTCTTGAAATATGAATTATTGAATAATGTCAATATTTTAAACAGCAAAATTCTGCTGAATAACTAGATGCATGTAATTATCTGCATTTCAGATATAAGTACCTGCAGAGAGGATATTCTACTGAGTTTACATGTGGAGTTTCTGATCCTATAGCTTCAGTAAATAGAGAAAGAGGAAGAGGAACAGGATGAGGACCAAGGGGAAAATAATAATTTTAAAAGTACATTGTAATGTCTGCTGTGAGCTTAGAATTATAATGTGAATTATAATGTGATCTCTTAAAAATTACTTCTCATCTGGCTAAAGTAGAAACTAATATTGTCTTCTTGCTGTGTTTCAAGAGACTATGTAATACTTAAGATCATATATTGAGAGATAACTAAATGATTTATATAGATTATCTTTCCATTGATTGTTTACTCCAAACCTTTATATAACTTTATTCAGTTGTGTTTGACATGGGCTATTTTATTTAATCATCTCTAAAACCCTGTGGGATGGATACCATGCTTGTCCTCATTTGGTAGATGAGGTAACCTTAGCATAATGATCGATGAATCACCTAAGTTCACATAGCTAATAAAATATGGAGTTCAAATTTAATTTAAGGCAGAGAAGGATATCTCCCATAAAGTAGAAGAAATTTAAAATTCAGGAGCAGTCACTTGTACAAAGTCTTGCTAAGGGTGTATATTTAAATTGTATTTGTAATTTTTAATTATTTAATTTTAAAAGCACTCTAAAAGGTTTACAAGCTTCAGATCCCAGGCAATTAGACTTTCTATAACAATTTCAACTTCCAGTTAATAAAAGTACCTATCTGCTTCTGGAACCATCTTCTTTTTCCATCCTTTGACCATGGAAGAATTGGATCCCTGAAAACCAAGGCCAATCTGTCTCATTATTTAGTTCTCTTTAATTATTTATTTATAGTTCTCTTTAATATATCTGATGAATGCAGCAGAATCAGGAGACACAGGGTATGTGACATTGGGCAGGGAGAAGAGTATCTTAAAGGCGAGCTCTATGGAGCAGTCTCAACGGGGAGAGACAAGGATAAAAACCTGTATAGGAAAAATTTTAGGCAGAAAATGTACTATCCTTTAGACTAAGATAGAATGCACAAAGGAGTGACAATAGACTAAATTCATGTCTTTTGAAATCTTTTCTAGTAGTCTCTTGGTCCCTAATTTTAGAAAAGAGGCATTTTAAAAGTTTCACCAAAGAGACCTGTCTTGCAAGTGGCTGTTTGGGTTATAGATAAACTGTTTGCATTTTACTGTCATTTAGTATTTAATCAGATTTGCAGTGTTTTCTTGTAGAACATTCACTAAGTATCATTAATTTTTGTTTCGCAAGTACTATTATTTTGTTTGTTTGTTTTTTTAACTGAAATTAAGTTTGTTTGAAATTCTTCATGAATTAGTGTTCTACAGAGATTTTGTTGTATTTATTTCCCTTGCTTTAATTTTGCCTTGAACAGCTTGACGAGAGCTTAATACAATTTGTTTTAAAGATTTTGGTGACCTTGAATTAAGGGGAACCAAATATATCCCCACACAGGTGCGGGATTCAATTTATGGCAAAATGTTTGTGTTTACAGTTTGTGTTACAGTCTAAACCCCTTATAAAGAGGACTTTACCAGCATTTCTATTATATCCTTTAATGTACAGAAGTTTATAACATAGTCACAAAACTTACTCTAGGATTAGTTTTGTCAGATAAACTCTTGTCTAGGGAAAGATGTTGTAGTTCTTTTTTAACAATTAAATAGAATATACTGCTTCTTCTGTTCTCACACAACTAAAGTTCATAAACTCCTTGTCTCTACAAATCTCTTCCAAAGGAAGGCAACTGTACTAATTAACCTTTCTGTATTTGCACTGTAGAACTTCTCCTTTTTCCTCAGAAAGGACAACTGCACAGTAATTCTGAGTTTGGAGAGTGGGTTTCAGCAGACATGAGCGCAAATCCCTCTCTGTGACTTAGCAGTATGAGGTTTGAATGAGCTACTTCATGAACATCATGAGCTCTTAATAGGTGGTAGCCGTATAGATTTATATCATCTAATTATTTTGAGGCTTATTATTACTTAGGACTTAATGAGCTCCTTAATCAGAAACGTATCTCTATTTTATTTTTCATTTATTTATTGGTTTCAAAGTGAGTGTTAGAAACATGTTAGGTATGTCTTTCAGTGGGAATGAATAGACTTGTAAGGAGACAAAATCTACTGTTTACTGTCTCTGTAGAATTTTGGATAGGTATGAACAAAGACCCCTTACTAAGACCAGGGCCTTGGGCTGGTAAGATAGCTCAGCAGCATAAGCACATGCCTGGCAAGCACGAGGTCCTGAGTTCAACTCCTGGAACCCACATAAAAAGGATAAAAGGGCCGGTGAGATAACTCAGTGGCATAAGCGCCTGCTGGCAAGTGTGAGGTTCTGAGTTTGATCCCCGGTACCCACATAAAAAAAAAAAAAAAAAAAAAAAAAAAGACCAGGGCCTTGGTGAAGCTGTTCTAGGTGACAGGTGGAAGATGAAGCATTCTGTGAAGAAGATGTTCGATGTTCAATGTATAAAGAGAAAAACATGGCATGACTGTCACCCGGTGCATGATGGGAGTTAAGACTAGATGAAAATGTGTGCAGGTAGGAAGAAAAAGTATAATGAAAAAGTATTTTTGTTCCTTCTCCATCATGATAAATCAGCAAGACAGTCCATTGGTCAAATATTCTGTATGCCACATTCCTCTATTTATTTATTTGTGTGTGTGTGTGTGTTTAATTTTTTGTATTAAGTTTATTGCTTTACACCTTTATTTTATGTACACTTTTTAAAAAGTTCAGATGTATTAAGCAAGTTTTATTGATTGTTCTAGACAATCTGTTCTGCTTTTAATTCAGAGACCAAAACTTTTATAGATTGGGAAATTTTCTCAAAAATTTCTATGAGGTTGTTTTTCACTATTGAAATTTTCTTAACTTTCTGGAACTCCTCTTACTGAGATATGAGATACTATTTTCATATGCTATAATTTTATTGTTTTCCTTCCTGTCAAAAATTTTGATTTACTTTTGGGATTATTTTTTTATCTTTGTCTTTCAAGTCCTCTACCGATTTATTCAAGTTTTTTCATTTTTGCCTTTATATCATTAATTTCTAAGGGCCATATTTATTCTCACAACAATCCTCCAAGCATCCTGTTTTTCCAAGCTTTCTTGGAGTACAGTTGGCAGATAATAGTATATATCTAAGATGAAAACATGAGGAACTGCTAAACATATACATTATGAAATAATTACCACAATCAAGGTAGTTAACATATCCATTTACTCATATAATTCTGTATTGTGCATCTATGTGTGTGTGGTGAGAACACTTAGGGTCTATTCTATTAGGAAATTTTAATTATCCCATGCAGTATTTTAAATGATTTTCATCATACTATACATCAGATCTCCAGAAGTTATTGATCTTATAACTGGAAATTTGTGCACTTTGACCAACAGCATCCTATCTCTATCATTCTACTCTTTTTTGAGTCATTGCTCAGATTTCACATATGTTATCCTCATATAAGGAGAACTATGCCCTATTTATCTTTCTGTGTCTGGCTTGCTTCACTCAGCAAAATGCCTTCCAAGTTTCCTAAAAGACTTCCTGGAATCGGTGTTCACGAATACCCAGTCTCTTGTTTTCCCTTCAGTTTCATCACTGGTTATTTTCAGTATCTTTTCCAGTTTCTTTTTCTCCTTGTCCTTTAACCAGTGAAGTCTCCCAGAGCTTAATTTTTGGCCCACTTTTCCATTTTAACCACTTACCAGTCCAATTATTTAAATACAGGATGATCAAAAATTGTATTTTTATTAATTTTTATAAGATAGTATAACAGGAAGTATAAAAATGACAACTTTATCAAATTTATTCAACACAAGAATTGACTAGTTGAAATGACACCTGGCTGAGCAATGTACAGGATAGTCCGTGCATAAACAAATGTGCTGCCCAAAGGATGCTCAGGGTAAGCTCTTAAGTAATTAATTCCAGTCCTTTTCTTCAAATTCCTATCCTTTTTCTTGATTTTAGGTGCTATTTATATGTTGATGTCTTATACTACTGTATTTTCAATCTTAAAACTTCTGGAACAACAAATTCACATACCCAGTGTCTAAGGTGAGAAAAGGCTTCTCAAACCTAACAGAAACAAACTGAGTTTCTTATCTCCCTCACAAATTAATCTCTCCAGTAATCTTTCTCATAATAGTAAACAGTAAACACTTTCTACCAGTTACTCCAGCCAAAGTTTGAGTGGTTTTTGATTTTTCTTCCTTGTATACTTCTCTGATCTATCATATCTATTGACTCTACCTTTGAACTATAGCAGGAATCCTATCCATTTTCCTTATCTTCATTGTTTTCATGCTACTTTAAACTATGATTTTCTTTAACATCAGTTATTTTATAACTTTTTAAGTGGCCTTCCTGCTTCTTCTCTTGCCTCCCTCTGAACACAGCAGCGCAGCTGATCATATTTGAAGTACGCTAACGAATTCCATTTCATTTACTTTAAAAATGAAGATGCTTTGATGGCCAGAACATCTCTGTCCTATTTCTCCCTCTCCTTCCACCTATATTACCTTTTTTGAAGTTTTTTCTAGGTTTGTTCCTCTGTCTCACTACAACAATCACAGTGTTTTCTGTACCTCCAGAACATTCTCACATTCTTCCACATAAGCCCTTTGGTCCTTGCTGCTCTCTCTGTCTACAAGCTGCTCTGGTTACCCCCCATGACTCCCTACCAAGAGTTTCACCTTCAGATACCTAGCTGAATGTCATCTTCTAAAGAAAACACATCCTATTGAAAAGCGCAACTCCTTATGTAAAATACCATGTTTCCTCATCTATTTTATCATTTATTTTGCTCATTGAAACATCGCAAGTTTTACAGGATGGGCTGGCTGGCACAGGATAGAGTCTTGGAAAATGTATGTAGAGTAAATAATTGAAAGAGGAAAACTTCAAGGTATATTAGTTTCATCATCATTTTGCATTTGAGCAAATTAAAACTCAGGATTAAGCAAATTGCCCAAGGCTTCAAAATTCCTTAATGTATGAAGCACAATTTAATTCAGATTTCTCAAGCTCCCATGCCTGTGTTTTATCTAAAGAGCGACTGCAACTGATAAGTAAGCTATGAAGTAGAAATTGCCTAGTGGCATAAAGATCAAAGAAGTTTTCTGGCGGCCATGTCATCAGTAATCCTAGGAAAGTGATGAGAGAGAAGCCATCATGCAAAAGGTTTAGGAGTGAATAGAAATAAGCTTGGTTATTCTTTCAAGACTACATAAAAGGGGAGGGGTGCTTAGGACAACAATTTTTATTTTAAGATGGGAAAATTCTGAGTGTGTTTATGTGCCATGGATAGTGAAAGCTAGTTAAAAAGGGAGAAAGTGCCAAAGGGGGGAGGAGGGAGACTGATAATGAAAAACTGTGGGAGGAAATGTGATAGAAAATACAGGAAAAAAGTTTAATTTTAAAATAATATTCATAGTAATATAATGACATTTATTCTTGTATTATTTCAATCAGTATATATTTAGTTACATCTTGTGGGCCATATTATAAGTTCTGGGTACATAGTAATAAGTAAATATGAATAGCATGAGTGAAGCCTACGTATTATCCTACCCTCACCACAATCTGGAGAGAAAGATGCTATTATGCTCTTTATTTGTATGGAGGAGGATGACACTTATAGAAGGTTATGGACTTGCCCAAGGCAACAAATCTAGGAAATGCTGGTGTCTGAATTCAAAACATGGCAGTCAGATTCCAAAGCTCATACCTTTTATCATTTCTCTTCAGTACTTAAAAAGAAAAATCTATATTGTAGAAAAAAATAAAGAAACACACAAATGGAAATCATTTTATATCTTTCAAAAATTAGCGTAGATTCTACAGAGAGATTTAACAGGGTTCCATAGATACTGATTTTGTAGTTGTTTTGGGTGCTCAGAAACAACTTCTCTGAGGATGTAAGATTTAGACTATGCTGTGAGGTATAGGAGACCTCCCAGGCACTTCCCACTAGAAGACTTAGAGAAAGAGCCTTTTGGGTCCACAGAAAAGGTAATAGTAAGACCTATATATATAGATTTAAGTTTGTATAATTGAGAATTACAAAGTTGTATTAGTCAACTTTCCATTTTTACAACATACACTTGATATAATTAATTTATGAAGAAAAAAGTTTATTTCAGCTCAGTGTTTTGGAGGCACCTGTCCATGATCATTTAGTCCTGTTGCTTTTAGGCCTGTGATGAGGCAGCATGCCATAGAAGAAGCACATGGTCTAGCAAAGACACTTACACCATGGCCAGGAAGAAAAAGAGAAGAAAAGGAAAGAACTGGATTCCATAGTCTCCATTTAGGGCATGCCCCAATGACCTCAGTGGGCTCCCTTTCCTCAACATTTTATTACTTTCCAATAGCTCCAAGCAGGGGATCAAGTCTTTAATACATGGGTATTTGGGGGCCATTCCTAGTAGCAAAAGTGTGTTGAGGAGGCTGCTGTGTGAAGAATAAAGGGGAGGATGAGATGTGGAGTCAGTTCACATGGACAGAGAAACCCCAGAGCAGGTAGGAATTTGCAATCTTGAGGAATTTTTATTTTATATTAGGTGCAATGAAGTGCTATTGGAAAGTTTTAAGAAGAAATTAATACAATCTAATTTAGGTTTTGAGAGGTTATTCTGATTTTTGTGAGACCAAGTGACCAGATTTCCTAATGTGTAAGGCAAAATAGAAATTCAGGTTAAATTCTAGTTTAAAGTGTATCACCCAAATTGCCAGTTTACAGACTGCAAGAAAGAAAAATACAGGGTTATCTGTACCGATCTCACTCAATGGTTATAAAAATAGTGAATTGCTCTTCTCAATTTTGTGAAATAGACAAATAGATAAATTCCTGGAAGAACATATTTGGGAGAGAAATAACTTCAGTCCTTAATTTTACCAGTGTTCATCATTTATTCAGTCATATGCTAAGTGATGACAGAATTGGAGCCCTGAGAAAAACATGGCAAATGGCATAGTAAGTATGAAAATGAGCTGCTAAACGAGTGGTAGAAGAGTAACCGAAGGTTGATATTGAAATCATTTATTGTATTACCAACTAAATTAAATATATTATTTTTAGAAATTAATAAGATATAATTCAATTGGTTAAATCAAAGTATTTATATAGACCATCTCTATCATCACTCAATAAAAACCAAAAAAAGTATGAACAAAAGTATGAACGCATGGTATATGTGACCCATCGGTGCAGACAGTCAACATGATACACCAAGCAGAAAAAAAAAGAAAAGAAAAGAAACAGTCCTTAAAACAAACAAAAGAAAAGGATCTAGGAAATAAATTGAAGAAAGATATAATAAAGCCTAAATGAGTGCTACTCGTGTTTTAAAGAGGTGGAATACAAGAATGATTACATAAAGAGGCAATTTGTGTAAAGCTTTCTTGTTAGCAGAAAGTTTTATGTTTTCATGTCATTCTCTTTAGCAGACTAGACTGATTAATACTTGTTGAGAGCAAAGAGAATGACTAAGATAGTAGTGAATGGTGTTTGGGAACATGAGTTTTGGTGTTACAGTATAAAGCAATAACAAAACAAATGCAAAGGAAAAGAATAGGAAAGAAGAAGAAAACAATCAAAAATTGTATTCACGGGCCTGTGAGATGGCTCAGAGGCATAACCATCTGCCTGGCAAGCGCGAGGTCCTGAGTTCGACTCCCGGTACCCACATAAAGGAGAAAAAGGGCCGGTGATACCGCTCAGTGGCACAAGTGCTTGCTGGCAAGTGCGAGGTCCTGAGGTCGACTCCTGGTACCCACACACACAAAAAAAATTGTATTCAAACTCTGCCTGTACACTTAAGAACAAGATAATCAGCACCATAACTGCATTTCCAAAAGATAAAATCATGGACACAACTATTTTAGAATTAGAAGGGAACTTGAAGCATTCAGTAGACTGAAGAAAATATTGGAGAATAATAGAAATATAGAAGAGAACATATTTACAAACCATGTAACTAATAAGCAGTTAATACTCAAAATATTTTAGGAATTTATACAACTGTATAGTAAAAAAACAAATAATTGGATTTAAAAATGAGTATCTGTGTTATTTTCTTGTCACTGAGACACAATACCAATACCCACAAGTCAAAGAAGAAAGGTTTATTTTGGTTCACAGTTCAGAAACGTTTCAGTCTGTAGTTGATTGACTGCAAGGCAGGGCAGCACGACAGAAGGAAATTGCTCATGCTTTGGCAGACAGGAAGGAGAGATCAGTGGAGGAGGCCTTTCCAGGCCACCCCTAGTCACCCACCTTCACAGACCAAGCTTCACCTCCCAACATCACATTTAGCTCTAAACTCATCAGTGGGCTAATCCTGTATTGAGTATCACACACCCATCATCCAGTCACCTCCCAAAAGCCTCACTTAGGAGCACAGGAGGCTTTGGGGAGGAAGTCTAGATATAAACTATTGTTATGGGTAAAAGATTTGAATACATATTTCATGGAAGAAACTGCAAATGGTCAATAGATACATAAAATACTGCTCAGCACCACTAATCATCAGGGAAATGTAAATCGAAACCTCAGTTTAATTTCACCTTTGACCTACCTGTTAGAATAACTGTTATCAAAAGTCAAAAGACCGGAAATATTGGCAAGGATGTGGAGAAAAAAGAACACCTGTGCACTGTTGGTGGGGATATATATTGATTGATACAGGCATTATCGTAAAGTGTATAGAGGTCCCCCCGATATTAGAAATATAACATATTTCTGAGTATATGGTCAAACGAAATGAAATATCTGAGATAGCAAAGGCTTATCTATACTGCAATGTTCACTGCAGTATTGTTGGTAATAGCCAAGAAATCTAAACAATCCAAATGTTCATCAGTAGGCAAATACATGAAGAAATATTGATATATACAATAGAATAATTTTCAAAAATTAAAAAATAAGATGGAATCCTGCCATTTATGACAGCATAGATAACCCTTCAAACATCATGATAAAATAAAACATACAGGAAGTCAAATACTATTGCATCTCATTTATATGTGGAATCTTAAATTAGTCAAACACATAGGCACTAAGAACAGAATGGTAGTTGCCACTGGGGACTTGAAGGGAAGAGGAAAGGGGAGACGTTGGTCAAAGGTGACAAAGTTTGAGCTATTCAAATGAGTAAGTTTCAGGGATCTTTTGTGCAGCATGGTGACTACAGTTAACAATACTTGAAATAATTGAAATTCCTAAGAGAGAAGATCCTAAAAGTTCTCACTGTACACAAAACAGTTAACTACGTGAGGTGACTGATAAGTAATTAGCTTGATTGTGATGATCATGTTACAATGTATACATATATCAAAATATCAAATTTTAATCAAATATTTATGATTTTTGTCAGGTCTTCCTCAGTAAATGTGCAAAACAGTCACTTGGCTACTCCCTTTTCCACCCCCCCCAAAATTAAGACACACCCATAGCTTAAATCCAATTTTCCCATCTGGTCAGTTTTCCTTTCAGTTTTTCTTTCTTTCTTTCTTTCTTTCTTTCTTTCTTTCTTTCTTTCTTTCTTTCTTTCTTTCTTTCTTTCTTTCTTTCTTTCTTTCCTTCCTTCCTTCCTTCCTTCCTTCCTTCCTTCCTTCTTTCTTTCTTTCTTTCGTCCTTCCTTCCTTCCTTCCTTCCTTCTTTCTTTCTTTCTTTCTTTCTTTCTTTCTTTCTTCCTTCCTTCCTTCCTTCCTTCCTTCCTTCCTTCCTTCCTTTATGTGGGTACCAGGAGTCGAACTCAGGACCTTGCGCTTGCCAGCAAGCGCTTGTGCCGCTGAGCGATATCACCGGCCCTTTTTTTCCTTTATGTGGGTACTGGGAGTCGAACGCAGGAACTCGTGCTTGCCAGCAGGTGCTTATGCCGCTGAACTATCTCATCAGCCCTCCTTTCAGTTTCTTAGATTTGCAATTTCCCCAATGCAACTTCCCTTAATGCCATCCCTGAAATATAATTCTCTTCTGACTTTCTCAATAGGCCTGGGAACTTAGTGCAGTACATCCCTGCTTTGCATGTGGCTTCGTTTCTTATTGTCTACCATTCCTTTTGGGTCCACATCAGATTGGGAAAAAATTTCTCAAAGGAATGAAGGCATAATATCAAAGGAAGTTTTGATATTTGGAGGTGTGACTACTGCAAATAAACAAAAATGGTATCCACTATATGGCTAGTTATGCATTTTTATACATCGTGTTAGATGTATCCTAAGATAATAAAGAGATGATTGATAGATAGATAGATGATAGACACTTATCTGCATATATTTGTATATGGACATTTATAATTGATTAGGCTATCATGAAGTACATATAGAATCTTATATAGGGTAAACCACTGATCCACAATTTCCATCTCACTGTGGTTCATCTGAATGCCCTTCCTGTCTGTTTGCTTCTAGAGAACTTTAGTATAAATGGGAACAGAGGTGAGTGATTAAACCAGATCTAAAGTTTGAGGTTCTCTCATCCTCAGACATCAGTGCTTTCTTCATACTCCAGTGAGGTTTGTTGGACTATCAACATGCAGAAAAGTGTGCATAAATGGTGAAATAGCATTTTTTTTTGTGATCTTTGGAGAAGCCCCAAATATATTGGCATTGTTTTTGTCACATTCAGCTTTAGTGCCAAAACATGAAGTCTATTAAAGATACTTGCCGTATCCATAGTGTGATTTTGAACCCTTTTAAAATTTGCTCATCACTGACTTAATGAATAATAACTAGCCGATTAAAATGATTTTAGAATTGGCGTGTAAAATATGTGACCATTGCAGCCATCTTATCAGGAGTGGAGAAAAAACTCCTGCTGAAGCTTCAGCTGAAAAATAATTTGCTGAAAAATCGGCTGAAGCGGGAGGTTCCAGCTCATTGAAACTCAATTTATTATATGCTTAAATGACTCCTGGAACAGTGGAATATGTAGGCAGTACAACTAGACAAGGCAAATTCTGTGCCGATAACAAATGTGTAAAACTCCAATACCTAGTGGAGAACTGATAGCAGCCAAAACCCTATACTTGCCAACCAGTAGAAACTGTGAACATGCTGTTAGATAATTAACATTTTTTTCATTATGCAGGACTGGTTAGTGAATATGTAGCCCAACTTTTTTTTTCCTGCTTGATAATTTGCAACTTAAAACAGCATATGATTAAAGCAAAGCACTTTTTTTTTTTTTCTGAGAAACTTTGTAAATATATGCTGAAAAGTTGGGATCTGTGAGTCTGTGGTTTGGGGTAGCCACATAGCATGCTATCCTCAGTTGTTCAAAGCAGAGATGATTACAGTTCTAAGGTAGCAGATCTACAATCAGGGATGTCAGTAAATAAGGTGATAGCTTAGGCATTTTATCTTGCATGTTTCTGTTAAGTTTGAAATTTACTAGATTGAAGCATTGCTATACTGACATCGCAATTAACGTGTGATAATTCATGTTTATATATATTTAGCTACCACTTGAATAGGAATTTTCAAAACTAGAAAATATAATGTGAGGTACCGGATATAGTGGTTCACACTGCAATCCCAGCAATCTTGGACGCTGAGACTGCAGGAGGATACAAAGTTTGAGCCCAAACTGGACAATTTATTAACATAGCAAGACCCTGGCTCAAAATAATGATAAAGTGATAAAATGATGATGATGATGATGATGATGATGATAACAAAAAAAGTTCTGGGGATGTAGCTCATTGCAAAAGGGCTTGGATTAAATCCTCCATACTACAGAAAAGTAATAAATCTGAAAATGTTCAATGGCACCAATATTATTAAGACCTTGTGAGAATTTATACACCTTTAGATTAAGTATTTTATAGTTGATTTGATTTTTCTACTATTTTTATGTAAATAAATGTTATCTATTTCCTGATAATGATCAAACTAATGACAAATTTGTGTTCCACAACTTTCTCAATAGTAAAAGTAGGCTAAATATTTGCCATAAAAATTCTATGCATCCATAACTGAGAATACGTTTGCAAATTAGAACTTCATTGTACCTTTCTCTTTGCCACAGAAGATATCTAATTTTGAAAGCAATTCCTTACATTCAGAAAAGTGGTCTTGTGACACCATGTTTAGTCATTGTCCAAAGGGTTTTGTATATATTAAATTTGAAATTCTGTTAAGTGAAGTTTTCTTTCCCCCATAGATGTAAATGCATAACCAAGAAAATCCTGATGATGATTAGCTATCCTCCCTGGCCTAAGTTCAGCCATCAGTATTATCAGTTTCTTCCAAGATTATGATTAAAATACCAGAATGTTAATAAGTAGCTAGACTTATCATAGTTCACTACATTATAATTCTAAGCATATATCATAAAAGTTATTTAACTTTTTTCTCCAAAAATTTTGTTTATTACCATCATCATCATACTCTTCTCTGTATAAATTATTTTGCATGCACCATGTATTTGATTCTCTACCAGGAGTTTCCTTTACATTATTTTATGTTAAATCTAGCTCCTGCTACCTTGCCTACTTTTTTCTGAATCCTTTAGGTTCACAGCTTTCATTTTCTCAATATTTCATCCCAACCCTTAACTTGAAATACGCTATACCTTTAGTATACATATCATTGCTTTTGGTATTGCCCTGGTAGTCTCTTGATAAGATTAGCTCCTGTTTCATGTTTTAGCCTTTAATCATGTCTTTTTAGACATTTCCTAAGTCCATTGAGAAATTAATCTTTTCTGAACTTCACATTGCAATTAACTATATGATTTTTAAAAATCTAATTTCCATTTCCTCCATGGAAATGAGTCTCTATAAGGCTAGGGACTAACTTTGTTACACATATATTTACCTTGAGTATTACCAAGTACATAGATGAATAATTATCTTAAGTATATGAACCATCTCATTTAATCACTTTACTTAATTCTACTATCTAGTAAGGTTCTTTGATTAACAGATGAGAAAGTGGACAGTTAAGCAACATGAATTACTAACAGCATAATTTGTAGGTAGTATTTAGTTCTATTTGTAAACATGAACTATGATGCCAATGTTATTTACTGTTACTTAGGCTTTGATTTTAGTTATTGAATCTTTGCTGAGATATTCAGTCACTTAACATGTAATAAATGCTAAAACTGAATTAGAGAGTGATTAAGACACCATCCTTGCCTTCAAGATGTATATAGTCTAATGAATAAGATAGAAGAACTTAAATATTTTCCTGTAGGAAAATACTCTAAATTTTGACTGAAATTCCAAATCCACTTTCTTTTTTAACATACAAAATGAAGTTCATCTTCAGAGTATTTCTGGAGAACTGAATCTATTAAAAACAAAAATGCTATCAGTTTTCTAAATTTTAAATTAGAAAAAATAACAGATGTGTGAAAAAGAACTGTAATTATAATAACACATAATTATGAATCAGACACCTTCTACTTTCATAATGATGACCAGAATTTGTCAGTTCAATAATTCTGAATCAATTTTAAATTAGAGTCTAAATGTGGGGGTAATTGTAAAATTAGATATATTTATCTATTTTATGCAATAGATATATTGCATATTCCATTAAATATAAAATGATAATGAGATACATCATAAAATAAATGGGAGGTGAGCCACAAAAGTGTTGACTCCCACGAATAATTTGTGGCATTCACAATTCATATTTGAAGTTGGTCTAAGCTTTAGAACTTCCAA
Organism: Erethizon dorsatum; assembly: GCA_028451465.1. NCBI lineage: Eukaryota > Metazoa > Chordata > Mammalia > Rodentia > Erethizontidae > Erethizon > Erethizon dorsatum. Next base: position 19,213,571 of record CM051836.1, read on the forward strand.
CTCACTGCCTATTTCCTCAAGATTACAGCAAAGCTCCAGAAAAATCCAGCATGTATTTTTAGAACTTTTTTTTTTTTTTTTTTTTTTTTTGTGGGTACCGGGGGGTCGACCTCAGGACCTCGCGCGCCAGCAGGAGCCCGTGCCACTGAGCGATATCACCGGCCCCCTTTTCGTATGTGGGTTCCGGGAGTCGAACTCGGGCCCTCACGCTTGCCGGGCAGGCGCTTAAGCCGCTGAGCCATCTCAACTTTTGAAAATATTAGTTAATATTCTTCTTTTAACATTAAAAGCTGTTCAGGGTAATGATTTAAATAGCGTTTTCACCATCTACCATTTCAGACTTTATTTTCTTTCACAGAAGTTAGATTTATTTTCATGCATATTTTTCCAGAGTATTTTTTACATTATATTTATGGCAAAACAGAATATATAGTTTGAGGATTTGTGTGGGTGTGTGTATCTGTATGAATTTAAATGAATATTCTTGAATAATAGTTTTGAAGGTTTGTTCAGTATAAATTTTTAAGGGGAAAATTCATTATATACGCATATTGTGTATATAATAAATATATATGACTATTAGATGCAATAATATATACCTTATACAAAAAATATATCTTGCAAGCCTATAGTACTGTGCTGCAAGTAATAGTTTATTAAAACTTTATACTTATGAAATTTAGTGTTTTTTTTTTTTTTTTTTTTTGGTGGGTACCGGGGGTCGACCTCAGGACCTCGCTCGCCAGCAAGCGCCCATGCCGTTGAGCGATATCACCGGCCTGTTTTTTGGATATGGGTTCCCAGGAGTTGAACTCAGGCCCTCGCACTTGCCAGGCAGGTGCTTACACCACTGAGCCATCTCACCGGCCCAAAATTTAGTGGTTTTTATATGTAAGAAGAGTGAATGTCTGCACCTACGTAAGGTATGAACATATCTGCATTAGAAATCAGCAGAGTTGCCAAGTAAAAGGATACACTTCTTAAATTTTGAAAGATACTTTAACATTGACATCCAAGTATACACGAAACTTAATTTCCACACGTCTTAGCCAGAATGAGATATTTTCACTTTTAGGTATTTCGTTGTTTTAATTTGGATCTTCAGATCATTTATACCTATTAGCCACATGAATTTCTCCCTTCCATAAACTTCCTGCTTAAATACTGTTTCCATAATTTTATTAGATCAATTGTGTTTATTGCTTTGAATCTTAGCAGTTCTTTATATATTCTGGTTACATATGTTTATGTTTGTGTGAGATAGAGAATACATTTGTGAGAAAGGAAGAGAGAAATCTTGTAGATATTTAATTTTATATGCTTACTTAAACTTAATCCCATGTTATTCTAGGGAGAATAGGTAAATATTGAATATTACAGAGATAATAGGTACTGAACTATGTTAGTTGAAGCTATCTATATTTTCCATCAAGCTTTTCAGATAGCAACTGATATATACATACTTTTAGCTATGAAAACTGAGACTAGATGAAATGTTATGATTTGTTTAAAGTCAGATATTACAAAGTATGAATAGGAATTACAAGCAACTTTTCCTGGCTCTTCTCATCATGTTACATATATCTACACAGCTCATGATGTTATCTATATCTTATGTAAAATTATTATCATATCTTTATTATATATATCTAGCTCTATGAATTCTTCATGAACTAATACTTTAGATATTCCCCTAAATTATTTTATTATTATTTGGTGTAATAGAAAATAATGTTTCTTTGAAAATTATTTCATTTCAGCTAAATGTGTAATAGTAGTTTCCATTACAAAGTAGACAGTTTAAGATGAAGATTATGCTTAAGGCAAAAAGTCGCATGAGTATCGGTATGTTTTGTCTTTCTGTGCTTTCCTTTGTGGCCATTAATTCTCCGGAGTTTACAGTATTGCCAAAGTCTGAATCCTCTCTAGTTTCCCCAGAATCCATATGATTCCCTCCAACCACCTCCCTAATATACCTTACCATGACAGAGGATGCTCTTTCACACAGATTTCTGGGACATATTTCCAAATTTCAGACTGGGATGAATTTAAAATGCTACCAGATGATCAGTGTAAAAACCAGATCAGGCCTCAGTATTTAGGATGGCTTCATACTGTCACTCTTTCAATACAGGACAAGTGGTAAAGAGTACATGTGGCATTTATTTAGACCACACTTGTGAGTTCTACACTCAGTCTGCCACGTGGAACACAGAACTTAATATTCTCTCTGAGCTTGTGCCCTTACCTATGAAAATACTGTCTTAGTTCAGTTCAGTGATCAAGGGAGATAATTCATATAGTATATCAGGTGTAGAGAAGACTGAATCAATCGTGATGATGATTAATTCATATAGTATATCAGGTGTAGAGAAGACTGAATCAATCGTGATGATGATTATTTTAAATTATTTGAACCGTTACAGAAAACTTCATTTTCTTTCTCCTTTCTACCCACCTCTTCTTCTCTTCAACGTTTTTCTGTCTAACCATTTTGTTGGTCTCAATCTTAGAGATGTCTTCATCAAGAAATCGTACCATGCTCTTCAAGGCATCTCTCACATAACCTTTCAATACCCTGGGCATCTTGTTTTATTGAACATGTCATATTGTAAATAATTATTTAATACCTGAGTTCCTCTCTAGGTGTTAAAATCCTTCAGGGCAGGGATATAGGTATTGTTAGTATCTTGTTGCTTTAATATCTCTTATCTTGTTGACATACTCTGTCATTTTTGTTGAATCAAAAAATAAGCATGTGCATTAGTGTTTTGCTTTCTAAACTCATGCATGTTTAAGTGAGTGGATGGTGAATGTATAGACAAGTATATTGTTGAATGTCTACATAAATGGATGGGTAACTTGCTTAGCACAAACCCTGAGGAAAGATTGCAATGTCTGTTATAATGATGGCAAGATGTTTTGGGCATTGGCTTTTTGAAAACTCCTAAACCATACCAAATGTCATGCTTCATTCAGGGATAGAAAATCCAAGGAAGCTGGTGACATATTGAATTTTACTTGGTGTATGGTAGATACTACATAGGGAATACATAGACTGTTTTACTATACCTAAATTTCCCTCCCAACACATTAGAACATCATTTTTATAGACACATGTCTACCTCAACCTGCTATTTTCACTTAGTATTAAGATTATAATATGAGATGTTTTACTTCATATATTGCACAGTTCATTATTCTACATTACAAACTCAGTGGACTCTTGGAGGTGATTCATTATGCAGTTTAATCTGATAATGAAAATCCCAACACAATATTGAACAACCTACAAACTTGCAATGAATTTTATGGAACACAACTTGCTGAATGTATGTGGTGATTTATCCAGCATATGAAAATGAAATTTGTCAGGTATTTATTTGATTGTTAGGAAAGCGATAAATATTCCACAGTGTTCACATATTTTCAGATCTAATAACTATTGCTCAGCTTGATTTGACATCATTAAGATTTGACAGTGTGACCTAGCTGCTTCATGGTGCATGTTGGGGAAATGTTATCTATCACAGCTGTGATATTGACCCCTGTTTGCTAAATTTAGGAAGAATGAAAAGAATACTTTTTTCACCTAAACTGACCTATCCCAGATTATTTATTCATATTCGTTCCTGATTACATTTTATCTGTCATTCATCAGTATTAATTCTCTGTACAACATGGTTGAATGCATATGAACTTTTCAGCCTGATTTGGTAGAATTAATTAATGGTGATTGGACATCTGAATTTTAACAATTTGGAATGTGTTTACTGACTTAAAATAACCTATGTAGACTAGTGTGTGTCTGTTGAGAAAATATTTTGTTTCTCGTAAGAGAAGCTTCAAAATTATGTATAAATGCAATAAGGACATGTATATTTATGTGTATGTGCTTCATGTCCTGAAGATTTAAGGCACAATGCCTGGAATATGCAAGAATAAATTGGGCCGGTGAGATGGCTCAGTGGCTTAAGCACCTGCCCGGCAAGCGCGAGGGCCCGAGTTCGACTCCCGGATCCCACATACGAAAAAGGGGCCGGTGATATCGCTCAGTGACACGGGCGCCTGCTGGCGTGCGAGGTCCTGAGGTCGTCCCCCCGGTACCCACAAAAAAAAAAAAAAAAAAAAGAATAAATTGACTTGTGTCAATCAAAAGAACTACCAGACAGGTTTTATACTATTTATTTTTATTTTTTTATAAATTTTTAAAAATTTTACTTTAAACAGAAAAAAACAATGAAAACAATGATACAGAATTTCAAAAAAAGCTAATAGGGGACTAACAATGATCAATATATTGCATATTTTTATCTTCAAATAGTTGCTCAGATTACAGGATATAGGTATGAAAATTTGATCAAACAATATAAGCACAAACTGTTCTTTTCAATGAACTAATATAAATTAGTAGTGTATTTATCGTAGCTATCTTGTATATGTATATATTTTTCCCTTCCTTCTTTTCTCCTTTCCCCATCCCAGTTATTCTTTCATTTTGAGCAGTTTCTTCCCCTTTCACAATATCTATTGTACATTTTGGATCTTATTTATTCTTTCAGTTTCTTACACTAGGGAGACAATATGATGTTTATAAATGTGAGTCTGTTTATTTCACTTATGAGTATGGTCTCAAGTGGCATCCATTTACCTATGAAAGCCTCGAGTTTATCCTTCTTTATAGCTGAGAAGTACTCCATTGTATAAAAATACCATATCGTTTTTATCCATTCCTCAGTTGATGGGCAATTGGGTTGTTTCCAAGATTTAGCTATTATAAATTGTGCTGCTATAAACATGGGTACACATATATCATTGTGCTGTGATTTTAATTCTTCTGGGAAAGTACCCAGAAGGGGAATAGCGGGGTCAAATGGGACCTCTAACCCTATGTTTTTGAGGAATCTCCACGCTGATTTCCACAGTGGCTGTACCAGTCTACACACCCACCAACAGTGAAGTGGGTTCCTTTTTCCCCACAACCCCTCCAGCATTTGTTATTGGTTGATTTCTTGATGATAGCCATTCTTTCTGGGGTGAGATGGAATCTCAGTGTTGTTTTAATTTGCACTTCTCGAATAACCAATGATGTTGAACATTTTTTCATATATTTACTTACCATTTGTATTTCTTCATCTGAGAAGTGAGTATTCATCTCAGATGCCCATTTTTGGATTGGGTCTTTACATTTGGGGGGCCTGACTTTTTTCAATTCTTTATATGTTCTAGATAGAAATCCTTTGTCTGAGGGACAGTTGGCTAAAATTTTTTCACACTCTGTGGGTTTTCTTTTCACTCTGTTTGTGATTTCTTTTGATATGTAAAAACTTTTTCATAGGATGAAATCCCAGTCGTTGATTCTTTGAAGTACTTCCCATGCAGTTTCTGTTTTCTTCATGAAGTCTCTGCCTACCCCTGTCTTCAAGATTTCTACATATTTTGTCTTCCAGTAGATTTAGTGTTTCTGTTTTAATATTTAGATCTTTGATCCATTTTGACTTTAGTTAGTTTAGTGCATGGTGATAGACATGGGTCTAGTTTCAGTCTTCAGCATATGGAAAGCCAGTTTTTCCAGCACCATTTATTAAAGAGGCTATCTTTCTTCCAGTGAATATGTTTGGCCCCTTTGTTGAAGATAAGGTGACTGAGTGTGTTTGTAGTTGTGTCTGCATCTTCTAATCTATTCCACTGATCCTCAGGTCTTTTTTTTTTTTTTTTTTTGTGGGTACCGGGGGTCGACCTCAGGACCTCATGCACCAGCAGGCGCCTGTGCCACTGAGTGATATCACCGGCCCTTTATTCGTTTGTTGGTACCGGGAGTTGAACTCAGGACCTCGCTCTTGCCAGGCAGGTGCTTATGATGCTGAGCTATCTCACCAGCCCCTCAGGTCTGTTTTTTTGCCAGTACCATGTTGATTTTATCACAGTAGCTTTGTAGTATAATTTCAAGTCAGGGATTGTGATGCCTCCTGCCTTGCCTTTGTTGCCTAGGATTGCCTTTACTAGTCTAGGTCTTTTCTGTTTCCAAATGAATTTTAGGAATGTTTTCTCTAGATTGTGAGGTATGCTATTTATTTTTAAGAGAAAGCCAGTTCAAATTAAATGTCAAACATAATTTTGTATTCAAAATTTGAAATTTTGGATTGTCCATAGAGAAAATCTTAGAACACATGTCATCTTGCCAAATGTGTGTTTGCATAAATGAGCTATAAGTTTATAGGTCACTTTGTGTCCAAGCACCAACCTATAAACTGCTCAGTACAACTACTAAAACTTTCAATCTGAAATGGATTTATCTTAGTTAGGACTTTACATCCTATATATAAAACAAAATGCACTGAAGTCTCTTAGATCTTTTTTAAAAAAAGAGGGAGAGAAAATGCTAAATTCTATTTATTTCTACATTTCTTCCTTTAACTACTAAAACATAAATGCAAAATGAATGTTGACATATTTGTCTAGCAACCCTGAACAGATTAAACTGCTTTAGAACTTCTTCTGTAATCAGACTTGAAAAATAGAAACTGACATTTGCATTCCTGAATAGATTAAATTGTTTCAAAAGTTTTTCATTAATCAGACAAAACATATTTTTTAAATGCAGGAATAGGTACTTGAAATTTTCCTTGCAACCAACTTTCTTTTGCAATTTCATGGTAAATACTATTTTTCTTTGCTGTACACACATGAAATCAGTGTATAAACCATCTGTTTCCTCCTTTGTGGAGTTCCTAAATAGGAATAGATATTGATCCATTATGGAATGCAATGTGTGCATAGAAAGAACACTGGACCTGAATTGTAAAGCTGACTATAAATTACTTTTGATGTATCTTTGGGCAAAGAAAATGAAAAGAAAATAGAATTTTTAACAGTTTGAAATTTCATCCAGGTGAATTGCTAGTATTTGAGAGTTGTTCTTCAAAATTGTAAGTTTAACAGCATTAGACACATCTTGGAGATGAGGAAACTTAACCTCAAAGATATTCAATTGTCTCATTATGACTAAGTAGTATAGTCAACACTCTGCACTATATCCAGTTCTCTTTAAAATCTCTGCTCTTCACGTCCTGTGACGTCTAGTTGATAGTACTTTACTCCTTTGTAAAATGAAAGTTTGGAGTTATAATACTATTTTTAAATTTCTATAACATTATGTATATGAATCTGGGATTCTTGATTTCTTTTTTCTTTCAAAGGATATACTACTTGGATTATATATAATACATGAAGTAAATTATACCACTTTTACTCAATTTCCCATACAAACTCTCCAAATTCTATTATAGAAGTGGGTAGTATTCTAACAGTGTCAGCTCTTGACTTTATTTTCTTTACTCAGCCAAAGATTATCAGTGGCTCTTGATTTTTGACCATGACAGGAAACAAAATACATTCCAGCTTTTGAGGGGGATTCTTTCCAAAATGTGTCACAGGTATATGGATATCAACAGAAACCAGGAACTTAACTTAGTAGAAATGCTAGAAATCAGAGTTTGGGGCTGCCTGAGTGCTGAAATTTGTGAGATGGGACACTGGAAACTATTGACCAGTGACAAAGTCTTATATATTTCCATAGGACTATACTTCAACATTTAGCCTGATACTAATACACGTATGTGTCTTGCAAAATACTATAAGATTTAGTAGATGACAGCTACTAGAGGTCTGTGACATGAAAATTAAAAATTTTTAAGTTTATACAATGCTGGGAGACATTGATGCTCAAATTATCAACAGTGGAAAGAAATTCTTCAAATTGATCAAGTATTCAGTTCATTTTGTGTAAAAGTCAAGTCTTGGCAATATGTCTACTCTAAATTCACTTTAAGTTTAAATCAAAGCTTCTAAAGAATAAAACTATTAAACTCAACATATGTTAAAGAAAGAAAATGTGATCGGAACTCTAAAAATGTAATGGCCACAATATTCAGAGTACCTCTAAAATGAGTAACCATAGCTTCCCCCATGAGAAAACAAGAAAGATCTTCCAAATATGATAAAGTATGAAAAATAGATTCATGGAACACAATTATTGTATGATAATCCACAAAAAAATTTAAAAACTTAATTATGGTCAAACTTTAAGAATATAAAACAGAAATTATTAAAGCAGCTAAAAGGTAAAAGAAACACCATATGTATGGAAAAAATGGAAACAATCATTGTTGATTTCTTATTCAAAACAATGTAAGTCAGAAGACATTGGAACAACAATTTGGGCCAAGGACAAAATTATAGGAATATAAATGCAAGGGCTATATTTAGAAATAGTGATATGAAGACTTTTCTGTGAAAGCTGAGAAAATGTGTTAAAAACAGTACTGCCTTAAGAAAATATTAAAGGAGTTTTCTCCATTTCTCAGGGTAAATAAATGATATTTATTAAAGGAATGTCAAGTCTATATGAAAGGTTAAAAAATACAGGATATTGTAAATATGTGGGCAAATGAAATAAATTTATTTTTACAAAATTACACCTGATATAAGAAGAAAGTGTATTCCATCTGTAACATATGTAAAATCAGAGTATTATGAAGAACCAATGGTAGTAAAAAGAAATATTTTGTTATAACATACTAAACATAAAATCTTAAGAATAAAGCATCTAAAGAAAAGCATATAGTAACTTTATGACTTGGAGTGGGGACAGGAAGTACATTTTTAAGGAAAAAAGATGAATCATTAAAATTGTATTAATTTAAATTCTGACCTATAATGACACAATTAAAATCACAAAGCAAGCAGAAGACTGGGAGAAAATATTCCTCAAAAATATATATGGCAAAAAAAAATTTCTATGAAATATCAATAACTCTTACAATTTAGTAGTAAGTGGGTAAGACACTACCCATTCTCTCAGTGAATAAAATATTTGAATGGAAATTTAGAAAAGACATAAAAATGACAGCTAAATCTTTCAAGTGTTGAGCTTCATTAGTTATGAGAAAAATGTGAACTAAAGTCACACGGAATTAGCACTAGAATGACTTAAATTAAAATGATCGATCATACCAAGTGTCGTGAAGTTATGGAGCAACAGAAACTGGTGGAAATCTGTAATGAAGTAACCCTCTAAAATGCAACATGGTACAGTCTATTTGGAAATAGTTTGTCAGTTTCCGATCAGTTTCAACATACACTCACTATTTGACCAAGTCATTGCCCTCCTAAAGTATTTATCTAAAAGTATTGAAAACATATGTACACGAATTCCACATGATTATCTGGTTGTACATGAATATTAACAGCAGATATATTCCTCGCAATCTTAAAATGGGAAAGAGTAAGTACATAGAGTTGGAAAATAAGTTCTTTGTGATTTGAATGGACAATAAGATACAATTATGGGGCAGGTGAGATGGCTCAGTGGCTTAAGCACCTGCCCGGCAAGCGCGAGGGCCCAAGTTCGACTCCCGGAACCCACATACAAAAAAAAAAAGGGGCCGGTGATATCGCTCAGCGGCACAGGCGCCTGCTGGCACGCGAGGTCCTGAGGTCGACCCCCGGTACCCACAAAAAATAAAATAAAAAAAATAATAATAAAGATACAATTATGATTACTCAGTTATTGTCATGCTTAAATATGTGGTTGACCTTACAAACATTCAACTGAGTACAAGAAAATACATACTTCTTTTTTGTATAAACTTAATCATTATATTTGAAGTCCAAATTATCTATAATGTGAGGAGTCAGATGCTGGCTACCTCGTGAGAGATTGCTGTGGTTCAGTGGTACTTCTGAAAAACCAGTGATGTAGATGCTGATTAAAATCCTTGCTTCACTTTGTAAAAATCTATGCTACAAATCTACAACTTTTAATTTTCTTCATTTATCTTTTTTCTTGCTTTTGTTTTTGCATGAGGGCTACATTTCAGACCCTTGCATTTTCAAATTAGAGTTTTAGGAAAGAAACAGGGTCATATAAACTTGAGGGAAAATAGATCTACTCTGGCTTTTGAAAGCTGATTAAAATCATAATTAATTTGAACATTTTTATTTAGATGGTTAGATTTTATATATAACATCGAATACACTGTTTGAAAAGTAGAAGGCATGCAATGCATCTTGTTTGTGTAATTAAATTCTAAGTAAATGGGTGAATGACTACTATACATAAGATTAAATGCCACATTTGTTATTATTCTCATAAAATGAGAATTTGAGAAGAGTAGAATTATTTTGGATTTATCAGATAAATACACTTTTCCTAATGTATTAAATTTTAACATAGCAGGATATGTAAGTAAACAAACACATAGCAATTTATTTTGCACAATTACTTTTTCAGTTTATTAGTTGGCATAATCACTCTTGAAAATTTAAATCGATGATGGCTCCTTTTTTCAGAATGGTGAATTTTTCATCTTAAAACATACTAAATAGCTACTCTATATAAAAGTGATATTTTGACATGTAGATTTCAGACAAAAAAACACTCATCCATTTTCATGACACAATAGTTTCTTTTCAGCACATATCATATAGAACAAAATTGAATTGTGCACCATTCATTTTGAATGAATTTTCAATTCTTTTCTTATCTGTGTGACAAGTAAGGATGAAGAGGTGGCATTGCCTATAAATATTTGTGTGTTGCCTATGTGTGCTCTTCCCACTTGTTCTAAAGTATTCTCATGTTTGTCCTTAATTTTGCTATAAAGGTTCTTTAATGTTATATTAAAGTGCCAGTTGTGTGCAAGGTTACAGTGAGCTTGTAAAGACTGAAAAAATGTATGAAAAGGAAAATGAATTTGTTTTCCAAATGATAACTCTGTTACCTTTCTTACCTGCTGGTGACCAGGCATGTTTCCTGATTTAGCACATACAATACAGATTTATCATAATACATATAATCTGCCAAATATTATATTTATTATTTTCAATTTGTTGCTTATTACTTGTATAAACTTGGTTTTGTATGTAATTGATACCTTTTTCTATCTATAAAAATTGTGTAACTTGTGTTAGGATGGACAGAGTCATTTTTGCTCATTAAAATTAATGGAAGATAATTTTTCATATTATAACTTTTTCACTTAGCATGTATCCAAGAATAAATTGAAAAGAATAAGCAAGAGATGGGTGCATATTATTTCCCAAAGAGACTGATGATTTTGATTAAAATCAGAATTCTTAAGTAACTAGCATTCTACCCACAAAATATATTTCTAAATGGAAATGTTAAGTGTGATAGACTAGCGTTTTTTTAATCTCCCACATTTTCCCCCTTAACTTTATATCAGTATGTTCAAATCAGACTTCTAATACACCACTCTCAAATGCAAAAAGTCCTTGAAATTTCTGTATTGCTTATCAACTTCAAATCCATTCAGCAACCTAAGAATGATGATCAATTCTCATACGTTCTTTTGTGTAATGTTTACCTCAAAATTAATTTTTGACAAAATCCCATCAGCAATTCAGATATTGGGATAATAAGCATGAATTTCTCGACTAATTTTTGAATATACATATGCATTTTATATGCATATGCTCAACAGTCAATATTTACATGTACTTCAATTTTCTGTTTTCTAGGAATTTGCCATCCAGCAAAACAAAATGGTCTTTTCTTTCTTCCTCTCAGCACATTATTTTCTTCTGCCTTTATCTTATACTCATCAGTAGAGAAGTAGAATTACAGATCCTTCATAGCAGTTAGGAAGCTCTTGGGAATATGTGCCAGAAAAACCAAAATTCCAATTAGTTTATACATTCATTTCAAAATTGAGAGTATATTTTCTTTTCAGACACTGTTTTATTTTTGGGTTTTGATCCAATAATGAATAAGATAATGGTTCTCCATTTAAGGAATCAATTGTCTGCTAGAAAACCATTAAACAAATGCTTAAATAGAATATAGTAGGGTAAGCACATTACTCTCTGGAAAATTGGTGACAAAACACTTTAAAAATCTTAGAAGAGGGCTGGTGAGACGGCTCAGTGGCTTAAGCGCCTGCCTTGCAAGCGCGAAGGCCCGAGTTCGACTCCCGGAACCCACATACGAAAAAAGGGGCCGGTGATATCGCTCAGCGGCACGGGTGCCTGTTGGCGCGTGAGGTCCTGAGGTCGTCCCCCCGGTACCCACAAAAAAAAAAAAAAAAAATCTTAGAAGATAAAAGCATTCTAGAGGAAATAAATTTTAAGTTATGAGGTCCCTTGTCTAAAATTAAGGGGAATGTTTGTCCTTTGAAAAAATAAAGAGGGGCACTGAATGCAAAAAGAGAATATTTCAGTTGCTTTCCTTTCCCTTAGAAGCACCACCGATGCTGTTTATCATATTTATCCAATACTCTCTACCCATTTACCCTCTCTTTCTAATAATAACCAGAGTTGGGTTTGTTCGCTCTCCCGTAACTCAAAGTGACACGGAAGAAGGAGCCTTCAACTGAAGTTCCTGGGTTATCACTTTAAGTTCCTGGGGTAGCACCAACTGATTTAAGTCAGACAGTGGTTTCCATCTCCCTATCTTATGAGTTCAGCAATCAGAGAAATGTTATTTTGTATCCCCTTCTGGGTGAGGTGATGTGCAAATGTGATAACTGGGAGTCTTATAACAATTTTTCTACTATTACAAGTACTATAATCAACCATAGAATGAAGCTGGCACTGAAAAGCAGAAAACAGAAAGAAATCAAGTTTAGGCCTCTTAATCAAATGAACTTTGAAGACAAACTTGTGTCTACACTTCAAGAAGTATGTGCAAAAAAAAACTCTTTATTTTTTATTGTGCGTTAGATTTCTAGGGAATCAAACTTTGAGAATCATATTACCCTGTAACAAGTTTATCAGGCAATATTCATGAGATCAACACTTGTGGAAGACAAAAAGTCAGGATCAGAGAGAGGAAGAAATTAGGCTGGAACAAACTCTCAGCGAACACCTCAGGCAAACCATAGAGAGATCTGAACCAGAGTTCCTCTGTAGTAGACCCGAATTAGGACATGGGGACTGGTGATCTATATAACCCTCTGTAAATTGGGTGTGGAAGGTAATATGATCCCAAAGGATCTGATTATATAGCTTGTCTGTTGGAAAAATTCCAACAATTGGAAGGCATACTGGTTACTTTTCTCTCATTGCTGGGACAAAATACCCAACTCCCAAAATTAAGGAAGGAAAGGTTTATTTAGCTCACAGTTCGTGGAGGTTTCAGTCCAGAATCAGCTGGCTCCAAGGCCGGGTGGCAGCGCAGAGGAGCAACAGCTCATGGTGGCAGAAGACAGCAAAAGCAACAAGAGCAAAAAGGGAGGAGCGTGAGAGAAGACTCACTCTGTCCCTTATACTGTATGTAGGCTACACACCCTAGGGTAGTTGTAGCACTCACACCCATAATCCCAGCATTGGACCGTGCATCAGTCACAAACTCTAGAAGCCCACCCCCATGACTGCATGAGGCTTTGGGGGGACATCCAGACACAAACCATAAAAGAAGACTAGGTCTTCATTCCTGAAGGACAGTCTGAGTTGTGCACTTGTTAGGTTTGTGTTGCAAGCTACAAAACAAAGCTGTAGCTCCCTACAGCTACAGGGAGGTACTATGAGTTGCAGGATAGAACATGCATGAATGTCCTCCTGTATGAGGTGGTAGGGTATCATGACACACCCCATCATTAGGGACTATATGGTGTATCCTGTGACAGGGGTCAGGCTGAAAGCATAGATTCAGGAACAAGGAACCATGTTGCCTAGGGTCAAATCCCATCTCTACCACTCACTTGTTCATCTCAGACTATGCTAATTACCCTCTCTGTAACATGATTTCTTCTTCTTTAAAATAAGAATGGTACCAGGGCCGGTGAGATGGCTCAGGCATAAGCGCCTGCCCGGCAAGCGCAAGGTCCTGAGTTCGACTCCTGGAACCCACATAAAGGAAAAAAAGGCCCGGTGATATCGCTCAGGGGCACAAGCGCTTGCTGGTAAGCACAAGGTTCTGAAGTCGACTCCCCATACCCACATTAAAAAAAAAAAAGAATGGTACCAAACTTCACAATTTCAGGCTATTAATTAGTTAATACATGTAAAGAACAGTAACTGCAACACAGTAAACTAAAGCATCTATTACTATTAATTTTAGGTACATAATGAACATTTTCTATGACACCTTTTGCCCCAAGTACACATTTTCCTCCTGGCACTGAGGATTGAACCAAGGGTCTTGTGCATGGCAGGAGAATACTCTACTACTGAGCTACATTATTGCAATAAAATGTTTGTATCATACTTATATTTAAAGGTTTATTCTCAGGATGTTTATGAGATTTTAGTTAACTTCACAATAACACATTATATTTTATACAATTGGGGGTAGACATTGGAGAGCTGAAGATGGAAATTTAATCACTGTGTATGTGAATTTGAAAAGATGGAGATGCTAAAGTGGAAAGAATGAATGCACACACACGCAAAAAAAAAAAAAAGAATGAACAATACCCATCCTTTTAAGCGTGAATGATTAGATCTGTCCATGGCAAAATGTTGATCTGATTCTGTAATGGCACCTAAAATATCAACTTGTGAATGTATTACCAAAATGTTTATTATATTGACAGGCAGGGAGAGAAATACATGAATTTATATGTAGATAAATTTTATTCTTAGCATAAGTCACCAAGCAATTTCTGCATATTTAATAAAACTCTTGATAATACTAACTTAAATTTAGCAAATAGTAATATATGTATATGAACTGTGATATATATGTGTATTTGAAACACAATGGTAGCAATGATTTAAAATTTATTATTATCGGGCCGGTGATATAGCTCAGAGGCATAAGCATCTGCCTGGCAAGCGCGAGGTCCTGGCAAGTGCAGGTGCACATTAATAAAAAAAAAAAAATTACTATTATCAAAAAGTTGGGCACATTATTAAGGAGAACATGTGTTTTACAAATAAAGGTGGCATGTTATGCATTTTAAACTTTTGTGTTTCTGAAAGGTTTGAAACATAATTAATTGAGATTGGTTCTGCTTTAGTTCTCATTTTAAAAATTAAAATTCTCCCTAAATAAAACTACCATTACCATAGCTCTTAGATCTGTAAGGGATTAAGTGTCCTCTGCTTCTTAATTTTTTAAAAATTTGATTTAAATTTGACTTTGGTATAAAATATAATCATCAGAAGGAAATGCTGCAGAAAGTTCTTTGAAAAAGATTAATGCAATTCTATATTTACTCTTCCTGCCTTAAGCGTAAAACCCAGAACTCCATCATGACATGTATTATCTCAACACACTACTTCTTAATACATCTATTTTGAGTTATTTCAAAGTTTTCAAAGTATGAGTGTTAAAGAATCTGATTCAAAGCAAGTCTCAGAAGTCAGAATCCAAACCATTTTTTAGAAGGCCGAGAGCAGAAATGGTATGAAGAAACTTGGATTCTTTCAGGATGCCCCTTGAGCTTTCTAGAACAAATGATATTTAATTAAGAAAGTACTGGCCTTGACAGCTTGCTGTTATAATAAAATGAGTTTGATTTTTCAAGTTCCCCTTCCTCTTTTAAAACTTACTTGCGGTGATTCTTTTGCTTGTTATCTCTTTTCTTGAGGGTAGTTAGATTTTATTTTGTGCTCCTCTTGACTGTTATATTCTATGAGACTCTTTTGGGTATGACTAACTGACACCTTAATCCAACTATCTTGTAATAAAAGAAAAAGATATAAAATAGAATTTACCTGGAGATTCCCAGACCATGTCAAAAAAAGGGTGATGAAATATAGTACCTCTTCCACAAAGGCAGGAACAAAAAACTGGAACACAGGAAGCCAAGATATCCTCGTGACCCTCATGCTTTGTGCTGTTCTGTCTCTATTTTCTGTGGAAATGTGGTCAGCTCAGTGCCCATCCTGCTTTCTCTAATCTGGTGTCTTAGTTTGAGCTGATACACATTCTCGTTACTACATAGAACCTCTGACTCTAATTCCAAATCTGTGTCTAGAGAGTGTGTGGGCCGGTTTGGATGCGAGGGTCCACTTTTGATCCTACAGGGTGTGGCCAGAGGCTTACAGAATGAGTTCTGCTGCTCGTTCAGCTGGAGTTAAGATCAGAATCAAAACAGGAGATGTGAGTCTAGTAGATGTGGATAACAGGGGAGGAAGACAGAGATGTGGGTTCTAAGGAAGTCTCTGGGTCAGAGGCATAGACACAGAAATATCACCACCACACCGACTGTGCCCACTTAGCTGCGTAGTCTAATTTCATCGAATTTCTTGAACCAATTTGTGCTATTATAAGTTTCCCGCATGTGTACATTCCTGGGGAGAAAGCCTCATTTCTGTCAATAATCTTTAAGGAGTTGGAGATGATAAATTTTATCATGACATTATGATTTGATTTTATAAAATTTAGGAATTTTGAAATCTGTTGGCCTAAATTCCATAAGATGTTTTAAATCACTAACATATCTCTGATAACAGAGAATTTAGGGGAATAATAAATATTTCTGAAAAAAAAAAGTAAAATATATCTTTAAGGTTACTAGTTATAAAGTAAAGTTGCAGGGCCGGTGAGATGGCTCAGCGGCTTAAGCGCCTGCCCGGCAAGCGCGAGGGCCCGAGTTCGACTCCCGGAACCCACATACGAAAAAGGGGCCGGTGATATCGCTCAGCGGCACGGGCGCCTGCTGGCGCGCGAGGTCCTGAGGTCGACCCCCGGTACCCACAAAAAAAAAAAAAGTAAAGTTGCAGAAATGAAAAGAATGGAAACAATATACTAAATATTCCATACAGTAGGCATGAGGTTTGTTTTCATTTGCCTTTTATGGCTGCTTTAATCATTTTTTCCCAAGTTCAATCCCAAAGTTTTTACTTGAAACAAACTTTCCATTCTTCCTTTATGGAAGGAGAAGAGGAGAAATTCAGCCTAGATTTATTCAGCTTCCTCTTCATCTCGTGAGACAATCAAAATTCTTCTAGAATCTTAGCAATAGGCAGAATGCTGCCAAAGGAAAAAGTCCATGTGATGCTACTTTCTCACTTTAGCTGTGGCCTTCTGGACACAGCTCCAGTGTAAACCTCCCCCTGCCTGCCTGACAGAATTCTCCTTCTAAGGGAGGTGTGGGTCCCATGTTACCAGGGAAGGTAAGGGTTTAACGACTTTTAGATGATTTCATCAGCAGCCTCATATTGGAGATTATCATTTCTCTCAATTACTCAATTTAAATTTTGAGTTAAACAAAATACAATAATAAGTTCTTTATTTTTTTTCTCCAAACATTCAGTGTCAAGGACCAAATGTACCTTAGTGGTTTTGTCTTCAAATGTCATTTGTGAGGCTTCAACTTGCCAAACTCATGGGAGTTATTTACAACATTGTATTCATTCATTCATTCATTCATTCATTCATTCATTCATTCATCCATCCATTCATTCATTCCTTTTATTACTCATTAAAGCTTGAATTGTATCACTTTTTCTGACTTACATAAACAAATCTAGTTTTATCTTTAGACTTCTTTCAGTAAGATGTTGGTGTTAAAAAGATAGAGATTTGTTCAAGATAGGACCGTTTTCACATACCACAAAGGGATTCTTCATGCAACAGGCTTCGAGCTCTGTACTTGTCCAATGATGAGAGATACATCTCAAAAATGAAACACTAAGTCCTAGTGGCAGAAAAACATATTTTTGTGCAGACTACTTTATTTTTTTTTCTTTTCCTGACATTTGAAAATAATTTTGAATTACATTTCTATCTAATTTGAATGAAGTGTTTTGTCTGTTTTAAAAATAAACATATTTAGCACCTGAAAATATTACCTTGGCCTCTGGCTGACACAGTTCCTCAGCTCTGCTGGTAATCTAATAGCATGGAGTGACCCTGTGTATAATGTACACATCAGGTTGACTATAATTATACCTCTGTAAATGAAGGAAATTTGAGCACACGTTTGGCATATCAAAAATCAAGTTCTTCCATGTAGACAATGCAAATGCCCTAAATGAAGACACTTTTCTAATCATTAGAATCCCTTTGTGGTATGTGAAAATGGTCCTATCTTGAACAAAACCCTGTCTTTTTAACACCAACATCTTACTGAAAGAAGTCTAAAGATAAAACTAGATTTGTTTATGTAAGTCAGAAAAAGTGATACAATTCAAGCAGTTTTAATGAGTAATAAAAGGAATGAATGAATGAATGAATGAATGAATGAATGAATACAACGTTGTAAATAAGTTCCATGAGTTTGGCAAGTTGCGGTACAATGAAGAACAATGGTGAGGAAGGGGAGGACGAAAAAATCATAATTCTTTTCTTTTACAAATAAGAAAACAAAAGTATTAGAGACAGAGCAAATGACCCAACATCATGGAGTTTTCCCCTAGCATACTGGTTTTTCCTCTGCTACTCATTTTCCTAATTAGTCCTGCTTTTGTTAGATTTGTAAAAGGACTTGGACAAGGATTTGGACAAGGTCGAAGCACTTGGCCTAATTGTTAAGATCTCTCATTTGTCTTGGATCGGGTGTATTCCTCATTTGCTTCCAAGCAGAACCACATTCACAGAAGTAGACTGCTCCATTTGGACTGAATAAAAGACCCCAGGGCAAGTCGACTCTGAATGTGTAGCTATTTACTAGTATGAAGTGAGACCCATAGGGGATTTAAGGGTTCACAGTAGAACACCAACAACTGCAACACAATCATCAACAACAAAAACCTTTCAGGCCCTTAATTTGATTGGATTGATTTTTCCCCCAAAATCCCATACTGGGACTTTTTTTTTCCTTTTATAATACTAGGGATTGAATCCAGGCCCTCACATGTGTGATACTGGCAAGTATGCTACCTCTGGGCTGTATCCCCAGGCCTGGGCCTGTATTTTGTCTTATTATTTTGTTCAAATCACACTTCATCATAATATGAAAGTTGAGCTTCTTTGATCATGAATAAACTCAGCTGCCCTTCAGCTGGTTGAAAGGAAAACTCGATACACAAAATCACCTGGTCCTTATGATGATCCTGAAATCCCACCCCCTTAGTGAAGCTTTTATGGAAAGGCTGATTTATCTTGCACTTTCTATGGCATGTATAAAAACTTAGTTAATAAACATTTATCTAATTCAAACAAGCTAACATTGTAACACAATTACATTTTGTAGACCACTGTCCATGATTTTGTTTTATCCTTTTAGGTAAATTCCTTTTGAAAAATTAGATTATTAAACTGCTATTTCTTTAAATTGAAAAAGAAAATTAAATTAAAGATGTATGACTATTTTCAGGAACTATAAATCAGAAACAAGAATCTACTAGATAAGTCTTTTGAATCCATTACAGAGATTCTAAACCTCAATAATTGATTTTTAAAAATCAATGAGCATTTATTAACATCATCAACACTAGTCTTATAAGTTAAAACATTCCTGAAAATTTATAAACCTTCATTAAAATTTATTTTTCTTACCTTCTAAAAAAGCTATCAAAAAACTACCAGGTCATTAAGTGGCATGCTGTAAGCTAGACACACAGGTTATCTGATTCTAATCGTGACTGTTTTCAAATAAAAGCATCCTCCAGATGTACTAAAGGAAATAGTAATCAAACCCAAGTCTCGCCATCTCTAATATATGCTACTCCACTTGGAGTTTTTCCCTTTGAATCTTAATTTAAAAAACCTTTTAATGAGAGGCAGCCTGAGTGTGAAGTTCAGTTCTAGCCTTGTCCTTGATGCATACCAAAAAAAGGAGAGATTTCACTTTTAAAAGAAGCTCTCACTTCTTGATACATTTGTCTTCAAACGTGGCTGTCTTTCTCCTTCTTTTCCTGGGAGAATAGCTCTACTCTTCAAATGAAAAGAAATAATAAAACACATCGGGAACAGCGGACATCAGATCTAACGTTTCTCTCCTTGTCTTGGAATGTTATTTCCATGTAGAAAGCTACTCTAATGAGACACTTGTAAATGGCAGGGAATTTAGCCCTTGTGGAGTCCTCTCCAGAAATTGGATTTTTGTTTAAGCAAACAGCAAACCAGGCAGCAGGGGAAAAGCTATTTATTTGGCTGCTTGTTGAAGAGCCTTACAAAAATACAATTCAGTCTGCTCTGACCATTGAGTCAGTTGGCGTATGTAGGAAAACAAAATCCAGTTACTTCTGTAAGGTATCAGATAGGCTCTTTCTTGCAACAGTTAATCTCAGATACACTTTAATGATATTTTTCTTGATTACCCTTTTCTCAGACATAAAAGCTTTTGCAGTTTACTTTTACATTAAGGAAGGGGAAAAGGCTTAGATGAGTCGCCAACTTCTTCCCAGTCTTTTGAGGGATTATTTAGAATCTTTGCTATTCAAATACAAGCACATTCATACCAAGGAAAGTTAATCTTCAGTTTACAACGTTTAATAATATCATTCAAAATGCCTTACGACAACAAGTTTACCTTCTTAAATCAGATTTAGTTTTGAAAAGGTTCTTAGGATTTATATAGGAAATGCTTCACAGTCTTCTCATTTGCCTCACAATTGAAGCGTCAGACATCCTTCTGCACCCAGGGATGCTTTTCTTTTTTAAGCATGTCCCCCACCCTGTATCTCTTCTTGGTCTCCCAAGTACCATTCTGATGGATAAGAGAAACTACTTCTGCTGGAGGATCTTCCTTCAGGGATAAGGAAGATCAAGGTAATTCTTAGGAGGTGACAGACCTAGTAATATAAGCCTCGTGACTATTCACTTATGCTTCCTGACATTTCGGTGTGTCCTTTTCAGAGTAGAGCCTCTTTCACCCTATTTCCAAGACACAGCTTTTCTACGAGAATACGATTTTCACCTTTCTACTCACATGTTTTATCGTGAAATATCAATGAAGAAAATGCATACTTCTCACTGATTTTTTCCTCTTGCTCACCTCCCAACCCGTGAAATTTAATCTTTCTCTTCAAGCAGCATTCTGTATCCTGAAAGAGAGCGTGGGACAATGACAGCTGTTAGGTGTAATATGTCCATCATTTAGCAAAGTGAAGAGCTTTCTCACATAATCCCTGGAGTGATTAACTCAGGCAGACATCCTCACTACTGAACAGAGTTCTGGATTCTTAGACCCAGCACAGATGGCCATTATTTAGGCATTATGGATGGGACACATGGATGAATGAAGGAATCAATGAGAGAGTGTCAGGTAAATATTTACTATAAACTTATTGGTTATGTTGCCTAATGTGCAACTTTTAGGAATTTTGTCATTGTTGATCGTATAAATAATTTGTATACATATTTTGTAAGAATTTACAACACATTCTGCTTTCCTCGTTGTTGTTTTCTGAGACAAGATCTTGCTATGTAGGTTGGCTTTAAACTCACTATGTGCCCCGGCCTTAAACTCACTATGTACCCTAGGCTGGCTTCAAACTCACAGGGATCCTCCTGTCTCAGCCTCCCTAAGTACTGGAATTACAGATTTGTGTTATCACGCCAGGCTAACATATTCATGTTGAAGCCCCCCCTTTTTTTTCTTCAAAAACTTCATGTAGATTCAAATTAAATATGCAAACACCCCAAAAGGAATGCATAAAATATACATTTACTTAATGCTACAGCAAGATTCATTGTTTGAAATAAATTTGGAATAATAATTCAGTTTACTACTTTCTGGCTTCTATAAAAAATATGTGTATCGAGCCTAAGCCCTAACTTAATGATTAAGAAATTTACCCATTTATATTTTTAACTGATATTTCCAAATTAAAAATATTTAGCTCTAATTTGTATGGAACATCAGAGTTATTTCTTGTTTTGGAAGTTGTGATTTTATTTCTGAGATAAAGTTTGCAAGCAACAACCGACTTCAAGAAAAATTATACAAAACAAAGCAACATATGTACATATGTTTAGACACTTTTGTGCAATAATCGGAAACACACTTGCTCATAGTATAAATGTTTAAAATACAAAACAGTTTAAGGAATAAAATTAAAATGTTCTATGACTTTAATTTAATAATCATCAAAGTATACTAATTAATACTATAAAACAGTACCAGGCTGAACAGTTCACCAGAAAGTCTGAAGTGAAAGACAAAGAGTGTCATTTTAACAAAGTTGTGGAAGAATAAGAATTCTGCAGGTGGTAGAATAAATTGATGACAAGACTGACAATTGTTTAGCAATATTTGCTGAGGCCAATCATAGCTGTGCCTTCTGAATCCGTAATTTCACTTCTACCTCTGTATCCAGAAGAAATGTATACTATATGCACTAGAAGATTCTAGCATGGAGGATCTTCATAGCAGCTCTATATGTAATCGCTAACACTAGCAAACACCCAAGTACTCATCAGTAATAGAATTAATATATTGTAAAACCAAGCAATTAAAATGAGTAATCTACACTTTCACACAGGAACATGAACACATATCATGAACATGGTAGTTTGTTACCAAAGAAGCCAAGCATGAAAGGGTACAAATTGCATTATTTTATTTATATAAAACTCAAAAACAAGCAGGACTAATGGTGTTAGTAGTCAAGATAGTAACTACATTTTCCTTTTGGTTCCTTTTTTTTTTTTTTTTTTTTTGTCTTTTTGAGGATTCAGTGACTAGAAAAGCACAATGGTTTTCTTCTATAATCCAGTTCCACACTGAGGAAGTGGTATTGTCTCTATGAGTAATAAGTGGTATCAATGATATTTGCCAAAGAACATGGGGTACCATCAAATAAAAAAAAAATGCCTTTGTGCATTTATTTGTAATCACTTAAAATGCACATTTTAGTTTAATAATTCCAATCATAGCATAATTTTATTTTTCTAAATTTAGTGAAATGTGTATTTTCTTTATTTTTGGGGCAATATTTTTAATGGTTACAAAGTATTGGATTTATAATTAAAAACAATTTAAATAATTTTTCTCTTGGTATTTAGGTTTGTTAAATTTAAATAGTATAAATTATACTTTCAAGAAGATCCTTTCGGGCTGGTGAGATGGCTCAGCGGCTTAAGCGCCTGCCCGGAATGCGCGAGGGCCCGAGTTCGACTCCCGGAACCCACATACGAAAAAGGGGCCGGTGATATCGCTCAGCGGCACGG
This sequence comes from Erethizon dorsatum, assembly GCA_028451465.1. NCBI lineage: Eukaryota > Metazoa > Chordata > Mammalia > Rodentia > Erethizontidae > Erethizon > Erethizon dorsatum. The sequence goes on from CM051836.1 coordinate 19,236,603, forward strand.
GCGCCTCCTGGTGCGCGAGGTCCTGAGGTCGACCCCCCGGTACCCACAAAAAAAAAAAAAAAAAAAAAAAAAAAAAGAAGATCCTTTCTCAGTTGTATGAAAGTATTAATTTTTAATTGATTATATTCGGATCTTTTCAAAATGCTATTGAAATGAATTCAGGAAATATTCTTTTTTTTTTTTTTTTTAATGTGGGTACTGGGGTTGAACTCAGGACCTTGCGCTTGTCAGCAGGCTCTTGTGCCGCTAAGCAATATCACCGGCCCTTTTTTCCTTTTTTTTTATGTGGGTACCAGGGAGTCAAACTCAGGACCTCGCGCTTGCCAGGCAGGTACTTATGCCGCTGAGCTATCTCACCGGCCAAGGAAATATTCTTTCAACAGATATTCCCACCAAGGTATAGAATCTAAACAACAAAATTTTAAGAAACATTTATCAAATAAAGTAATTATATGTTTAATGGATAGTTCTTCGCTTTCTTTAGCAAATTTCTACATATGATCCACTTCCATTTTAGCTGGGAAAAATTTCTACTTTTTGTTTGCTTTTTTTCTTGATTTGAAAACATTCTTTTCAGTCATACTAGCATTTTATATATTTGCAAATATATTTTCCAGTGTTTTTGCTCTAATTTTTATTACCATGTTTTGTGTAAAGTAAGGAGTTTATACTGTATATTTACAATTTTTATTTTAAAATTCTCTTCTGGGATTTATTTTGACAACATTTGTCATAGAGTTCACTCAGTTACACTAATTTCCCAATTATATGTAACTTAAATTATGTTATTCTTGACACATAATGATCACAAAGTAGAAGCTTATTGAATTTAAGAATGGAATTTTTAAAAAATAATGAACTAAGAAAATTAGTCCATTAAAATGAACTAATGCCTCATGAGAATTTTATAAAGGGGCAAATACAGTATTCATTGAGAATTATGGAAGCTGGGTCTTAGTGTATATTGCGTAATCATAAGTTTCAATAATGAAATCCTGTGTGAGGTTTAGAAGTGAACTGGAACATTTATCTAGTTAAGTCAATCACAAAATTACCGGATTCACAATAAAATATTCTTTCTGTGTGTTTTCTCTTGCATTTGGAATGCATGGCTGAGAACTGTTACTAATACTCCAGTAATGGTCCCTCTCCTTAGATTGCTTTAGGTCTTAATTTCAAACAGTGAGAGGAGGAATCTCTGTCTGTCTTGCTCCTCACTTTGTTTTTGTGTAGGTTCGTTTAATTCTCAGGCAGTATTTTCCTATAAGAGTCTAAGACAGCTGGCAGAAGCTGCAGGTGTGTGTTCTTTTTTTTCTTTTTTTTTTTTTTTGTGGGTACCAGGGGTCGACCTCAGGACCTCGCACGCCAGCAGGTGCCCGTGCTACTGAGCGATATCACCGGCCCTTTTTTCGTATGTGGGTACCGGGAGTCGAACTCAGGATCTTGGGCTTGCCAGGCAGGCACTTATACCGCTGAGCTGTCTCACTGGCCCAGGTGTATGTTCTTAGAACTAAAGCTCAGAAGAGAAAGAGTGACCACCGCAATAGTTCTAGATCTTTTGATTCATCTGTCTTGGGTTGCTTTCCTATTCAGTCGCTATTGCTACAGGAATGATGAATTCTCTTTGTTCATACCTGAACCACGAGCCCACACCCGGGAAAAAAGAAAAGGGTTTCAACACTGAGAGTCAGATACTGGTTTCAGAGTTTATCAGAGTGGTTCCCTAAAGAAAACCTTGGTACTGTTTTAAGAAGAGTCAGTAAATTTGGTGCATGCAAAAGAAAAAATGTTTAGATGATAGTAATGTATAGATAGGATATATATTTACACATTATTTTATTTAATCAAAGCATCATTTATTCTTACTTTTACAGTTGCTTACTAAAGTGCGGGGCTTACATTTACCTCTTAAGTTTTGCTATTAGTCTTCCTCTACCATTGTAGGCATTTTTAGGTCTTCGTGGATTGTATCTTTGAAATTAGGGTCATCTGTTCACCTAATGACCATTGGATTAATGTCCTTGTTCAAGTCATCCAGAATATGTTGAACAGTATACAAACTTAGCAGTAGTTTTATTCGAACTGTTTTGGAAAATGTTCTCCATATTCTCACTTGTCCTTTCAATGGGGCCTTTGTGATACAGACTCAGCACCAGTTCTATATCCACCTAATTATACGATCATCAAGACATGTGTCTGGGGGCCGGTGAGATGGCTCAGCGGCTTAAGCGCCTGCCCGGCAAGCGCGAGGGCCCAAGTTCGACTCCCAGAACCCACATACGAAAAAGGGGCCGGTGATATCGCTCAGCAGCACGGGCGCCTGCTGGCGCGCGAGGTCCTGAGGTCGACCCCCCGGTACCCACACACACAAAAAATGTGTCTGTATTGTTTCCTGTAAGAATATAATACAACATGTTATCAAATGCCTCCCTATTCTAGATGTTTAGTGTTTACGTAATTTTCTGTCAGTTCAGTTCTGATATTAAAAAAAAAAAAAGCTAGTCTTGGTGCAAGCGCTTTGGTATTATTACACACTATTTGCTTCTTTTCTAAATACCCATATGTTACAGATTTTGATAGCTTCAGAGCCAAATACAAAACTTCTGGTCTGCAGTTGATTTTATTCTACATATTCGTGTTTTAGAAAATACCCTCTTGTATAAAAATCTTTTAAAATTTTTTATCTGCCAATAGTCACATTTACAAGTTCTTTCAGGACCCTTATACTGTACTCAAATTATTTTTAAATTTTTATTAGTATATGTTTGCAGTACATAATGTTTACATTCTTTGTGTGGAGTTGGTACATGTACATAACACATATTCATTCCTTTTTGTCTCTTTTTCTTTCCCTTCCTCCCTTCTACCTCCATCTCTTGATCCTCTTCCCATTTGAGCAACATCTATCTCCCTACTTCCTATCATCTATCTTTTGTTTTTCTCTTTCCTATACATTGGGTTTTTCATGTAAGAGAAACCATGAGCCATTCAAGCTTGTGTGTCTGACTTATTTCACTTAATATTATGGCTTCAAGGTGCATCCATTTTTCTATAAATGACACAAGTTTATCTTTCTTTATAGCAGAGTAATACCCCATTGTGGGTAAATACCACATTTTCTTTAGCTTAGTTTTATCTGAAGGCTTGAACTCATTGAATGGTCTGTAGTCACTTTCTTGTCACTGGTACACAACACTGGACACCCACAATTTAAAGGAGAAATAGTTTATTTTATTTTCTGTATTTATACTCAGCTAGCTCCAAGGCAGGAGGGCCTGGTGGAAGAGTTTGATGTAGGAAAGCTGTTCATCTCACAGCAGCCAGTAAGCAGAGAGAGAAAGGAAGAGCCAGAGAGGGAGAGATGTACCCTTCCAGGTCACACTCTAGTGACCCGCCTCCTCTGACCTGGCCACACCTCTTACAGCACATTCAGCAATGGTACCTTATGATCCACACACTTCAAAAAACCAGCCTCTGAGCACATGAGAGTTCTGAGGGTCATTCTTTTTTTTGTTTTTTGTTTTATTTTGTGGGTACCGGGGGTCGAACTCAGGACCTCGCGCTTGCCAGGCAGGCGCTTATGCCACTGAGCTATCTCACTGGCCCTTGAGGGTCATTCTTGATGTAAACTATAACATGAGCTTGTAGAAATAATTTATTCACTTAATTGGGCCTTAGTTATTACTCTATATTTTCTATTTTGAAGGTCATTTTCCTGATACTCTTGAACAAAAATAGTATTGACTGTATTATACCATTTGCGCTTCCCCAAGAATCAGTTGGTGGCATGATTGATATTCATATCCTGAATATTACAATATTGCTGATTGTTATTTTTTGCGTTATTATATTACCCAGCCTAATTCATTTGGTGCTTTTGTCTTCTTCTTGCCATTTTAACAATCCAGTCAGCCATTTTTCTTCCTCCCTAATGATCCTGATCCTCTTGTACTCTGTCGTGAGTGGTGTGTTTTTACAAATACTTCCTGGTTTCTTATTCATTCACACCTCTCTTAATTACAGTATCAGATTTTTCAAGTTGTTTTTTGTTGTTGTTGTTCTTAATTTTTTAAAAATTGTTTTCTAAAAAGCTTTGCAAAACTACCCCCGTCTGAAATACCATCATCAATTATTCCTATAGGGCTTTTATTTTCCTCTCTGATTTTTAAAACCCAATTTATCCGTCCCAACTTCCTTATTTGAATGTCATAATAAAATAAAATAATAAAAATATGACTAGGTATGGTATCAAATGCGTGCAATCCTAGCTAATTGGGAGGCTGAGGCTGGATGATTGCAAGTTCAGGTCCATACTGGGCTACTCAGTAAGACTATGTCTCCAACATAAAAGGGGGGACTGGACTGGGGATATAGCAGAGTGGTAGAGAGCATCTGGGTTCCCAATAACACACACACACATACACATTTGCACACACACACACATACACACACATGCAAGGGCAATTTGATAATAGAGACTAGAAGAAGTTACTAGCGTAGAGTTCTGAGACCTGAATTCAAATTCTGGGTGAGTTTCCTGTTAGTTATATGTTCAGGAGTATATCACTGAATAACTTGATCTCATTTTTTCTAACTTGTAAGATAGGAATTAAAATTTATTCACATACATAACATAGTATAATATAGAGCGTATGAATAATAAATGAAACAGATATTAAAGAAAGGGAATGAAAAATGGAAAAATAATTCTCTGCTACATTTGTTTCTCCACCTTGTTCTGTATGGCTTCCAAGTCAGTTTTATTTTATTTTTTAAAATTTTCTCAGTCTTCTAAGAGATGGAGTTGTTGGCAAGACAGTAACTTGTTGGACGTACTGAAGTTTAAATATCTTTATTTTTCTGATTTCTAGAGTCACAGAATGAATTTAGAAATTACAAAAATATAACTAACAAAAGTTTAAAGACTTTCATATTCTCAGCCCTGGAGACAAACATGACTAATTATCTCTAAAAATTGCCATGTATATTTTCCTAGATTTTTATTATTTATGTTGACTAATAAACAGACACCAGAATAAAGGTGCAATGATAAGTGTACTTACTTTGTTAGCTTTAAAACATCTTGGATGTCTTTCTGTGTTGTTACTTGTTCATTCTTTTTTATGATAGGTATAGCTACTAATAAAATAACATATAACAGATACCTGAAAAGTTTAAAAGTTCCATTTCAGTGACTTCCAAACTATGCCATTTAAGTGGAGGGTCCTATAATATATTTCCACAAAAATATAGTTTCTGGTTCTCTAATACATTTTGAAATTTAAAAATACTCCTTGTTTTTTAAAAGCTAATACATGCATTAGAGGAAACAAAAACAATGTCATTCACAGTCGTCAGCAGCTTTGTTCGACGTGTACTTCTAGGTCCTGCATGTATATACATACACATGACATTTTGTGTGACTCAGATTGTACCGTGGGCACCATGCTTTTTCCCACATTATGAATATTCACCAATTCAAACTCCTGCAAGAATATTTTTGATAACTAAGAATATACTACATCAACTCAGTCTGTTGGAAAAAATTTTAAGCCTGCCTTTCTTGGGGACAAAAATTTCACTGAAGACAAAAATGGGAACAAGACTCTAGATAGAAATATTGGCAGAGTTACAATTAAAATACTGCATTTTCTTAATGTTTAATTTAAAATGAGACATAAAGCAAGTAAAAATGGTTTATTGTAGAAGGCAAATGCAGAGGGGGAAAGAGAAGGAAAAACAAATATATCTTCATAACTTTGGTGAGCTTCACTGTTGAGGGAGAAAATGAGGGAGACATAAAGACAGAATACCCCAAGCATGTCTCTGAGAATTATCAGATCTCTATTGAGATTTTAGGAAGAAGGTATGTTCCCACTGAATTATTAATGTATTCCTATGGTATATCCAGAAGATGCACACACATCAATGGCTCTCACCAAAATGTACATCTGAATGCTCTGCACACACCTCTCTTATATGCTTCCTTTTGCCCCTCTGCTGCTAGCCTAATGATACATTCTGATACGCACTGCCCAGAGGACATGGGACAATTCCAACTCCAGTATGCGCCTTTTCTATTAGTGATAACAAAAGTATTCACAAATTAGCTAACTCATTTGCTTCACTTTTTCATCATACGTTGTCACCTCAGGATATTTATAAAGATTAGATGTTGTGCACTAGAGTACGAACTTCGTGCACAGTAGCCCAAATACTTTACCAGAAATGTACATGTACATGATAATTACACATATGGTTACAATCTAAAACCATCTTTCAGATATAGAGATACTAGCAAAGAGGCCTTCATTTTTGGGTTGAACCACACACAGTTGCCAATAATTTTTGATCCACTAATTTTTGATCCATTTCTTCTATTTCAAACTATCCAATACTTTAAAAGTTGATTCCGTAGGTCAGTTTTGTGGCTGTCTCACAAATATTTGACCAGCCCAACATATTTCCTTGCATGGTAGTAGAATCAGATGCAAAAATGTGAATATGCTTACCCGTGGCATTGAACAGAATTTATCTAATGGGAAAGGATTTGGTTGATTTTTCACCAAATGGAGTTAATTTCTCCCTCATCAATGAAGCTCACCAATTCACAGTTCTGATGATATATCTGTTATGTCTTCTCTTTCCTGTTCTGCCTTTCCTTTGTACAATAAGCCTTTTTTTTTTTCCTTGAACAAGCCAAGCAACTTCAAAGTCTAAGGTTATTGGTCTCAGAAGCACTGTTCAGCCTCAGAGGTCATGGATGCTTCTACCCTGTCCAAGCTTTTACAGATCAGCTTCTTTGTAGGATTCCATTGCTTTGATCTTTGATGGATTACTGGCCGGATCAGGATTTCCATGGAAGCAGATTTGAGAGCTTTTTCGCTCTAGGGAGATATTTTGGCGAAGGATTTTTTAAAAGTTTTTAGATATAAAAGGACATATCCTCTATTAATAAAACAATGTCATACACTATTGGCTTCAAACATATATTTCATAATTTAATTACAAAAATAAATGTGATTACCATAGATCTAGAGACAAAATATTGTATACACCATCATACATTGCTAACTTAATTGATATAAAAGGAAAGTGTTATACAATATTTCTGGGTGAATAGAACAACTATTGCTTATCTTTCCCTGGTAAATCATATCAGTGCTCAAATGCCCTATGTGTGTAGAGTTTACTAATTATTTTATACTAAAAATAGATTTAGTTATTGTAGAATACATTTATTTAGTCCCAAAGTAGTTGACACTTTGAGTATTTTATTCAAGTGTTAGTATATTTTATTTTAATTTTCTGGTGGGCTATTGATTGGTTTTGAGTACAGCAGAAAATCTTGCTTCTTTGTATATTTGGCTAACTTGAAAAATACGATAAAAAATTCATTCCATTTATTTTTCATCATTTTACATTAAGCATCCCCTTGTGGCTTCACATTTTATATTTCAAAGATGATTAGCCAAGAGAACAGTGGCAAAGGTCTTGTTTCATTTCCAATTGACCTTAAATTACTTATATTTCTGTCTTATACATTTGTTGCAGTGGTATGAAACCATGACATTATTTATTTATTTATTTATTTTTGGTACCGGGAGTCGAACTCAATACCTTGTGCTTGCCAGGCAGGCGCTGTGCCACTGAGCTGTATCCCTGGACCTCATGACATATTTTATATATTAACTGGAGTTAAAGTAGAAAATAGTTTAATTGTAGGATTGGAAAAATGACTTCAAAGATTTTTGTCCTAGTGTGGAATTTAAGTACTGATTCAGTTAGATCTATATAGATATTCACCGAAAGAGAAAGTAGACTTTATAAATGTAACCACGAGGTAGGGGATGATTGATTCCCTAACTTGTTTGTCTCCAACTTGGTATTGAATTGACTCAAGAACATTTTAGAAAAATGAAGCAATCAGTTAGATTTTCCTTCCTTTACGGAAAGTACTGGTGAAAATGTAGTCTGCTCTAATGACTAGTGTCAAAATTATGATTTTTGGCTCTTCTCCTCAGTGTGTGATAGGGGTCTGGATAAGGAATAGATAAATAAATTATAAGAGAACACCAAAAATGCCTATTAATTTGAGGGCTGGATTTGTGATCGGCTGACTTTTTCCAGTATCCATAATATGAAAGTGGGAGTGAATACTCTTTTTACAAATTTAAAAAGTTATGGAGAAATTCAAATTCAAGTACTATAGTTAATGAATGAAGTGTTTCTAATGAAAAGAATTGTATGTCCTTTCTTTTTCAATAAGTATCCCCTGCTCTTTCCCATGGAGGAGTAGGATCATCTGTATATTACAACTTAGTCTGTATGGAAACACTTCTTTAAAAATCAAAAGTATTTTAGATGTCTCCTATCCTTCATGAAAAAAGAAAGCCACAGATTTGTAGATAATGTGTTATTCAAACTGCCTTAAGTCATTATTTCTACAACCTTGACCAAATTCTTAAGGAAAGGCATGTTGTATTCTTTTAGAATTTTATGTACATAGATTTCATTTAATAATAATCATAATACTGAGTATTTACAGAGTACTTAATATATGTTGGATCCTTTTCAAAATACTGGATATAAATTAACTAATTTATCCTTATAGCAACTTATGCAATCGATATGATTTTTATATTTATATTTTACATGTGAGGAACTAAAATATACGAAGGTTCCAGAAACTTTCCAGAGTCACAAAGTATTTAATTATGGATCTGACATTCATATCCTAGAAACCTGATGTTAGATCTTCATTATTAACTACTGTATAAAGCCTCCTCCAATCCTGGTACTACCAAATTGGCTTACGGCATTCTCTGATGATATCTCTTTTTCTCCACAACACTTATAAATCCCTGAATATTTATATTATATATTATTAATGGTTCATTTGTTCATCTCTAGCATCTCTCTCTTTCAATGTAAGGTCTTAGGGGTAGACGTAATGTTCCTTTGCTTTTTGGTTAGAACAATGACTGGCCAAAGTAAACTCAGTAACTTCTGTGTCAGGTGTGTAAAGAAAGTGAAACTGAGGAGCTTCCCAGCAGACGTGAAACTGAGATGATTCAGGGAGGACTCAAGTTTCTAACAAAGGTGTGACTAAGACAAAGAGGTGATTACATGATGTGGAGTGATTCCAAGACTAATATCGTATCTGAGTCCAGCATGAGGGAACAAACCAAGCAAAGGCATGCATAGATCCTGAATGAGAAGTAAGAAATATGTATTCTAGTTGGTGTAGCAGGCTAGAACTCTGCTTTTATGAGGGAAGGTCTCAAGATGTTTTAAGAAACCCCTTTGCTTATGTAAGATCTGAAGTTTATGATTCCTTTTATTCTAGGCCTTTGCAGTCTGTGTAACCAGCTCTAAGTTAGATAAATTCTCCATCTTGAAGAAATAGTTCCCTGGTATCAAAGGTTGTACTTTAGCCACAAAAATCTCTTGTTTTCTGTTTCTTTACATTGAAGAAACCAGAGATTTATTCTTCAGTATCCTCTGATTTTTCTTATTAAAATTTGCTTTTGGCAAAGGTCTGATATACCTTCAAAAACAGGTTCGGGTCTTTCTCCCCCCTTCCCTCCCTTCCTTCCCTCCTTCCTTCTTTCCCTCTTTCTTTCTTTCTCCTCCTCCCAGTACTTTCCTCCTCCTTCTCCTCTTCCTCCCCTCCTTCTCCTTTTTCTTCTCTCCCCCTACTTCCTCTCTCTTTCTTTCTTGAGCAGAATTATTAGTGTATCTCTACGAAGCAAAGAAAATATCTATGACAACAGTCCATTATGCTGAGATCTTTATCTAAGTATTGAAGGATTGATTATGAATCCATTACTATGACTCCCACAACTATTATTCAAGAAGTTCATAAGCATTTGTAAACAAACAAACAAACAAAATGAACAAAAAAACCCCAAAAAACCACAAGAGACTATCTTAGTCTCTGTCCTCAAGAATGCCATGCATTACATTTGAAATACATGAACATTGTATACATACATCACTCTAATAGAACAGAACACGATTTTTATAATGATACTTGGGATTAAATGTTCATTCTTTACACGAATACCTCATTCCAAGGAAAACTTCAATAAATCTCTCCAGTTTGAGTCAGGCTTTGAAAATGGTTTAGAAATCAATAGTTAGTGAATAAGGAAAAACATCCCAAGTGAGAGAAAGAACAGTATTAGCGTGTGGATTTTTGTTGGCATTACTTATTAAGGTCTGGCTTTATTTCTAGTTTGTAACTTACATAAAGGAAGGATACTTCCTGTTTGCGTACTACTAAACTGGTACTGTGCACATAACAATAATTAATAAATACTCAGGGGGCCGGTGAGATGGCTCAGCGGCTTAAGCGCCTGCCCGGCAAGTGCGAGGGCCCGAGTTCGACTCCTGGAACCCACATACGAAAAAGGGGCCGGTGATATCGCTCAGCGGCACGGGCGTCTGCTGGCGCGCGAGGTCCTGAGGTCGACTCCCGGTACCCACAAAAAAAAAAAAAAATAAATACTCATACCACAGGTACTTGAAGAATGAACAAGGAAATTAATATTTTAAAAGAATAGAAATATTTCCTTTTATTAGCATTTTATGAAGCAGGGTAATCATTAATAATTCATAATAACTTTTATAAACCCATAGTATATGTCAGACACTGATTCAAACACTTCACATATATTAATCTATCTACATTTTATAGTTCAGTAAAAGGAAACAAGAGTGAAATGACTTTAGTAAGGTCGCACAGCAATTACTTGTTAAGCAATATTTCCCACCCAGGCAGTCTATCAGTTGTGCTTTTTTTTTTTTTTTTTTTTTTTAATGCGGGTACCAGGAGTTGACCTCAGGACCTCGCACTTGCCAGCAGGCACTTGTGCCGCTGAGCAATATCACTGGCCCTTTTTTTTCCTTTATGTGGGTACCGGCAGTCGAACTCAGGACCTCGCACTTGCCAGGCAGGCGCTTATGCCGCTGAGCTATCTCACCGGCTCTATCAGTTGTGCTTTTGATCCTACCATTCTTCTTGTAGATAAAGCTTAAAACATAGTTTGGAAAAACTTTTAAGGTTGCTAGCTACAAAGGTAAAAAAAAAAATCTAGTTTTCTGCTTCTTTTATGCTTTCAATTTGTTAGTATCCCATTTTTTGTGGAGGGGTTAACCAGAAGTCTATAAAAGCTACAGATCGATGCCTTGCAACGGTGCATAAACTGCTGGGAATAAGAGGAACAGACAAGGAGACAGCGTGGGAACCAAGGTGTAAGGACATAAACCCACGAGATGGCAACAACTGCATATGGAAAAAGAAAGGATGATGTGATATAAGTTGGAGAAACATGAGGCTCAGATGATTCCTTTTCAGAGCTGAGTGTCAGAAAACATGAATGTATCCTTATGGATCAAGAGAACGCACAGCTTGGGGCCAATTTTAGTACAAGTACTGTAAATGGATAAAACTTGAGTCTACACTAACTTCATAAAATCTAAACAGATATTAATAGTAGATACCGTAGTTCATAAAGTTCAGACTGCTTCCATGGTTGAGAGAGAAACGGTTGACCCTTCAGGGAGGCCAATTCCTATTTTAGGAAACTTATAATTAGACTTCAGATATTAAAAATGCAGATTAACTAAATATCTCTAGAAAGAACAAACATCCTAGGAAGAAAAAGTTGAACATTGAATCATAATTTTAAACGCTGTGATTCACCGTGGAGTTATCTGCTCTGTGAACTACGTGGACTAATGAGACACCCGAGGCCCAGAGGGGCAGAGAAGCCGTTCTCCAAGGAGCAACACTCGGAGTAGGTGAAAAGCCTGCCTCATCCTCCAGGTCAGGGACGGGTCCCCCGACACACCCAGTACCTTCTTTTCCTATCTACAGTGTGCCGTGTTGTTACATTTGATCTTCTTTGCTTGTCATGGAACCCATTGCCAGCTCCCATCAACAGTGAAGCTAAATAGTTTACAGCTGCAGTCATTGCCTGGGAAAAAGCCCCTGTCTGATTGGAGTCACCTCACATAGAGATGCCTGAGAGTTTATGACCCTACCATGCTAGACCATGGACAGGACATGAAATGCCTGCTCCCCTCACATCAAGGCAGGGTGTTTTTCATGCTCCAAAGCCTTCTGTGGGATCAGGCTGAGGTTAGACTTCAATATAACGCACGGGTTTGGTTGGGTTTTCCCCTTGATCTTTTCAGCCCCTCTCATTTCCACAGACGTCTTTGCTGTGCGGACTCTGAAAATGGTCCCTTCAGTAGATCAGCGCACCAGTTACCCCACTAGAGGCTTTCTGTCTCAGGAACCCAGACGAAGACTGTCATTAGCGAATCCAGAGACTCAGAATTTTGCATAGGGTCGCCGAGTTCTAACAGAGAAGCTTAGAGTGATACAATCTGTGCTAGGAGTCAGGAGTTGATCTTGGCAACTCAGAGGAAGTGTGGGTACGGGGTGGACTAAGATCTCAAGTTCTGAGGTCAGAAAGTCTGGGCTAAATCCCAGTGTGGGACAAGCTGCTCAACCATCTGTGTGTTTAAAATAATCTACTTGTCTAAAATTTCTCCTGAAAAAAATATATCGAGGGGGAAAAGAGAAAGCAAAGTGACTTTGAATATATAATTAGTAGTGATATCAGATTGTACACTATCTAGATTTTATTAACGGACAAAAATTTATAGTCTATTTCTTGCTCCCAGAAAGGAATTGATCACTACAACCCTGTAAATGACTAGAAATAATTGTATTTGGAAACTTCATCTGTGCTATGCGGGACAACAGGATTTGGTAGAGTGGGGAATAACAGCTGACAAAACTATTTTCTTTATCACTCATTTCACAAAACATTTTTGCTTACCCTGGATTGGCAGGCAGATTTTTTTTTCTAAGAGTGGATTGAGTATAAATTTTCCAAAAGTGACTCAAATGATAATTAAAACATTTCTAATTTTAGTGACTAGGCTTACTGAATGTTCCTTTCGGGTATTTTGCATTTTTGATTGACTCTTTCCCAATCTATGAAGAAATTTTCATCTATAAATAATAAACATTTTTGTATTTTGAATTTGGAGATGAGGAAAAAAAGACTCATCAAGAAGTGACCTAAAATCTTAGCCGCTAATTTCCAATTGGTGCTACCATGATGCTTAATCTTAAATAATTTTGAAGCTTGGATAAAAATGAACAAATATGTTTTGAAGAGGAAGAACAAAGCAGAAAAGAAAAACAGGGAAAACAATATCAATGAAAATTACATAAACATCTATCGGGTGCAATATTGCTTTAAACGAATTTAGGAAAAAAAATGTCCTCTAATCAACTCTCCTGGGTGATTTATTTTTAGTCATTTTATGCACTTACTCCATGGTACCTGGTACCTGATCAATTATTAGTTTAAACACGGAGTGATGCTTTTTAGAGAGCTATCAATCCCCTTGAAGTAAATTGTATCCTGTGGCTAAAATTTGACATGGTTCAGAAAACACCTACGTTGTATCTTCAGCGGTGGGTTGCTATTTCTCAGACCCCTCAGAGGTACTGACATCCTCAGTGTTTGAGCTAAACTTTTCAAGTCTTAGATTCTTTGAAAACTTCAAATGCTCGGTAGCGTTACCAGACCAGTGATGAAGCTGATCTGAGAGTCCACTATTAACACAGCGCTAAAGGACGTTTTCATTAGAACTTTGTACATGGCCAGTTCAAAAGATCTAGGTATTGATTTTTGTTCAAAAGTCCTGTCTTTGCTTTCATATTATGCAACTTTTTTGACAGACTTTCAAAAACCACAAACTGTGGGCTGCCTGCAATTCCAGCCAGGATTTTATGCTGCTCATGTGATTTCCTCAGGCCACATACTTCTCATGTCCTTGTCAACACTGCAAGGAGAATAGCCATCTTAAAAGATTAGCTAAAAAGTGGAAGCAATTTCACAGCAATGGGAGAAGAAAAAAAAAAATCTGACCTTTCCATGCAGGAAAAAAAAAAAAATCTCACTTAAGTAAATAACCTTTTTAGCTGTAAAATTTTGTTGAGGCATTCATTTATCAGATGCATAGATAATCAGAGTGTTTATCTCTTTGTACCATTTAAAATTTCATAAAAAGAGTTGGGAACCAATGTGTGTAAATTTCAGCAAAAAGCCTGTAGCATATGTGCTCAGCACATATTTAATGGAATTATCTATTGGAAAGTAGGTGGTAGAAGCAGCTGAAGAATTCATTATTGGGATAGATATTTTATATCTATCTGTCAGTGCAATGTGGAATAAGACTTCCCCTGCATACTACTTCTATCATGTTATGTGGCCTTTTAAAAGAGGCCATTTCTAGAAAGATAAGAATTTGAATTAAGTGTTTGGTGCTGATTCATAGTGTGAGCATTTCAGGACCTATTAATATGTTCAGAAAAGCACAACTTGGGGAGAGTGCACAGAGTTTAATTGGGAGATTTTTAAGTGGTAGCTCTGAAATGGAGTTTATACAGGTAGGAACCTCACTGGTTTCAAATACATACGTGCATAGTCCATAGGAAACCTTATGTCAATTTTACCACACATAGGAGTTTTTAAAAGGAAGAGTATTGTTACAGCTGAGTGGTCCCTGTATAACAGACAGTGTGCTGTTTATTCATATAACTACCCTTGAGGTAGACGGTGCACTATTAATATCGCCATCTTATAAATAATGAACCAATGGCTAAAAGAAGTTATGAAAATTATATAAGTTCCATGAATAGTAAATTTTGAAAATGAGAAAGGGTGAACGTGTTACACTGCTAAAAGGAATAAGCCGGAAAATTTGCAAGCTATAAAATTTAACACAAAAAGAATTTTGGAATTCAAACTTCACCAAAAGAAGATGGTGACAGAATCACATCTCCGTCGGAGGGAATATAGACCCTTCTATAAATCGGTCTCTTCATTCTCAAAATGTCTGATAGAACTATAAGAAAAGAGAAGACCAGTAAAAAGCATATCAAACTCTTTAATATTTAAAGAAGAAATATTACAATATGAACATAGATGTCTTTTATTCTCACATGAAAAATATTGCCTTCTTTATCAAAGAAAAATGAAGGTTTTCTTTCTTACTAATATAGTGCTTTAATTACCTGTTTCATCTTTTTCTTTCCTGACTGTGCTTCCTCCCATAGTTAACTTGCACTCTACCGTACAATGACAACCAGCCAGTGAAACACGGTCTCGTTTGGGTTTTCTTGTCAACCTTTTCAAGGAAGTATTGGGAGCGCAGTAGGTTTACCTCACACAAAGCGTTCTATCCAAGGCCAGTTTTTAAATGTCAGACATTGAAGAATTCCGTGCTGCCACAATTCAGGATGCAAGTGGACACTGGTGCACACTCAGATATGTCTCTTTCAGATCAAATGTAGAATACGTACTGTTCCTATAAAAAGCTGTTAGCAAGTTCATGAACTTGACAGCACAGAGCAACTGCTCCCTATTATAGGAAGAAATGAAAGAGTACTGTACATGATTTTCCTGATGCTTCCCTCTCATTTGATCCTTTTGAATTCATTTTCATACTCCCCCTGCTGGACTAAACAAATGAGTTTGGATGGTTGCAGCCTGTTGACCTGTGTATGACACCTATCACATCGAATTGCCAGGGGTTCTATTCCTTTCTGCCTGGTTCAGTAGAAATCAGTCATTTGAGGGCAAAAGCCATTTCACCCTTTTGGTACTGTGCGCTGAAACTTTAAAAAAAAATAGGTTAGATTCAGTACCATGTGAATTAAGCAGTTTCACTTCTGATAAAATGTCAGAAACAAATGAAATGCTCATGTAAAATATTACTGCAAGAGTCAGATTCAAGAAATTTGCACAGCATATGGTTTTGCTTGTCTTTGAGGTACCTATAATTTATGCAGATAGAACATAATACTACAATTGAAAGGATGTTGTAGTCACCGTACCTTTATTTTTGGCTGCCTTCCATTAAATGTGTACATAAATCACATTTTCCATGTTTGAAATTAAATAAACATAAAAATAAGGACGTCTTCATTCTTTACTATACTTAGTAGGCATGTGTTAAATAAGCTGAGAGTCAGGCTCTGAGCTATGATCTTTGCAAATAAATAGCAGCATTTCCATTCCAACAACAACAATAACACCACCACCACCATCAACGACAACAACAACAATAAAAATGACTAGAGAAGATAGCAGTCAGAAGGGGCCACAGTGCTGGCCCATGGCCAGGCCCGGGATGTTTGCCTTCCTAAAACTAATCCATTGGTTTCCCATATATGCTGTCCACGCGCTCCATGTCCTCCACCTGGTTTAATGGGCTTGGAACTTCTCCCTCCATCCCATACAAGTTGAACCTTCTTTTGTGCAAAGCACTGTAGGCTGTGCAGATCCCAGCCTCAGCCTTCGTCCAGCAGATGCTGATTTTTTGGTGCCTGTGAGCCAGTTTCCCAGGAATGACCTGTAGCTACCAGAAGTCTTGAGAACTTTGACTCAGGCTCTATGATATATAAATAGAGACTTGGGCAATTTTATTCATGACTTGGTTTTATGGCTATCTCTTACCCAGGATCAAGAATAGAAATATGCACAAGTTGCATGTGAATAACAGGAAAGTACTTTCCCACGGTTAATCTTTTATTTCTGCAGCTTTTTAGCAAGGTAATAGGAGGGCTAGGGGTAGGAGAACTGTTTTTGCTACTCCTGTTTTCACTTCTAATTGGGAGCCTTGCCCTTGGTAGTTTCCTATCTTATCCTCATGGGTCTTGGGTACTATGTGACATTTAAACCCTATTAAGTTCTCAGTGGGTTTCAACTGGTCCTTCTCCCCTGGAGTGTTTGGAATGGCCTTTGATCAGCTTGAATAAATAAGAAAAAAGTATTTCACAGATCGTTATTAACCATTACAAGGAATAATATAAACTAGTATAAAACAGAGAATGCAGTTTGTTCAGATTTTCCAGTTTAAAGTTTTCAAATTAAAGTGTAACAGAATGTTCAATTCTGGAAGAGGGAGAAAAGGAATAGTTTAAGTGCAACTTAGTTAGAATTAAATCTCATGACTTAAGTAAAGCCCTGATGAGCTCTTTCCATTTCTCTGTAGTTCTCAACGTGCATTGCCTTGTAATCTTCATGATGATCTTGTGATATATATATATATATATATATATATATATATATATATATATATATCTGAATATCAACACTGTCCTCTTCAGAGTGCCTCAAAGTGACCCTCTCTGTCTGCCTATCAAAAGCAGGATATTTTCATTTTCTGTACCTTTTAGTTTTTTTATACCACAAAGGGTTTTTTTTAATTATTTACTTAACTAGGTTCTAAAATTGAGTGTTTTTCAACACTGAGATTCCATCTCACCCCAGAAAGAATGGCTATCATCAAGAAATCAATCAATAACAAATGCCGGAGAGGCTCTGGGGAAAAGGAACCCTTCTCCACTGTTGGTGGGATTGTCGACTGGTGCAACCACTGTGGAAATCAGTGTGGAGACTCCTCAAAAAACTAGAATAGGAGGTCCCATTTTACTCAACTATTCCCCTTCTGGGTATCTTCCCAGAAGAATTAAAAACATCATACCACAGCGATATGTGTGCACCCATGTTTATAGCAACACAATTTGTAATAGCTAGATCTTGGAAACAACCCAAATGCCCATCAACTGAGGAATGGATAAAAAAGGTATGGTATTTTATACAATGGAGTACTACTCAGCCATGAAGGAGGATAAACTGGAGACTTTTGTACGTAAATGGATGCAACTCAAGACCATACTCATAAGTGAAATAAACAAGACGTATATGTGTAAACATTGTATTGTCTCCCTAGTGTGAGAAGCTGAAAGAGCAAATAAGATTCAAAATGTACAATAGATATTGTAAAACAGGAAGAAACTGTTCAAAAGGAAAGAGAAATTGGGATGGGAGAATGGGGAAAAGAAGGAAGGGAAAAGCAAAAGAAAAAATATATATATATAAGATAGCTAAGATAGATATAGTACTAATTTCTCTTAGTTCATTGAAAAGAAAGGTTTATGCTAATATTGTTTGGACAATTGAATGCCACTATCTTGTACTTTGAGTAACTAATTTAACAATAACACAATGTATTAACCATTGTTACCCTCCTATTATTTTGTTTTAAAATTTTGTTCTATTTTTTCTGTTTAAAATACAATTTAAAAAATTAAATTAAATTAAATTATTTTGATACTAAAGCATAAAAATAAAAAAAATAAAATTGAGTGTTTTTATATGTGGGATTTAATTTTTTTACACTTTTTTCTTAAATTTATTGGTACAATTTAGATATACATAATGATCATATTCATCATGGGGAATTTGTACCTGTGTATGATGTACCTTGATTCCTCTTTTTTTTCCTCAGTTCCCTTCCTTCTCTTCAGCCTCTCTTCCCCTCCTTATTTACAAGGCTTTGTTTCCATTTTATCCTTTTTTTAATCATTTTTTTCTTTTCCCTTTCTTCCTTCCCCCCATTCCCCATTTCTTTTGAACAATATCTTCCTATTTTACTACACCTATTATACACTTTGGTCCTTATTTACACTTTTGGTTTCTCACACCAGAGAAACAACATGATATTTACACATGTGTGTCGATTGATTTCACTTATGAGTATGGTCTCCGGCTGGTGAGATGGCTCAGCAGCATAAGCGCCTGCCTGGCAAGCGTGAGGGCCTGAATTCTACTCCCAGAACCCACATATGAAAAAAGGGCCGGTAATATCGCTCAGTGGCACGGGCGCCTCCTGGTGTGTGAGGTCCTGAGGTCAACCCCCGGTACCCCCCCAAAAAAAAAGTGTATGGTCTCAAGGCGCATCCATTTACCTAGAAATCTCTCAAGTTTATCCTTCTTTATGTCTGAGTAGTACTCCATTGTGTAAAAAGCCACTTCTTTTTTATCCATTCTTTAGTTGATGGGCATTTGGGTTGTTTCCAGGATTTAGCTATTACAAAATGTGCTTCTATAAACATGGGTGTGCACATATTGCTGTGCTTTTAATTCTTCTGGGAAGATACCCAGCGGGAGAATTACTGGGTCAAATGGGACCTCTAATCCGGGTTTTTTAAAGAATCTCCACACTGATTTCCACACTGGTTGTGCCAGTCTACACTCCCACCAAAAGTGGAGAAGGGTTCCTTTTTCCCCACACCCCCACCAGCATTTGTTATTAGTTGAGTTCTTCATAATAGCCATTCTTTCTGAAGTGAGACAGAATATGAGCATTGTTTTAACTTGTGTCTCTCGAATGACCAGTTATGTTAAACATTTTTTCATATATTTATTTGCCATTTGTATTTCTTCCTCTGAGAAGTGCGTATTCATCTCAGGTGCCCATTATTTGATTGGGTCTTTAAATTTGGGGGTCTGATTTTTTTTAATTCTTTATATGTTCTAGATGTTAGTCCTCTGTCTGAAGGACAACTGGCTAAAATATTTTTCCACTCTGTGGGATGTTTTCTCACTCTATTGATAATTTCTTTTGCTATGCAAAAACTTTTTAATAGGATGAGATCCAGTTTTTGATTCTTTGTAATATTTCCCGAGTGATTGGTGTTTTTTTTTCGTGATATCTTTGCCTCTAGCTATGTCTTCAAGAGTTCTAACTATTCTCTCTTCCACTAGATTTAGTGTTTCTGTTTTAATATTTAGATCTTTGATCCATTTTGATTTTATTTTAGTGTTTTATTTATTTTAGTGTTTTTGTTTTTCTTTTCTTGTATTTGATTGGGAAATTCCTCCCCTTTAAAGGTGGTCACCCTGAGCATTTGAAAGACTACCAGGCACATATTTGGTATTATGGTGGTTTTAATACATCCCACAAATTTCAGATGCTACAAACTTAATTCCCAGAGCAACAGTGTTGAGAGATGGGACATTGAAGAGGTGTGAGATGAATGCCATTGTCATGGAGGTGGCTAGTTATATGAGAAGTGGGTTCCTGATAAAATGATGAGTTCAGGTCCTCCCCTACCCCAGCTCTGTCATACTTATACATTCTGCCATGGGATGATGGAACAAAAAAGCCCTTGCCAGGTACCAGTTCTTCAACTTCCTACTTCCTAACCTCTAGAACTTTAAGAAATAAATCTATAAATTACCCAGTCCCAAGTATTCTGTTATAGTGGCCTAAAGCACTCTGAGACAGTTACTAAATAAAGATTTGCTGAATCTATTATAATTGCATTAGTTGGAACAACAGAAGGACATCAGGAAAAAAGCGACATGTAAATGTCCACTTAATCTTATCTAATTCATCTGTAAAAAGTCAACAACTTTGCAAAATAAATGGAGAGTCTTAGGACTTTACAATTTCTGAGCTAATAATCACTGTAGTAACAGATTTATTGGAAATTTACAGTGTGATAGATGCCATGTAAAACATCTGTATGATAGGCCTTTGAATACTCATAAAAACATTTGTTTTAATCAGAAGAGGAAATTGTGTCTTATAGAGCTGAAGTGTCTTGCCTAAAGTCACATGTTTATCAAGAACTGAGTCATTGTTCAAAACCAGGGCTCACTCGGAAGTCAGCCCCTTCATTGCTTCTCTGTGGCCCTGCAGAGTTCTCCTTTCAGTGTATTTAAAATCATTCTCATTTTGCTATTCATACGGGCAGCACACAGATCATATATTCTGCTTCAGATACGGTTTCATTATTTTTACTTCTTCGCGTTTAGTGACTTCAATCATCCTTAAATTTCATCAGTATTATTCTCATAGTCCCCATCTTATTCTCTAGACAGAAAACTCCTGTCTCCCAGTCAGTGGGCTGTTGTATTTTGTTTGCTTAATTTTCTTTTTATAGTGTTTTCAGAACATTCTTAAAAAATATGGCCAACAATTAACTCTTCAGCTTGTCTTTTGCAATACCAAATAATAGGTGCTAGACTCCTGTCACAGGAAACTTATCATAATTTGGTTTGAAACTTATCATAATTATCATAAATGTTTGCTCCCTTTTTCTTGATGTGGATTGCTTCTTTGCCTTTAGTGCCCATGCCCAGATTCTGTACTTTAAGATCTCTCTTTATCCATGAAGAACTTGTTTAAATATGAAGGTTTCTCTGCCTTTCCAAAGCACATTCTTCCTTTATTCCCACGGCACTTAACACATAATACCATTAATATATTTACACCTTTCTCTCTTCTTTTGTCCTAAGCATATTTTACTCATGGTATATTTACATTAAATATCACAGTGCTAGGCACGTTTTATTTGTAAATATTTTAGAAATGAACTGATGAAGTTAAATATTTCATCAAATATTTAGCCTCAAATCCTTTACAGGGAAAAAATGGCAGAAAATCTTCATCAAAATTGTTTTACAAGCAAATTTCAAAATAAAAAAGGACAAACAAAAATTACTAGGTTAAGTGGTCAGCCCAATTCATTTGGACTTCTTATAATCTGTAATGCCTACAAATAATTATAGAATTCTAAGCAACTTTGTATAAAAAAACCGAGGCACATAATGCAAGAAACTTGTGTGTATTTGGAATCTCTAAAAGTATTTTTGATACTTCATATTTGAATGTACTTGCATAAAATGTATTTATATGTTATTCTTAAATTGAATTTCCCTAAAATCATTTATTTGATTACCATCTTTATTATCTACTTCTACAGCAAGCATAGAAACAGGTTTTCATGAAACCTCCCTTAGACTATTGTCAAAGGACATTGAGATGGTCCTTCTAACATGCTCTTGCATCCAACTATGAGAAAAGAAGGAATTAGGGAAAGAAAGAAAGCAGCTTATATATGAAAATATGAAAGAAACAAAGCAGCTTATGTAAGTAAAGGAAGAATTTGTGTGCATATTTTAATAACTTACTGTGCTGAGTACAGATAGCCACTTATAGTGGCTATACCAGTTTACATTAAACTTATTTGATTTTCCCCTTATGAAGCAGGTTTTAGAATTAAAATACTTTGAGAAAGTAATTTAGAATGTACACTACTCTTTTATAACCTATAAATTTATATACGGTTTTATCTTCTTAATCCTTTCCTCAAATGAACCTTTTTAATGATTTGTTGTATATCTACAAATGGATCAGCAATCTACTGTAGGAAGAACATGGGTTATTATGGTGAGCAAGGAAAAATATCTTTCCCGTCTCAATAATGCTTAGAATCTCCTAAAAGACAATATTAAACATATAACATTTAGCAAGGCTGAAGTGAAAGACTGTGGAAATACTTCATTAGGGAAATGAGTATCAACGAGAGAGAGTTCAAGATGGACTCCATGAAGAAGGGATGTTTAACCTAAAACTTAGAGAAAAATTGCAAGTTAGATGACTAAAGAAGAGGGGTACATAGAAGTGCTTCAGGGAGACAAAGCAGACGACAGTTGGTGACTATGAGGATTTGTAACTACTCTAAATTCTATCAAAAATTCATTAACTATAAATGCAAGTCTATCTTGAGTAAAGAAAAAAATTTGCATATACTTGCTGATTGAATCACCTTTTTAATACTGAAATGTTGTAAACTACCAGTATATCCAACAGAATGAAATAGATTAGAAAATTTAGGTACAACCTCTCAATTAGACCATTTCAAGCATTAAAATAATTGCATTGGAAACTATGAGGCAACATTGAAAGGCTTTTTGCATAATATTATGTGGCAGGACAAGATAATTTTGTAAGTCCCTCATGATCACAAATACGCAAAATGAATGTGGAAAAATAATGGAAAAATAAATTGTAATTATGTTTGTATTAAACATGTGGGTGCCTATGCCAAAAAAAGAATTATGTTTCAAAATTCCCACAAGGGGCCAGCATAACTTTTTAAAAATTGATGAACAAAAGGAAGCACTGGATAAAGGTAGTTCTGGTTTAAAATAAACTGCAATTGTGCTGGGAATGAGACTCAGTTGTAGAATACTTGCTTAATATGTGTAAGGCCCTGTATTCAATTCCAGGCACTAAAGAAAAGTAGGAAGGGAGGGAGGGAGGAAGGAAGGAAAGGATCCAGGGTGATATACTCATAGATATACATAGAATTTCAGACTTCTTATAGATATACATAGATACTCATGGATATATAACGAATCATTAACAATGTTCATTTTAGGAAAGGATTAATAAGAAGATAAACACGTATATAAATTTATAGGTGACAAAAGAGTGGTGCACATTCAAACAAACCAAAAACCTATGACCAACTAAAGTAAATCCCACTCCGAAATGACCTGCACCAAGAAACTTTTTGGAAACTAAGGACTACAGATCCGGTAAACAGAGAAAAGAACACATTATCATGTTCTTTTTAAAGAAACCACATCATGACATTTATTCTGTTTCATTAATTTGAGTATCTCACAGAATGAGAAAACTAGAACTTGGTTCCTTTGAAATGTGAATTTCATTCTATTCCCTCTGTTTGTAGATGAGGAAACTGGGAAGCTTGATAAATGCATATTAAACAAGCATCACAAACCTGCATAGTCGGGGTATTATGAGTCAGACATATTAAACAAAGGAATGCAAAGTTGAAAACTCCTCCATTCCTCACTGAGAATTCTTAAAAGAAAATAATGTTTATCTCCTACTAAATAGGACTCTGGTATCTTTCACTTTCTTTTCTATCAAGGTTGTGAGGTGTGCAAGCATTTTAGGATAGAAAACCAAGAATCCCCTATTTGTCTATCATTTCTCCTGTCACAGGACAAACTGACAATCTGTAGCGCGTTACAGATTCCTCATTGCCACAGTAACACATGGCTCTGAAATTGCTATATGAGTTTTCTTCCTGATCCCCTTCTTGGGAATAAAACTGATACAGAAGGTTTGGGCTGTGAGTCAAGAAAGTAGATAAACAAACCAAACTAACAGTTGGGAGTAAGATTAGAGAAGATGTTCTCCTGAGAGTTCTATTGTTAGAAGAATGGGTAAGACTGGTAACAACAAAGAGAAATAAAGCAATCCACACCCACAGAAAGACAAATTCGAAACATGTTGCCAACAAACAGGGCAAGAGATAAAATTGGGTTCAGTGGAAAAGGATGATTATTTTTGCCCGCTTGAAAAATTGGTTTTGCTTGTAATTTTTTATGTCCTTCTCTTAAAAGTTATGTTTTAATTTATCTTGCAGAGTAATTGTCCACTCTTGAATTTCTATAGGCATCTAGTTGTTCATGGAATTATGTACTGTTCAGATGCAATTTGTTCCTAATTTGGGCTCTTTTTGAGACCTAGGATATGAAGTTAGAAGTTGTCATTTGCTGGTGATACTGGTAAATATGAGCACTAAAAAATATAATTTGAAACTCAGTGAATATTTTCTGCAAGATATGTTTTAGAAGATAGGACAATTTTTGACTTGTGATTTCTTTCCATATTGATTACAAATTAGTCAATATAAATAGGCACTCAAATATAGAAAAATCCATCACATTAGGAATTTGAAATTTTATAAATATCAGTACCAGAATCTATTATATTATAAGGAAAGACATATTTTATAGAGGTGAAGTTCTGACCAATTAACCTTTGTTTCTCATTATGAAAATTGTGTATCAGACTACCTTAAATATAAGGGTTTTTTCTGCCTCTAAATTTTATAACTTTTTAATTAAAAGTTGAGTGTTGCTAGGGTAAGAAAATGATTTGAAAAGCTAAATTCACAGCAGGATTTGACATCTGCCTGACTGACTGGACCAAAATTGCTAAATTTATCAATAATTCTGAATTTTACATTAAAACCCTCATTGAATCTAGTTGTTCACATGCTGTTTTTTTTTTTTTTTTTTGTGGGTACCGGGGGTCGACCTCAGGACCTCGGGCGCCAACAGGCACCCGTGCCTCTGAGCGATATCACCGGCCCCTTTTTCGTATGTGGGTTCCAGGAGTCGAACTCGGGCCCTCGCGCTTGCAAGGCACGCGCTTACGCCGCTGAGCCATCTCACCGGCCTCACATGCTGTTTTAAATTAACATTTGCATATAAATATTCATAAGGTATCTTTATAGTCTCCACCTGAAAAAGGACAGTTCAGCCAAATATCTGTTAACATATCATTTAAAACAACTGGAAAATACGCATATTCTAGTTCTTCACTGAAATACTTTAGAGTTGTAAATTTTGTCAAAATGGTAATATGCTGGGCCGGTGAGATAGCTCAGTGGCATAAGCGCCTGCCTGGCAAGCACGAGATCCTAAGCTCGACTCCCAGTACCCACATAAAGGAAAAAATGGGCCAGTGATATCGCTCAGCGGCACAGGCGCCTGCCGGCAAGTGTGAGGTCCTGAGTTCGACTCCCAGTATCTACATAAAAAAAAAGTAATATGCCAACTAAATGTGATTTGAAATATCAGAAAACACATTTCTATAATAATTTACATAAAGAGAGGTTCTAGACTCATACTTAATATTCTTTGTCTCTGATTCTTAAAACTCTATAAAACCAGTAAAAGTGGAGGGAAAGTTGCCCAGAGCATTTTAATTACCATCCTTATAAAGCCTGAAAAATATCTTTTTCTTCCATATCCTCAGAGTTTCTAAGAGGAAAATAAGTTTTCTACATTTCAGGGGATAAGAGAATCAATGGAAAGCAGTTGGCACTGTTAAGTTTAAGCAGGAAGCCACATATTTACCCTTTAACTGGGACACTTTGTCAGAGATCTGAATGGAGTAAATCAGGCCTTGGGCTCTGAGAAGAGAATTTTTGCTTTCATGAAAATAACCAGAAAGCTATCTTGTTGGTAGAATAATATATACACTAATTTTGTAGTTACTGGTATATGGATTATTTGTATATGTGACTTTTCTACTCTGTAATGTGTCAACTTGTCCTTTTGAACTAAGAAAAAGTCCCAAGTTCTTAATGAATAATAGGGTGTTTTCATTCTGAAACTGTCAAGGAAGAGGAGAATTAAGGTTTAAACAGAATTTTTCAGGCTTTTGAGGTTTTATCCTGATTCTTCACCTTTCTACATTATAGCTTCCAAAGTGTGAATATAATTAACACTTTTCCAAAATAATTTTCTTGCTGTTGCCTAAATTATCATCCACTTGCCACATTAGTTTTAGACACGATTCCTTGATCTCCTAATTCTTATCCTTTTTGTGATTTTCCTTTATATGAAGGCAGAAGTTGATTCATTTTCATAAACTACTTCTTGCTTGTCACAGTGATATCAGCAGCGTTTCTTATGTATTTTCTTCAGAAAAATTTCTTAAATTTATCCATCTATTTAATATTTATCTATCACCTGCTTTAATTTAACAAGATAAAAGTGTAGCTCTCTCACCTTTAAAAGTATTATTTATTAATCCAAGAACCTCACACTTTTTTTATGAGCCAGTATGTGAGTCTCCTGAATTACTTCTAATGGGTTAAGGTGTAAGTCCTTTTGAAAATTAACATCTACTTTATAGGTAAAAGTAAAGTAATATGCTTCATTATAAGCTCTTAAACACTTTTGAAATGGGAAACATGTAGCTTGGTGTTTTAATTTAACACTTTTTCCAGGTAGATGTACTCTAGTCCTCATCCGTATCCCCATCTATTTTTTTCCAACTTGGAAGAAGAGGAAAGACACATTGCTCACCAAAACAAGGATGTTGATGAAATGTGTGTTTTCAGGCTCCTTATCACTCAATGTTGAACTATATTCTAGCATTGAATAATTTACCCTGTTTTATTATCCCCCAATGCAGACACCCAGTACACAAATACTCTGTCCTGTTTTGATCTTTAAAAAACCACCAACATCTACATTTACAAGGAGGAGTAAATAAGTAGTAAAGGCTTACATTTTCTCTTCTCTAATGGGACATTTCATTTCATAGAGAAAACAAATCTTTACTGTATATGAGCGGGAATCTAATGTTGGATAATTTTCAATAAGTCTTTAAGCAAAGAAAATATTTCAATTGCTCCTCTAAATTCCTATAAATCCTTTCTATTTAATATTACTATAGTCCAGATAAATAATGTCATCATTTATGAAAATTTGCTTAAATATCTGTTAACTACCTAGTTAAAAAACACTAAACGGTGTGACTTCAGATCTGAGATTAATTATTACTGATAGCTGACTTTCTTTTAACCTCTTGTTTTGCTTTGTTCAGTGTTATTTAACTCCTACTTATAACTCATTTACCTCCTCAGATACCCCTGTCCTGATTTCAGAGGCTGGACCTAATCTCATGTGCTTCTCTTACAGTATTTTACAATGCTTCTTCATGATTACCATCGAGATAAAATTTTTATATTTATTTGTGTGTTCTTTCTATAATGTTTTTGGTTGTGAGATTTTATTCATGGAAAAATCTTTATTTCACTTTATTTTGAAGTCTGGAATTGGAATCTAAGTTTATTTCACCTTTATTTTGAAAACATTTTTCCTAACTTTGAATTCCAGATTGGATATTACTTTATGTAAGCATTATAAAGATGGCATTTTAACTATACTGTGACTTTTATTATTTCTATGGAAATGCCATGTTAGTCCCACTGTTGATCTTTTGATAATCATGTATCTTATATTTTTATTTGTCTTTATGTTTCAGCAATTTGACTATGATATGCCTTGATACAATTCGTGCTGAACTATTTGGATTTACCTAGTGTTTTAAATCTTTGCATCGATTGTAGGAAATCCTCTGTTACTATTTCCTTGAAAATTTCTTCTATCCCATTTTCTCTTCTTTTCAATTGCAGAAGCTTAATTAAGCATATGTTAGAATATTTAAGAAAATTCCACATATATCTTTTTACTGGTAAATAAAAAATTTTAGCTCTTCTCTCTGAACTTGTCTTTCTGTTGGTCTTTGGTTTCAGTAATTCTGTTTTCTGCTGTGTTAAATATTTTAAACAATTTTTGTCTGAGTTTTCAAATAGAGAGATAACATTGTGTCTTTAATTAATCTTCCATTCAATTTTTCCTTGAATTTCTAATTTTATATACTATATTATTTCCTATTAGACTGATCATTTGATTATTTTCATGGATTTCCATTTTCTTATCTAATTCTCCAGTCTTACACTTTGCCCATTTCTTTTATCTACTTCCCTGAAATATTCATTATAGTTACTCTAAAATTTTCTTATGTTAACTGCGATACACAAAGAGGGTTATCAATGAAAATTATCGATAGAGTATGGATCGCCAATTCTCTCCTCCATAAAAACAACAAAAAATAATGGAGAAAAATTCTTAGAATAAGTTTTTTTTTCAGAATTCTGGAACTTGACCAAACACTTTCAGCAATCCCTGAAGCATTTTGTCAATAAAAAATGTCTAAGTTTCTGTAAGAACAGTGTGCTTTGAGGCAGTCGAACTTGCCCTTTCCCCTTTTCTCAATTTCCTGCTTCATGGTACCCTTGAAAACTAACAACCCTCAGTTGCAGTGAAAACCGGGAGGCTGGCAGCCACTGGAGGACTAAGAATAGGTTTGGAGCTTCCTCAAAGCCTCATTCCCAGAGCATTTTCATTATTTGACTTGTCCAGTTTCTCCTAGAAAAACCTCACTCATGAGGCTGTCATTATTTGGCCTGACTTGGAGCTCCCCCAGTGCAAAAGCCTGGTGTCTGGTGGTGTTTGTCAAAAAAAAATTGCAGGGAATCATTTAGCTTCGTAGCTGCCAGAGGCAGTGAGTAACAGTTGGTACAAACAATAGACTGACTAAAAAGCTTAAATAAAAAAGCTAAGGAATGAAATAACCGGGAATCTTTGAAAAGCTATGACATAGCTCTGAGAATCTAGTAAGTCACATGAATGCATAGGGCTCTGTACATGTCCTGGGCTGTGCACATGCTGAGAAAAAAAATGAGAAGCCCCTAAGTCATCGCATCTGGCTGACCTTGACACTTTGTACAAACAGCAAGTAAAGGCTAACAATGGATTCCTGACTGCAGGGTGAGTGCTAAAAATATACCTCCAGCAAAGCTGCAAGTCTAATTGGTTCTAGACACTTCTGGAAATCTCTATCCTTTCATTTTCTATCACTAACAAAATCAGTGACATCATGTACTTCAAAAGACAAAGAATAAAAGCCTTTACAGTTTTAGTTTGGAAAAAAAAAACCTGAGCAAATAAACACTACCAATAACAAACAGCAACATTAAAAAAAAAAAAAAACATAGAGAAGGAGCAAATTTGAATTCCAGAATTATCACATATTGTTTAAATTTCCGGTTTTTAAGAAAAGAATTATGGGACAAAGCAAGAAAATATTATTCATACTTTTAATCAAAAAGAATTTAAGGAGGCTGGTGAGATGGCTCAGTGGCATAAGCACCTGCCCTGCAAGTGCTAGGTCCTGAGGTCAACTCCCAGTACCCACGTAAAAGGAAAAAAAAAAAAATTAAGGGAAAGTGTCTAACAAAATTCAGACATTAAATTATTAGAAACATTTTTGAGTTTAATGTTTAGGTTTTGTTGTTGTTGTTGTTAAGGTACTCAAAAATCAAACCTAGAATCTTACTTATGCTAGGCAAGAACTCTATCACTGAGCTATATTTTCATCCCTTATAAAAATACTTTAAAAAGGTTCTTTAAAATAGGTTTAAAGAAGTAAAGGAAAGTATAAGAGCAATATCCATATAAAAAGAAATTATCAATACAGAGTCATTTTTTGGGGGGAGGGATATTGAACCCAGGTTCTTCAGACTCAACTAGCTCCCCAGCTATCCTTTATGTTGTTGTTTCTGTTTTGTTTTGTTTTGTTTTTATTTATTTTGAGACAGGGTCTTGCTAAATTGCACAGGCTGGAGTCAAACTTGTGATATTCCTATCTTAGCTTCCCGGATTGCTAGAAAATAGTTCCAAAAAGAACCAAAGAAAAAATTTTGAGATTAAAAAATACAATAACAGGGCTGGTGATATAGCTCAGTGGCGTAAGCGCCTGCCTGGCAAGCACAAGGGCTCAAGTTCGACTCCCAATACCCCCATACGAAAAAGGGCCAGTGATATCGCTCAGTGGCATGGGCGCCTGCTGGTGCTCAAGGTCCTGAGTTTGATCCCCGGTACCCACACACACACAAAAAAGAATATATATATATATATATTTGGTTAGTGAAGATTAAATCAGCAATTTTGAAGACAAGTCCATAGAAATTATCTAGTATGAATTAAAACAAGAAAAAAGAATGAGAATAAAGAATAATACTCTAGAAATGTAGAATGTTATCAAGTGTGTGTGACATAAGGGGCGCAAAAAGAGGGGAGGTAAAAAAGCCAAAAGAATTTTTGAAGAAATAATAACCAAAAAGAATTTACACATCTAAAATGTTCAATGAAACCAAAGTAGTATGAACAAAAGAAGACGTACAATTAGCCGTATCATAATCAAACTGTCAAAAACCTAAGGTGGAATCCTGAAAGCGGGAAGAAAGAAATAACTCCTCCTGTTGAAGGGCCCGTCACTAAGATTAATTGATTTCCAATCAAAACCATGGAGGACAGAGGCAATGGAATAACATACTTTAAGTACCGAAAAATAAATTTTAAAAGATGGTCACCAGAAAAAGCTGTATCTGGCAAAGTGATTTGTCAAAAATTAAGGAGAAATTAAGAGATTTATAGAAAATGGAAATCTGGAAACTTTATTGTTCGCAGATTTGACCTAGAGGAAATGCTATCAGGAGTTCTGTAGACTGAGAGAAATAAAAACACATCAGACAATAACTCACATCTACATAAAATATAAATAATTCCAGAAAGAGTAACAGCATATATGAACATAGAAGATAATGGCAATGTATATATTTTTGTTTATAACTCTACTGCATAAAAGGCAACTGCATGCAGCAATGGTTATCAATATATGTTGATGGACTCAATTTGTAAACATATTTGATAAATACATAATTTGTATAATGTATATAATAGAAAAATAGAAAATATAAAGGTACAAAGTTTTGCATACTAATTAAACTTAAAGAAGTTTAATCTGAACAAGGATAAGTTAAACTGTAATCCTCTGGACAACCACTAAAAAAATAATTCAATATATAGAGTGAAAAAAATATATATAGCAGAAGTAATGAAAAGAGAATTAAATAATAAGTAGAAAATGTTTATCACAGAAAGCAGTAGTAAAGGAATAGATAAATAAAAACATATGACATATATAAAGCCAATAGCAAAGTGGCAGACAAGTTCCATTTATCAATAGTTGCATTAGATGCATATAGACTAAAGATTCCAATTAAAAGGTAGAGATTAGCAGAATGTATAAAATACTGTGTTTAAGTATATGTTGTTTGTAAGAAATGTACTTTAGATTGAAAGAAACAAGTAAGTTGATAGTAACAAGACAGCAAAAAACATATCATTCAAACAAACTATAAGAAAGCTGATGTGGCTAAAAACGTCAGAAAAAAAAATATTAAGCCAAAATTTGTTCCCTAGATACAATAAAGAACATTCATACTAATAATGGGTCAGTCCATGAAAAGATAAAAAATTTTCAATATCAATGCCCAGGCAACAGATACCTAAAACATGTGAAACAGTGATATGAAGAATTTAATGGTGAAATAGATACTTCAACAATAATAGATTGAAATTTTAAAAGTCTATTTCCAAAGTAGATAGAGTAGCCAAAGAAAATATCGCCAAGGAAACTGACAGCTTTGACAAAACTATAAACAAATGGACCTAAAAGGCATCTAATAGAATAATTCATCCACTAGTACATACAAGAACACACATACTTTTCAGTGTCATGTGGAGCATTTCTGGGACAGATCATATTCTAGGTCATTAAAAATTACTAAATTTAAAAGAATTAAAATCATGTGAAGTATCTTCTCAGATGGCAACTGTAAGAAATTAGAAATCAGTAACAGAAGAAAACTTGGGAAGTTAATAAAGATCTTTTAAAATTGCACGACATATTCCTAACTCCTTAATGTGATAAGGGAGTGCTTGTCTGATGTGTATCTCTTCAGCTCTCAAAACCTGTGGAAAACTTGTTCCTCTAGAACTTCCTAGCCCATCTCTCTCCAGGCCAGCCAAATGGAACAGTGGGTCTGCTTTGTAAGTAGTAGGAGGTTGCAGGAGATTTTAGGAGCCTTTAAAATGTAGCCAACTTCCTCAGATTCCTGCGTAACACAGTCTCAGCAAAAGGTTCCATGGATGAAACTGGCCAAGAATTTGGACCAAATGATATTTAAACTCTCTTTGCTCTATCACTCTATACCCCCTAGAATTTTGTTGGTTTCCTTTCCATTCACAAATATTTTCTATCTGGAATTGGTCAGCTCTTCTGTTCACATCCTTAGTAAGCAAATGACTCCAAAAGAATAAATGATTTTCCTTTCTTTAAAATTTTTGTTCATCTAGTCCTCTTTAATTCCAAGGATCTCTGATGAATTTAAAAATATAATTTTAAAAGTTATATTTGGAGATTTGTTTGTTTCTCTGTTTCAACGGGAGTATTGACTTTCTCCTAACTACTACAAAGTGAAAGCTGCATTTACTATATTTTAGGAACACAGTTTCCCATCTTCAATAAAATGTTTCAGGGGAAGAAATTGTTCAAAAGAAAAGAGGAACTAGGGTGGAGGAAAGGAGAATAGAAGGAAGGGAAAAAGAAAAAAAAATACAAGACAGTTATACTACTAATTTCTCTTAGTTCATTGAAAAGAAAGGTTTGTGCTAATATCATTTGGAGAATTTTTTATGCCCATATCTTGTACTCTGAGTAACTACTTTGAAGAGAACAATACACAATGTATTAACTATTGTGATACTCCTGTTATTTTGTTTTGAAATTTTGTTTTATTTTTTCCATAAAATAAAAAATATTTTAGGGGAAAAATATGTAGGTGTGAAAGAAAGCGATACATCTACGCAACGTCCCTTAAGTACTAGTTAGGAAGATGTAATATTTTAGGAAAAAGTGGACATAGGTGTAAGTGAACTGAACAGCCAGCTGGGTAAAGATTCTTAGAGATTCCTGAGGTGGGAATCACCAACAAATTATGGAGGAAAAATGAGGAGAGAGTGTGTTGGCAACAGAATGAGAAAAGATAGAATGGTGAGAGGTATGTATGTTCAAAGATAATAAGGATAATGCAGTTAATATTGGAAAATGTCAGTAGCTTCAAGTCTCAAGAATGCTAAGGCTTCCTGAAATAAAGTTCTTTGAAACTGTCTCTTTCATAGGTAAATAATACTGTAAACATATAAAGCAAAATTAACCTGATGTACAGTATTTCCTTTAAGTTTTCTTCACCTACAATTGTTAAGATACGATTTATTTAGATTCCACATGAAACCCCCAACAAATCATTTACCCTATTTACTTTTCAGTAAGCTACCCCTGTTGGCTATTCACACACAAATTTATGTGGCAATCTAGCTACAAAATACATTTGCCTTTTGCACCTGATTTTAATTTGTGATACATTGACCATCTTTAACAAGAACAAAACTACATGCACTGTCTAATGAGCACTGATAAATATTACATTTTTTTACAGTGAACAAATTCTTGCCCCCTGCTGTTTTCCTAATAGCATAAATTAGCAGGCCATGATTGCTGGAGCTTCATTGCTTCTCATCAGAGAAATGACTATGATCATCTTTTCCCCCACACTGCATTCATTCATCACAGGGACTCTGAGCTGTAAATATAAACCATGTCTATTATTAATGGCACAGCTTGTCACTTTTTAGCTGTTTTCTGGTGAAGCCTCTTGAAGTTCTCTTTACTGATATCATAGTTACGCTATTATGTACCTTGCTGGTTCCCACAATATGCCATGTATATCTTTATTTCATTAGACCTTCATAACTTCTCTGAGACTTGCACATTGTCATATTAATTTTGTACATGAGGAACAAAAGATCTTAGAAATTTTATTTGCTTGAAAGTAGCCTAGCAAAATTTTTTAACACAATTCTGATTCTAAAACTCATATTCTTTCTATTGCTCTCTGTTGCTTTCTGCCTACTAAGTTTTCCAGACTTTTATTTTCTCTTGTCACAGGTCTTGGAAATTCTTTATAGTAAGAAAACCAGTTATTGAGTATACAAGTCATCGTATGTCTTGAATTTCAGACCTAATTTTATTCTATTAAAAATTGTTGGTGCAGGGGCCGGTGAGACGGCTCAGCGGCTTAAGCGCCTGCCTTGCAAGCGCGAAGGCCCGAGTTCGACTCCCGGAACCCACATACGAAAAAGGGGGCCGGTGATATCGCTCAGCGGCACGGGTGCCTGTTGGCGCGTGAGGTCCTGAGGTCGTCCCCCCGGTACCCACAAAAAAAAAAAAATTGTTGGTGCAATCCTAATTTGCGCTTAGACACTTATAATTTGGGGGAAGGGGGGTAATAATTAGAAAAAGATTGATTTTCATAATGGTGCAAAATGTTAAAATAACTACACTATTTCCAGCAAAAATATTCACACGATTTTAGTATAAATATGTATAATAATGCACTTTGAAAGAACAATAAACATCCATATCCTCATTGCCTAAACTTAATCATTATTTTGCAATATTTCTTCTATACATATCTATCTGGCTATGACTTGTGTGTATGCTTTTATGTCTGAACCACCGAATTTAATTCACAATCCATCTTAATCTACTTATACTGCTAAAAAAACATACTTGAGACGGATAATTTATAAATAACAAAAATGTATTTCTTGTAGTTCCCAGACTGATAATTCTAAGATCAATGTTCCAGCAGGCTCCTATGTGGTGAGAGCTGCTCTCTGCTTTCAAGATGCCCGTTGGTTCTTATATATTCACATGATGGGAGGTAAAATAGAGCTTAATAGTTCTTTCCAGATCTTTCAGAAGGTAGTAATCCTGTGCATATGATTGGAGCCTTAAGAGTCTAGCAGCTCCTAATGGGCTCACGTCTTAATACTATTTCACTGAGGAATGAGTTTCAACAAGAATTGTTGTGGATCCACAAATATTAAAGCCATAGCACACTAGTAATAGGCCTTCACTCCTAAATAATTCAGCATTACCTCAAATTAACTTTAGTTTTCGGTATAGTCATAATGTATTATTGTACCAAAAACATTAGTATCATTTCTACATTACTCATACCATCTAAAATCCAGTCCAATCCATTAAAAGCTCCAAAATGTCCTCCATATCTGTTTTTATATACTGTTTTAGAAGAATTAATTCTATTTTGTGTCATCATATTATGTCAATTTCTGGTCCTTTAATCATCAAAGTCATCTTGACAATGTTATTTTGTTGTTGTTTCCCATGACATTGACTTTTTAAAGATACTACAATTGCTGTGGTATAAAATGCTCTAAATATTATATATTCTTATTATCTCCTGTATTGCTGAGCCTGTGCCTTGATATCATGTATCCCATGTAGACTGATGTAAATATTGAATAGATTTAGGTTAACGATGACCATGCCAAGTCTGGCTAATGCTGGCTGTCCCACAGTTAGTGACAGTAAGGAACATTTGTTGAGGGAGCAAACAATCAAACAGTACAAGCCTACAAGCTTTCTTGCTAATATTTGGCAACTGATGCTTTTAAAATTCATTAACGACCATTGTGTGAGGCAAAACTCGTTTTATAAAGAAGCGATTCTCTAACTCCATGTTCTGTAGTTCAAAGGACAATAATCTAGCACATCTTTTCAAAAGATGGCAGACACAGGCTTCCTTCTCACTCTTTAATTACTAATTTTTATCATGAATTTGATGTAACTCACATCATTTTTCCCTGTTCTTTTCCCTCCTTTCTACCACTAAACTAAATGACTTTTATTTATTACGTGTATTAAAATCAGTTTCCTATACTCACTTTCCCTAACTAGAATACAATTTCTGCAAGAAGCTCTGGTTTCTTTAATTATAATAATCTATGCTGTGTGGAAAGCAAGACTGGGACAGTGAGTACTTACTGATAGTGAGTTAATAGTAACACTGATAGTGTTGTGGCTCTCAGGTTCTTTCAGTTAACAGGGGAGGGGCCATCTCCATTTATTCAAGTGTAGTAAGTATCAATATTTACATTGAGCCAAATCCAGTGGTGCACACCTGTAATCCCAGCATTTGGGAGCCTAAGGCAGGAGGATCGCTGTGAGTTCAAGCCCAGCCTGGGCTACATAGTGAGTTCAAGACGAGCCTGAACTACATATCTGAGACCATGTCTCAAAAACATAATACATCAATCTGCTTGTTTTCCTAATAAAATCATCCAAGAAGAAAAGCTTTAAAATTTGGTAATGTCTGACTTATGGTGTTTTTTGTGTATTAAATATAAAACTAGCTCACTTGCTGTGAAAACATTCTACAATATATTCTCCTAGCAGTTGATGCCTTTAGGTCTATCTTTAGGCCTATAAATTCATGTCTAAGTAATTCTTATGTATTATGAAAAGGAAGTTGAACTTTATTTTCTTCATTTTCTTACACACATGATTTGTTCCAGGATAGTATATCAAATAGACACTTTACTTCCCCAGGATTTTAGGGCATCTTTGTTGAAAACAATTGTACCAAATTCTATTTTTGAGTTCTTCATTGTGTATCAGTGAGTTGTAAAACGTTGTGTCTGTATCGCATTATCTTGATTACTATACCAATTTTGGAGTTTTTATTCTGGTACGGTAAATCGACCAGCTTTTTTTTTTTTTCTTTTTAAGATTAATCTGGGTTGTTCAGGATTTTTACATTTGCCTTAACTTTTGACACATCTTGATAATATTGAGTGCTCCAATCTATGAAAGTAGCATATGCACTTACTTAGATTTTCTTTAATGTCATTCAGGAATGTTTTCTTATTTCTAGTATGGAGGTCTTACAAGCTTTTTTTCTGGTATTTCCTCCTAATTATTATATGTATTTGTTTATTTCTTTATTTACTATTGTAAGTAGCATCTATTAAATTTTAACTTTCCATAATTTTTCAACTGGTACATAAAATGAATTTAATCTTTTCTATTAAACCTATGTCCTGCAACCTTGCTGGTTTGCAATACTGGGAATTGAAACCACAGTCTTTCCATCGAGCTACATTCCTAGCCGGTTTAGTTTAGTTTAGTTTAGTTCAGTTTTTATTTTGAGAAGGGGTCTCACTAAGTCGCTAAGTTGCCCAGTCTGGGCTTGAATTTTCAACACTCCTGCCTCATCATCACAGAGTGAAGCTGTCACAGACCTGTACCACCATGCCTGGCCCTTAAACTTTTACTGTGCTTTTTTCCCAGCGGAATCTAGACAAATACATCTTTCTCTGTTTCTGTCTAAGCCAATGGCTTATAGCTTGTTTTAATGCGTTGACTATTATTTCCAACCATGTTGAATCAAAATATCGAGGGAGGGCATTCTTGTTTCCAGCCTTAAAATAAAACTGAATGGCATTAGCTGTATGGACTCATGTCTTTATCTGTATTCATGAGGAATATTGGAGGATAAGTTTTTTTTGTTTTGTTTTGTTTTGTTTTGCCAGGATTTAGTGTCTGGATAATCCCGGTTCCTGAAGGATTGAGAAAAACTGTAAAATGAATTGTCTGTTGTTTAAATGTTTGAGAGAATGTTTCAGTTCAATGAGATGACCTTATGATTTTATTTTTGAGGTCATGTTGGGAGTTGTACTTTCTGAGGATTTTGTTCCTATAATATTGGTTGTCAAGTTATTGCCCTAAATTTCAAGATTACCTCCTATCTTAGTTATTTTTCTCATTGCTGAGACAAAATACCCAACACCCAAAGTTAAAGCAGGGAAAGTTTATTGTATCTCACTGTTTGTAGAGGTTTCAGTCCTCTAGAAGCTGGCTCCAAGGCAGGGTGGCATGGCAGAGGGGCATCACAGAGAAGAAACAGTACAGGGCAGGCAGAGGCAGCAAACAGCAGGTCGTAAGCAGCAAGGACAGCAACCATCTTTCTGTTCCTTATGTTCTATCCAGGCTACGCCCCCTTAGGACAGGTAGCACTCACTTCCAGGAGGGGCCTTCCCATTATCCACACCCAGAACTATGCCAAACTAATCATTAGATTGATTCAGTAATCACACATCCTTAATCCCAGCATCACACACTCTAGATTCAGCCACCTCTGAAAAGCCCCACCTATGACCTCATGAGGTTTTGGGGGGACATCTAGACACAAGCCATAACACCTCCTTAGTAAGTGAAATTTTTAGTAAGAACACCCTTGTCGTTTCTGGTGTATACCATTTGCGTTCTTGTATGTTATTTAGAAAGGTGCTTTTTTTGGGTTTTTTTTTTGTTTTTTTTTTTGGTGGTGGTGGTACTGAGGATTTACCACATTCAGACTACATTCTCTGTTCTATTTTCCTATTGATCTCAGAAAGGATCTGGTAAAGTCCCAAAATTGCCCAGGCTTGGCTCAAACTTGCAATCCTACTGCCTTGCCCACTCTGAGTGATGGGATTACAGGCGTGCACCACCATTGTTACCGAATTTCTAATATTTGAGCACATTTACATTTTCAATATCTATTTTAATTCCTTAGAACCTACAATATATTCTCTATGAGTTTATTTTTAAGAGCTTTAATGAATTATAAGTAATATTGAATAAAGAATTTGGTACATGTTGAAATAGGTTTACAACAGTGAGGCAATCTGTAACATCAAAAAAAAAGATACATTTATGATCTTCAATAGTTTCCCTGTTTTCTTCTGTGACACATTCCTTCTGCTGCTTTGTTCTTATCTCTACCTCTGGCCCATACATGTAATAAATCAAGGTTAAACACTCATAATTTCTATCTCACTAGATTAGTTTGCATTTTTAAAACAATATTAAGAATTAGTACCACCTTTTTGTAAACTATCTATTCACTTACTTTCCTCACATTTTATTGGTTTCTTGTTTTGTTATTGAGTTTTTACAGGTACAGAAAGATAGGTAAATAGGTGGGTGAACATGTTCTCTGTTTGTGGACAGTATTGTTTCATTGATCTATTTGTTATGATGAAACCAATATCATATAGTGTTGATTGCTGTAGCTTTAAAATATGTCTTGCTATGCTGGGTGTGGTGGTAATCCCAGCACTTGGGAGGCTGAGGCAGGAGGATTGCTGTGAGTTCAAGGCCAGCCTGGGCTACATAGTTCAAGGCCAGCCTGAACTACATAGCAAGACCCCGTCTCAAAAAACTAAGCAAAACAAAAACAGCAACAAAAAAATTTTGCAGGTAGATAGTAAATTAGTCAACTATTTAATTCATTTTTCTATCTAGGCTATCATAAATGAATTATAAAATTAGGTTTTAATTTCTAAAACAAAATGCTGCTATTTGTTGTTTATGTAATTAATAAGTAAACAGGTAAAGGAGAATTAATATTAAACCAATACTAAATTTTGTGACCCATGATCAGTTTATCTCTCTATTTACTTAGATCTGAATTATATTCTCTCTGCAATGTGTTTTGTAGTATTCAATTTCTAAATCTTACATATCTTCTGCTGGTTTATTCCTACATATTCCATATTTTAGATGCTATGACTATGGCATTTTAAATATTTTAATTTTGTTTGCTTCTTGATAGCATGAAAAATGCTTTTTTGTATGTTAATCTAACATCCTGCAACTTTAATAAACTTATTAGACCATGTAGCATTTTTAATTAGAAAGAATTTCTTTACCCACAATTTTGCAATGTATAAACAAGTTTACTTTTCCCAATCAAACATGATTTCCTTTTATTTGTTTTCATTGCTTTACTGCAGTTTCTAGGACCATCAGAATAATGTTGAATAGAAATTGTGAGAGTACACTATTCTTGTCTTATTCCTGATGTTAAAGAAAAAAATTAAACATTCATAATTAAATATTATGTTCCCTGTAGAATTTTTGGATACTTTTATAAATTTGAAGATATTTTCTTGCATTCCTAGTTTACTATCTTTTTTTTTTCTTACAAAGAATCTTATTGAATTCTGCAACACATCTTACCCATATCTATTGAGAAAACCATATAACTTTTTCATTACCTTTTTAGTACAGTGGATTTCCTTGTTGATATTCAAATATTATTTTATTTCTGAGACTACATTTCGTTCTGAAGTATTAACTTTTTATACATCTTTTATTAAATTTTTAACATTTTGGTGAGAAAATTTGCATCTCATTCATGAGAAATATTGGTTCATACATTTCTCTAATATTATTTTTGTGTGATTTTTAGTATCAGGATATCAGTCTCATAGAATGAATGGAGTAGTATTTTCTTTTCAATTAGTTCTTCTATATATTCTCAATGACTTTTGTCCAGTTGATTTTAAAAGTTAAGGAAACAAACGAAGTTTAACTATACCCTGGCACCATCTTCACATATTCTATTTATAATTAATTTGCTTGCTTACTCTGCAAAATTTATTGAATACTCACAATATCTCAGGTACTGAGCCAAGGTCTGAGTAGCTACGTATTTAAAAAATCATAATTTTACCATTGTTCATGAGACTTGGGTCATATTAGTCATTGGCCTTGGCACACTTGTGGTGATTGGTGACTTCTTTGCTCTCATGGCAATCTGTCATGAGGTACATCTTTTAAAATGTCTTCACTCAAAAAATGGTTGCAGTGTCTATGGGATACCAACACAAAAGACTGAAAATATTGCTCATTCCCAATAATTCTTTTTTTTTTTTTTTTAACAAATCTTATGTCTTGTCCCACAGAAAAGTATATGAGTAGATTTACAAAATGTTAATTTTTTTTTTTTGTGGGTACCGGGGGTCGACCTCAGGACCTCGCACGCCAGCAGGTGCCCGTGCTGCTGAGCGATATCACCGGCCCTTTTTTCGTATGCATGTTCCAGGAGTCGAACTCGGGCCCTAGCGCTTGGCAGGTAGGCGCGTATGCCACTGAGCCATCTCACTGGCCCCACAAAATGTTAATTTTTAAAACTGCACAGTAAAGCACAAACGCTTGTATCTGGTATTAGTCATAATATTTTGTAAAAACCATAGTGTTTTAAAAAGTTTTCTGATCTCTTTGAATTTCTCTCTCCCAATCAATTTGTTCTAATTTTATGAGTTTTATAATGCTACTGTTGAAAGTAAAGACTTTATCTAAAAGCGCTCTATGTTGAAGAATGCCTATATATGACACATGATTGAACATATCATTGTTACATAATCACTGCATTATATCCTAGGACACAGTTCATTTTCAAACCTCATTTGATGACATTCTAATGTTCCTATATTCATAATAAAATGATAATGCTTAATTAAATAAAAATTTTAATTCTAAATAATTTAGCATAAATAGTAATATATAAATCTATGAGTTTCCCAGGTAATTTGATGACTTCATAATTATACCCAATATGCAAGTGTAGTTATTAAGCACAGTACATACTGAGTTGATTAGAAGCAATTTCTCATTTCTGCCTTAGTTACTTTTCTTATTGCTGAGACAAAATTCCCAACATCCAAAGTTAAAGGGGGAAAGGTTTATTTAGCTTGCAGTTTGTAGAGGTTTCAGTCCATAGTCAACTGGCCCCAAGGCAGGGTGGCACATGGCAGAGGGCAACAGTTCCTGGTGGGGGGATACAGCAAAAGCAACAAGGGAGAGAGTGGGAGAGATAAGACTCTTTCTGTCCCTTATATTATATGCAGGCTACCCGCCCTAGGGTGGGTGTAGCACTTACACCCTTAATCCCAGCACTGAACCATGAATCACTCACAAACTCTAGATTCAGCCACCTCCGAAAAGCCTGCCCCCATGATTGCATGAGGTTTTTGGGGGACATCTGTACACAAAACATAATAATTTCAAAGCCTGTTTTGTCTTATGTGGCACATGGTATTGGAATAACTCACAAATGCCACCAAAGGGGAGAGAATATCTGATGTCATTGATAAAGATGACTTTGATTTTAAATTCTAAAAACAGTTTTCCAAGTGAGAAATAGCATCTTTATGTGTATGTATTCCTACTTGGGATGAATAAACAATTTACACCTCAAGTAGTCGATCTTTGCATTTGTCATCAAAACCTCTTCATTCCGTGCAAGAGCAGCCATGTAGTATGCCCAGATAATGTGAATGTTTAATGAAAATTTCCAGCTATTATAATTGTTCTCTAAATTTCCATTTGGTGACAACCTTTGTGAGATAATTACACATCATCAGTGTTCTAATGAACTACGAGACACTTAATGCCTGGACAGGGGGCAAAGTAGCTAAGAAACATGTGTCACAGGCAGTTTCGAAGCAACTAACGTACAAAAATGTAGGCTTCATTAAAAATATTCAGAAAGACAGATGAGTCTCCATCCTGCCTAAGCCAGTGGTTAATTTATTGACCAACTTTACCAGTGACGTCCCTTTGGAGGGTTTTTAATAGTTTCTAAGTTGCTTGCTAAGGTTTTAATAGACATTTGCCTCACTGAGCTCAATAAATATAGAGTGCAGTTTGAAATCTTGAACCTAAACTGTAAGCAACTGACTGAATGAGGTTAGAAAGGATTTGTCCTTCCTCTAAATATACTTCCGAGCTGAAGTCCAAGAAAAAAAAGATTTCCAAAATATCTACCTACTTTTGGAAAACTTTCTCCTATTTTATGTGAAGACCTTTGGTACTATAAAACAAAGAAAAAGATGTCAGGAACAGAAGGAAAAAAAAATGTTATTCCGTTCAGCTTGCTCTGGAGTAGACTTTGGAAGCTGTGTAGAATTTGAAGACTCAGGTTGAAACCATTCAGGCTAAGTCAAAGTAAGTGTCATATATATTATTTCTCACATCGCACTTATTTGGAACCAAATGCATCCTGGTTTTTAAGGATAACCAGTCGTTTGTGCAGTGTTACTGCTGACATATTTAATCATGCATAGAGGACTTTTTTTTGCTACCAACTTAAGACACATAAAAGTTAATAATAGTTAAGGTGTACGAAGTGATCGCTCTTCCAGGGGCACTACAGTACTTTCAGTTAAACTCACTAATTCCTTAGCAGAATCCCATCAGGAAGGGACCGTTGTTATCTACACTTTATTGAAACCTATTTAGGTATAGTTTCCAAGGTCATACAACTGATATATTTCAAAATTTGAAGTTGAGCCTACATCATTTACCTCCAAAGACCTATACTATAAAATAACAAATTACTACATGAATGCACCTTTTCAGAAAAGAAAAATACAATGTGTTTTTTCTTTTGCTATTATCAATGAATGCAGCAAGTGTTGCTTAAGTTACCAGGGAAGTTGAATTACAAATGTCAATTGCCCATGTGAAAAACACTTAAAGAAGAATGAAACAAAGATAAAATTGATTTGTGGTTTTAATATTTTGTTATTTCTAAAATATACATTTTTGATTATGTTTATTTTTGTTGTTATGGCTATAAAGTAAGCAATAAAATTAAGTTAAACTTTGAGGAAAGTAAGAAATTATAATTTTAAATAAAAAGTTTTTTTAATATTTTAAATTTCATATTTACTATTCATTTCCAGAAATTTAATTGGCATAGCTATTTAGCTATCCTTTTAGCTACGTATTTCATGATAAAAATCAGTAACACTGTTCTGAGGTTTCACTTTTCCACTATGGAAGGAAAAGACATAATTTTAAAATTATGTCAGTGAAACAATTTTTCAGTGTTTGGACTAATAATTTCAGAAAATAAGGAAGATGATATTACCCACAAAATGTATGCTGTGCTCAATATTCTCTAGTCTGACAAGTATAAATGGAGATTGTATTTATGTAGCATGATCTGTCTAATATGAGAATCGGATGATGAAAATTGCCGTTTCATATGCCCGGTTATATCTTCCTTTTGAAATATACATATACTGTATAAAGTTTAAGGTCCA
Organism: Erethizon dorsatum; assembly: GCA_028451465.1. Taxonomy (NCBI): domain Eukaryota; kingdom Metazoa; phylum Chordata; class Mammalia; order Rodentia; family Erethizontidae; genus Erethizon; species Erethizon dorsatum. Next base: position 19,280,393 of record CM051836.1, read on the forward strand.
GAAGAATGTCTGTGGTTTTGGGACTTCAGGTCATTTAATAAGCTGACCATGTCTTTTCCGTGCCATTGTATCCAGTATCATTTTCTTATGTATATTTTCTTAGAGATTCTCTATGGTGTATTGTAGTGCACTGTTATGATTAAGAACACACATAATAGCTTAAGACTTTGGGGTCATTTCTTCAGAGGTTTCTCAGAGGTGTTATTTATGTGACTACTGGGCAAGCTACTTAGCCTAACGAGACATGTGCAGAGGCAGTGATTTAATGCATGGAACCCTGTTGGTGGAATTCCTGCCAAATGCTGGGTACCTGGTATTGTTATAGGTCATGATTAGAAATTGTGGGCTTTGTTCTCTCTTTTCTTTCCTCCTTTATTCCTTTACTATGCCTACTTAGAATTTCTTAGTCTCTGAAAACTTGAGAAGATCAGTTCCCTCTTCAGATCTATTGAAATAATATTTCTTAAAAATATCAAATAGGGTTACCTGTTTATAATGTAGGTGGCTTAAAGACACAGGTTAGCTCCTCATGTCAAGCAAAGAGGAAAACATCCCTTTACAGTACTCTGAGTTTTTGTCTCAGAGTACGTCTGAAAGGTGTCAAACTTGGTGGGAATATTCTGATTCTTAAGTCCGTGAAACAGACAAAATTCTTTTCCTTCTTTTCATTTGCATCACATGTGAAATCAGGATTGTCCCTAGCACATGTGTTTAAAACTTCTCACTTTTGTCAAATATTTTCAACTATTTTACTTCTCATATTCTTCACGGCATCTGCAGAACAAAGTATTTTCACCTTACTTTCATGGATGGCCCAACAAAGTAGAAAGGGAGCCTTGCAAAATGTGACAACATTTAAAGTCACACCATTGAAAACAGCTCCACAGTATTTGCTTTAAACTGCAACATTTGAACAATTTGAACAACTCATTAAATGGGTACTAGACTAAATATTAACTTTCGCTAAAGGGAGAAATGATGGTATTGTAATATACCTAAACAAATACTCACACTCTGGGTTTACAAAAATTCTGGAAATGTAGAAATAGAATAATAGTTGTCAAGTACCTTTTGAGTGCTTATACAAAGGTCACAAAGCCATTAAAAACAACCAAATAAAGAAACAATGATGAGATTACCAACATGAAAAATTAAACTTTCAACCCAAACTATACTTCAAATTTCAAAGCAACAATTCAGAACGGCACCAATAAAACAATCTCAGTCAGCACTTGCATTGTGCTTGAAGTTTGCCATGGGGTGGAACCGTGTATTTCTGACTTCTCATTCTCAGATTCTTCCCTTTTGTGGCATGTGGTGATGATATCACTGGACAAGCTCGCCATGCTATGCCATCTTTGTACAATTTGTCACTTTCTTCTAAATGCTAGCATGCATACACCCACTGCTGACACAAATCCTCTATATATCTTTCTCATTATGCCTCTCAAATTGTCTATTTGCATACCCATGCTCAATGCCCATTCCATGTTTTGTGATATGCTGTATAATTTTAGCAAAGAGTGTAGGTTTGACAATATCCCTTGCTCCTTAATGTATAACTGAGTATGGTTTGGAAAGTCTCTTGCTCTTCAATGTAGAATTTTCTTTATTCTACCTAAGACTGGAAAATCTTACTCCTATAGATTATAAAGTACCTTGAACATAATACCATTCATCATAAACACATACAGTTGCAAATTGTAGGGTTCTTTTCTTCCTTGAGAAAAGGGAAATATTTGACTCAACCTTGGTCTTCAAGGATAAATCACTTGAAAGTTATAGCTGTATTCTCATTAGCTAGTGATCATATTCAACAGACATAAAAACCCTCTTTTGTTATAGAATGGTGTATATATAATCCTGTTGCCAAAGAAGAAAAATTCTATTTAAAAGTAATTGGCAACTTACATTTCACCTTTCATTAGCTGTGAATTTATAATGGATCTAAATGTTTTATTATTTTTTCTTGTAGAAAGTAATGAAAATGTTCTCTATTCGTCCTCCCCTGCCACACTCAGCCACCCAAGTTACTATATTATCAGTTTAAATAGAAAATACAGGCTCTGAAGCCTTAGGTTGCTATCCTTGGCTATGCACACAGCTGGCACATAAGCTGTTGGAAAGCCGGAATCATTTGTTATTTCTACTTGAAAAGGAAATTCCAGTACAGTAGTATTTTTTTTTCTTTTTCCCCTTCCTTCCTTCCTTCCTTCTTTCTCTCTAGCTCTTTCTTTTCTTTTTCTCTTTGTTTCTTTGTTTCTTTCTTTTTTTCTTTTTGTCTTGGCAAAGTTTGATGTAGTTCTCCCCATTGTCACATAACTGATGTAAGATGGATTAGCATGAAGACCATGTCTTAGAGGGTTCTTTCATTTCTTGTTTGGCAAACATAACTAACTTGAAAAGATACAGTAAAGAATTTTCTCCTTCAAATATATTGAAGGGTATCTTCTTTCTGTAATGTTAATAATTTATCTTTTGATGTCCTGGGTCCCTGTAAAAACAGAAAGGTTGTAAGGATGAGTGTACTACATTTTCCTGGTTAAAATCTTTATGAGTTGGAAAAGAGTTTAGTTCCTTAGAAGAAAGCCACCAAGCTGTGTTGAACGGAGAGGTATTTCTCAATATGCTTGCTGTAGGGACCCTATAAGATATTACTTACCATAGAATGATTGGGTATTATTTTTCTAAGTATGGATTTTTATTCTGTTTTATTTATTTTTTATTTTTATTTTTTTGTGGGAACCGGGGGTCGACCTCAGGACCTTGCGCGCCAGCAGGCGCCCATGCCGCTGAGAGATATCACCGGCCCCTATTCTTTTTTAAATACTGTGTGATAAGACAATTGAACAGTATGTAAAACAAGGAAGAAGTAGAAAATAGAGGAAACTCATAAGCCAAATCAACATAGAATATAATCATAAAGAGAAATGGCCCCGTTCATATTTCCCTCCAGAGACCGCCAGATCCATTCACAGAATATAATAAAAGCACTGCTGTTCACGAAGATGAATAGGCTGTATTTCTAGTGAAATTTATAAATTGTCTTAAGACATTCCTATAATTGTATTCTTTATTTCTTTCCTGGGCTTCTAGTCACATCTGTCCTCCTATTACAAACATACTGCTCCTGTCCCCTTGAAAGCTTTATTTATGAGTGGTGATGTTAAAGAACGGTCTCGGTAGCAAGCGTCAGTGCTGCCCTTTCATATCCCCAACACAGCATTTAAGACTTCTCCCTGCCATGATTCTTCGATGTGGGACATTCTCTGACTGTTGGAGAACTCCTTTGCAACCCGTGGAGCAAGCCAAAACTGGCAGTGAATTAACTCCCTGCCAAGATTACCCCTCAACCAATGACATTTGGAGAAGTGAGGTTTAATTTTCCCAAATCCTACTCCTTGAGGAAGGAAGCCTGATGTGGGGGTTTTACAATGACTTCCAGCTTATCTCCACTAGAACAGAGCTATCTTTGCTTTCAGCAATACTGACTAGATAAAATTTATCAGTTACCTTTCTGTCCCTGTTTTACTTCTCCATTCCTCAAGATACGGTTTCTTCATCTTCCATATAAAATACAGGCATTGAAATCTTTTCTTAGGGTCTCATCCTGTGGGAAAACAAGCTAAGTTGTTATCATATGAATCTTTATAATAATCCCCCCCAGGATTGAGAGGTAGAATTCTACACTATTCATGAACTAACTAGATGTACGGGACAGAATTGATATGAGAACTGTTAGCCTCATGTTCTCTTCTGTAAAGTCGTGATGGTCATAGGACCCTCCTAACCAGAGTTTAATAAAAATTAAATGAGATAATGTGTAAAGCATTGTGAAAAGGCAACAAGTCGGGTGATAAATTATAACCAGATGAGTCAGATATCCCAGCTGAGTGTAATTTTGCTCTTTCACCCAAGTACTCAGTGGGCACCTTGCAGAGAAGGAAATCTGCTCACTGTCTATCTGTGCTTCAGAAGTTACAAAATGTATTTTGCAGGAAAGTTCTTAGTGTCTGATACTGTGACTGCAACATTTAAGAGTATCTTCACCCTTGCTATTGTCTGCACATGTGGACACTTTGCTAGCAAATGGAGAGATAGAGTTATGCCCACATTGAAAAGGGTAGTATTTGTTTTCTAGGATGCTGTAAATGTTTTAAAAATAAGTTCTTGGTTAAAAGTTAATACCAAAGTAAGGACTACAATCTGATTAAAGACAGAATTTTATATCAAATGTGTTTTTGTGTGTGTATTCTTGGTGGCGGTGGGGAGAAGATAAATGTGTTTAACTGCAGAAGAATAGACTGTATTTCCAATAAAATTCCACTCATCTGTCCCAGGTGGACATGAATTTTGGAGAAGGGACATTAACCAATGTACTATAATCTTGCATTATGCTGTGATTTTTTTGTTTGAGATGAAGATAAAATGAATAGAAAGATGTAAAGAGCACAGAGCTTGGTCACTTAGATGCCTGGGTTAAAATTCCTACACTGCCACTGTAATACCTACATATCCACTGAAAGATTAAGGAACTATATTCCTTTTTTTTTTTTTTTTTTTTTTTTTTTCTTTTTAAGGTGTAGGAGGCAGTTTATTACATTGGTTGGCTGCTGTCTAGGATTTCTCCAAAAGAGTCAGAGCCCTACCCAGCGGGGCTTCAGCGCTTTTAAAGGGAAAGTAAGCAGGAACTTATTCTAGTATCCTTGGGGATAAATAAGAAAACTATAGCCCATTCAGTCTGAGCAGATGTTAGCAACTTATTAAATGTAGCTATTTAAAATTGTGTGCATTATAGATGTGTCTGAATGTGTGTTTGTGTGAGAGAAGGAGGAAAAGGTGAAAGAGAAGGAAGATGTAATCATCCTGAATTAAGTTAAGGGCACTAATTTTGTGTTAAGTAAAATACTATATTATCTTACACTATCATAATCACAATGATGCTACAAAATATAGTTATTCCTATTCAAACACAAGAATACTAAGCTAAGAAAGGAAAAAAATGTTTTTCTTAAATCTTTATCAGTTAAGAGAAGGACAGAAATACTATTTCATCATTGTGCAAGCTATTCAGGGTTGTGTGTGTGTGTGTGTGTGTGTGTGTAGGTTACAAAAAAGATAAAGTCTCTTTATGGTATATGTGACCAAAGACATCCTGCAATCAATTTCTGAACACATTTTTTGGTAACACCCCAGAAGGAAAATAAAAAAGAGAAAAAGGTGGCCATTTCCCTCCAGGATATTTAAAAAATAGAATAGAAGGCAGATTGTACTCACAAAGTTGGAAATAATGTATTTTGAGAGTCGGTTACAAAATAGAAATTTTCTAGAGACAGGAATGAGTGTATGAAGGCGTGGGGAATTATTGGAAGCACTGGAGGAAATATGTTACAGAATGTGATGGTTAGGCAGGCATGGTGGCCTGTGCCTGTAGTCCCAGCTACTCAGGAGGATGAGACAGGAGGATGGCAAGATTGAGGCCAGCCTGAGCAACTTAGAGAGTCCTCATCTCAAAATAAAATAAAAAAGACTAAGAATGTAGTCAAGTTAGAAAGTCCTTGCTTTGCGTTCAATAACCCCTAAATTAAACTGCCAGCATGGCAAAATTCCAAACCAAAAAACAAAAACAAAAAAAAAAGATTGAAAGATTGTGACTCTCGTGGACTGAATTTTGTCCCTCTTCACTTTTTACACTGAATCCTTTACCCACTATAGCTCAGACATCTACAATATTTGCAGATGGGGGTCTTTGCAGATGAAATTAATAAATGAGGTCATTAGGATAAGCCCTAATCCAATATGACTGGTTTCCTTCTGTAAAGATCTTAGGATCTGGATATGGTCAGAGTGAAGACCTGAAACCTTGGGAGGAAACAGTCTTCTACAAGCCAAGAAGAGAAGCCCTAGGAGACGAATCCTGGCAGTACTTTGAGCTTGGATTTGTAGGCTTCACTGTTGTAAGAAAATAAATTTCTGTTACTTAAGCTATCCAGTGTGTGATACTTTTCTTACAGAAGGACGAATAAACTAATAGAGTGAATAAGTAAGAGAATAAGTGCCTAAATAAATGGGAAAATTTGCAAGGAGTCCAAGTAGAAAGTCCACTCTAGATTAACTAACCTAGATGACATCAATTAAATCTTAATTAAAGATGACAGATCAGAGCTGGTTAAATATGGAAATGTAGTGTTTTATACAAAGCTACTTAGATGCTTTGCTACTGTCTGTAATTCATAGTTTTCAATCAATTTTCCAAAACCTAGAGATGAATAAGCAAAGTAGCAAGGTATTTTGAAATAGAAATATAAAAAAAAAGCTCAGTTTTTTGTAATTCTTTTCTGATAATCTATAGACATTCTAGGTGTGTACTAGGTTATAATATCCAAGACTTCATCAATCCAAGGATCAGGAGGCAGAATCTTGGAGAACCAAAAAATAGATACAGGAACAAAACCAGATGGTGCTAGGCTAATAGGTCAAAATGGAAATGGGAAATCAATGTAGAAGGCAAAAAGATGGTAAGATGTAGATCAAGAAAAAGTATATTTCATTTTCATTAGAATAATTTTGTATCAGTAAATATTCTGTACTAGTTGCTTGATCTTATGCATAGAGGTAAACAAATACCTCTAAATCAATCCATCAATTTTTACCTTTGTTATTATTTAATATATATTTAATATATATTAAATATATAAATATATATTTAATATATATTTTAAATATCATTTGTATCTGGTACACCTTGTCTGATATTGTCAATGAGTTTTGAGTAATTCAAAATCAAAATATAATGACAGCTTCATTTCCTTAAATTTTAAATAATTTTAGATTCTTTGTAACTTATATAATGTAATCATTGACTTATATATTTACTCCTAAATAAGAATTTTTTTTTCCTACTAGTAAGGGTCCCAAACCTGACTGTCCTTGGGAATCATCTGATGGTATCACCAGACTCTGTGTGTGTGTGTGTGTGTGTGTGTGTGTGTACACACATTCATTATTTCCCAAACCTGTAGAATCAAAATCACAGGAATGCAGCCTGGTTTGAAGCTCTGTATTTGGACAAAATCCTGTTTTTATATATACATCCAAAAGGGGGACTTAATTTTGAGTCAAATGTCAAATATTAACCAGAGAAAATTAAATAAGCATCTCAAGCCCATTTTTAACCTTTATTTTCAGAGTAATAGCACAAATTTAATCATTTTTCTTACAGTTAAAATCACATTAAATATAATATAATCTAGGGACTTGATAAATTTTTTTATTCTCCTACACCCCATGCAATTTTTTAAATTCAGAATAATTATGTTTCTTCTTATTACATTTTCCTATGCATTTTTCATGATGCTTTGGTTTAATGTGGATTTATGTTTTGAGGACTGATCTTATTCAGCTTATTACAGTTGTTGCAAGTAGAGTGTATTTAAAATTATAATTTTTTTATACAAATGTGTTTAGGGTGTACAGTCTATTAAAAATTTAAAGTTATTTATAATTTATAAAACAAATAAAACAATTTAGCAGAAAAATTAGCAAAAAGAGAAATATATGATCTTTTTAATGCTCTCAAAAATAGTATATTTAAATATAGCCTAATATCTGGTGTGACTAACAATGAATCTTAGGGGGTAAGAATTAATGTTTCTTGCCCCCATATTCAATAATATTCTTCATATTAATAGTTCTGGGAATTAACAAAGATACACATGTTTCCCTCAAGATATACAATAAGACAATTAAGAATACTTTATATATTTCTAATATAAATGACAACAGAAACACATTGATTAATTAATAACTATGTGGAAACAAAGCACTGTGTAAATAAAAATGTCAGAAAACAGAATAATATATTTTATTTAGTTGACACACATTCATTAAGTGTCTCCACAGTACAGGAAATGTTGGTGCATTCAACGGGGCCTGTATCAGGCAGGAATTCTGCTCCTGGCGAGCTTTCATTCTATTAGAAGAAATAAGATGTGGATGAGTCTAAACACGCACACACACACACACACACACACACACACACACACTTTTCAAAAAACTGTTTTGTAAAACATAGCTATTCATCTTACCAAAATTATATTACATCTTTGTGGAATTTGTGGATGTAAATCCTCATTATAAACAATTTTTTTTAAAACTGAGAGAAAACTCAGATCATAACAAGACAAGAGTGATCTAGTTAATAAATGACCATGGTTAAATCTTTTCTAAATTTGTCCTCCTAACACAATGTAATTTGTGTGTGTGAAGGACTAGCTAATAACAATCTCCAATTTTGCTTTTAAAAATAGAAAAAATTCACAGGAGGAATCTTTGGAATGTAAAGTGTTATTATAATTGAATACTACTTAAAGCTAACCAGAGAAGAAAATCAAATAATTTTAATTATTTGACATACCCTGTGACTGATGGTTGTTTTCTTTTGGAATTTGTATTTTGTACCCATTGCCTTATTAAAATGACTTATTAAATATGTTAAATACAACAAAGGAAATGGACATGTGTTTTTGATATTTGGCCAAGGATTTTCCTATATCAGTATTTCTATTATCAACAGTAGTAATCTCATAATAATGGAACTCTGAACTAAGGTAATGGGAAAACTAATACTGGTATATGCAATAGAAAGGAGAATAAAATTGTCATTTTTATTATATAATATGGACATGATTGTGTGAATTAATAGGAATGCTTAGTATGATGGCTGAGTACAAAGATAATGACTTAATAGAACATGTTAACTTATTAAAACACTAGGTATCATATAGGAAAAAATGCAAAGTTTTATATGAGGAAAAGTACAAACATCCTTAAAAACCTAAGAAGAAAAAATAACAAATTTAATATTAATGTGTAGATAAAATCAATATGCTAAAGATATTCTCCTGAATTTGATTTTTTTTTTTTTTTTTTTTTTTTTTGTGGGTACCAGGGGGACGACCTCAGGACCTCGCGCGCCAACAGGCACCCGTGCCACTGAGCGATATCACCGGCCCCTTTTTCGTATGTGGGTTCCGGGAGTCGAACTCGGGCCCTCGCGCTTGCAAGGCAGGCGCTTACGCCGCTGAGCCATCTCACCGGCCCTGAATTTGATTTTTAAAACAAATTCTCATTAGTATTATTTTTCACAGCTTTTTGCCTAATTTAAAAGTGTTTGTTAGGCATAACTTCTTTAGAAGAGTTAGTAGTTTTTTATAAAAAATCAAGAAAGGTGGACTAAATTACCCAGTATTTTTACTACATGGCAAAGTTATTTCACAGAGAATAGAATAGGTTAAATTGAAGAACAATTATCTATAAGAATTTATTATTTTTTTACTAATTTGATGCAAAAGAGATGCTATATTAAGGATGTTGCAATATTTGCATTTTTAAGAAAGGAAAACTATATTTTTTTCTTTTATTCCTTATGTCTACACTAGAGTTGACAAAGAAGTACCACGGACTGAGTGGCTTACCCCACTGAAATGTATTTCCTTACACTGCTAGATAGTAGATGGCCAAGGTCAAGGTGTTAGCGGGTTGATTTCCTTTAAGGATCTCTCTCCTGGTTTCCGGATGTCCTCTTCTTGTGTTCTCACATTGCCTTCGCTTATACATGTCTGTACCCTGAGCTCTTCTAGGTCAGCAGTCTTACTAAGTTCCACTCATATGACCTCATGTTATTATCTCTATTAAGGTCCTTTTCACTAAGTCTTAGGATTTCAACACGTGAATTTTGAGGGGAAATGATTCGAGCCAAACTATGCAAAAAGTACTGAAGAAAAGAAATAACAAGATTGAGAGTAGTATGCAAAAATGAATAGAAAGCTATTACATGACCAGAAATAAAATATAAGTAAATATCAGCCTAATCTTTTTTTTTGGGGGGGGTACCGGGGGTAGACCTCAGGACCTCGCGCGCCAGCAGGCGCCCCTGCCGCTGAGCGATATCACTGGCCCCTTTTTCAAATGTGGGTTCTGGGAGTCAAACTCGGGCCCTCGCGCTTGCCGGGCAGGCGCTTACGCCTCTGAGCCATCTCACCGGCCCTAGCCTAATCTTAAATTTAAAAATATTTTCTAAATACAAGTTCAAAGTCTAAATATATACATAAAAAGTTTTAGATATATAAATATATTAAAGTGGATTTTTTTTTTTTTTTGTGGGTACCGGGGGGTCGACCTCAGGACCTCGCGCGCCAGCAGGCGCCCGTGCCGCTGAGCGATATCACCAGCCCCTTTTTCATATGTGGGTTCCGGGAGTCGAACTCGGGCCCTCGCGCTTGCCGGGCAGGCGCTTAAGCCGCTGAGCCATCTCACCGGCCCTAAAGTGGATTTTCTTGACATGAAACTAATACCACCTCCACTGTGAAAGAGTAAACTGGTGAAAATTGTTATGATTTCTAGGAAGATTTGAGAAAAAGATCATAATCTAAGACAAAAAGATAGAAAAATAAAAGTATAGAAAAGGAAAAATGGCAAGTACACATGAGTAATTGTTTAGCCTCACTAGTAACAAAATAAATTAAATTTGAAACAATTTTGAAGAATTTTTTTCTATTATTAATTGAAGAAGCATTTTAATGCAAAAATATTTAAATATAGAAAAATTTTAATATGTACCCCATACATGGGTGATAGGATGTAAATGTTTCTAATGTTTTGGTGGTCAATTTGACGATCTATTCTAAAAGTTTTAGAATTTTTCAAATATTTTTACATAGCCATTTTGTCCCACAAATATACCCTAAAATAATCAGACAGACACTTATATAAAAAGTTATCGTATATTGTTGACCCTTGTTCTAGAAGCATACAGTTCTAAATAGCAGTAGTGGCTTTTAATTGTGGAGTTTTAAATTATTTAAAGTTTTATGTGCTTTATATGTATGTATCAAACTACCTGGCACATTTTACAACAGGAAAATAAAGCTATTTTTTAATTTTGCAATTTAGAGGAGGCTTATATTATTTCAAGTTAAGGAGATTTGGAAATTCATTATGGGGTAGCTGGCACTGGCTTTTGAGTTGAGTGATGTTTACAGGGACGTAGTAGTAGTTTATCTGAGATAAAGGATATAGAACAGAGTTTCACAGGGTATAGTTAATTCTTTGGTTTTTTGTTGTTGTTGTTGAGAGTAGGAAATGATGAAAATTAGAAGAGCCAAATCAGAATTTGTTGGTTGGGATGAGATCATGAAAGAAAGACTGAAAGAAGTTCAAGGAGGTGTGTTAGATTAGAAGGCTAGTGGTGTTTCCATTGAGAAGAGTGACAACTGAAAATGGGTGGTACATTGAGGCAGGCTTGGGTGTGTATGGCATAAATACATAACAAAGAAAAAGGCAGTGGTCAAAGATAACAGATATCTTAGGGACAGAGAAATAAAACATAGAGGTAAAGGTGAAGTATCAGTTTTCATAGACCAATAGCATCAGGCACTGTGAGTCATGCTCGCATGTACCACTGTATAGATGTTATTTTTTGCTGTTATGCAAATATCCAGAGTCACCCATAGCAACTTGTAGGAGAAGGGAATCCATTAACTTCTACATCCTTTTTAACTCCACTTTGAATTATCTATGCACTTTATGATTTAGATATAAAATAATCTAAAATAATTCTGACCTGTTTCAATTTGAATGTTTTTTCTTTCTGAATTTCTTATGCATGCTACTTCAAAATTATGCTTGAAAATACAGAGATTGAAGTTCAAGGATGTTACTGAAGTTGACATTTCAAACCATTCAGTTCTCCACTGTGTCCTTGACATATAGACAATTTGGTCTCTTTTTCTGACCCTTTCCACATGATAAATGTGCAGCAGAATGTTAACATCCTGAAGCAAAGTCTTACTTAAAAATGTATATAGCAAGTTATTTCTAATAAAAGCTTTTTTTTTGGTGTTGTTTTTGTATTGTTGGGGATCAAAACCATCAAGAAGAGCTTTCGATGAGGGTATAAAAAAATTGATAGAGGGTATAAAAACCCTAGGACTAATTACATCAAATGAGTAACTTCACTGAGCTTACTGTTTTCTATTTGAATTACTGTTGGTTCCTAAAAGAAAGGTTGTGAGTATATTATTATTATTATTATAATTATTATTATATGTGAAAATAATCAGTAAAATATTTGATATTACATTTTTTCTTGTACAATTAGATAATTACAACATAAAAGCCAGTAGACTTTTCAAAATGATCCAATCGTTTTCCTCCTTTTTGATTTAAAAATGGTATGCAACCTAAAATTTATGTCTTAGTAATACTAAAATTGCTCTTTATAAGAAATTTCAATAAAAATGACTAGAAAGAGCAAAGTCCGCCTTACTAATTGGGATGTATAGTTGAAGGCTGCATTTTCACTTTTGATAACATAAACAATAAAAAAATTCTGAAACACCTTATTTTAGTACCTTTTTCATATGTTAATCTCTTCAAATCCCTATTATTAATGTTTGCAAAGGACACAGGGTAATGCAATTCCCAGAATATAAAAACAAATTTTAATGTAATATGAACCATACTGGCTTGTACTACTAATAATAATTTTTACCAAATTACATAGCTGGGCCTTACCTTTCTTGTGTTTCCTCTAGTATGTATAAATGGCTGAACAAGTTTTCATTGCTTCCTTTGTGATGTGCTTTGACCTTTGGGAAATAAAATTCCTGACTCCTGTTTAGGATCTTTCCTCTAAAATGGAGGAAACATTGGTTGCAATAACTTTTCCTAGCAGAAATTTTAAAATTATGCATTTAAATGTAAAGATTTGTGCTAAGATTTGAGAATATTATTTTTTCTAGTTTCAGATTGTCAATTTTTTAGTTATAAACATAAAAGGGAACGCATGTAAGACTTTAATTTAAATAAGTTGCAAAATTTAAATCAATCTGTCTTACTCTCTGTTGAAGCTACCATTACGTGGTCTTGGAAAGATATTTGAAATAGGTAAATCTTTTGTTTGTAATCAAGGATCTATCAATTGTTTGCTGTATAAAATTTCTCCTTTTGATTGATTTCTCAACCTTAATTTTCTTATTCATAAAACGGTACTTTTAATTTTTACCTTGCAAGCATGTGGTGAGGATTAAGTGATATGGTATGCATAACACTTTAGCATTGTTAAGTACACATTAAGTGATAGTTTTTTGTGGCATGTATTAATTTGATGATAGGTAACAGCTACACTATGAAACAGAAGTTCATATAGCTTATGGATTTTCTTAAAATTTACCTTTATCAAGGTGTTCTTAGGATTCTGGAACTAACAGATGTTTATCTTCTATGTTGACTATTTTCCTTATTTTGTAACATAATCTATGGAAAATGTTGTCAGCAGCAACCTATAATAAAGGTAATTTTATTTTGCATTGTGATTTTTATTCCATACCACTGTAAGTTTCCCCTTTTCTTGAATATTTAGAATTTTCTATGTATAATAGAAATCCCACTGACATTCTTTAAAGTCCATGAACTATAATATTAAAGTCCTTCCTGGCATGACTCTGTAGGGTGATATTTGTTTGCTTTATATATTAACAAACCATGTTAATATTAAGAGAAGCTACATAAAGAATAAAACATTACTTTAATAGAGTGATAGTCCAAGATGCCTCAGCTGGTATATGGAAATTAGAACTGAGATTTCTATCAATTAACTGGTTTTCTCATTATTAATTTCAAAGGAACAAGTTGATATTTGAAAGAACGATTTCCATAGATTTTTTCATTTTAATTAAATTTGCTTTATTTATACATAAAAACATAAAATTTATGTATATTAATGGGCTGAGGCTAAAACTTAACTCATCTTATTGAGGAAGTTGTTATATATAGCAGGTATAGCAAAATGATAGAATCCAGGAAACGCTCTTAGCTCATCTTCTCAGAAGTACTTTGTCCCTCCTGCTTGTTCACTGGTCAGAACATGTCATGCAGTGAAGCTTCTTGTTAATGAGGAGACAAAGAAGAGCGGAGCTGTTCTTGACTCTGGCCCTTTCTCTTTCTTTTTACATGTAACCATTTTTGTTGGTGTCTTAGTTACTTTCTCATCACTGAGGCAAAATACCCAGCACCTAAAGTTAAAGAAGGAAAGATTTATTTCAGCTCACAATTTGTAGAAGTTTCAATCCATATCCAGATGGTTCCAAGGCTGGGTGGCATGGCAAAAAGGCATTGCAGGGGAGAAACAGCTCATGGTGTAGCAGGGCTAGCAGCAGCAGCAAGCACCAAGTGACCAGTATGCCTTCCTCTCTCTCTTTATGTTCCACCCAAGGTATAAACCTATTGATTGGCTTCCATTATCCACACCAAGAACAGGATAAACCAATGAGTGGACCAATCCACACAACTTTAATCCAAGTATCACAGCATTAATCTACATTGACATACCCTGGATCCATCAACCTCCAAAAAGCCTCAAATATGATAGCATGAGGCTGTGGGAGAACATCTAGATACAAGCTATATCACTTGGTAAGACTAGACTAAATCCCAGCCTCAGAAAAAATAACACAGGGAAACATGGGATGTCATGATACATGTTTGCACTCTGTAATATATAAATCAGGTTAAGCACATCCATCTCCTCAAACATTTATTATTTCACCTTGTTAAAAACTTTCAGAATCCTTTCTTTCAGCTTCTGTCTTAGTTACTTTTTTGTCATTGTTGAAACAAAATACCCAACACCCAGAGTTAAAGGAGAAAAGGTTAATTTAGCTCAGAGTTTGTGGAGATTTCAGTCCGTGATTGGCTGACTCCAAGGCAGGGTGGCACATGGCAGAGGGGCAGCTCTTCATGGTGGCAGAAGACACAAAAGCAACCAAAGGAAGAGAGAGAGAGACTTTTCCCTCCCTTATATTGTGTGCAGGCTACCTGCCCTAGGGTGCATGTAACACTCATACCCCCAATCCCAGCACTAGACAATGAACCAATCACAAACTCTAGATTCAGCCACTTCCAAAAAGCCTATGCCAAAAGGCCTCATGAGGCTTTTGGGGACATCCAGACACAAACCACATCTTCTTCGACTGTACAATACACTGTCATTACTGTCTTCCCACTGTACATACGAACCCATTTCTTAAAATCATCAATCAAATGTGGATATTAGACTAATAGAAGAATTGGTTTATGATGCTTTAGTTTATGGGGCTTAGTTTTCTGGTGCTTAGTTTGACATCTTTTCCTCCCCAGGAACCCACTCATTCAGGTAATCCTATCGTCATTTCTTCTCCCAGAAATGCTGCTTCTTGATACTGAGGAAGATTAGAGATGAGCTGTTACATTTCTACAAGTTTAGAAAATGAGTTTTTAAAAATGATCTATCAAAAAGAAATTTCCAAAATCCAAGTACTAAAGAGAATGCTGATTAAGCTACTTGAACATCTAGGCAAATGTAATAAATATATATAATCATCATGACTATAATTTGGAATTTTGGCAAACTTAAATACCTAATAAGGGGCTGGTGAGATAGCTCAGCAGCATACACACCTGCCTGGCAAGTGCGAGGTCCTGAGTTTGACTCCCGGTACCTATGTACAAAGGAAAAAAAGGGCTGGTGATATCACTCAGCAGCACAAGCACCTGCTCACAAGCGCGAGGTCCTGAGTTCAACCCCTGGTACTCTCCACACACAGAAAAATACCTAATAAAGATTCAATATGTTCACGTTTGGTGTAATGAACTGCTCATAGAAAGTGATGTTTTTGAGAAGTATATGTTGGTCTTCTTTGTAACCTCATTAACAGGGATCTTTGCCATGTTACATGCTCTGGCCATTCAACATGATCAGAGGTGATAATCACTTCTAAGCACAAGTTGTAAGAGCATTTCTTGGCTCTTTTGCACTTTCCTCTTTCTCCACATATAACCTTTTTCTTCAGAAAGAGTGGTTTACATCTTAGTCTCAGAATAGGTGTGACATGAGGCAAAGTTACAGCCAGTCTACAAAGCACTTGTAATGAAATTGAAAACCAAATCTCTGCAGTTGTAAGCTACTAAGATTTTGAAACCATTTGTTATTATAGTACAACTTAGAGTTGACTAATTCAACAATTGTATTAAAGTTTCCAATGAAATTGGAATAAAGTAAGTAGATAAAAATGATTTTTGAAATATCTATAGAATAAAACATGTTCCTCAAGTAATATGTAAGGGCATTTTTATTGTCTTTATTCCATGTATACATGTATAAGCGATACTTCATATCCTATCTCAAAAGCCACAATCTTCACCAAACTTTATTGAATCTCATATATCATCTTTTCCTTTTCCAAATTTTAAAACACTTCATGTTTATATCTCTAATATTCTTAAGAGGTTCATCTCTTGATTTTTAGTTATGCTTCTCAATAAATGAGGATCCTTTGCTCCACCTTGGGGCTTAACATAGTGGCTTACATGAAGTAATTGCCCAGTAAATAATTGTGAAAGAAGATTTTTAAACAAAATTCTTGTGGAGGAGGTCTAAGTCCTTGCATTTTATATGATTTACAATAAAAAATTGTGATGTAAAATTTTAAGCAATTTAAAATGTCATGGTGGAACACTTCTGGTTGCGCTGATGGGGAAAAAACACTCAGGAAGGCCACACTCTCTCCATTCTCTTTAGTATTGTGTGTACAGTTTTGCATATTAATGAAAGATTTCAGTATCTTCTGAAGCTGACAGTGACTTGGGAGGGTAACCATCAAGGCACAATTTGGGGAAAACAGAAGAGAAAATGGGACTTTCAAATGTACAAAAAGCTAAAGAAGATTTTATGTTCAGTTCCTGAGATTATATTAGATATGAGTGATTAAAGAATAGGAAGGATGGGGGGGAAGGATAGAAAGAAAGAAAACTTATATGCAAGAATAGAATAACTCATCCTGAAATGAAACTGTATGGTTCATATTAAAATATGAATAATCTGGTTAAAACACATGACCATAATATGCACAGATTAACTACAAAATCTAGAGCTGCCCAAGTGGATGAAGATGTTTTAATAAAATTTCTCAAAAAGGTTTTGTTTTAGTACAAATGGGCACATGCATCTTTCTAAAGGGCTCTTCAAAAGCACCTTCCTTTTTTCGTTTGCTTTATTTTCACAAAAAAATATATCCCATAAATATATTCACCTTTCTGACCACTAATCCTGATATATAATCCTGATTGGACTAAGAAAAGCATAGCTAATTATTGAAACAGTTTTTGTTGTGTCTGTGTCAATCAAGGAAACTTGACCTTGGATATTATGTGTGGTCCCTTGCCCCTTCCTTTCTGGCACTGTTCTGCTGCTCTGCTTTCCGGCTACCATAAATTAAGAATCTTTGCTCCACCATGCCTTTCTGCCATGATGTTTCTGCTTGGAGTCAGCTGAACATGGCCTACATCTCCTGATCTCAGCATTTCCTTAAGCATATAAAATGCGATCATGCTCAATATCCCATTATTTTAACAAAAAAACAGATAAACATGAAGAGATAGATGTGATTTACAATAAAAATAGAAATTGGAAATGAGCAAAATGGACGAGTTGTTCATCATTTAGCAGTAAGCTGAAATTTAGGACTGAAGTAGAGAGCTCAGAAACAGATAATTCTACTTGCTTGAAACATAAGAAGCTTCATGAATATGTAATTTCAGAGGATGGGCATAGAGTGGTAGAGTTAGTACTGAAGTTAGGGGTGGCAGGAGAAGAACAGCACAGCCAGACACCCCTGCTCCCCATCCCCTTTGGAAGATTTTATAATGATAAGCCACTGTGGACTTGGAAGCACAGGCACAGGTGAGCACCAGCTGACATGATTGGCAACATAAACAAAAGCCATACCATAGAGAAATCAGCAAACAAATGACAAACTGGGAAAAAAATATTTGCAACTCAGATCACACAGGATATCGTATTAATATATTAGGGCTGCTATAACAGAATACCATAGACTAGGAGGCTTCTAAATAACAGAAATTCATTTCTTACAGTTCTGGAAGCTGGGAAGTCCACGATCAAGAGAGCAGCATGTTTGATGACTGCGGAGGTTCTGGTTCATGGTTCACAGATTCTCATCTTTTTATTTTCTCATTTGTTGTCTTTCATAAAAGCCCCATCGTAGGCAGCTTTCCATTGCTTTGATAAAATACTTGAGAAATTAAATTTAAATGAGGAGCGATTTATTTTGGCTCAAGGTTTTAGAGGTTGGAGTCGACAGTTGCTTGGCACCATTGCTTCTGTGCTTGTGGTGATGTTGAAAATCATGGCAGAGAGCGTGTGTTTACAAGCAAAGAGACCCACCTGGCAGAGTGGGGGTGGGGGGAGAGGCAGCTAGAGCACGCATGTACATGAGAGAGATGGAGAGAGAGGGGCGGAGACAGGGACAGGGACAGGAAGAGGGATATAAAGGGAGAAGGAGAAGGTTACTTGTCCAAAGACAAAATATGTTTGTGATGATTAAGCCTAATTGTCAATTTGATTGCCTTGGGAACCACCAAGGAGACTAAATAAACCATACTTCTGTGTGTGTCTGGATGTAGGTGTGACCTTGGGGTCCCTGCTTCCTTCCTCTCTAACATTCCACTCTTGTTCCGCTTTTTGGCTGCCTTGAACTAAGTAGCTTTGCTCTAGCAAACCATTCTATCATCATGTTTCTGTGTTTGAGTACGTTTAGCAGGGACTGAAATCTTTGAATCCTTGAGCCAAATTAAACCACTCCTCCTTCAGGTTGTGATTGTTGGGTATTTTGTATCAGCGATAGAAAAGGTAATATAGAAAATCTGTACCAGAGAAAAGGGATCATTGCTATGACTATACCTGACTATGTGGCTCAAATGTCTTTGGAATTGGTTTGCTGGAGAAATTTGAAAAGGTTTGGAGATGTGGGCTGAGCTTTAGAGAAGCCCTAGAATGCTGTAAACACAGCCTGATGAGTGATTCTGGTAAGAATTTAGAGAAGCAGAATGCTAGTAAGAGTTCAGACAGTACAGGCCAAGCTTTTGAGTTTTTAGATGGGAACTCTTGAGAATTGGACTAGAGGCTATGTGTATAACATTCTGACAAAAAAAAAAAGAAAAAAATTATCTAGTCTACATTTTGTGCATGTCCTACAACTGCAGAAGGCTGAGTTTAGAGGCTATAGACTAGTTGATACAGTAGAAGAGATTTCAAATCAGCCCAGTGTTCAGGCTGTGGCATAGGTCCTGCTGGCTGCAGGCTACTTTAGGCTAAATTTGCAGTGAGACTCTAGAGTAAGATGCAGGGCAAAAATTCAGAAAAACATAAATATTGGCCTGAAAGGAACCATATGTAACACTGGAGCCAAAGAAGGTGTGGCTGCTGAAAAGATTATCACCATTAAAAGGGAGCTGGGCATGGTGACACATGACTGTAATCCCAGTGAGTACCTTCAGCACTACATCTGGTCCCTTTCCACTTCTTCTCGGGCACTGTTCATCTGGTTTGCTTCCCAGTCGCCATGAACTAAGTAGCATTGTTCTGCAATCCACTTCCGCTATTTTACTTTTGCCTTGAAACCAGCTGATCATGTCCTGAACCTTGTGAAAACATAAGCTAAAGTATACCTATAACTTTTAAATTGTGGGTGTTGAGTATTTTGAAGTATTACTGGGAAAACTGACTTATACAATGCTCATAGATGTACTCCCCCAGTGACCCACCTATTATAACTATAACCCATGTCTTAAGGTTTCCATCACCTCCTAGTTGTGCTACTACCTTGCAACAAAATAATTCAACACATGTCCCTTTCTGTGTCATTCCAGATACAAACTATAACAGCACTAATCATATTTATGAACACTCTACTTTTATGACCTAATCACATTCTACTTTCAAATATCCTCACAATTGGAATTATTTCTGAAGATGAACTTGGGAAGAGATACATTCAAACTATTTGAAAACATTATGAACTTCATTATGAAGCAGTTATGAATTAAAACTAAGGATTTTTTTATCTGTAAGACTGACATGTACAGAAATACTGGCAAATAAAACAGGGATATTAGTTTGTAGGTGGAATCATCAGTCTCTAGAATGTCTATAGATGATGATCAGATATCAAAATTACTAAGGTACTCACCCATAGACCCATCAGTTCTACATGAACTTGTGGAAAAATCATTTATAAATGAAAATATATTTATATAAACATGTTGGCAAAAATGGAACTAGGTTCACTAAATCTGTTTTCACACATTACATATATATATATATAAAATAAAATCATATATAGCAAAAAAAGACAGGGATGCTCATCATTTATAGACATGGTGTGATCAGATTTAAGGCTAAGAGAAAACAAAGCAAGATGCTGTAATGCCTAAAAATATAATCATCTACCATTCATAATAAAGGGGAATATATAATGTATATGATACATCTATACATTGTAAATATATACTTGTGTGGATATATTTACTTATTTAAGTATAAATGACTGAGGAGCTGGCATGTTATTCAGGTAACTGATGATATCAAATTCCTGAATCAGGAGAACTGGTTGGCCAATGGTGAGATTTGGTGGGAGACTGTCATTATCTTCACTTTTCTCCCTTTCAATTTGGAGCTGTGTGTCAGTATTCTTTATTCAAACAAATGAGAAGATTTAAATCATATCTTAAAAGTGAGTTTCAGTAAAAGGTAATCAGAGAACTATCACTTCATGTCTCATTTTTTCTTCATGCAAGTACGTAAAAAAAAAAACCTGAAACAATTTGAGAATGCAATGGAGAGTAGCCAGCTCTTTGGATTCTCTGTAGTTATACAAAGTTTAAATTCTTTTCCTAAATGATATAACTCAAGCAGATGCGACTATAATAACATAGTTATAATTAACATTTGGGGCAAATTACTCAAGATCATGCTAGAAAATTGCTTATTACTTGAGATCACAGATTCCTGAGTTTGAATCTCACCCTTACAACTTACCAATCAGTTAATCTCAAGCAAGTTACCTGTCTGAGCTTCAATTTCCTTATATCTAAAATGGAAATTGAAATACTTTCTTTGTAGAGTGACCATGATAAAATATCTAGCCAAGTGCTCAAGTAGGCATTTCATAAATGGAACATTTTATTTTGCATTATCATAAGGACTTTTCTCCCTTTGCTAATACATACACCAGTGCACACTGTGCAAACAGAGGACTTAGAGTTAAGATCCTATGAGATATAGCTAGATTTATTTCCTGTCTAATGTTTTTCCAAAAGACTTCCACAATTTAAGATTATCAGAAAAAGTTTGACACATTCACTATGGCTTTCAAAGCAAGAGATTAATAAACACACTGAACATAATTTTCAGTGCAGACTAAATTTTTCCAGAATGATATGGAAAATACTCCTGAGTATCTATACCTAAAAAGCTGGAATCATGCTGGCTTTATTAAATTTGCAAGTTGAAAAGTTTATCTTTTGGTATTTTTTCTCGCTTCACTTCTATATCCTGAAAATCTCTACTTCTTCAAAGAATTCCCTTCTGAACAATAGGTCAAACATTTACAGGTAGTTGGTTTTGTTTTCTGGGTTTGCAGTCTGAATGTTATGAACTTGGATAGAGCTCATTAAAGCTTCCTTTCTGCCTTTTATTATAAAAAGCTCAAATGATAGTACTTGAAAAACAGCCTCTGGCTAAATATTATTGAAATCCAAAGGCCAGTAAGTGAGGAATCATTTGCTGGTCAAATCTAGATTAATCTAACTTGTTGTATTGCTAAACAACACTCTCAAGTGTGTTTTTCTGCCCTTGAAAAGATCCATTTCAATAAACCAAACATACTCTATCTACTTAAATTAGTGTACTTATACCAGGCCAATTTCATGATTGTTCTAGGGAAAATAAACTCTCAATAGTCCATCTTGGCCCGGCTGTTGTTTATCAAACAAAGTACTAGAGTCCATTTAACTCTGAATATTATGTGATTTGATAATCATAGTCCTTCCATTAATTAACACTGACTTGATGGCAGAGGTGACAGTGATTTAATGTGAGTCAAAATCTCATTACATGGAACAAATTATAATGAAATACCAGATTTGTAGGAAGCTTTCCAAATTCCATCTGAATTATAACTATTGTTATTTTATATAACCCAAACCTAGTGACAGGCAAGGAGTCCTATTGATTCTGATAACCTCTATTTCAAATCATGGGCAATGATCATGGAGGTAGTGCCATGTACTCTCCCATACCTAAAACATGAGCCTTATCTTGTCACCATATACTCACACACAACACTTTCATTTTAACTATTTAACCACCTACTGATTCTTTATATCCCAGCTCAAGTCACACCTCTTTGAACTTTTAAATTATACTTACAAATGCTTCTTCCCCTTGTTCTTTTAACATCATGAAACCCTGTTCTCCAGCCATCACAATGGAGAAAATTAAATATATTTTATGTAATTATTTAAATCTCTTCTTTCCTTGCTTTGAGATCTGCAAAGACAGAACTGAGTCAGTACTTTGTCCTGAAATCTCTCATAAAACATTTTCATATGCACTTGATGAAATCAATGCCTTTCATATTTTTAAATACAACATTGAATGTCTTTTTCTTAGTATCAATCACACTGAAAGAAGCAGACATTCTTTGTTCCTGTTCTCATTTGAGTACGCGTGTCAATTCAGTTTCAAGGTCAAAACAAAATGACATGTAATATATATCTTCAAAACCAATTTTTTTATGCCATGATGGCCTACAATTTTGAACAGAAAAGTTTATAAACTTATGTCACTCTCTTTTGGGCATATATATATCTATATATAGATATATATATAGGTAGATATATATATATTGGGTCCTTTTACTTAACTTGATCTAATGTGATCTTAACTTGAAAAGCTGATCTGTATTAAGAGCACATGAATTAATGTAGCCCTATATTATGAAAGAATTACATGTATAACCGTACTTCCGTCCATCCATCCATCCATCCATCCATCCATTTGTCCACCCATCCATCTGTTTTTGTTCTGCTCATGGATATTCCATTATTGTGCACCCTTATCTTAAAATCATTTTTCTAACAACCATGTAAAAAACCATCCTAGATTTGAACATGACATGAAAAAAGCAATGCATTTTGAACAATTTTCCAAATGATTTCACCAAAGAAACCATGAATGAAGGGAAATGAGATGCGTCATAGTAACTGTGTGTGGTGGTTATGATGATTGTCAAATTGATTGGCTTTGGGAACTACTGGGGGATTGGTGGAACACAGTAGTGAGTATGTCTGGGTAGGTCATGGAGGCACGGCCTTGTGGTCTATGTCCGGTTTGGTCCTTTGCTTGTTCCTTTCTGGTTCTGCTCCCCTGCTCTGCTTATCAACTGCCATAAACTAAGCAGTTTTGCTCCATCATACCCTCCTGCAATGATGTTTCTGCCTTAAAGACAGGGGCTCATGGAGTGGATCCCCTAATAATTGAGTCAAATTAAAATTTTCTTTTAATTTGTGGGTGTCAGGCCAAGCAATAAGAAAGCTGACTGAGATGAAAAATTGGTAGCAGAGAAGTATGGTCATTGCTATGACTATATCTAATGATGTGGTTTAGATGATTTTGGAACAGGTTTGTGGGAGAAGTGTGAAAGATTTGCAGAGTTAGAATACAAAAGCATACTGTAAAATGAGCTTGATGTGTGATTCTGGTCAGAGCTCAGAAGGCCAGAATGTGGACAGAAATGTAGAGAGTAAAAGCTAAATTCAGGAGGTTTATTTTGGGAACAAGAATTTCATTAGCAGTTAGACTAGTGGCCATGAGTTTTAGACTATTGCAAAAAATTTGTCTATATTTTGCCCCTGTCCTGAAACTTTGCAGGAGACTTGAAATTAGGGGTAGTGAACTAATTAATCTAGCAGAGGAGATTTCAAGACAACCCAACATTCAAACTGTGGCATAAATATTGCTGGCTGCTTTTAGTCAGGTTTATAGTGAGAACTTGGGTAAAATGCGTGCAAAAAATTTTGACAAGCATAAATTTTGACCCAGAATGAACCATTTACAAAATTGGAGCCAAAGAATGTGATTGTCAAAATTAGCACCATTAAAAAGAAACCAAGCACATTATACAGAAAAAAGAAGAATGATGGTGTGAAGGCATCTCAGAAATCAGCACGCTCCCACCCATTGCAGATTCAAGTGTCAACATTTCATTTGAGGAAAGTCTCTGGGAGCTCTGCTTCTTAAGATCCTCCCGGGGAGTTGTTTCCCCAGGGTTCATTCCACCATGCTCAGCTATCCACATATTCAAAGACCATTAATGCCATGGTCCAAGGGGGCCTTGCTATTGCCTTCACTCGTGAACAAACTTTGGTGTCATCCATGTAATGTTGGTTTTACCAACATGCATAATGCAATCATTGCGGGGTCTAGGAGGCTTCTACCCAGATTTCAGAGTAAGGCCTTTGGAGGTCAGGTAATGATCCCAAGAGGGAAGTATATGAAGCTATGGGAATGATCCAGAAAATGTCATAGATACCTCAGGAAATGAGAGATGCCAGAGATACAGAAAGTCTGTAGAAGAAAACCTAAGGCAGTGAATGGAGCTAGGACAAGAGAGAGATCATATGGGCTTCAACTAGCAAGGAATTTGGAATTCACGGACCTAGAGAATTTAGTGTTTGCCCTAATGAATTTTGATATTGCTTTGTTCTATTTTTATACCCCTATTTCTCCCTTTTGAGTGGGAGTATTTACCCTGTGCCACTGTACTATGGGATTATATAACTTGGGTTTGATTTTTAATGATTTTCACAGCTAAAAGTTTGTCTCGAGTCTCAAAAGATACTTTGTTTTTTTTTTTTTTTTTTTTTGGGGGGGGTACCGGGGGTCGACCTCAGGACCTCGTGCGCCAGCAGGCGCCTGTGCCACTGAGCGATATCACTGGCCCTTTTTTCGTATGTGGGTTCTGGGAGTCAAACTTAGGCCCTCGCACTTGCCAGGCAGGCGCTTACGCCGCTGAGCCGTCTCAATGACCCTCAAAAGATACTTTGACTTAGATGTTTGAAAAATGCTGGAACTAATTAGACTAAAAAAGAGTTTGGGGATGGCGAGATAGCTCAGCGGCATAAGCGCCTGCCTGGCAAGCCCGAGTTCCTGAGTTCGACTCCCAGAACCCACATACGAAAAAAGGACCAGTGATATCGCTCAGCCGCACAGGCGCCTGCTGGTGCGCAAGGTCTTGAGGTCGACCCCATGTACCCCCGCCAAAAAAGAAGAGTTTGTTGCATTTCCAGTTTTACTCAGTTGTATCACATTAGGTATAATTATGAAGTTGGTACCATCTTTATTTGATGATTAAGTATGGTTTAGAGATTTTTCGGGTGTGAAGCTGACAAAGGCTGGGCTGCAGGGGTTAGGATGGATTGTCAACCTGATTGGCTTCCAGCACTGCCTGGGAGATTGGCGGAGCACACTAGAGGTTGTGTCTGCCTGGGTCGTCGCAGCGTGGCTTTGGGGTCTATGTCTCACCCATTTCTCTCTAGTCTTGCTCCCCTGTTCTTCTCCCTGGCCGCCATGAACTAGTCAGTTTTGCTTTGCCAGGTCTTCCTGCCATGATATTTCTCTCTTGGAACCACAGAGTGAATCCCCTGAGAATGTGAGCCACACTGAACCTCTTCTTTAAGTTGTCAGTGTTTGATATTTTGACCAGAAATGGGAAGGCTGACAAATACACAATAGTTAATTTAGAGAGATATCTTTGATAATGAGACTAAAATAAATTAAAGCTGAGATAGTCTGAAATCACAAGTCTATTAAACTAGTCCTAGTGTGAAGCAAACTAGGATTTGGAGATGGCGGTAATGGAAGAAAAACTGAAATCCCAAGATATTTTGGAAGGAATTAAAAACTGTACATTCATAAATTAGATATAAAAAGAAAAACAGAACATTCCATGATCTTTATAATTTTGCCAAATCGGAGAATCATATATATATTATTAGAAATTTTTTGATGAGCAGTTTATCTGTTAGAGCTGTGTGTGCATGTGTGTATGTATTTACATAAGCTATAACTGTGAATGTGTATAAACATTAAAAGAAAAAACTAATATTCATTTACCCATCTTAAAATCTGAATGAATGAACTCATTTTTCATTTTGTTTCTATTTTTTAATGTTTAGGGACATGCTGTTACAATAAAAGATTTTAAAATGTTGTCAGCATTTCTGGTGGGTTTAATTTGGTATAAGGGAATAAATTGCCAGCTTCTTCAGGTTTCACATGCTCTCTATATTTATTACAAAGATATCAACCTTGTTTATTATTGCAACATGTGTCTTTTTGTCTCCTGTGCATACTCCATGTCTTCTGAAGGCTGACAGAAACAGATTGAAAGGAACTCACTTTGGCAGACCATGATGTTGCATTTAACTGATTTCCCTGATACTCTCATAACATCTATGACAAAGAAATGAATCTATTGTATGCATCACTCACAGGCGGTGTGCAAAACATTTATAAGCCATATTTGCATGGAAAATATAGCTAATCATAATTCATTCAAAACATAATTTATAGGGCCGGTGAGATGGCTCAGCGGCGTAAGCGCCTGCCTTGCAAGCGTGAGGGCCCGAGTTCGACTCCCGGAACCCACATACGAAAAAGGGGCCGGTGATATCGCTCAGCGGCACGTGCGCCTGCTGGCGCGCGAGGTCCTGAGGTCGACCCCCCGGTACCCACAAAAAAAAAAAAAAAACAAACATAATTTATAGCTTAAAATATTTATTCACCAATTACCTTGTGAGCCTGAAGCTTTTATTTTTACTTGGAAAACATATGTAAAAATTAGATGCTCAAATTTAGTGGTCATAATTGCATACCTCTTGAAATTTATTTTATGGAGTCCTGTTTTCAAAATCTGCTAATGTGATAGGATTTTATTTTGCACCAAGGAAAAATTTCCTATGGTACAGCAATTGTGGCTACAAATATGTAGCCTAATTTTGTGAAAATCTAGAAGGCAGACAAGAAAGAAGTGTCTAAAACCCATCACATGCCCTCCCGTCCATTCAAGTCATATAGTTCCAGAATGCTATGGGTAGAGGAAGAAAATACTTTCAAGTCGAGTATAGCACTGAAGTTTCAATAAGCACACTGCACTTTCCATAACAGATAAATCTGAAATCTTGGTGTTTTGTTAACTCCTGCTGGCATTAGGTGAGTGGCATGGGGTGGTGAATTTTTAAGCAACTACACTAAGAACAAGGCTGGCAAAAGTACTGCTTGGACACCACCTGGTGTCCAAGATCTTTGAGCACTGATAACAAGCTGATGATAAAGATCCTACATGGATGGTTTCTATAGGCTTATCCCGTAAAAGGAACAAAATTCGCTGCATTGAGCCAAAATCTCTTATTTATTCATATCTATTTGCAAAAAATGATGATGCATTTGTGCTACTTTGTACCTACAGAAACAATGAATGGATTTCATGATGAGATAGGTAGTTTGTACTACAAAGATTTGTTCTTGAATATTGGAGTGATATAATATTGTTCTAATTACTGAAATTACGAAGAATTTATAAAAATAGGACAAGATAATACTAAAAAGCCATTTTCCAACAACAATAAATGCCTTCAATATAGGAAATTAGGAATTTATTAAAAGAATAAAGCTATTATGTGTCTATCACTAAGGTGAATTTTTGAAAATTCAGTTATTCTTAAGTATATTTAAAGATTTTCCCTTTAAAGAGATTTGTTCATACTCAAATTACTTTTCTTAAGTCAAATATAGGTGGAATGGGATTGAGTTTTCCAGAACTAGCTCAATTATTATTATTATTTTTAACATTTGGTTGGAAAATAGAATGCAAATACAGAAAAGTAAATAAAATATAAATGTAAATTTTTAGTGGAAAGTTACAAAGACAATACTTGCATGACCATCATGAATGTTAAGAAGTAAAGAGCTTCCAGAATTCAAAGCTTAGATCTCCCTCATGTTATACCTCTTCCTTCCTTCAGCACAGTTATTCTCCTAACTCTTGGGATTATAATTTGCTTTTTTTTTTTAATGGTAGTTTAACCACATGAGATGCAAATTTAAATGTCTTATTTCAGTGTCTTATTTGAATATTGCCTTTGTCTTATTTAAAAATTTATTCCTTTTTCATTTATTGGAATTTACATTCCCAAATTTAATGGTGAAATAGATAGATTTGTTTGCTCAATATTGTGTAATGTAAGTATAGAGAGGAAGATAGAGGGAGAGAGGGAGGAAGAGAGAGAGAGAGAGATGGAGAGAGAGAAAGGAGGAAGAAGGAATGGTAGAAGCAAAATTTGAGAGATAGTGGCTAAGAAATATTTGGTAAACTGATAAAAGATATAAGCCAGCAGATTTTAAAATGTTCATCAAATTCTAATCAGAATACAGAAATAGAAAACTATATTTATGTATATCTTAGTCACATTGCTTAAAGCCAAAGGCAAAGTAAATATTAGCAGCTGGAAAAATATTTTGTTTAAAGAAACCACAAAAAGATGTATGGTTACTTTTTAAATTCTAATAGTAGAGCTAAAAGGAAATGATTGGAAAGTAAAAATGAAGAAAGAAAAAGGAAAAGTAGTCATCACCTAGAGTTATATATCACACAAATTTTTTTCTCTCTCTTTCTCTCTCTCTCTCTCTCTGTCTCTTCTCTCTCTCTCTCTCTCTCCCTCTTTTTCTTTCTGTGATCTATATCACCCGGGGGGAGATAATTTACCATATTGCACATCTTTTGGAGGCTTTAAAAACTCTTTAATCTAATCTTTGTTTTTACTTTCTGTGCTTTTATTTCGATTATTTTTATCTTAAGAAAGATCACTAGTCAAAATTCAATGTACGACTTTCTGGTTTCATTTCTACAATGAGATTTTAATTCTTTTTTTAAAAATCCAATTTTGAAATCTTCATTATTTTTATCCATTTTATTCTTTCCTTATGTTGTGTATTTTAAAAAAACTTTATTTCTTAAAGTTCACATAGTAAAATCAAATATTTTTATGCCTTTATTACTTTTTTAATATTTAGAAAACACATTGGCCATGTTTTCATTCCTTTTTGCATGTCTTTTCATTTTTATTGCATTTGGGAAAACAATATCAATTGTAGATGGCTGTTTTTTCCTTCTTACAGGATTTATCCTCTGAGGGTAGGGTATTCAAGGTGTAATGACTCACTGGAATCCCGTGGGTTGGTATCAGTACTATTAAGCTTTCATGCATTGCTGGTACATTTCTAATTCCTTGAACATATCCCTTACTGACTCTTGCTTGAGAGGCTAACAGTTGTTTCTCCAGGTCTGAGAGATGGGAAAAGATTCACTTTTCCTTCTGAAAGGTTTTGAATCAAACTCCTTAGCCACCCACCCAATGGTGTTTATATTTTCCAAAATGTTTTGAGGAAGATATAAGTCCCTGGTAGACTTCTTTGACTAGGACTTAGTTTGTTAAATATCTTTATAATGGTGGAGATTCTTGTCTGGTTTTCAGATACTTGTGCATAAGCTCCCTACTTTCAAATATTGCCTGAGAAATGAGCAAATTTCTATCTGTGGAAAAATTGCCATGATTTTGACCCTTTTCTAGATTCTCCTCTATATTGTTCATTCACCAATCACTACTTAGTTGTTTTGCCTTTCCCTCATTTAGTTGCTATATACAGCTCAAACACAACCTTCAGCCTGTAACTAGAATTATCAAATGTCCACTGAGATCTTTAGCCTTCCTAGGAAGAACTTTTTCTTCTCTTAGATTCTCAGTACATTACATTTGTGTTTTTCTTCAGCAGTCTAATCTATTTTAATTTTTTATTTGTTTTGGCTTTTATTAGTACATGTCTGCAGTACTTAATGATTACATTCACTGTAAGGAATTAGTACATCTACATAACACATTTCATTTTTTTTCCCTTCCCTCCACCCCCTTTTATTTTTACATCATCAGATTCATTTATTTATCCTATAAGACCTTATAAAGCTAATTATTACGTATACAGATTGAAAACCAGAGTAATAGATCAAAGAACAAATGAAGCATGTAAGATAATTGTACTAGGTCAAGATATATATTTGACACATTGTCCATGCTGCATTACCATACATTTTTAAAATTTTTCTCTTATTTTACTATTATCATATATATATATACACATATATATACATATATATACATACATATATATACATATACATATATATATACATATACATATATATACATATCTGGGTTTTTTAATTAATTAATTAATTTATTTATTTATTTATTTATTTTTATGTGCAGGTACCGGGAGTCAAACTCAGGACCTCGTGCTTGCCAGGCAGGCGCTTATGCCGCTGAGCTATAACACTGGCCCCTTTACATCTGGTTTTTCATATGAGAAAAACCATGTGATACTTAAGCTTGTATGTCTGAGTTACTTCATTTAACATTATGGTCTCAGAGTGTATCCATTTTCCTACAAATGACTCAAATTTTTGTCTCTTTATGGCAGAATACTACTCTGTTGTATATAAATACCACATTTTCTTTATTAATTCATCTGCTGATGGGTATATATGCTGTTTCCAGGATTTAACTATTATAAATTGTGCTGCTATAAACATGGGTATGCATATATCATTGTGGCATCATGTCTTTTGGTAAGGTACCTAGAAGGGGAATAGCTGGATCAAATAGAATTTACTT
Organism: Erethizon dorsatum; assembly: GCA_028451465.1. NCBI lineage: Eukaryota > Metazoa > Chordata > Mammalia > Rodentia > Erethizontidae > Erethizon > Erethizon dorsatum. Next base: position 19,311,080 of record CM051836.1, read on the forward strand.
TCAGTTTTTTGAGAAATCTCCCTACTGATTTCCATAGTGGTTGCATCAATTTACATTCCCACCAACAATGAAGAAATGTCCCTTTTGCCCCACAGCCTTGCCAGCACTTATTATTTCTTGATTTCTTGATAATATCCATTCTTTCTGGAGTGAAATGTAATGTCAGTGTTGTTTTAATTTGCATTTCTCTAATGGGCAGTGATGTTGAGTATTTTTCCATATATTTATTGGCCATTTGTATTTCTTCTTCTGAAAAGTGTCTACTCATTTCAGATGCCCATTTTAATTGGGGGGGTCTATTTGTTTGAGTTCTTTATGTACCCAAGATATTAGTCCTTTGTCAGAGGAGTAGCTGGTAAAAATTTTTCACCATTCTGTAGGTTGTCTCTTCACACTGTAGATAGTTTCTTTTGCTGTGCAGAAACTTTTTAATTTGATGTGATCCCATTTGTTGATTCTTGGTGTTGTTTTTTGTGCAGCTGATTTTGTTCAGAAAGTCTTTGCCTACACCTATGTGTACAATAGTTTTACTTATTTTATTGTCCAGCAGTTTAAGTGTTTCTGTTCTAATTTTTAGATCTTTGATCAATTTTGATTTTAGTCTAGTGCATAGCGAAAGATAGGGGCCTAGGTTTAACATTCCACACGTCGATAGCCAGTTTTCCCAGCACTAACTGTTAAAGAGGCTATCTTTCCTCCAGTGAAGGGATTTGGCCCCTTTGTCAAAGATAATGTAGCTGAGTGTGACTCCAGCTGATTCTGTATCTTCTATTCTGTTCCATTGAAACCCAAGTCTATTTTTTGCCAAAACAAGAAGTCTGATCTGTTTTACAATGTGATATAATTTTCAACTTTTCTTTCTGGTTCTTGAATTGGGAATATGGTCTGCAATGACCTGCTTTCTCTTAACCCAAAAGACAAGTTTCAGAATGATCATATTTAGAGGAGTGTTGCTTCATTTACTTAATCCTCAATTGTTAACTTACTACATATTTTTATTTTATTTGAAAAACCTTAGTGTGTCTAGATATGGTTTGTTCTTACGCATATCTAGATACATTTTGGAACTTAAGAATTCAGACGTTTAAATATTTTTTTTCTTGATATTCTCTCCAGACTCTCTGTTATATTATCCCCAGAAAGCACATTTCATTTTGTGTAAAATATGATTTTTGCAAAGAGTATTTTTTTATCCTTTGTGTCATATGAAGTTAAGAGGAACAAAAGTCCATGAAAAGAGCAGGGAAATGCCCAGTGAAAAGAGGCCTGTGACATCGGCTTTAAATGTGCAATTGTTCTGATGCCAGATTTCCTCCCAAGCAGTGCCAATTGGCAGACATAGAAATCCTCACCTCCTCCCAGTGTTAAACTCAGCAGTCAAAAACTAGATGTAGTGGGAAGTGTTGATTTAACACTAGGGAAGAAACATGGTCTGATGCTAGCTTTAGTAAACATTTAAAAGAAGGTTTTTAAGAGTGTTAGTTTAAAAGGCAGGCAGAAGGACAGAGAATAAGAGCAGAGAAGCAAAGATGACAGAATCGCGGGAATGAGAAGAGAGCTCCCTGACTGACAGGAGGAAAGAAACTGGAAATCATCACGAATGAAGCTCCACTTTACATAATGTTTATGCTAGCTTGAGTTGAATGAGATTACCTATGTGTCCATATACATAAACATATGTAGGTATATACATTTTGCTACTGTGTGTGGTAAGTAGTAATGTGTGTACATATGTAATACGTATAGATAAATAAGTATACTTGTGATATATACTCAAAATGTATGTAAAGACTGTTTTAGTGTCTAGAAATGTTTTTGTTGTGACTTTCATTCTTAGAAATACACATAAGGACATGTTTAATTTCCTAAAGAAGTAACCTCTATGCCCACTGTTTCATTAGTATTAGAAATACAGTAAAATAACATGTCAGATACTTTGATGGATGCAGATACTTCTGCTGAATTTGGTGATATATATTAAAATGGTACACAATTGGGGGTTTTGTAACCTGCTAAGAGACATATAGAAATGAGGCAATCAATATGACATTAGATTAGGGTTAAATAATAAAATTTAATTTCTATGGATCCGTTGTTCATCCCTGCTTTCCTTCTGAAAACATTACTTCTAATGTGTACTAGGTATTTAGTACATTGGCTAAGTATGAAAGAAACAATGTGGTTTGTGCGTGTGCATTTTTTGAACCCTGACATTAGAATTATAATGGAATTCATATGTAGAAAGTTTTTGCAACAACACATCACGAGAACTCACTTTATTCTTTCTCATAATTGTTTTTTCATTTTTTAACCTTTTATACATTCTATAATTTTCAAAAAATGTGATATCTTTTGAAATCATGATAAGAATTTTGATGAAACTACTTTGAATTAATAAATCAATGTGTGAAAATTGGACGACTATATGATTTTGAGTCAAAAAAGGACATTGCTTTTCATTTTGCACATTTTAACCTATATTCAGAAGTACAATGTTTTAAGGTTTTAACATTAAAATAATAATTTTTAATTATTGGTCTTAGAGTAAAGAAATCAATTAATTTTTCACTTTTGTACCCAGAATTCTCACTGAAAACTCATTACTTGTAACATTTTATGTGTAAGCATCCCTAAATAGCTATGTAGATAATCATGTATTATTACCTGTTAATAATGCTGATTGTGTTGTTTTGCTTCATTCTTTATATCTATTTACTTTTCATACCTTTCCACACAAATGTATACAAAAGAATGTGGTGAGATCCTTACCTTATATTCTATTTAAAACTACTGTTGCTGTCCTTTTACTACTACATGTTTACTATAGTTTTTATTGCATGCTCCTTAACATTTTAATGTATTTGTTTTACCTCTAGCTTTTGTCTAAGAATTGTGCTCATCGTAAATGATTAAAATTTATCAAATTTTTTAAACATCCATTGTACTAATGATTAGGCTTTCACCAGTGCAGGTCTTCTTGACTATACATGAACATAATATAAAACACTTCTAACTTGCATCTCTCAATGAACAGGAAATGTCTACAGTACCTTAAATCATGGTATATAACATGCCAGAGTCAGCATACATTGTCCGAGTTGAAGCTTTGACATTGACTACACTCATAGTACAGTGAGTTTTAAGGTTTATAACAAATTAACTAATTAACATGCTGATATATAGTTCTTTGTTGGCTTTAAAAAGTAGCAACTTCAATATAAAGTAATTTTATTCCGCTTAACTGTGCCACGCAAATTCACAGAGAAGAACCGGTCGGTTAAATATCAGTGTCAATGCTCCTAGGATTTAGAAGACTTTCTATCTTCAAAGAAGAATCTATTCACAAACCTGAGAGAAGTGTTTTTTCCTCTGTGTATGACTGTTTCCAGTCATACACAATGAGTTGTGATGACTCAATTCCATCATGGGTCAATTTTGACTCCTTAGAAGGATACTTTGGAGATTTCCTGGCTTCCACACTGGGAGGGAGGTTCAGATGTGACCATTTTGCAAGCTTTTGAAATTTTTCCATGTTGGTATTTAAAGAACTATTTATCTCTTGGCCTGATTCACTGTAGTGTTCATCCCTTATGCAGTTGCATTTCAGTAGTCACAGGGTAGAGTTTTGTTGAAAATCACTTGGAGTAAGATGTGTTTATCACATAAAATGTAAAACATTAGGAATCTGTGTGTAACAGCTAATTAAAATACCTTGTTGTCTCTAACATCCTTATTCAAACTTTCCCCTCTACTTATTTTGTGATAAGAAAATAAACTTTAAGTATATAATAAAAATGGTTATTGATACCATTATCTGGAAAAACAAAAGAAACATCACTATATAAATATTCTGTTATAAAAATCCTTGTTTTTGTAATACAGTAGGTAAACTCTATGGGCATGAGGTCCTTGTCTACTTTTTTTCATTGCCACCCTGTAATCAGCATCAAGAACAGGGACAGCACATGAGAAGACATCAATAAACATTTGGAAATGATAAATTAGTGACCACATTATGACCACAATGGTTGGGTGTTTTGCATAGATAGACTCTGCAGCGAAGCAATAATGTATATTACCTCATTTGATAGTACACTATTTGGTAGCACTGTTGTCACCATCTTACAGGTAGCTAAGTCTAAGAGAACTTCAGTAAATATTACAGAGAAAAAATTAACAGGGTCATGCATTGTATGTTTGTCTCTCTGCTTCTTAAAACAGAGCTCTGTTATCTGTACTGCACTTGCTCCCTGGGTCCTGATAATCTATTGACTGTCATTTCTCAGTGTCAGAAAAGAGAATTAAGCTTACTGAATTGAAAAGGCTTGTGGTGTTTTCTCATATAGCAGCATTTATTTTGGAATGTGTAGCTGTATTAAAAGCATCCATGAAAGTTTGCCAATTACCCAGAAGATAACAATGTCAATGGCAAAACACATTTTTAATTCTAAGGAGTAAATTTTTTCTCCATTTTCACTATAGGTAAAAAGCTGAAAAAGATATAAATTTCCATTTAAAGGTTATTGCCTCTAAATTCATCTCGCATGCATCCCCATGTTTCATTATTCGTTCTTCAATTGTAAAATTGTAGGCAGTTTAGAGGAATGATAGAGATGATTTTGAGATAAAAGACATGATTCACTGAAAATAATATAACAAAGTGTCAAAATTGGGTATAGGAACAGAGCGACAATCCCCTTTTATTTCATTATAACATTTACTTCTGGCAAAAAGCTGGGAGATTAATTAAGACCTTGGTCTTTTTCATCTCGCAAAGATCACACACTCTCAAACCTACCCTTACATGAGCAATAACATGCGCTTCGGCTTTCTTCCTTTAGATTGCAATTTCTTTTGTGGAATTTCTGTTGAGCAATCTCTGAACTCTGGTATTTTATTCTCTTTTGAAATCCAAGTTTTAATTCTGGGCAGGTGGCTGTTCTTGGCAAGGAGACGAAGGAGGCATCCCTTGCCTTTTTCTGAGAGTCCTAATTGACAAGGGAACTCTTTACAGGTGATTGAAGGAGTTCACTTTGTACAGGAAATCTGTAATATCTCTGTCGCTTTCTGCATGCAGATGACAAGCTTCTGCCAGCTTCAGAGTTTCATTTTCTCCAGCTTCAGGGACTTTTGTGATTTCTATCCATTCAAATTGGTCCAAGCTAGTGAACTAGTCCCATCTCCAGCATTTCTTCAGCCAGACCAATCTGCCGTTATCACAACAGAGGTGCAGGAAACTTCGTGAATTACAAGCAGTTTCTCATGTTTATTGATGTATTGGTATTTGGGAAACGATGAAGATTTTTTTTAAAAACGTTTTAAAATATCACCCCTCCCAGGTTCTCTGTGTGACACAGAGCTCAGTTTCCGAGTGTGAAGCCACTGGGAAAGGGAACTGAAGTAATTGAATCGGATTAGAGAAGCCAGCAGAACAAAGTCACATTCCGTGAGGTGTTTCCAGCATCCAGTAGACGAATTGTAATTATTTAAGGATTAGTAGAAGCCTACAACGAAGTCCATTCTGAATACTTTTCACCGAGTATAAACAAAAGCAAGAAGTAGTCATATAGGCTGTTTAAGCTTCTTTTTATCTTTAATAGATTTCTGTTAGAGCCCTGTGAACTTGAAAAACTGCTGCTCTAATGAACAAACTCATTCGTTGCATTTCAATAAAAAGTTAGGCCAATCTAAGCCCTCAAGTCCAAGGAGGGCTTAATTAAGGTACTTCCTTTACTGTAATATACTGGAACAGCACTTTGCCTTATACCATGGACAAAGAGAATTCTTCCCTTCCTTTTTATTATTTCGGAAGAATTTTAAATTTATGCAGAAGTTGGGAATATAACATGTACCCTGTATAGTTCACTCTTATTAAAATACTGATATATTTATTACTGATGGTGAACAAATATCAATGTATTGATAATAACTAATCTGCAGTGATTACACAATTAATAAATAGTACAATACTGTTGTCCTGTTTCTATCCTAGGAGCACATCCAGGTTGCTATATTACATTTAGTCATGATGTCTCCTTAGGATCCTTTGGATTGTGATCATTTTTCATTTTTCTTGCTTTTGTATGACCTGGATGTTGATAAAGAGTCCTTCTCAGGTATTTTATAAAATACCCCTTGATTTGACTGTGGTTAATATCTTACTTTTGGTTAAACTGGGTGTTTTAGTTACTTTACTCATTGCTGAGACAAAGTATCCTACACTCACAAGTTAAAGGAGGAAACGTTTATTTTAGCTCACAGTTCATAGAGGTTTCAGTCCATAGCTGCCCGGCTCCAAGGCAAGACAACATGGCAGGAGGGCATCACCTAGGAGAAACAGTCCATGGTGTGGCAGGCAAGAAGCAGTAAGCAGTGAGCCTGCCTTCTCTCTGCCTCTTTATATTCCATCCAGGTTGTAAACCTATTGATCAGCACCACCCACACCCAGGATGTGGCTTCCATTACCTCTACACATATCTATGCTAAACCAATCTACTTATCACACACCCTTAATCTCAGTATCACACATCCTAATCCAGCATCACAGATTCATGATCCAGCCACCTCCCCAAACCCCCACCTATGTGCACATGAGGCTTTGGATGGGACATCTAGATACAAGCCATAACACTGGGAAATCTGGAGCCAGAACAAAGAGTATAGTGCCATTTTATTTTATTTATTTATTTTTTTTTTTTGTGGGTACCAGGGGTCGAACTCAGGACCTCGCGCTTGCCAGGCAGGCGCTTATGCCGCTGAGCTATCTCACCGGCCCTAGAGTGCCATTTTATCAACCTTATCATACATACTGTACCATCACCTAATTCACACTTTATCATGACTTAATGACTAATGCTGCTGATCTTGCCTGTTGCTGAACCAAACCGGAAGGAAGATGTTCCGCGCCAAGGAGTAGGAAGGCAATCATTTATTACCCCAGCAGGCTGACAGGGATCATTCCTGAAGCATCAGCCTTGAACTGCACTCAGGCTGGGGTTTATATAGGGCTTGTAAGCAGGAAGTATAGAAGCAGAGAGCATGGGAGTTTAGGACATAAGCCTTAGTCATCAGTTACTAAGCAGGCAACTCTTGGGACAGGTTTGTGGGAACAGGATGCGTTTACAGGCTTGGGAAGTACAGACAGTGCAGCTGGGTGCAGCCAACCTTATCTGGCTTTATAGTTTTTGTACAGAATGAGTATGTCTTGTGGCCTTGTATCAGCCAGAATGAGCACATCTTGTGGTCTTGTTGCATTAGTCAGGCAGGGGGAACTTAAAGTTCTAAGTTTCTGTTTTATGCTCACCTGACTAAGGATCCTCCACAATAAAGTTCTCTTTTTAAATTTTTCTTCTTTCACATTGTGCTCTTGGACAGCAACTCATGAAATTTATTTGACAATTAAGGAGTGGAGAATTATACTCCACTTTCTTGAGAATATGTGCATAATTTTTTTGAAATTTTCATAAAACTGATATGTCTCTTGTATTCTATTTTTTTCATTGATTCCATATGGATTTGTAAATAATTATTTGTATTTTGGGCTATAATACAATAGTATGCTATTAATTTTTTGCAGCTTTGCCATTGAAAGTTCCTCCCATTGGCTCCCCATTCCTGTAAACATACTTCCATTGTTTATTTTTATTTGTTTGTTTTATCACTTAATGACTTTCTGGCACTAATAGATCTACCAGACTCATTATATTTTCTGTTCTCAGTCCTAGAACCAGCCATTTCTTTTAGGATTTCAGATTCTTTGTGTTGAAGCACAGTATTAGAAACAAAGACTTGGGCAATGGGTGCGTTCCTTGCCGCAAGGATTTCACCATGTCCAGCCCTCCTCAGTAGCCAGGAAACATGTCCATATAGTAGTTCCTCTATACACATATATCTATAATTATTTCTCTCTGAATAGATGTGCATATACAATTATATGTCCATCATAGTATTTTTATCTGTATCTACCTTTCTGTCCACACTCATAAATTGCCATCAGCACGCACTTCTATCTATACTAAGCTAAACCTGGGTTCATACTGATATCTCAGATTCTAATCCTATCTCATGCGGTTCATCTCAGTTTATTCTAGTTTCCCAACTTCCTTATCTGTAAACTTCCATTCCAACTGCGAGAAGCCTGTCTCCCATAAGCTGCCATTCATCTATTTATTTTTTCAGTCCAGGTGTACATTTATAGCAGTTTCAGAATTGTTAGCTAATACTCATGTGAAAATAACTTTAGTAGCAAAATATGTGCTTATATATGGCTCTGGTTGTCTTTAGTCTTATGGTACTTATTCATTTTTAAATTTATTCAAGTCAGCCCCTCTTTTTTCCTAAGTCCTCTGCTGAGGTTTTGTGACATGTTGGTAAAATATATTTTTAAAAATATATGTTTTTGTCATTGTCTGCATTCCAACTTGATTTTCTGTCCTCCTAGTTGATTTCATTTGTTTTTAATATTTTGCATGTATTAAGCTTATTGTTGCATAATTCTGTAAGTTATATCAGACAGTATATATGCATTTAAGAGACATTCTCTCATATGGATTAATAACTTTTCCCTTTGAGAGCAATATGAATGTACCACCATTAATTTATCTATTCATTCACACAAGAAAGACATCTTGATTGCTTAGTGGTTTTGTAAATAAAGCAGTTATCAACATTCCTATGAATGTTTTCATTGAAATAAGTTTTCACATTATTTTGGTAAATATATAAGATGAGAAATGTTGAGGTATACATTGAGTCTTGACTGAATTTTAACAAATAGCCAGACTATCTTTCAGAGTGGCTGTACCATTTTGCATTCCATCCATAATGAATGAGAGTTCTTGTTGCTCCACATTTTAGCACCTCTTAGAATCAGTTTTGTTTTGGATATAGCAGTTGCTAATAACTTTATAATGGTTTCTATTGCTATTTTATTTTGCATTTTTTCTCTAGTGACATTATAATGAATAATGCTTATTTACTATTTGTATATCTTCTTTGGCATAGAGTCTGTACAATATTTCTCCCATTTTAATTAGAGTGTTCATTTCCTTATTGTTGAATATAACTGTTTTACTGATGCACTTACTGTTCTTTTTGGGTAGGTCAGCCTCAGAATATATGTTCCATATACATCAAAAATTTTCTGTGGTACTTCTTAATTAGAATATCTTGGGACCAATTCCAAATATACTTAGTTAGGATTTCATAAGCATGTGTCTTACAATGCTGAGTATTTATCAAGTATACTGGCCACATTTTCTGTTATTGGACAAAGTACCTGACACTCACAATTTAAAGAAGGAGAAGTTTATTTTGGCTTATGGTTTCAGTGAGTTAGTCCATGGTTGGCTGACTCCAAAGCAGGAACATCATGGCCAAAGGGTGTAGTGGAGGAAAGCTGGTCCTCTCAGGCAACCTGAGAAGCAGAGTGGGGAAACAAAACCAGCGAAGAGCAGAGACCAGATATAGATGCCAAGGTCACACCTGCATAACCCACTCAGATATACCCAGAAGTGTGCTTTACTAAACCTTTATGTGGCTACCAATCCAATCAAGTTGACCCATTGCAAGTTCAACAAGTGATGTGCATTTACCCCAATATTTGTGAATTAGTGTTGTATCATTTGGTAGCCATTTCAGAGTTGTAATTAGGTATTGACAAGGCTATTGTGAAGAAGTTGACTTTCTAAAATAATTGTATATTCAAGTTATCTCGTGAAAGTTTTAAGATCCAAATATCAAAACCCCTCTGTAGCCTATTCACTTAGATCCTCTCAGAGTAGATTCCATGCATACATATTGTTTAGACTTCCCCACGTGATTCTAATGTGCAGCCGAGATTAAGAACCACACTCTAAAACCACATAGGTGTTCAACAATTATATATCCAACCATGCCCATTTCTTACCTAATAAATTAAAAATACATTTTTCATTTCATTCATTGAGTTTTAGAAGAGTGAAATTAAACAACCATTAATCATTTACCACATGACATGAATGACCAAACTGCACTTTAGATATCAGGTAGTTATGGAAATATTTAATTTCAATGTTTTATAGCAGTAAGTGCTTAAGAAACTTTACAGGAGGGTCCACATGTAGGTAATACAATCAATTTATTTTATTTTAAGGAACATTATGAGGATAAAGCAATATTGTTCAATTTGCCTACTCAAATGTTTAATAATATTATTAGGAATGCTATTCCTTAAAATAATGAGAATTCTCTAGTCTCACACTATTCTCCCTTCATATAAATGTGCTGTACCATAGATATCTCTCTGTATACTAAAATACTCAGACATTTCTCAAAGAATTATTCAGATATATCTGACTATCCTATTTAAATGTTACTTGAAATACCTGCATTGGTTTTCACTACACAAGAAATTGTTTCCAGGTTTAGTGTCCTAAAACAACAAATATACAATGCCTTGCAGTTTCTGGAGATAAGAGCATCAGCATTAGATTCAGCTGGATAGTTCTAACTCAGGGATTTAGTGGAAGTTGCATTTGGGATGTTTCTGGGGCCTGTTATTGTATGAAGGTTTGACTGTGCCTGGAGAATTCACTTCCAAAATGGCACTTCTAATGGATGTTAGCAGGAAGCCTCAGTTCCTTGTATGTGGCTTTCTTTATGGGCTGCTTGAGTATCCTCATGACAGGCAGTTTCCCTCAGAGACAGCGACTCAATATATTGGTCAAGGTGGCAACGCAGGGCCCACACAACCTAGTCTTGGTAGCTACACACTGTTATATCATTGGCTATGGTTTGAAGGTCCCCTCCTCAACTTGAATTGTCATTGTGACGGTATTAAGAGAAGACGATGAGGTCAGGAGCGTTCTGCCCTCCCAAATGGATTACTACTAGTATTGTAGGAGCGAGTTAGTTATTCTAAGAGTGAATTCTTCTAAAAGGCAATGAATTCCACTTAATGTCCTCTGTCCATCTGGTGGATTCTTGCTTGTGGTTCTGCTATGTGATGACACAGTACAAAGGCCCTTTCCTAGTAGGCTATGACTTCACAGCATCCAGCACTGTAAGCCAAATAAACTATAATTTAAAAATTATCCTGTCTTAGGTTTTTATTATAGCACAGAAAACAGACTGAGATATAGCATATGTTATCTTTCAGAAGCATGTCAGTCTGTCTAGCTCAGCCTCAAGGAAAGAGAAATTAAGCTCCTCTTTTTAAAAGAAATATTTTGATAATTTATGGAAATATTTTAAAAATTACAATCAGACACTTTTAATCTTCATTTGAATGATTATTTTTAAGTTTATTGAAACTATTGTGACCATGTAAGATTTATGTGCTGAAAAGCAATCAACTCTAAAGGAAACTTTAAATAATGCCTAAAAGGAACTTTGAATTAAAACCCTCATCTATCAATTTAATAATATTTTTGAGTGCTTCTGGTATGAGGTATTATGCTGGATTTGAAAATAAACAAAGGGATAAAGAAAATCCAGGAGTTAAAAATCTCGCTGGAATTGGGTAGGAGATGGTAGTGACAAAAGCCATACCCACCCTTTTATGCCACAGGCTCTGTGACCTGTAGGTATCAGGGGCATGGGGCATACTTTAAAAACAGACAGAGGGAGGTAAGCATGCCAAAGGGGCTACTGGAGGTCATGGCCAGGAGAGGCGTCCAGAGGCGGTGACAGCTGAAATGTGTTGATAATTGATTTACTTATAGTTCTTTTGGGTCCTGAAGGTGGAGGAGGGGCTTTTTGTGCTGATACAATGGCAAGTGCAAAGGAAAGATACTTTGTGAACTTAATATAAATTATTTTATCTAATGAAACAAAGATTTAATGTCAAGGCATTGGATGGACATGAGTCCAGAAGAAAATGTAGGATCATATCTGTCCTCTTTTTATTACAAAATGGTTAATAATCAGGTCTTTGGAAAATTATTTCTACCATCAACAAAAACATGACAGGGAACTCTCACAATGATAAAGTAGTACTGTTCTCCTAGTAAAGGTTACTTAGAACTAAATTGCCTTATCAAAGAGTTAATTAAATAGACGTATTTTACCAATATCCTAATTACTATACTCTATAGATGATTGATATTTATTTCCATTTTTTCACATAGACATAGAGTATAATACAACCTATTCAATACAGAAAAGTCTAAAACATTAAAACAAATATTATATCAGTAAGAATCTACTTTGTATTTTATTGCAATAATTCCCATTGAGTTTATTTACCTTGCTAGTGTTAAAGATTATAGAACAAATTTTGAAATACTCTCTGACTTAATATTCAGCCATACCTGTTTTGCTAGATAGGTGGGGTGGGCTGATTGGGACAAGATGAGAACCAATCATGGAGGCTGGCAGCACAGCGAAAGGCTCCTGTGTGCTGGGATTTCTAGGGTGAGTCGCTTCCCAGGATATTCAGACTAAAGTTGCACAAAAGTGAATTGAAGAGGGTAAATATGGAACCCAAATCAAAGATATTCAAGCAAAGATCAAAATTCAAATATACATGAGCGTTGAAGAGAGTATCAAGGACATCCTGGGACCTGCACCAGATAGTTCAAAAGTAGCTTACAGAATGGAGGTACATAGCTTCTTGTGTACTGACGGGCACCCACGTAGAGTGTTACTGAAAGGGACTGGTATGATATGGGAACACCATTTCTATAGATTCTTGTCTCAAATCCCTAGAAGAAAACATTTTTCTATCTCCCTTTATTTAATTCTGTGAATCATGCCTAAGATACCTGAGTATCCAAAAGAAAATATGCTTTTTATGTTTGCCCTCGTTTCCATTTGTTTTCACCAACTTAAAAGAACACTATTAATTTAAGCAATAACTCAGAACAGAGGAAAACAAGATTCATTTAACAAAGGTGATGATGAGAACAATTGCAATGAAGGTCTGGAGGAACTCATTAAGTGAAGTCAATTAGTACTTTTCCTTTTCACTTATTTTCTTTAAATGCATGGTGATTGTCTCACTTTTCTTGCCAGATAATGCTTCTTTGTAGCAAAAATAGGAAACTGTTCCAGTAACATAGGCAAGGGATGGTCATGATTCATTTCCAGCAAGAGGGGAAGTTTGTTGATTTTTCCAGGCCTCCTCAGGAATTGATTTAACATAGGATACATCTGCCTGACTTCTCCAATCACAGATGTATTGTCTCGCTTCAGTTTGAGGAAGGTTTTGTCTTTCTAATACATCCTGAATCTCTATGTGTATTTCAAAACAGAAGTCATATTTTGCACCCCGTGTTTAAATTGTGCAAGAACCTGGAACAGCTTTTTCATTTTTAATTTTTTAGCAGAGAGAGAGAGATTGATTTTTGGTTGAACATAGTGGAAAGAAAGATTCCAAGCCATTTGACTTGTCCTCACCCTGACTTCTGGGCATTATCTTCGGATAACACGGCTACTCTCCAGGTCACAGTCTTCATCATCATCATCCCCAAGTGGTTTCCAAAATCAAAGTGGAAGCAAACTCAATGTCCCCATTAAGCTGTACTTCAGCCAGATCTTCTGGATTTGAAAGATGTGTCCACATACCAGAAAGCTGTAGATCTGTTGGTGGGAGATCTGTAGAGTTGATTTGGTTGAGGGAAGAGGGCAACTACATAGGAAAATGAACAGAACTGGAAGCTCTTGGTGGTATTTAATGGATGGCACTTCTTTCTTTGTTTTCTACTGAGATCTTTCTTGCTGCAAATTTTTCTCACACTGAAATTCAACTTCATGTGGTTTACATTTAGTATTGTATTTTAATTTCTACCATTTCATGTAGAAAGCTCTGTATGGCCAATAAAATGCAGGTTGTTGTTATAATTCATCCCCCAGCATTTATATTATTAATAGTAATGATACACAGACACACTAAGGAATTTCAATTACAACATACTCCACTGGAAAACAAAATGTGCCAGTTATTGAATAGTTCTTTCTTCCTTACCTTTTGCACATACAGTTAATTGCATAGTAGTTAATAAAAATTATTGGATAAATTGAGACTATTTCAAACTATTAGTGCTTAGGCCTCATTTTAAAACCTGATTTAATGATTTAGAAACCTAAGTATAAAGTTATTTATCCTAACAAAAATATATAAAACACATCAAATTTTAGCAGTAGAAGTAAAATATTAAAGTAATTGGTTTTCTTTTGAATATATCCTGTATATGCTACAGAAATAAATATAACTAAAGTTTTGTTCTTTCCCAAAAGAGTTGTGACTTTTTTCAAAGATAGACACTTCATATTTTTATACCTACATTATTGCCATTGCTCATGCAAAGGCAAGGAAACCAAAAACGAGAGACTAGGATAAAAGTTGTAACCATGTGTTTACTGAGAAAAGTGTGTGATCACCTTATTGAGGAATTAATTGTTGCTGTAATGAGAACTCGACTTAGGTTCTCCCTCATGTTAAGAAGCATTCTATAGCTAATCTGTAACCTCAGCCCCTTTTATTTATATTTTATTTTATTTTTTGCAGAGTCTTGCTAATTTACTTAGCACACCCTTGAACTTGAAATCTTCCTGCCTCAGACTCCAAAGTAGCTAGGGTTAAAGGCATACGACACCATGCTCAACTATTTTTAGGTTGAACAAGATTAAAGGCTAACTCAGTATGTTAATGTTAGAGATTATTCACATGACTATAAAATCATTTTTCATGTTGTCTGTTTATTCTTTTCAATATAAATTCACTGATGCCATCTGCATCTTTGTAAAGGCAATTTTTTGAAAGCATTGTGGAAGCTCAGACAATCAGTAAGGGGCTGGAGGACCACAAGTGGAAATTAGCAAAAACCAAAATAAAAGATATACAGTGACCATATTGTAACTGAAATGATATGGCCATGGTGTTCTATGACTTACAAGGCTCAGTCACTTCTCCATATTCCTTCCTCTTTGTGTCACGAGAGCCTTGGGGATCCACAACATTTAAGGCACGAACTGGTCTACTGAACAGAAGAGGATTAAAAGTTCCCTTGGTTTACAAGAACTCCAGTTACTTTATATTGCAATCTGTGAAACTACCAACAAAATTAAGCTTGCCACCACACCTGCACATAGAGATGAAGAGATAATTCTCCAAAAGGAAATGAAGAGGATAAAATAAGAGATTGAAACTGAGTGGCTTCAAATGAGAAATCCCCACAACTTTATCAAATAGTTCTGCATGGAATATGTGTATTACTTCTGGGCTTTACAGAACACTTATATTTTCTCCTTCACATTTATACCCAAACTGCATCCTCTTTAAAAAACTAATCAGGTATCTCTCAAACTTTTAAGAGTCTCAGTTTGAGTCACATTCCATTTCATTCTGCCCTAATCCTTAGATATGTTCTGATTGCGCATGCAGGACTCTAGTTTCTCCTTGACTAATGGAAGGAAGGTGAACCTCTGTGTCACCAATTAACTATTGTATAAGGAAACTCCTGGTAGAATAAGATGACTTGTAGCAATAGTGATTTGAAATAGACTAAGCCACATTCCCTATGGTCAACATTCAAAATCCCATTATCATCAGGTCTCCAAGGAGTCTTGTTTCACAAATGCTGTTGAAATAACAATTTTGTCATTACTTGTAAAGTGGCAAGATTCATAAGTATGAATAGTGTGTTTTTAAGCACAAGTGCACTATGTGAACTTCAGCAAAGATTGTTGTGTCTGGAAGAATATGCTCATTAATCTTTACAAACAAGTTTTAGGTTTATTTCTTACTACCATTTTATATTTAAAAAAAAAAAAGAATAAGAAGTTGGCTCTGTTAGCATTTTACCACAAATGCCAATAGTTATTTTTCTTGTCTGACTCAGTAGTTCATGCCCTGAATCTATAAGAACACTGAAACACAAGCAATTTCAATGCCCTAATCTCCATTTTGATGGTGCTGTGGTTGCCTCTAGAAGGAGCACTTATTTCTTTAGAACTCTCCTGATAATATCTTACTTGTTAAACAGGTGAAATCAGTGTTCCAACTCCTGAACATAGGAGCTGTGCTTTTTCTATGCATTTTCTTTCTTTCTCTCTTGTTCTTTCACATTGTGGTTTCTGCTTTCTTGTCATTAGTTCATGTCTTTTCTCCCTTTCTGATTGAATCCATGTCCAATGCAATCACACAGTTATATTTCACTGCTTATCAATTCAGAGCATTCATATTCATTTTAAAAACTCCTCTGAAATGCATTTGTACTAAATAACCTTTTAAATTTATGATGTCTTTATGAATGACAAAACTTAATCAAAGGAACTCTTAAGTATGCAACCTTTAATTCAGAATGACTGTTACATTAAATCATATCATCTAACCACACTGTTGTTCTTTAAGAAATTCTCAACTCTCAAAAGTAGTATAATTAATAGTTTAGAAAAATAAGACTATAGTATTTAGTTTGGTTCCACACAAAAAAAGTACATTTGGGAAATATTTACTGGAATTCAAAGAAGATGGATAAAAATCAATTTTGCCTGTTGTCTAGATTGCTGTCTTATTCTCCAGTTGCCAACACACCATAAATTGGTACTAGAATTAGAATTTTGACATATCATTAATCAGAGAAATAAATATGAAACAGCTTGATGAACCTGGTGTAAGAAACAAAGTTTGAAATAAAAAGCCATCCCATATGTGTCATTTCTTGTAGGAGCGTAATATAATTTAGTAAATCATATAATAAATTTCTACAAGGGACACACACTCACTCATCCTTGCTTTTAATGGAAATGTTTCTAAGAGAAAATATTAGCTTAATATAAAAATGTGTTTTCACATATTTTTGGTATCATTTCTTTTGATGCTCACATCTATGATCTACTTAATTTTTAGATGGTTTATATCTGGCTTGGAAATTTTTTTCTGTGCATAAGGTATTACTACAGGGTTTTTGTTATACTGCTTGAATAATGTGACTGCTCTAGTTTATTAAGCTGTATCACATGCATCATGTCACAGTGTGTGACCATGGCAGCGTAGAGAATGAATGATTACTCAGAGACAAGACTTAGTCACCAAGAGGGCCCAGAGGGGCTATATCAATGGAGTACCCAGCATTAGGGAAAATCCCAGGAGAAGCCCTGAAGCTGAGAACTCCCCAGCTTTTATTTAGAAAATCAGTGTAAGTGAAAAAAGCATAAGAAAAACAGTTTGGGCAAGGAGCTGTCGCAAGACTATGCAGTTTTCAAGGAGAAGAACAATGGCCAGACACAACAAGCCTCACTAATCTAAACTTCTTGTTTAACCATTCCCTCTTCACAGAACCTGTGTGTTTTTGCCCTGCAGTTTAACCATTCACTCCTCGGCCAAGTCCCTACAACAGGGAACTTTTAATGTACCAGTAAAGCAGAGAGTGTATATCATTCTGAATGTCCACAAGAAGGCTGCTCACAGAGTCCTGGCAGGAGCAGTCACAGCACAGATAAGGCAGTCAAGTGGATGAATGGATATGAGAGCTGTTGAAGAGCTCAAGCTACAAGTCTGGGAGATGGGTTGGATGTGGAGAAAGAAAGAAAGTGGGAGGACACCTAGGTTTCAGTTTTGAAGAACTGGATAAATATTAGTGCTATCAACAACAACAACAACAATAACAAACCCTCTGGATTGAGCATCCAGACTATTTCAATTCACTTTTATTCTGTTCCTTTCCATTTCATTTTCCTATCCTCTAACTTGAAATTGTTCTAAGAGGAGACCCCACGAGCTACTGTTTGGTGTCTTAAAAATTATATCCAGCCCCTTAAAACAATCTTATTTTCTACAATTATATTTAGTTTGCTTCTCTCTCTCTCTTATTTTGTGATTTCAGTTTTTGACCTTGGAGCAATCTCATAGGATTTCTTTCCTAGATTTTTGGAGTAATCTCAACTAGGAAACAGGGTTAGCGGTGCCTAAATCCCATACTTTGCATCTTTACATACTTGAGTTTGAAGACCTGGGCTCAGCTTGGTTATGGAAGTTCAGGCGCATCTTTTTAATCTTCTTGAGAAATTTACTGAAAATTCCTTTATTTGTTACCAAATATAGTCTCCCTACCAAGCACAGAATAAAAATAGCATCACCAATCTTTATGCTTACTTTCTTTTTAACCAAGTGAAGAAAAATGGTTATTTGTCTTTTATATCATTAAAGTCTTAATTTGGATGTACATACGCATATAAGAGGTAATGTATTGTGTGGTAAATGTAATAGTTTCCCCCAGAGATTAGGAGGTTGTAACTTCTAGAATATGTGAATTTACTTTGTCTAGAAAAACAAAGTAACAGTCTTTGCAGATGTGATTAAGTCAAGACTTTTGATATGGGTAGATTATCGCAGAATTTCTGAGTAGGAACTAAATATAATTTCACTTGTCTCTGTAGGAGGAAGGTGGCAGGTGTTGGTTTTACAGAATAGGGGAAGGTAGTGTGAATATGTAGGCACATGTGGGAATTATATCATCATAGGCCAAAGAACATTAGCAGTCACCAGAAACAAGAAGCAGGGAACAGATTGTCCTCCAGCGCCCCAGGGGGAGTACAACCCTACTTCTACCTTGATTCAGCCCAGTGAAAATGATTTTGGACTTCTGGTCTCCAGAACTCTGAAAGAACAGGTACCTATCATTCTATGCCACTCAGCTTGTGGTGGTCTGTAACAGCAGTCCCAGAAAGCTAATGCATGGTTTATAAGGGTAGGCTCTAGAGTCAATCTGCTTATGTTTGAAAACTAATGATATTTGTAACTATGACAAGTAGTCAAATTAGACTTTTTTCTGTATTGGAGCATTTCCTTTTCTAGTATGAGCCTAATAATAGAGCTTCACATCTTAGAGAATTATGCGAGAATTAAAGAGAATAATTCATATAAAACAGCTGTTAACACACTGATGTTAACTATTTATTATTTCTTTAACAGTAAAAGGTTTGTAAAGTGTTCTGCATTATCAATGATAGTGGGGGGATTTGGGAAGTTTTAGATGATAGGAAATTTTCTTGCATCTATGTGTAGGCAGATTCTTATTCTGGGTCATATATTTGAAAGATTTTATAATTTTGGACCCAAAATGGAATTAGTACTAGATAGAAAAAGTGATTCGCATAGCTTATTTCAACTTATTTGATCAGTTGCCTACATCCTTTGTAGGATTACAATCTGGGGAAAATAATTAAGAAAAGGAGCTGCCCAAATTGTTGGAGAGCTAAGTCAATCTGTAAAGTCGCAGCAATGCTCACTCTTGAGATTTTCTCTTAGACAGGTGAAACAACATGGAATCATTTAAATATTTACTTATTTACACTCATGACAGCTACATTGGCAGGCACAGATCTATAATGCTGACAAAGTCAGCAAACCTACAGGCTCTGCCTAATTCCTTTGTAAGACAAAACATTTTCACTCAGCTATGTGAGCCTCTTTCAGACCTTACCTGAGAGCTTCCATGAAGCCGAAACCTGTTTTCTTAGACATATTTTGAATTTGACTCTTCATTGTATTTCATGTAGCATTTTAATTATTTATTATTAACTTACAGTGAGAACATGCTAACTGAGGTAACTAGGAGTATAACATTTGTAATTTATTATTATTATTTTTTTTAGTTTTCTTTCCTGGTCTATTTGATCTACCCACACCAAGACATTTGAATGACTTATTCTTACATTTTAAAAAATGTAGACAAACTCTGGTCCCCTTTCATATTTTTACATGTTATAATTTGTCCCAGAATTCAATGATTCAATGACTTAATACACTTTACTACTACAAAATAAATCCAGTACCTTAACTGTTTTTAAGCAGTAGTTTATCTGTAAGCTTGTATGTATCTAATATTGAAAATAGTAATTAGTAAAACAAATTCTGAGCCAGAGCAAGTGGTAAAATTACTGTTTCTTTAGCATAAAATCTAATTAATGAGCCATTAAAGTTTTAAACTCCATTAATTTACCATATTATTAACATGTTTACTGCTGTAATTATGGTCGGGGAGATATTTTGTGTTTTGACTTCCTTTCCTGTTAATTTTGACATTATTCTACTTCAGTGTTTATCAGTCTATCAATGACAGAATTAATTCTATAAATTGTCCTTTGATGTTTCATGAAAACACATTCAGTTACCAAGAACTTTTGACAAATACTTGGCTAAAACCAAACGTGTGTGTTAGTCTTCTTTAGTACTTATCACAAAACTTTAATGTATTCTTATTTTACTAAGAGTGAGTAGACTTTGCTCATGTATATGGAAGGAATTTTTCTACATTGTTGGTGGACATGTAAACTAGTATAAATCAGTATGGAGAGTCCTCAAAAAACTAAAACAAGAAATTCCATTTGACCCAGCTATTCCCTTTCTAGGTACCTTCATGAAAGAGTTAAAGATATCATAATACTGTGATGCATGCATACCCATGTTTAGAGCAGCACAATTTATAAAAGCTAAATCCAGAAGCTACCTATATGTCTATCAACAGAAGGATGGATAATGAAAATGTGGTATTTATACACAATGGGGTAGTACTCAGGTACCTAAACTTTGAATCCTTTGTAGGAAAATAAATACACCTTGAATCCGTAATGTTAAGTGAAATATATCAGACACACAAGCTTAAATATCATATGGCTCCTCTTCTATGAGAAACACAAAATATATATAAATTTTAAAAAGATAGACAATAAGAAATAGGGAGGCAGATCTTTGGCAAATGGGAATGGGAATAAGAGATGGAGGGAAAGGTGGAGAGGAGGGGAAGGGAATGTACACAGAATTAAGCTGTGTCATGTGCATGTACCAGCTATGCACAATGAATATAATGCAAACATGCACTCATAAAAATAAAGAGAAAGAATTTTACCTTGTTTCTTGTTTGTCATAAGTAACCTGCACATATGCTATAGAACAAGTTTTTTCTTAGATGCTTTAGGATGTAAAGAAATATGTGATATTTAAGTCCACCCCAATTGTACCATTTTTAACTTTTTATTACAGAATTAATCTAGAAATCCATTGAAAAAAAGTTAAATATACTAATATTTTATTAATATATTCTTTCTCTAATTTCTTCATGACGTCTTGATGTAGACAACAATATGGGTGTTTTTCAATTTATACCCAGTTTCCTATTTTTCCCTGTATGCTTTCTTCCCTTTTATCATCATTTAACCTGTATTCATTGACTTTAGTAAATCCTATGCAGTCCTCTTTCTTTACCTTTTACCCTTTGACAGCAATATTCAGGATGCCTCAGGGTAAGTCTCACATCAAAAGTAAATGTATTCCTGACCAGGAAGAAAGGAGTGTGACTGAGTATTATTTCATGAGTCCAAAGTTATAGCAGATTATTTTTGAAATTTTTTGTAAAGAGACTTAAGGAAAATCTGTCTCACTCCTCTAAAATTTTGAGAGGTGAACATGGATAATTTCTACTTGTAAGTCTCCAAGAACCCCTTAGGGCATGCTCTGTGTGAGGCAATTGGAAATGTCATTTTTAAGGCTATAGGAATGATAGTTTTCTTCCATAATTGATCAAACACAAGGTAGCAACTTTATATATGTAAGTATTTTCTTAGTGGTGGTTTTAGGACTATTTGGGCAGGTAAAAATCACCATGTAAAGGCAATTTCTGGTTTTCATAAAAGAAGGAAAAGGGAAAAATGTATAAAACTCTAATCCACTCCAAATGTAATTTATTCTAGTTAAGAAATAAGGTCATTCTGTCCCAAAGGCCTCTACATTACTATAGAAAGGAGGGAGAAGATGGAAGAATTTCCTTTGTTACATTACATCTTATCTCTCTTTTTCTGATTTTATAAAGAAGGTCTTTTAGTAATACTACAGTTTGCTAATTCATAAAGGATTTTTTTTCCATCCTCAAAGCATAAAAGATCAGCCACAAAACCCAAAATGTATTGGAACATTTGTCTGTTCAACCATGGTGATATTAATTCATGATCATATGTTTATAGAGAGGGGTCTACTGACCTGTTACTCTGCTGAGCTATACCAGGGGTCTAAGAGAAACCTAAGGGACAGTCCAAAGATGAAGGCACGTCCCGGCTAGGCACTGTGAAATGCAGACTTTCTAGACGTTCCCTCATCTTGAAAGACACCTGGCCCTGCTAGGCAGGGGCTGTTGCGGCTGCTCCTCCCCCGGCTATCTCCAGCTGCCCTCAGCCTTGTAGAAGCGCCTTTAATCGAACCCTCATAGTTGCTTTCTCATCCACCCTAAAGTTTAGAGAAAAAGTTAAGAAGCCAGAAGAAAGTCACCTATTTGCTTTCTTCTTTTTGTCTCTGTTAACCTTGAGACTAGTTGTGAAATACAGAGTTCTTTACAGAGAAGATGGCAGAAGGGAATTTGGCCACATTTCCTGCTTGCTTAAAAATATAATTATTAAAATTTTCTGTTTATTTTCTATAGATAGGAAATTTAAAGATGCTCACCTCCCCCAAAAATATAAATTTGTGCTAATGTTAAATAGCAAAGCAATACATTTTGCTTGGCAGTGGATAATCTTTTATGTAGCATTTTTTACTTTTTGTTACAGGACTACATCTTTCCAAATTTAATTTCATGGTTGTTTGCGGATTATCTGCTAATACCATTTAACAATACTTAGAATCAAATCCTCGTATATTTTGTCATATAAAATATGAATTTTCATATCAGGTGATGCACACAAAGGCCTTAAACCACCACTTGGTAAATAATGAACATTCAAAAAACAGACATCATCATCATTATTATTATTAATTTATAATTTAAATGTTTATAATATCTAGTTATATGAGATGAATTAATACTACCTATTACATATATCTGGAGGATTAGAACACAGCTATTAATGAAAGCTTTTATAAAGACTATTCAGTTAAATGAGTAAAATACAGAAGCCTAGGCCGGTGAGATGGCTCAACGGCGTAAGCGCCTGCCTTGCAAGCGCGAGGGCCCGAGTTCGACTCCTGGAACCCACATACGAAAAAGGGGCCGGTGATATCGCTCAGCGGCACGGGTGCCTGTTGGCACGCAAGGTCCTGAGGTCGACCCCCCGGTACCCACAAAAAAAAAATACAGAAGCCTATTTAATATCTAGATATAAAATAGCTTTCATATATAATGACAGAATATGTCTCCTATACGTAGTAAAAATGATCCAAAGGAAATATTTATAAAAAGCAACTGACTCATGTATTTGGATGATGAGCCTAGGAATAATTTTTATATTTCTATAATTATGCTTTATTTGTTTTCTACATTTATAAAAAAATACAATGGCACTTTAATATGGAAAAATACAAAAACAGGCACTTTAAGATAAACTGCTAATTCTGGTTTTCAGAGGAAGCGCCAACCACAGTTCATCCTCATATCTTCATCAAAACATTTTTGCAAAAGTGTAACTGACTCCTTCCTGAAGTTTAAAAGATATCTTGAAGTTGGTGTCCCACATTTCAACATGCAGTAATAGCAACCTTTGTAACTGTCATAATCTTTGTGATTGACACACACATCATTTAATATTTCTTTTGGCTCCTTTCTTCAATTAACGGGTTGAATTTTCAATTTCTATTTTTCTTTTTTTTTTCCATACATTAAATCAATTAGAGAAGTAAGTGAAGATGAAGTACCGTGGGACGCAGGCCACTCTTTCTGCTTAAGAGAAAGGGGCATTGCTTACTGCAAAGCTCTTCTTCCAAGATCCAGTGCTACCAGTACCCTCTCGGGTTTGCTACAGAAAGCAGGAAGGAGCTCCTTCTCTTCATTGGCATATTCAGTTTGGGGTTGATCATTTAATTGCCTAGTGTCTTAAGGAAGCCTGGGAAAATGAACTCCACTCTCCCTGGAATGTTTAATTCAGCCAAGCCCCGGGCAAGCAGGCATCTGGTGAGGGACTCTGCTAGAATCCTTCAGGTGTAATGAAGTTAACAACTACATTAGTCAAGAATAATATTTACAGAATGTGTTCCTGGGAACACCCGCCACAGAATAAAATAGGGAGGTGGCTAAAAGGCAGATGTCTTGGCTGTACCCCAAAACAATTAAATGCAAATATTAGAGGGTAGAGGTCCTTTACAGTCACTGTTATAAATTCCTCAAGAACTTCCAGTATGCATTTTTTTGTAGAATAAGACAAGTTTTCATTCCTTCTAAGCTAAAGCCCCTATGTCCTTTTGTAGATGATGTGAACACTCATAAGCAGCATATCTTTGACTAACTTTTTATTTTTATAATGGGAGAAACTTTACACTAGGCTGTATCCCTGGTCTTCAGTTATTTATTTATTTATTTGTTTTTATTTTTATTTTTTTTGAAACAGGGTCTTACTAAGTCACTAGGTTACCTAGGCTGGCCTGGAATTTGTGATCTTCCTACTTCAGCCTCCACGAGTGTTGGATTACAGGCATGTGTCACTACGCCTGACTTCCTTGACTTCTATGTACTACTTTTCTCCAATAATTGTCTACTTTGAAGCCTTCAGTGGCAGAAGCTTTAAACAAGTTCCCACTTTTCTGTTTTTCCTTCTGGAGCAATAGATAGTGTACATCTTTAATACTAATAATTTTCCACCAGAATGAACTGCCAATAATATTTAAATGCACTAATCCTTTCTTCCTTTGGCTTCTCCTTTCGACTAAACCAAGAAGAATAAAACAAGTATCTACTTGAGTATATTCTCAATATTGTGCAAGGTGTTATAAAGTCTACTACATACATTTCCACTGCAAGTGAAAGAAAATCCAATTCTTGTTTAAATGTTAAGCAGAATTAATGGAAAAATAAGATGAGGAGAATATACTCCGAGTGAGCCTTAATCCACTGATATAATAAAATCTGTAAATAGACGATATTAGACATCCAACTCATCCTAATATTAGCTCCCTGTGTGTTGTAAGACATCATTCAACAGATTCTGGTGACTGCACGCTACCTTGTTCAAATCCAGAAGCAAAACAAATGTAAGTCCAGTTAGATGTCACAAAAATAAATTATTTTTCCTAGAAGTGTCAAGAAAATGTCTGTTTGCACCTGATTTACATCAAAATCGCTGCTTATTAATCTTTGGACCAATCACTGGCTAAGAAGGACAATTCTCTTAGACCAACCAGCTTTTTACCTACAGCTGGAGGCATATATAGCCCTGCCTGGAGCATATAGACAAAGGTGAATGGCAAAGTGGAAGCAAAAATGGAAATCGGTTTATTGAATACAAAAGTAAAGATAGCAGCTCTTTCCTATAGTGCAGGAGAGGCAAGTATCCTAGACTCTTATTTAGTGCAATAGCTATCAATACTTTGTGATGCAAATCATCAGGATACGTGAATTATAGATTGCCCACCAACAAATAAACTACCTTTGGCTAAATAGATGATTAAAACATTTTTACTGCCCATTTACTTTCAAAAAATTTATATCACATTTTAAATTGAGCTATACAATTTTTATTATTTGAGATTTTATAAACTTTTGTAAAACTCATGTATGGATAATGCAGGAAAGATACCATCAAAATAAGAATTACTAGAGTATATGTTTTAGATGCTTATTTTAATTGGATTATTATATTAAGACTATGTAATTGTGTTTAATTGTTTTGCTACCTGGGGGTATGAGTGGAGAGATTGTTATAGCATTTTTAGTTTTATGATAAAATATATATGATATACTTAGAGTGTGATTTGATAAGAAAATCTATGAGATATTTGTCTCATGAGTCACTTTAATATGATTTAAGAAGTGTTGAAGGAAAAAACTGAAACTAAGATTTCAAAAGAGAAGGTATTGAGTCACATATGTTATAATTGAATATTTTATTCACGATACTCTACATGTGGTGTTAACCACGTCTCCATATCACTATCAACATTTCCTTCAGTAAAGATGATGAGCTCTGTTTCTGGCCCTAGTTTTTAGCTTACAAAAGGACTTCACTGCTATGTCTGCTATTCTTCTTACAGAGTATAGAACATCAGAAGGTAATTGAAGTGAGACAAACAAAAAAATACATTGGACTTTGGATTTGGGGGGAAAGGTATAGAATACAGTAGTTGTTTTATTAGCATTAGGGACAGGAATAGGGAGAGAGTCTAGAATTCATAGATGTCAAAAATATTCCTAAAGGGATATTTGTAAAGAGAGTTGAAGATCCCATTGATTTAAAGACAAGGGATTATAGACTGAAAGTCCTCTGCACTGTCAAGTCTTACTTAGCAGTAAAAAATAAAATAAATATTAAAGGGGCAGATAATAATTTTGGGGTTCTACTATGTAATAGGATATCGCAAAAGCCAATTAGCTGTGTGCTAAGGATGGTAGCCATAACTTACTTATTCTCATTTAGGAGATCAGTCATATTGAAATTAAAAATCAAATTCCATTCCAAATCCTGAACCAATATTCCAACTGGCCTAGCTAGGATCACCTGAAGATCCTTTGACAAAGCCATGGGCACCTGTGAAGTGGCTTTCACTGGCTCAGGGAAGTCGTGTGTCCTCTTGTAGACTCATAAATTAGGCGCAGTTTCAGTGTCCCATTGCATAAGCAGGGCTGCTTCACACGAAAATAAGCAGATGCAAGGGGGGGTGGGGGTGGGGAGAACATTTCTAAGAAAGTGGCATGGGAGGGAAGGTCTGGGCAGATAAAATTAGGTATTTTCAGGAGCCATTTAGAAGTGCTTTCACTGACCACATCTGGAACAAGTTAAGTGTCAAGCGATTGTGGATTACAAGTAATTGAATAAAATAAATAAGCATGAGGCCACATATATATATATATATATATATATATATATATATATATATATATGCAATCATTTTACTTAAACATAAAACAATATAATAAATCTACAAAGCATAACAAACTGAAAAATCAGCTTTAATAGCGTGTTTGGAGATCAGAACACTACTATTATTATCACATCTAATTATTCCTACACTGCATGAATAAACTTTGAACGCATTCTGAAGATATCTGATCCAGGGAGAAAAATGCCCCTGTGAGAAATTATAGGAATAGAAAAGGCTGCTAGGAAAATCTAAGTTTCTTAGTACTCATAGAACTTGATATATAAGAAATTCATGCTTCAAATGCACTTTCTTTCGAACAGTGCAAAAAAGGACAGTTTTGTTTCAAGAAAATCTAAATGTACAAAATTTTGTTATTTCAAGCAATATGATTTTATATCCTCTCTCTCCTTCTTGCTCTCCCTCTTTCTCTCTCACTGTGGATTGAATTGAAAGCATTTCCACTGAGCTGTATCTCCAGTCCTCTTTTTTTTTTTTTTAATTTTACTTTTGAGACAGGGTCTCAGTAAGTCCTTAAATTACTCAAGCTGGACTCAAACTCACTATCCTCCTGCCTCAGCTTCCCAGAGTACTGATATTACAGGAGTGGGCCAACACACCAGCCCTTTTTCACATTTTTAATATATCAGGTTGGCTGAAGTTGTATTTGATGAAATGGAACTTGTAAGGATGATGATCAGGGTGGGCAACCAGGGTTACAATTGGGTAATTTTCATTACCAAATCCATATATTATTTTAGTAACAGGTAACGTAATTTTTAAATTGAAACTGGTTTATATTTTTACTAAGCTACATAGCATGCTTAATGTAATGATTCAAAGCCTATTTATTTAATGTGGATTAGAAACAGGTAATGTCCACAATGAAAGGTGGTAGAAACTACCTACATTAAATAAAAACTGATGCCCAGAGAAGCTAAGTAATTTAAACCAGTATGAACCTATGTCCTGTATTTCTCTTAAACTATTGTTAATTCACTTTTACTATGGTATATTACTCTTTATTAATGAGTCTCCTCAAAAATAGTAGAAATAGGAGGATCTAGTAATATTTTAAGGTGAAGGAAGTGATAAAATATTTAGCAGAAAAAAATAGGAATTTTTGGCTAAAACTGGAGGATTATTCTGTAACATTTTTTCCCATGTTACATCTTTGTATTTCTTAGCTGGTTGACTAAAGCAGGTATTTGCTAAATAGTTCCCTTGGGGCTTGAATGAATTAACAGAGACTTCCAAAGCAAGACCATAGTAAGAAATAGTGTATTCTGAAACACAATACTTAATAAACTGACTGTTTCCCTTGCATAAAACATTTTAGTAAATCAGCACATTTTGTTGCAGAGCAAATTAAAAGAGAAAAAGTTCGTTTCTGTCATTATTCCTTGATCTTCTCTTTCTCTGGCTAGTTATATAACTGTGAATTCTGCATGTGTTTTTCACAACAAAACTAGTTGCAGCTATAAATCTGCATTTAATCTAAATTTGAGGAGAAGGTAGAACACATGAGTAAAGAATACTGTTATTCTGGATAAAATGACAAAGGAGAAATGAAGAAAGAAAGCAAAAAGAGGGATAAATCATCCAGGCTGGGCTAGAGCTTGCAGTCCTCCTGCCTCAGCCTCCTGGAGTGCTGGGATTATGGGTATATGCCACCACACCAGCTGAGAAAAATACTTTGTAACTCATACTTTATAGGTGGTAAGGAATCTCCTCTTAAAGCATATTGTTTCAGGAAAACAATTCTGAAGGAGGCCCCCAAGGGGGTGACGCTTCTGAGCAATTTTCTCATTGGTGGACACAAAATGGCTCTGAATTAAAAGATATGCCCCTTATTATATTAGCCTTTAAAATCCTGTGAAAGCCCCACTTGACTTTGCGTTGTTAAAAGGATCCTACAACGAAAATCTCAGCTCATATTGGAAGGGGGTATTTACACAATTTAAAATATTTAAAATTGCAGTCTCTCTTTCAATCATAGCCTTTTTCATGTTTTTAATATTTCAAGTTGGCTGAAGTTTTACTTGATGAATTGGACTTTTTGAGCTAAGATCATATACAGGTTAAACAGCACTGGATAAAAATGCTATATTGATGTATTGCTTTCCAGTTTTTATATAAAAGATAACTACTCCTTGGATGTTTGAGTTAGAGAAGAATTTCAGTGTATAAATTAATCTCTGCTACCTTTCATTCTTGCAGAGTAGTTCGTAGGTCAGGAGAAACAGCCATTATGAACAAAATGTACTTTCCTTCTATATGATTGCTTCCTTCAAGAAAATGTTTTGAAAGATTAACATGCAAATAATAAACTAAGCCAGCTCTTATAAGAGAAAAAATACCTATCGATACATTCTGAATATCACCAAGACCTGAGTCTATTTCTATAAACGTCACTTCGTTTTATGATAATCAGTGTACATTGTTTGCAGAAAAATATTAATTTAGGTAGGTCTGAAAAGTTGTCGCCCACTTACTTAATCCCATCTGCTATTTTTACCATCAGAGCTGCAGCAATCTGTTTGCCAGGTATTCAAAACCAGAAAATAGGACCCATGAGTCCCACTAACCATCTTTGTCTCCACCATCTTTCCCCTAATATACATGAATTCAAATTTGAAAAGGTGACAAAGAAAAAGAAATTATCAGGATAATCTGCTTATTTCATTTGTGTTCCTGGAAATTTAGTGAATTAACTTTCAAATATCATGACATTCAATAAAAAAAAAAAAAAAAACTGTGAAATTGTAAGGGGAAAAAGAAGGGAAGTGTTGGAACATGATTAAACTTTTTACCTTGTTCCAGAATAAAATGAGTGGTTTCACTTGCAATTAAAATGTGTACTTTATTCCTCATAATTTCCCCCTTGTTTTCTCATGTCAAAAATTGCTCTTCCTTCTCTTATGTCAAATTTGGAGTCAAACTTGAAAGTTCATTTCTTTTTCATATTTATCATTCTACCTAGTTTTTATTCTTTAGCTAATAAAATATTTTGAGAGGTCTAATATTAGCTGTTATTGAGAAATAACTCACATGTGACAATGTAATGTGACCTAATTACCTGCATTATAAATTTTCCAAATAGACATCTGCTATCTTGTTTTCCCCAATGAGTTTATCACACAGGTGCTTAGGGAAATGCATTAACTCTTAGAGGCATCCATTTCAGAATCTTTAGAGAGTGCTTACACACCAAAATTAAACAAGCCAGCATATTTTTAGCAAAAAAAGCTGAACAAGTCCATTATATGTAACCCATGTCACTTCTGAACCTATATATCAGAATACATTCTAAATGTTAGTTTTTCTTTTTTAATTATTTATCTAGTGAAAAGGCTACCATAGAAGTCATCAGGAAGTGATAACCAAGAAAGCTAAATATATATATATATATTATATAAATTTGTGTGTGTGTGTGTGTCTGTGTGTGTCTGTGCGCACATGCGTATATCTACTGGGGTTTTTGTGAGGTGGGATTTTGCTATCTTGTCAAGGCTGTCTTTGAACTTGCTATCCTGCCTAGCCTCCCAAGTAGCTGGGATATTAGGGCACACCACTGCTCCAGGTTAACATACTTACATTTAATCCCTATTTCATGTGGACTCCTATCTGACACTGAATAATTTAATTCTTTCCCTTGAATCTGATTATAATCCCACCTTAATTATTAGTTCTTCTCTTAATGAACATCTTTTCTAACCATTTGTATTTTCGCTGTATGTTCTCCTAGCAATCCTATTTGTACCTATGGGCAGAAATGTCATTCATTCTAAAGTGCTTCTTAATTTAAGTTCTTCTACCTAGACACATTTTAAATTTAAACCCCAAGGTGCTCACCCTTTATTTTCTTACAATTGATCTTCTTACCTATATTGTGCTAGTATTCTGAAATAAATAGTGTCCCTGTTTACTGTGTAAAGTTAATTCAAAGCCTCAGTCATCCTCCTCTATTTTTTCTACCCAATATTTGCTGCTTATAAAGTCATGATTCTTATTCTGAAATTCAAATTCTTTGAGGATAGAAACCAATAATGCTCCCATGGTATGCCTATTTTTAGCTCAATTCTGAATTTATGTTAGATTCAAAGCAAACATTTACTGATATGCATACAGTGACAAAGAATTGCTAGACATTATCCATATTAACTGCTTACCATGACATTTTTTTTTTTTTTGGTAGGTACCGGGGGTTGAACTAAGGACCTCACACGCCAGCAGGCACCTGTGCCGCTGAACGATATCACCGGCCCTTTTATCATATGTGGGTACTGGGAGTCGAACTCAGGACCTTGCACTTGCCAGGCAGGCACTTATGCCACTGAGCTATCTCACCAGCCCATGTCATGGCATTTTGATGTTAGACTTTTTCTTGGCACTTGTGAGTATAGCAGGATTTAAAAATTGTTTTTCGGGCCGGTGATATAGTTCAGCAGCATAAGCACCTGCCTGGCAAGCGTGAGGTCCTGAGTTTGACTCCCAGTACCTGCATATAAAAAAATAATTATTTTTTATAAAACCCATTTTCACAGCCCTACCAGAATATGATTTTATATTCTCTCATTTTCCCATACCTAAGGGTCATGTGGTGTTTGTACACATCCATTTAAGAAAAAGATACGTTAGAAAACTTTGTAACTTGGGGTCTTTTTGTAACATTTACCCAGCTGTCAATATACTGTCAATATTGGATATGAAATTCTTTATTCTTGGGCCACATATACAATTACGTAATATTAAGAAAATTCATTTTACAACACACTCTACTAAGTGCCTACTGTATGGAACTGTCCTAGGCACATGAAAACATCAATAAACAAAACAAAGATCCTTACCCACAAGAAACTTCAATTCAAATGGGAAATAAATATAGACTAAGGAAAAATCACAATAAATAAATACATGTGCACATATTAGAAGGTAACTACTAGATTATAAATGAAAAAGAATACTTTAGGTAGATTATGACAGGAAGTTTACAGTTTTAAGGAAAAAAGAGAGAATAAATGAAAAAAAAAAATTTGACCTTCCTCCAGAAATTGGGAGTGAAGAAGACAGATTGCAATTCTTTTCTCCTTTCACAATGGGGTTTGTATTTCTTTTTATTTTTTTATTTTTTCTCTTGTTCCCAATCAACTCCTGGCCTAAGTAATGTGGTAGAAAATCTAATGCATTGAAGAAATCAGCTCTGAAACAGCCAATGAAAGAAGCCACTCCTGAAGAGTGAAGAGTTAATGAAGAATTTTTAACAGCCTATCGACTCAGCTTCACTCTGTTACCATTTAAATGTCCTCAAATGGGATGTGAAGCTTAACGTATCACGAAATAGAGTGTAGTTTCTGGTGGCTGCAAACATTTTCTCATTAATCCTGATTGCCCAGTATATCAGCAGGAGCAAGACATTTGGAGAGAGTCTATGGCCTAGCCTCAAAATTCTTCTGGTGTTTGAAAAATGGAAACAGAGAATTCAACAAAAACTAGAGTTAGGAACATTTTTGATATTATTATTTTCAATAAAAATAAATTTGTCTTTTAAAAAAGGAATTAACATTCTGTCAATATTGTGTTTCCAACAAAATCTAAAAGAAAAAATAAATTGAGCCAGACATGGTGGCACATGGCTGTAATCCCAGTTACTATGGTAGAGAGGGTGACACCGGCATAACACAGGTTTGAGGCCAGTCTAGGCAATTTGGTGAGATCTTGTCTCAAAAATAAAAAGCTGGGAATTTAGCTCAGTGGTAGAGTGTTTACCTAGCATTTCAGTCTCCAGTTATGAAACAGGACAGATAGGATAGACAGACAGATAATTTCATTTGTGACTCACCTGCCTGTATCCTAGTATGTTACCTATTCCTTATACATTTCAAATGTATACATTTCATATATCACTGGTTTCCTGTTTTTAATATTAAACCATCTAATTCTTCTAAAGAGCCTAATATGCACTGTTGGCTGATGTTATCTTGTCAATTCTAGATGTTTTTAACCCAGGAAACTACATTTGTTTCTGTCCGAATGTCTTACAGAGTCTGTACCATATTTATGATCTCTGCAAGATGCCAAGCAGGTCACCTCTTTTTGCTACTGACACAGATATTAACAAAGTACTGTTTTTATGCAAGTAGCAAAGTTTACATATATTCTATTTATTAATTCAAAGTGGTTCATGGATAACAAACACCTGCTTCCTTGACATCTTAAAGAGATGCCTCCGCTAATCTGTGATTGGTGTGAACAGACATCATGATTCGCCCAGGACAGTTCCAGTCTGTGCCCGATGTCTCCGCAATCAATCGATAATCCTTCCTTTCACTCAGGAAGGCATCTTTAGCTGTTTGATGAATGAAATGGTCATGGCGTCCATGACTGATAGGAAATCTAGGTATCATTAAGGACATTGTTCTTTAATATGACTTCCAGGACATTATTCATCTAAATCTTCAGCCCTCCTGGGTCATTCTCAGCTCCTTTGAGAATTACTGCCATTATTTTTCTCTCTTCAACAATGTCATGAACATTTATCCTCATTAGTTGAAGGTTTTTGCTATTGGTCTTACTCCCGGTCTCTAACCCAACACTCACCCTTTCTGTACTGCATGCATTTGAACAACCAAACACTGGGATACTCATTTCAGACAATGTTCACCTCTATTCAGTTTCACATCCGTATTTGTTCCATGGGCCTCTTGTGCTTGTCCACTGAAATTTGGTTTTCAACTATTCCTTTCTTTGACCAAGTCTTTTATTTTCATATTCTCTTGGCTTTCTCCTTAACTCTTTGTCCTAAATCTCTTCTTTAATTTAAACTGTCTCATGCTTCTGTAAGTTCTAGATCTCAGTGGGATAATTTCCTGACTCGTCATATAGCATTTTATGTACTAAAGAGGGTCTTCTACCATTTACAGTGGCACATGCCTGTAATCCTAGCATTTGGGTGGTTGAAGCAGGAGGATGACAAGTTTGAGCCTAGCTTGAGCATCTTAGCAACTTAGTGAGACGTCACACACACACACGTGGACAAAGGGGGCAGGGGATGTAGGTCAGTGTAAAGTCACTAAGTTCAATCCCAGTACTGATCAAAAGAAAGGCCTTTTCCTTATTGTTCTCCCTCGACTACAAACTGTTTTAAGGCAGGGATAATTTAATGTTCATCTTTGGTACCTAGTGAAGTGGTTGAGAAAGTACGCAGAGAACATTCTCAGGCTCCTGTCAGCTCATCTGCACTCACACTCTTTACCATCAGTGAAAGGATGTGTTCCTATCCCAACCCCTGTGCCCACTTGCACAGCAAATTCCTTTCTTTCCTACCCATCTAGTGAATTATCTCAACTAGCTTGTTTCGCTTCCATTATGAAAAATTCTTGACTCTCCCCAAAATTATTCTCATCTGCCTATGTCATATACATTTCTGCTACTTTTGTTTGTTATCTTTATTCTTAACCCCACTTTGTCTCACCAGTAAAATCTTTTTCTATACTTTGCCATAACACTTTGTGAAAGTTATGTTGGAACTAAGATTGTTACTTCATCAGGTTTAATTTTTCAGATGTGCTCAATCTGACTTTTATCTTACCATAACATCAAAGATGACCACAGTTTCTTTTGTGCTGCTGTAATAGAATACTACAGAATAGAATACTACTGGCTGATGTATGAAGAAGAGAAATTGATTTCTGACCATCTTGGAAGCTAGGAAAGTGAAACTGGTGAAACTGGTGTCAAGAGAGGTTTCGGTCTCTGTTTCCAAAATGATCCATTCAGTGCTGAAACCTCCAGGCAAAAGGCATGCCGTGTCCTCACGTGGCAGGGGGAGGAAGAGCAAAAGGGCCAATGCCCTCCAGTAAGCCCTTTTGTACTGGTCTTAATCCTTCCCTGAGGGTGAGGCCTTTCTGACCTAAGCAGTCCTTGACAGGCCCTAGTGCCCAGCACTGTTGCACTAGGATAAAGTTCAGAAAGCAAGTGTTTTGAAGGGATAAAAACATTTACACCGTAGCACGATGTCATCGCTGATGTCTGTGCTTTCAAACGGTGTATTCCAACAACACAAATTTCCAACAGTAAAAAGTAATACAAATAACACCATAAGCCTTTACTCATATTTACAGAGTAGCCTTTTATTCCACTCGCCTTTTTCCTGCTTCATTCACACTCCCTCTTACACACATACACACATATGCATCACCTGCTGGTGTTTCACACTAAAATTTAGTTGTGTGTGTGTGTTGATGGATCTTTACCCTTAAATACCCCAGTACAAGTTTCTTTCTCATATTACCAGAGCACAGTAATAATCTACATTAAAAAATATATATATACTTCATAATTTTATCTGAAGTACCATCCCTATTCCAAATCTGTTAGTTGATGTTTTTTTATACTACCCTCTCGCATTTTCTTCCCAATACAGAATCTAGAGTTAGCTGTGCTATTTTATTGTCATATCTCTTTAGTCTATTTATTTAGAAACACTTCAACAGGTTCACTTTGTCTTTTATGACATTGATATTTATGGAAAATAAAGTATAATCTATATACACTATTATTCTAAATAGAACATTTCCTTCTTCGTGGCTGAAATGGGAAAGAGTGTGTTCATCTTGGGGCATCACAAACACAGGCATGTAATGTCTATATGCTTTTTTTTTTTTTTTGTGGGTACCGGGGGTCGACCTCAGGACCTCGTGTGCCAGCAGGCTCCCGTGCCGCTGAGCGATATCACAGGCCCTTTTATCGTATGTGGGTTCCAGAAGTTGAACTAGGGCCCTCGCGCTTGCCAGGCAGGCGCTTATGCCGCTGAGCTATCTCACCGGCCCTGTCTATATGCTTTTAATAATATTAATTTAAATTGCATATTCAAGGTGTCTCTTGATTACTTTATAATGGCTATTTTTTTCTCCATTGCATCTAATAAGCAGTCTTTGAAGAGAAACTCCAATAAAAATATCCTACTTCCATTCGAACCCCTACATTTAATATTCATGCTAATCTTGCCTTATATTATCCAAAGTTTCCATAATAGTTGCAGAATAATAGTTTTCCAACTTGAGACTTCCATATTTAGCAATTGGCCTTCAGCTTTTTACTATAAGTGGAACTCTTTTTACTGACGTGTTTATTTATTTATCTACTGATTGTTATTAGGGGCTCGAAGTTTCCTAGGCTTACATTGGTTTATAATTCATTCCTGTACTTCTTGTTTGGGTGCTAACATTACCTAGATTTGACTTATATGCCTGTCATGTTTTCTCTGATATGCACTTGTCATTTTTGAGAACTTCCTTACTTTCTGATATAATGCTAGGTTTTATTTTGTACCTATTCTTCTCCACCTTAGAAATCGAATAGCCATTTCTCCTAGGAATTTTGCTTCCTTTTAGAAAAGCATTATAGTAAAGATCAAAATTTAGGAGTAAGATGCGCTTTGGGTATCTTTTGCTCCTTAGCATTTTTAGCGATCAGATCTAGGAAACACACACATTCATATGCATACATACATATAAATTTAAATGGTTATGTTACTTGCATGCATGCATACATACATACAAATGAGATCGTATGTTCTGAGCTCCAGCTTCAGCTGAGGTCCATCCCCTCACAGTCGTCTGTTTCTCCCTCATCCACGTTTGTTGTCTCACTCCTCCAGAGTGCAAATTCTACTTTCAAGCAATCTCAACACATTTATTCATTTGCTCATTCCTATAGCATATCTAAAATAATAGATATAACTTAGGATTCAAAGCTAGTTCAGGAATTTTTATGGCCATACCACTAAAATGATCGAGGCTATTGAAACTTATTTAGAGTTTGCTTGCATGTTTCTCTCTGCTTCCACTCAGCCAGCCCAGCACAGAAGCTGTGGAGGCAAATTCTCTGTTACCTTGTCAGCCTCCTTCCCTCTCTCCTTCCTCCTTCCCTTTCTTTCTTTCTGTCCTGCCTTCTGATCTATGTAATTATGATATTCATTCCAATAAATGTTGGTTCATTTGTTTCAATTTTCTTTCTATTTTGTATTATTTCCTACCCCCTCCATTCTTGTGGGAAGTAAATAATGCAAGTATTTTAAGATGTAGAACACCAACTTTTCTTCTAATGTATGTGTCTGGGTAAGGCCCTCTACACAATTTTAGCTATAGAATTATTGTTCCTGCTCTTTCCCTTCTACTGCATTTACCTACTATTTGCAGAGAAGCAATCATACTGCTTTATGTTTGCTTCTGCTTTTTACATTTTTTTTTTTTGGAGTTATTCTCCCTGTGCTGTGGTTTGTAATTATAAGCAAATATATGTATGCCTCTTAACTTCACTCTTACATGACATGTGGTATAAGGACTCTTTTTGTTCTTTCCCCTACTTAATAAACATTTTTTCATTCAAATTTTTCTCATTCAATTTTGCAGTTACAAAGTACCCTATCATATGTCTAACTGACCTTGTGTAGTTGAAAATTTAAGGGTTCCAAACATTTTATGAATTACAAATAATATTGCAATAAATAATTTTGGTTTGTAAATCTTCATGTATTTGGAGGTGTATCTTCAGCATAAGTTTCTAGGATTAAGATTGATGGATTTAAGAGTAAATGCAGATGTGTTGATTTTCTAAATATTGCTAAGTTATTTTCTATAGAAGTTGTGACATTTACTTCCCTATAAAAAATATATGGTGTGAAAGTTCCTGTTTCCCAACATTCCTGCCAACAGACTTTATTTTCATGTTTTGGACTTTTGTCAATTTTATAGGAGAAGTTGTATCATTTGAATTTATGTAAGCGAAACTCCTGTTACTGTCTTGTCTATTTACTTATTTACTGATTATCACTAGAGGCTCAAAGTTTCCTAGGCTTTCACTGGCTAATAATTCATCCTTGTACTTCTTGTTTTAGTGCTAATTTTACCTAGATTTGACTTATATGTCTCTCATGTGTTCTCTGATATGTGCTCGTCTTTTTTTGAGCACTTCCTTACTGATTTACTTTCTGATGTAATGCTAAGTTTTATTTCATACCTGTTCATATATTATGACTAATATTGAATATATTTTCATGTTTTAATGCCCATTTTTATATCAATTTTTGTGAATATTTTATTGATGTATTTTGCCCATTCTAATATGAGGTTCCCAGTCCTATTAATTTTCAAAAGATTTTTAAGTATTTAAATTTGGAATACTAGTCCTTCCCTTGTGATACATGCTATACATTTTTGTTTTTCATTTTTCTATTGCCAGTATTGAAAATTATTTGTATGACAATTATTAGCCGTAGACTGAAAATGATATCCTGAACCCAAGCTAATGAAGAATTTGTGCCTGTACCTGCTAGTCTTGTGTAGATTTCTTTTTGCATTTGAATCTCTCGTTTAGTTAGAAATTATGCTCAGTTAGGATGTGACAATGGTTCTATTTGTATCTTTTACTAGATACATATCAAGTTGTTCCAATCTCCTTTAGGAAAAATATACACTAATACCTTTGTGTTTTGAATCTCTCACAGATAAGTGATCTGAATCAGTTTTCTCTTCTACTCAAAGGCTCCCTAAGTGTGTAGATTAAGATCTTTAAATTTTTGGAAAATCTTCTTTATTTATAGTTTTAAATATTTTATTTTCATTTTATGTGTTTCTTTTCCAGGGACGCTAATGAAAGGAATGTTTGATTGCTTGTGTTGTTTTCTGTTTCAGTCTCTTTTTCCTTTGATCATTTTTCCTTCTTTCCAGAACTCATTTTCATTATCTTTGATGGTGTTCTCATAATCTACAGTGTTTGTATATTCATTTAGTTTTTCTATTTGTGAATTAAATACTTTTTCACTTGTGGCAATTTAATTCAATTTGGGGAGTGTATTTCAATTTTTGTTAGATGATTTCTTTTGGTATATGTTTTTGTTTTAGAAAAGAATCTTTACATTAATAGATCTTTCATTAGCATTTCTAGCATTTTTAATAGTTGTATGTGTGTGTGGCCCACTTTCCCCTATTTTTTAATTTAAGTTTCCTATTCATGAGCATATGTTCATTCATTTCCTTCCTCTTCTCTGTAGGTTCTTCCATAAATGTGTTCTTGCTGGTGGAAGTTGTGATAAGTTTTAGTGTATCTTAATTTTCTTCTTTTTCTATAAGTTCTTTCATTTTGTCATCTCATGTCCTTCTTTCTTTGCCCAGCCCTGTCTTAAAATGAATCACCTTTCCTCTATAGTCTACCTCATCCTATGTGGGAAGCAATAATTTTCTAGAACTGCTACGCCAGTTCTGCTCACTTTAAAACTTTCACCATAGGTTGAGGTCATGCTGTTCAGTCTTTTTGCTGATTTTCTTCCTGGCAATAATTTTAACTGTGCTGTCTAACACCAAAAATCATGGCATCTTTCTTGACACTTTTCTTGCTCTTAAACTTTATGCCTAATTCAACAAGAAATCCTGTTGGTTCCTATTCTAAAACATTTCTGCCTTGTATCTTTTTTGCCTGCCTCTTCTATTACATCCTGGTGAGAGCTGCAGTCATTCCATATCAGGCAACCTCTTACTGGTCATCCTGCTTTCTTCCCTCAGTCTTATAAAGATCAGTAATTTGTTCGAACTCAAAGGAATATATTATAGTTTCTCAGCTATAATTCCTCCAGTTTCTATTACTTTCAGAGTAAATTTAAGTTCAATATAATGCTATCCAAAGACTAATTCTACCATGCATCGACTGTCAGACAGCATCTTCTGCAGGGAATTTCAGGAATTCTGGAAATTTTACAAATAGGCTTGATACTCTCCTGCATTGGAATTTTGCTGCAACAGTTCTTGCTGCTTAGAAAACTCCTCACCTAGATATCTTCATAGCTAGCTCTCTCACTTCATGAAACTATATGTTCATATTCTGTCTTCCCAATGAGGCACACTCTGACTGTCTTGTTAATATAATTTTCCCTACACGATCTTTGGAACTGTAATCCCACTCAACTTTGCTTTGTATTTTTTAAATTTTATGGCGTTATCATCAACATAAAACCCTAGCTTCACAGAGACTGGACTTTCTTGCAACTCATGAAGAGGTCCAACTCAAAGTAGGTAAGCAGTAAAGGTCCAGTAAGTGAATACAGAGTGAATATGTCTTACTGTGTTCCAATTCTTAAGACAGAGACAGATGCCAAATTTACCCCTCATTGCACTGTCAGTTAATAACAAATGTCTACAGTCATGTGTCAGATTTAAAATAAATAATTTGATATTTCTTCTCAAAACTTCATATTTTAAAAAAATAGACTTTATAAAAGATGAATATAGATTATTAAAGGAACTTTGAATCTTGATCATTTGAAAATAGATTCCAAACTTTTTAATACCATATCAAATATTGGTTGTTGCCCTCAAAGTTTATAAGAGCTACAGTTTTTAAATACCTCCCTTTTAATATGTACCATATACATCCTTAACATTCTAGGAGGCTGAGGCAGGAGGATTGCAAGTTCTAGCCCAGTCTAGCCAATTTAGTGACTTAGTGAGCCTGTGCCTCAAAATAAAAACAAAAGTGACTGGATATGTACTCAGATTTTACCTGGGTTCAACCTCCAGTACCACAAAAAAGAAAAAAAAAAAAAAAAGAAAGAAAAGAAAAAGAAAAAGAAAAAGGAAAGGAAAAGGAAAGAGGGGGAGTGAGAGAAAGAGAGAGTTATACAGAGAGAGAGAAAAAAATCTAAAAGTACTTGAAATTTAAATTATGGGTTTTAATTTTTTCCCATTTTTTCCCTTAGAACATTTTTAGAACAGTATTATTGCTTTGCCCATCTTCTTTCTCTCTCACTTGCTCTCTTAAATCCATCAAAGAAAGCATAGGAGAACCAAAATATTAACATATTTTGATCATCATTTGGTCTTGTTAATTAAAATAGAATCAAAGTCATATTCTCATAAAAAAGAAAAGTACTTGGAGAATACTTCTTTTAAGCCCCTCAATTGAGTAAAATGTTAAATGAGGCAGAAATAATTCTTTCATTAACTAATGCTGAATGTTAGTTAAAGTCATGGTGAAGAAAAGAATTCAGTTACTGTAATTCCCAGATTAAAGCCATTTCTACTATCTCACATTGTATAATTCAAAACATCACCTATAATTTTGAAGGAATACAAAGAAATTTGATATAATTTTATTTCTTGTTTCTGGTTTTTTATCCAAGTCCTGTCACAGATTCATAGATATTTGGGTCCGAAAAAAAAATGTTGGGATGTCATGTCTCAGATTTTTATCGCAACAACAACAGCAAAAACTGTTGATAAATTAATACAGAAGACATGTTCTCACATTTCTCACAAGTTCTTTTTCAGATACTATTTAAAAATCCAATAAAATTTTACTAGACCGTATTTTTAAAATCACACACCAAAAACTTCAGTGAGAAAGCTGCTAGACTTGGTTAATTACACAGCTCAATCATGGTATCTGATTTTCCTGCAGATTTCCCTCCCTTCAATTTGTAGACTTGTGCTCTTAGGCTGCCACTGCGCAATCCAAAGATGGTCGACAATTTTAGGGCACCTCATGTGGATGTCAATATCTTTATGAAATAAAAGAGGACTGTTCTTTTTTCTGTTCCATTTTTAAGAGGAGGAAAAAAGTTCCTTAGGCCCTGAGGCTGCCATCTTCGTATGTCTCACTGGCAAGGCTTGCGTCACAGCCCCATGCCTAAAGAAATCGCTGGAAAAGATGATGTGGCCCACATGCCTAAGACAAATCGGTAACCATACTCTTAAATGTATGGACTTTCTTTTGCAAAAATAAAGGAAAAGGGGGGATTCAAATAGGTAAACAATAGCACTGGTTACTCTCAACATTCTAGAAAACCATAAAGTCAATATTATGCTGTTTGCATAAACACATTACTGGAATATAACCTTCTTTTTATGTGTTATTTTTCAATGTTCTTTTTTCCTAACTTGGTAATAGTAAGGCCAGCCAAACATCAATAATAATTGCAATCCTTCATTGGGTTTTTGTACTTTGTGTGACTACTATGGTTATGCTTTGTGCTCCTAACTGAGCCCTTCATTCCAATAGAGCCCTGAAGGCCAGCAGGGCATCCTCTGACCAGAGATTCAACCCCTGCCTTCAACCATTAGTTGGAAAAGATCGTGTAGAAATGGTGCTCTTTATTCCTCAAATGTTTGGTAGAATTTCACGGTGAATCCTTCTAAGAATGGATATTTCTTTTTGAGATACTTTCTAGCTATGGATTCAATTTCTTTAAATATAGGATAATCCCTGTTTTCTATTTTATCTTGATGGAGTTGTGGTGGTTTGAAGAATTGGTTAAGTTGTGGAACATTTGTTCACGAAGTTCTTTGTATTATCCTTTATTATTCTTTTAGTTTCTTTTGGTCTATAGCAGTATGCCTTCTTTCATTCCATATGCGAATATTTTAAGTCTCCTCTTTATGTTCTGTCAGCTTTGTCAGGGGTTTATGGTGAGGGGGATTGAACCCAGGGCTTTCACATTGAGCTGCATCCCCAGGGAGCTTTTGAAATTTTTGAGACTGGGTCCTACTAAGTTGCTATGTTGCCCACACTAGGCTCAAACTGCCTTAAAGTAGAAAATTAGATTATTGACTTCTTTAAATAAATAGTTACGAATTTTTCTCCTTAACTGCTTTAGTTCCTTCTCACTAATTGTTATGTGTTGAACTTTTATTTTCATTCATTCAAAATATTTTGAAATATTACTTATGTCTTTCTCTTAGATGCGTGCTTTATGAAGTGTCTTACTTTCCAGGTATTCTAAGCTGTTCCAGTTATCTTTTTATTATCAGTTTCATTCCATGAAGGTTGAAATACATACTTTATATGATATTAAAAGTTAAACATTTAATTTTTTATACCCAGGATGTTTTTTCTTCATGAATGTTCTATGAACACTTGAAAACAAAGTGTAGTTTTCTCTTTTTTAGTGAAATGTTCTACAAAAATTAATTAGATCCTATATTTGATGGTTTTGCTCAGTTCTATACACTGCTGATTTTCTGTATACCTATTAAATATTTAACTGCGAAAGGGTGTTATAGTTTCCAACTACAATTGTGAGTTTCTCTGTTTATTCTTGCAATGTTTTTTTTTTCCATTTTTGCCTCCTTTGTTTTAATACTGTCAGGTGTATGAACACTTAAGAACATCATGAGCTTAGGGACGTGCAAGGTTTATTATTATACAATATCTGCATTTGTGTCTGATTTTGGATCAATGTTGATATAATTATGTCTACTTTAAAAAAATCACTGCTAGCACATATTTTTTCCCATCCTTTCACTTTTTTTGTACCTATGTAATTTTATATAATTCCCTTATACAAACCACATAGAGAGTCCATGTAATTCTTTTAATCTTTGGTGCATATCTGTCTTTTAATAGGTATGTTTGAGGCAGTTAAATTTGTTATTAGTAATATGTTCCAATTTAGTGCTACTATCACATCATTCATTTTCTGTCCATTTCCTCTGTTTTTTGTTTTTGATCCTGTGTTTCCCCCTTTTGGCCATATTTTGGGTTATTTGAAGTTTTATAGTTCATGGTGATGTGTATGTTGTGTTATAAGTGATGTGCATATGATTTTGGTTATTTGTGCTCTATAGAATGTAACATATGTACTTAACTTTTTACAGTCTACTCAGAATATTCAAGTGCAACATATCAGTCTCTTCAGTCTTCTTCCTGTATCTTATTATTTTCTGTTGTATTACATGCCTATACATCGACAATCATGTCAAATAATTCTTTCAATTTCAGTTGTCCAACATAGTCTAAAGAAATAAGGAGGAAATGAATATTCTATTATATTTATCATCTTCATTATTTTTTTCTGTATTACTATTGTTGAACATTTTCTTCTGGTATTATGTACCTCCTGTCTGATAAAATTCTTTAGCAAAGTCTTTAGGCAGTTCTGCTGGATAAGATTCTCTAAGTTTTCCATTATCTTGGAATGTCTTCATTCTACCTTT
The DNA here is from genome assembly GCA_028451465.1 of Erethizon dorsatum. Classification (NCBI taxonomy): domain Eukaryota; kingdom Metazoa; phylum Chordata; class Mammalia; order Rodentia; family Erethizontidae; genus Erethizon; species Erethizon dorsatum. The sequence goes on from CM051836.1 coordinate 19,354,823, forward strand.
ATTCCTTAAAGATATTATTACTGGGTATTGATTTCAGGATTGAGACACCTTTCCTTCTACCTTTTTTAAAAAGTGGCAATACTTTCTTCTGGTTGCCATGGTTCCTTATGGTAACCTAGAGTCACTCAAATTCTATTATCAAATTCTATTTCTTCTCAGGAAATGCATGGATTTTGTTTTGTTTTGTTTTTCCATTTTCTATATGGTTTTATTTCCCCCTTTGTCTTTAGTGAATTTCTTATATTTATCCTGCTTGGCATTTGCTGAGCTCCATGAATCTGTAGAGTTATTATTATTGCTTTTGTTTGTCAGATATATATTCAAAAGTGTTCTCCTTCTTCTGGGACTTCAATTATACGAACATTGGACCTTTGAGTATTACTCTACAGCTCTCTGAGTCTCACTTCATTTTTACCAATGGTTTTCTCTCTGTTGTTTGGATACATAGTTTCCATCAATCTGACTTCAAATTTACACCTTTCTCTTTCATTTCTATTTTGCTATTAAGTGTATTTAGCTCATTTTTTAGTCCTATACTATCCGTTTAGTTCTTTTTTATATCTTATATTTCCATATTGAAAAGGTTTACTTTTCCATTGTACTCAGCAGTGGTCTTCATTACTTACTAAAGATTTTTATTATAATAGCTTCTTTTAGTCTTTGTGGCATCCCTGTCATGTCAGCATTGGTGTCTATTGATATCTTTTCCATGTGAATTTAGATTATTTTGTTTTTATAGGCTGAAGATTGAAACAAACTGAATATTTTGTCATCAAACACTGTGTCTTACTTAAATCTAATAGAGAACGTTTATGTCTTGGTTACATCAGAGATTCAGTTTAGTTAGGGTGGGGACACAGGTTCTGTTTGGCCTTCTGTTGGCCATGATTTTAATAACTGTTCATTTACCGAAATGTTTGCAGAGGCATCCTGATAAATCTGTGTGCATCACTCGGTAGTGATTCGGGAACACGGGAGTTGGTCTGTCATTTTAGTTCTCAAAACCTTTCCTCCTCTGAATAACACAAATCTTGCTTCTTGAGGGTGTGATCAGAGTTGCATAAAGACTTTGTTGGGTTGCTTTTCTATGAGTCTCCATTTAGTAATCACTGTCTCTTTTCTCTCTCTTCCCCAAGTCCCATCTTTCTGGTCACTGGTAGAAGCGTAAGAATAGCTCTCCCACTCTCACATGCACTCTTACAGCTGTGCCCACATCCACAGGCCAGCAATGGGAAGCCAGAGTGAGAGGTAATGCAATAGCGATTGGCCTCACCTTCTTGGAGCTGTGTTCTACCAGCCGGACACATTGGATTTGACTTCTGCGGATCGTAATGCTACTAGACGTTACTGCCACAGTAAGATTGTTTGGATGCCGAGGCAAAGGAGAACAGAGAAAGAAACCAAAAGATGGGAATTTTTACCCTTCCTATATGTTTACCCTTACTATATGTTTACTTTCTCAGTTTCTCTTTTTTTTTCTTTTTGTGGGTACCGGGGGGTTGACCTCAGGACCTCGCGCGCCAGCAGGCGCCCGTGCCGCTGAGCGATATCACCGGCCCCTTTTTCGTATGTGGGTTCTGGGAGTCGAACTTGGGCCCTCGCGCTTGCCGGGCAGGCGCTTAAGCCGCTGAGCCATCTCACCGGCCCACTTTCTCAGTTTCTGATCCAGAACTAAAAGGTTTTTCCTGGCTCTTCTTCTGTCTCTAACTAATCCTAAAATCTGGTGAACTAAATTTAGGAAAACAAGATAGTAGGAGGAAAATAAGTCTAACCTCACTGAAAACTCACTATTTTGAACTCTGATTTTGTACTCTAAATTTGCCTGATACCATTTACTTCTCAGAGACCTCGTGCCCAAGTTTTATCCCTTTACTCAGTGGGAGAAACCAAGTGGAGCATGCTCACACCATCTTACTCAGAACCAGAAATAAGTGCAGGTAATTTTTAGGACAACTAAGTGTATACAAATTCCACTTATAAAGTCATTATTCTCCTTCTGTAAAAAGTCTATTTCTGTTTTAATTTTATATGCATTGCTATTGCGATTTCTCACTCAAAGGACACTTTATTTTCTAACTTGTAGTTGGATGACTTACCTATTTCTACAAGTAATAACAACAATATTTAGTAAAACATTCCTTCTAATTGTCATTTAATTCTCTACTGCAATTATTAGTTTTATGCAATTTACTTTGTATTTTCAAAAGTAAAATGAAGTGACTTTGATGTGTTAGTTTAGAAAAACATACATTTGCAAGGTGGATGTTGGATGGAAGAATGAATGGGTAGATGGATGGACAATTGAGGTAGATGGAATGCCAGTTCAATAGAACAATAAATAGGAATACTACTTTTAAAGCAGGATGATATTTTGCCTTTTCTTATTCAAAAATAGATATGTAGATAGAGGTTATTTTGATTCCCTTCATCATTTCCTAAAGGGCCATATATCTGGTATTCTTTGAGGAAAAGGATGTACCTAAATGTACCTTCGCATCTTTCTAAAAATTCTAAGTAATGATACTGGAAAAGTTATTAATTGCTTTTCCTGTGTCACTTACTACCTTAAAAATTACTCTGTAGGATACAAAATGGAACATTATTTTGCGAGAATCCCACATCTGTTCGGGTAGCTCAGGTGGGATAAGTCAGGTACTTAGAAAGTGCTAGACATTCTTTTGTTCAGTAGGAGGCAATTCATGTTGTAACAGCAGAGTAAGCTTGAGGAGGAATTTCCTCTAATCCCTTACTTCTCCTAAGCAGCACTGGAGTACATCATGCTACGTTAGCTGAAATGTTGAGGTTTGGGGGAAGGATAAAGTGTAATATAATAGGTATTTATCTTTAAATTCTTCCTTCCCTTAGCATATCTCTGAAGAACAGCAATAGTTCTATAGTTTGATGTGAGAAATTGTTGCAAGTAAAGTTGAAGAATTTAGAGAATTACTTATTACTATGAAACACCCAATTATAACTCAACCTAAAGGTCTGCCAGAAATGTGATAGAATTATTGGGTCACCCAAAATGTGATTTGAGTCCTGAAGAAGTTTGTGAATTGGAGACAGCCGGCTTCTGTTTAGTAGGTATATACCTCTGGAAAAGTTAAAGAATCTAAGTCGCCATTACCCAATTTATAAAATGGAAATAACAATGTGTACTGTGTGGCGCTTATATGAGAAAGGCAAACAGTTGTGAAGTGCTGCATCGATGTTCTGTAGTAGCCAGAGGAAACTGTCACAAATTTGGGACTTAAAACAATATGCATTGACTATCTTAAACTTCTGTACACCAAGAACAAGACATAAATCTTCCTGAGGATTTGGAAGCATGTTTTCCTTTCTGGGTCTTTAGTGAAGTTTTTTTTTTTTTTTTTTTTTTTTGCTTCCTTCAGCTTCTAGGAACCAATCACCTTGCTTGGCTCATGGCCTCATTGTTCCTTCTCTTATTAAGTCCAACAATTTAAGCCAAATCCTGTTCATACTTATATTTTTCTAGTTCTCTCTTTAGATTCCTCTTTTCATTTTTATGCACCCTGGTGATTACACTGGACCTACTAGACATCCCAGGAAAATCTAGCTATTAAAGTCTAGTGATGCTAGCCCATGTGTAACCTTAGTTCCCCTTTTCCATGTGACCTAACCTGTACATATATTCTGGTGATTAAGATATAGACATTTCGGTGGACATCATTTTACCCACCACGAATACTAATTATTACTCATAAAGCCTTCCTTTTTTTTTAATCTTCTTTGGAGATATCAATAGTTTAGCTTCATAGTGTACTAGTGATAATTAAATGAGCTAGTAGAAATAAAGCACCAAGAATAGCTCTTAGGAGATGGTAGCTATTAAATAGAACTTGGGAGCTAGTTTTCTCCCATTAGTAATATAAAAATAATATGTAAAAGCTTTTTAAATTAAAAAGTATGTGTGCTTTCTAATAATTATTCATTGTATAAATTCAGTGTAGTTAATTAACATTTCTAATTCTTACACTTACCTGTACAATGGAATCAATGATTGTTTGCATCTCAGAAATAATCTCGAAAATAGCAAGTTAGAAAATATACAAATTATTTAGCATAGTATCTGGTACATAATAAGGGTTCTATAGCAAGTTAGTCATTCTTATATTTTATAATATTAATAAAAAGTGTTAATCATCTGTCCATGTTCTGTGATCCACAGCTTTTTCTAAAATAACTTCCTCTTGAAAGATTCATTATTCTTGGAATGATCACAGTTCTATGAGAAAACTGAGAAAGTGTTTGTCATGGACAGATGGATTCAGTCTCTCTAAGCCAAACCAGATTACTCCCTACCTGCAGAATTCCTTCCTATTCCAGAGATGTACTGAGGTTTACTGAGACGGAAAGACAAATCGGTGCTCTTAGGCTGACCATAAGCCAAGATCAGAGGACAGAGCTTTGCCAAGTCCACATGTAGTAGACGCACAGCCGCACTGTGCACACCATGGGAGTTATAACAATCTGCAGAATGTCCTGAGAAACGTTGGGATATTTAGAAAATTCTGAGGCCATGTTTATATACATACCTCCATGACTGAAGTTATCGGAGATACTGTCATTGGCAATAATTTCCTTAATGATCACTATTTACTTTGTTCATACATCCATAAATTATCAATGAAAATACAACTCTAAGTTTTTTAGAATAGGATAGGTTCTAACCCGTCTTCCTTCACCTTTGTCTTTCGGTTGACATTTTGTGTGCCAAAGACTGCAGAAATCTTGTTTTTCCTTCTTTCTTTCACATTTCTGGTGAAATATAAAAAACCTTTTTAGGTTTTTTTATGTTTATGTCTTCTATTTCTTCTACTAAGAATGGTGTTAGCCTCCTTATCACTAGAAAACCTCTGTTGACCATACATAACCTGTGCTTTACGCTACTTACTCTGAAAATCTTTCCCAAAAATTCTCAGCCTACCCATTTTCCAAGTTACCTCTAGGACTTGGATTCATCCTTTCATTCCGTTTATAATATTTTGTTATAATTTTACTCTATGTTTTTTACCGACTATTTGATGATATACTTGAAGAAGAAAATATATTTTTTCTCAGATGTCCAGGATTATAGCACAGTACCTAGAATATTGCTGAAATTTTAACAGATATTTGACAAAGAAAGCAATGGGCTTTAGAACATATGATCATCAATAATCACTTACTCTACCTTAGGCAAGAATAAAAATTTCTGAAAGGAATAGGGGAGTGTTTCAGGAAACTGATAGAGAGGGGAGCTAAACCTTAGGCAAATGGTTGTCACCAAAATTGATTTTCTCAGTCTTGCCATTAGAAATTCTTTTACTTCTTTACCACCGTGGACACATCTGGACTATACTTTCTTTCTTCAGACCTGTTTCTCTGCATCTTAAATAGGAACAGAGAGGATAGACAGCTCAAAATGACAGCCTTGTTTCTCCCACCAAATTAAATGCATTTTTCATTCATCATGGTAAAAAAAAAAAAAAAAAAAAAACAAGCAGGCTTCCTCAACTTTGATTACAGTTTCACTAAAGAAAAATTTTGATTAGTTCTCTTTGGTCAGGTGTTTCTTTTAAGCCAATTAACAATGATAAGAAATTAGGGGGCTTGAGACAGAATTATTAAAATGAGAGTATTGGCCAATAATTGTCCTAGGAAAGGATAGGAGGGAATTTTAGATGACCCAATATCAGTTTACTAAATTTAAATAGGGGGAATAACATCTCATCATGAATAATTTTACAGAATTACATTCATTCTTGACAGAACAGTCTAAAGTCAGTAGCAGTGATCACCTTGACAAAAGAAGGATCCCCAGACATAGAAATCACTGGGAAGAAAACCATACTTATCTCTCTACCTTACTTACCTCTCAGTTCCACCAGGCTGAACCTATTTCTCCTACTACCCCGAAGCCCCAGGTACTTTATTGGTGTCTTTTACACACAGTGCCCCTCTTAGGGGCTGCTGTGTATTTATTAAACACCACCACTACTCATTATGGATGTGTTAAATTTTCAAATCCTTGCAGAACACAGTAGATCGAAGTATTGGCCCCTGTTTCACTCTTTTCCCATCTGTCCAAACATCGATAACAACAGTGTATGGGGTGTGGAAGCACTGGGCTAATGTACCTTCCTTCGATCATAATTCCAGAGTTCGCCTTAATTAAGATTGATTTTTGCCCCTATGTTGTACATCTCTTAACTAACAGAAAAGTCGCAAGGGCACAGTTTAAGCATTAAGAATGTGAGGGCTGAGGAGGAGGGAGTGGAATCAGATCTTGTGCTTATGTAGTTGAGAAACTGCATAGTTCATATGCTTAAAATAAATCCTCAAGCAGATTCCTAAGGCACTGAAGGAGTCACATAAGGGCACTGGAAAAGTGAATTGCTTTTCTGACTCACTTTCCTGCCTGTATGCCGCGTGGATGCATCGTTGTTTATAGAAAGAAAGAAGGTACTTTAGGATAAGCAAGTGAGAGCCAGGGCAGGCCAGAGCTATCTGCTTTTCTCTCAGACATTTTCAGAAACATCACTATCATCAACAAAACTTATTGAGTGCTCACAATACTGCAGGCTCTTTCAGAATACTCGTGCTCCACAAAGGGAAGCACAGCCTCTGCCCTCAAGCAAATTACAATCTAGAGGAGAAAGGAGACGTGGCGTTATGGAAAAGAGGAAGTGAAACGTGCAAGGCACAGAATGAAAAGCAGCACACAAAAGGATTTTGATTAGTCTTGACTCTGCATCTTCCTCCATCTGCTTCTGGGGGGAAATAACTTTACAGACGTTGTTTGTTTGTTTTTGTTTTGAGAAGAGTCTGAACAGGAGCCCTTTGGATGGTGAAAAGAGAGCTCTTCTAAAGATTGTGAAAAATTTATGCTAGGATTTTTAGCTTTCTATTTATTGAAGCATATTATGAGAAATAAAGGTCAAAGAACCGTGTGTGTGTGTGTGTGTGTGTACAGGATACAGAAAACTGGCTTCAAAGAAAGGCAGATTCTGAGTGCTCTCTTCTTAAATGGCTATCACCCTGTCCCATCAATTAATACAACAAATTTCGAATGTTTATTTTTATTTTATAAATGGACACTGTAATAACTGCATTTATCCCGAATGGCTTTTCTTCCATTTTTGCCTCAAGTCAGCTCTGAAAAACATACTGTACATTTGTGTGCTGTAAATCTTGAGTAGGTAGGAGGCAGGCACGTCTGGACAACTCTGTTAAGGTTCATTTGATAGTGAAAATTAGGAACTCCTCGTGCTGGTTATGATAGAAATGAAAGTTACTGTGGTCTGAATTCTGCCAATTCATATGCTGAAGCCCTACCCCCTGCAATATGATGTTATTAGGAAATGATGTTTTGATAAAGTTGGCACAGTGGGGCCTTTGAAAAGGACTCCAGAGTGTCTGTCTGTCTGTCTTTCTATCTCTCTCCCTTCCTCCTTTCCTCCCTGCCTCTCACCCTTCTCTGTCTGTTTCTCTCCTTCCTCATTCCCCCTCTCTCTCTCCCACTCCCTCTCTCTGTCTCTCCTCTTCTATTGGCCCTGTGAGCACACAGCGTGAAGGTAGTATTGGGAACTCAGAAAAAGGATTCTCACCACAACCCAACCAAGCTGACACCCTGATGTCAGAATTCCAGCCTCCATAACTGTAAGGAAATTAATTTCTGTTGTTTAATCTGGCTGGCATGTGGTATTTTGATCAGGCAAGCTGAGTAGGATGACACAAACGATACCGAGAGGCTTCAGTGTCACTGACTTTAGTCGCTGTTGAATTCAGGTGCGTAAATTCTCAACATCTCTCCAAGGCCATCCGGTCTGTACTCTCTTTTCCAAACAGTTCTCCATTCTCTATGCAGACTATCCCAAAAATTTCCCAAGAGGAAAAATGAAGGACTCAGTTTAGGAGGGAAAGTATTATATTAATATCACTTTCTTGGTACACAGTAGGTGAAGAAATACATGGTTTTAACTCTTCTTAAATTATCACCTTAGGGCCGGTGAGATGGCTCAGCGGCTTAAGCGCCTGCCCGGCAAGCACGAGGGCCCGAGTTCGACTCCCGGAACCCACATACGAAAAAGGGGCCGGTGATATCGCTCAGCAGCACGGGTGCCTGCTGGCACGCGAGGTCCTGAGGTCGATCCCCCGGTACCCACAAAAAAAAAAAAAAATTATCACCTTAGCAATAGCTACCTCAGTCAAGCCTACCAATAGCCATTTAGGAATCCTAAGGCACAATCTGTATTCCAAGAAACTAAATTACTCTGAGAGGTCAAATAGATCCTTCATACAATAACAGCTCAATTCTTATTCAGCTCCATGTTTATTTGGCCCACCGGAGGGGTTCTACTTCAATACTTAGAGCTCATGACATTACGTGGTAGATGCACAACGTGAAACTCACTCTCTCCATGCTTCCTTCCTTGGCACTGAGCTGAGAAGGTAAATGTTTGAGGGTCACGTATTGGCTCTTAAATCCTTTAGCCTGGAAATATTACCTATCACTTCCTATAAACTCATTGCCTAGGAGTAGTCACACAGGCCCTTACCTCCCTGTCTGTGTATGGTTACCCAATAAAACAGAAAACCACCTTTTACACCGTCTTAAACTGAAAGGGTTTATTTGATTACACCAAACTTATTTGATGAGTCTAATGTGATTCATCATGAATATTCAAGTCAAATTGTTTAGCTAGCTTCAGGTTTCTCAAAGAGTACCTCTGGATCAGAAATACGAACTGGATCCTTGTTAGCAAGACCAATATTTATTTCTTCCTCACTCTAGGAGTGAGGCTCGACCATCTGTTTTAGCAAGGCCCTCATTGTTAAAGTTTAAAAAACATTGTTCTAGTTGGAGAGGGCCTAGAGCTTTAAAGAGCTATGCAAATGCAAGTCAAATTTGAGCTATGAATCACTCTTTATAAGTGTACTCATGGTAGTTTGTTAGCTAGATACCAACAATAAAAGCTAATTATGTGCTAGACACTGGATTCCTTGCTTGACATATAATTCTCACAATAACTCTGTGACATAGATCTTCTGATTATTTCTATTTTACAAAATAACCTGGTTAAGCTTTGAGAGGAGAAATTACAGAGTTTTCGAATAAAGAAGCTGGTTTATAAACCTATGTAGTACAGTTTTAGAACAGCTGTTTTAACTGACATTGCCTGCATGGTTTACTTCTCTCACTAAGCCTGCATCCAATCTAAACACTGTTTGGAGCAAACAGTGGGCGTGTCTGAGAAAGCCTATCCCCAGGGGCCTCCTAAGGACTAAATAAGGAGGCACAACCTACCTTATCACTTGTGGATGTGCAACATATCACCTCGGCTCTAATTCTGCCTTCTTTATTTTTAAATGCCCACTAGGTGTTTACAAGTCAATGGTGTGGCTTTCTTGCATTCACCCTCCCTGAAGTGGACAGGCTGGCTATATGACATTTTTACTACTGCTATTGTTTGTGCCATAAATTTAATAGCGTAACACAACACAAATTTACCAAAGCACCTCTTTTTATTGAAGATGTTGCATATTTTTGGAAATAGAAATTTGTGTAACTTTGCGTTGCACAATCTTTTGGCACCATTTTCCCAAATGCTCAGGTACTTGCTAACATTATTTAGCAAGAAAGCTTTTTTTTGTTTCTTTTCCCAGTACTTCAATCATATTTACCCTTTGCCATGTAATGTAATAGTAGTATATTCATGGGTTCTGAAGATTAGGCTGTGGGCATCTTTTGGGTAACCATTATTCTGCCTACCAAACTGACCAAATGCAGGCTTAAATTTTCTTTTACTGTTCACAATATTTGCTTTATGTCTTAGTCATTTTCTTGTTGTTGGGGCAAAATTCCAGACAGCCACACCTTGAAAAAGAGAGGGTTTATGATGGCTCACAGTGTTTAGAGGACTCAGTGCATCGTCTGGTGACTCCAAGGCAGGAAGGCATAGTAGAAGGACCTAGCAGAAGAAAGTGACTCACGTTATATTGTCAAGAAGCAGAGAGTGCAGGGAGATCCCCAGGACCCAGTTATATCCTCCCAAGTCATACACTCATTGAACCACGTCTTCCAACCATGACTTCTCTCATAACAGCACATTCAGTTATGGATCCATCAATGGTTTGATCAACTGATAAGTACAGTGCCCCTGTGACCCAATCACCTTCCAAAGGCCCCACTTCTAAGCACATGAGATTTGGGAGGATATTCTAGACTTATGATATAACAATTTACAAAAGCAGAAGCTGAGTATGGGAATTAGGAGTCAAATGAACTCGGTTATCAACATCTTAAACAATCTCCACAGTACACATGGCTGGTGTGTTTTAATAGCCCCCAAAATACTCTTTCATTTTCTCTCTAGTATTCTGTCTAACTCTTCTCACTCCAAAGTTATTACCTGTGCCATATCCTTGCCACCCCAAATGGGCTCATTCATCCCGATGTTTCTGTCAGCAGTATCCCTTTCTTAGAATCACATATTCATGTATGTCCACCAGCAACTATCGTAGATTTTTCTAAAATTTCTGGGTGATACATTTTTCAAGTTTGTTGTGTATTCTTTTTCACTTAACAATGCTGTTGAAGGCAACATACAAGCTGTACGTTTTCAGCTACTCTTATTCTCTAATACAAAGTTTTATTAATTCTTGCCTAAATATTATTTTCTTAAACTCATGCCATGTGCACAAATTTACTTAAAAAAGAAAGTTCTTCAAAATACCACATAATAGTTGAATGATTCATAATCCTTGACCAATTACCATTGCCACTATTCCTTCATTTTTTTTCAAGTGCAGCCTTTGATAGAAGTATTTTCTTGATCAAAAAAATAAAGAAAAAGAAAAGAGAAAGAAATCAGCTCCTCAATATGGCATCCACATAGTTTTAGAATTTATCAAATTGCTTGCTACATATTGCCTAACATTGTGCTAAGGACTTCTCAGGACTTCTCTGATTATTTCCTAAAGAATTGTGAAATATATACTATCTTTACTCTTCCCAACGCAGACAGAGAAGTTAAGTCACATGGTGTTTAGGTAATTTATTTAGGATCACGCAGAAGTCAGGGTCAAAACTGCCTTGAACTCAGCTGCAACTCACAAACCCCAGCATCTTTAGAATGAAATTAGAGGACTCCGTTCCCTAGGGTTCTCACTTGGCTCAACCAGCAGTCTCAAAAGCCATGTAAATCTCATCTATTAAACCACAAACTGCTTTCCAAATTCAATTCAAAATGTGAGTGCATAATGTATGCTTCATTCCAGGTGTCATTTACCTGTGATTCTGCAGTCTTTCTGCCAACTCAGCCTTAGAACATTTTACAGTGTCTTCAGAAAAGGCTGTGTCTCAAATATAGAAACCATTAATGTCAAGGACATTCTTAAAATTGCTATCAATGCAAAAGCTTCCTGAATGCACTATGTAGATGTTGATAAAGGGGAAAAATAAACTTGATTTGAATAACAGAAAATCAGCAGCAGCAGTGTTGCCGTGCTTCCCAGAAAGCAGTTGTACTTAGCGTGGAGCAGTGTGTCCCAGGGATGCTAGCATGGAGAGGGAAGCAATACAGTAGAAGCAACTTGGCTTCTTGATAATGAAAACCTAAGATAAAGAAAACATGGTGGGGAGAGAGGAAAGGAACCATGGTGACAGTGATCTTAAGACACTGTTCATTTTTTAAACTGTCCCTCGCACATATATACATGGGTAGCCCTTATGCTCTGGGCTTCGTATTTCTCAGAGGCATTGCAGCTTCTGCTTTCAAGGTATCATACACAATTAATTCAGTCCCTTGGCTTCTGGTCATGCCTCTTAGAAAGACAGCAGGAGGCAGAAAGTGAATGTAAACTAACAAGCGCTTCTGAAACACCAAGCACACAGCTCCTGTTACAGACCTTGGAGCACAGACGGGCTCCTGAAACTAATGATGGCCAAAGACTGAAGGCGTCATTCAGAATTTAGGCCTTGAGGAATCTTGGGGACAAGTCAGACACCAAAGCCTGAGTACATTTGTCTGTGTGCACTTTTTAAAAACTTCCAAAAATTCGTTTACACTTGTAAGTTATATTAATTCCATCCTCTCACTCCTCTCTCTTCATAACTAACAGCATCCTCTAAAAGCTATAAAAATCTCTAGAGGTCCTTGAAGTAATGAGAAACCTGATGGCTTTTTTTCTCCTAATAATTATACTTTGATTTCTCCATAACAGTGTTTAGTTTACAGTCAATTGTCAGTACAACTTTTGATAGCTTTAACCTCTCTGTGAAGTAAACCAGCCTCCTGCCTGCAAATTCCTCCAGTGGACGGCTTCTCCTTTGCAATCCCCCTCTATGTGAACTTGTCCACTAGGTGGAGCTGTAACAATTTAGCTCACACATCACAGTGTGAGACAGATTAAATTCACTGACCAGTGTTCAGTACTCTGGGGAAGCATATTGCTGTGGCCCAGAATTGCAAATCAAGTGCAGAGTCAGAAAACAGGACAACAAATCCCATAACAGGAACACAATTGGAGATAACAAATTCCATGGGACAAATGCACGCTGATTCCACAAGTGAGGCCTGTGTTCGGTCTTCTAAGAATTGCTTGCCTAATTCCAGTTTGGTTTTTGGTGAGTGCAAAACAATCTTGAAGAATCCTGAAGCTGTGGTTATGGACCTGACTCTGCTCCCCCCACAATTCAGAACCCCTATCCTTCTGAACCTCTGTGTTTATATTTAGAAAATGAGAAGGTTAGAGCAAGTGACTTTGTAGGTGACTTCCAGCTGTAAGTGTGGGTTTTACTACAAAATGGTTATCAAATTGTAATACTTTTACCTAAAAAAGGGAAAGTATATATTTTTAAATGTTCCTCGAAGCTTATTTTTCAGTTAAAATCTATGTCTGTCTGAAGCTACATTCTTTCAGAGGCATGGAGGAAACATCTGAATGATTTTCTCCACTTCTATTAGATTTTAAAAATATAACCAAGTAAGGACTTTACCTCTGAATGCGAAATGTTGATTTTGTAAGTTTGAAGACAAAAGGGGAAATTCACTCACCACCTGCTCTCCTTTAAATAAGTTTGCGCAGCAAATTTAATTTGTTTAGTTAAATATCTATGCCTTTATTTATATAGGACTTTGCATGTCGATATCCTCTTTTATTGTGATGAATTAACACCAGTGGATTGGAGATCTAGCACACACTGAGGTTGCTTCTTTGGAGAAATGTGAATTTTTCCCTATCCACACTTTAATTGGGGTCTATACTTATACCCAAGTCTTACATCCCTCCCTCTAAATTGTTTTGATTTTAAAGCACCCAGTTTTCTTTGGGAAAAGATTTCTTTACAATCAACGTGAAGGTATTTTACAGAAGAGGTTATAAATTGACAACTGCCTTTCTATTCTTTCTAAATCTTCCTTTTCTCTAGTCAGCTCATACAATAAAAACTGATCATTTAATGTACTCTTTGTAAAACCTTAATAGGATACACAGAAGCACAGAAGAACTAATAGGTATTTTTATGATGGAAAAGGCATCAGAGATCATTTGGTTAAACCTTTTTATGATACCAATGTGGAATTGAAGGCTGAAAGGTTAAGTGGTCTACCCAAAGTTATTCAATGAATAAGTGAAGATAAAGTTTGTTCTAGAAGGAATCTCAAATGGAACCAAAGGAGGGCTAAATTCATTCTTTATATTCTCCAATTATATAATCCTAATAGTCTGATGCAAGGATAACTTTGCATCTTCAAGATAGAGTCACTGGCCCTATGGTTGGTAAGCAGAATTAATGTGGAGCAATTTCTAGTGTCTATCTGGTATAATGAAACCTCCAAAAATAAAGTTAGGGCAGAGTCTTCCAATATATGTTCTATGGCAATTTCATTAGAAAAAAATGACCCACCAAAGGGGCTGTCCATCAGCTGGTGGAGAAAGGCTCTCTCCATCATTATTCTCTGACCAGATTTCTCTGAATTTGCTTCCTATTAGTCCTTATTAGTTCTTATTAGTCTTATTAGTCCTTTCTTTCTTTTCTTGTCTTCTACTCATGTGGCCTACGTGTAGCAATGATCTTGCTAAGTCCGTTTAGAATCTCCCTACCCTTGATATGTACATCTCCTCTTAGTATTTTTTCCATTTCTGACCTCCTCAGTCTGCTTGTTGACTATACATCTCAAACTGCTTTTGTTATATCAGAGTTTTACACAATTTGAATTCCGTATTGTGGTGCTTCCATCATACCAATCTTGATTAATATCTTTCTTACTGTTTTAACAAACATCAGAATAACTTTTTCTTTAACAAACTATGATGAAATACTCCATATTATATTTTAGAAAGGATCCACTATAAATGTAGTACACTAACGTCTTCAAGAAATACTGAAATAAAGAAATAGCTAACACATTAATCTATTAATGCCAAGTTATTTGCAATTTTGAAAGATAATATAGTAACATGCATAACTTAGTTCACATATGATTTATTTTGTGATCAGTCTCACACCATATGTCAGGACTCCTGTCGCTATCTATAGCCTTTTCTCAGTTTGTGTACTTCTGACTGAAACAGAGACCACACACAGGACAGTGGAGTGCTGCTGGTCAGTGTTCCCTCTGTGCTTGTGAGGAACTTGATGCTAGAGATGCTTACATTGTCACACTGAGGCATACCTCAAGACAGAAAACAAACTTGGGTCCAAGTATGTAAACTGATGATAGAAATTTTATTGAACTTTGTGGGCTTTTTTTTTTTTTTTTTTTTTTTGCTATACTGAGGATTGAAACCAGTGTTTTCACATTGAGCTAAATCCTCAATTCTTTGAGACCAGGTTTTGCTAAGTAGCCCAGGTTGAGCTTGAACTTGCCATCCTCCTGCCTCAGCCTTCCATAGTGATAGGATTACAAGCATGTGTCATCATGCTTGGCTCCTGAATAATGCTGCTTTATATATTTATTTTCATAAGCTTTATATTCCTTTCTGAAATACCTATTTCCACACAAAATTATGTTTCATTTCAAAACTAAGCAAAAATGTACAATGCAAGGAAATATGCCATGTTAATACAGTGACCACTTATATTCTGTAGCATATAGAGCCGTATCTCATGGAAGAAATGCAAACCAAGCAGAGTAAAGACAGGAGATTTAGTCAGAAACCTGGGATGTGGCTTTCTATTCTCGTTTTTACTTATATGACTTTAACCAAGTTACTTCCCTCATCTCAGGTCCCACAAAACAGAAAAATGGAGATAATCTGAGCAGATTTACCTAACAGAGCATCTTTATAAATCCAAAGGATTTATAAAGTAAGAGTATGGGAAAGATAAATAGTGCTTCACAATCATTAGACTCTATGTTTACTGTATGGGGTAAACTGCAAAATTTTAGTCTCATTCTTTTCCAAACCTGCTTCAATTTGAATCTATAAGGGGCTTAGACATCAACTTTCTCATAAGCATAGAGGAAAAGTAGAAAGTTTTCTTACGATATTTGGACAGAATAAATATTGGTAGCATTGTAGGGTTACGGTGCTTCTTTAAAATTGAATAAATCAAAATGGCGGAAGGCGAGACATATCAGCCCTGATCCACTCAATTGTAAGAGCTATTAAGGGTTATATAAAACCACTATATAGAATCTCCCATTATTATTATCCCACTGTCTGACTGAAAAGTTCATATCTTATCAAAAATCATGCTAGGATAGGTAGGTTCTCCACATTTATTTTTTGGAAGACCTTAATGATTGCATTTAAAAATCTAGGTTTAAAAGGTTTCTTTATTAAAGTAGTAATTCCCTCATGGTTGCTCTCTTCCCCAGTGTTTTTCCTCACTAGAGATGCTAGTTTCCTCTCTGAGGGACAAGAATATTCTCTACTGAGTCAGAGAAAAGAAAACTTGTTATCTAATGCCCTGGGATAGGTGGGGTGGTGATAGGTATCAGCTTGTTTTACTCAGTATGACCTCACGTGTATGTTCAACAGGAAACATCATGTAAAAGGAAGGTGCTAGCATGGGAGTTAAGATCTGCAGGTGCTTTAATTCAGTTGACTCATTTTTTATTGAGCTCTTTCTCTCTACCAGGCTAGATTAACCATGGATAACACGGGTGATGTGGGACCTTGATTTTTGGAGCTTCCATCAAATAGATGGATTCGTGAAGCCCTGGTTAACTGAGATAAATCTAATCTAAGATGGAAGCTACGATTGATTTTGGTTGGTCAGGGTGTGGAAGAAGAATACTTTGAACGCAGTTCCTTATGGTTTACCCCAGAGTGTGACACGGCACAGACAGTCTGATCAGAAAATCAAAATTCTTTCTAGTATGAAATTTCTGATATTTTAAAATAACTCCAAAGAATACTGGAAAGTTACATTGGAAAAAGTAGACTTAACTTTGTCCTTGATGAGACTATAGCCTTGGACACATCCTAGACGTTATAATATTTTTTTTAACAAAGATTAGACTGGAGAATTTCTAAGCTCCTATCTATATCTTTCATTCCATACTTTGATTGATTCTAGTAACTGAGAGTTGCTTCTAATATTTCATTCAAATAAATGTTCACATCGTTTTCCAGTAGAATTCATTATGGAAAATGACTGACTATTAAAATTCGTTGATTGACATGATGGATAAAAATAGCTAGAGATTTGTCCTTGGAGAGAAATAAAATTATTGTTATTGTTATCTTTCTACTATTAGTATTATTGTGATATCGCTTCTGCCCTAAACAAGCTTCCCTCTCGCCATTCCTATGCAGGTTTCATATCACGCACTGAGATTACTACTACGTACAAGCCCGCAAGTTATGATTAATGAGCAGCGCAGAACAATTGCCTATAGGGCCAGGAGGTCCACTTTGACACCGAATTTTCTGCATAGGGAGAGCATCTGAACTTATTTCTCCTTTAGATCCATTCAAGTGATTTAGCTTACTTGGGGAAAAAAAAAATCTAAAACACAATATTGTCTTAGGCTCAAACAATGAATGACTTGTACTTTGCTTACTATAACTATGGTATTGATATTGTAAACTACACTTGTCAAGTGCCCATAATTAAGGCTGAAGCAGGGAGGCACAGGATTTGATCTATTACTCTAGAGAAGTGAATGTTTTCTGTTTGAAGGAAGCCAGAGAGTGTTGGGTAGAGGAGAGATTTAGGGCTAACTGGAGATGCATAGTATTATTGACAACTATGGAAGACAAGCCCTTCGTCTTGTGCCTGGGTCTGCAATGTATAATGATTACTAGGCACTCTACACGCAGAGTAATCTTTAATCCATAGATCTCCAAGCATCTTAAATGCATTGATTTATTAAATGTGGCCTCTCTATTAGTAATGTCTCCAAAATTAAATCACTTAACCTCTCAGTTCAATATTGTTACTGTTATCTGCTGCTCTATCTACATGGCACTGAAACAAGAAGCCAAGGCAGTCAATTCATTAAAAAAAATAAGTTAAACTTGTTAATTGCATTGTGTCAACTTAGTTAATTGGCATTGTGTCCGTCAAACAATGAACTTCCTGGCTGAATTATTCTTTTCTCAGCTGATTGATTTGGCATGACACAGAGGCTGGATATGAGTGTCCCATTGCAATCATTTTGTTTTGTTTTTGTAAATTTTCTAGGACTAGGATAGCCTCCTTTGTTTTTATTATCTGTGTTTTACATTTTATAAATAAAAACAGCCTTTTATACATCTAAGGATGATGATAATTAGTGCTGAAAGAGTTGGGTATTATAATGCATTAGTTAAAATTCTAGACCTGCTTTAAGGCCTCAAAAGTCTAAGTGATAATAGAAGTTATGCTCCTTAACTCAGCATTTTATTTTGTAATATAACTGAATTTTACATTTGAATGAAGCAACTAGAAAGTTTCAAGCTAACTCTTAATAGTGATTTTCAGGTGGTGCTATGATTTCCCAAAAGATCTAAGAAACTTTATGTGCTACCTTGCAGTTGAAATAATTTCGTAAAAATTAAGGAAATATCACACTTCTAATTTTCCAGTCAGCAATAGTCTTTCTATGTCTATATACACATCGTTTCAGTGAACTTATAAAATCTTAATAGAAACAAAAAGTAATCTGTGGCCCTTGATCTTTGAGTAGAAGGGTAGCCTCTAGAAGGAATTTATTTTTAATCAAGTAAAAGCATAAATAACATATCCTGTGCTTCTCACAAGTCTCTAGGAGCCCCGGAATGAAATTCCTTACGTTAAGTTACTATTAATATAAGTAATACTTAGTGATGAAGGGCCTTGATATTACTACCATTAATGATTCTTCTAACTGAAGCTGTGAGCCTTTGTCCATGCTTAGTACACTGACAGCATTCAAAGAATAAGCTCAATAAAATGTGCTTAAGAGAATACAAGGGATCCCAGGATGTACACATTTGTGTATCTTCCATTTTAAATCAGGAAACTGTGGTCCACAGAATTCTTGACTTCAATCTCTTGTTGTTTTCTGATTATCTACTCTTTTGGACACATTTAAAACTTTCCTACATCTACCAGTGACCTGAGGCATTTTAATATAAATATGGCCAATAGGTAAGGATAAATGATCCTTACGGATAATAATAGTGGTACTGATAATGGCAATGGTTATTATGATGATGATTTACTTTTGTCACGGTTACAAAAAGCTGATGAACATATTGACAAAGGAGGAAAACTAGAAAAGATGCTGTGATTGTTATCCAATACAGTAGAAGATGGTCATTGTAGAAATTCTTAAAACTGCATTGATAACAACTCTAAACTAATTATCAATGCCCTATTGAAGAGTTTGTTTGTTTGTTTGTTTTGGATCACCTTCAGGGAATATAATGAAGGGCACTTTAGCAGAATGCAAGGTTAATCCAGCATTCCTATTTTCCTATTTTTTAGTGCATGTCATAATGAAGGTTAATACTGACACCATGTTTCAAATCTGCCAACCAGGAAAACAGCATGGGCAGCTACTCACACTGACTCCTTGAATTCTCAATCTCTAGTCCTTTACCTGTTAAAGTGTCAAAAGGTTCCAACAAATTCTAATCTAGCACTTTTGGAATCTATGTCTATCTGTATACATCATACAGAGGTTGATCGAAAAATATGGTGAATATTTAAAATTAAGACATTTTAGTGCAGTAAAAGATATATCAGCATCGATCCCCATCAAAATATTCCAGCTAACTTTAAACACATGTATTTTATTTTTCATGCCACTTTCTGAAGCAGTTCTGGAAGTTCTCTTGCAGTGGTATCTTTACAAGGTGTGATCAAAAATACACTGAATAGTATTTCTGGGTGTCATCCAAAGGAACGGCAGGCTCATAAAAGCCTTATGGTATGACTTGCATTTTTTTCCATAGAGTTAAGCTGACAATGAGGGGAAAATGCTTCAAATTGATTTAGGACATCAAGGCAGCTATAGATGTGCAACTAAAGATACAAAAGAAGCCTTAAAAAACTGCGTCAGAAAGTGGCAAGAATGAGGGAATTAGTGTGCTCAAATCAAGTTGGAATATTTTGAGAGAGATTAATGCAACATGTCATTTATTTAATAATTTTTAAAAATTGTAAACATTCATTGTATTTTTTGATCACACTACATATATATCATATATTTTAAAATATTGAAATACATCTTATGATTATTTTAGCTTTCTCTGGGTGGATCTTTGAATATACGTTCTTCTGATATTCTAGAATCTGTTTCAAATCAAGGATCTGGAAGTTAAGTTCAGTAGTGGGTTGAGTGCTTAAAAATATTTATCATCCCCTGAAAGGAATTTTCCATCAAATTATCATATTATAAATACTCAAGCAAGGAGTGTATTGTCTCCTGAGATAGGGGGTGAGGAGGGGTTGCATCTGCCACTAAAGGAAATTCAATGGAATAGGGAAGGTCAGGGTACTCATGTTCACCTGCATTTCCCCAAATATTTTCATTCCAATTCTCAGAGTCCCTTCTTTTTCTTAAACAGTGGCCGGGCTTTCAGGCAACGTGTTGCATCTATGAATTCAATTGGTTCTCCATTTCCTAGGTAGCTCAGCTCTACAGCTATAAAAAGGAAGCCTGTTTTTAAGGTAATCACAGACATTCTTTAGTTTTCTCACCATAACTTTGAGTGAAATTGAAATCCAGATTCTCGACATTTTCTCCCTGAAATTTCTTCACTGCAATCAAAGTTAGCTATACTACTTTGCTGTCTATGACTGCCTAAATATTACTGTATTGTAGAAACTCCTTGTGCTTTGTTTACGGCTTCTCCGGTAATAGTGTAAATAGTTGTCTGATCTTCAATGTTTTGGAACATCAGTATCTTATTTTCTTCCCTGTAAGGATGTGGGCACTTCCTTTACCCTGAGCTATTAAAAATTTACTACCCTTCATTGCCATTTTTGAAGGTCTTTTTCTTAGAATTACTTCTAGTAACAAATACAATACTCATGTCCGATCAGAACAAAATATTAACCCTTCTAGGTCTTCAAAGCAGAACAGAATACAATGCAAGAACTTAGGTATTATAGAACCATTGGTAAGACTGGAGAACCTAAGGTCAGGTCATCTGTAAATATCCCATACTTGTTACTCAATTTCACTTGTGTTCATAGTGTTTAAAAAAAAGTGCAGAGGTCATGGGAATGACCACTACAGTGTATGGTCTAGAACAGGTGAATTGTTAGAAACTGCTTAGAAGTCCTGCAAATTTTCACACTTGAATTTATGTAACTGCTTGTTTTTGTTGAAGTGAAAAAAGTATCATCATCGACTGCCCTTCACATTTCAATCTAATTTGTGTCATTTTCTTTGGTAGAAATTAAAGGAGACACTTGCTAGCAAAGTACTGTGGGAAGTGTGGTTTGCACGTGATTGGTCCCCAGGATTCCACAGACAAAGGGCAGTGTTTCTGAATTTAGGATATCTTAAATTACAAATGGAAACAAAAAAATGGACAAAACTTTGAAGTTTTTGAAGGAAAAACAATTTAGCGTAACTAACTTCATATTTGATCCTAAAACTCAAGTAATACGATGAGGACATCTCTTAGCTCTGTCTCCTGGAAGAGAATCTTTATTCTGAGCCTGCATGTGGTGGCCCTCAGTAGTTCCAGGTCACATCACGCTTAATGTTCTCAGAACCAGGAAGCAAAAAGACAGCACACTCTATTACAATAGTTGTAGCCAAAGTTGTAGTCAAGTTCAGTTGTTTTATTGTGCCAGAGGCCTCTTTCTGTACTATTCAGTTTGACAAGGGTACTACATTGTTCTGAAATGTGAAATCTTGTTCTGCATTCTTCCTTACTTAAACTCCTTCAGAAGTATGGGCTAAAAGTGAAGGAAGGGTGTGAGAAGTGATTTCCTTTAAGCATATAACTTTGGGGCAACAATGATATCTTCCAGAAAATTAGTCTGGGCTGGGGTGAGAGAATAAGACTTATCTTTTTTCATTGTTTTTACTTCTTTTGTGCCTCCTTATGCTGCCTGAACTTTCATCAGTTGGATACTGCAAGGAGTAACTATTATCTACTTAAAACATAGAAAATCCCTACTTGAGAGAAAAATTA
The DNA here is from genome assembly GCA_028451465.1 of Erethizon dorsatum. Taxonomy (NCBI): domain Eukaryota; kingdom Metazoa; phylum Chordata; class Mammalia; order Rodentia; family Erethizontidae; genus Erethizon; species Erethizon dorsatum. Next base: position 19,376,402 of record CM051836.1, read on the forward strand.
ATATAGATCAGGATCTTTCATAAATTTCTACCACAAAAGGAATATTGGCCATTGCACAAAACTATGATAAGCTTCTTTGAGAATAGCTATTATGTTACACCGCTCTTATGTTTTTACGTTTCTTCTCTAATACAGAAGTAGCAGTACAAGAAAGTGGCTCGGAACACCGACTTCCCAATCAGACTACCCATGATTCATGGCACCCGACACTTCTTAACGAAGTAACTCAAGGAGCATACTCCATTTCTGTCAAGTAAGGTAAAAGTGATAACAACCCACATGGATTATAAGTGTATTGCGTTTAAAAATACATGTAGTCTTTTACTCTTAATACATTGCTTGGCAATTGATAAATGTTCAGTAATTATTAGCGGTCGCTGTTGTAAATCTTCATCAGCAACATCACACACAGCTAACTATCTGTCTGATTGTTGTAAGTACATTTAACTACAGTAGTATAAAGATTCTCAAGTTATACTGTGAACAGATTGGTTAATTAAAGCCTCTGCTCTAGTAATAGAGTCCGAACTCCCCTCAGGCTAAGAAACTTGCTCATCTGATTTATCATTCTAATTTAATGCATTATCCTTCTTTTGTTTCCTTCTGAAGGCCTAGGAAGGAGAGTCCTTTACAACTGGTTTTCTAAGATATAATTATAGAATAACTGCTACATACACACATAATCGCATTTAATTCCTCATAACATGATGAGGCAGATACTTCCATCTTACTGCAGATGAATAAATTTTGTATGGCGTAAGTCGAGAGATAGCTCTGAGCTTATATGGAATTCATCTGCATTATCTGCACTCCCAAAGCTACACAATGTTATTTCACAAAGGGCAGGTAGGATTACACCTGCAGATTCTTACCCTTTCATTTTGTGTTCTCCCAGAACACAGAAACCTAGATTTAAATTTTTCTATTTCCCCTAAAAAATTTATCTTAAGTGTATTAGACTGTTTTGCATTTCTATAATGAAATAACTCAAGCAGGCTAAACTTCCAAAGAAAAACATTTGTTTAGCTTATGGTTTAGAGACTGAAAGTCCAAAGAGCATGGCACAGGCACTGCTGGGAGAGGGCCATGTGGAGATAGCATAATGGGTTGGGAAGAAGCATCTTGAACCATGAATCTGAGGAGAAATTTAGTCATGTTCAGACATTTATAACAACTTGTACTTCTGAGAACTCACTCCAGGAGTCAGAATTCACTTTAAGGCCAGTATCCCCAATGACCTAAAGACCTTTCACCTGACTTTAAAGGCTCCATAGCATCTCTCAGAAATGCCACCATAGGGACAAGGCTCCCAATACATCCAAACCACAACACCCAGGATAACATCCAAACCATGGCACCCAGCCTCATCCTTAGCTTTATAAAGCCTTCTTTCTGTGAAATAATATCTTTTCCTTGCCTCCCAATCCTTCGTTGTTTGTTTTTTTTCAGGTTTTATTAGATGCCCTGTCTCTTTCTTTTTTGGCTAAAGCTTGTGATCACAACACTATTATTTATCTATTTCCGTTGTCCTGAAGTACAATTTCTGTTTACCAACATAGTGCCAACTCTTAATAGAATTAGGAACTATTCATCACTTAGGGGAAATTGCTGTTTGTACATTATAAAGAAATAGCTGACAGCTACAAGTTAGTCTTATCTGTATAAGGCAGGATCTAAGAGAAAGAGTAATATAATAGAATTTTAAGCTGTGTTTTATAATTCAATGTTGGCATTAATTTAGATGGATTTTTCTCCAATTAATATGAATTAATCAGGTCATACCTAACTTTGCTACTCTCCTAATAGGTATTTATACACACACACACACGCATGCACGCACGCACGTGTGCACATTTATGCGAATATAATTGCAATTTTTTTCCATGTTTTAATCTTTCATCTGGCTATATGCCCCATCTCTCCACTTACAAACAACAAAATTTCATCCCCACATCTTCTTTCACTATGCGAGGTTCATTTCATTCAACATATGAATCACAGAAAATCACCCCTAATAAAGAAAATAGATGCACAATTACTTAATGAAGTTATTGCTCAAAAGCTATACTTTTTCTTCTCAAACTACCTATAAACTTACCTGTCAGGAATGTAGCTCAAATTAGTCAGCTCCAAAGGGTTAAGGCAAGCACCTCAAGCCTCTCCTTTACCTGGTAAATGACGTCACTCTTCAGCATGTGTCACGTGCACAACTTTTCAACTCTCCCTTCCTATGGTAATAGGCTCAGAAACTGGGTGCTGCTGCGCTTCCGCACCTGTCATTTTGACATTTCATGCTTTCTTTAGAAAAGAGAAGTTGGTAGAATGTGAGAAAAGTGGAACTTTGACAGGTTGTCAGAATATCTTGCAGCACCAACCAACCTCCCAGCCCGCCTGTTTTTTGGTATATTTCAAAGTCTCCTTGCAAACGAACTGCAGTTACTGACTGAAGAACTTCTTAAGGAGGAAGATTTCTTACTTTTTTAAGGTTGAAATTAAATGAATTTCACTTGAATTTGGTGTACATTTTAGGTGGCTTACTTCTACTTGCATATCAAATAAAATGTAATTTAGTCAGCCAAAATTGATGGACATCTTAACTGATTGTGGTTTTTTTATCATTAGTTTAAATTTAATCTTCCTTTGATGGAAGATGAATGTCTGACAGTCCCAAAGAGTTCATGAAGTGACCTTGAATTTCCACACAATGAGTAGCTAGTTACTAGCATATTAGAAAGTAAAAAGTTCTGGCATGCAGCCATTGGCAAGGGAACAGAGAAAAATAGGCCAGGCACCATGGCCTCAAGAATACTATTAACGAGTGGAATAAGAATGGAGATGAGCTGCAATAAACTGTGAGAATAGTCATGTGGACAAACAGCTTGTATGGAATATGTTCCCTCAGGAAAGGTCTCCTAGGTAGCCCTCTTCAACTGTATGTTTCTACTTGCACATACTAGAAATAGGAGGCAAAATTAATGGCCCCTTACAATGGATTCTAATTATTCATTGAACAAGTATTTTAGTTCTTCTATCTAAATTTAATAATACAAAAAAAGGGAAATGGAAAATGTTGTATAACTCTCTTAGGATTTCTAGTATCATTTTATAAGAGGTAGATCTGACTGAACTGACATCACTTTTCTCTCCTATCACTGTCCTCCATCATGAGTTGGTGACTATAAATCAGCATGCAGTTCATTCTAGCGTGATTTGTATGTCTTTCTGTGGTGTGCATTTGCAACTGTACTTTGCAAAGGGAAATCTATTTAGTTCTTATTTAATTGATATTTTATGGCCTCTGAGGAATAATTTCCAACAGTTAATGTTCATTCAACTTCTGCAATAAACCTTTTAATCTGTGTCTAGTTTTTTTAATGACACACATTGCTGAAATCATTGCATGATATTTAATGCAGTCTCTCTATATGTGACAAATTACACTCCCCTGGATGTTAGATCTCTTTTTTCTATCACACAGAAGGTTTGAGAAATATAATAACCTGCCCCACATACACTGGCTTCTGTTAGAAACTTCTTGAAACATAATCACATCCTCTTTGCAGTTTGGACTTCCCCAACACAAATATAATTATCTAGAAAAAAGGGTGATCACTGGCCTCAGTTGAGGCCACTGAATTTAAAGGTTTGCAGAAGACTTCCAGAACCCCTGCACCTCCAAAAAGGCCTTGAGTTTGAGCTGGGGGTCTGCAAATCAAATATGCATGTGAAAGAAAAATAATGGCATAGGAGTGGAGGTCATCAGTTGGCAAATAGATCTGCAGAAGAAAGCAAAAGTCTGAGCTTCGGGATCCAAATACATTCTAAGACATGTCCATCTTTATGATAAGCACATTATCCCTGAAACAATTTGAGGGACTCTGTTCTTTGATGCCAAGAAAGCTGTGATTATAACAGATCCTTTAAGCAAATGTAGGCCTACCCATAAATATCATTTTCCTTTTTACATGAAGACCGTGTTCCTGAAGATTCTGCTACTTCTATGATGGCAGAGTCTGATTTTCCTAATTCCTTTCACTCTCGTTCATATGTATTAACTATAAAGTACTTTTACTATAAAGTACTGGCAGCCTTTTTTAAAATTTTATTTTCTATTTTTGTATTAACTTTATTTTGCAGCATGTCGTCTTCCAGTTGGTAGTTGTGTACAGTATTTTCTCTCTTAAGATAATTCATTCCATACCTTACATTTTTTCTTTTTAATTCTTTTATTTTTTTATTAGTACATGTTTGTTATATATAATGATTACCTTTGTCATGAGGAATTTGTACATATATATAACACATCCTACTTCCTTTTTGTCCCCTTCCTCTCTTACTCCTCCCTGCTCCCTCCAACAATTGTTCCCGTTCCCATCTGAAAATTTTCTGTTCCCAGTTTTTTCTTCAATATATTTTTATTCTTTAGTTTGTCATTTACTTGGTTCCTTAATGAGTACTTTATATGTCCAACAAGCCCTGTTACTAAAGAAGCCCAGATTCAAGTCCCTCTTCCAAATATGAGACTTGGAAAAAAATCACTTCATTTTCCTGAGTGTTAGTTTTTTTTTTTTCCTTTACAATACTGTAATGTTACAGGCCCATGACTTGTTGTGAAATTTAAATGGAATTGCATGCATGAAATTTCTTAGTACAATGCCTGGAAATTGGCAAATGTCTGGTAACATGGAAAGAATTTAAATCCAGGAGACTTTATTCACTCTTTGATATCCTCAGAAATATTCACTCTTTATCCTACCATCTGGGGATATGACATCAACAAATAATTTTCACGTACCAATAACGAGTTATCATAATCCCTTTTACTTGTAAATTTTCTTTTTTAGATTCTGACGTTTAAAATATGCTTTTTTTGTGTGTGTGTGTGGGTACCGGGGGGTCGACCTCAGGACCTCGCGCGCCAACAGGCACCCATGCCGCTGAGCCATATCACCGGCCCCTTTTTCGTATGTGGGATCCGGGAGTCGAACTCGGGCCCTCGCGCTTGCAAGGCAGGCGCTTTTGCCGCTGAGCCATCTCACCGGCCCTAAAATATGCTTATTTAAGATATGATGAAGCTGGGTATGGCGGCACTCACCTGTAATCTCAGCAGTCTTGGAGGCTGACACAGAAGTACCCCAAGTTCATGTCCCACCTAGGGAATTTAGTGAGCCGTTTCTCAAAATAAAAAATAAAGGACTAGGTAGGAAGCTCAGTGAGAAGCCCCTGGATTCAATCCCCTTTCCTAACAACAAAAACAAAACAAAAAAATGAAATGACATTTAACGTACATTAAGTACTTCTTTTATGCTAGAAACTTCATTTGCAAATTCTCTCAGAACCTATGGAGGTGAAGTCTCCTTATTCCTATGTTACACATAAAAAAACTCAGGCAATGCAGGTGTATCAGATTATATAAAAGATTTACAAGGTAGGCTACAGTGGCCACCTGCAGAAGCAAGGGCGGTAGAACCCAAAATGGCTGTCTATGCCCTGGAGAGCTGGGGGATCCAGTTGACAGGGAAAGCCGGAAGCTCACTGCAGAGTCTGGCGGAAGTCCATGACAGAAAGTCGAAGGTTCTGCTTTGGAGGGATAAGGAGCCTGCACTGGAAGCCTGGAAGAGCTGGAAATGAACATCCAAAGGCAGTAGCGAAGAACTGAGCTCTTCTGAAAAAGAAAAGGGAAGACTTCTTTCTTCTTTTCCTTCTATTATTTCCAGGCTACCAGCCTACTGGTTAGTGCCACCCACATCTGGAGTTGGTCTTCCCGCCTCCATTTGCGCCCTACATGTCACTTATCCACAGACACATCCTGAGCGTCACTAATCTCTTAGATGGCTCTTAATCAAGTCAAGATGTCATATCATAATTAACAATCACAGAGTGTTTGTGTAAATTACTCAATGATGAGTAAGGGGAAGATCAAGATGTATGCCCTAGTGGGTTTGATTCAAGAACCTGAAACTTCAGCTACTTCTCTCTTTGCTACTCCACAATTCATGTTTCCCCTACTATCCATTCTGTAGCATAATTATCAAAGTTTTTTTTGTTGTTGTTGTTAGTTCCCATAACTACAATCCTGTGTTTTATATTGTTGGCATTTTAAATATTTTAGCCTTGTCTCTTTTTATAGACTGTGTAGAACTTGAGGGAACAGTTCGCATTTTAAATATGTATACACTTACTTTGGTACTATGACATGTTCCTGGACATAAAGGATTAGGTCATATGTCTGGTACTGTTTTTTGGGCTCATAGTGTTCAGCAGATCTTTTTTTTTTTTTTTTTTTTTGTGGGTACCGGGGGGTCGACCTCAGGAACTCGCGCGCCAGCAGGCGCCCGTGCCGCTGAGCGATATCACCGGCCCCTTTTTCGTATGTGGGATCCGGGAGTCGAACTCGGGCCCTCGCGCTTGCCAGGCAGGCGCTTAAGCCGCTGAGCCATCTCACCGGCCCCTCAGCAGATCTTTTGAGAGTGCGTTGATCCAAAAGGAGTAAAATGATGTAAGGTTAAATGTATGATGAGGTCAATCATAAAAAGTGCTGAGAGCACCAAAGAAGCCAATTTTAGGTGTGTTTTAGATGCTTCTACTGTGTCTATTGTCTTGCTGGAACAATAGGGATGGAAAGTGAATGATCTTTCTTCATTCTCTTGCTGTAGTTGGTATCCTATCCTATCCTTTCTATCCCCACCTGCCCCCTCCTTGGCTCCTTTTAAGCCATATGTGATTTTTCAGCCAACTCAAGTCCTCTGCAGCCTAGCCTCTGTACTTTGTCTCTGTATCTTTAGTAAATTGACATGTTTTAAATTACTATGTAGGTATGCATCAATGTGAGCCTCTTACAGCAAAGTATGGGCTAGAAAAATTGAACCAACTATAAGAACAGGCTTTGGACAATATACAGTGCCTAAAATCAGGTCAAACAAAGGCACTTGTGATGTCCGGAAGTTTAGAAACTAGCAATCTATTTTTTTCTAGTAATTATCTCCATTGCAACTCAGAATGGGTAGTAGAATATGTAAGAGCCATTATCTGCTTCTATGAGTAAATAAAAAGAATTTAGTCTTCAGGAAATAAAGAGCAGGCATGAGTTAGATAAGAAAGCAGGGTCTCCAGCCAGCACAGAAGTTTAGAGAAAGATCCTATTTGGAGAAGGGGCTTGGAGAACAAGCAGCCTAATTAGGCAGAGTACAAAACTACAGGGGTTCAGGAAATGTGGATAAGACTGATACGGTGTCTAATACCATATGGGCCATACTGTTTATATAGATGACCCAAACTGGAGAAGATAAGACACGAGAAAGAGAATTTGTGTTAAGAAGAGTGATAAGAAGAGTTGTTCAGGTATCCTTAGTCCCTTGCAGTGTGTCCCAGGTCTAGAGTATGTGACAATTGCATATTTCCTCCAATGATGCGTTGTGAGAGTGGGGATATAATGTCTAGCTGTGAAAGGTATGGAAACACTGTTTTAGGTGGGGTCACCAGTAATTATCTCTAAGAATGTGAGGTACACATGGAACTAGGAGAAAGTATCAGGAAGCCTGCACAGAGGGGTTCAGCACAAGCTCCCAGAGCATCTTGAAGCTTCTAAAGTAGCTTTCATTCGGTGTACAGATGAAGTTGGCTTCCTTTGCACATACTATTCCCTCCCACAGCTTTTCCTTTTTTAAGAGCAAGCTGATAAAAATTGTGACCAATTTCTTATTAAGTATTTCAAGCTACAAGATGCAAATTTGGAAAAATGCTATCAGGTAACTCAATATTCTACTGTATTCTATGCCCAGGATCAAATATGAAACAAACAAACAAACAAACAAAAAAAACCACCTGAATAATATATTTATCTAAAAGCCAGAGAGATTCAAGATATTTTAATAGAATTCTAGTAATTTGAAAAATCATTGTTTATGATTCTATTACCATGGCACTAAAAACTTTGAGATCTGGCTTGATGTTCCCATACTGAAATCCACCACACTCCAGCCCATTGTGATCACAAGCTTGATAAGCCTTTTAATCTGTTTCATTTCTTGGGGCTCTGTAACTTTCCCTGCTCTTCTTTATTCAGAGGTAAACAATAGACCTTGGCTGTAGTTTAAGGAGTGAGTTAAACCATATTATACTACATCTTTGACTTTTATTTAAAATCTTTGTATCTAAATTGTGTTTGAATCATTACAAAAAAGTTAAAAATTGGGGCTGGTGAGATGGCTCAGCGGCTTAAGCGCCTGCCTTGCAAGCGCGAGGGCCCGAGTTCGACTCCCGGATCCCACATACGAAAAAGGGGCCGGTGATATCGCTCAACGGCACGGGCACCTGCTGGCGCGCGAGGTCCTGAGGTCGACCCCCCGGTACCCACAAAAAAAAGAAAAAGAAGTTAAAAATCACACCTCCTAAATTCTCTGTGACTCTTTAATAAAAGTGTGATGCTTCTTTCCATGTTCCCTTGTTTTACAAAGTTTACTTATTTTACTCCTATTTTCCTGGAGGAGAACAAAGGTGAAAGGTTGTCTATGGGGGATGACTTTGTGATATCCAAAGAGAAATATACCAGGTAAATTTCTGTGTTAGAAAACTGCATCTATGTAGTGGTTAAATATGTATTCTGATCACTCATCCCTTCCTCATTCTTCAAACCTAGTAATCTGGAATAAAATTCAAATCAAGTATAATTTTCTCAGACCTCCCAAGGATTTTATAATTGTTATATTTTTCCAACTAACCAATTTTGAAACTCTTAAGAGTCAGGTCTACATCCAATATTTCACCATGAAGTGTGGCACCATGATAAGACCTCAATAAAATCTAATAGAAGAAATGAATCATGTGCTGGCCTGGAAGGCTGAGCCAGTTTTGGAGTGGCTCTCTTTTGCTGGTTTGGGGACAGTAGGATATTGCTGGATATTCCCCCACTCCTTTTAAATGTTGTTTTTCGAACGCCTGCTTTTACTTTTTTATGTTCATCACTGTAGATCGACACTACAATGCAGAGGGCAGAGAGACCTTGTTCTGTCAAGACTGATATTTATCTTTGTCTTTTTGCCTTACACACAAACTTTTGCTTTTGGAATCCAAAAGTCAAAACTTTAACTCTTCATTCCTTTGGTTTCATTGGTAGTAAATAGGTTCCATTTCTCTAGTGTTTTAGCAAGGAAAGCATCAGTAGACGCTAAGGAATAGAGTGTATGGGGTGGGTAAGGGTACGAATACACACTAAACTATTATATAACTATAGAATAAATCAATATTTTCTATAAATTTAAAAAGAAGAATGTATACTATGTTGCTGAAGGATTGATTTACATAAATCTTTAAAAACTTCGTTACGTTATGGCCAAATTAATGATCAAGACTCCAGGGTTTTATCTCCAAATGAGACTTACCAGATTCTTTGAAGAGTGTGATAATCGCAAAAAAAGAAAATAAAAGGGGCAGCAGCGAAGCCCCTGTGCTGGGGTTCCTGCCCTTTGTTCTCTCAGAGTGCCGTTTTCTGCATCACTCAGGACCTTCCGCTGGTTTGGCTTCAGGGCAGGGAGCGCTCACGTGTGGCATTTCCCCCTGGTCTCAGAGAGGGACTACAGACCTCCTATAGCAGAGATCAAGCTACTTTCACCTATGAAATGTGTTTGTTCCGGTCTGAGAGGGCTGGAGTCCCTGTGAAGGGGACATCACTAAAAGGCAGGGGGAAGCTAGAGTCAACTTTGGAGAGACTCATAGTAAGTAAAACAGTCTTTCTTCCTTCCTTCCTTCCTTTTTTTGATTCTTGCTAATGAAGCTTATTTCATTCTGAAGGATTCCAGAGACCGGCAAATTGCATAGACTTAGCAACAGTGAGGTATTGGTAACTGGAGTAGTCTACCCTACCACATTAGGGAAAGAGGAAATTTAGGCCAAGGACACAGGGGTGGCCCCTGTTCCTCAATAGTGCTGTGTAGTCTTTAATGTTCACACAGAATTTGCTTTTTAAGGTATTATCTGAAAGACACACACTTTCTAAATTGTGCAACATTCAATTTATCTACCTTGGAAGGATGAATGGTTATGGGAGTCTCGCTGAGATCTGAGCCTCGGCATCCAGGGTTTCTGAACGTTTGAAGCAGCTGCTGAGCCCACTAAGCCCTCTCTCCACCTCCAAAAAGACAGGCTTTCTGCACAGGAGTTTCACTTCACCAGCCATTTCCCCTTCCACCCAGGTAATTTTCCAGAAATTAAACAGCAGTCAATACAAAAAAAGCAAATAACTTCCCTCCTCTGAATTTTCTATAGATCAGAGTGCTATTAAAATGTGTTCTCTATTTGTGGAAACATGACAGAGACTGGGGAAAGGAGCTTAGGACTAATTTAATGTCACTGATTCAGTGTGTATATGAGGGGACAGAGAATCAACGTGTTCATCTATCAAAGCCAAAATCCCTGTCCTGTAGATTCTCCCTCAAAAATGTGTACAAATTTATCCCCTTTGTTCCATCTCTACTGCTATCGAGATAATGCAAGCCATAGGTGTAGCTCAGAGAATTCAACTTCCCAACCAGGCTGTGTTGTTCTTCTTTTTAAAATCTCATGTTGTTTTGTTCTGTTTCATTGACAATAAAACCCAAATTCCTTTGCATGCCCTCCAATCCCCTTTAGTGCCTGACCTCGGCATATTTTTCTGACCACATCATCTATTGCTCTCTTTACTCATTATAATTGAGCTCCAACAGTTTCTCGTCTTCCTCAGATATACCATGCTTATCCTCAATGCAGAACCCAGAAACTACTTGATTCCTTCCACCTGGGAAAGTTTCATCCAAATAAGTAATAACTGGCTCCTTTTCTCATCATAATTAAGTTCAGTTCTTACCTACTCCAAGAACTTTTTCTAATGCTGTCTTATCTGGTATTTAGTTACTTTTATCACACAGTCTTACTCACTTTATTTCTACTATTTTTGATGTCTGGATTTATTTTGTTTACTTGCTTGTCATCAGTCTGCCTTTAAAAAGATGATTTTAAAAATATATAAAAAGTCAAGCATGATGGTGCTTGCCTGTAATCCCGCTACTCTAGGAGACTGTGGTGGGAAGATGGCAAATTCAGGTTCAGTGTGGTGAATTTAAGAAAACCCTGTCTCAAAAAATGAAAAGGGCTGGTGATATAGCTCAGTACAAAGGCACTGGGTTCATTTCCCAGTACCAAAAAAAGTTATCAAAAGCAATAGAGATAAATCAAATTAGTTGTAAAGCAGATCTGGAATTCTCTTATTCACTGTCTTATACCAAGTGCATAGGAAAATTCTAGCACAAGGAAGGAGGGATCAAAAGTAAGTTTTTGCAGTATAGTAAATTTCCTGGAAAAAAGTTTTATGCAATAATCTTTCATAAATTCTTCAGTGAACAGGAAGTGTTAAAATTTTTGTGTAGTAAAAGTTCATTAGTTGCTTATTTCTGTGTGCGTCTTCATGTATATTTCTTTTCTGTAAAAACTAAACATAAGAAGCATACTCAAAGAAGACACATTAGCATTTGGACCTCAATTTATATAGTATTTTATTTTCATCTATTGTCTCAGTTTTTAACAATATTCATATATCCCTTCTATTGTAATATATCTTTTAAATATATACGCCTCCTCTTTTACTCAAAACTCTTGGTTTCAAGGAACAGGGGTTTATCTAAAGATGGGCAAGCAAATCAAAGTGTGTATTGGAGCGCGCAACTGTTCTGCCAAAAGAACAGGGACTATGACCCTTTTTGGGTTTTTTATTATGTATATCAAAGAGTCTCTTGAAGAGATAGAGGAAATGATCGACGTGATGGCTGAAAACCTCTAGACTCACATTTTTCTACTCAAAATTAAAACTGAAATTAAAATCAAGATGGAAAGGAAAATTTTACTAGCTACAACAATACAAATCTCCGGAGACAGCTCTGATTGGCCACAGCTGGGTTGTGTTCCATTCTCTGTGTGAATCACCGGACCTTGCCCAAGGCCACATGCTCATCTCAGGTAAGAGCTGAGAGCGATAGTGTATTGGGACAAATGGTATAAAAACCATAGTCATCAAATCCTTTATACAACTAATTTAATTTATCTCTATTGCTTTCGATAACTTTTTTTGGTACTGCAAAATGAACCCAGTGCCTTTGTACTGAGCTGTATCACCAGCCCTTTTCATTTTTTGAGACAGGGTTTTCTTAAATTCACCACACTGAACTTGAATTTGCCATCTTCCTGCCTCAGCCTCCTAGAGTACTGGGATTACAGGAATGCACCACCATGCCTGGCTTCTTTATACCTTTTTTTTTTTTTTTTTGTGGGTACCAGGGGTTGACCTCAGGACCTCATGCACCAGCAGGTGCCCATGCCACTGAGCGATATCACCGGCCCTTTTTTCGTATGTGGGTTCTGGGAGTCGAACTCAGGCCCTCACGCTTGCCTGGCAGGCGCTTATGCCACTGAGCTATCTCACCAGCCCTCTTTATACCTTTTTAAAATAATCTTTTTAAAAGCATTTCCCTGGGGCTGTTTTTGTTTGCAGACAACTCCTCTAATAGAGCCATCAGGCAATCATATGTAGAATAAGAGGGGAGGTACAAGACACTAACATTGGAAAAGTCAGTTGTGGTTCTTGGAGTAGATATTTTTCGTATAATTTGAAGAGCTCCTTGAACTCTTTGTCCTCTACAGAGCCTTCGGTAGGCTTGTAGTGATCTATAAAAAACACCTCTCTGTCCCTCTTTGGATCCAATTTAGAAACCAGCATATAATCTGTAGATGTGGAGCTAGTATACCAAACTATCACTGAGAAGACTGGAAGACTAATAAACTGGACGATGTCACCAATATATAGAATTTTATGGCCTTGATGATAGTCTCCAAAACTAACTATATTCACTGTCATGGATTATATCTAAAATGGCCCCAAATGTCTCATGTGTTTGGAAGGTGATTGGATTATGGGTGGGAGGGAGAGTGTGGTTAGAGGAGATGGGTCACTGGGGACATGGCCTGGAGGGATGTATCTTCCTCCCTGGTTCCCTCCTCTCTCTGCTTCCTGGGTGCCATGAGGTGAGCAGGTTTCTTCCACCAAATCCTTTCACCCCACTGCCCCACTGCTTCTGCCAGGATTTGGCCAAAAATGCAAGGACTGAAACTTCTTAAACAGGAGCCAAAATAAACCTTCCTTCCTTTAAGATGTGGGTGCCAGGTATTTTGTCCCAGAGATGAGGAAAGTGACTAAGATCTTCACTCACCCTTCACCTATTACAAGGAGGAGCCTCAGCGCCCCTCCCCATTATGGCGGAACTTGTCTCACCGTGATTCCGCTTAGATGTGACAGCAAACAGGAAGGTGTATTCTGTGCATTGGTCATATCTGAAAACTCAGAATGGCCTGAGACTTGCCCAGCCAATTCTTACTCCCAAATGACCAGTCGGAAAAATCATTTCTAATGTGTAGGCGGCAAAAGGGAAGCAGAAATGAAGTCAGAATTTTCACTTTAGTGGCACTGTTACCAAGTAGAAAGAGGAAGGTAGGCTGATGGTATATATCTTTTTAATGCCCTCAATTTTAATTTCCAGGCTTGATTTCCCTATTATTTCTATATCTCTGATATTTTTCTTTATGCCATTTTGATGTATAATTTCTATCACATGTTATAGTCCTTCAAGAGCATCTACTGAATTTTGAATCAGAAACAAAAATTGAATCTGTTTGAAATGTTCAAAGCCATCTGCAATGGCACCCTTGTAGCTCCATATAATAAATTGAACACAGAAGCAATACCCCTATTAAGCTGATGAAATCATTGATTTCTTCCACGTGTAATGGTCACATTAAAAGCTGAGATTTTCAGCCGATATAATACTAAGTAAATCATTGACTTACCAAATTAACAAAGAGACTTTTAACCTTATGACCCTTAGTGGAAAATGTTTATTGGAAAATGGCTGTGAATATAAATATTTTCAAAACATGATGGGAAAATATTTTATGCTACTAATAAAATAATATTTGTTGCTTGGCTACTTTGTCTACTTTCCTTCCCTAGAAGGGGTAAGCAGCATTAATGTAAAAACAATAACTCAACCAAATGCTTTCCTAGTTGTTCTACTTATCTAACATTAAACTGGAAATACATTTAGAACATCTTGCCTTGACCAGTGGTCTCCAAACACACTGCGGCTATTAGAAAACTGCTTAGTGTGTTCAAAATACACTTTTATATCCAAGGTCAGATGCATAGCACAAAAAGGACTGATTTAATTTTAGCAAGTGCCCAACATGATTTGAATGAGCAGACACATTTAGAATCCATCACAATAAAATTGGTCTGTATGTAACAGATTGTTTGAACTGCCTTTTTCCTTTTCTACATCTTTTTTACATTGGGGTATGTATTACTTCACATTATATTACTTTATGCTCTCTGTTCCTCTGTCTTGACTCTTTGGCACTATTCTAGTGAACTCAGCTTCATTAATGTATAGAAATGACAGACAAAATACTACTTTATTTATGGTGGTAGTATTGTTACAGGGAAGTCCAGGTTCTTATGTAGGACAAGGAAAGAATTACCAAGCATACACCTTCTTATGTAGGACAAGGAAAGAATTACCAAGCATACACCTCGTAGTAAGTAGTAAAGAGCTATGTTTATTGATGATCGCGGACAGTAACAGGAACAGGCAGAAGGGAGAGGAACCCCGGACAGGAACTCTTGAAGAGCTTGGATGAGCCTCTACACAACGAAGGCTTCCAGTATTTAAGGGTCCAGTACCTCGAACTCCAGGTGCCTCCCATTTCATCTTTCACTGGTGTTGGAACTGATGATCTGCCACCTCGGGCAGCACGCCTTCCTAGGTTTAAACACAGATAATCACCACGGTGGTGCTGTGCCCACAGCTGAAGGAAGGAAAAGGAGGGACTCCTTCAATTTCCTTGTTTCTGACTGTATTAGTATTTGTTATTTTGGCAGAGTAATATTAGCTGAAGAAATGACTATAAATGTGTAAAGTGCTAAGATCTTGAAAAAACAAAAGTAAAAAGTAAAGGAGGATGGTATGTTGAGGGATAAATTCTTAAAACTCAAATTTTATGTAGTTCACAATCTTTTCTTCCTCAGATCAGCTATATTTTCAGTATTTTAGGACCTACCAAATCGTGTCAGAATTTTAAGAATAATAAACTGGAATGAGAATGTACATCAGTGGTAGAGTCCTTGCCTAGCATGTGGGAGGCCCAGGATTCCATCCCTAGCAGCACAAGAAGCAAATACACACAAACAGTGCATATCCTTTCAGCTTTTGTCATCTGTAATTACTTTTACAAAAAGATTCATGTTCTTTTGTAATCATGGTTTATTGCCATTCAAGGATAAGTCCTAAGTATATTTTTAGTTTTCTATCACATAATTTTAGATAGCTTTATATTATTCCATTCAGTAAAAAGGTACCAAAATACATTTATTTGATTCTCCACTGTTGCATATTTGTCAGTTGTCTCTAGAATAAAGCAATGTTATTATAGCCATTCTTCTTGCAAAGAAGAATTATATATCCAGAAGTATTTTGTTAGGATAAATTTCTGAAAATTGGAATTACCAGAGACATATCTATCCTCTGAATATAGATAAGATTAGATAATAAAATAAAAACCTAAGTATTTCCTAAAGAATAATAAAATTTGGACAATTTGTTTTCTGGATGAGAAGATAAATTTTAGGGATATATATTTGTGTAAAAAATTACAATTGGAATGACAATGAGCACATCAAATGTTTTTAAATGGCTGATATTTTCAAATTAAAAATTAATGGTAGCATATTATATATTAAATATCACAAGTATTCATCTATCTGTCTATCATCTATCCACTTAACTATCTGTTTATCAATGTGTCTGTTTATCTAAAACCATTTCTTTTGGTACTGGGAATTGAACCCGGGGTCTTCACACTGAGCTATATGCCAGGTTCTTTTTATTTGTTTATTTTTAAAGTTTTGAGACAGGACCTTGCTAATTAGCTATGTTGCCCAGATATCCAGACATGAGATCCTTCTTCCTCAACCTCCCAAACTGCTGGGATTAAGCTACCACAGCCAGCTCTTAAAACCAATAGTTCCTAAAGTGGTCATCTTCAGAATATGAAATCATTTTGGAAAAAGAGCACTAACTACACATACTCCATCTTCCTGTGAGAATAAATTTAATAAATCTAGCCTAAAAAGTCTAGATTCTAAAAAGCCACAGAAAAGATGATTTCCTAATGGGTCCATTTAAACTATTTTTATGGAATCTTCTGTTTAAGTGTGAGGAGAACCCCCACAAACTGAAGAAATAGTAAGTATAAAAGTCATTAGAAAAAATAAAATACTTGAGTGAGGCATTTAGTTGGAAGGCATAAAATAATTATTCATCAACTAAAAAGATGATGATTAGGAAAGTAGAAAGGACTGACTAAAAGGGAAGCCATGTTTCATATAAACAATACAAACAATTTAAGTGCAAATGTTTGTGCCACAAGCCATGTGTGCTGAAAATGGGTGGTGGTGGGGGGTGTTTCAGCATTTGGGGAGATCTGTAGTTCTCCCAGAGAATCTGGAAATGTAGCTGAAAGTTTCTGTCTTGATCAAAGCCTGTGTGGTGGGCTGAGACTTTCTAAAGCTGGCCTTTGAAATTAGACCCTGAGGTGTAAGTAGTGTGGTGGAGAAATTAAATGAAATAGGAAATAAGATCGTGATGCAATTTTGACCGCATTGCTCAATAGCCCAGTGACTCTGGAAAAATCAATAATTTCTCATTGTGAAGAGTTTTCATTTGAACTGAAATAGTTAATGATGATTTAAATTATAATTTAGCAATGTAAATCAGTTATCAGTACACAGATTGGCATACAGTAGGTGCTACATAAATATTTTTCTGGCATCAAAATGATCTTAGTGAATGTTTTCATTTTCATAATATATAACAACTTTTCACTTTCACCATGTATCTTGAGTTCCTGCTATTATAATTTTAATGCTGTATTTGCTTAATAATTTATTAGTTTTGCTGGGTAAAAGGTAGAGCTGACCATGTAAAAATAAAAAAGTACTTTTGCAGTGAAACTGTTGGGTTTTGGAATCACACACATGGATCTGTATTCAGGCTGAAACCTAAACACGTACAAGATGGGAGTTGGTATAGAATATTAAGGACAAAACTGGGAGTGAGAGAGTCTATACAGAGTTTGTTTGAATGCTAATAAATCATGAAATCACTGCTTGCTGGCTTCTGGGATTTGCTGCATGAGAAACATGTAGCTCAACAAAGAGCGGGGTTCCCTACAGAACTCCTTAGTCCAGCTCTAACCGATACGCTCTACACGCAAGAAAAGGCAGAGTAGATGTTAGAAAAGAAAACCGAAGAGATTTTAGGAATGGAGAGGATCCCTTGATCCAGAATCTTACATATGTATAATTTTTATTTTAATACCAATCAAGATTTGGTGGCAGAATTGTGATGGGCCTATGAACACCACTCCTAACCACCCAGCTGGTCGTTGAGTTAATTTACTTCTTTTAAAGGTCCCCTTGAGCTCCTTTGGTATTATTTTTTGCATGCAGCCTTCCTACACTGCCTCTAGCTAAGTCGCTCTACCTCTGTGAATTTAATGTATGGCATGCTAAGGAGAGGTCTGAGAAGAGAGATTGCTGCATTCAGACACAGGAAGCAAGGTCCACATGAGACTGTCTTTGCGTTCCTCCTGCAAGATGGCTGTGGGAAAACCTCCCCAGGAAGAACTGATGAGGGAAAACACACAGGCCACCTGGGCTGAATATAAGAAGCAGCTGAATCCAGAAACAACTTTTCCCAAGTAAACATCTATAGCCTGGCCCCCTCTGAAATCCTCACTGTGGAGTGAAACTAATTTAAGAAGATATCCCCATTTCCTCTGAATGGTGGTGAAAATATTCCTACAGGACTTTATTAAGATAGACCCCAAAGTACTCATCAGGCCAGTGAAAGGGAAAAATCCTGCTGTGGCCTTCCTACCCATAACGACACTGCAATTAAAGAAGAAACCAATATGAAAGCAGACAGGTAACTTTATAAGCACACCAGGCATCTAGCCATGCCCAAGGCCACATTTTTAACGGGAAGAGCCACTCTTTTTCCAGTGGTACAGGAAGGGAGCTGCAGGACATGGAGGCTAAATTGAAAAGACCTTACCAATACCTTAGGAGGTTAACAGTATTACCTGAAGCCAGGTTCCTATCACTTATGGATTCAATATTTTGTTGGAATTTGATGAGGTCTGTGGGGATGTTTGCAAAGGGGAAATATGATTGGCTGTCTAGCTTGGCAGCTCTTTGGCCTCCCATGCAAAGACTGTAAGAAGTTCTTTATCTTCGACGTGGATCAGGCATTCTTAAAGCAGTATGTGCTCTCTGCCAGTGCAAACTTGGGTGTTAATTACAGCATTTTAATTTCAGTACCTGGTTGAGTGCAAAGATGGTTGCAGAGAATGATGACTAGGTTATGATTAGGACACATGAGATATGAATTTGATTTTCCCTTTTTTATAAAAAAAAGTGAAATATTGGCGAAAAGATTTAAATTTTCACACAAGTATAGGCTAGCAAATTAGTGTACTGCATTATTATAAGCTAGGAAGTTGATGATTTCCATTCCCAGCCTTTAATTCTCTTATTAATCCTAACTCTCTTATTAATTCTAACTCATCTTCCTCGTAGAAAATATTCTTAAATCATTTGTATTGATATAAAATAACAACTCTGCTTTAATGGATGTAAGAAAATTGTTTATTCTGAGCCACATGTGAGTGACCATGGCTCTGGAACATGGATTTAGTTACACTGAATGAGATGTTCCACCATAAAAGAGGCAACATGAACTTTAGTAGTCACAGAATAAAGAAAGTGATAAATACATTTACCAGTTACACTGGTGGGAACAACAGGTAGGAGGACTTCAGCAAAGCTAGGAAATCTCTTCTATAGGTTTCAGGTGTTATTTTATGGTGTTCTTTAGAGCTTGTGGAGTCGAGAGGTCTGCTAAGCTTACTGATACATTCTGAGAGGTTTCTCAGTCCCAAGAATGTTAGGACAGATTCTAAAGTTAAAATAAATGCCTAAGTAGCCCAAGGTCATTTTGGCTCTGGCCTGAAAACTTCTTATCTCTTCAGAATCATGATGTTCTATTTGGCCAAGCAATCTGTAGGACCTTTTATATAGATGCAGCTTCTTCAGAGAACTTTGATTCACATATGTTTCATTTAACTCTGATGAGGGTTTGGGGATTTAAGACTTGTTCAAATAGGTTATTGTTGTAGGGAGAAAACAAAAGCAGAGGGGCAGATTAACTACAGTTCTCTCTGATCTTGGTAAGTATCATGCCAAAATTTTTCTCTTGCTCACAGTTCAGTTTCACACTCTATACGAGCCTATCTTAGTGCTTTGGGGTTCAGCAGATCAATTTAGACTGTGTATTTTTCTGTCTTTGTTTGCATTGTTCTTTTATGCAGCTGCAAGACTGCTTTTCTTTTAGCAAAATGTCAAATGGTGGTGAATTTGCTCAATTAGCTTTGCAAATGTGTGTTTGACTTCCTCTGGCATCTTTCTCCTCCTTTCTTTGTTGTATATTTCTTATATTTCAAAGGGGAACATCAAATAAATGCTTCTTTTGAAAGAAATTAGCATTTTAATTCATAGGTGATAGTCTGCAGTTGTGTTTCTGATTATGTTTTTAATTAAAGAACAAAAAAACACATGCATTCTTCTCCCACTTGATTCAGTTATTTTGGAGGTGAGGAAAATAGTTAAATCCCAGCTGCATTGACGGTAATATTTTGACATAAATAACTTTATCACATAAAGTAGCTTAATGCGTTGTGCATGGTCTACAAACGACAAGTAACACTTTTCCGTCCTGCTTGTATAGCCTTCATAATTTTATTTGCAAGATCTGAAAATACACAAAAATGAAGGCAAAGAAAAAGAATTTTTTTTTAGTTTAAGTATCACGGGGACTGAGAAGGTATATTTGTTCTCTAAAAATATAAAACCAACAAAGCAATTTTTAAGGAGTTGATAGAGATTTGAGATTCTTACTTAAAGAAAGAGGAAAGAAGAGGTAGGCTGGGGTCACAGCAATGGAGATAAAATAGTGAAATGCCTGATGATATATTTCCCTAGTCACTCTGTTCTCTCATTGAGTCCTTTTTAATGTAAGTTTTGCCAACCACAAGCAATAGTTTATTATCCTCATGAATTCCTTAGCCATTGCCTTAGTTTTTATATCTAATGCAAGTAAAAGCATTTCTCTTTGTCCCCTTTTCTCTTTACCCAAGTAGGAAAGAGGTGGTTACAGCTCATGAAATACAATTAAAGGTCTTCAAAGGGCCATTGGACTGCTGAAGCTCAGTGCTTCTTATCTGCATCAGACTTCAGTTTCTTTGAAGTTAATTCAGAGATTATACTTCCTGCCTTTAAACATTCTTTAAATAAAAATGTGTATTGTATCTCTTTCTGAAATCCTCTGGAATATCAGGTTGAAATGAAGCTCACTGTTCCACAAGTTTCAACCATGGGCAGAGGAAGAATTGCAGATTTTTAGTTTCCTTCCTTTATTATTTATAGCCAAGAGGTTAAAACCATAAAAAAAAAAAATTCTTTTATCTTTCTTTCTTTGTGCTTTTCATTAGCATTTAGTTTTTTTTTTTCCCCTTCAGCTGGAAAGAAATAGACTTTTCATCATGACATGTATGTACAGTTATAGAATCCACTGGATAGGCACTGCATTCAGTCAGTAGCTAATTTACATTTGACTAAGGTAGCCTAGTAATATAATGTATGTTTGAAGCTCTTCTTAAAAAGGTGTTCCCCAGGTTCGGAAGTGGGTGCTGGTTACATATAAGGTACCAGGCTGATGGCTGAAGGTACATTTACTCAATCCTAGTAACTTGTCAGGTGACTTTAATTTGGAGGAACCTAAGTTTTTGTACATAAAGCAGTTTGCTTCCCAAACTAAGGGAATTCATGTGGATAGCAAAAAAATAGCGGATGAACAAATGCATGCAGCATCCTGGCAAGAGCAAGGCATATTTGTACTTAGGCTAGCGAGGAGAAAGGCTGGACATACACAAAAGGAATTGAATAGAATCCTCTTCTATATTTCTCCCAAGAAATCTGATAACCTGTTCAAGAATGTGTGAAAAATGATCATCATCAGAGGAGCAGGCTGGGTGTCAAAAGCAGATAAACAAGCTGACACCCTGGGTTAGGCTACCAGGTTTTCTGG
The DNA here is from genome assembly GCA_028451465.1 of Erethizon dorsatum. NCBI lineage: Eukaryota > Metazoa > Chordata > Mammalia > Rodentia > Erethizontidae > Erethizon > Erethizon dorsatum. Next base: position 19,397,683 of record CM051836.1, read on the forward strand.
TGACTTGTTTAATTTGCTACTAGAATTTTACAACATGAAATTACCTTTTGTTTGAAGTAGCTGAAAAACATACAATCAAACAACATAAGGGAAATATTCTAAATTACTCATACATAGTTCAAAGTTGGTAAAATTTCTGTTTTGAACTATATATGAGATTGCAGGAGTGATGGAGCCACAGCGTTTCATTGCTTGGAGTGTTTATGTACTTGCATGCAAGTTTCCTTGTGTAAGCTACTACCTCAAAGTGTGTATAACTGTTCGAACACTTTCCTCTCCAGATTTCAACTTGAGTTCAGTGCATTATAAAGTAGTGGCCCAAGAATGAATGAATAGGTATCCCTTTTTATCTTGAAAGGCAAATAATGCCCGAATTAATTAAAGATTATTAACTGTGAAAAGTCTCACCTAAGAATGTGTAAATTTATCACCTCAAACCTTCCCTGCTGACTACTTACTGAGTTTATAGAACTATAAGATATAATTTTGTTTATTTTACTTATACTATTTAGTAACTGCCATAATAAAACAAGTATAGACTTTATTATAGAAAATATGGCAGCCTTTTTATTTTTAACTTATATCCTCTTTTAATATCTGAGATGATAAGCTATTGGCTTAGAAATCTATAGTTTTATTTATACTACTATCCCATGGAATCAGAGACTCTATGCTGACAAATAAAAGGCCAATGTTTACCAATAAAATCTGAGTGCTATCAAGTACTAAAATGCTATATACTTATTTCAGAAACTTATTTCTCATTTACTGAATACTAATGGAAATGGCAGATAGACAAATATTTGAAAATGCATGCAAATCTATATACTGAAGGCCCAGGTTCTGTTAAGGAAACAGATAAAGATATCTGCTCTTCTTGATTACGTATTATGGGGATGCGGAGAGAAACTATTATATAAAAGAGTAAATCTTCTAGTGTTTTAGGAGTTAATAAGTGCTATGTGGAAAAAAAAAAAAGAAAGAAAAATTGTAGAGCACAGATGAAAATGTGAGATTGCCAGAGAAAGGGGTGAGGTTGGAGGGAGGTTAAGGCTTAAAACTGAAAAAAGCTGTTTATCTGGAGATCTGAGCCCTGAGTGGGAGGGAACCCTGTGAGGTAGTTAAAAAAGCAAATCAGAGACAGTAGGGATCCTAGAGAGAAAAGTTGGGAATAAAAAGCCCTACAGAGAGAATGTTTTGTATGTTAAGGGAAAAACAAACAAGCCAGTAGAGTCTAGCAGCAAGAGTAAGCTGGACAGCCCTAGGTTGGGGTGTAAATGTGACAGGGCCGGGGCAGGTAGGTAATTTGACTTATGTCCTCAGGGCAATGAAGACTTTACCGCTAGATTGGACCAGAGTGCAAAGATAAGTTTTCAGAAACATTGCTGGTTAAAATTGCTGTGTTGGTGAGGGGACAAGCCACAAGGGAGTAAAGCCAGGCTATGGAGAAGGTGGAAGTTTGAGGACAAGTAGGCTACATGGTGGAGTTTGTCCAGTTCCACATACGTTTTGAAGTTGAAGGCAAAGAGATTGTCTGAGGGACTGAATGTAGGTGTGAGGAATTTCAGCAAGCAAAGGTTAGCATGAGTGGCTGAAAGGATGAGGTTTTTCTGTCTCCTGAGACAGCTGTAAGTTAGAGCCGATGTTGCTATAAATTCAGGAATTCAGCTTCAGTGTTAATAGATGACATGCCTATGAATAGATGGTGTTGGAATTTGGGAATGTGTTCTGAGTAAATCTAGAGGTTGTGGTCATATTGATGGCATTAATAACCTCAGTGAAATGAATGTTATTGAGAAAGTGAATGTAGATAGAGAGTTCAGAAAGACAGTGCTGGAGCTTTCCAATGTTAAGAGGTTGGCAAGAAGAGATTCGTTAAGTCAAGGGAAGCCAGGCATGTGAAAGAAGGAAAACCATGAGAGTTTGCTGTTAAAGGGGCCAAGTGAATAATTTGCATTTAGGAGGAGTAATTCATCTATGTCAAATGCTTTGATTGCTCAAATAAGATCAATGTGGTAAAATGTGGACATTTGACTGCTACTACAAGATGACAGCTGAAAGAGAAAGAACTTAGACAGGATTTTTCTCTTAGTATAATATAAACAAGAGCTTATTTGTATGGTGATGGACTGATACCAGAAAAAAAATAAAATCAGGGTAAGAGATAGATGAATTTTGGAAAGATGTCCTTCAATAGGCCTGACCAGATGGCATTGTGCTAAAGTAAACAGGTTACTGAAAGAGTAAATAGGACTAAAATATACAATAGATATTGTGAAATGGGAAGAAATTGTTCAAAAGGAGAAAGGAACTAGGGTAGGGGGAGGAGGAAAGGAAGGAAGGGAAAAGGAAAAAAAAAACAATAGAAGAAAAAAGGATAAAATGGAAACGAAGCTTTGTAAATAGGGAAGGGAGGTAAGGGGATTGGAAAAAAAAGTGGAATCAAAATATATCATGTATGAGTACAAATTCCCTATGATGAACATGATTGTTATGTATATCTAAAATGTACCAATAAACTTAATTTTTTAAAAATATAGTTACCAATAAAATTTAACATTTAGAAAACCACCACCACCACAACAACAAAGTAGACAGATTAGCTTGAGTAAAGAGCATAGCTAATTTACCTATGACCAGCAGGCAAGCAAGCAGAATCTGGTGCTGATGCAAGCAGATGGAGGTGGTGGAAGCCCTCTTCATGTTCATCTCTTGGTGGAACATGGAGCAAGGTCTCAGGTAGGAAATGATGATAGAGAAGTACATGATAAGGGTTTCAGGAAAGAATGTGAAAAATAGTCCTTAGAAAAGAAGAGTGAATGGACTGAGAAGTTTTCCTGGCCTATTAAGGAATTTTCATCTTGAGATTCCTGGATATGAATTGAAAGTAAAATCAATTAGTAACATTCTGAGGTTTTATTTAGGCACCTGCTGCTTAACAAATATACACGAGGAATCCGGTGTTGAATTGTATCAGGGTGTGGTTTTGCCAAGTAAGAGCACCAAAGCTGAGGAAGTGCAAGGAACAGAAGGGCCTAGGCAAAGCAGAGGTGATGTTTTTGTCTTGATCTCCTATGTGCAAAGAGAGGAAATAAGGACATGTAATGGTTGTGGGATGATGAATAGATTATAGAATCACAGGACTCAAAGCCACCTGGGATTGGGAATACAAGAATTTTGAAGCTGAGAAACTACAAGCTAGGGCCAAATTTACATAGAACATATTGAGTCAACATTATGTGACTGCTTACATTGTGTGTTGGGTGATTTCTAGCATATTTTCACTTGATCCTTACAAATTAGTCTGCAGAAACCCTTAGTGTTATTTCTTTTATAAGACTGAAACAATACAGTTTCAAATTTGACCCAAATACAGCAATAGGAAATACAAAATTCCCGGGCCAACTTCACTTCTTCATCTTTAACTCCTCAAAATATTTCCTATGTTAAGTTCTAAAGGAATGTTTCACTATAAGTTTTGGGGCCAGATGACGATTTGTATTAACTTTTGAAATACTGCTTTGAACTTGAGGGGTTATTACTTATTTTGTCACATAAAGATTTGTTTCAATGCATCGGAAATTTCTGAGAAGGAAAATTAGCAAATTGCTAAGATGACATGTCTTGGCAGTATTGCCGTGAAGTTGTTTTGGATTTTAAATAATATCATGTCACAAAAGTAATGGTGTGGTTTCATGGGAAACTGACGAAATTCTTTCAAATTATCTGGAAAATAGCTCGTGAGACTTCCAGGGGTCCATTTAAAACTTAATGGGTGGGAAATGACAATCATATTTTGTTAATTTTGTTGAATACCAAAATACATTTCAGTGTATATTTTACATGTTAGAGATATAGTAGTAATTAGAGGTAGAATTCTAAAATATTTGAGATTTGCTTTCTTCTACATTGGCAAGAAGCAAACACAAGTTGCATGCACACGTGCGTGTGTGTGTGTGTACTGAGGTGGAATGTGGGGTAAGGAGTGGTCAGTAAAAAGATATACTAAGCAAAAAACTTATGATTGTTGAAGTTGTGTACTATGTATATAATAGTTCTTTTAATTATTTTACCTATAAATATGTTTGAAATTTTTCTTAGTCAAAACTTTGAAAAAGCAATCCCTAAAATACCTCACACAGCCATGCGTATTTATTATCATTAATCCACCATCTTCAGTGAAACTCTAATTTTTAAAACTGCTTACTGTGGAAGTCACGCCATTGGCAGAAGATGGTCAGGGCATATTTCAAGTGGAGCCACACAGCTAGCAATGCTCTAGTGACACTGAATGGATAATTATTTGCTACAGATATAACCACTTCAAAAGCCGCAACTTTACAAATGTATTTTATTCCTTGTTTTTATGCTTTTTGTGATAACTGAGGAGCGTCTCAGAGTCCCTCAGTCTATCAGCGGTTCTCTGCCGCATCCATGCTAAGATTTCAAAATCCATTACCTTCTGAGGAGTCAAAGAAATGTTTCTCAAGATGGATGTCATTATTTGGGCTGTGATTGATTTTTCAAAAATAACAGTCATCATTTTTGTTGCTCCTCTAATTCAATGTTGGATTAATATTGTTTGACCTGATGATAGGAGCCATCAATCTGCTTTGTCTCCTGTGACTGAAATGCTTTCTCACCTGCAGTAGGTTAGGTCCCTCCTTGACCTAGATAATCAAATTCAGGTTATTAAGGTAAAAAGATTTTTAAGTTAAAAACAACTATTTGACTTGGGGGAAAAAAGAGGAAAACAACCCCATAAGTGAGGCTTTGGGGTCAGTATTCCATTCATTCAAAATATGAATTCCACAAGCTTAATAGCCAGTCATTGTACTTAAAAGCCTGAGAAAACAGCGTATTGATTTGAAAATTAAACATCTGCCAATAACTTGAGTGTACTTTATGTAACAAAATAATGGAAATATGTTTTGGTCATTTAACTTGAAATTGCCCATCAAGTCCTCATTGCACATTGTGTAAATTTTTGTCTACTCAATAAAAATCACAAAACTATTAAGAGTTATGTAAGACATAATCCATTTTTAAAAGAAGCTTTACAAACATTTTTATCTCTATTAATTTCAAGTATGAGTTGATGCTGAGAGAATATCACCCATCTGGCATTATTTTTCATGAATATGTTGAATATGCAGTGTAGACCAGTCTATAGACAGTTCATAGAATTCCTTAGTGTCTCTAAATATCAGTATTTACTTCTCCACAAATTGGCCCTTTAAAGTTTAGTTCATATTCATATTTGTAGCTAAGTTATGGTGACCAGGAATAAACAAATACTTCCGAGAACCAGAAGAGGTTCTATGGTTAACATCTAATATCACCCACTGGAAGACAGTGCTGGATAGAATGAGGTATTTGAACGTGGCATCTCAGAGTTAAATTTGAATCCTAGAAAGTTCTCGCTCACAGTCTCAAAGGACCTCAAAATCTATAGTCACTGAGGAATTAATAGTTGGATGCACTGAGTTTTTTTCCCTCTCTTAACTATTTCTATAGTGGGAAGTTATCTATTTATAATTATGTCTTTAATAAAAAATAATTATGATTTTATCAATGGATTTTTAAGGAAGATATTTTTCCCTAATAAATATAGTAATTTTTTACATCTTATCTAGACACTCTAGGTACAGCAAAAGGGAAATAAAAGCAAGCTTTCAAACTTTAAAACAGGTTAAGTGAGGAAAAGTATGTTTATTAATTTTACAAAAGTAACGCAGAAGTCATTACCCAAATCTAGAAAACCGAGAACCTGAAACTAGTTTTGAAAATAACAGAGCAGAAAAATTAAATGATTACTTCTTACGTCTTATATTCTCTTCTTCTGTTTCCCTTTCCCCCTTCACCATCTTTTTCTGTTTCTCTGACTCACTTCCACTAAAGGATTTATGTTATAATACTTATTAAATCAATTATTTGCTTATCAAATAAAGATTTGAATATCTAACACTATGTTCTTGAGACAACACAGTAACTCATCAATAACTTGTAATATCTCAAAAGCACCCACTTAGTGTTCTCTGAAAACAAATGAGAAAATATGTTTGTTTTAAACATTTGCAATGGTTATTTGCAATGCTCAAGGTATTCTTGGTGAAGAAAGATTGCTTGAAACTCTTCCTAATCATCAAAATAAGGGCATTAACTATAGTTGCATGAATCAGATAGCAGACCTGTGTGGGAATTGTAGAATTAGCTTTTGCTTCTAATTGACACCCTTGATATCAAAGACACTAGGATTGGTCACGGTAGTTACTCAGTAACACCCAAGGGAGAGTGAACAACTCCAGATTGCATTCTGGGGCCTGTGCATGCTTTGTGTGCCCTGTCTTCTGGGGAAATTTTAAACTGTGATGCTTATTTTATAATTTTTGATGAAAGTTATGCATTAAATAAATTGAAGATTGTCCAACTCATTCCAAAGTTTGAGGCTGTCTGGAGAAAGGCATATTGTGTTTCTTTTTCTTGAATAAGTTTTTCATATAACCGAAGTTTTGTAGATTGTACATGCAGCTGAAATTTATATTTTAGTAGGTGAGAGTTTAAGTATGAATTAGTGTTTTTCTTTAATTGTTATACAACTGTGGGAAAAACATGAAATCTCTTATAACCTTTGGGTCCTTGTCTTCAAATAACTATGATTTAATGATTATTACTGCTTCATTGAGTTATTGTGAGGATTAAATGAGATGAGGCCTGTATAGCACAATACCTGAACAAAAAAGTGCTGGAAAAACATACATTGTTATTTTTATTTTATTTTATTTTTTTATATGCGGGTCCTGGGAGTCGAACTCAGGACCTCGCGCTTGCCAGGCAGGCGCTTATGCCACTGAGCTATATCACCTACATTGTTATTTTTAATGCAAATGTATTCAGTTTTCCAGTTTTCTAGGGTCACAGTTAATTCCCTTCCCCTATGGGATGATTGGAGTCATCATGCTGTATAACTTCTAGAATTTTGGCCTCCACTTAGATATTCCCGGGGCCCCAGGATGCCATTCATGTTGTCTCTGGGGAGCCCCTGGAGCTGCTTGCTCCCCTCTGGCTATCCCAGCTCTTGGCAGCCCTTGTGGTCTTCACACGCTTTCACAATTGCTCTTCTCCCGAGCAAAACCAAGGCAAGGTCAAGCTAGGTCAGTAATATTGAACGAACTTCATTCAGGGGTGAAGACAGAAGGAAAGGGTAACACAGAAAGGCAAATGGAAATCTGGGTACTGGATATCTTTGTTCTCAAGTCCATTGCCAAGGTCCTGCTACAAAGATTTTGTAATGCACTACCTCTCTTTCCACACCACCCCGTGACAAGCTTTGAAAGTTTCTCCTCATCTGAATGACAGCAACATTCTTTCGCCCCTGTCAGTATCCCAGCCTCGGGATTAAAATTGTATTTGCAGAGATTTTACTTAAATCCTTAACTGATTATTCTGCAATCTTTATAAATGGAATATATCATGGTTCTGCCTATTTCTAAAAGTAAGAAAAAATATTTATGGAAATGAATGGCTACTTGAATGATCTTCCTAATTTAAAAGCATATATCCAAAGTGAATTCTTGTTACCTTAACTACAAACTACAAGCAATTAAAATCCTTTTTATTTTCTACAAAGATTTACGCCTTGTCTGGAATCCCAATATTCTCAGTCTTACTAGTAGTATTTTTTTCTTACAATTTAAATTTTTATGCGGAGAGTTTGTAAATAATTTATCAAGAAAAAGATTGTTTTCTAGAGATTACATATTCCCCACCTGTACTAACACCAACAGAAATTAAAGCCATGCTGAGAGAAAAACTTTGGTGTTGTAGGAGGAGCAATGAGTTTGGAGAAACAAATGCTTATCAGTGATGCACATATCAGAAGTGCAGAAGGCAAATTTTCAATTCTGGCTTGCGCTAGGCAGAATAGCCCCCACTCAAAATTAGAAACTCTTTCCCCGCAGCTGCCTGAATGTCTCTCTCCCATATTTTTGGATAACTAAACTCCTCCTTTGGAAGAGATAATATTCATGGGCTATCTGCCATCAGAACTGAGTGTGAATTAAAGGAAAAATAGTCAGATCATTTGTCGAGACAGATGAAGTCTTGCATCAAGTTGGAAAGGTAGATCATTTGGATTGTGTTAGGGGAGACAAACATGCCTAGGAATTAAAGAAAAGGGAGCAATTTCTTCTTTTCAACTAAAAATAGGATTGACCGCTGGCAAAATGGTGAAATAGATAAGATTTGGTTTGGGGGTATCACCCTGTCACCTTATCCACCTTCGACTTTTTGTGCTCTTGTTTACAGTATTATCCTCTGCTAGCACCTCGCTTTTCTCTTTCTCCTCACATCTGTAAAACCTAACTTAATGTTTAGAATTTCAATAGCTTGGCATCCTTAATAGAGGCTTTCTAGGAAACGAATAAAGTCTCGTTTCTACCAGAATTGTAGACTTCTGATTTAGCCACATATATCAAAGTTAAAGGCAGTCTAAACCCTTTGAGAGAACCCCCTTTAATATGATACTAAGTAAACGTCATGTCTTTTGCTAAGCCAGAGCTGGTAGTATCCGTATATGGACAGGAAAATTAGAGAATGGAGTTATCCTAGACACAGGGACTGAAACTGACGTCAGGCCATTGGACGGCTGCTCTGTTCCTGTTTTCATTCCATGGTTCCTTCCCTGTTCCACATTAATCTCACATATGTTGGTCAGAAATAGGGCCACTTTAATTTTCATATCTGGCAAGTCTGTTCTTTCAAATGGAAATTTGCATGACAAAAATTACCACAAGGGATTTCTTAAAACAAAACTATAAATATTTCAAAATAGAGATGCTGACTCCTTTAAAACAGAAACATGTACACTAGACAGACTTGATATAATTAAAACAAGTAAAATCCATAGTATCAGGATCTAAGCCAGCATCCTTGACAAGCCACTAAGTTTTCTTTAAAGCCTTTCTATTTTAATGTCATTCTTCTAAGGAAAAAAGATACATTAGTGGAAAATGTAAAAAAAAGAAAGAAAGAAAAAACCCACAATCAAGGGCAAAGCAGTAAAATGATCGAAGAAGCATTCTTCAATCTGCAGGGTTTACTAGGATTACTTAGGCTAGACAAAAATCCATGAAGGTCATAATGACATTTTTATCATCTTAGACTGATGTATGCCATTTTTTATATTGTCTTTGCAATGTACATTAAAATTTTAAAGGGCCGGTGAGATAGCTCAGCAGCACAAGCACCTGCCTGGCAAGCACGAGGTCCTGAGTTCGACTCCCGGTACCCCCCCAAAAAAGTGCCGGTGATATCACTCAGTGGCGTGGGTGCCTGCTGGCGCGTGAGGTCCTGAGGTCGACCCCTGGTACCCACTAAAAAAAAAAAAAAATTTAAAGAGTGGGCTGTTACATTAAAAAGCAATGATTTAGGGCTGGTGAGATGGCTCAGTGTCCTACACACCTGCCTGGCAAGCGCGAGGGCCTGAGTTCGACTCCCAGAACCTACATACAAAAAAAGGGCCGGTGATATCGTTCAGTGGCACAGGCGCCTGCTGGCAAGCGAGGTCCTGAGGTCGACCCCCGGTACCCACAAAAAAAAAAAAAAGTAATGATTTAAAAAATTGTCACTTTCACCCTTCTGTAGTTTAACAAGAATTTTTACTTTTATTGCTTAGAAATCAACCACAAATTTATTTTTTAATTGCTAATTCTAATTAGCAATAAAAATGTGTCATTACGTGACACGTGTATATGTGAGTAGTAAGATAAGCATTCTCTATTTTGGGGGAAACTATAGAAATATGCTTGCTAGGAAAATTGATAAATCATTATGAGAAATGATGTCATAATTAAAGTTTATTAGATGCTTTATTAGGTCCCAAGCACTGGATCCAAAACCTCCCCTATCTCATTTAAACATAATAAGCTGGCTCACTCATTGGTACCTATTGGGCACTCAGTAGATAGTTTTGGAAGGAAGAAAAGAAAGAAGGCAGCAAGTTGGTTGGTCAGGGGTTGTCAGACAATATTTATGATAGAGATTAAGGAATGAATTATCTTAATTTCATAAATTAGGAAAAAGTCTTACAGGAGGGCAAGCAAACTTCTCAAAGTGGCAGCACTGTAAGAGGTAGAGACGTAATTGATCTACAAATATGAGCAAGGCCTGTGTGTGTGCATGTTTGACCAGAGAGTCATACTTCCTACTTTGCTCGTATTTTTGCTTAAAATATGGGTAAATGTGTGCAAGATTCAAATATGAAACTATTACTGTTGGTAATATTGACTTATGTGTTACAGTGGCCTATATTTTAAGTGAAACTAGAATTATAAACTATATAAAAATAAGCATCACCTTGTAAGAACAGTGATGTGCTTGCACAAATGTTGGCTGCTAGTTATTAAAGTCAGGGGACAAAACCACAAAGCATGGCCACCTGATCTGTAGGGAGAATCTCACTACTTTGGTTTCTTCATTTCTTTCAGTCTACATTAAAAATCAATTTAAAGTAACACTCATGAAAATTGTTGCCGTACGTTTTTTTTTTCTATTAATTAATTTTATTGGTACAATATAGGTGTACATAATGATCACATTCATTACAGGGAATTTGTATCTGTACATGATATAACTTGATTCTTTTTATTTCCCACTCCCCTACCTTCCTTTCAACCTCTCCTCCCCTCCTTACTTACAAAATCTTTGTTTCCATTTTTTCTTTCCTTTCTCATCATTTTTTTCATTTTCTCTTCTTTCCTTTTCTCCTCCACCCTCCCTAGCTTTTTTCATACATAGCTAAGCATCTTTCCTGCCTGCTCCCCCCAACACTTGGAAAAATAAACACATTCTTTAAAAAAAAAATACATACATGTTCCAGCTAATGTGAGTGATTGGAGGGAGAACAGTAGAAAGGCAGAGAAATCAGAGTTGAGTGTTTGGTAGAATATAAACAAAGGTGAGAGCTGAGAGAAGTCAGAAGACAGGATTTAGGAGAGAAGACAGGAGCACTGAGGAGGCTTAGGATAGGATGTTCCTCATCTGAACCTTTAACCCTACTTCTTGACAATCCTGACATTGTTGTCCTCCAACCTGAAGCCTCACTGTGAGCTGGGAGGCCTCCTGAAGAGTAGCAGCTACTCAAAGTTGGAAGAGCTAAGGAAATCGTTCACCTAACCTTCAGTCCCTTTCATTCTCTCTTTCACCATCCTTTGCTTTACGCCTTATCTATTCTGCACTTGTCTGTCAATAATATTCTGTGTATATAATTTTCAACCCATGGTATTAAATCCTACTCAGAGCCTCCTCTAGAGTTGTCCACATTCCATCTAAACCATGTAGAATTATTTCTTTCTTAATGTCACTTTGCTTTTATTATCCTCCACTAGGCACTAATCATTCTGTCTTAGTGGTTAGACTGGTCTATCTTTATGAATGAATTCTATGCCAAAGGCAACACATCAGTGATGTCTGTCTTTCCTCATATTTGTTTCTCTCAAGTATCATTCTTCTCACAAAACAGGTGGTGAGGAATTATTAAAGGTAAAACATCTAAGAGTTGAATCTAACCTAAGTGAGGGGGCAAAGGCCAGAAGATGTCCTTTGTCAGACTGGCCACTCTTCACTGATACCCATCTCCCTTCCTTGCTGCTGATCCTGCCCAAACCATATTCCTAATGCCTTGTACAAAGTTGAAGGTTTGGGTACAAATCCAGTCTACTTTGCTAAGTTTTGAGAATTTAAATGTGTTTGCTTTCATCTCATCCTTAGGTATTGTATTCCATTTAACCTGTATTCTATGTTGCATTCATGACTAGGGCTGTACCTTGTCTGTCCTCCTTGCCTCTTGTCTTTTCACATCCTATTTTTGTCTGGAATACTCCCATCTTTCTCTCCTCCCATCCTTTTGCTTTCCATAGTCTGTTTAGCCTTCATTACTTCCACTGGATTCCTCCACTACCTGTAAACTATCATTGTAGGTATTAATGTTGCTATTTATGTTTTCTTCTCAGCCATGCTGAGTGGTGGTGCATGGAGCAGCACTATAATCATCTTGGTACAGTTCAGCATAGCTTCAGCATTTCCTGTCATTGCTTAATAATTGCCTTATTACCTTTCTTATTCTGTTCGAATCTTCCTGGTACAAAGTACTTCCAATATCTGAATCTGCCATCCCCGAAGCAAAAGACTATAGAGATCATTTAGAGATGTGTGTTCAAAAGTATTTATTCGTTTTAATTAATAGCCCTGGGATGCCAGCAGGAGGGCTGGTATATCTGGAAGAGAGGGAGAAGTCAAGGGAGGTCCTAGTCATCTATTTTTAGTAAAATTGCCATTGCAAGGATGAAATTAAAGTCTGAGTGCCTAGAGGCAGATGTGCTAAAGATTAGTTACAATCTCTTTCAGTTTTTCTTAAAAGTTTCAAATGAGACATGGAATATAGACTGGATCAAACCGTATTAATTTCAAGAAACTGTAACTCAAAAGATGAACATCAATGTCTCAAAAAAGGGGACAAAAATATGCCAAAATGCTTTTAACAACTACTTTGTAATCATATACTATTTAAGGGTGCCTTTCTTTATAACTTTCTGTATTTCCAATTTTTACTTATTTTATAATAATGAAAATGTAATTTTTTTAGATGTAATTTGAGATTTCAAACTTAAATTTTACACATTGAATAGAATTGCAGTATCTGCCCTTCAAGGAAAAAAAAAATTTCAGGAAACTTCAAGAGACTTTAAAAACTTTTTATGTAAAGCTTTAGATGATCAATAGCATGCAATGTTAATTAGAATTCTGGAGTTATTTATGAGTTTGCGTTTTTGAAAATCAGATGGCTGTTTGTGTCATTGATAGCTCTGTTATTGTGTTTTTCTTTTAATGTATGAGTTGCTTTTTCTAAACTAAAACCTCAGTGTTCAGGTTTAATTGCAGTGTTGGCAACTTGCAATAAATAAGTAGGTTTTGGGTTGCAATTCGGGCACTCAGTCTCTAAAAGTTTTGCTGTCACTATTCTAGATCTTAAATGAGTGAAAATAAACTAAATGAATTAAAGAATAGAGGGGAAAATGTAGGAGAAATGATGGCCAATGGTCATTCCACTTAAAAATCTAAAGCTAGATTGTCCCATTATTTGAGGGGGATGGGAAATTAATATGAGAAAAGGCCATGGAAACTTCTTTTATAGCACAGACCAGTACCTGAGCTGACCAGTTTTCTAAGTGCTTTCATGGTTTTCTCATTCCATGAACATTAAGTCAATGTAGTAGGTGTCAGTATCCTCATCATAGACTAGAAAAGCAAGAATTTTTATGTCCATTAGTAGCTTTCTCTTCACTTTCTATGTGATCCATTTCTTAAAGGCAGATTATATATAAGTATGTATCCACAGATAGTAAAAACAGTATTTGGAATTAATATGATAAATATTTTTGCTCCGTAAATAACTACTTGGATGGATAATGAAGTGGTAGCCTGTTAGCTTTTGAACTTGACTTTATCTCAAAAATATAAAAATCACGTTTCTGTGAAGGTTTTTTTTTTTCTGTTTTTTAGGTAACATTTACATTGTAGTGTATAAAAATAACCACTGGGGAAGTCTTTCAGTGGCATTTAGTACATTCTCAGTGTTCTACAGCAATAATTTCCATTTTAAAACATTTCATCAACTGAAAATGAAGACTTGGTACACACTAAGCAGTTGTTCATCACTACACACTCTGATAACTGCCAGTCTTTATTCTGTGCTCCCATTGACTGACTTATTCCAAGTGTTCTATACAGAAAAGGATTTATACCACCTGACATTTTGTGTCTGGCTGCTCTCACCTAGTGCTGTGTTGTTCAAGTTCGTTCACACTGTAAGATGTATCCGTATTTCACTCTTCTTATGGCTGAATGCAATTCCATTGTGTGAGTATCCCATAATTCATTAACGCATTCATCCCTTGATTAACATTTGGGCTGTTTCTATTTTTTGCCTTTCGTAACGCTGCTATCAATATGCATGTGCATGTATTTTGGTACTTGTTTTCTGTTTTCAGGGTATATATCTAGGAGTGGAAATACTAGGTCATATGGTACAGTTTTCTTTAACTCTTGGAGGAACCATCAAACTATTTCAAACTGTAAGTCGAATGACCTTATTTTTCCATTGGCAAAATGTGGAATTGGTAGTTTTTCCACATCCTTGCCAGATCTCTTAGTCACTTTCCTCATCATTTTAAACAAAATACCTGACATCCACAACTTTAGGAGGAAAGGTTTATTTTGGCTCACAGTTTTAGTCCATACTTGACTGGCTCCAAGGCAGCACAGCATGGCAGAGGGGCACAGCAGAGGAAAAGCTACGTGTGTCATGGAGGGTCAGGAATGGACAGGCAAGCAAGGAGCCTGTGAGAGAGATACACCTTTCCAGATCACCCACCAGTGACTCCTGTCTTCTCAGCAGACCCTACCTCCTAAAAGCCAGTCAGCCATAAAACCTCTGTAATGAATCACCTTCCAAAGGTCCAGTCTCTGAGCACATGAGGCTTTTGGGGAACACGTTGATATAAGCTATTATAATGGTTTATATCCAGATATTCCCTCAAAGCCCAATGCCATGATAACTGGGGCTTTTGAGAAGTGACTGGATCATGGGTGTGTGGCACTGGCTTATGGATATGTGATAGGGGAATAGTGCACTAATTGATTTACCATAGTTCTGGGTGTAGATGAGGGACTTCCTGAAGAGGGAAGACCTATGGTGGGTGTGGATGGCACCAACCAAAAGGCTTGTAGCCTGGATGGAACAAAAAGGGAAAAGAGAAGGAAATCTCACTGCTTCCTGCCTGCACTGCCATGGACTGTTTCTCCTCTGCCATGCTACTCTGCCTTGAAGCCAGCTGACTATGGACTGAAACCTCCACAAACTGTGAGCTGAAAGAAACCTTTCCTCCCTTAACTTGTAGGCGTCAAGTATTTTGTCTCAGCAACAGAAAAGTAAGACAAAACCATAACACCAGCAGTTGTTGAAACCTCAAATTATCCAATATTTCCTTCTCTTGAATTCAAAACATTCAAACCATCAGAAAATCCTGCTACTTAAAAATGCAGGTTTCTTGAGATACAATTCTTCCCTATATTTTTGCTATTTCCAGCCTATTCCAGTCTACCTCTGACCTAGACTATAGTTTCAATTTCCATTATTTGATTTATTTAATCCAGTCTCCATACACAACCAGAATTTTAATGATAAAGTAGACCATGATGGTCTACTGCTTAAATCTACCATTTTTTTCATGTTGGTTGTAGAGGATTAAATAAATAAATAAGTAAATATTAAATTTTTAAAAAAAACTCTCTGTGCCATGACTAATTACTTGGTAGCCACTATCATCCCAGTCATATACAAAACTCCTCTTTCCATGTATTCTACTTTCCATTTAGTAC
The DNA here is from genome assembly GCA_028451465.1 of Erethizon dorsatum. NCBI lineage: Eukaryota > Metazoa > Chordata > Mammalia > Rodentia > Erethizontidae > Erethizon > Erethizon dorsatum. Next base: position 19,413,121 of record CM051836.1, read on the forward strand.
AGCCCTTTTTATTTAAACATTTTCCAGATGATTTTTACATGCTTGGTCTAGAAAATATCTCCCAAATATCACATGGTAGGCCCTTCTACTCTTTCTTCTTAAAGACTTTCTCAGCAACATTTTGCTGACCCAACTAATTCCCTGTGGCAGTAACAGGTTCATTGCCTTAAGAGTATTTTTCTCCTCTTCTGATTGTACTTAAGCATTGATAGGCTTAGATTATTCACCTTTATTTATTACACCATAATTTCAGTTAGAGTTGGGACTCGTTTTTTATTGACCATGGTAGACCTATGCCTAGCACATAGTTGATGCTCATACCATTAATGAGTAAATAACTCTGTATTCTTAATAAATATAGTGGTACTTGGATTGCAGTGGGCATCATGTAGAAATGTCTGAACTTTCTTCACAGGGGATGATTGAGGAAAAACTGGGAGCATAGTGTCAGTAGGGAGTAATATTATATTCTGAGTGCTATGATTGCATGTAACGAAAATAAGCCTCATATTTCCTTGTCGACAACCAACTAATCCTCTTTGAAATGTGTGGGTTGTTCTGAGTGGCTGAGACATGCTGAGTAGACAGACAGGAGGATAATGGAGAGAACTAGAACTAGTTAGGTGGAGAAAGAAAGCTCATCCTTATCATGATCTTTGTGCAGCCTATGTGTCTTTATTCAAGAGTCAGTGGTTTATTTTCACCTCTGAATCTAGTGAGCAGTCTCTAGACCTGTCGGCATGGAAATATCCCACAGTGTTATGGAACAAATGTGACTGACTTGTGTTAGAATAGTTCAGCCTCCTTCTGGCTGATAGAAAGGAAAGACTCTAGAGAACATTATGGATTCTTAAAATGTCTATAATGGTAAATGCACTATTATAAATGTAAGTGGTAAATGAAGTTTATATAGCAAATATAGCTCAGGATTTCTTTTTGTTGGATTGGATATTTTCAATAGTTGAAAAAAATATTTTTTATGTGGATGAAATCATTACTTGATCTATAGTTACATAATCATTAGTTTTTATCAAATGTATATTATGAAATCAGAGGTCTTACTCTACTTTTCCCATTTATGAGAATGGTTCCATGAAAAGAAGTTTTAGAAGTATTTTTATTTTTTAAAGTAAGCTTACTAAATTGTCATGCAGCATACTCAGCCGTACTTCACTGACTGGTCAAACAACACCTTCTTTACTAGATGCATTCAGGTTCATTATCTCAATTAATGCTATTGACTGTAATTCTGTATTACAGGATGGAAGGATTCAAATAGAATGATGTGAATTTAAGTATTAAGTTAACATATAGCACAGGTATCATAAAGTCCACTTGATGAAATTACCAGGGTTAAAGGACTTGTGTATGTACACATGATATATGTAGACACAGAAAACTAAAACCTACACAGATCTCTAATGGAACAGATTTTTTTAGAAAAAGTTGCATGATTTTCATTTAACCTTCCATTGTTTTTATACTAATTTTTTCTCTTGCTTGGAAACACAAAAATTGTGATTCCATAGATGTCCTTTCGTTTTACCCTTTTAAAAGTATACCCTCTAAATTATTCATACCTGGTTACAGAAGTTTCAGGCCATGCTTGGCAGGCTACACTGCTTTTGGGCCTATGATAAAGCAGAAATAACATGGCGGAAGAATGTGGTGGTGGAAAGTTACTCACCTACAGCAGCCAGGAAGCAAAGAGAAAAGGAAAGACCCACAGAGAAAAGGGCTGGGAGAGATACATCCCCCAACATTACACCCCCATAATCTATTCCCTTCATCTAGGCCTTACCTCAAACTGCTATCTCTCCTCAGTAATGCTGTCAGAGTATGATCTCATCAGTCCATTCAGCCAATGGATAAAGTTAGGAACTTTATGATCTTATCACTGCTGAAAGCCCATTGGCTATCAATGGGGAATATATCAAATCCAAACCATACAAAACACTGCATGAGAAAGCCTGATTGTATTGTCATACCATAGAAAATACCTTCACATGTGAAAAATGCCATTCTAATGTTGGGAAATAGCAACTCAATGTTAGTTTGATTGGCATGATTCTATACGTGGCCTGGAATATATTTTCATAAGTCTTGTGGTCATTTTTAACTTTTTAGTCTCTTGTTTGTATATTTTTCTCATTTGGATTTTCCCAGTTGGATTTTTGATAAGCTTTTCTTCAAATATAAAGAATTTTTTGTATGTTAGACATAGTAACCTTTTGCCTTGGATATGTGTAAAAAATATTTTCTCCCATGTTTTCAGTAGCCTTTTGGATTTATTCATGGTATTTTTGTAATACAAAATACTTAATTTTATGTAGTGCTACTTAGCAGTCTGCCCTCTCATTCCCTCTGGATTTCTGCGTCATAATTGAAAAAGTTTTCTTATCCATTTGTTAAAGAAGAATTCTTCCATAGTTTTTTTCTAGTACTTACATGGTTTACCTTAATTTTTGCATTTAAGTACCTGGTTTATTTCAAATTGATTCCTGCATATCGTATATGGCATGAGCTTAATATTATCTTCTTATAAATTATGCCTAGTTTTGTTTACATTGTTTTTATCTTGACATGATTACTCGGTTGTCTCTGTATTATTTCTTAGGGAATTATCTTTGCTCCAGAGATAATTTGAGATGACTTTTGAGTTTGTGTGTGAGTGTGTGTGTGTGTGGTACTGGGGATTAAATTGAGTGCCTTCACACTGATCTACACCTTAGCCTTTGTTTTATTTATTTATTTTTTATTTCTGAGAAGGGTTCTCTGTTATGCTTTGTATCTAGATGTCCCCTCAAAGCCTTATGCAGTCAAGGGGGGCAGGCTTTTCAGAGGCAGCTGAATCTAGACTTCATGATTGATTCATGGTCGAATGGTGGGATTAAGTGTGTAAGTGCTACAACTGCCCTAGGGCAGGTACCCTGTATAAAATATAAAGTACAGAAAAAGTCCTGTCTCTCCCCTTGTTGCTTTTGCTGTCTTCCACCACCATGAATGGTTGCCCTCTGCCATGTGCCAACCTGGCTTAGAGCCAGCCAATTATGGACTGAAAGCCCTACAAACTCTGAGCTAAATAAATTTTTCCTCCCTTTAACTTTGGGCTTTGGATATTTTGTCTCAGTAAGGATATAAAAGTAACTAAGATAGAAGTTGATACCAGAAGTGGGGTCCTTGTTGTGACTATATCTGACCATGTGGCTCAGGAGCCTTTATGAATGGCTTATGGGAAGAGTTTGGAAAGGTTTGGAGATGCTGGTTGAAAAAGTAGAGCTGGAATGCCTTAGGCTATTCTGTATGGGAAATTCTGGTCAGAGCTCAGAAGACCAGAAGGCTGATAGAAATCCTGCCAGTACAGACCAGGGTCAGGTTGTTTCTGCTGGGAAGAAGGACTGCATTGGCTGTTGGAGTCCAGAGATGTATGTTATGGCTTGGCAGGAAGTTTGTGTTCATTTTGCTCATGTACAGAGACTTTGGCAGAGACCGAAAGTAAGGGTGGCAGACTAACTAATCTTGTAGAAGAAATTTCAAGGCAGTAGAATGTTGAGGCAGTGTCATGGCTACTGTTTGGGGCTTTTAGCCAGATTTATGTTGAGAATCAAGAGCAAAGAGCCCAGCAGAATGATTTAAAACATTGTGAATTTGGCCAGAAAGGAAGCTCCAGTAAAGCTGTGGACTTCAAAGATGGAGCATAGATCTTGATTGCTGAAAAGGAACAGGAGGATAGAAAAGATGGCCTGAGGGCATCACAAGAAGCAACAGGACTCTACCCTTTGCAGCCTCAAAATTTCAAAAGTGAAAGACTTTGCTTTGAGGAGAAATCCCCAGCACACCGTGTTCCAGAATGGTGGCATTCTAGACAATTTTTTCCTCAGAATTGGATTCATAGTGCTCATTGATTCAGGCACTCAACCCCTATAGCCAAGAGGGAGGGAAGCCTGGCTACTGCTCCAGCTAGCAGCAGACCTTGGCATCATCCACATGGTACTGGTTTTAGGTGCATGGAGAATGAAAGAGTTGTAGGGTCAGGAAGGCTCCCACCCAGATTTCAGAAGGTCTGAGAAGCCAGGCAGTGTGCCCTTGAGAGAGCAGTGTGTAAAGCTGTGAATGTGAAGCCAAAGGTGCAGTGGAGGCCTCAGAAGTTTGGAGAAGCCCGTAAAGTGTATCATCTGAGGTAAACTGCAAGCAGGGAGCAGAGTGGGCCCAAGAGAGAAGCCATGGGAGCTACAACCACCAGCAGTGCCATACTGGTGGAGCCACCCTTTGGAATTCACACCTTGCCACAGATTTCCTCAGATGCTCCACATGGAACTACAGGACTTAATATTTGCTCTGCTGGATTTTGGACTTGCTCTGATCCCATTCCTTTGTATACCCCTGTTTGCAACTTTTGGAATGGAAATGTTTATCTTGTGCCATTGAATGTTGGAAGTGTCTAACTTTCTTTGTATTTGTACAGGGGTTCATAGCTAAGAGTTTGGCTTATATCTCAGAGGAGACTTTGGACTTGAAGTTTTCAGCAATGCTGAAACTATTAGGACTTTGGCAATTCTTGGAGATGGAATAAATGTCTTTTGCATAAAGGGATGTGCATAAGTCTTTGCGGGGGCCAGGGGCAGAATGTTATGGTTTGTGTCTAGATGTCCCCCAAAACCTCATGGGGAGTGAGTGTTCAGAGGTGACTGAATCTAGAGTTTGTGATTGATTCATGGTCCAATGCTGGGATTATAGGTTCTGGGATTAGGGGCTTGAGTGCTATACCCACCCTAGGATGAGTAGTCTGTATACACTCTAAGGGACAAAAAGAAGTTTTCCTTGCTTCTCCTCTTTCCCTTGCTTGTTTTTGCTGTCTGCTGCCTCCATGAACTATTGCCTCTCTGCCATGTGCCACACCACCTTGGAGCCAGCTGATTATGGACTGAAACCTCTACAAACTGTGAACAAAATAAACCTTTCCTCCTTTAACCTTGGGTGTCAGGTATTTTGTCTCAGCAACAAGATACATGTAACTAAAATGTCTCACTCAGTTGCTAAATTGCCCAGGCCTGGTTTGAGCTTGTGATCCTTCTCACCATTCTTAGTGTTGGAATTAGAGACATGCACTACCACATCTGGCTAAAGTTCCATGTTTATTAAAAGTATCATATCTATAGTTGACATTGTATCTTGGTTTCTTTATGTCACTCATGTATTTGTTCATGTACCACTGACACATTTGTCTTTATAGTACGGAGTTACTCCTCTAGTGTGGTTTTTTAGTCTTTTCTATTTATGCAAGATTGCTTTTTGTTAAACATGTGAACTTCGATTGTTTTGATATTTTTTGTTGTAATGGAGTAAAGTTTACAAATTTAACCTATGGCAAACATACATCTCTGTGATGTTAAACTATTGTCTTTCAGCAAAGGGACTGTCTTGTCATTTTTCAGGCCTATCACTTTTCTTGTTTGGGAATATATTAATTTTTTCTTAAATTTTGTGTATTCATTTTTAAATTAATTACTCAGGGTATATGTTCATTATTTGTGAATTGTTTTCTCTTCTGTGCAACTGGTTATTCTATGTGTAAATCATGATACTTTCTATACATTACTCTTGTATTATTTTTACCTAAGTTTTGACTTCCTGGTATATGGGTATATCTAAAAATAAAATTCATTTTCTAGTTTTTTATTTGTTATTTTCCTTCTTATTATCAATTTTTCTCTCATTTTTCTCATCTTTTTTTCTCATATTTACTTCCCCTTTCCCTTGCCACCTTCCTGTCTCCCCATCCCCAGATCCTCTTCCCACACAATTTTATACCTATATGTAATAACTCTCATCTAATGGAAAGGCAAATATTCATATAATCACCCTTCATTAGTAATAAAGATCATTAGCTTTTTTCACTTTTTCCTTATCTTAACAGAAATACCCCTGTGACTAGATAAATTATCTCAGGTTAAGAAACAACATTTTAGTGATATCTCAGTTCTCATTAATTGGTTCCAGGAGATATTGAGTACCAAAAAGGATGAGTACCAAATAAATCATTTTAGTGGGAAAAGTTAGCAAGTCAGGAGGCAATTGACAGACATGTTCTAGCTTGTGGCTGAGTACTAAACAAATGTTCAGTACCAGGACAAAATTTGTGCATCTAAATGTGTCGGGTACCAAATCTAAGGAGTTTCAAAGCAGTTCAGTACCAAGGTATGACCATAAAGGTATATATAAGGTATATATATTTTTGGGTTTTGATACTGAGGTTTGAATGTAAAGCCTTCTGCAAGCGCACTCCCACTGAGGTACACCCTCAGCCTTCTTTGAGAATTTTTGTTTTTGAAATCCGGTCTTGCTAAGGTGCCCGCCATGGCCTCTGACTTGCATTCCTCTTGCCTATACTCCTGAGTAGATGAGATTGCAGGTGTCTAGCACAACAGCAAGCCTTTTGTGAGTGTTTCTAAAATCAGGAATATTGATTTTTTGAAGCGCGTTTACAGTATCTATGGAGGTGTATGTCCCAAATATCTTACTATACCCGTATTAAAGGATTTCACAATGTGACACTAATTTTGTACTTCTACAGTAATTCCTACTTGGTCATGGAATACTATGTTTTTAAAATAGTTAAGATTTTATTCCCTGTTTTTTTATTATTTTTGCATTGCCACTCATAAGTGATAATTATTTTATTTTTGTAGTGTCTTTATAAGACTTAGCTGTTAATATTAAATCAGTATCATAAAAATTTAGAAACTTTTGTTTACTTTTCAGTGCTCCAGAACAACAAAGCATTGGTTCTGTGTTATATGCGGATGATTGGTAAAATTTCTCTGAGAAACCATCTGAATCCGTTGTTTGTTGTTTTCAGATTCATTCTCTCTGTGCTGTAGTTTCTTCACAAAAGTCTTTATTTTTAAAAAATAGAAATTAGTCTGTTTAAGCTTTTAGACTTTTATTTCTAATGGGATCTTTTTATATGTGTTTTTACTTTGGAAATTAAGAGATTTCATTAAAATTTTCCTTTTATTTTTCTGTTTTCTACAAAGTAGTCTCTTTGAAAAGTAGTTTTTGAAATGTTCTTTTTTCAATGATCATTTCCCTCTTTTTTTAGGTATGTATTTATTGCGTTTTTCTTTTTACTTTCTTTAGTTATTTATAGGTTTTGTTACTTAAATCCTGTGTCGAACTTTAAATTATATTTTTTCTATTGTCTTATTACACTTAGCTCTTATTTTTATTCCCTTTATTTGTATTTTCCTTCACTTTAGTGTTCTTTAATTGTTGACTTTTCTTTTCTGTGAAAAGCTAGATATTTTGTTTATGTTTCACTCCTTCATTTGGATTGATAACTGTTTAGTGCTATGGATTTTCCTTTCATCATCCTTTAAATGGACTCATAGATTCTAACATGTAGTGTTTATATTTTTAGGTGGTCTTTTTCAAGGTAAAAAAATTCTAAAAATTTATTATAGTATTTTTTACACTTTACTAAAGAGTAATTTAATAGTGGTTTCATTTTATAATTAGTTTCAAATAAAGTATTTTGTTTCTTCTGGTTAATGTTTGCTAGTTTTATTGCATTTTGACTGAATAATTGTTCACATTTTTACCTTGTGGAGCACAGAAATATTTTCAGTGTGATAGTATATGTTAAGTTATTATAGCCATTCTATCATTTCTTGGGGAAAAAGTGTTCTGTTATGAAGATATAAATTTCAAAATGTACTCGCAAGACATATCTTAGTAACCATATTCTTCAGGTTTCCCAACTCACTTCTGTTGCTGTACCTTTTTGTATCCACCTAATTTGTCCTGTGCTAAGAGTGGTATATTAAAATTTCTTAATTTTCTAGTATCAGTGTCTATTTTAAAGCTAAATATCCTTGCAGCTTCCATAGCTTTAGTTTTATAATGCCTACCGAGGTTTGTAAGAATAATACCTTTATTATGGATTTTTGGCTTATTATTTCTAATTATATTTTGTTTCATGTTGAAACCTACACTTTTCCTATATTTTGTAATAAACCCTCACTATTTATTTTCCTACAAAGAAGACATAGTACTATGTTCGTAGCAAAAGTTCTGCCTTGACTGAATACACAGTCTCCTTGTATCGCACTGGGGATAGATAGATCCTTACCTAATTATATTACAAAGGTAAGATCATGAAAAGTGCTATAAAAATAATAACAGCAACTGCAAAGCTTTCCAGATATCAGTATGATAAAATAAAAGAAAAAATAATAATTTTCCCAGTTGTAGCATACTAGATCCTATTTTCATAAGTGAAGTGCTGACACTCCCTTCCCTCCTCCAAAACGAAACACCTGGAATAAACATGGTTACTTGAAAGCAAAATATAAGTAAATTATCAAATCAAATTATAATGCACCTGAACAAAGATGAGGAGCTCATGAGTTAAAATGGAGATAAGTAAATCATGGATTACACCAGAAAACTTAAAGACATCTAAAAGATACTTATCATTAGGTCTGTAACCCCAGATTTTTCCAATAGGTAAAGAAATATTGTATCATTCTGAAATAAAATAGGTATTGACTACAATGGGGAGTTTATAATTCATAACTTTGCGATTTAGCTCTACTTACAATAGGGCATCTTACAACATTCAGAGACTGTTGTATCTAACAGAGGCACGTGTGCACCAGCACGGCGGCGTACACTGCACAGGTCCAAGAAGAGCAAGGATGACTAGGGGCTTAAAATGATTGTGTTTGTCAACCTCTTCCATCCAAAACTGTTCTAGAGAAGCTACTACATAATAGCCTGTTGTTTCATTACAAACAATGACTTCTGTAACAATTCCTTTATTTACTATAAAACTGGGTGAACTGGAGTTACCTAAATAATCCTCTTATCCCCCATCCCTTGCCCTGTTTGGGAATTTTATGCAATGATAATGCAAGAAAAGCAACTCTCTGAAGAAATTTCTTAAACATGTTTGATTTTTTTTTTTACCACAATAGTGTAGAAAATTTGGGTATATGAAAGTTGGGAATGCCTTGTTTAAATAAAAGCATAGTTTTAACATCTTTCAGATTTACTATTCAAAAGGAAACACAATCTTTTTTTTTTTGAATATGAATGGGATGCTGTTTATACTCTGGCCACTTCAAAAATGTTTTCAAATAATATGAAAAAAATAATGCTTATACATAGGTACAATTTGATGGCTTTATTTTCCATTTTAAAATGCATTTTACATTATAAAAAGAGGTTTACATGTTAGGGTTTTAAGGTTAATCTGAAATATGTCAGTGGTAGCTATTGTTAAATATTTATGAGTCCACTGGTAAGGACAAATCATTTTCTTAATCTATTTCACTAATAGAAATTATTTATAAGTCCATCATTAATTATTTACATTTTCCTGGTATTACGTTTGCATTAATAATTTAAAAATATATAATTATCTATTAAATCATCTAAATATGATTTAACTTCATTTATCTTTTGTAACACAAATAGCAAGTTGATCATTAACTGTCGTCATATAGAACAAGGCATGCCAATATAATGAAAGGATATTTAGAAAGAGGAGTGACAATAGCTTACACAGCTATCTTTTTTACTCAATATTTGTGTTTCATAGTTAATATTCTTCAGAAAGTTTCTGGAGTTTCTGACCTAAAAGTCTTCTGTCCGCTAGTTAGTATATACCCTTGAGGTCTCTGGCATGTAGAAAATAGTTTCTACAGGTTGCCAATTAACTCAGTGCCCTCAGAGTCAAATGTCCTTATGTATGAGGTAAAGACTGATTTTATTCTCTGGACAGTATTAAACATCCTCCCTGAGAACAAGATTGACTCTGAACACAGTGCTTATCATGGCAGCTTTTCCTTTCTCAGTTATTGATATCATCAAGTACTTCTAGAGTTTCACAGTCTTGAAGTTAAATCTGGAGTTAGAACCAAAAGGAAGGAAGTATGGCAATAACTCGGTTCCCTCGCAAGAGGTTTCTCCCTGGAGGAGCTTGTTAAAAAGAGCTTGACAGGCTATTTAGAAAAGATTTAATGTTAAGAGAAGTGGGAAGAAAGTTCAAGCTAAGAGTTGATTATTTTTAAATAAGAAAACACTTTATATATGGTATTACTTGATAATGAGGTAAAGTAGGGACAAAGCCAACATGAACTGTAAACTCTGTCATCAGAGTAAAAATCTCTGCATTTTAATCTTCAGTTACTGCAGTCTTCTCTTCACTGTATTGTATCCTGAAACACATCCCTGCAAAACGCATGTCTTTTAGTCTTAACCCCAGGCCCTGAGAAGTGACTCTATTTGAAAATAGGTTGTTTATAGGAATTCAGATAAAATGAGGTTTTTCAGGGTGAACCTGAATCCAATATGGTATTGTCCTTCCTCAAAAAAGATTAGGACATAGACATGTGCAGAGGCATTACCATGCGAAGAAACAAGGAAAAGGTGGCCGTTGCTAAGCCGAGGTGCGAGGGCTCAGAGAAACAATCTTAACTGCTGACGCTTTATCTCAGATTTGCAGCCTCCAGCACTAGAATAAAAATCAATTCCTGTTGTTTAGCTATGCTGTCCATGGTTTACTATCCTATTGCAGACCTAACCACACCAAAATACAGACCTTATAATTGTTGTTATCTTCATCACAAATCCCGGCTGATATTCTGGGCATACAGTTTCAATTGTTCCTATCCAGCCTTCTCATATGGAACACTTGAAAAGAGATTTGGAGACAATTGCTTTGCCTTCTTTACAGAATATTAGCAAGGAGAATTTAGAGTCCAGACTTTAATTGCTTACTATTTTGGCTTTGAACAACAATATTATTTTTAAAGCTTAGTTTAAAGAAGACCGCTTATGCAAATAGCTTTCCGGAATATTTATTAGCAGTCTTTCTAGAACTAACCTTCCTTGACAGCTTGGGTACCATTGGGTGTTGAAGCTAATCCAAAAGTTAAAAATCCCTATCGATTTCTGTAAGAAAGAGTTGACATAGCCCCAGTCTGGGAATCTTAGTAAAATACACTAATTTCATATGTTGTAGTACCTTGGCCTGATATATGTATATCTATTTTCAAATTTATATCTATATGAATTATATAACTCTTGGAGTACTTCGAGTGAAATAACCCTGATTTTGTCAGGGTAATGGTTTGTTCAGTGAAACTTTTACCTCTATTCCTCTACAATTTTTGAACTTTTAATTAGACATAGTAAGTATGCATAGCTGTTTACTGATTTCCAATTATGCAGTTTTAGGTTACAAATGTGGGAAACTGCTTCCATAGCAAGATGACCCAAGGGGACACTTTAGCACAATGGAAGCTACTGTGCATAAAAAACAGGGCTGATGGCAACATGTATGTCTTTTTAATTTGAGGATTATGTTGGAAATGAAGCATAATCTCCAAGGTGAACAAGTGCTTTTGCTAGAGTACTTAACCCTAAGGATGACTCTAACATAAATTATGCGATTGTTACTAACTGGTATTTAACTTTCCTGCACTTTTAGCACTTATTATATTGGAAAATATGCTTTTCTAAATTGTGTCCATGGGTAATTAGAATGTTCTTTTCTTTTATACTTAATGTTTTAAAATTATGTTCATTGAGTACTCACCAACATATCAATTTTTTAGTCATTAAAAACACGGGTGAAAAGTCATTCTAGTAATAATTAGGATTCAATACAACAAGTGGAAAAGGAAATTCCCTAAATTGCAGCAATGAGATAGGGAAATTACATTAAATTGTCCACTTCAAAAAAAAAGAAAAAAAATTTCATAGCAATTCCCTAAAGTAGATGGCAATTCCGAGTACGCAACAGCAGCAAATGTGCTCAGAGAATTGTAGCATTTGTGAAATCATTCCATTGTATCAACAGACAATTCACTCAACTCTTCTCTGGTTTCTGAATAATTAATGACTAAGTGCTATTTAATGCAATTAAGTAGAGTTCTTCATTATTAGAGATTGAAATATCTGCAAGAATGAGAGGTTGCATCCCTTCAAGTTTTTTCTGGATAAAATATTTCAAAGCAAGGTGTTGTTAAGATAGTATGTCTGCTAAACATGGGAGTTTATTAGTGCTTATGCAATACCACAAATCAAAATTAGCACTCTGTCCAGGAAAGAGTAAGTAAATAGTAAAAGCATCTAGTCTGTATGTGGTATATGATAAATTTATTTCACTATTTTCCTTGCTTCCAGACATTGTGCCTCTTTGTGGGAAATTGGGGCATATGCTTTAGCTATTATGTCTATTCTGCCTTAAAATAGAAACTTTGTAGGAAGCAATTCTAAACACGTGCCAAACAAATTCCATAATCATATTACTGACTAACTAATATGGTGACACACATTTGACTCATTGTAGTTTAGACCAGAATTTTAAATTATTGCAGGTTTTACACTATGATCTTTCAAAACTAATGATAGTTTATTATTCCTAAATTTTCAATTGCTTTGAATTTAGAACTGATAAGCAAAGTAGATTTTTCACACACAGGTTAAAGCAAGTATATTAGTTTCAATTCTACATAAAAATCACTAGAGACATGAAGACATTTAAAGACTTAAAAGAATACTTATTCACTATTATGCAGTCCGTAAGCCATAGGTCCACGTACAGGCTAACTACATCCCTGCCCAGGATTTCATCACAACACAGTTAATATACTGATGAGCTCGCGTGTGCATCCGAGTCTCAAAATCCCCAGGTGGACTTATTGATTGTTGGCAGAATTAGATTCCTTTCAAGCGAATCAGTGAAAACTCCACTTACTGGCTGGTCATTTTCCACGACTAAAGATGGTGTAGCATTCCGTACCTTGTCAGATTTTCTAAAATATTTTGCTTTTAAGGCCACATGAGATCATCCACAGCAGCTTTGAGTCTCTTACACTTCTGTCACCATTGACTTACAGAGTTGATGTTTCATTTGTTTGGCGTGTGTGTGTGTGTGTGGTTTATATTTTACACTGGGAAGTGAACTCAGAACATTAGCACTGAGCTGTATCCTCAGCCTTTATTCTTTTTTTAAGTTTTTAGTTTGAGACAGAGTCCTTTTAGTTGCCAACTGACTAAGGATATGCTTCAAAGTGCAATCCTCTCACCTCAGCCTCCCAGAGTGGTGGGATTCCAGACAAGGTGGCACACACCTGTAGTCCCTGCACTTGGGAGGCTGAGGCAGAAGGACTGCCACAAGTTCAAGGCCAGCGTGGGCTACATAGTGAGTTCAAGACCAGCCTGAACTATGTAGTGGGATCCTGTCTCAAAAAACAAAAACAAACAAACAGAAAAGGTTAAATTTATTGTGTCAAGCACACCCATAGATAAGGACAGGGAATTGTATCAGGTGTGAACAGGAAGGGACAGAAATCTTAGAATACTGGTTTCTATGGTGTGAAGATGAAGTAGAGTCATGCCAGAGGCACCCCAACAATAATTTTTAGTGTCGTTTTTCTGGTATTCATTAGTGTTAATAATAATTAATGTTTTTTTATAAGTAAACTGGAATATTGTGTTTGGGGTTGATTACTTCATGATAATTATAGTGATTTGGAAGTCTAGAATTGTGTTTGCTGTACAGATCATGCATACAAATGTTTTAATAAAGTAGAATTTCTTAAGGAGAATATTATATATTTTATAATGAAAACTTTTGGCATGTCTAAGATGCCCAGTGAATACAGATTTTTCTTTTCATTTTGAATCATGTTAATTTGATTAGGGAAGCTGGATACTCAAGATTTTCCTGGGTGGTGATATGTAATCTATATAGGCTTAGAGTTAAATATTTCATCCAACAAGTCGGTTATATTTTGCATGACACTTTGAGTAACTACTATTGATTTTTGATTACACTAATATCTATATTTATGTAGCCATAAACAATGTTTATGACACTATAATTCATACGACTATTAGTGCTACCAACTTGTAGGACTTGCAATTATATTGTTATAAATGTAATTTATAGTTACAGTAATAGTATCTAACTTGCATCTTAAAGTTTGAATCCATAAAATAATCATGCTTTGTAAACCAAAACCTATGATTAATGTAGTTTCTAGAAAGGGTTTGTTTAGCTAGTCAGCATAATAAAGGCATTTTTCCCTTCTCAGGATTTGATCAGCTTAATTGTTTTTCTTGTTTATTCCTCCTGTTATGTTCAAGATTGTGCTGGCATAAATTGGTAACAAAATCAAACTGATAGGTTTAGAAATCCTTGACATAAGCGTTCATGAGTTTTCGCCAGGTAAGTATCTAGTAGGTACTTAACAGATAATGTTTTTAGAATTACCCTGGGACCATTTGTAATGTAAACAGATTGTTGGCTTTTGATAGTCAGCCTTTTTTCTTTTGGTATTGTTTTTTGGAGTGTTGAATGGATTTCTACAAAATAACCTATCAATAATAAAAAAATACTTTTTATTTGCTAAATATCTTCTTGAGTTTATAAGCTATCCTAATCTGGCTCCAAAATCATAGCATGATTCTGATAAAGACAAGCATTTGAATAAAGTGAATAAAAAAATCTCAGATTCTTCTTTAGAGGATAACCTCCCTTCAGATCTAACTTGTAGAAAACCTGAAGTAAGTTTTTTCTTCCATCCTCACAAGTGACTTACTGAAATAAATACAATGTGTGAAATGTTACTCTCCAAAGGTTGTGTGAAATATTTGTTACAACATGTTCGTTAAATAACTGCAGAGAAGAAAATAGACACTACCCCTCAACAACAAAAGGAATATGTCCCAGTAGTGTAATTTTTTACTTTTATATTAATTTAAAGAAAGTTTTTTTTTAACGAAAAGAAGATATTTTAAAATAATCAAATCCTTAAAATCCATGCTACCTAATTCCATTGATAATTTAACTTATTCAATTTTAACCACTTTAAACTGGTCTTTTTGCTGATTTTTGCTATAAATGATATAAGTACAAAATAAATTTGTAAAGAATTTGCACATGACATTAAATGAATATAGGTAATTTAAAAATTTTTGTATTTTTCCTTAATGCTTTTCTTTTAATTAGATATTAAGTGTTATAAATGGAATTTATTTAAGATTTTTTTTTAACTGTTTCAGGTCAATACCAAACAATTTTAGAGGCTAGTTAGGGACAAATTATAGCCAATACTATTAAGTAGTTTTAAAAATCACATTTTGCTGTGGTTTTATTCAGAACATCTAATTTGTCTTTTTCTTGGGAAAGCAGGGAAAGCTAGTGAGTAAATGTGGTCAGAATCAAGTTGGGTTTTAGACTAAAAGTTAACATAGCTGTCAGTATGGAGGTACTATGAAAATATGTGAATATTGCCAACTCTAAGAGTTTTCAGCAATTAAGGCAAAACACAAGAAATAACTTATTTAAAGATTAGTTAAATAAGCGTTTACTTTGAGTAATGCACAACAGACAACTTGCTTGCCAGATTGGGAGATGCAATAAGTAAGAAATTTAATAAAATTAGTGTTTCCAACAAATAAAAAGAAATTGGTAAGGCTAAATGCCTGGAAATGTCTGTAACTCCAAATTTGTGTGAAAGGCAAAAAATTTATACGATCTGAAGAGAAACCAGAGTATTGGTTTCACCCTTTTCAAAAAAGGGTGTTCATACTCAGTTTAGTAAGATATCAGTTAGCGTTCTTTCTGTTACAATATGTTTCTAAAGGTGAAAAGAGCAGGAAAATGAGATTAATTCATTTACTGGAATTACAGCTTTTGTATAAAACTTTAATCATTTTATATATGACAATCTTATGCTTAATGTTTTAGAATACTCTCATAGAACATTATTTAGCAAAGTCATGCTCTCCCGCTGAGCACTTTGCTGCTTTCAATGACTGTGCTAATCTAGTTTGAATATATGTGGCATTTAATCTTAATTAGGATGCCGAAGTCTATACAGTGTTAATTATTCATTTCACATGCTCCCTCCACTTTATTGGAACTTCTAATTTGCTTAACAAAATGTAGCTTTTAATTAGAACTGTGGAAATGTTGGGTGCGGGGTGGTGTCCCAAGTGTTGGTGTAACTGAGCACGTGTGCACACTTTCTCTGATGTGGAAATACCTATGGGGAAGAGCGGCCTGGGAATAAGAGGTCAAACTTTTCGAATTCCGGAGGTAAAGCCTTGGTAATTCCACTTGCCTTCTTTCTCAACTGTGTCTTGGTTCCTTGTCCATGAAAAGGGAAAACAGAAAAGCATACATGGTCTTCAGGTTTAAAAATATTAGATTGTAGATGGTGTCTGTATCTCTAAATAGCAGCATGGAAAAACACAGAAAAGGTGCCTGCCTAGAAAATCTGATACCCAGGACACATTGGCCCCCATCCTAGAGAATGTGAAACTGAAATATTTTGTTAAGTTAGCAATTATTGTGTTTTTATAAAATTCCTCAGACAAGTAGGAAAGTATAGGACACAAAAACATTATTTTAGGAAAATTGGGAAAGTGTTGTATTTACTTAAACTATAAATGCTTGATATTTTCCAGTATTTACCTAATGTCTGTTACTCATGGATTTTACTCTTTAATTTTAATACATTTTTAATATGCTCACTTAAACAGTTTAAAATTTAAACTTACTTCACACTTTATATATAAAAGTGTTATTTAAAAATAGTTATTTTGATATGTAAACAGAAAGAAAACTACTAAAATGTGTTAATGTATCATGTATCACTCTACACCCAATAGAGGACTCATTCTATGTCTTTAAAAAGAAAATACACACCACCTTATCATTCTAGGAATGAAGCCAATACGTATGTCTGGATTACATTTTGTGTAAGCTTTACTTAAAAACAAAGAAATGTAAATGTGGAGTATACATTGTAAATTGAGAAAAATAGCTAAAATTTAACTTTAATGTTCATAAAATCAGAAATAAGTAATGATAAATTTTACATTTATATATGTGTATAAAATTATGGTTGTGAAATAAAAACTTAAACTGAGTAATTGTATCAAAACACCTGATATTTTCCAAATAGATACTGATATATTTCCTCAAACAACAACCAAATTAGATTGACTAGTTGATGTATGCATTAAGGAATTATAATATCCTACTTATTTTCATGTTACTCCTTCATAATGAAGTCAAATAAGATTGGTAAAGGAATTAACAAAAGAAATAATTAGTTTTGCCCTTCATTGGATTTAAAGCCCAGCAAACATATCTATGTTTCTGATGGGGGAGGCATGCCAAATTTTTTAGTGGTTTTCAACTTCTTATAGTGTATTATTTTACTGTAAAATAAATCTCTAAAGAGAGATTTATCTCTTTCAAAAAAGCCATGTGTAATTTTTAAAATTCCTTATTTCTACTGATAACAATTAAAATTTACTAAGCAGCCTTTTACAACTAACCATGAGTAGCTATGCTTATTATTATTAATATTGACACTTTACAGATGAAGAAACTAGAAGTATAAGAGATTAGTGACAACTAGGACCAGTAGACTTCAACCCACCTTCTGCCCTTCTGCCCTTCTGCTTGCAGTTGGTTGTCATCTCAGCTGCACGTATCACCATTATCTCACTGGAACTGACCCTCATTTCCAAAGGTGGCTTCATTTCTCATTTCTATGCTCAATATCCTTGGCACTTTCCTTTATTTTTAGGTAAATCTTTCCTTTGTGCAAGAAGAATAGCAGGGTTAAATTAAGTGACTATTTCATGGTATAAATACTGATTGATGTAAATTTCCAACAATGAAAAGAATATTCCTAGGAGAGAATATTCATAGGCGAGAGAAGGTGAACATCCTATCCTAATGTAAGAGTAGCATGCACAGTTTTGAGAATTTTTTTTTTTGGATCAACAGACTGTCTTCCTTATTTTCTGCTTAGCTAAAGAACACATGAGCAGCTATATGGTTTTGTGCACATACTGTGCAGTTAAGCTCTGTATGTTTAAGTCTTTACTACTCTGCTTAGTAGCCAAGTACTCTCTGGGAGTTGATACAAGCATGTCTGTAGCTTACTTCCTTCATCTGTAGAGTATACATACATTTTCTTATCCCACAGGCTTGCTTGAAGATGAAAAGTTTTAATATATGCAAAGTGTAATAATAAACAGTAACTGGAACATTGCACTTTGTATGTAAGTGTTTGGTTTTATTACTTAGAGTTCACAGAACCTAAGAAATGGTTTTAGGAGACATACAGGTTTCAGACATATTAAAGTGTTTAAAAAAATGTTTTAGAACTTATGAAATTCTTCATTTTTTTTTATTTACAAATTGCTAAGAATAGTCCACATATAATTTCTGCTCTCTACCTGAATACTTGGAACTCACGGTCTATACATCTTCATTGCAAGAGACAAGAACTTTTCTTTGTCAGATATGCTTTAAATATCTTCATATTTGTTTGAGTTGTTGAGCTAAAACTCCTTTTAAGAAGCACAAATAAAAAGAAATGGCTAATGGCATTGAAAGACATTATCCAAACTGGCTTTTATATATATCCAAATCCTCTGGATAATTACAAAGGTTGCACTTATGTTATTTTTTCACAAGTCACATAAGCCTAGCATAACATAAAATTTTAAGAATCCTGGAAATGAAGCACAAAAGATAATAAATTCCCTCATTCTTATTCCCTTCCTGGATGCGCTAATCACCTCATAACCTTGTCTTAAGAAAAAAGGAGGAAGACTTTCAAACTCAGTTTATAATCTCATTATAAGTGTTGCCCACAGTATTTATGCATAAGCTTTTCTATCTCCTTAATAAACATTTAGTTTTGTTTCAGATTCCTTGACTCTGCCGAGCCCAAAACTGCTAAGACGGCAGCAAATTGGACTACCTAACTAATCTTGAGACATTCCCTTGGTGCTGAGTACTTGAAGCCAATTTTCTTTGATTGAACCTTTACACCCTGGGAATTCCCAAAGATTGTGCAGCTCTGTGGAGCTTTTGTGAAATGTAAGCCTGTCTACCCCTTCTGTCCCTCTCTTTGAAATGAAAATCTCTGGCTTTTTGGTCTGAATTTAGCTCTTTTCACTATCTCACCATCACACTAAGCTGCTTCTGAAGTTTGCCCCCCACGCAGTTCTGAGTTCTAAAGCCTCGCGCTCCACTTTTCTCTTCTGAGCCGCTGTTCTGGCCTCGCCTTCCACTCCTGGCTCTGCTGCTGAGTATAGGTGGCACCCAGGATGCCATGTTCTGATGGATGTTTTCTCAGTTAACTTCCAGGTCTGCAAGGACCCTGCAATGTCTTTTTTTTTTCCTTCTTCCTCTTGCTTTGTTGCTATGGGTGATTTGATAGTGATACTTGCAATTGTTCGAACTAGCATATCGTGCTGTTTTGCAGCATTTCAGAGTATAGCAGGAAAATTATGTTTCAAAAATTTTAGACTTAAATTTTCTCTCACGACATCTTCATAGCAACTTCTAGACATAATCTGAATTACCTCCCATTTGATAAAGAGAAGTGATTTACCTGTAGTCACCCAGTGTGACACAGCCAACATCTCAACTTTGTTGTCTAAGAGTTCAGTCCAATATTTTTCTCCACCGTGTGGTATTGCTTCATGTGTATTTGTTCTTTTTCACTTGTCTGTTGCTTAAAATCAATGTAGAAGATTCTGAATACTGATAGTGCTGTCATATGGTGGTATTTAGAGTATCTTGTAAAAGAGCTCAAGAAAAAATACTTTTAATGAACTTACGATAACTTCAAAAATGATTATAATGTCAATGCAGCTGAGTACAGATAGTCTTTGATATTTTGGGATCTGGATTACAGTCATTCATTCACTATGCCCACATTGAATATTCACCTTCTTCTAGATTGGAGGGGTAGAGCAAAGGCTTAAACAGGAAATCTATTTACTAATGAATCTTACCTTCTATTGGGGGAGAAACCAATGAGTAAACAAGTGAAAGTTCTCTGGGGCCATCTCTACAGAGCCATCGGTTGTTGTTAGGTGAGTCCAAAAACAATCAATGGGGTGTATGTTTGACATTTACAATGAGATGATCAGAAAGTCAGCGACCAGGCTTATGCCCACTGTATGGTAATAAAGTCTGTGAAATAATTTTATAGTTAATACATAAATATATAGAATCATATGCACACAGTATGACTCTACTTACTGAAAAGCATTCTGCAAATTATTGAATGATTGTGGTTGTGGTGGATGAACTAACAGTCAACTTATAACACCCAGCTGAACTGAATCGGCATGGT
The DNA here is from genome assembly GCA_028451465.1 of Erethizon dorsatum. Taxonomy (NCBI): domain Eukaryota; kingdom Metazoa; phylum Chordata; class Mammalia; order Rodentia; family Erethizontidae; genus Erethizon; species Erethizon dorsatum. The sequence continues at coordinate 19,433,319 of CM051836.1, forward strand.
GCTGGGTGTGGAAGGCCCACCTGAGGACTGTTGCCAACAGCATAAAGGGAGAACTGGAGGGAAAGATGGTGCACTGTTGATTTTACTGGAGAAGCTTGTCACACTGGTTTTCCTGATGTGGACTCAGCTGTTCTCATCATGGAGGAGCTCGGGTCCTTGCTGTCACTGAGGATGGCTGCAGTTCTCTTTGTGGCATTCGTCTTTACTTTGAGTGTCACTTTTTCGCTCCAGTGCAGATCACTCAGCCTGTTGTCACAGATCCTGCATCCCGCTGGCGCAGACTTTCTAGCTTCCACCATTGATCCTTGGACCTTCCCAGTGCAGGTCCTTGGTACAGACTTGCTTGAGACATTGTTGTAGGCTCTAGGCCTCCAGCTGGACTTGTGGAGGACATTGCTGTGGGATCCAGGGTCTCAGCTGGATTCCTTTGGGTCTCTAGTGTGTGGACAGAGCTCTCACACTATTTTGCATTTGACTCTTTGAGTGATTTTATAAAATAATCCTATAAACTATGTGTCCATTATTAAATCTTTTCCCTTATAAACCCTGACTACAACAGTGGTGTAGTTAAAAATGTAGGCTTTGGCATTAGACAATCCAGCATCACCTCTTTTTATCTGTGTGTTCTTGAGCACATTACCTAACCCTATACAATTTACTGTTTATACCAATAATAATAATAGTAATAATAATAATAATAATAATAAAAATGACATGACAGAGCCCCTCCAGAAGTGCTGTAAATAATATCAAAAATTACAAGTAGGGTATTTTTCATAGTTCTGAGCACATGAAAAGTTGCACATCAGTAGCAGTGTTGAGTGGCAAGGGTGGTAGCTGCAGTAGAAATTATCATCGTTGCTATTAGTATAGCTTAATAGAATCACTGAATAGTGGTGTGTTTCAGATTCTTCCTGTGTCTTTTTCTTTTTTTTCCTAACTCCTCATAGAAATAAGAAAGTGTAAATAATATATGTGAAGCATTTTGTATGAAGACAACTTTTTTTTGTATTGTTATCTGAGGTGTCTGAAATAAAACCTAATTCTGGAGGCATTCTAAGAGCAGAATTGCCACTTTACTATTCAGTGGGGATTCTTGCTTGGAGATGTTTTTGCAAAGCCAGTCCTAACATATTTAACTTGCATTTGAATGGCTGCCAGAGACCAGCTCTTGGGAGGAAGCACACCTCACAGAGTCGGAGCTCTGTGCAGGTCCTCATACACAACCATGAGGCAAAGCCTTCGCCAGCTGACACCCAGAAGCAGAGGTGACACAGCACGGGAGTTACCTCCCTGCTGTCCACAAAGCAGTGACAGGCTACTCACCGCTGCGCTCCGCTAGTTCACTCACCTCGGCCCCATTGGTTGACTGTAAGCTTTAGTTAATTTCTCTGTAGGTTTAAGGTGGTATTTTTAACAAATATTAAGAAACTATTAACTTTAAATCATATTGCACACCTGTTGAGCTTTACTTAAAGCACTGCACATGACATTTTAATGAATGTATTTTAAAAATATAACTGGGCATGGAGGTGCATGCCTGTAATCTCAGCACTTTTGGGGCTGAGACAAGAGGATTGCACTTTCTAGCCCACTCTAGGCAACTGAGTGACTCAGTAAGACCCTGTCTCAATCAATTAATCAATCAATCAATCAGTCAGTCAAATAAATAGACCTGGGCCTGTAGCTCAGATGGAAGGCCTGGGGTTCAACCCTTAATACCAGACACAAACACACACACACACACACACACACACAGATACATACCTTTATACACACACAAGCACACAAAATTCCTAGACACCTATTCTGCTGTTCCTTATATATTAGGAACTCTGTAACTGTTCACTATTAACCAAGTACAATTAACTGACTACTTAGAAGATGGCTTGTTACTAACTTTTCTCCTGCTAATAGTGAGAACAAAACTCTCTTAATTAGGCTTTTAGCAGAAAAAGCTGTAAAATGTTTTTCTGATGATAAATATTCTAATAAGCAAGAAAGCTAAGTATGTAAAAGTTCACTAAAATATACTGAGGCAAGTAAAAAAATAAAAACAAAACAAAACTTCAATTGTTAAGCAAGGTTCCTGCTTCTTCATCCCCTCATTTCCCTGTGATAAAAAATTTTTAGTTTCATAGTAGATCAGTTTTAAATGTTCTCGAGAAAGACAGATTTGAGGAATTTGCTGCTTTGTTCAGAAAAATGAATAGAGCTCCTTTTACTTTAATTGAAAACTGAAGGGAAATAACCACAGACCTGATTCAAGTATATGTCTTGAGGGGTCTTTCTTTCTTTCTCTTGTGTTTTGGGGAGTTGACCCTGGTGAGCTATAAAGTCGGAGACGCTCCAGAGCTCTCAGTCCAAACTTAGTACTAGGTCTGGAAACACTGAAATTGTTTACTAGCTTTTCCTTAGTAGCTTGTTCGGTGTTGGAACAGCAAGTTACTTCATTGGGCATGAGGTTTTAAGACATATTTAGAGAAGTGGACACTGTACTGGATAAAAATAGACATAGTGTGTGATATGCATCTTCAGTTTGGAAAGACTGGTAAAAGCGATCAGAAAGGATCTTTTACCAAAGAACAGATTTCTTAAGCAGTACTCTTAAGGAATCAAATCACAGAGCCTGCTAGCACTTGCTTACACAAAGATGGGTACTTAGTTACCAATAAATACCAAGTTAGCTGGAGGACTTGAAGGCGAATAAAGACACCCCCATTGGGAGAGGCAGAGATGCAGACCTATAAAGCACCCCAGCGCTATGACTCTGAGATTCTTACAGGGCAGTCTCACATCTTCGCTTGGTCCATTCCTCTCCTTTCTGACTCCAGTTCTGTGGCAAAAGTCCATCCTGTACATTCAGATCACTTGCCTTCAGCTCAGGGGTGCCAAACTTGACCGGCTTCTTCAAGTACAAGTCAAACTGTGTAAAAGCCAATGTGATCGGTCTGTCCTGGGTCAGGTATCCACCGCTAGCCCAAGTGTGGGTATCGTCAGGAAACCAGGTCATGTAGAAAAAAAATGATGATGGCTGAAGTCTACCTTACTACCTAATGTGTGAGGCATTAATGCAGTGAAAGACTTGTCTGGGATCACACGCTGAAGATCTCGCCTACAGAAGACTAACTGGTACATGAGACAAAGTTGAGAATGAGAACATGAGTGATCTCTTTAGCTTTTTAAACAGTCAGAATTAATTAAGACAAGGAGGGAAGTGTCCCGGATACTGTTATGTTGAAAGAGAACATTTCAAATGGCCTCTGTTTAAAATTTGATTTGGAGACCTTGTCAAACCCTTTGAGATGACTATAAATATCTAATAAGGTTGTTCTCTCCTCAACTATATGAATGACAAGAAACCTGTGCTCTGGACATTCCTTAGAAGTGTAATTACTGTAATCATGAGATGTTTCCCAAACTTAATGATCACTGCATGAAATTGATTGAGCTATTTTTCCCCACTGATTCGGGGAAATTGTTTAAAATTTTAATGCAAAATACCCAATTTCCCTTAAAATAATAAGTCAGCACAGATAATATATATATATAAATGCATAGATATATAATAATATGGCTGTTTTTCAAAGGAAGTACTATTCTTGTTTATGAGAAATATTTATAATATTATTTTATTACAGTAAGAAAAACTGAAGAAAAATAGAACATTTGAAGGCTTAGGATAGTGTAAGGGGATAAGTGAATTATTCAAAATGGATAATTTGAAGTTATCACTTTAAAAATCTTCATCATTTTTGCAGTTAACTCATTCAATACTGTTGATTATATCTAATTGAATTCCATCTGCCTTTTGTTATTTGGTTGTGCTTGCTCATATTTTCTCACTTCAAAAAATTTTAATTGAAATACATGTGTATTATTGATTTCTGAAGCAAATTTTTAACTGTACTGTTTAGAAGTCTTAGAGACATTTCTTACTAATGAATCAGAATTCAACTCTTAAAAAATCAGTGATTAAAGACGGCACACACTCTAAGTCTCTTACATACTGTACTCATCTGAACTCTTAAATTGTTGTAAGTACCTCAGACTACGTTTTGATAAAAGAATAATAGGAAATTATGCTGATGAAACAGCGATCGTGCCAATGACTTTAAGACCTTCAAATAAAAGATATTAATTACCAGTATCTGATTTTCACTTTTTTGTTTAAATCTGCTTCAGATAGTCATAAAAATTTATATCTTTGATTGTATAACTTCCATTAATGAAAACACTGGAGAGTATGAGAAAGGAGAAGACCTAAATTATTTATTTAGAACTTACTGACTAATTTAGGAGAGTACTTTAAAGAATTACATTTTTAAAAAATAATCAGGTAAATATCAAGTTAAATTTAATGTTTTGAGTTGGTAAAATATTTCTCACATTCTTATTATTAAAGTCTTAAAAGGTAATCTTTTTCTAATCTCATGGTTATATTAATTAGAGAAGAAGAAAAATATAAAGTTAATGTCATGACCAGGCCAATGGTTATTTTTTTTTTTTTTTTTTTTTTTCAAATACAATGTCTAAGTGACCACAAGCTTTGTCTCAGACTGACTCTTTCTCTGACAATACAAACTGAGCAGTGATGTTGATTAGCAGATAAAAGATAGTTCTTGAACTATTGACTTAGGTCTTTTTTTAAAAAATCATACTTTACTTGGAAGTTTCATGAAAGTATGTCACTTCAACTAACTGAGTGCCTCCTTTAAGTACTCAAAATTTAGTGCTGTTTACTCTAGTGAATATTCTCTTTAAATTAACTTAAAATATGGTAACTTCTCTTTGTGTATGATAATGACAAAAAAATAAAAATAAGAGGAGCCAGGCATGTTGGTACACACCTGTAATCCCAGCACTCTGGGATTCTGAAGCAAGAGGATCACAAGTTCAAGCCCAGCCTGGACAACTTGGTGATTTAGCGAGACCCTGTGTCAAGTAAAAGCAAATAGGGCCAGTGAGATAGCTCAGCGGCATAAGCGCCTGCCTGGCAAGCACGAGGCCCTGAGTCCGACTCCCAGTACCCACATAAAAAAAATAAATAAATAAAAATAAATAAATAAAAGCAAATATATATATGTATGTTTGGTTTAAGGATGTAGCTCAGTGGGAAGACCCTGGGTTTAAACCCCAGTACTGAAATAAATAAATTAATAAAATATTAATTACTGATAAATTTCATATAATGTTGTGACTCTAATGGCTGCATTACAGCTGTTCTGGAGGAAAATTACTATAACCAACTTACTGTACTTGCAGTAACAGTATAGTTGCTCCTAGATGTATGGAACCTAAAGGAAAGGTTATATGTAGTAGTATGTCAATGATAGTAATAACTATTTATTCATGTTTATGAAGAAATTATTTTCAAGCTAATGCATAGTTTTGTTAGTGAAAATAGAACAGTAAAATATAAAGTGCCCCGAAGAACTAATCTTTGCAATTCTGTCTTCCCAAATGCTTTCCAAGATTGTTATACAAATAATTACCATGTTTGTGTCATTTATCAGCAGTTGGCCTATTATATAACTTATAATTGTGCTTTTCTATTAATTACCCCATATTACATATAATAAATATGTTGTGATTTTTAAATGTACCTGAGAAAGCTAGCAGAGGAAAATGAGGAATGCATAGTTATTTTACTGGACTTCTTTGACTCAGTACCTTCACCAAATATTGTAGATACGAAGTGAAAAAAAAATGATCAGCCTTCTGATACAGCAAAATATTTCATGGGATGTGGACAAAACATTAAGGTGACAGACTACATTTTTCACTTCCAGAAATTTGGCATTTGTACGTAAAGTTTTGAATTTAGGCAGTGGAAAATGTAATTGCAACTTGCACTTACACATTGTACCACCTCATTTCATAATCCAAGGATTTATGAAGTGAAATGTCCCCTAATAGCATCTATAGTGATGTAAAAGGAGAATATGCATCCTCAATTTAGGTCTATTTTTCATTATGAATATGATAGCAGTATTTTCAAGTATAACTTCTGTTGAGTAGTTCATTCATATTTGAATGACCTGAATATTAAACAGTACTTTGGAACATAAGTGCCAAACTATATGACAGACAACATTAGAGTTGATATGAAGGTGTAACGTGTTTGTTCTGTAGCAACAACGAAACTCTACTGTTTCAGCATAGAGGTTGAGACACAACTCCTAAGTGCTTGTTTTCCATTCCGAAAAGACATATATTAAAAGTTATATATTGTATTCACTTACCATTGATGTACAGAGTATCTGAGAAAAACAACTTAGAGGCAGATTGGTTTATTTTCACTCATGATTTTGAAGGTTTCAGTCCAAGACCACCTGGCTCCATTCCTTTTTGTCTTGTGGCAAGGCAACACGTCACAGTGGAAGGGATTGGTAGAGGAAAGCTGCTCACTTCATGCAGCCAGAGGGCAAAGAAGGTGAGAAAGGAGAAAGCCAGAACCTGAGGAGATGGGGCCAGGGCCCAGATGTTATCCCAAGGACATGCTCCAGTGGTCCTCTTCCCTTGTCTGGGCCCCACTTCCTAGTTCCATCACCTCACAGTAACATCATCACATTGTGATCTCAATCAATTAATCCACTGATGAAGTTTAAATTCTCATGAGCCAATGATTTCAAAAGCCCACCAGCAGGCAACCAGGATTTCAATACAATGAGCTTTTGGGGGGACATTTTAGAGAACAACATTAACAAGTGTAAAGTGTTATGTTTGATTCTTTAAACATAGGCTCTGTGCTATTTTCTTCACTCGTTCCTGTGCAACACATGAATTAAAAAGCTGTGGCATGGTACTGAAACATGGGTTAATACCACAGATCTCTGTATTTATAATGAGTTCAGATCACAGTTTTATTAACTGCTATGGGATCTCTGTTCCTCGGTTTTCTCATTTGCAAAGTTAAGGAAATGATACCTCTTTTATGAAATAAATATTTTAAGCCCCTCAAATTGTGCCTGGGTGGTGTGTTATTGTTATTAGTCTGTGGCTTTAAATGTTTAGATGTCAAGGTTTTGATATGTTAGTAGGCAAGAAGTGCCTTAGGAGAAGTGTTAACAATTATGAGAAGTGTTATCATGGAAATTACTAGGGTGTGAGAAGGGTGTGTAATAGTGGTCACTATGGATAAGAAGCAAATCAAGGTTTTTTATAGAAGTGACCAAAAGAATGATACCTATCAAATTCCTGAGACCTATGGGATATGAACAAATCATCCATGAGGTATGCAAAGAAGGAATATCTATAAGGCATTGTCAGAAAATAAAGCGAGTGTTAAATTTTTTAATGTATTACAATAAGAGACACTTTGTCATTAATCAAATACCCTCTTCTGCTTCAGATATACCTTCCCATCATTTTTGCCACTTCCTGAAGAAGTTCTTGAATTCCTACTTCATGCATGTTTTTAGTTGGACTTTCATAACTGCCCTTATGTCCTGAATTGATTCAGAATGTTATCTTGCATGGTCATTTTGACTTTAGGGGAGAGCCAGAAGTCATATGGTTCCAGATCCAGTGAGTTAGCAGGATAAGGACAGCCCATAATGTTTTTATGAGCCTGTCTTTTTATTGGATGGCACTTAGCAACAGCATTCACCATATTACATCTGTAAAGACATGAAAGAAGACCTCCAGAACTGCTTCAGAAAGTGGCAGGAATGATTGTATAGGAGTATTCAAAATGAGGGGGAGTATTTTGAGGGGGATTAATGGCAATGTTTCTTTCACTACACTAATTTTTAAAAACTTAATCATTTACCATATACTTTAATTGCATATCATAGAAAGAAATACCAAATGAGTAATTATTGTTCAAGAATATAAACCAAAAGAGATAGATTACTGAAGAAAGATGGTGTGGTGATAAAAAGAGTGAGAAAAAGACCCCTCTGACTCATGGCTGTGCACACCCTTTCAAGGAAGCTGGATTTTATTCAAAATCTGTTGTTGTCAAAGGTTGGATCCTATAGAAAACAAACTCTGAGATTGAGGTTTGCACTCAGAAAGTTTGTTGCTGAGTTCTTCATTTGTAATGAGGAAAACACTGCTGGTACTGAGAGGAATTGAACTGTGATGCAGTCACCACAGATGTGTGGCTGACACTTTACATTGGGGAGCTTTGGTCCTGGGATGGCTCCATAAATTGCTTTGCTTTTAGGTAAGATGGCTGGACCTTTATACCACACATGAATCAGTACTTGTGTCCCAACTGTTACCAAAAAAAGATGTATCCTCAGGGGTGTCCTGTCCACCATGAATCCCTGGAGTGGGAGAATGTTGGAAGGTCACCCATTGCATGCCATCAGTCGTCTGAGTGCCTTGGTCTTACAGGGGCGCCTGTGAAAATAGAATGAAGTCCACCCCACATAGAAGACTTTGGAAAATTCGAGTTGGAGAATTATTTCCTAATACACTAAAGATGAAATGGATGAACACCTGCTTTGAGCCAGGATCCAAACTAGAACCTAAAAATACCAAGTGAAAGTGAAGGATAAGAAAAATCACTGGGCAGAGACTTCACTCAGATAAATAATGAACAGAGTCCTATACAATGAATGTTATGAGCAATGGAGTTTAAGGTGCCATGAAAACAAGAGAGGAGCATTCAACTCAGCAAAGAGGGAAAGGGCACTCTGGAGTATGAATGCCCTCTGGAAAAATAAATTGCACTTAATCCAGAACCCAAAGGAGGACTAAGGGTTATTCAGGTAAATAGATCAGGGAAATTTCTCTAGGGAAAATATTAGAATTCATAAAAGATCAGATGGGAGACAAGTAAGAATGTAGTTCTTCATGGTTAGATCAAAGAGTGTTCCCTCAATGACTCAGGAAACCCACTTCAGGCCTCAGGAAAGAGGAGGACCATAGCATCGAACAGCAGCGTGTGACTTTGGACATCATCCAGTTCAGTCTCTTCATTAAACAATGAGCAAAGGGAAGCAAATGAGCTCAAGAAATTGTTCAAGGTTCCACACTGAACAGACAGCACACGGAGAATGCGAATCCAGGGTTGACTTGTACTCTGAGAACCCACAGCTATCACCGGACTCCTCCCAAGAGCATAAGGTGCACAGTGCAGCCCTAATACCATGATGGGATGCACACAGGAAGATTAGGGCTATAGATGACTTGATAAAACACAAGGGCTTTTAATCAGTGAACAAGGTGGAGTCGGAATGTGACATGAAATGATTTACAGTCTCCATACAATTATATGGGTGACTAAGCTATGTATCTGTTGGGTGTGAGAGAATACAAATCATATGACTGTATGTTCTCTGTAGTGGTTTTTCATTTTCTTCTTCTTTTTTTTTTTTTTTTTTTTTTTTTTTGGTTTAGAAGTTTGTAGCATTTTTCCCAAGGCAAGAGAATAATCACGATCAGCATCTAGTTTCAGTAATAAAATTATTTGCCTGTAGATGAATTCTTCTTCGACACAGCATCTATGTGGATTATTGAGAAGTATCTAATCTGTTTGAAACCCTTTGATTTTTAAATAACGATTCTGTGCTGTAATGAAAATTAACCTGTGAGGCATCCAAAAGGTATGAGTAGGTCAATCTCATCAGGAGTAGCTGAAATGGATGCAGTGAGAGACTTGCAAGACACCAGTAAGAGACATAAACCACAGTTACTTAGGTGCAAAGGACAAAGAGACAGGCTCTAAGCTATGGACCACAAACTGAAAGTTGCGGGGACTGATATCCAGAAGTGCAGCTATGTTTCCTCTGGTATAACTGCTCACAAGGGCAACCTAAGCAATTGGGAAAAAGGTTTATTTACTAAAGCTGGTTAATGACTGCTCAAGCAGCAACTATAAACAGCACCATGGTTTATTAGGACCTATTCATTGTCAGCTTCTCCAGCAGTCACTATCATTTCTGTTCCCCAGAATAGTTTTACAAAAGGGAATTTACCAGTCCTATATTACAGGTGCAAAAACAGAGGTCCGGAGAACTTAAAGAGAAGTTTTCAAGGCCACACAGTGAATGAAAAGTCATAAAATCTTCGACTCTAAAACCTATAATCCACACTGCCACAATTGTGTGTGTATATGTACACGTATCTCTCATATGTGTATTATATTTTAAAAGTCTGATAACTTTATAAGTGTATATAACTTTTCTGTATTTCACTTTTATGGAAAAAAAAGAAGCTTACAAGACTTGATGGGTGCCAGTAAGCAATACTAGCGTTCTCAAAACTCTTTCCAGTAATAACTAGGTTATGAAACCTCTGTTTCTCAGGAAAAAAGTGACAATGTTAGTTAATTGGAGAGTAGGACATATATTTAACCAAGTCTGTGATGTTCAGATATCTTCAAATACAACAGCTCTGGGATTAAACAAATTTAGAAAGTGATTGGTAAAATTCTACTTCGTAGAATTTTTTTCCCCCAGTAAAAGAGAGAGTTAAAATTTCTTTTCAAAAGTGAAAAGCAAGCTTCCTTTCAATATTTTACAGTCGAAAGTATTCTTAGTAAACAAGGGAGACCATACATGAATCAGCTCAGTCTCAGTTGGAATTTCCTTTTAACAATAACCTGTATTTAATAAGCTGGTACCCAGAGCGTGTGCCTGCTGCTTCAAAGTGATAGCAAGACCGTGCCGAAGATCAAAGTGAAATGGTCGCGGGACCTGAACTGTGAGACTAAGAAATGGCACTGTATCTGCATGCACACAGCTACTTTTTGTTGTGCCTATATGGGAAAAGGATTCACTTTATTTTCTGTAACTGCTTAAAGACTTTAATCCAAATGTCCTTTTCCTGGAGATCATAAACCTCTAGACATTGCTGGGTTATGGAAGAGGGAGACAATATATTTACCAGGAGAGGCAAAGAATCCTAGGGATTGTTCTGAGGAGGTTTTAGCACTAATGGGACTTAAAATGTGATCAGAACCATCCTTAAAGCAGCAACTGTAATGGTTAGATGGTGAATCCAATCATCCTAGTGCTATTTAGTATTGAGAATATCTACATCCTTTCCTACTCCTAATGAATAATGCTCCAAATATTCTTAGAAGGACTTAGCTCGCGTGTGAAATTTCATGTGCCTGCACATTGTCCCATGAAGAGGTCAGCTTCATCCACACATACAATGGAAGATCACCCATGCACTCACACTCTTCAGGGGTTAACTCTGTTGATTTGCTGCTGGTTTTTGTTTTTGTTTTTGCTTTTTTTTTTGCTTTAGTAGTGGAGATCAAACACAAGGGTGCTGTGCCACTGAATTATATTCCCACCCTTCTCTCTGTTTTTTTAATGTTTTCATTTTGAGACAACTTCTTGCTAAGTTGCCCAGGCTGAGATCAAACTTGCAATCCTCCTGCCTCACCCTACATAAGTGATGGGATTGTAGGCATGTTCCACCATGCCTGGATTGTCACCATGTTTACTGCTGTCGCTGCTCTTGAGGTTTTTACTGCTGAAATCAAGGTAGTGGAAATCAATATGGAGAGTCCTCAAAAAGCTAGGATTAAAGGTCCCATTCGACCCAGCTATTCCCCTTCTAGGTATCTTCCTGGAAGAATTAAAAACATCATACCACAGTGATATATGCATACCCATGTTTATAGCAGCACAATTTGTAATATCTAAATCTTGGAAGCAACCAAAATGCCCATCAATCGAGGAATGGATAAAAAATGTGGTATTTTTATACAATGGAGTACTACTCAGCCATAAAGAAGGATAATCTTGATACTTTTATAGGTAAATGGATGCAACTTGACACCATACTCATAAGTGAAATAAATCAGACTCACATGTGTAAACATCGTATTGTCTCCCTTGTGTGAGAAATTGAAAGAGTAAATAAGGTCTCAAATGTACAATAGATATTGGGAAATGGAAAGAAATTATTTAAAAGGAAAAAGGAACTAAGATGGGAGAAAGGGGAAAGGAAGAAAGGGAAAAGAGAGAAAAATGCAAGTCAGTTATACTATTAGTGTCTCTTAGTTCATTGAAAAGGAAGGTTTGTGCTAATATCGATTGGAGAAATTTTTATGCCCATATCCTTTTTTTTTTTTTATGTGGGTACTGGAAGTCAAACTCAGTACCTCGTGCTTGCCAGGCAGGTGCTTATGCTGTTGAGCTATATCACCAGCCCTATGCCCATATCTTGTACTCTGAATAACTACTTTGAAGATGACAATATGCAATGTACTAACTATTGTTATTCTCCTATTATTTTGTTATGAAATTCTGCCTTACCTTTATTCAATAAAATAATAAAAGGAAGGTTGCCTGTCTTTATACATCTCAACATCTGTGATGACGATATGTTTTTAAAAGTTTATAAACATTTATAAATTATATTGTGTGGCTGCATTATGTTCGGTTGTAAAACCTACTTTTGTGTGTGTGTATGTGTGTGGGTACCGGGGATTGAACTCAGGACCTCGTACGCCATCAGGCGCCCGGGCCGCTGAGCAATATCACCGGCCCTTTTTTTGTATGTGGGTCTCGGGAGTCGAACTCAGGACCTCGTGCTTGCCAGGCAGGCACTTATGCCACTGAGCCATCTCACCGGCCCCAAAAACCTACTTTTAAAAGTAAATAGATTTAAGGATTTGGATGACTAAGCATTTAAGCAGTTCTTACCCACATGCATTCTCTCCAGTACAAACTTACCATATTATCACCTAATCCAAGCATATGTGTCACTGAGAAATGGAAATCTTGGTTTATGGGTAAGATGTACTGGTGAGAAAAAAAAAAAAGCAAATGAGCAATGCAGGGCAATGCTTTCTGAAGCAGAAACATCTGTGAAATTTGGGCAGAAAAGGGATCCCTTGTGTCTAATGACAGAGAAAGGAGCAAACATGAAAAACATTGATAATGTTCTATAAAACCTAAAATTTTGTTACTGCAAGAAGACTGGTTCCTCCTCCCTGCCTTCATCTTATACTTCATTTCCAAGTTTTCATACCACATTTTAAACCATATTTCTTTAAGAGAAGTTGCGGTCATAATATTCACCAATGATGTGTCCCCATTTTTTTCAGTGACTGCTTTTATAGTGTCATTTCAGGGAATACATGAAGGAACCCTTAATGATTTTCTGAAGAGCTCTTTCTTCCTAATGTTTTCAAAGCCTTTTCTTTCATATCTAGAGATAATTCTTACAATGAGCCTATTTGAGGTGAGGAAACACACAAATTACATGAATCTCAGTGCATTTATACTAATGTGTAAATGACTGATAAATCTTCTAATAATAAAAATAAGGACAATAGCAGAAAGTGCCAGAATGGATGGGGAATTCAGGGAAAGTACACCATGCACTCAAGTGAAAGATTTCACTTACTCTGCAACTGTGCCTCAGGCAAACTCTACTTCAAGTAGCTCCTAATGCTCCTGAGTCATATTAATGGTTATGAAATTTGGAGTGGTTCTCTGCCATTCGATTTGGCTTGAAAATTTGAAAACTTGTCTTCTATGAAGGGAGAAGCATTGGGATTCTGGTATTAATACATCCTCCCTCACTGTTTACAAGAGAAACACCAATTTAGCTTAATGAACAACCTCCTCTTACAAATGTATTTTGCATTCCAAGTTTTCTGCCAATTCGTGCTTCTTCTCTTTTGACGCATAATTGGAGTTGGTGGATACAGAAAGTAATGTTCAGCCGGCACTTCCTGCCTTAGACAACAGACAACCATCTACTAAGCACGCTCGTGTGAACAGGAAGTGACAATGAGTAGTCTCCAGGGCTCTCTGACGTGGGCATGTCTTTGTTTGTTTTTATTCTCCTAAAAACTGACAAATACAAGAAAGACAGGACTGTGAAAACATCCGCTCGTTAGATTCTCTCATTTGGTTGTGATGGTCGTTTCTAGGATTCTCATAATGAATCAGTTCTCAGGCATACTCTCTCCTACATCAATGATGGTCGCATAATATTATGTAGCTTTCAGGGAACTCACCCAGGAGAGTAGAGGGAGGAATAGAGAATTTTTAGGTGAACAGTTGTAGATTTATTATTTGGTTCTGCATTTACTAGTTCAGTTATGAGCAAGAAGTTCTGTTACCTCCCTGAGCCTCAGTTTCTTCTGAGAAAATGAAGCTAATCTGTCCCATCCGCATTGTACAGTTCAGATTCTTCTTGTATGGGAACAACTTGAAAAGGTTGTGTTTAAGCTGCTGTGGTTGATGGTTCCCAGATGTGCAAAAGCGTCTGACTCAGATGATGAGAAGCCAGTATTTCCCACTGGAGGACACTGACCCTTGCAAACAAGCTGGCTGGCCATCCTGCTCAAGCTCAGAAGCTGGTTTTCTTTCATTTACTATTTCCCTGTAAGCTGACTGACTTTATTAGTTGATAGCTGCATGCTTTTGGAATTATCAATATATGGGTACACCAACCCTGAATGTAGATGACTACTAATAGGAAAAACAGATGCCCAACACACCAGCTGATACCCTTAGTCTAACCAGAACGATCTTAAAGGAAAACCACATATGAAACCATTCATTCTATTCGCTTGCGTTAATTAAATACAGAATAAGAAATGAGATGTTGTTTATATTTTAGTTTTACTGCTTTTACGCTCTGGTAGCTTGCAGAATTATCTCCGTAGCAAGGAAGTGTACCAAGTATCGATAGTAATTCAGGCAGATCTGTCATTGGCCATCATCTCCTTCAAATGGTACTTAGTTAAGAGCTGCCAATGCCTAAGTGGTTGTGTTGCGGCTTTGCGTAAGCTGTGCGGATGAACAAACACCTGCTCTCCACTGCCTAGTAGTAATCTGTCTCAGAATAGGGTGTAATGATGATTTCTGCCTGCTGAATTGTTGTAACATCCCTATCCTGTGTCCCTGCAATTATTCTTTGGTTCAGATTTATAACTATTCCTGACTGTTCTATTTACATAATGGCAAGAAATTTGTCATATCCACTTTGTGTGAATTTTTCTCCTTTAATTCTCAAAGATTATCATCTATCACAGTTCTTGGTGAGCTCTCAGTCATTGGTGTTTCTATACACCAATACTTTAAAAGAAGCCAAGACGCTTAGGGCAATACCTGGTTCACAAAGGGGCTCTATGATAATGGTTATCAAAGCAGATGTTATTTTTCTATGGGGCATGATGAAGCAGGATTTTAATTCACTACACAGGAATCACCACATATGGTTGATGGCATATGCTGTGGGTATATTAGGCAGCAGCATAATGTAATATGGAATGAAGGTTACTAGTAATTCTATGTAAAATTCGTTACTTCCTGGCCTTCCAGCAGTGCCGAACATTCCTTCTTTTTAAGATGCTCCTTCTAAACCAGCGCCTAATCTCAAAGCACCCTTGTAAGTAGAAGTTCATTGATGTGTTTACTTAATAATACCAGTCTTCAATGCAGTCCCGTTAAATGTGTTGTGATGGAGGTGAGTTCAGGGCTCATACAGCATGCCTGTCTGTATTATTCCCTTAAAGTAGTTTAAACTTTCCGTGACTCAGTTTCCTCATCTGTAAAATGAGAAAAACAGTGCCTACATGACAAAAGTTTTGATGAGAGAATAATGAATCTCTTGAAACATAGTGAGTAGGCCAAAATGTTAATTTCTTTTCTTTTTTTTTTTTATGTGGGTACCAGGAGTCGAACTCAGGACCTTGCGCTTGCCAGGCAGATGCTTATGCTGCTGAGCTATCTCACCGGCCCCTAATTTCTATCATGTTTTTAATTTTTAAAAAAAGTATGTATTGTTAGTAATGGTGGTGATATTACGGTTACGGTCCTGAGACAGCAGCGATGCTATAAGAAAACTTGATAAATGAAAGTGCACGTGAAAAATGCCTGCTGAACAAATCTGATGAATCTAGGTCTTGCCCCATGATCTAAGTATGACTGCCATAGACAACTGACAGTTTTAACTGAAAGGTTAATTGGCTACTTACCTATTGGTAGTGACGTGGAATGGTGGTTGTTTCAACTAAGACAAGATTAAGCAGGACTGGGCGACAGCTGTGAGGACTCGTCTTAAAGAGATTATTGTACTGCAGAATGTGACCCTCCTTGACAGTCTTACGTATTTAGAGACAGAGGTATACTAACAGCACACCTCAAAGAGACCGTGCTCAGACTACCAGCGTATTCATGCAGTGTGGGATCTACAATCGTGAACCACAATGCCGCCATGATTAACATTGTCTCATTGTGGTCTAACTAGGTGGGAAGATAATTTTACAGAGAGAAGCCATTGTGTAAATTCTCCAGGACAAAACACTGCTGCTGAGATCAGGAAAAAACCCATTAGATTGGCACACTCTCACCCAAATCCATGTCTCAAAACAGATTGGCTCAGAACCAGTTTGAAGCATTTTCAGAGTACTTTCCCTAATCTCAGGCTGTGTGGACTGAGGCTACAGTTATAGAAGGGTGACAGCCCGTGCTTTTAGGTATAGTGCCATGGGCCACAAAATAAAATGAGGAAGTTGAGTCCTGAGCAAGAATAAAGAAAATTAGACAAAACGAGGGTAAAGGGAATAAAGAAAAGGAATCCTTTGGCAGTAAGGAGTGATCTTGCCAAGGTATCTGAAACATTTAAAGTGAATGGAGTACTATAAACTATGAGATATGTAGGAGGTGTTTCTGTCTTATGGTTTATTGAAAACCCAAATCAAAATATATTCCCTGGCAAAGGTCACCCAGTAAACATATGAAAAAATTAATTAGACATGGAGTGTGGGAGGAACAGCCCTGATAAAAGGGTTGTGAGCCATTCCGCACAATTGTATTCCCCTGAATATTTTTTGCTAAATAATATAACCATTGCTTTGGAAAACAGCGCACAGAAACTGTGTTAACTGCTGGCAGCTGCTCATCCATGTATGCTTCTGATTGTACATTGTTTCTTACCACCACTGCTTACTCTGTTTACTAATCACAACTTTCAGATTGGAAAAAAAAAAATTCCAGAAACAACTCATTTTGGGGGAATAAGTACACACTCTTCCATATCATTTCAGAGAACTACCTTGAAATGTGTAGGTTCATCTGTGAAGCAAATGGGCAAGTAGTGCCTTGGAATAGACAAACTAATCTTTTCAAGAGTAATCGACAACGTAGCCAGCAGTCTTGGCACAGGATATGCCCTCGTGGGCTCAATTGGAAACTAGGTCAACAGGTTTCACATCTTAAAATTTCCCCTACATATTTCACTGGAAAGCAATTTTCTTTGTCAAACTTTTTTTTCCTGTAAATTATATAATAGGACACAGCTGGTTTTATACCCCCATATATGCTGATACAGTGTTGTATATAAATTGCTGCATAAAAACATGCCAAATGGGCAAAAAATACAACATGAGCAAAATTATCAGATTAGATTGGCAGATGCTTACATTGAACATATCTGTTTACATTGTATATAAAAGGTTTTCATGGGCTTTGATTTTAGATTCAGTAGAGCATCTCTGTTTCTTTTATGAGATCTAAATTACACTAGTTATTACCGGTTTTAGAAAATGTAAGTTAAATTACAGAAATAATCATATGCTTTTGCTATTTATTTTTCTCATTACAAATCATATCACAAATGTAATAATAATATACTCCAGGAGCCTATCACCAGTCATTCCGAACTGGAGGTAGTATCATTGTTAGCCTAATTGCACTGCTTTCTTTAATCAGCAAAATGAAAATAAAAATAAATTAATAACAATAATTTATGTATTGACATCACAATTTATGAGTACTTTATGCATAAAAAGTGAAATGAAATCACATTTTGCAACATTTGGCTATTAATGGGCCATATTTTAGTATATTAAATTATGTAGTCTCTAAACTAGAATACTTTTATCTTTCAGTAATATGGCACTATATGTTCCAAAAAATGACAGCGAGAATACAGATATATATTATATATATACCACACACACACACATATATAGTACATATACTCACATGAATAAAATACATGCACAAATGCTCCTCTGCTCACAATGGAATTACATCCTCATAAACCATTATAAACTGAAAATACTCTGAGATGAAAGTACATTGTATATACCTAATATACTAAATAAACATCATAGCTTAGCCTAGTCTACCTAAATATGCTTAAGACACTCACATTAGCCTATACATGGGCACTGTAAAAATACTGTACTATAGCTTGCTAGCAAGCCTCCAATTAAATCAAAATTCAAGACGTGGTTTTTTCCAAATGCTCATTGATTTTGTGCTGTTGCAAAGCTGAAAATTTGTTAAGTTAAGGACCATTTGTGAATTTATTTATGCAAATACATATGTGGATATCATCACCTTGCCTTGATTTAAGATGTGTACAACAATGAAAATAATAACTAGGGCATATAAACATCAATGAACATGTAATTTTTCTCCCCAGAGTGGAGGGAGCAGGAAAGTTTTTGTGTCCTTTATAGATTCATATTTTTCAACTTCTAATCAGATAGCACCTCTAAAAATTCTCAGGTTTTCAGGTGCTACGATTTTATTTTATTTTATTTATTTTGTTAGTGCATGTGTATGGTGCATAATATTTACATTCCTTGTTGGAAGTTGGTATATATACGTAACAAATCTTAATTCTTTTTCATCCCCTTTCTCTTCTGTCTCTTTCTCATTGACCCATCTCTTAATGCCCTTGCTTTTTGTTCATTGGTTTTTGTACATATCCGCAATACATATGTTTACATTCTTTGTGCAATTGATAATAGCTAAATCTTGGAAGCAGCATATCTGTCCATCCACAGATGAATAGATAAAGAAAATGCGATATTTATTTGCAATGGAGTACTACTGTGCCATAAAGAAAGATAAATGACTCATTTGATGGATGTACTTTAAGACCATACTGTTACGTGAAATAAATGAGACACAAGCTTAAATATATCATGGTTTCTCTTAGAAACATAAAGTAAAAATAAGGAGCAAGCTAAGAGATAGATAATAGGAAGCAGGGAGATAGATCTTTCTTAAAGTGCAAAGGGATCAAGAGATGGAGGAAGTGGAAAGGGAGGGGAGGGCTAGGTGATGAAAAAATTAATTGGGTTGTACTCTGTACAGGTACAAACACCATACATTTTATTTTTGAATAACCAAGTGCTCAGGAGGAAGATCTAGATATTTATGTGTTGTATAAATAGGCAGAGGCAAGAAAAAAAGGGAGGATTATAGAAATGTTCCAAAATCAATTTGTTGATTTATTTTTCATCTATATAGCTTTAAAGGAACATTCATATGCAAATATCAGGGCATTCAAGGCATTCCGTTTTAACCAAAAGTACAACTCTTTTACTGAATAGGAAATAGGTTTCATTCTAATGGCTTCATTTCCTAAGTTTCATTCTAATGGCTATTCATTTATCTATGTACTTCAATCTATTATTTATAAGAGAAACTTTTGAATTGACATATACTTATTGAAAAGTTGTCCAAACCATATTTCTTCAGTTCCTTGACTTTAAAAAAAAAAAGTGGATACATCTGTATAACTTCAATCCCAATGAAGAAACAAGAATATTCCTATAAATCCAGAAACCTTACATGGCCTACCAATTTTTATGATATTGTGCCCTGACATCTCTCAACATTTATTACGTTTACCTGGTTTTGAACATTAAATGATTATATAGTCAGTACCCTTTTGTGTTCGGCTTCCTTTTTTTTTTTTTTTAATGTTATGTCTTGAGATTTTTCCAGGTTAAAGATATAACAAATTAATCTATGTCCATATGATTTTTGAGTTTCGTTGTATAACTATGCCATGGTTTACTAGCCATTCTGTTATTAAGTGTTCATATCAATTTTTAAAATATTATAAATTCTGGTGCTATGAACATCTTAATAAGTACATGATTTCTGGTTCCTAAATGTACAGTGGACCCCCTTGAAATTCATGAGGGTTACATTCTTAGATCACTGGGGAATTGTGAAAAACTGCGAATTTCAGATATGGTCAGAAAAATGCCCATTAATGCCTATTTTTATAGTTTAAGCCCAAATAGGCTATGTCTCCCACAGTTAGATAATTTAATTTAACAAAAAACCATATTAATAAAGCCTTAGAAGGTGCAGGGCATTTCGGTGGCATCTTAGGGGTCTCAGGGCTTTAAAAGAACAAAACAGAGAACACTGGAGATAGCTACACGCAGTTCAGCGACCTGTGGTGACGCAGGAATGCTAGTGCATCTGCCAATCAGATTGATTGGGTTACAAGGCAGCAGCCAATCAGCAGCAAGGAGAACTAAATAATGCTCTAGGATTGGCTACTTGCAAACTTCCCTCACAACAAACAAACAAACAAACAAACAAAAAAGCAACAATAGCATAAAAAACAATAGTGGAAGATATTTGCAGTTTTTGTGAAATTGCAGGCAATTTATTAGCTAGGTTCAAAGGAAAAATGCGCAAATGACTGAGCCAGTGTACTCTGAACCATGACGGTATATGCTTCTGTTTCCTGCATGTTCAAGAGTGAAATTGCAAGAACAGGGGATAGACAATAATTGGTTTTTACTAATAGTTGCACTAGCAGAGTGTGAGCTTTTCATGAAGTGATATTTTTACAATACTTAATAGTGTCAAACTTACATTTTATGTGTTCTTGCATGTTTCCATTAGTTTTAATTTATTTTCTCTAATAAGTTTGGTGACTGTCTTTTTTATTTATTTGTTGGCTACTGTGCATCCTTTTTTATTGACATCTTCGGTATCTTTCTTGAAACTGTTATCATCGCTTTCTAAATTTGTATGTGTTTTGCATATTCTGATAATATAAATATTATTGGGTAAAATTGATGGCAATGGAACTGTATTCTCCCAGTATGTATTCACTCTGACATTTTTGAAAGGAAGGTGCTAATTAATATATTATCAATATTTCATTTACAGTAGTGATTTTTGTTTCCAGTTAAAAGAAAATAATACCTGCAGATACCACAAATATGAAGGTAGTGTCTTATGTATTCTCTCATAAATGTTTTAATTTTATATGATGATTTAAAAACTATCTGCAATTTATTCATATGTATCATTCAAAATAAGTGGGAAAAATTTTTTATTAATTTCCTATAGATCAAGAATCACTTTTATTTTTTTATTTATTTATTATTATTTTTTTTTTGTGGGTACTGGGGGTCGACCTCAGGACCTCGCGTGCCAGCAGGCATCCGTGCTACTGAGTGATATCACCAGCCCTTTTTTCGTATGTGGGTACCGGGAGTCAAACTCAGGATCTCGGGCTTGCCAGGCAGGCACTTCTACCACTGAGCTATCTCACCGGCCCAAGAATCACTTTTTAAAAAGAGCATTCTTTCACATAGTACTTCAATAGCAACTTTGTAATATCTACTGGTCTAATTTGTGTGGGTTTGTTCATGGAATTACAGATTTAGAAAAATTAGGAATATTTTTAAAACATTCTTTTTGAAAAATGACACTATTATTACTGTGCTTATATATAAAAGCAAAGCTGATAGTGAAAATTGCTCAATTTGGTTGTCATGTAAAAATTATCTAATGCTCAACTTGTTTTAGTTGAAGTATTTTCATTTATGTTTGTAGAAATCTATACAGATCTCCCACGTTTCTTACAGATTTTTTGTTGGGTGTTTGATGTTTTATGATCTGATTATAAATATTATTGTGCAAGGTTTAATTTCTGATTATGGCTTGTTAGTATTTGGAAATACATTTGATTTTTGCATATTGGCACTCTCCCTAGCAAACTTGCCAAATTTACTTGCCAATAATTGTGAGATTACTTTGGATTTCCTATGCTTATAATCATTTCATCTAAAAATAATAGTTACTATTTTTATCAAATATTTACACCTTGATTTCTCTTTCTCATTTCACATAACTGGTAAATTTACTTCAGTGTTGAATGGAAGTGGTGTATCTGATATTTTTAAGTACATTTTTGGACACTGTGTGTGGGAAAAAAATAAATTCTTGATTATGACTTTTTCTCCAGAGGGGATTTAATTTTGCTCTGGCAGGCCATTGTAGGAAAGGCCATCAGGGTTTGAGATAGTTTAACTTTGTTTTTAGTCTTTTGAGGGATAAACTGTTCATAGATTACACATATTTCTTAAACCTTGCCCTTGAGCCCTCGTTCGAAGTCTGGAGGGACTTGTCGGGCAGCTTTCCTCTTTCATGACCTTTCCAGTAACCACTTTGTTTGCGATTAGAAGAAAGAGATGACCAACATTGCTGTCTCTTATGTCTTACTCTCAGATGCAGTTTTCTCACTGAGTTCTTTTATCTTTCTTATTTTTCATTCATACTTAATATTTGTACATATTTCTGGTGTACATCATGATCATTCCTTACATGTACACAATAGGTAATGAACAAGTTAGTATAGTTAGCATTGCCATCTCCTTAAACAGTAATCACGTCTATGTGTTGGGAACCTTTGGAATCTTCCAGTTTTTTGAAATGTATCATAGATTGTTGTTTACCATTAATATTTTTACTGGGCTACAGAACACCAGAACTAATTCCTATTATATTTAAAATAAAATTTTTATTAAACTGTGCATATTGAAAAGTTGCAGAAATCATATTAATTCAGCTTACTGACTTTTTAAAAGTATTGATACGCCTCAGTATCTGTAACTCCAGGGAAGACATGAAACAGTCCCATTAGCCCAGAAAACTACCTACTTACCTCGTCAGTTCACATTGCATTCTTAATTTCTTTCCACTTGACTCAAAATTGGCAGATAGCTTGAAGGGATCACTCATGTAGAATTCTACAATTCTTTAGTTTTTCTATGATTGTGGCCCTTCAACTCATGGCTGCCTTAGTGAAAGTATTTATAACTCTGTATTGATCTTGCGTGGGAACAAGAGATTGCAGAAAGCTCTATGCTGTTTTTGTTGCCCTTCATTCACAGAAATCAAGGAATTAGCAGAGAGTTCAATAAGACAGCTGATGAAGTTTTATCTTGTTTATTTTTCTTTTGTTGGAAAACATGGTTTCTCTAATCTGGGGTACATTAGATGGTCTTCAATGATTTCAATCACAACCTTAAAGTTTTATTTGTCTTTATTCAAATTCCTAAAGTGACCCTAAAACATAAACTAGTTGATATAAACTTTTATCCTATATGGAATGAAAAAAGTATATAAATACCTATATGTATATGTAGCACATATATGACTTACTAATATTTTATTCATAAATATTTTAAACATATACCCAATATGAGAAAAAATGAGAGTGAATCTGTACATTTACCTCCAGAATTTTATCATTAACATGTAACTATTTTTTATGTAAAACATTTATCTACCAGTGTGTTTATATATTTATTTATCTGTTAATTACTCTTAACTTTCTGGTGTTTTCAAATTAAATTTCAGAACATTAATAGTTAAGATTTGCATAAAGTTGTTATCTTATGAATTAAAATTAAGATACAATGAAATAAAAAGTATTGGTGAATCTTAAGTATGGACACACATTTTTTGATGTCTATGTAAGATAGTAAATCTAAGGAATCTTACTGTCATCATACCAAAATTTCTAGAAATTTTCCTCATATTCTGTCCTTGACAATTTCTATATTCTCCCACACATAGATTGTTGTGATTTATTTTTTAGCTCAAAAAATTAATTTAAATTATAACAGACTTTAGGCAATGTTTTCTTGTTCTGCTACTGTCATTTGGCCCCATATATATGTGATGTATTATAATCCAAGACTTTTGTTACTCAGTAGTTCTTTTTACTACAGATTAGTATAGTATATAGCACTTTACTATAGTATGAGGTAGATTTGTTTTTGTTGCTTTGAAATATAAATTGTGACAAATTTTTATCAATATATTTTCTGTACTTTTTTTTTACATTTTAATAGTTCCTTCCAATATTCCCATGAGTTATACTGATTTTCCAAAATTGAAGCCAATTTTTTGCCTTCTCCAAAACTGTGAACTCTACCAAATATGGTTATCTTATCCACTATATATTGAGACATTTGATTTTTCTTTTAATTTAAAATAACTTTTTAAAACTATTTTCATGAGAGTTAAGGGTCTGTAGTTTTCTCATTTGCTATTATCTTTGCCTAGTTTTGGTATCAAATTACGCTGGCCACACCAGCAGGTTGGGATATTTTACCCTCTCAATTTTGAGGAGGACTTTAAAAATTATTTTTATTTTTACCTAGAAAGTTGAATAAAACTGTAAAGCGATACTACCTCATTCTGAAATTTCCTTTTGGGAAATTTGATAATATAAAGTAAATCCACTTTTTAAATGAGATATAATGATACAGTGTGTTTTCTGGTGAAATTTGTATTTTTTTATAAGTTGTATTAAGAACTTTTGAAATCCAGGTTGTCAATATTTTTAATCATAAAATTATTGTTCATTATCACTTAGCCCCTTACTGGCTGTAGGCTAGGAAATGAAAACAACTCCTTCATTTCTGGTATTAATTGTTCCATTTTTCTCTCTCCTCTCCTATGACCAGTCCAGCTGGAAGTCCAGTCTAGTCACAACCTGTGAGTCTAGTTGAAGTGTTTAATACATCACCATTTGATATATTTTTTGACACGGTTAAACTTAGGCTTACTATTTTGCTATATTTTTGCTTGTCTATTTTTATTATTTCTTCTTTACTCTTTCCTAGGAGATTATTCCAGTATGTTTTAAGAGTTCCATTTGAATTTATCATAGTTTTGGTATATATTTTGGTATTAAATATATATTTAAACAGTATGTGCTTGCTATTGGGTTAGAGTGTAATTCCTTGGCTTCTCATTCTTTCCATAAAATTAAAGTTGTGCTATTTCCTACAAAATAGGGCAATGTTAAAATGTTGTATGTCTTGTCGATCCCCCCAATCATTTATGTTACAGTTGTCATATGTATAATAACCACATACTTTTAAAACTCATAAAAGACATTTTATATTTTTCTTAAAACAATTAACAGAGAGGGAAAAACAGTTGTTCATCATCACCTAGATTTTGGTCATTTAATACTATCCTTTTTCCTTCTGAGGAGCTGTTCTAATTACGCATTTCAACTTCTTTTAGCATGAAAACCTTCCTTAGCCCTTCTGGTATTTCATGTCTGTTAGCAACGAAGTATCATAATTTCTTTTTTCTGGTCTGAAAACATCTTTATTTTCCTTCATTTATTATATATATTTTCACTAAATATGGACTTATAGGTTAACAGATGACATCATTCTTTAGTAATTAAAAGTTTTATCCACTGTTTTTGATATCCAAAAGTAAATAAAAAGTTAAATTAGCTAATTGTTCTCATTGGTAAGATTTTTTATTCCTTGGCTGCTTTAACATGTTGTTTATCTTTACAGTTTTTAGCAGTTTGACTATGCTACACATGAGGATTCTTTTTTTCCCCTGCTTAGAGCTGAGTGAACTCAAATCTATCAGTTCATACCTATCACCAAATTAAAATACTTTCCTGTTCTTTTCTCTGCTGTTTTTGTGATTCATATTACACATAATTTGCCTACTATAATATGGTTCCATAGGTCTCTTAAGTTTTCTTTTTTCACCAATATATTGTATTTTTTTCTCTTTGGTTTCTTGAGACAGCTTCTCACTTTGTAGCCCAGGCTGGCCTTGAACTCACTGTAATCCTCCTGCCTCAGCCTCCAGAGTGCTGAGATTACAGGTGTGCAACACTATGCCGAGCTCACCAGTGTTTTTTTTATGTTCTCCAAGTAAGATAATTTCTATTAATTCCTATATTCATTGACTTTTTCTTTATTACTTCTACTATGCTGTTGAACTACTATGCTGTTTAATTAATATTAAATTTTTTATTTTATTTTTAGAATTTTCATTTCATTCTTTAAAACAGTTTTTCTTTCTCTTTTGAAATATTCTAAGATCGTATTCACTGCAGAAAATTATCCTTTATATTTCTGAGTATAGTTAATAATTTCAATATCTGGGTCCTAACAATGTTGTTTTCAGTGGTCTTCTTTTTCTGTAGAATTAATAACATTTTCCTAGTACTTCATGGCTCAGGTAATTTTGGAGTGTACCTTTTATATGTTGACTATATTTTGTGAGAATTGTGGATGCAGAAATGTTATTTCTCTGGAAAATGCAGGTATTTCTTTTTGGTTGGTTTTGTCAGGCAATTAACCTAGTTGAATACAAACTACAAATTTTGTCTCCAGGAGGGCAGCTCAGACCTCTGCTGAGCAGGACAGTTCTTATACAGGCTGCTCCGAATCTCTTCCACGCCACTTTTACCATGCATGTTTAAGTCGTCAGCCCCAAATAAGGTGGATGTTTTCTCTGGCTCCAGAGAAACAACTAGAATCAGAACCTTTGGATTTCAATAATTAAATGCTTCAAGCAAGATATAAGCATATGTACTGTGTTAGTTACTTTTCTCTCCTTGATGAGACAAAATATCCAACACACAACATTAAGGAAGGAAAGGTTTATTTGTGGAGGTTTCAGTCCCTAATCAGCTAGCTCCAAGGCAGGGTGGCATGGTGAGGGGCAACAGTTCAAGGCTGCAGAAGACAGCAGAAGCAGCAACAGCAAAAGGTGTGGGGGAGCAAGCCTCTTTTCCTCCCTTATATTGTAAGCAGACTACCGCCCTAGGGTGGGTGTAGCACTCACACCATCTCCCTGCCCTCCTCTTGCACAGGCTCAGGATGTTTACAAAGGGAGGACCCTGGCCCCTTGATGATTCACTTAGTTAAACTTCTAAACTTCTCAAGTTGACACAATGAACAACATCCTAGAGCAATAAGGGCATGTCCTCTACACCCCAGGATGTAGAAATGCTGATTTACTTAGTTAAGCTTCTAAACTTCTCAAGTTGACACAATGTATGAACCATTACATGTATATTGCTATTTTTATGATATTTTGCTTTGTTAAAAATATAATAAAATTTCATTTGAACTGAATTTTTATATTTTTAAGGAATAAAATTCAATAATTTGGTCTAGGTTGCTACCTGGAGCTTCTGTGTGTAATGAAATGTATGTTTCCTTTTCATTTAGCAATAACCTTGAATAGGTTACATGAGAAATTTTTTATGAGAGTTGTGTAAGTGATGAGGGGCACTCAACAAATCAGACATCTGAATGTCAACCAGGCTCATTGTGTGGAAATTAATGTAAATGCAAAATTCATAACCTTCCCCCAAATCCTCAAACTTAGTATAGACAAAAGGAAAAAACAATGGAGACATAAGCACCCTATCTCCATGATACAATGAAGTGGCAGAAGAAATTAAAAAATAAAACGCTAGAAATCTCTGGTCAAGTTAATATCAGACTCAAGAAAAGCTTTACCTATGTACTTTTTCATTAGAGATAACCCTTAAAGAGCATCTATTGTTTTTCATAAAACTTTACTAATAAATACTTTTCCAAAAGAGAGAATAAACTAATAGGTATAGAAGTGTGTGTGTTCAGACAAGACACATGTTTCATTAGAGCCTAAACTTTTCTGTAGAAACAGGTAAACCGGAAATGATGACTGGGGCTATCTTTACAAGGAAATTAAAGTTTCCTTTAAGGACCACTGCAAACTTGGAGGGTCTATAGACAAAGATATATGGTTGTTGAATATTAATGTGTCTCCAACATTTAAAGAGATAAGAGTAGGGAGTTTTTTGTTTGTTTGTTTGTTTTGTTTTGTTGTTTTTGGCACCAGGAATCAAACTCAAAACCTTACACTTGCCAGGTAGGCACTGTGCCGCTGAGCTGTATCCCCGGCGAGTAGGGAGTTTTAGAAAAAGAAAGAAAAGTGAGGAGACAATTGTAGGACTTGAGGCCAAGGGACATCAGGTCCACTACAGAGATAGTGGATAACATATGGAAAGAAAAAGAGGGGAATAATATTTGGATAGGTTGTTAATAGCTACAGAATCTGCTAAGAAACCAGCTTGACGCGTAGCTCAGTTTGAAAAGTTAAAAACAGAAGTTTGGTTCAACAAGTGTTGACTATGCAGTAAAAGTAAGACATAATCAGCCAAGAGCTGGAAATAAAGGCTGAGATAGAGTATAAATACTATGGTTGGAGATACATATTTATCATCATCTGACTAATTATAATTAATAATAATTGCAGCTAATATTGATAGACTGTATGCTAGGCACTCTGCCAAGTGCTTTACCCAAATAACCTCATTTACTCATCAAAAACATCTATGTATGTCCTTGTTTTTATTTCCATAATATTCATGAGGAATCTGAGTCTCAGATATATTCAGCTTTCCAAGGTCACACAAATAATAAGAGAATGATCTTAGATTTAATTCTTAAAAAAAAAAAAAAAAAAGAATTCCATTATCATTTCTGAGTCAGTAAAAAATAGATGTTAAGAAATCAAAACTGATGTCAGGTTTCTCTGAAGTTGTTAGGAGATGTGGCACAAAAAAAGAAAAAAATGGAGAAAATAAATGAAATTTACATTTGGGAGCCATGGAGAAAGTGATTTGAAGAATGAAAAGTAGCAATCAGAGCAGCCAAAGAAGACAGCATAATCCAAACTGTGATGACTGATATTGCAAATTTTTTTTTTTTAACGTAAGAAGTAGGGTTGGATGGAAAATTATTCTTCAAATTTCCCTAAAGAACTCATCTGCTTGCTGCCTATTTTATGTGCTGCTTCACGGCAGTCCTACCCCTGGGAAGTCCTACTATGGATGACCTCTGTCAGCTGGCTCCTCTCACCGGTCCCTGGACCTGCGATGGTGACAAATGCTGTTTCCCTATGTAGACCATTTCCATTAGCACCTACGATGTAATCAAGGCCAGGCTGACATTCTAATACATCTTCATAGAAAGAGTTGCAGCATAAGTCAGAATGCATTTAAATGCATTAAAATGTCTTTATGTGTACATTTCAAAATGTTAAAACCAAATATAGTATTAGAACTATACTGTTTCCTTATCTGACCAGGTATCAGCCTTGCTTCTGGACTGCTTCCGCATGCCCTGGGGGGTGCTCATCTCTGTCACAAACATCCTGTACTCTTTTGTTTCTCCGTAACTAGAAAATGTTAACTTCTGCTATCACAAGTCAAGATGTTCTTTCCTTGATAGATTGTCTTATTGCATTTTTATTATTGTTACGTTGCTCTTTCAAATGTTTGTCTTCCTTACAGAATTCTCTTGCTTAGTTCTTGGGTTAGATTTAGAATAAAATTTGGAGATTTTCTTTTCTTTTTTTTCTTTTTTTTTTTTTCTTATGTGAGAATATGAGTTCCCCATAAGAACTAGATACAAGACCTAGGAAATAAGCAGCTGTGTTATGTGAGTGAGCCTTTCCTCACTATCACAAAATACCTCTGAAAATTCAACTTTAGGAAGGAAATGTTTATTTTTGTATTGCAGTTTCAGAGTTGGTAGTCCATATATCTTAGTTACTTCCTTGTTGCTGGGACAAAATACCTGATACCCACAAGTTAAAGAAGGAAAGGATTACTTTAGCTCACAGTGGTAGAGGTTTTAGTCCATAGTCTGCTGACTGCAAGGCCAGGTGCATGGCAGAGGAGAGACAGTCCATGGCCTGGCAGGCAGGAAGCAGCAGCAGCACCAGCAGCAGCAGCAGCAGCAGCAAGCCTGCCTTTCCCTTTTATCCCATCCAGGCTACAAATCTTTTTTGGGGGTGCTACCCACATCTAGGATGGGGCTTTTGTCTTCAGTAAATTCATTCAACCACACCCAGAACTATACTAATTCCGATCTGTGGACTAATTTAGACCACACACCCTTAATCCCAGTAACACCCCTAATCCACATTCACACACCCCAGATTCAGCCACCTCTGAAAAGCCCCACATGACCAGATAAGGCTTCAAGGGCACAGCTAGATACAAGCTATAACTTCATAGTTGCTTGGCTGTGTTGACTTTGGCTTATGACAAGGCAGTATACCTTGGCGGGAAGTATGTGGCAGAGGGAGTCTCTTTACCTCATGTTGGCTGGAAGCAGGAAAAGAAGGATCCAGGGTCCCAGTAGCACCTTCAAGACCATGGCCTTGTTCCTCCAGGTACTCCCACTAGGTCTAACCTCTTAAAGGTTCCACTATTGCCCAGTAGTGCTACAGGCTGGTGACCAAGCCCTTTACACATGGCCTTTGGGGGATATTTCAGGTCCAAAACATAAATAGTTAAATATGTTGAATGACATTTCCCTTCGGTTTACCTTCTAACTTCTACCCAGTTAAAGAGATACTTGGGTTTGGGGGACAGATGTGAGCATCTACTGGTTTAATAAATTTCATTTAACAATGGCCATAGAGATGCTAAAAAAATAAAGTTCTCCTAGGAAAGGTCCACACTATGTTTGATTTGTTTTAGGAGGCTTTGCTCCTTTTATCTATGGTATATCATTGTTCATATTAGTTGCCAGTAGTATTCCTGAAGGAAGTAAAAGAAATGATATATCCGTTCATGAACAAAGTGGTCGAGAGAAATTAATTCCTGAGGCTCGCCATCTTCTTGATGATGCACGGTTTCTACCAAAGGGCTTTGCAACTGCTGGCTGTTCAATACGACCATGAAACTTCAGGAACCTTAAAAGAAATGCCATATAATTAATGCCAAGTCAAGGATATTAACTAGCTGGATCTGAAGAACAGAGACCTTTTCTTCTCATAATAGTCATCAAATACAATAGGTGGCATTTTAAATATTTAATAAAATATGAATAATAAATAACACTGTAAATAAAAGGTCAGAAGCTGGCCTAACACTTGGAACTCTCGCACTTGGAACTCTCGCACTTGGAACTCTCAAGGGGACAAAACACTGGTGTATTTATTCTAGGCAACTGCCCTCCATCGTCTCCAGGGGTTGGTCTCACTGACCTGAAAGGTCTTTCCCATTTTGGGTTTGTTTTGTCTAATAAAAAATATTTCTAAAATGTTTGTACTCAGGAGGATCCAAGTCTTCATTAAATAAGAAAAATATTAAATTGCTTCCTCTCAAGGGTCATATTTATGCTCATATTTGAAACTGAAATACTCAGGTCATAAGTTTTGGATTTAACGCTTTGATTTTTGGCTTCTAGGTCTAGTGAAATGTTGTATCATTTACACTATTCCACTAGGACTTTAAGCCCTCTAATATTTATTTTCCTATTCTCTAGCTGAAGTAATCACAGACAAAATGGGGATAAGGAAAAATTGTCAGGCAGTGGCTGAGAAAGCTGGTGGAAAGGAAAACAAATGGTTTTAAAGTCAAAGCTGCAAATAGTGTACATTACCTGTTGTTAATTGCCAGATAGTCCAAATTTTAGACTTGATTTTTGCAGTCCTTTTTATATAATTAATGCATTTTTTTAGTAGTCCTTGTTTAGTTATCAGTGTATGCTATAAACACGGGTCTACTGAAGAATATGTTTTTCTTTTTAGCATTTTGCTCTTTTTGTGTTGAAGCTTTTTATTTTGGATTCATTTTACCTTTGGGTTTTTCTGGGTTATTATGAGAAATAAAATGTATGTAGGTTTTCTTTGCAATTGATTTATTTCTTAAAGGATGCAGTGAAACATAAGGTTGCATTTAAGCTATTAGTAAACAGGGTCTTTACTTCAATGCACGAATTCTGGAAAGCAGAGTACGTTGTGTAAGATGACTGGCAATTAGTGCCCACTCAGGAAACTTCTAATGAGTTTTTCCCACCCATCTGAAATTTTGATGCCAAATATATTATTAGCCAATATCTTCTGCAAACCTCATAGACTGAAGTTCCTCAGAGTTCATGTCTAGAGAGTAAGGAATATGGAGAGTTGAATAGCATACTTCACGAACAAAAATATAAAAGAAAGCAGTTTTCAAAATCCAAATACTCTTTGCTTTTCCTTCACTTTAATCTATTATTTATTCTGAATTGTATTTTATAGCAATATGTTTGAGAAATCTGAAGCGCAAACAACATATGGAGGACTAAATATTTTGTAGGCTTAATGATGTATTAGTATTTTGCTTTATATGAAATTCTAATCACCAGATATGTTTGTCACTGCAGATGGGATATGCATACCCCTGATACCTTAGGGGATTAGCGAATGCAAACATCTGTAACAGGGGGAGGAAAAAAGATCCCATTGCAATATACAAAATTTAGAAGAATGAATTAATGAGAAAAAAATGAATGGAAATAAAAGATTTTTATTAATACCATCTTGTATTTGTAATTACCAAGGAGCTCTACATGCCTTAGAGATCTCGATTCCATCCTTTAAAACTGTGATGCGATATTAAAACACCATCTAGATTTAAATTGAGAAAACGGGCAGTACTCTTCATTCTGTTTTTAGTAGGATGGTTTGGAACTCAGATAAAGACTTGCTGTAATTAATGCAATCCACATCTTAGGCTATTTATACAATAGAAGCACCTGGTTCATAATTGGCTGTTTCACTAAATTCAGCCAGATATTTTATAAACACATTAAAACCCTACTAATTGAAAACATAGAGGAGAAGTCTGTTTTGGTTATGTGAATTTACTGGTTTAACTGAAAGAGTCAGAAATGATGGATCTGAAATGTGTATTGCCTCTAGAATATTTATTGCTAGTTGTTGGGAAAAGACATTATTTTCATGATGCAAGTGAATGATAAATTAGCATTTGGTTCTGATGACTTATTTTCCAACTTATTTAAGTCATTTTAATTTTTGAAAGTGTTGTGTGAACCTCAATAGGAGACAGGTGGAAAGAATTTTACATGTCAAATATAGCCCTGTAAACAATGGATCTCTCCCTAGAATCAGTCTTGCCTCATCATAATTTCACATATATGCGCTTTCATATGA
Source organism: Erethizon dorsatum (assembly GCA_028451465.1). Taxonomy (NCBI): domain Eukaryota; kingdom Metazoa; phylum Chordata; class Mammalia; order Rodentia; family Erethizontidae; genus Erethizon; species Erethizon dorsatum. The sequence continues at coordinate 19,466,096 of CM051836.1, forward strand.
GTATTTAGAAACTATGCAATGTAATTTAGGTATATATTGAATGCTACCTTTGAAAATATCAGTTTGAATAGTATTACAGTTTGCAAATAGAAGGAGCTAATTAATAAAATTGTGAAAGAGAATAGTAAAAGTGTGGATTCTGATCCTGAATCTGCCAATTAGTAGCTCTGACTTGGGATGATTGAAAGCTCAGTGATTGTTTAAAATATGCATAATAAATTATATCATGGTTCTTGTATAACTACTGTGAGGATTAGAATAGTTTGTACATGTGTATATATAGTCTGTATACATACATATAGTTCAAATATATATATCTGTATGTATAGATATTTGCATGAATATGTGTATATATGCATATGCAGAATGATAAATAGGGATTTATAGTTATTATAAGCTGTATATATATACTTTTATACTTCAGTCACTTATAATTTTGCAGAGTATAAGTGATATGTGTGTTTTATCTTTTCTTTTATCCTAAGTGATTATTTCTATTTTGGAATTGCAGCTTGTATAAAACATAAAATGTAAGAAATTAATATTTTCTTAATTATATGTCTTGATGATAATTTATGATTTCTGCTTATTATCATTGTGTATCATAATCTTTGGTCCCTATAAGGTAGAGCTGAAAAGAAAAGGTGAGTTCTTGAGTTTACAGAATCTTACCTTAGTAAAGAACCTATGTTTTAGTTAAATTTCAATCGGAACCAGCCAGTGTCTACTTGGTGAGAAAGGCATGTGATAGGCCATTGTTCATTAAATTTTCTGGAGAAATGTAGGTGAAATGTAGGCAGAATGTCTATCCCAAACAGAGAGAGCCCCATAGTCCAAGGAATGACTTGGACAGGTTCAGCTTGTCCAGTAAATGAGCTTTTTAGAGTTACTTACCTGTGGGGCAGTGGATGATTTGTGTGGCGCAGTACTATCAAATTCACCTACTGTCTTTTGCTAAGCTACTGGTTTTACAGGGTTCTAAGGTAAATATCAAAAAGCAGAAGCAATAAATAAAAGTGCTAGGAAAAGTTACATACGGTCCGCTTCTTTACCCTCAGTACCACCAACACCATCGACCTTAGCAAGCACCGTCCAGCCACAGTGGTGGATGACTGCGTTATGCTGCAGTCTGGCACACAGCCTAGGCACATGGTGGGGACAACCGGACAACTGAACAGTGGTGCAGTGTAAGATGGAATTATTTTAGCTAGGACTCAGATTACCGTTCTCCCAAGAAACACCTCCTGGTGCTGTCGCTACTGTTACCCAAGGCTCAGTGTCATCAACTGTTCCAGATATAGTTCATTGTTTTACTCAGGACTAAGGACTTATAACCATAGAAGCTTTCCCAGTTGAGATATCTTAATGAAATATCATCAGGGGCAAATGATTCTACAAAATTGATTGAAATAAACTTGAGTTGCTTTTTACCTTTAATAACTGAAGTCATAATGTTTCTAGTAGCTTCATTCCTTTTGTATTCATGTGATTATCATTGGGTTACCTGGGTTAGGTTACCTGGGTTCCTAAACTGTAAGAACATAAATGGAAAGGTCAAGTAGTTGCAAACCTGAGAAATGCATATATATATATAAATATATATAAAATATATATATATAATATAAAATTTTTATTAAAAATTATATGTATTTAAATTTTTTCACTTAAGGGAATTCTTCCATAAACTTTAGTAATACTTTAATATTACTTTAATACTTTTGTACTTTTATTACTTTAATACTTTTAGTTTACTGTAGTAATATAAACCTCAAACTAAAAGAGTGAAGCAAATATTTGAAAATGATCCCTAGAGATACTAATAAATGCTCAGAAGTGATATTTAATTTCAAATGTGTATATATTTGGAGGTCATCTTTTTTCATTTTTTTTTTTTTTTTGTGGGTACCAAGGGTCGACCTCAGGACCTCACGCGCCAGCAGGCGCCCGTGCCGCTGAGCAATATCACCGGCCCTTTTTTTCGTATGTGGGTTCCAGGAGTCGAACTTGGGCCCTCACACTTGCCAGGCAGGTGCTTACGCCACTGAGCCATCTCTCCGGCACCTTGGAGGTCATCTTTGATGAGGTTTTTTTATCCCCATTTCTCATTTCTGGGAAAAAGGTGGGGTTATTTTTGTTTGTTTGTTTTTGTTTTCTTTTTCCATGCAGGGTAACTTCATTACCTAATAAAATTAGAGATGAGATCAGAAAAGTAGAACCATCTGACCAAAGCCAGCCCATTACTTGTTCTTGTAAATAAAGTTTAGTTTGAACACAAGAATGCTCATTCTTTTATGTTCTGTCTATGACTGTTTTCATGCTACACAGTCTCAGTTAAATAGAAGAGAGTCCCAGAAATTTACTGTTAGGACTTTTGAAGAATAAACTTGCTAACTCCTAAAAGTTAAGGTCTTTAAATCTATCATAATATGAACATGTTTATTAAATACATAAAAGCATATACAATCAGTCTCCATTCAATCATATCTTCTTGTAGAGAAAATATTGTTGCCCGAAATACTTTAAAATCTTGCTGATTTTTTTGATTTTAAATTTGACAGTGTTCACAAATATAGAGCCACAGAGTTGCAAAGTGACATCAAAAATCTTGCAATAAGTCACAGATTTCATGAAGTAGATGAAAGTGACATTGAAGAACTCTTTTGATGCTTTTGCACAGCCATTGATTAACATGGAAACATCTGGCATTTAGAACAGTTGCCAAACTCAAAAGTTACCTTTATAAAAATGAGAAGAGAGTGAAATATTAGGTAACTTTAAAGGAGCATACATTAAATATCAGTGTTAAGAGAGGCCGATAGAAAAATTTGTAAAACCCTAAAATATTTTCAAATGAAGACTTTCTCATGATTGTACCAAAATTAATAGCAAAATGAAAGGGTCATCTTATGATATCACAAAATTTTACAGAAAAAAACAACTGCTTTATGTTCTTAACTCCAAGATCAAATTTCTGATTATAATTGTAATTTAATATTGCTAAGTAAAATCACATTGTGACAAAATTCCTTAGAAACAGATCCATGAGTAGAAGAGACAAAAAACGCATGAAAGTAATTTTTAGTATTTCAGAAATAAGGAAAATATTTCCTAAAGGAAAATATCCATAGGGAGGCTTTTACTGCCACAGTGTACTTTTAGAAGTCATTACATTTGAAGCAGGATTTTTTTTTTCTCTATATGGTGTACACCAAACAATACTGGTAGCTGACAACAAACATCAATTTTTCTTTCAATTACTTTCTCCTTATTTTATTTATTCAATTTTTCTATCCTTATAGTAATTTCACCTTTGGGTAAGCCATTGCTAACTGGCCAATAACCAAAGAAATCCCTCAGCTCACTGCGTAGACTGGGGATATTTTGCCCAGGGTGAATTGTCATAGGGTAGAAGTTGACATGCCACCTGAATATAGCTAAGGGATCTAGAATTCTGAAGTGCTCCTTGGTCCGAATTTTATAGGTGGGCTGCAAATATTTTTAAATTGGTGTATGTGTCAATTATTATTTAAACAGCTCAATCCCAGACTTAGTTTAAAAAAAAATCATTGTAAGGAAAATGTACCTGACAGATTTTTCAACTTAATGATAGATAATGTCATAGATGTTTTCTTGTATCAAAGCTAACACATCATTTACTCTGCTTTCTAGCACTATGAGTGGCATTTAGTTTAAAGTTTTCTGTCTTTTCTAGCATTCCCAAGTGATTTAATTTTTTCATTTTGCAATGAGAGTTGCAATCATGACAGAAAAGGTTATGTCCTTCTGAGACAAATTTCTATGAAAAGTAAGGTTTTGCCAGAGTTTTTATCAGCATTGACTAAAATATGCTGTTCCATATCAGATAAATGTATCCATAATCCCCAAGTTAAGCTAAAAAATTTAAATCAAAAGTAAAGTTTCTTTACAGTGTGCTTTGTACCTGATGGACTGCTGCCTTAAAAGCAATTAACAACAAAGGATTCATCATCGAACATGGGTACATCACTATAACAACACCCTGTTAATTTTAAATTTTACTAAATTGTAAGAACAACATAAGGTGTGATAGGTGGATATCTGACTTGCCTTTTAAAAAGCATATTTATGAATTGCATTCTTCACTAAACTATTAACTACCTCCAGTACCCAAAACTTGACTCAGAATCACACATCATGTATGTGCCATATAGTCTTATTTACCTGAGTTGAAGTATCATTTTGTTTATGAACCCTGAAAGATATTATGGCAATGTGCTATGCTAAGAACTGACTACATGAAATTCATGCAGTAATAACACTGAACAATTCAGTACCTTAAGATAGCACCATTCCTCTATCCAAGCTCATGTTTCGTGTATGCCCAATGGAAGACAGAGATCACAGGTCTCCGCCTGTCAAGCTTTAGCAAGATAAAAGATTTCACAAGATTTTCATGACTACTACTACTAATATATTTTCTTTGTTCATAAAAAAAAGTGCATTCTGATACTTCTGTATTTTAGAATTTCTGCATCGTAAAAGTATATTATCCCAAGGCTCCTAAATGATAAAGCTGTTGTAAAAGGGACTAGAAAAATTTCCAAGTTCTCACCTTGGTTATATGCATTACTACAACTGGAACTAGTAACAAAAATCTGTTCCTGTTTCTGTCCCCACCTGTAGACTCTCTATGGTCCTTCTCTGGTTCTCAAAAAGACAGTGGTGACAGTAACGCTATTTAAAGTTCATCAGGTTTTCTTCCCTAAATTATCAGCTTTGAAACATAGTTTATTGCACCATAAGATAGTTGTCAAGATTCTGTGACACCTTTTGTATAAAATTAAACTAGAGGAGTTTTTCAAGAGAGGCACGGCAGCATGACTATCAGTAACACGACCTTACTGTGTGACTCTGTCATTTGACTATTCCTTTAAATTCTTGAACCATCTGTGCTTTAGTTTTCTCTTCTATAAAAATGAGAATAAAGATAGATGAGAATAAATATTTCATATTGATTAAAGGTAGAAATGAATAAAAATAAATATATTCCTATAGCTATCTTAGAAAAAAGTCTGATAAATGATGGAAACAATGTCTACAAGTCAGTGTTGCTATGAATTATTACTAAACAACCTGATTGCATCCATTTTTTTTCCAAATTTTGTCTGACATTTGCTTGGGTTGTCTAATCCTATTAAACTAATGTTTTAGGATGAATTAGCAGGAAGAAATCATGTGGGAAAAAATAAAAGAAATGTATTCTTTCTTTTTACCTTACTGTAAGCAGTTCACTGAATTAGGCAGTAAGCGTCATCCTTGCTAATTCCGCATCAGCTTCAGTCCTTACAACTAAAAAGCCAAGTTCTGTATATTGTGCCTCTAAAACTACTTTTATTCCTTCTCTCTTTCTTTCTCTTCTACTGATACCGTCCTATCCCAGTCTGCTATCATTTTGCATCTGGGCTACATTCAGATACTCATGGCAAGCCATTGAGTTTACAGTAAACTGCACTGGATACATGGGCAAATGAGCTGGCCCCCACCAAAGCTCCAGCTTGTCCTGCCCCCTTGCACACTTCATTTCCATGGTTCCAGCCCTGCTGATGTTTTTTCTGCCTTTGGAAGGCTATGAATGCCTCTCCATTTGTGTCTACTTGAAATTCCCTCTCGTTCCTTCTTTGCTTAAGCTCAGTCTTATTCTATTCTAGTCATTCATTCTACTCTTATTCTATTCATTTCCTTCAAAGGAAGTATTTTCTGTACTTCCATACCACATCATATCCTTGTACTTTCCACCGTCCTGGTACCCTGTACATTGTATTGGTAGAACTTAATGTGGGTACCGTGATACAATGCTGTTTTAATCATTTGCTGTCTGTGTAGGCTGTTGAATAAACTAGAAGCAACTGATGGTCATACAGTCTTTCCTTTACTGTGTAGTATTAACAAGCACATTAGTGATACAATGCATATTTTTGGATTAATGCCCTTTTTAAAAACGCTATCTTAGAACACCTCTCTCTGCTATGCTGTGAGGTGGGGCACTGAGCAGAGGAATGAGAGATTTGAGTTGTAACCCTAGTTTGTGGCATCATGCAAACTTCACAGATTCAGTTACATCAGCTGCAAAATTTGTGGCTTTCACGGAATAATTATAGTCTCTTTCAGTTCTAAATTTTCAAACTTTTGACTCTGTAATCCTCCAAATTATCTCATTGACACCAATGATTACCTTCTTTTACTGTCAATTAAAAAATCCCTACATTAAGAATAAATGTGCCTTTTCAGGGTTATTTGAGAAAATGTGCTATAACAAAAAGCATGAAGTCAATGACTGTTTAAATGATCTTGTATTGAACTGAAGAGAAACTGTTTGAAAAATGGTAGCGTATAAATACATGCGACATAATTATCGAGTTAAGAAGCACTGAGTGTGCTTAGGAATTTAAGTCCCCTCGAGAGTCCTCTGTTTGTATTTCCTAAGCCTTATCTAACAATTTCCCTTCTCACACCTCTCAACTTTCATCATTCCCCATCCTTGCCCTACCCACGCACCCTTCAATTTCGAAGATGGATTAATGTGATTCATATCTAACCCTAAACCCCATGTTTAGGATTAGGTGCCATTACTGTCCTCTAATTTTACAGATGACAAAGTTTAAACGTAGAGAGTTGTGTAACTTTCTAAAGGTCACATATACGGGAAATGAATGCAGCTTGAGCCAAATTCCCCATTAGGAACAGGCAATATACTGCTTAAAGTGCACAACTGTTTTCATCTTTTAAATTAGGAAAAAAATAAAGTTTTAGGTTAATGAAAATGTCCATATATATAAAACCCTTCATACCAACGTTGTCATAAAATGTATTTTTACATATGTATTTTTTTGTTTTATGAAAAATATTTTAGACATAGAAATGATCATTAATTATTAAAACTAATTATGAAGGGGTTTCCACTTTTAAGTGGTCATTGTGTTTGACTCTTAGATACGGATTACTCAGTAACCCAACATCTGTGAGCTACAAAATGATTCAACCGAATTCCCTATATTAGGATATCACTTCTGGTTGAAACAAGCATCACCTGTATGTGTGTACATGGCTTATGAGTCACTTGTTTTCAAAACCTCATACCATGCTCCCTGATTTCTACTCTTGAATACCTACACATAGTTTTTGTACCCAAAGATTTTTTTTTTTCTGCTGTACATTCTCATGGTTTTTCTGCCTCCTACTCTTCCATTAAGTTTTCCCAGGTAATCACCAGCATAGACTGATGAAGTGGCTGATTTTGTACTCTGGTTTAGCACTAGAACACATTTTTTGAGGAAGAATTAGCTTTAAACGGGTTTATGTGGGTACCTTTCATAAGGTTTTGAATGTTGTACTTTTCTTCCTAAATAAATCAACTGGCTATTCAGACTAGCAGGGGAAGCGAAAAATTCTTCTGTTCCCAAGCAACATATACCAGTTGTTGTTCACCTTCCCGGGATCTGTTTCTAAGAGACCATAGCAATTGAGATTGTTAGCAAGATCTTGGATGACAAATTATTTCCTGTAATATGATCATAATACACTAGATGATGGGTCAATACAATTTGGAATCTGATTAAAATGAAACATTTAAAATTTTTTTTCTTTTCTCTTACGAGTTTTACAAGAAAGATGTCTTGAAAGACGGAACTGCCATGTATAATGATGACTTAATTCCACCTTTGTTAGCACTGCTTGAGATGATGTTCCTTCTTTTTCTCTATTTCTTTTCTATCTACTAATATCTGTAGAGGTAGTCATTACAGAATCATGTAGTCACGAGATAAAAGGGACTTGGAGAGGCTGCCGAGTAGAAGTACTTCATGCAAGCGCTGCTAAAAGATAGCTAGGTCTTTAAACTGTACAAAAGTGGAAAGCCTATTTTCTCTATTTTGTTGTTCGTTTATATGATTCCCGAGGTAAGCTTTCTTTTTTTTTTTTGACCTGCTCTGACACTCTTTCCCCCATTCTTTTTCGCTTACAGCTAATGGCTAGCATTGTCCCAGCTACATTCAACCATGTGTAGATAGTTTTTCTTAAGTTTCTACAATCTCAAAATATCTGAGTAAATATCTGAGTAACAATGTAACCATTGTTAGATGAGCACAAAACTAATACCAGGCAGCAAAACCCTGGGTAAGACTTGCCACAAATTATTCATGTTTTTCTTTCTTTTTTAAAAAACATGGTGATGGTGGTATGAGCTGAGAGCTAAGGTCCTATAATATATATAAGTGAAAGTAAACTAGAGATAATAATAATATTTACCTTCTGGTATTGGTATCAATGTTAATATATACTATTAATCAAACACAGAGACTGATGTCTACAAAAGGTTTCCTTCTATTTGATAGCTATTTATAACTGGTACGGTATTAATTTATGAAAATAGGTTAATGCACTGAGAATATGAGGAACTTTTTCTATTGAGCCATGACTTTACTATTCTCAGATATACTTGAGATGTCTATACAAAATATCAATATTCCTGTGCTCAGTAATTATGTAGGATGCCAACATGGCAAGTAGAGTCTTCAAAATAAGATCCAAATTATATTTGGTGGTTATTCATTACTTTTACTTCTTAGGTTTTTTTTTTTTTTTTTTTTTTCTTTTTTGGTTTCTTTTGTTTTGCTTTTGAGATTGGCTTCAACTACACAGTCCAGGCTGGCCTTAATCTTGCTATGTATCCAATGCTGGCCTCGAACTCATGAGCCTGCAGTCTTAGTACTGCCTAATACATAATGTCTGAAAAATAAGGTATTACTTCTTAGGACTCGGTAGGTACATCTTTGGGAATACCACTTTAAGTTTTACCTATATATTTTTTAAACAGTTGTAAATACAGATTTTAAAAATCTTTGTAAATAATCAGCATTTAAATTGTACACACATTTTTTTCCTACTAGCATTAATACTACTGTGGGTTAGATAAGATGTTGCAAGATCTTACATTGGCTTGGACTCAATTCTTTTCTTTTCTTTTTATTTTTTTTTTTGTTTGTTTTATTTTGTTTTGTTTTGTTTTGTTTCTTTGAGACAGTGTCTCAGTATGTAGCCCAGGCTGGCCTTGAACCCACAGTGATCCTCCTGCCTCAGCCTCCTGAGAGCTGGGACTACAGGTGTGCACCACCATGCTCAGCCTCAATTCTTAATAAAGGGGAATCAAGTTGAATACTTTTCTGCAGATTCAGAAAAAAATTATTTTCCCCTTTCGTTTTCAGCAGTATGCTCAGAAAAGTATATGCAATTATTTTTTTTTCATTTTTATTAGTACATGTTTGCAGTATATAATGTGTACATTCCTTGTGTGGAGTTGGTACATAAAAATCAGACCTATTAATTCCTTTTCAACCCCTTCCCTTCACCTCCTCCCCACATTCCCTCCATCTTGATCTACTTTCCATCTGAGAAAGATCTATCTCCCTACTCCCTATTATATATCTTGCATTTTGCTCTTTATTTATAACTTGGGTCTCTCATATAAGAGAAATCATTTGATATTTAAGCTTGTGTGTCTGATTTGTTTCATTTATCCTGCTACTTTTTCTTTGCCTTTCCAGTTTGTACATATTAAATGTCATCAAAATCCTCCAGATAAGTTACACATTTCACTTTCTAATCTACTAAACTATATATCTTCCCTTTAAGAGGTGGATAAAAGAGGGGGAAACATTATGGAAAGAAAATAGTTTCAGACAACTTGACTATTTAATGTTAATTTTTACCCTATCATTTCTGGTACCACTTGGTAGGATCATGTGGCTGACAAAGTAGATACAAATATATGTCAACTCCACTTACATGGAATATAAGAATTGAAGAGGAGTCATCTACTCTGAAAAGGACCCTTCAGATGAAAGCAACTCTTTCAGAAAACTCCCAAAACTGATATTGATAAGCAAATTTAGTAAATTTGCAGAATACAGAGTCAAATTTAAAAATCAGTAGCATTTACAAACACTAAGAAATTATAAAAGATATAAAGTTCTAATTACAGCAGCAGCAAAAATAAAAATAATATACTCAGTAATAAATTTACCAAGGCAGTGAAAGTTCTGTATACTGAAAACTGTAGAATATTGATGAAATAAATTAACAAGGATATGAATAAAGGAAAAATTATACCATGTTCATGGATTAGAAGGATTAATGTTGTGAAAATGTCCATGTTACACAAAGGGATCTACAGATTCAGCGCAACCCCTATCTTGAAACTATAATTGAACACAAAAAGAACATCTACAAAACCAGGGATCAGAGATTTGGTGATCAGTGAACACGAAATGGATTGCTCTCAAATTTATTCCCTGGAGAAGTTAGGGAGATGACTGGATTTTTAAAAAAGAAATACTAAAGGAAATAAAAACAAAGGCAGAGAGTTTGTAGCTGAATAATAGGGATATGAATTAGGCAGAACCAATACATCCCAATGTTCCAAGACACCAAAACTCAAGGTCTGTACTACAGATTGCAAAGGTATTGATTATTTATACAACTTTCTCCAGATCTTTTCTTCAGGCTCTGTTAATGATAGAGAATGCTAAGTTTTATTAGATATTCCCTTGTGTCCATATCCTAGGAGAGAATTTTTTGATTATATTTTTTAATCAGATTAGAATAAATAATATAGAACACAATATACATTTCCTGCTCTTACCCATTGGAGAAATGAAAATCAGCATCTCCTAGTTTTGCCTACCTAGATATTTTTCTTCTGATTTTATTGACTTTTTTTGGGGGGGGGTTCTTAATTAATGTAAAACATATGTAAGTCACAGAAAATGCATTCTCTGTAAGGTACAATGATTCTAGACTTAAATTTGCATTCTGTTTTTCTCTTAAGAGTCTTAACCTTTCAAATTTTTATCTTTTTTTGCTTTGTACATGTCAGAACGTGTATGACATGTTTCTCTGAGTAAACAAGTTTCACTAATTAACAACTGATGTGCTTAAAGAGAAAGTCATGCAAGTTAGTATTATGAATAAGTTGCCTCTTCAAGTAATTTGCTATTTTAAAAATGTCAGTATTATGGTAAATAAAACTTTTATTACAGATGTAAATTTATTTTGAAATATTTTTGTTCCACATGTTCAGTACCTCATTAATCGTGTTATGTCATGTATATTCCCTAAAGCTCCATTTTTGCATTCTTATTATCTTACTTATTTTTAACAATTCAAGTGAGGTCAGTATTTGTCCATTTAAAGGAGATCATGTTGTTTTTATGGATTAATCAGAAAAATTTACAAGTCCTACCATTTATACAGCATTGCAAAGATATCTCTGTATCTCCCTCTCCCTCTCCCTCTCCACCTCTACCTCTACCTCTATCTGCATCTCCATCTCTATATCGCTATCTCTAGCTCTGTCTCTATCTCTAGCTATACGGAAAAGTAACTAACAACTAGATATTTTGATTTCTGGTACAATTTTTTAGTGTACTAGGTAAACTCTTTAGAATTTACTCATGTAAAACATGTTTTATGTTAAGGGAGTTTATAAAGTTATTTTCTGTCACTAATCAAATTCATAAAGGCTTTAACATAAGGTAGATTTAAATACAATTAGAATTGGGTTTATGGTTTTTAGAGTCATTGACTGGTGCCTGGTAAGCTTGTTATGTGGAATAACGGTATCAGATACTGGAGGCAGTACCAGATAGAACTCCTAATGTTGCCATAACAAATTACCAAAGACTGAGTAGCTTAAATCAGAAATGTCTTGCTTTACAATTCTGGAGGCAAGAAACCTAAGTCATGGTATCAGCATGGTATCATTATCTCTTGACTACTCTACAGAAGGATCCTTCCGTGTCTCTTTGTCTTCTGTCCTTTGTTGGCAATGTTCACTTTTCCTTAGTTTACATCACATCACTTCAGTCACACATTCATCTTCCTGTGTTTTTACATTTTCCTCTCTCTGTTCATGTTGTACTACGTTTAAGTCCAAGATTCCCCTTTCATAAGGACACTGGACATCTTGAATTAGGGCCCAGCTTAAAGTCCTTTTAACAGAATTACTTTGGTGTGGATAAGGGTCTTGGCAAAAACGATGTCCAAAGGAAGTCACATTCTGCAGCACTGAGAGGTAGGATTTCAACATATCTGTTTGTGTGGCCATAATTCAACCCATGATGAGACTCAATCATTTAAAATAGAAAGGTCTATTCAAACATTTGTTGGCCAATAGTGTATGCCTGGAAAACTTAATGGTTATTTTTTTGCCTTGTGTTTGTCTGTCTTTCTTGGTCGCTCTATAATTATTCTTCTTGCATTTCTAATATAGATATTCAAGGACATTCTAGCTCTTCCACGAGATTTGATGTATTCTCAGCAACACAACTGAAGACCAACTTTAACTTCCTTCAAACCATAAATTCTGAATATTCAAATAGAAGGAAAGTAGTAAACATTGAGGTTTACTGTGTTTATAAATATACTGCATTTAGCAATTCTACAAAAGCCTCTTGTCTTAGAGAGGAAGAACAACTGGGATTCAATAGTAACAGTAATTTTATGAATACTAGCTGTAAGTAAAATAGCTGAAAGTTTAGAACACAGGTCATGCCTTGGGCCAAATGACTTACTTATATCACCTTATTTAATCCTTCAGAAAACTTTATGAAATGAAATCATTGAATAAGCAATGAAACAAAGGTACCTAGATTTTGTCAGAAATCCCCAACATTATGTAATAAACATAATAAGTAAATGGCAAAGCTAAACTTTAAACACACATTAGATTAGCACGTGTGTTAGTTGGGATAATATGTAAATAGATTCTGTGTTCAAATCCTTAATCTGTATACATTAGCTATATATTAAAGAGAATATAGGTAGGATTATAATTTGTACCTTTTAAAAAATAAATACTGTTTTGTTTTTATTTTTTGTTTTAGTGTTTTCTGTTTTTGAGATGGTGTCTTGCTATGTTGCCCCAGGCTGGCCTTGAACTTGCAATGCTCCTGTCAGCTTCCTAACTTCTAGGGTTACAGCTGTGCCCTACCACATCAGTCTAAAAAAAATTTTTTTTAAGTAGTGAATTTGAAATTAATGTTTATAAATGAAAGAAAACTAAACCAAAGGAAATCTTAAATTGGTTACATGTGGAAATAAGGAGCCCAAACCCATTTTAAATTATTTAATTATAAGTTCCTGAAAACTGAGAATTATAATGAAATTCCACTACCCTAGTAATGAGTTTTCAGTAATGAAAACAATAGAATGAACTTATGAATTAATTATAAATATACAATGAAAATATCATTAAGCTCATATGATTATGTAGTATGTTATATATAATACCATGAAAGCATGACTTGTCCTTTAAATTATTATAAATTCTTAGATGTTAAAGGAAGATGGCTTAGGAACAAGCTTAAAGTAACAGAAAAGGCTCGAGTGCTTTATGTTTAACTACTACATTGCTGAGTTTCTTTAGCAGTATTTAAAGTTAGAATTATAACACGCCAAAACATTGTGAGATCAATATATAACAGCACAAAGGTCAGGAACATTGGATATGTTAACAGGTTTATTTTTGGGTGATAGATATATTTAAATATGTATTATATACTGAGCTAGCTTATAATTTTAATGATATTTTTCAAAATCATTGAAGTATGGACATGTTGAAAAGAATATGTGGTTATCATAATCCTTTTATTTACCTGTTACAAAATATAGATAAAGTAGTTCTAAATGAAATATTTCCATTTTATGTGATAAGATACAGTCTAAGTTTAGAAAATATATGAAGACTAATAGCAAAATCTTGCCTTTAGTGCATAAGACTCTAAAAATTCAGTGGATAAAAACATAAAATTGCAAGTTAAAATAAAGAAAAGATTATCTACTTAAATAACGTTATAAGCTTTACACATGATCATAATGTGAAACCTTTAAAATAACTCGATTGAAGTAGTGATGAAGAAAGAAGAAAAGGAAATTAAGTCACTTGATGTTAACCGAGTGTTCATCATTTTTCTAAATGTGACTTGAAGGATATGAAGAAATGGTAAAAAAGACAAGCAAGATCCCAGTTTTCTAAGAAATGACATTCTTCCAGAGAAGATAGAAAAAAAAGTGAAGAAATGATAGTCTACCAGGAAAAATAGAGGAAAATAAAGAAATTGCTTATTATAATAATAGTTGCAAATACATATTAATTTGGGAGCAGAGCAGTGAGTGAAATCTTGCCCGAAGAGATGGCGTTTGTGTGTAGACCTGAAGGACAAGAGTGAGCAACGAAAAGATCTGAGAGAAGAGTGTTTTAGGCAAAAAGAAAAACAACGAGCCCAAAGGAAGAGAAAAACTAACAAAAAACTGTTCAAAGCATCAGGGGCCTGCAGATTTAATTTTTCCTGGATCCAGTGACACAGATTGTATTCCCCAAAACTACTCATACTTATTAGCTCTCTGAAATTTTGAGTTAGTCTTAAAAATGAGGGTGATACTGGGCGAAGAGGATATGAGAAGTAAATAGGGGTTACGGCAGACAAGACAGAAAAACTTGAATTCTTGACAAAATCAGGCCAACTTGACTGAAAAGCAAAGATTGAAAGAAAGGAGAAAAATGAAAGGGTTGAAAAAAAAAAAAAAAACGATGAGAAATGTAGGTCCAGGGAAAACTGCAGGGAGCCAGGTCTGCCAGAAAACTGTAGGCAAGACTGTGAAAGAACTCCTGGGATTTACACAGAACATGTACTTTATAAAGACAGTTTGAGACTTCACTTAAAGCAGACAGAGATCTGAAATTCCAGAGAGAAAAGCAGCAAGTTTTGGGCAAAGCTATGCAGAAAGAGCTGAAGATAAGAAGTGGTTTAAGAAACATTCTCACTGTTGCTTGGAATGGCACGTAAAAGAAAAAAAAAAAATAGGCTATGTGATTCCTACTCAGGTTAAGGCAAAATAATCACTAAATCAAGATACCATCTAACAGAGGGAACTTCACAGAGATGGGAAGATAAGAAAACTTGCTTTTCTTACTCACCTGAACCCTTGCTTCTCTATACCTCACTCAAGAGGTATAGAAGGAAGATTAAGTTTTCTAAATATATTCTTAAAGGGCATACATGAATCACGTCTTTTAGTACAATTTTTGTAGCACCATTTCATATTGACTCACAAAAGAAGTTAAGATTCAACCATAAGCATTAGTTGTTAATGATTAGAGGTTAATCTCAATAGACTTATAGGGTAGTGGTCTTCATATAATATCCAGTATCAGAGAGAAATTCACTTTGACAGAATAGGTTCAAGATATCCTTTGTGTAATGTATGAGAGCTTGACAGACTGTTTTCTAGGAGGTGAAAATAGGATATGGGATCTAAATTAGATGCTGTTTACTCACACATTGTTGAATGGTTTTATCTCCTAAAATTCTGTGGTTGCATGGAGCTTCTATGTCAGGGACAAAATAGCTCCACTGGTTCAAGGTGGAAAAGGGAAAGGGAAAAGCATCCTTCATTCATAGTGTTTGTGTTCTTCATAAAGCAGTTCTAAAGATCTTGAGGTCTACAGCTACCAAACACTTGAGTAAATTATGTACAGCTCCAGGGCAGTGTAAATGAACACTTTTAGTAGAAAAAAATAGGAAGATTTGTTTCATGAGCCATCTAAAATATATTGATCTAAGAAATATCTGAGGTTTAACCTAAACATGTGCTAGGTTCTTCTGTTGGATGCATTGAGAAATTACTAGTGAAAGAAATAAATACCAGTTAGAGAAAATGGGGAAATATAAGCAAAATGATGTGATATAAAATAATGATATCATCATCCTTTGGTGATAAGTAATAATAAAGCTAGCATCATAGGCCTAGAGGTGCCAAGGAGAGAATACTTCCTACTGACTATAGTGTTCAGTATTGTACTGCTGATAAAACAACATTTGAATAGGTACAAGAAGAAAAAGGAAGAGCCCTCATAATATCTGGGCAAGAGAATTCAAAAGATTAGTAAGCAAATAAGTGAATTTACATGAGAATAGTTTTGATATATTAGAACAGAAGTAGAGAAGCGAATATTTTGCTCTGAGTGATAGAAAGCATCAGAGATGTAGCGGAGGTGAGAATGTAGATTGTTTGCGCTAATACCCAGACTTTGTCCTTTCTCTTAGGCAGAAACAATAGAGTTTAAGGAGTGAAATGATATATGTTCTTACATTTTAAAAATAAGTCATCTAATTAGGTGGTATACACAAGATACACAACCATTTTGGACTTTTAATTTTGTCCTTGCATCCCTTTCTTCATGTACTTGGTTTACCCGACTTTTTGAGTAACGATTTTTATTAGCTCCTGTATAGAATTATTTTTAATTGCATGCTAGGACATAAAGGAGATTGTATATATATTCTCATGTCATTAATTTTTATACCAATGTTTCACAATTTCGTAGGCTTCTTTTCTTCATTTTTATTTGAATATATATTATGGAGAGTTCTATATCAGTAAAGACATCACCTCAATCTTTGTTAGTATAGCTGTATACTATTCCATCGTACTATATGAACCCATGTATGATAATTTCATTATCTTCTTGCTATATTTGGCCACTTCTGTTATTGCCAGTTTTGAGGTTACACTGT